>CM073596.1:48120000-50620000 GCA_037074705.1 Zhengitettix transpicula
ATCGTCTGTCTGCCTCTTCCAAATAATTTCCCGAAACAGAAAACAGGACAATCGAGTATATTAGACCTGCATTATTTGATTATGAACGTTATTATCGTAGAGATTAAAAAAATTCATTACCTAATCAGATTCGATTTAATTCAATCGTGCTTGTTCCATGTTGTTTAATCCTCGATGTTTGAAGTGTGATGGCAATGAATTTTTTTTTTCAGACGCTAAATTTAACCTGTTTCGAGTCGTTCTCGAAACGGGGAATTCTATATGAAGAACTCCTACGAAACGAAAAATATTTCCTGATTGGACCGGTAACAAATTGCCATGGGAATGTCGTGAGGATGCATAATAAATCGTGTAAAGAGGACGAGCGAGGTATTCCAAGGGAGAAAAAAACACCAACAGGCTTTGAAAGTTCACACAAATCTTCAGTAAATGACTAGTTAGAAGTAGAAGGCCACCCACACGACAGCCAGGAAGGTAAACATTTCTAACATATTCTCAAGACTATGACGAATCAACGGGATTTACAAATCCCTATTTATATTCGTAAAGAAAACAAAATCTCATACAGCAACAAATTTTTCCGACTTTAAAAATGCAAGATGTGACATGAATCGTAAAAAAAATAATCATAAGAAAGCTAGTCAAATACAGACAAAAGAAATTATAATATAAATACCACACCACGTTTCTGGGAGCCTTGTTCCTTTCTTCAGGTGCAGAAAATATGTTCGGGATGAGAGCGACACAACTGCACTGCTCATTTGACTAGCTTTTGAGTCTTGTCAAGAGACCAGAGCAGTTGTGTCGCTCTCGACCCGAACATATTTTTTGCACCTGAAGAAAGTAACGAGGCTTCCAGAAACGTTTTGTGGTATTTATATTAAAAGCTAATATCCAACATATGTAAACCGAAACGATTAAAATATCAGCCATCGTAAATTTTTAATTTTCTCCATTTTTTTCTAAAAAATTATGACACGTCCAACTACCTTATATATATATATATATATATATATATATATATATATATATAAGTTGCACCAGTTGTATTCGATATTGCAATTATCGGCTTTTAAACTCGATAAGTATCAAGATTAAAAAGTGATGTCGCCCTAAGGTAACCTAACAATTTTCTAAAGTTTTAGTTTAATGTTACGAGATTTCAAAACTTTCCTTTAATTCATACCACACGTATTCTTAAATATATATATATAGACTCTACTGTTTTGAGGTTATTATGTTGTTTATATAGAATTTTCACAAAGTCATAACGTATTTTATAGTTTAAAATTAAATGTTCTAATGATAAAGCAGTGTTAGTTTTGGTATTATGTATGACATTATTTTATGCATATGTTTTTTTAGATGAATGTGGAAAAATTATCGGCCGAAAATCCTTTGATTCTAAATTAATAAAAGAATTTAGTAATGGAGTTTTAAAATATTTTATTGAGACTGATTAAAAACCCGTGGGATTTATATAGTACGTAAATAATATTTGTATAATTTAAAACGAGGTACGGGAATTTTTCTATAAGTTAGAAAAAGAGTTCCTGAAATAAAAATAATTCAGGTTTAATCATAGTACCATGGTCTTGAGAAGTACTTTTATTGTTTTTTGTAAGTATAAAACTGTAGAATTTATTTTAAAAATTACGGTTATAAAATTCAGTAACGACAGGTCAGATTCCAGAATAAGTGGTATTAAATTTTTATTTATATTAGCAACAGCGCCTGGCTAATTTCGTGTACGCTCACTCCGAAACATGTTGTTGCAAAAATTCAGCCTTGATAACGAGTAGAATGCGGACGATTGTGGGCCCCCTCTATAAATAGGCGTGTTATTGCGCAAGTTCCGTGTGCAAGTGTGCAATGAGATAGTGGCTAATTTTGGTGATGGAGGTCGCACCAGTTGGAGGAAATATCAGCTCAGACCGGATACAGACTGAGCAGGCCTTGCCGTGTCCTTGTATCACCAAGCCTGGCTTATCTAATGCCACTGTATTTCTGTTTTATAAAATAAAATCGCCAGGCTCACAATGTGAAACGAAGCATCTTTTGTTACATCCGTTACATGAGCCTTGCGTATCGATTAACTGACTGACCGATCAGTCAGTGCGACGAGGTATCGGCAATCAGTCTGACAACTGGCGTGGAATGTCATTGTCAAATCCAATTTCTGAGGTTGAAACCTGACGCATTTAGAATGCCAAAAATCCATAAAGAATCAGAAAAAAATAAAGATTTGTACTAAGCATGATATTTTTCTTAATTTCTTGGCTTAACAGAATCTGTCCCTGAAGTTCGGCTCTTTTACACTCATGTGACTTTATGACCGTTTTTTTAGATACTTAATTGAAAATTTTCACTTGCAATTGGAAACCTATGTCGCAGACATGTGAAGAGTTTTATTGATATAAAATAAATGGTCCCACCAGAGCAGAAGTTTAAAAAGAGGTCCTTCGATTGGTCTGCATATTTCTTTCTCAACCTTGCCTTCAGTCTCCGTCCAAGTGGTCTAGCTGCTGCCCTCTTCACTTCCTTCAACAGTGACACGATGGAACTCCGTCCACGTGTCCTTCCTTAGATCCACTTTGCACTTTATCTTTAAATACTGTAGTCAAGATTCTGATTACCTCTTCTTAGATCCTCTTAATTTTACACCATTTCTGCCCACTTCATGTTTATGATCCATACAAATCCGTGCACTTTACCATGTTCTAGATTCGATTTGCTTGTATGTAAGGTCATTACGAATGAGGGAGAAGAAGTTTTGAAATGTGATATTGGAAATAATTTAAAAAATTTAGTAATGGTAAAAATAATTAAGACTTTCTAAGAAGGGTAAATTAGATCAATTATATTTTACGTCCCGTTTTTTTTTGGGGTGTAGACAGGCTATGTATAGGGCAATCCACATAGTGGCAACTCCCCTCTTATAGCATAGGAAAGGGATTTGAAAGGGGGGATGTGGAAGGGGGGAGGAAGGTAGCCAAGGGTAACTAGGGCCCCCGGGCTATGGTTTAAGGATCCTACCCGGCATTCGCCTAAAAGAAATGCAGGACAAACCCTAGAAAAACCTGCATCAGGTAGGTCGGGCATTTGGTACTTGTCCCACGTCCTTCCGATGGCGGGAGAGTGGTTAGCTGTGGGGTCGCAGCTTTCCCCTCGCCGTGCCTTGACCAATTTAGGAGGCAGCTGGCCGACTATTCCAATAGGAATAGCGGACAACTCTTACCGTATGCCCAAGGTCTGCGACCCAGGAACATACACCTCTCAAAACAGGCCGAGGTGCCTTGGCATGTGGGAACCTTAGTTCAAAAAAAAACCAGAGAGATGTGAAGGCATCCCCAAAGGTAGCCTCCGCCAGAGCTCTCTGGGAAGGATCACCTACGAGAGAATCCTCTCGCAAGCTTCCTAGGTAAAATATATGACGTCCCTTTTTTTAGGGCAACAGGCTACATGAGGGTAATCCACTTTGGGCAACTCCCCTTTAATAGCATAGGAAGGGATTTGAAAGGGGGGATGCGGAAGGGTGGAGGAAGGTAGCCAAGGGTAACTAGGGCCCCCGGGCTATATTTTAAGGATCCTACCTGGCATTCGCCTAAAGAAATGCAGGGAAAACTCTAGAAAAACCTGCATCAGGTAGGTCGGGCATTGGGTACTTGTCCCACGCCCTTCCGATAGCGGGAGAGGAGTTTGCTGTGGGGACGCAACATTCCCTTCTCCGTGCCTCGACCAGTTTAGGAGGCAGCTGGCCGACTATTCCAATGGGAATAGCGGACAACACTTACCGTATGTGACCCCGGAACATACACCTCTCAGAACAGGCCGAGGTGCCTCGGCTTGTGGGAACCTTAGTTCAAAAACGGAGATATATGACGTCCCGTGGTATGAATTTATATTTTTTTTTTGAAAGTGGGCGAGACGTCTGTGGGAGGGATGTTTAATTATGACAGTGATGGCTGTGACGTGGGCAGCCGACCCTGATTCGTCTTCCTTCCAAACACCGGCCACTTACGTCCAACGAAAGATTTTCCCCTATGACGCAGTCTTACCACTCGTGTATTACGTTTACTTAAATTATTATTATTACATCACTCAACGCTTTAAATAATTAGAAACCTTATCTGTCAATATTTTATATGTAATGTTTCTCAGAATTTATTATGTAATATTTAAAAGTTTTAAGCTGTAACGGTGAATGGTTATAACACATCATCGCCATTTTCCCCCACATTAATTTTCAGTCCAGTCAGGCTTAAGATATCCTTGAGAGACGACGGATACGATGGATCTCTTCCAAATCGGGATTGACTGACAGGAGGATGTTTCCGTACAACAAACTGTCGGCTTGGTGTTTGTATCCTTTATTCACATTGCCTCATCTTTCGATACGAGAGACGTGAGTGGAGAACCCAAGCACCTTCAGAAACTCCGTCCAATAAATTCCGAAACCTCGAAACATTTGCCTGACTTGACCAGAATTTAGTACGAACTTGAATTTATTCATTTTTCTATTTTTCACAGTAGTCTTAACTGCTTTATGATATTATGATTATAGCATTCCGTGGAGGTATGATTTCTGCCCTCCCTCCGCAACCCCCACCACCATGAATTTGTAAGGGTAAATGGAGAAGAGTAATTCAGATCCTTTTTTCGAAGACAGAAAGCTCATTTTTTATTAAGTTAAGTGGCCCTATTACGCTGAACACACAAACAGAAAATCTTTGTGGATAATTAATGATGCAGAAGACTGAGAAGGTAAATTAACTATTTGAGGAACATCAACAAATAGAAGGCTCCTATTACGCTCGGTTCTTCCCCTCAGCAAATATCTCTAGAGGGTTTACCTTGTACTTCAACCCCTGATAAATTTACCTTTGATGCATTTTTTCTGTATGTGAGACAAAAAAATATTTTTTGGCCCTTTCATTCTGATATCTTTTCACTTCTGTAACGTCTAATTACTTTTAGATCGGTTACATTGATTTGGAAATTTGTTATCCATATCTTACGGCACATTCTATATTTTTATAGCTGTAAACTTCGGCAGCAGTTGTTACGGAATTAACTTTATTGCCTAATAAATTTATTTTAATTGTTATACTGTGTCTCATTTGTGTTGTGAACAGGTTTCTTTTAATCCATTTATATTATTATAATTATTACGTAGCGCCAGACACACATATTCACACGCCCTCAGAGAACCGTTATTCATATTGTCCTTCAACAACTTGCTTATTTGGAAAGAGAAGGTATAACAGTCATAAGGAGTAAAAGAGTGAAAGGGAGGGGGGGGGTCTCACTGTAGGTGGGAAGGTCACTCGAAATGTGACGTGAAAAGAATTGATCTTTTTAATAGGTAGTACAAGGATAAAAAAAATCAAAGCTTCCAATATATAAAAACGAAAACACATGGAAGGGAAAAATCATGATTTATGTGATGAGTTAAAAATTAAATCACAGTCCATTTGAAGACTTAAATGTAGAAGGCACCCAGAAACTCGTAGGCTTTGGGCAGAAGTGTTAAAATATTTTGATCGCCTTTAACACTTCTAAGATCAGAGACACAAACTACTCCATAAATAATTATCCGCAGAAAAGATTACCAAACGCTGCTGTGTAGTTGAAATTCACCTAATCGCTTTAAATGTTGGTTATCAAATATATACCTTAAAATGCGGTCGAAAAATAATATTTTAATAAATATAAATGTATCATTGTTGACCGGCGAAGCATTATTGAAGGACATAAAGAGTGTTTAGGTATCGAAAAAAAATTATCCGGCTCTTAGCACGTAACAGAGATAAGGTGTAAACACCAGATGGTACAAAACAATTGTTAGCGGTGATATGAAGATTAAATATCTCTTTTACTTCGTTTGGAACGTCATAACACTGTTTGCAGATGGGGAAGTGGCCAGATTAAATTATCTATCTGATTTAGGTTTTTAAAAATTATATAAGTTCTGAATGGGTAACTGTAAGGGTCAATTTCGCAACACTGTCACTGGTTGTAAAATGTTCAATAAATTTTTATATCCAAAAAAATCACTCTTACTGATGTGACCGTGTATGTAAAAAGAGTTAATAATTTATGATAATGTCCTGAAATAGCTCACTGATTTAAATTTTTTAAATAAAATT
Organism: Zhengitettix transpicula; assembly: GCA_037074705.1. Lineage (NCBI taxonomy): Eukaryota > Metazoa > Arthropoda > Insecta > Orthoptera > Tetrigidae > Zhengitettix > Zhengitettix transpicula. The sequence goes on from CM073596.1 coordinate 48,126,150, forward strand.
GTATACTTGTTTGAAGACCCTTGGAGACTACTTGGTTTAATTGTAGATTAAAGCAAAGAAAGCCTTGATCCTAAAATATTTGACAGTTTTATTATGTCAGAGAAATAAAAAATTAAAAAATATTGAGGTATTCTTTGTTTTAATAAAATTGTTTTTTAAATAATTACTTTTAAACATTTCCCTCTTTTAAGTCATTTATATAATATTTAATAAATAAATATTTAATATTTAATAAAATAAAAAAATAAAAAAAATTACACACATACTTCTTAATATTCTGAAAAACAACGAAATAAAATAATAAATAATCCATTCAAAACCCTTCAGATTTTAAAATTGTATTATTTTGGTGTCCTAACACTTATTAAGATATAGAGATTCATTTTTCAAACACCTTGGCTTCCTTCAAAATTATATTGGATTTTTTTAGGGTAACAGGCTACATGAGGGTAATCCACGTGGTGGCAACTCCCCTCTAATAGCATAGGAAGGAATTTGAAAGGGGGGATGCGGAAGGGTAGAGGAAGGTAGCCAAGGGTTAAGCAGGGCCCCCGGGATCCTACCCGGCATTCGCGTAAAAGTAATGCAGGGAAAACCATAGAAAAACCTGCGTCAAGTAGGTCGGACATTGGGTACTTGTCCCACACCCTTCCGATAGCGGGAGAGGAGTTTGCTGTGGGGTCGCAGCATTCCCTTCTCCGTACCTCGACCAGTTTAGGAGGCAGCTTCTCTGCCAGTTTCATAGTAATTTGATAAAACCAAATATTAAGTTGAAACCATTTTGAGTCATTTGTCTTTTTGCTCAATCCTAAATATGATTTGATCCTCATTTGTTTTAAATAATAAAAATTGTTGAGTTACATGTTAAATTTACTCCAAAGTCCAACCATTAATTTTTCCTCCTCAATTCAGATAAATTTATTACCTACGATATAATTCAGATTTTACTCGTCTTCTGCAGCTTTCACGTGTCACACGTGTGCCACGTTTTGTCTTTCGGACGACTTCAAATGGCTTGGTCCCTTTCCGATTGTCGATTTTCGAAAGAGCTCAAGTTTTCCGAGAGTACCATACCTCGGCTTCAAGTTGAACCAGAACACGTTTAATTTCTTCTTCGACGGTTGGCACGCCAAAAGTCTCCATGGATGTTTTGTACGCTTCCACTTTTTGAATTTCATTCCTATTCTCATGAAATTAAATTTTACTTTTTCATAATTTCTAGAATTTTTTTGTTAATCACATTTAAATTCTTTTGTATTATTTCGAGTATTCACCTTCGCTCTTTGGTTTCCAAAACTTTTTTTTTGAATTATATGTGCGAAATTCTCTTGCGAGGCCTCCATGTATTTCATCACGATGCAAATTTTCATTCAATAAGCGTGTTTTGCGAATTTCCTCCCCGTATGTAGTTCGTGCCCGAGTGTTGACAATTACGCGAGAACACACGCGTTGTTGATTGCAAATTTCCCTGGACAACTCTCTACTCTAATGAGAGAGCACGAGTACACACAGACTGGTGGGGAAGGGGTGGGGGGGGGTTGGCTGGTGGTTGAAGGGGTGGGGAGAAGCTACGGCAACGTTGGCAATACTGTTTTATTAATATTTATTTTCGTCCTCAGCACACTTCTCTCTTTTTTTAATCTGTCACGTTACATAAAGTTTTTACTCGAACCAACGAGTTTGTTTAAATTAGCGACTGGAAGCTTTTTTTTGTTTTTTTTGGGGGAGAAAAAAAATAATAAGTGAAAAAAACAAAAACCGAATAATGCCGGCCGAGTGGTCAGCTCCAGTGGCGCGATAAAAGAGATGCGAAACTAATGTTGACTGCATTGTCTCGCCCAATTGAAATTCTGAGTGAAGCGCCGCGAGCAAACTCAATTATTTTCTCTCTGTGCCTGGCATCCAGAGTGCGCTGACATTGCCGAATTAAGCTCCGAGGAGTTGGTATGACGGCGAGGAGGCCTACGGTAAATATTTGGAGAACCGTGATGGGCGTACAAAAACGTTCATTTTTATTTTATTTCCAAAAATCAATGTGACGTCGACGACGGAACTGAGATCCAAATCTTCAGAATGCAGAAACTCAAAAAAAAAATCTATGTAGGTTGTCACTAAAACACTTTATTTTGGTTCTAGACGGACGTCATTAATAAATTCATTGGAATAGATTTGAATTTCTTGAAATGTGGGTTATTAACGTTCGTCGGATCTTTAATAATTAATGTAAACCAAGTTTTAGTTACAGAACACTGATATATATATAAAAGGACAAACAGCCAAGAAAATAGAGGAAGAAAGACGCGAAACGGTAAAGACAATGAAAAGAGAAAATCAGCAAATAAAAAAAGGGAAGCTCAAAGAAAAAACAGAATGACAAACGACGATGAAACGAATAATCGACCACAAGAAGAACTGACAAAGAAGGTTAAAATAGAGTAAAAGTAGAGATAACTCCAACCTTTCGAACAGAAAATAAATTAAACAGAGACAACCAAATATTTATTACTTCGTCACTGTTTACAAAGAAGTGGAAAAAAGGCGGGAAAATTGAGGAAGAAGAAAGGAAAACGGTAGTTATACAACAAAGAGGAAAAATGAACAGGGAAAGGAAAAACAGAAAGGCAGAGAGAGATACATAACGAAAAAGACAGACAGGAATATAGAGTACAATTGATAGAGACGAAGCTACTCTTACTTATGACATTGTTTACTCACATTTGACAACAAATAACAAAACTAGACTAAGCTGTTGGTTTGTCATTGTTGTTTTGATTATCTTTCTGCCTTATTGTTTCTCCTTTCCTTGTTAGCTTTTCCTATTGATTTTCCCTCCACAGTCTCTCCTTCTTTCTTCGCCTTCTTGGCTCTTCCGGTTTTTTTTCCTAAAACAAATTTCGATAATAAATTAAAAGACTAATATAATATATCTAAAAATTTAACTACTTCCAATCCTAAAATTACAAGACTCCAAAAAAAATTAACTTAATGAATAAATATATAAGCTAATTTTTATTTTAACCTTACGACAATTACAAATAATAAAAGTTAACATTCATAAATACGTAAACGTGCTATAGATAATTTTATAAATGCAGCAGGTGAAATAGTTTACACTTTCAATATCGCTCGACTCCGGAAAAATGTTGCTACACCTAAAATTTTATATGGTAATGAAATTCGTTTTTTAAAAGCTCCTCATGCTGAAATAATATTTAATTCAATAGAAATCATCCTGACTTTAAACAAGTATAATAATCTGACTCTCTACTAAATAAGTGTAGTCTTAGACAAAAAAAATTATATAACTTAAAACGCTGAATTAAAATTTAATTTAATTTACATTAAAATGTCACGATTTAAAATTGTTCGTCAGAAGCTGTCGGAGACATATTCATCTGATAATTTAATATTTATATTTACTTAGGCCAACATTGTTCGATGTGACAATCCTATTGTTTACAGTAAAGTTTGTGTTCAATAGACTCGGTTTATTACGCAAAAATACTTGTTTCATGTTACCAATTTACGAGTGTTCCTGTTAGACACGCACAAAAAAAAATCTTATCAGAAGTCATTAATCTACAAGCGGTAGATTAAAGAAACACAGTGCTGGCTCTGTAATGGCTGAAAGGAATCCGCATGTCATCCATGTTTTTTTTGTATGGTAACGTTTCCTCCGCGTTGACAGTATGTTATAGTAATGCAGTGTCGTTTCTATTTGGTGACGGATAAATAGGATTTGGTCCTTAAAATATCCATGATTATAACAGCGTGTCTAAGCAGAGTAAGGCCGTTGAGTATGGTTCTTGAACGTTCATACAGAGCTAACTGAATGAGTTAAATTACGATCCCGGGGTGACGTCAAACGCTCGTAAAGAGACTAACGTCTATTAACCGGAATCTCTCCACAAGGTCACTGACGCAACCTACTCGATATATATCGTTTACTCATAGTGCAAAGCCTCGACCAAATACGTCAATAAACAGCTTCATATGGCAATGTACACGCGCCATGTTGTTCTAACTCTCCGACGCCGGTGAACGATAATATGGACGTACTCCTATGATAATTTATTTTTGTCAGATAAGGATTTACTTCGGGCTTTGATGATGTAAAAGCATTCGTAGAATCCAACGGTGGAATGAAATTGGTCGTGTCACAGCCATTCCATTAGCACTGTGTACCTTCTCTGACATTTCATTACAAAGTTAACCTTTTTTTTTAATCCTCGACATTTTGATATTGAAAATATAATTCCGTTTAAAAATGTGGACATTTTTATTCTAAAAAAAAATCCACACGATACACGTATGTAATTTAGAGGGAGCGTTTCTAACTTCCTTCGCCAAACCTTTCAGTCAGAAACAGCCTGAAGACTGTACAGAAACGTTTTTGCGCACAGAAGTAATAATTTTTTGAAGTATAAAAAAGTCTATAAATGCCCCTTAAACATATCTTATTATTCACATTTTTATTTTACTCGTCAATTATCCCCCCACCCCCGGTTGGATTATAAAAATTCTGAAAACAACCATTTAAAGCAGAATTTCCCATCTTAAGTTGTTCGCCGTTAGGAACATTCTGCGGCGAAATTTCCAGAAGTTTTAAATTCAAACATTCTTAGTTTTTATTTCTCTATTTTAAGTTTTGTCTCTACGAAAGTCGTGTTTAGTTTCTACTTTATATAAAAAGTTAACTGACTCTCTCGATGTATTTTACAAGATTTTAATGAAGCAACCTTTAAACAGTCCCAATTTTTTTCCACAATTTAAATACTTTAATTACATCAGTCATTTTGTCAGTAGCTTTCGGCCTAATATTTTATCTGTAACTTCACTCCTTTAAACAATAAAATTATTTAACGTCAAATCGATTCAGTTGTGTGCTGAACAAAAGTTTTCGAGTCATTTCCAGATCAGACTGGCACCTTGTGTACGCATTAAATAAAATAATTTATCAAGTCTGGGCTTCAATTTTTTTTACTATATTTTTGGGAGGCCAAATCCGCAAGTAGATCTTTGTTGTTAGGTGAATCTTTCCAATTTAATTACAGAAAACGAACAGTTATTCGTACTCTTTCAAGTATATGAACCGGAGTTAATTTAATAATTTATTAAATTAAAGAACCAAGGGACTACATTAATCGTATTTAAAATGAGAATTGAATTTTTTATAATAATTATTAGCTGTTCATCAATATGTTTCCACATTTTCTTTCGAATAACAATTTTATTCGTTATAAAACTTACGCAAGAGTCATATTCCTAAAGAAGTCATAAATATTATATAAAATACATGTCTGAGAGGAAAATAACAGCTAAGTCCTATCTTATTTTAATAGACTCAATTCGTTAAGCAGTGCTCAGACTCGTAAGTCTCAGATCTGACCGTTAACCTCGTTTCTACAACAGGACAACGGAACACCCTATAATTACATTCACATTTTTGTCCTAAATAAATCCAACAGGTTTCATAGTTCAATGTGAAATACCATAAAATCAAATATTTTGTCATAGTTTAACGTCTATCAAGATGATCAGAAGTCTAAACCAAAGATATTATTTTTTCAAAGCATTGGCGGGTCGAAATATTTATCCCAGATAATTTCGCGGGTCATCCAAGGGCTTCTCAAATTTTGTCCTTCGAAAATTGTTATAATATTTTCTATTAGTGTCTTTCCACTTTATTTAGATAAAGAACTCCAAAAAGCTTTATTAAAATCATAGTTGAATTAAGGAGTGTGGATGGAAAAAGTTTCGACCGGACCGGGGGTCGAGCCCAGTCGTTTATAGGGCGTTGGAAAATAAGGTTTTCTTGCCTACTTAAACTTCCAGTAAAAATATAATTATATGTTTTTTAAATCTCTTCGACACTAACATTAAGTTCAGTACTTTTTTTACCAATTTTTTACCCAAAAATCGGTACAAAATACTGACTATAATATGGCTACTAAAACAATCAGTATACTAACATCAATTTATTTACATCGTAATATCAAGACAGAATTAGAAACAAAATTTTACATGAAAATGGCTCCTGTTTCCCAATATTGTGGACGAAACGTCGTATGAACCGATTTTCGGTTGAATTAATTGATGTCATATTGCCTGATTTGTTTATTTATTTATCAAATGTTGTTAAATAATTATTTTTAAAAATTAATTGAATAGTTGAAGTTGTATTTTGATTGGCCTTCTTATGATCCGCCCCATGCGGTCGCGTCTCTGTGTCACAGTTCACTTCCGTCGGCCATTTTTGTTTTCTACAAGGCATTTTCTGATGAAAATATGTTGCCGTTCACTGGCAGTTGTAGTGAATGTCCGATTAAGAACCCATTACTTTTTATATAAGAGCGTGGGTGTTCCCATTTAGCATCCTCAGAGATCGATGTCCCTCCGTCGGGGTGTGTCCGCTTGGAAAATTCAGACCGTACTATTTTTGGCGAAGTCGACCTCGGCAAATAAAAAAAAATCAGAATTTATGTGGTCCTTCCTAGCGAGGTCGACTGTGCGTAGATGCCCTTCTCCCCACAGTGGACAAAGGCCATCTTGTCGCCAAGTCGCCTGGCTGAGAGAAAATAAAGACAACAACGACGAGCATTTAGCTCACCTCCAGAGGGAGGTTCAGCTTTGCCAATCACAGGTCACGACGAAGCTCCAAGGAGGAGACAGGAACGGCACATGCCAATATTTGCCCTGTCAAGACGGCGAGGCGGCTTGCAGAATCGATTCGTCCCGATTTAGCGAGCACCGACTTGAAAATAACGCGCGTCCTGAATATGTTGTAACAACACCACGTTCCACACATGCCATACATAATAATCGTAATGTTGGCAGTGTAAAATTAAATTTTCAACTTTGATGATGCACATTACTGGATATTAGGAAGAGGAACATAGTGAATCTCTTTTCATTTTCAGTTTAAGAAAAATTAATTCAAATTAAATATTATATATACAGCACATACCGCTTTTTAAAACCCCCAAATTTGATTTTTTATTACAATAAATGGCTAGACGTCTTTTAAAATGTCTAAGAGAGAAATTGTAACAATTTATAATCTATTCTTACACTTTAGTAAGTTCACAAGCTATTTAAAACCTTCCAAGAACTTCAAACTAATAGAGAAAATGTTGAGGACTATTATTTACAGACATTTTGAAACATTTTATTCTACACTACAACGTGTCGGTAGCATTTTGTAGTTTTATCAGGTTTTAACTTTAATCAGCTTATTATATTCCATAATAAAAAAAATATATGTCATACATGGTGAAAAGAACAAAAAAATGTTTTAAATCGTATATTTACCACATTTAAATCATCGTGTACTTCTATTATGATATTTAAAACAATAAAATCACTATTCTTGCAATTTAATAAATATTACCAATTGTAAAGTAAAAATGAATGGAAACTTTTTCAAATTAAAATAAAAAATTTAAGTTATTAATTTCTAATCCTTTTAATTTCATATTTTAATATTTATTTATAATTTTTTTCCCTATAATTTGAAATTATTCAGCTTTGTTTACTTTATGATTGCCAACATTTATTATTTTGAAAATTTATAATTTGATTTAAAATATTATATTGTTTTTAAATATTAATAAATAATCATAAGAATAAATAATTTTTTGATTTTAAATATTATCACCACGTTGAACTAAAAAATTGTTATCATAGAAAATTTTAGGGATGAAACGTAAAATTTTTATTACTCAATACTTAAGTAATATAAATGGTTAAATTTAGAAATGCATTTATGCATTAACTATATTATAAACAACTTAATCTCCACAGAACAATATATTATTAATTTAAGTCCAGAACAAAAAATTTTTGCACCTAAAGAGGTTACACAAATTTTTGGAATGAAACTTCATGTCAGTTTTATTTTTATTTAAATATTTTATAATATATTTATGACTGACTGATCCATTTATTTTCATCTCTAATGGGAAGTTAAGAGACTACTTACTTATTGTTTTTGTAAACATTTATACAGGTAATTTATCTGAATCATTATAAGGTCAAAAAATCTTCCATCACTGAGCGGAATGATGTATATCTTCAAATGTTCTGCTAGGTTGTTGGCTAGTGGAATTTAAATTAATATAATATTTAATCATTACGTCTTTTTCTAACAATAAGATATATTTAACGTCCATTGTAACATTAGGATAAAATTTTCAGTCACGAACAGCACAAAGGGAGTACAAATACGTGCCGGAACGGTTTTTGTATTGCTAATTAAATATTCTGTGATTAATCAAAATCAAATTATAAAAAATGTTTATAGTCCGCAATATATATATAAAAAAAATTATCAACACACGTGAGGGGATGCAAGGGGTTACTTCAATAAAACAAAATGTTGCAGACGGTATCGGCATAAAATATTTCGTAACCGTTAGTCAGGAAAGCTTCTTGAGCATTTTTCACGATATGTAAGCGAGTAAAAATATTTAGCAGAGCGTGGTTTCGATCCACGGACCTCTGGGTTATGGGCCCAGCACGCTTCCACTGCGCCACTCTGCTACGAGGAAATGGCGGCTGTATAACCTGTACATATTTCCAAACCGGATTTCACTGGACCTTGGCAACTTATTTGGGTCATTTTTCAAATTATCTAAATAAAGTGGAAAAACACTAATAGAAAATATTATAACCATTTTCGAAGGTCAAAATTAGAGAAGTCCTTGGGTGACCCGCGAAATTATCTGGGATAAATATTTTGACCAGCCAATGCTTTGAAAAAGTATAATCTTTGGTTTAGACTTCTGATCATCTTGATAGACGTTAAACTATGACAAAATATTTGATTTTATGGTATTTCACATTGAACTATGAAACCTGTTGGATTTATTTAGGACAAAAATGCGATGTAATTATAGGGTGTTCCATTGTCCCGTTGTAGAAACGAGGTTACCGGTCAAATCTGAGACTTACGAGTCAGAGCACTCCTTAACGAATTGAGTCTATTAAAATAACGTAGGACTTAGCTGTTATTTTCCTCTCAGACATGTATTTTATTCAGTTCAATAAATTCAAAAAGTGTACTGATCTCTTTTTATACACACACTCTGTCAACCATCTCTTTCAAACCCGTTTTTAAGGGTTCTGTAAATGACCAATAAGTGGCCGGCAATACTGGCCCGGCAATATTGCTCTAAATCCAGCAACATTTTCGGCAATACGCACATAAGGACCAGCAGTATTGCCGGGCGATGTTGCCAGCATTTTCAGTATTGCCGGTGACATCGATTTTGTATCGAAAATAATGATACATTGCTGTGTCACAATAGTTCCCAGACCTCACCTAGCGGGCTCTGCACTTATTCAGCTGTGTTATCAATTAATATTACACTTTGTTCATGGTTAAAATTATTCAATATTCGACTTATGAATTGGACTAATGAGAAATCTATTGAATTTATCGATGAAGTTCGCTGAAATCTGGCCAAACGTGGCCATACCATTTAAGGGTTTGATTTTCAATCCTTTTAACGACCAGACGTGGTTACGTTCATTTCTTTCCAAAGGAGATCATTTCTAATTTTATCCTGTCTGGTTTTTGAAGACTTCTCCTCAGATAATCGAATTATACGGTTCTAATTTTGTTCTTTTGTTATTCTGTCAGGGGCCAAGTTTCACTTCTATAACATAGAATGCTCTTATAAATTTTGATTTTTGTTTCCTTTGTTAATTTCTGTTCAGTCCCCATTTTTTATATTCTTCAATGAGCTCATGTCCTCTTCATCTCCTGCAAATATTACCAGATCATGGGCGAACAACAATGAATGTAGTATCTTATCTCCTATAGGAAAGCCCATTCCAGAACATTTTTATACCATAAATTAAGTGCCTGATCTAAATAAATATTAAAAAGTATCCGACGATATTTTTTTCATTTACTTAAAAGGTTTGTGACTAGCAACAAGTTGTTCTACACTCTGCGAAGCCCATCTATGAGCTTCAAAGTAGTGGGATGCTCCATTCCTAAACCCACTTGAATTCGCCTATCCGCAGGTTCTGTGTGATTGTAGGTTTTTTATTCTTATTAAGGGACCGCTCATAAACATTCAACATTGCTTGTGGAAATATTGGTGGCCGGCGACCATTTCCTCTGTGATTTAACCTACCAACATAGAAATCTTCAAACCAGTAAAGAAGTGTTTGTGGCTGCTAAGGCGTCTATTGCAAAAAACTGAAAAATTCTGGAAATATAATATAGATATCAATATAATGAGGAAAAATTAGTGAGTATTCTGAAATTATTTAAGATACCAATTAAATGGTAAGACTAATTAAACAAACGATAATAAAAACAACAAACCAAGCCAAAATTCAGAACCAACTAACAGAAAATTTCGAGACTAACCACGGATTAAAGCAAGGCGATGGACTGTCTCCGATATTACTTAATTTGGCTCTAGAGTATGCCATTAGACGAACAAAAATAGATACAACCAAAACTATAGCCTACAAGCCATCACAAATAATGGAATATGCTGATGAAGTGGTAATAATATAAAGAACAACTGAAGCAGCAGAGGAGGCATATAAAGAAATAAAGAAACATACCAAAACGGTTGGTCTAGAAATAAACTTAAAAAAAAGATGATTCAGTCGCGCAGGCAATTTGGGGGGAAAAGGATGGATGGACGTAGATGGAGATGAGAAAGAAATAAGCGATGACTTTATATATCTGGGATCCATATTCCACTACGATGGAGATGAACGGCACGAAATCAGGAGAAGAATGAACTTAGCAAATAAATCAAGCTTTCAAACTAAGAACAACACACAAAATAACAAAAATGAAGATAAATAAAACCATGATTAGGCCGATACTATATTATGGAAGTGAAGGCCGAACACTAAACAAGAAAGAGGAGATAGCGATTAACATCTTTGAAAGAAAGGTTCTTAGAAGAATTTGGGGCCCAAAAAATGAAAATGCCGTATAGAGACACAGATATAATAACGATACATATGACCTATATAAAGAACCAAGCATCGCAACAGCTATTAGATTAAAGAGGATGGAATGGATAGGACACGGGCAACGCATGGGAAAGGAAAGGATGCCTATCAAGGCATTATACAATAATATGGGAGGTAAAAGAAAGGCAGGAAAACCAAGGAACAGATGGATATACGAAGTAGAGAAAGACATAAAAAGGATTTAAGGAACTGGAGGAGAATAGCTTTAGAAACAGAAGTTTGGAGGATGCTACTACTGTAGGTCGAGGCCCGATATCGGGCTGTGGAACCATAGAAGAAGAAGAAGAAGAAGGCGTCTATCGCATCCTCTAGCACAAAGCTAAAGTACGAAAATTTCTGCCCTGAGAAATAAAAAAAATTAAAAGAAATCCAACAAATACCCTGTAAAAGAACAACTTGTGTTTTCAATCAAACAGAAAGAAAAAAACTGTGAGGAATATAAAAATATGTTTCTTTAGAGGGAACTCTATAACGCCAAATTCCAGATTCATTTATTGAATTTCTTTTTCCGTTAACGAATGTTTGTTCAAATTTAAATCTTCTTGTTTTTCTTAAGAGGATGTACATTTTATACTACTCATATATTTTTTTTCAGGAACTTTAAGATTTAAAATAAAAATAAAATTATGTCTGATTGTAATTAAATGTTAAGAAAGATAGTTAAATCACACTTGTCTGAATGGACTATCTTTCTTATTAACTTTTGAGATTTAAATAACTCTCACGACACCCGCTCAAGGTATATATTTGTGTGTACATTATTTCCAGTTTTACTTACAATAGAAATGGTTAGCAGTGTCGTATTTGTTAACAATACAATTGATATTTATTTCCCGTTCATATATTATTACACTGATATGTGAACAATTTTGCTTTTGTATAAAAATGATTTTGAACTCGAACAGGTAATTTTATAATTCAGTGTGATCGATTGTGTCCGAATAATGAAGTTAGAGTTTATCGATTCTTCTTTATGAGAAATGTCCATTGCTCAAATTGTGACAAGGATTCGGCAGTTTGCTTGTTAATTTTTGTCGTTAATGTTCAACAGTTTCCGTGTGTGACTGTAAGCAGCTTTCAACGGCTACAATTGTACCACCACCACCACCACCTTTGTTTTAATTAAATCGTGAAAGTGGCTCACGTATTCTAATTGCTTCGATACTGTTTGTCCGGGTAACGAGGTGAAGCTGGTGTTACGTTGTTTTAACACTTCCATTACAAATTAGTTTCCCTTTCACTCAGTCTCACCGGAGCTTTCGTGATGTGGTTATCGAGTAGAAGAGATGTACCTTTAAAAGGTTAAATATCCATTACCGTAATTTAACCAGGCTATGGCCAGAAATACGTTATGTACTTAAATAACTGTACATCTATGATGTACTAGAAATTAAATACAGACAATTAAACACCATAATGAAACCTTGTTTATTTGGACGACTGGATTACTATTATAGGTTAGGGAGGTATTTCTGTGAAACATAACTATTCTTTCCAACACTCTATCTCTTTTACCAATTTGCCTGCAATATTACACAAAAAGAATATTTATGTCCTTGATTTAATCTAAAAGTGAAGACAGAATGTTGTGTTCGGAGATCAGTTAAGTTTATTTAGGCTTTATGTAGTCAACATTACGAAATCGATCTGTCGTCGATTTTTCTGGCGATGACATTAACGATTAATAAAAAACGAAACAATTAACAGAATCCTTTAAAATTTATTTTATATTTATTTATCTGAAATATATATGAATATTATAAAGGTTTAATAAATTGCAACTCGTAAAATAAATTAGAAAAAAGTTTTCGGTGTTACGGCGTCCGCTTTTCTTTTGTCACATATTTAGTCTCGTAAATTTATTGAGTTTAAACACAATAATAATAATAATAATAATTAATACGACTATGCGATTCTAATCAAGTCCGAAATAATGTCATTTAATGAATGAATTGAATATGACGTTTAATAATGTAAAATTTACTTTTTGGGAAATAATATAACATTTTGGGATATCATCAGCTGATAATATTTTACTAGTAATGTTTTAATTTTCTATTGGAAAAAGTCGAGAATCGTCCTAATGAAATATAGAATAGATTACACACAATGTTTACTTTAAGAATGGTAATTTCCGAGAGACCTTTAACCAAATTGTTTAGAAACAAAATCTTTCATACGAATGTACAGGATTAGTTTTCTTTACATGACGATGTGTACAACATGGTAAATTTCAATTGACGTGATCCTAATCTATTCTCAAAAATTGTAAAAATAAAATATATTGCTACTTTAAAGGTCACCTGTACAGTATAGTGACTTATTTATTAATACTTTTAATTATGCTTCAAAATCATCTAGTTTCTTTATTTGCTCGGAATGATTATTGAACGGTATTATTTCCCTCAAATAACGGCCATCGCTTGACTTAAATTGGAACGTGAATATATGAGCAATGTCATTATTACATGCTGCATTAGGTAGAAGAAGCATTTTCATTACAGCACACAATCATATGTTCAATTTGTTCCGTGTGTGTGGCTAAACAGAATTTTAGTAACAATACAGTTCCTTCTGTTTTTATTTAAAAATAGCTCCTCAATAAACATGCCAATTAATTTGACAACTCATGAATGTATTGTTCATCTTGGTGATTAATTTAAGTTAGTTTATTTAACGGAAAGAAATATTAAAGGAAAAATAATCACATGTTAAAGAACAAGCGCCGCGTATTGGTGCATATATACCGTAAAATACACGCGAAACGACAAGAAGCAGAGTGGCGCAGTGGAAGCGTGCTGGGCCCATAACCCAGAGGTCCGTGGATCGAAACCACGCTCTGCTAACATTTTTCTTTTTTGCAATTCATAGAAAATGACACACAAACGTCCCCTTGTACTAAGTTAACCATTTCCGCTACTCTTTCCCGTTATTCAGTTGCTCCAAATTAAGTTTCTTGATAGTTCAAATCCATTTCATTTTCTGCTAGATTCCGTTACAATAATAATTTCGTGTAAGTTTATGATGGTAAATATCATAAGGTATTTAAAACTAAGTAACCAGGAACAAAGCGACTACTTGAGGTACAAAAATTCTACCACATAAGAGAGTTAAATGGTAGAGAATAGCCCGAGAGCTTGCTTATTAATGTAAAATAAGGGTTGATTAATATGTAAATAAACCATGTTGAATAATACAATATTGTACAGAATAAAAGTATGATTTGAAAGGTCCAAATTGTGAGAATATTTCTAGCTACATCTTCATACAGTTTTTCATAAAGTGTTTTTATAACATGACAACCGATGAACTACACATTATTAATTTTGATTTTTCGAGTTTTCCTGTTGCTTAATCATTTTTGTTTTAAAATTCCAACCCATTTTGAAACAATTGAATTCACCCTATATTTTTCAACATATATTTTTCTATTTTCTACCTAAACTACTTTATTAGACCTTTGTGATATTAGACTGACATTTTACTTACTGTTTCATTAATGTATATTTTTGTTTATACTTTTCTAATTTTAGAGATAAAATTTCTTTTTGAGGCCTTTGTTGTCTCAGATTGATTTTATTGTAGTTATTGTTTCATCACTATATATTTCTGTTTTTATTTTTCTTCTCTAATTTTAGACTTCAAATTTCTTTCTAAGTCTTTGTGCCCCCTAACTGATAGTTTTGGTATTCTTTTTCAATAGAGGTTATATATATTTCTGTAGTCGTGTTTCTTTTCTAATTTATATATTTCAGTCTTATATTTTGGTCTTTATAGTTCATCAATTTATATTTATTATTCACTTTTCTTTTCTAATTTTAGAATTTAAAAACTCACTTGTGATGCACTTGTGACATCAGACACATTTTCTTGTTGATATTATTTCATCAAGATATATATTTCCCTTTTCCAATTCTAGAATTCAAACTGTTTTGAGGCCTTTGTGACCAAAAACTTCTTTTCGTTGTTTGAATTATTTTTCATCAATCTGTTTTTATATTAAAAAAATGAAGAGGAACTTTGTGAAGATATTTCCATTTATTTGGTAATAAATTAAAGTTTAATTCTACTTAACTTATTTCCTGTAAGTATAAATAGGAGTAGTTCGGTAATTTAAACGTTTTTCTAATATGACACTTTAATTAATCCATTTATTGGCGTCTTCTCTGATTCGTTTGTTTGTCCCCAAAGAGCTTGATTGCGTCAATGACATTAAAGGGAAAGAGAGACCGGAGACAATGGAAAGCAATTATCATTGCATCATCGTAAAAACAGGTACAAATGTTTGATCGTTAAATCCGAATAAGCTGGATTAAAAACTCGTTTGTGCAATCGTCGCTCAAGAGGGGAGACTAGAGAGACGTGGCAACGCAGCCGTTGCTCGTTCCGGCGTAATGGCAACGCGGCATTTGCATGGAGTTGAAACAAAAGCGAAACAGGGTGGTGGTGTTGGTAGGGTTAATGCGGGCTTGTTTTAAGTGCGTCTGACTGTCTGTCTCCCGTATTCTCCCGTACAAACATTACGTCTCACTTTACGATTGTCGACTGTTATTACCTGGCCTTCAGGCTCTGCTAACAGGGTTTAACGTCTCTGGAAAAAAAGAGATGGGGGGGGGGGGAGGCATAGAAAACGAGGAGGTTGCAGCCAACGTCTTGTCTCCTAGAAACAATACTGAAAAATAATTCATCAATTTGAAGTTTTTTGTTGTTAACTTTCTCAGTCTATCAGCAATTTCATTCGCTTTCATTTACAGCCAATTCATTATTTTCTTTGTTCAAATAATACCAAACTACCCTTGTCATTCTCAGTACCTTTCTGTCACAAATGATTCAGATTATCTTTCCAATATTACTTCTAATATTACCATTGTTCCTTCTTACTTCAAGAACGATTCAGAGAAACGCCGGAAGAATCACCAGAAGGTTAAAGAAAAACGATTGCGATTTACTTCTACTGATAAAAATAGGACAAGTCAAAGCATCGGAAACTTCATATATAACCAAATACAACAAATAAATATGCAACACTACATCAATGAGAAAAAAATTCAAATAATAAAACACGAAATTATAAAGAGACACGGAAAAATATGTAAAACAGTCAAGAACGAGGAAAAATAAATAACCTAGGAAAATACAAGCCGGTATGTGAAAAGAAAGAACACGGATATAAAGTTGTTACATAAATGTGAAAAATGATCACATCCACGAAATAATTTATTTTTAATTTAATATATTAGTATGATTACTAATTACTCCAGACAGACACGGACGTTACAGTCTTTCCATATATACTCTGGTCCTTCTTTTCTTCTGTAATTCGTTCGTCTTTTAATATATTTATTTCTTTAGCTATTAATTACATTCTTTCAACTTAATTTCCATTTTGACCATTCTACATACGTCGTCTCAAATATGTATTTATTAAATTAATACACAAGAAATACATTCATTTGTTTTGTCCCAATTCCATCAGCCGTGTAATAATGGCATTAAAAACGTATTGTAAAAATTTTTGAAATGTCAAAATTTCTTTCATTCTCTGTTTATTATTTTTATTAATACCATCCTTTTATAATCCCACCTTTAAAATTTAATTTTTTATTTTCGTTTACAATTTAATTCTATTTTTCCCTTCATTTGTATGTATTTAATTTCCTTTGATTAATTTTGTTGTTGTTATTACTTTTCCTCTTTTTTTTCACTCATCTATAAAAGTTCACACCAATCATATTTATTTTTTCCTTCCTCCTTCCCTTGTCACCTTCTAAATTGTAGTATTATATTTACCTTACTTTACCCAATATAGCTCCTACTTGCAATGCAATTCTTCATTCTACAGGTCCACATGACCTTGTTTTCGTGTTTTTTTTTCATTTTAAAGTCCAGTGTAGATGTTTAAGAAATGCTACTGTATTAGTGGGAAACGGTCACAGAACCCGAAAAAATCTTTTCGAGATCCAGCAAAAAAAAAAAAGCACACTTGTAATTTCTTACATACTAAACTTTTTATTTAGAATCGGAAGAGTAGGGTGAAGGAGGAATTTATAATTCAGCAAGAGAGATGATCAGTTATAATTGAGTAAGGAGACACGAGTAGTTAGGAGAATCACAGAGAAAGACAGTGAGACGACAGGCAGAATATATTATGATTACGGCGCCAGCCTTTAACCTTGCCATCAATTGGCCATACGGTTTTATTTAATGACTGTCACCTCTGAATGGGCTCGTGCGGTGTAATTTTCACCTTTTACTACGATTGAGACATTGAGCCAGCTTGCAAAACGATCGATTCTGATGACGACCGTCACTTTCGAGAGGAATCCCGTTGGTAATTAATTAGATGAACCCACAACCCCCTGTGTAGTAGGTTTCTTAAAAATAAACACTATAGCATGTAGAATTTAAATTGTAAATGCTATTTTACGGTAATAATGGTCATTATTGAGTTGAATAGGTTATTCAAATTATGAAAAAAAAACGTAACGAATAAAATATTTAGCTCGTGTGTTTCCATTCTATTAAACGAAAAAAAAAATTGCATTGTAACCTGAGGTCTATTGGCACTCATGTTGGATGAATATTACTAAGGGTTGATTAGTAATATATTTTGTTATTTATTTTGAAGTCCTGGTGGACCTTGTAGTGTTATTCTGTGGTTGGAGCTCGGCGAAGCTGTCATGAGCAGTGATGGAATACGGTGAAGGGTTGCCTTGGCAACTCCCCTCAGTTGAAAAGCGAAGGAAGCTCTTTGGAACGACCGACCAATGGCTATCTGGCAGGCTTTCTCAAATTGTCCTCGGCTTTCGCATTGTTATTAAAGTTTCGCGGTGATGACATCATGGTCGTTGGACTGGATGGAAGCAGACTCTCTCTGCCTCGATATTTCACCTCGTATTCCTTCACTCAACCTCCTAAAAATCTCGTTTACATGGTCACATTGAAACGCCTCGAGAATAAGAATCACGTGCTTCATATTATTTATTTTAGTACTTTCAAATTGAGCATTTCTGGTTCAACCAACGTATATCTTCACATGTCATTTTATTTTCACTAATTCAATTTTTTAAAAATATTAATTCCTTTTACCTCACGTTACGTAAATAATTTTGATGTTCAGTTTGCTATTTCGCTTTGTCTATACAGGGTGTAACAAACCTCGACGTCAAAATTTTCGGAATGGATTCCTCACATTAAGAGTAGAAAAAAGGGAACTGCAACAATGGACCGGAATTGCATAATTACAGAGTTATCCGAACTTTAATGAGTGTCAGTGCACGACGTCATGCCTTGTTATCAGGACTACGAAGAAGAATAGAAAGAAGGTAACGCTGAACATTTTACCTGATTTGTGAACAGGGCGCTCCAACTAGTCAGTTGAACTTCATACAAGCCGATCAGATGCGGAAGTTGGCATAGCTCTGTAATTATGCACGTTCTGGAACCATGTTGTGCTACACTTGTTTTCTTCTCTCGTTATGAGGAATTCATTCCTAAAATTTTTCCGTCGAGTTTTGTTACACCCGGTTTAGCAGGAAAATTTGAGTGAATGTGGAAATATTAATCAAAGAAAACATTGTCTAATTTTAAGAGAAACTATGTATAAATACGAAGGAATGAAGTAGAGTGAAAGCGGAAAATGGTGTCAAGGAGGAAATAAAGCGACGTTTCGATCAGTCAATACCTCTGTTCGTCTTCAGCGAATAATTAGCATGAGGTCAGAGCATACCGCTATCCTCCTTTCCCCTCCTTTTGCTCTTCTATTCTTCCCATTTAAAAATATTATTCTTAAAAACAGACAATGGACACATCCGACCAACCTTCTCTTTACATTCACTATTAATTAATTTTTTTTTGTGTGCGTTTAAGTGATGCAGGAAACCGACATTTTGTAATTTCAGCTTCGGCGTGTAGCAGTAAATTTAGATTTTATTTTATCGCATGACCCGGCGATCGTTCGCATCTCTAATATCCTCTATCACCCCCCCCCCCTTTCCTTCCCTTTCCACCTTCTATATATATATAGCGCCATTAATCCAGCGCAAAATTGGTCCATAAAACAAGTGCTGAAGCATTATATTGCGTTAGCTTATCGCGTCGTTTATATCCTGGCGGAGTAGTTTCTCCAGATAACCAGCCCAAATGTGCCTGGGGTGGTTTTTTTCGCACGAACGGAACAAAGTTTAAAGTTGGGTGTGAAGATACTTGAATCCGGTTTACCAAAATTTTATAAAATGATTTTCGGGGGTTGTAGCGCCTAAACTAGAGCGGATTTCGTCCCACGTTTACACTGAGTAAATTAACAACGACGATGAACCACATTATCGTTATGAGAATGACTCAACTAGCACAACACATACACAAAAATTGTACAAGTTTGAATTTTTAATAATGATTAAATATAGTCTGAGGGGTAAAATTACTCAGCAGGGAACTAGATGAAGGTCAATACGCAGGTCCAACATTGCCTTAGCCCTAAACCATTTATATTTATTGTTTTTAGACGTACAGGGATTTTCGGGTGTCTGCGACGCAAAATGTTGCTGTCGGTTGCGATGTCGATTGTTACGCGCTGAATCGATTAAATTGCTTTTATATCGTTGGAGTGCTCGTTGTGCCAGGCAGGAACATTTCAGGTCGCGGATTTATGTTATCTAGGATTTCACTTATTCGTTTGCAGTTATTAGGAAGAGCAAGTTTTAATCGACGTTATGAGAGATGATGCTTAATTTTAAACTACGATTGCGGTGGATGATAAATAATCCGAAGAGGTTGTTTGAATCCATCATTTTGATTAAATTTTTTTAGTTTTATTTAGAGTAGAGGCTACATGAGAGCAATCCACGTGGTAGCTACTCCCCTTTAATAGCATAGGAAGGGAATTGAAAGGGGGGATGCGGAAGGGTAGAGGAATGTAGCCTAGGGTTAACAAGGGCCCCTGGGCTATGGTTTAAGGATCCTACCCGACATTAGTCTAAAATTGATGCAGGACAAACCCTAGAAAACCTGAATCAGGTAGGTCGGGCAAGAGAAATCGAATGTATTCTGAGATTTAAGTGAAACAGGCTCATGTAATTTTTTTCTTTAAATGAATTTATGGTTTTTCTGTCTTTCGGTAAAAAAATCATTCTTTATTGCCTCGTTCTAAGCCACTGAACTCACTTATTATTACTAAAAAAATTCTGGACCGCTTTTCATTCTTATCAGATAAAGAAAATAGGTAGCAGTATGGTGTCTTATAAGAAACTAAGCATTAAATATTCGAATTGATTCAGTACAATTCTAGACTTGGATGCTAATTTCAGTAACAGACTTCATGACGGTCGTCCGCTTTCATAGTATCAGAAGGGAAGGAAAGCGGGGATGCGGAAGGGCGAGAAATGTCGGTAAGGGTTAACTAGGAACTAGAGTGTGTCTTGCAGACTCTACCCAGCATCAGGTATGTTGTGCTCTTGGTACTTGTAAGCGCCCTTGGGGTTTTTGTGTAGAGACAGAATATTCGCGACTCAATGTGTAGACCAGATTTGGAGGCAGCTGGCCGATTTTCGATTACAGAGAACACGTGTTCCCAACATCTCTCTAATGCAACTTGGGTGTCACGGATTATGAGAATCCCTGGTTGAAATCAAAGATGAAGTTAGTGCTTCCTCACTTTAGAAAATGTGGGTGGAGGCCACTAATTTTTTCTTCTGTGTTTGTTTGGATGTTGCCACGTGAAGTTATTACATCACATGGCAACTTTCGTGTCGACTGTTTCACAGCGGCCATTTTAGTGACTGCACTCAGGGAAAACAATAGAGGAGAAACTGCATTCCAGCGACTGCAACCTCAACATGTCAGAGGTGAACCAATTACTTTGCAATAAATAAATCGGTCAGAGGCGGAAGACAGTCACGAATACCAACTGTTACCCTTCTATGAATCATTTCTCCTTCTAGATCCTGTTCAGAGGTAAACCTGTCAACATCCCTTCCGCTGGAGGTCGCGGATTGGCTACCGCGAGGATTCGAACCGTATTTGTTAGGTTGGATAGGAATCGATCACGACTCTTACACGTAAATCGTGTCGTCCTGTCAAAGTCGAAACGGAGGAAAACTCCGGGAAGGGAACTGTAGTGGTTGGTTACTCAACAACCTAAAGTAATAAACCACAGCATCTGCAAGTCCGTCAGCCATTACGTAATAATATTGGCGTGACTTATTGAATTTATGTCAGTGTTCCTGCCAAAATATTTTTAGAGAATTCAGCCTTCCTTGCTTTGGCAAGTCCGCCATCAAGGTCGTCCTGGTATTTATATACAAGAATTTTAATGAAAGAAAATGTTTCAATGGCACGCTCTACCATCACACGGAATATTCGCAGATCTCACAGTAATTATTTTCTAAAAAATGCAGGTATCCTATACCGATTTATACAGCTTCTCGGCTTTTGAACCGTAACTGTTGATGATGGCAAAACATGCAGTTGAAACGCCGTGTTTTAATAAATGATGGGAAACACAGCGATAATGGTCTATTTGATGCCAACGTTTACATCTAAATATTTTTTTAAATTTTTTAAATTTTTTTTCGTGTAGACAGGCTATGTATAGGGTAATCCACATAGTGGCAACTCCCCTCTTATAGCATAGGAAATGGATTTGAAAGGGGGGATGCGGAAGGGTGGAGGAAGGTAGGCAAGGGAACTATGGCCCCCGGGCTATGGTTTAAGGAATCTACCCGGCATTCGCCTAAAAGAAATGCAGGACAAACCATAGAAAAACCTGCATCAGGTAGGTCGGGCATTGGTTACTTGTCCCACGGCCTTCCGATAACGGGAAAGGAGTTTGCTGTGGGGACGCAGCATTCCCTTCTCCGTGCCTCGACCAGTTTAGGAGGCAATATATTATACTATTATAACTGATATTTATTGTAAACGTCTACAAGAAATATTTTAAACAGGGTTTTATATGTTGTTGATAAAAAAAACATGGGGGTATAATATAAACGTTTTTTAAATAATTTTTAATAGGAATAGTGGACGTGTTACAATTATAGTGTGTCCAGGATCCACTTTTGGGTTTCTTGTACAGAGTAAAAAATTCCTATTCGATTTTGGTTTTACAATTTATTTTACTTTTAATGAATTTTTATTGATATTACGTCATCCTTCAATGCTCTTTAATGATGTATATTAGCAAATTATGATATTAGACAAACTTAATATACTACTGTAATGTGCGATTTTTCAGCGATGTCTGGTTGTGATCCATAAATCGTTATATACATTCAATTATTGTTTCGATCGTAAGCGCAAAATTAGTAAATTTCACAGCACAAAATTAAATGCAATAGAAAATAAATGAATTGATGTCTGGAACTGTTTATGTTTTTTTTAAAATTTTTATCCGAAGTTTGCTCTGAATACAATGTTTGATAATTTAATAAAAATATTCTGGAAGATTAGAAAACTATAATAATCACCCTCATGGTCCTACATTAACTGGTATTTGGGTAGGTCATCAGTGGGAGCCATCTAATGGAGCTTTCTACTGGTTAATTAAATTTTTTAGGTTTGTAACTATTACAAAATTTTTAGAAAAAATTCATTCATGTTAATTAACAGTTGATATAATATGGGAAAATATTTTGTCCATTCTTCGCTTTCAGAACTTCAGCAGCATCGGTTCTCTATAGGTTTAATTGAAAATTATTTATATACTAATAATCCTTTTTCCAATACTTTGTAGAATGTCCTAATAATTATTATAGTATGTATATGTTACAAAAAACGTTTCTATTGGTTGATTCTCTGTAAAAAAAAATACTGGGCTCTATTTCATCAGATGAAAGCTCTAGATGTCAGTAGATAAATTTTCCTCTGCATTCAATTCACGTTTCAATTCTAATTGCAACATCAACCATTCTGACTACACTATTTTTCCTTGGTATACCATGTCCACATCTGTAAGATAAACACTGCAGTGATTACAACGTAAAGATGTCGTGACGTCACGAACGCGCGTGTCCTTACTCCAAAACAGGTTGGTCCACTTATTGCGAAAAGAAGGCCTTAATATGCAGATCCTCTGGTAGCTCAGTTGGTAGAGCGGTGGACTGTAGTGGTACTTTCTTCTCAGATATCCATAGGTCGCTGGTTCAAATCCGGCCCGGAGGAATTTTTTTAAAATTTCTCAACCACTGTGAATTAAGCTTCCTCGCAGGAGAGTAAAGACGAACTTTTAATTTGAAAAATTAATAAATAAAGTTGTAATCATGATTTTATGGTAGGGAAAATCGAAAAAACAACAACATAGACGTCATTGAAGTACTTCAAGACATCTTCAACGATGCCCGCCAACACCGTACTAGTTTCACCAACCCCGTATTTTATGTAATGTCAAGACCTAAAGTATTTTGGTGCTAACGTGACGTCATTTTGTTCTGTTAAAATATAATTCAACTGATCTTATAGATTTTATATGTAGTGACCTCAGGAGGGTGTCAAAAATTGGGCACACAGTTTGTTGTGTACCGGGTACAAAAACTCGTACTTTCCAGTTCCGGCCCGGAGGATTTTTTTAATACTTGTTAATAATTTTTTTAGCACTTCTAAATTCAGAATAATTCAAAGAAAAACTCGTAATTGCAATATTTTTTTATGGTTTTATTTATCTGGACGAGGAGTTTTTAAACCAATGCTTTCAACCTCACAGGTTTTTATTTTTGTAGAGGACTCTTGGAAATACAATGAGAAATTCTAAGAAGCTAAAGTATGGAGGGAATGAAAGAAAATTTACAGAATTTTTCTGATTACAATTAGGAGGAAAAGAGTTTAATATTTTGTCGAGGAATACGTTGTTTTTTTTGCTTAAAGTCGGTACGAAATTTTTTTCATCGTTAGAGAAAAGATTCATAAATGGAATTATTACTATCACCATATATTTCATTTAAACATTTCGAAATGTTACGCAGTATGAAAACATAATACGTACAATTAAGTAAGGTATTTTCTTCGGGGTTTTTATATCTGTGGAATTTGAATTTATTTAGAGCAGTAATTCATATAAATTCCTTAAGCAGAAATAGAATATGTGCGAATTTGAAGGACTATCTGATAAATTTTTTTTTAGGGCAACAGGCTACATGAGGGTAATCCACGTGGTGGCAACTCCCCTCTAATAGCATAGGAAGGGATTTGAAAGGGGGGATGCGGAAGGGTAGAGGAAGGTAGCCAAGGGTTAACTAGGGCCCCCGGGCTATATTTCAAGGATCCTACCTGGCACTCGCCTAAAGAAATGCAGGGAAAACCCTAGAAAAACCTGCATCAGGTAGGTCGGGCATTGGGTACTTGTCCTTCCGATAGCGGGAGAGGAGTTTGCTGTGGAGACGCAGCATTCCCTTCTCCGTACCTCGACCAGTTTAGGAGGCAGCTGGCCGAGTATTCCAATGGGAATAGCGAACAACTCTTACCGTATGCTCAAGGTCTGTGACCCCGGAATATACTCCTCTCAAAACAGGCCGAGGTGCCTCGGCTTGTGGGAACCTTAGTTCAAAAACGGAGAGGAAAAGGCATAGCCAAAGGTAGCCCCTTCGTATCTCTCCTAAAAGGTTCTGCCTGCGAGAGAAAATCCCTCGTAGGTTACCTGCGAGAGAATCCTCTCGCAGGCTTTGCCTGATAATTTTTTTCTAGTAATTTCTATATATAACTCCTCTCCACTTACCGCAGAAAGAATGCCTTAATATATCGATCCTCTGGTAGCTCAGTTGGTAGAGCGGTGGACTGTAGTGGTTACTTTCTCCTCAGATATCCATAGGTCGCTGGTTCAAATCCGGCCCGGAGGAATACTGTTATCTTGTAGTCAAAGTAATTCCGTCACAAATCTTTTCATTGAAATATACGGAAGATTTTAATACTTCGCATCTTGTGACGGAGTGAAATGTTTTACCACGATTTTCTTTTCCTCGGATTAATTATTTTCCTACTGGCTAATATTGATTGAAATTCCATCTTCCTCTACTTCGTGACGGTTCTAAATCCGTGCAGTTACAAAACAACATAGCAGGACGCTTTTTTTTCAGAGGGTGGTGGCAGCGAAAGGGTCATCCACGTGGCCATCCCTCTAATAGCATATAAAAGGATTAAAAGGGGAGGATTCGGAAGCGAGAAAAAGTTAGCCAATGATTAACTCGGACCCCTCGTGGTGATACTTTGGTGACTCTACCGTACACTTTGTTGATATATTTCAAAATATAATGCAGGAAATTAAATTCTTCAGATTAGTGAAATGTTCTATTGTTTACCTGATGATGGCCCTTGGACCGTATTATTCAACGTTTCGATCAGGCCCGGGTTTTCTGGAAACCTCGCGACTCTCCATCTACTTTGTTATTTAGTTCTTCTCGAAGCAGACGTACTTTACGTCTGGGAGATCCAGTGATCGTTTGCATACGCACGAAGAGAAGATCAGATAGTTATCTTTGTACACGGGGAATTGCTCCGAGATTTACGACTTGACGGGAAAATCTCCCGCAACTATCCTCGTATTTTACGATACCATCAGGTCGGTCGGTCGGAGAAGAGAGATTTTTATCACCTCTTCCTCTTTTTTTTTTGCATTTCATGCACTAGGTACCTGTTTTGCGTAGATTATATTTCTAAGATGCAAATTACGTGTATTTAGTAACAGATTCGGAAGTTGTTGTGATGTTTGGAGGTCTCTCGCTTCTAACCAATTTTTTCCAGAGATGTTTGAATTCTAAAACAGTTAAATTGGTGACTCGATCATCTCATAAAGATCTGTTACAAATGGTTCCTTGACACAAACCTGCGAGGGATTTTTTCTCGCAGGTCGAACCTTTTACGAGAGATACGAAGGGGCTACCTTTGGGGATGCCTTTTCCTCTCCGTTTTTTAACTAAGGTTCCCACGAGCCGAGGCACCTCGGCCTGTTCTGAGAGGTGTATGTTCCGGGGTCACAGACCTTGGGCATACGGTAAGAGTTGTCCGCTATTCCCATTGGAATAGTCGGCCAGCTGCCTCCTAAACTGGTCGAGACACGGAGAAGGGAATGCTGCGTCCCCATAGCAAACTCCTCTCCCGCTATCGGAAGGGCGTGGGACAAGTACCCAATGCCCGACCTACCCGATGCAGGTTTTTCTAGGGTTTTGCCTGCATTTCTTTAGGCGAATGCCGGGTAGGATCCTTAAACCATAGTCCGGGGGCCCTAGTAACCCTTGGCTACCTTCCTCTACCCTTCTACATCCACCCTTTCAAATCCCTTCCTATGCTATTAAAGGGGAGTTGCCCAAAGTGGATTACCTTCATGTAGTCTTTGCCCTAAAAAAAAAAGGTTCCTTGAAGGGATTTCACAGTGTTCTCCTCCAGATTCGAATCGGATTCGTTCTAAAAAAAAATTGGGATCCTTGCCCATGTTTGACTCGCAGAAGAACGTCTCCCTACTTGATTTCGTATTCAGGAGCACCTTCTCTTCGATCCGTTTCTGAAGCACCCACGCGAGGAAAGGTGAATGAAAAGAGATGAAATTCGCTTTACGGCGGCGACATCAATGTTTCAGTCAAACGCAAAGGTTTTTTCTCTTCCTTCCAAGTGATAAACAGCGCCAACGGAAATGAAATATGGGGGTGGTGGCTTCTCGTGAGCACGGAAAAGCGTAAATTGAAGGGCGTCGTTGTTTTCACGAAAATGGAAGGGTGCTTAAGCACTCCTGTTGCATACGAAAGCAGAAGTGAATCTGCGTGACGCATATATATTTTCTCATACTTTGCCACCCAGAGGAAACTTTTCACTCATGGACCTTTATTCGAATTTTTTTTCCAACTCTTTTCTGATTTTTTTAATACATTTTATCAATCATTTTTCAAGAAAAACAAATCGTTGTTTGACCTTCAGACGAGAAATGGAAACTCGCCGTGAACGTCTTCAATAAATCTGTTCCCAGAAAAGAGTCGGGAGTCTCCACCAATCATTTTATTTTCTCTCAAAGGTGTTCCGTAGAATAACAATGTTGAGATATATATTCGACAAGAAATGATGCAGGAAAAGTAAAATAGCTTGCGAGGGCTATTCTCTCGCAGGCAGTACATGCGAGGGATGTTCTCTCGCAGGCAGAACCTTTTAGGAGAGATACGAAGGGGCTACCTTTGGGGATACCTTTTCCTCTCCGTTTTTGAACTAAGGTTCCCACGAGCCGAGGCACCTCGGCCTGTTCTGAGGGGTGTATGTTCCAGGGTCACAAACCTTGGGTAGGATCCTTAAAATATAGCCCGGGGGCCTAAAAAAAATTATACAGTCCTAATTTCAAATTATTGTCATTTCTCTCGAGAGAATTTGCCAGTCTTTTACAAACCTCACCTTTTTCATATTTGCATACACCGAAACTTCTTATTTTCGATTTTTTTTATCCAAACATAAACGTCGCATACATTTAAATAAACTTTTTCCCTTAAATACACAATCTATAGTAAATAAATAAACATTTGTTATAAAAATTAATAATTAGTAAAATAAATATATAATATCACGAGTTCAACTGAAGTTCACAATAAGTCCTAATAAATTATTTTCGTTTGTTTCTGGCCAGGAAGTGTCGGGATGATTTCAATTGTCTTATTATAAATATTTAAAATTCTAATTTTAATGGTGACATATTCAATTTATTCAATACATACCTCAGGTTTAACTCACATTTAAGTAACGTCCGAGTATTTTTTATTACGGAATAAGATAATGGCATGCTTATTTTTGGTCTTTTTTTTTAGAAAAATAAATTTATTTTAAATAGCGGAAATATGTAAAACCGAAGCAGTGTTAGTGTAAAATGATCAGCCAATTTAATTCGCACACGTTTCTTGAGACTCAATTTTGCTGAGTTTTTCACGATATGTAGAAATGATTTATTTATTTATGGCTTATTAACTGAAAATGCTCATTCTGTATCCTGAACAGCAGTTCTATGATATAAAATTACTCATTAAACATCCACAACGATCACGGGGGAAGCTCCAAGGTATTCAAGAATCTCAGGAAAGAGTAAAGTTTGCGGAGAAACTTAACGTTCTATCCCTTAATAGGTTTAGTACTGATTTCTTTACGTTTCGTCCATTGAGAAATGAAAACCCCAAACAAAGATCTCCTTAAGTCAAACTCAGTCTATAATGGCACTTATAAGGATTTAGTTTTCTTGCGGATCTCGAGTAGCCGTGATCGTCTAGTGGTTAGGACCTTGCGTTGTGGCCGCAATAACCCAGGTTCGAATCCTGGTCACGGCAGTGGTGAAACACTGTCACGGCGAGATCATTTTTATTTCTTTTTAATATCATTCCGGTATTTAATCCGTATAATGATTTCGTCCTATCATACGTTTTGGCACTGAAAATAATATTTATTAGCTAAATAAACCACATAGATTTAAGATTTTCCAACTTGTTTTGAGCTACCACACTTGATGTAGGTTTTAATTCCTCCGTTAAACTATTAGCTATATATTTATGCTATAGAGAAATAGAAAATTAAATGAATTAATTATTCGTATTAATTGCTAGACTTCTGTTTTATTACATTACATTAAGAGTTCATCTGTTTTAACATTTTTATCTCTTCCCCACTTAGATATTTATTACGAATCGTGGAATTTTACCTATTTGGTAATAGTCTTGTTTTAATGTTAAAATATTTGGAGTCAAGAGATGTCCACAAATTTGAAATCGTTTGCGCATTAAAAATGAGACGGAAAACGATTGTAAACAGTGGGAATGATTTTCAGTACTTTAAAGGGTTGCATTTAAAGAACATTTGTTCGCAAAACTTTTCTAGCAGAATTATTTACTGCTGGCAGATGGAGAAAAATCACAAAGAAAATTAATTTTTCTTCCCGATCCTTCTTATTAGAAGAGAATTGGAACTCTACAATTATTTTCAAGTGGTGTGACCTCAGAATAGGAAACAAAACTCTGTTTAGCGTTCACTAAAATGTCTGAAAAACTTGAAGTGGAGTGGAGGAAGAAATTACATCTCGGATGGTTAGAGTTACTACGTTGGGAGGAATTGGGGGAGAGTAAAAGTTGAGCAATTAGAAATGATAGGCAGAGATATGTTGAAAGAAAGCGGATGTTATTAAATGGTTATATATATTTAGGATAAATAATTAAGCCGTTTAAGAACCTAAACAACGGCATTTATTTAAACGCCTTTATTTGGTCATGGATATAAATCCAAAAGGTCTTATAGGAAGTCATTATAAATATGGGGAACTGATTATCGATGAAAGTGAGTTGGTTAGTGAGTCAGGAAAATTCAGAATGAAATATTTCTTGTGATATTTTAATCACAGGAGAAATGATAGGCAACCAGCCTGCCCTCTGTCCATAGCTCCAATAAATTTCGCCTTCTCAATTAACTTTCCAGACTAATTTACCAGTTAAATAAGTCTACACATAGCGTTAAATATCGGCAAAAGTTATTGAGCTAACAATCCTATTTGAAAGAGAGTTTCCTTAAATATTAAAAATATGAACTTGTAGCATTGAATAAATTAGTAAGTTGAAGCTTTACTTTTAAAACTTTAATATACGTATTAAAATTTTTTCATTAAAAATTTATATTACGGTCGTATTTAAACGACTCCAGTTAAGTTTTCGGAGTCGTCGATACCTTACTAGAGCTTCCTCCGAGGGTCTGAATCGGTTTGTTACCGCCATCTGAGTTCCATTTCAGTAATTCATTCTTTCTATCCGTAATCCAGCTCCAGCTGCTGCTAATGGTCGGAGCCGCAGCAAGTCGCGAGGAAGGAAAGTGCTGCGTTTCCACCAGGAAAGTGCGGGGATGCGTTGTGTGCGTAAAGGCTTAGATGCAGGCCTGGGTTTTTGGTTGTTCCAGTCCCCAGTCCCGGGGGCTGAATCGATAGCGTAGAGAGGTGGTGGGAAAGAGAAAGAGGAAGGTAAAGGCAGAGTTGCCCTAGGGTTTTGCTCTCTGTGCGCATCAGCTTTGCGCACGTCACTGACACAAAGGAAGCACAACTATATCACCCTAAAATACATTGTGCATCAAGACCCGCTAAAAGGAGCAACAGTTTCAGGGCTACGTCAATTATGGGGGTGGGGGTGGAAATATCAGTCAGCGTCAACTTCGGCGTGATTTGAATTCCCTTGCATTACTTCCTTTCAAACATTAAAAAACGGTTAGTATATGAATTAATATTTGAGGTTATTCACTGACGAATCAAACAACCCCAATGAAATTCGTTGTACAAAATATAATTACGCGTATTATACAACTGACGTAATTTTGGCTATCACTTTAAAGTCACAGAACTGAAATATTTGAGTTATTATTTTTATTATAATAAATATTCTACTATAAACAAAATTGTTACAGATTTTTAAATGCATTCTTGGCCCGTATGCTACTCAGGTAACGATCGCCAATCATTTATTATGCATAATTTAATGTCAAGTATTCAAGTTTTACCAAACAATTATATTTTTCCTGTTTCCAGTCTTTAAAGAGAACTAAAAAATTCTATTTCAGATTAATATTTGTAATTTCTCATGTACTAATTAAATTTGTCAGGTAAAAAACAATTTATGTATATAGTATGGTTGCACAGACTATCACATAAGTTCATTCAAACATTGAGGAACATATAATTAAGGAAATATATATATTGAAGGATTTACAAGGAGAGAATACAAAATTAAGGAATAACGCGGAGAAAAATTACTTAAATGATGAAGTACGTGTATAAGATAACATGTCATGGCAAAGTCGTGATATGTATAAAAAATTATATGGTCCGCGGAGGTATTTTTTTTGTCTCATAGTGACAGCGAAATTAGGTTACAACCCTGTGTACCAGAAGCTCTGCCGTCGGAAAGTTATTGAAAAAAGCTTTGGCACCTCTGTCAGGAAGAAGATGAAAAAAAACGAGGAGATTGATGCGCTGGAAGAAAGATGGCTCGTTGAAGTGGCCCGTGAGTTAGGAAGAAGGATCATTTTCTTTCCTGGTTTTCTTTTTTCGTTTTTGCTAGAAAAAAAGTTCCATTGTCTCTCTGGAGCTTGTGCCAAGACAAGTAACGACAGACTGAGTGAGTGATTCGTGCAAAAAAAAAGAGAGCGAACATTGAAGACAACCTCGCTGAGTTAATTAGTCTTGGATACCGGCTATCAATTAACTGACGATGTATTAGTTGACATGACTGCATACATATCTTCTGTGTGAATGGAATAAAAAAAATGCCTGTAACCATCACCAACACGATTGTCATGACATCTCGTTTCGTAACAGCATAACGTCTTCAATGTCAGAAATGATTCCGGTCCTCAGAGAAGACAACTCGTGTACACAGAATGTGGAAGACATCGTAACTAAATATCATAATACACGACATACGAGGCTCGCGTCTTTAACGAGTGTTGCACCTCGTGAACGTCTTATAACCCCTTATTTTCCCCGGTTAGAGGTCCCTCAAACCTCGATAAATAAATAGCCGTCTTACGCGTCTGTGAACTCCGGCGTGAGGCTGATAATTAGCTACGATTAAGGAGTCGTGGAGCGGCGACTGTGACACAAAAAAATTGTTTGAACGAAAAATGGATTCTTTCCTCTGCAATAAGATATTAAAATAGCCGCGTGCGGGTACTATGGCCCAAAAATACAAGCAATATTAGGGTGATATGATTTAGTGAGCGATTTTAAAGACGTTTGACGTCAACATTCTGTTCGTTATTAGTGAAAAGGTTTAAGAAACATATCTGGGGACACCGTTAATGCGATTAAAATTAGAAGGCACTTGGGGGTTTCCGCGTGAAAGGCAGGCGCTGATGCCACGTGCACGTGGTCGCGAATGGACTTCGTATACAACTCACTGAAAACTGTAGGATACAACCCTGTGGCTCTTCGGCAAGGCTGTTGTAAGCATTCTGATTGGTAGATTTAACGTCACAAACCGCCCTGAGTGTCTTATAATTTTAATCGGACTATAGTAAATTCCGCATTTGCCTGAAGAAATTTTCTGAAATATTTCAGGAGAGGGATTTAGCTTTTTGTTTTCCTCAGAAAAAATTTAGGGAATCGACAAATGTCCACGATATCATCTCAAATAAATATTAGTAATCAATAATTTTGATAAATGAATTATTGGTGTTTATGCATTATATTCACAATTTTCTTTATCGACCGCCATTTTAAAAATAAGACTAAATAACTATTTCGAGAATATTTAACATTGAAAACTGGCAATATTACCATAATCATGTAGACAAATAATGTTATATATAATTTAATATTTTCTGAATTGAAAATGGTTAAAAAAATAATGAATAAATAAATCGCCTTGAGTCAGAAGACTATTTTTTTCATTTTATTACAAAAAAAATGTCTAATGTACAACAACGGCGACGTTTCGCCATTTTCTGGGATCACTTCAATATAAAAATTTTAAATTTAATATTTATAGAACAATGAAATATGTATTTATACATTTTTTGTTTATAACAAATGCAAATTATTTTGACATTTTTCATTTGTTGTTAAACGAATTGTATTATAAATACATATATTATTGCTCTCTAAATTGGATATTAATAATTGTTATTTGGGAAGAGGTTCCAGAAAAAAGAGTATACGTCATTTTTGTTATTGTAAATTAGATATTTTTTGTAATAAAATGTAAAGTATTCTGACTGAAGGGCATTTAATTATTTGTATTATTATAGTAAATATCAGATATTTTTCATCATTATAAAAAATGATAAAAAATCGGGGGTTGAATTCATAAATATCAGTAAAGACTAATTAGATAAAGAAGTATCCAATTAAAATACAAAATTAACGGATGAAAAAAATACCATTGCAATTCTTGTCGCTTTCGTAAAGTGATTCAAAATAGTAAGAGCTGTAGGAACGACATGGGGCAAAAACCAGGTGACGAACTCAAATATTTTGGAAACCAAATAATTTTTTAAAGAGATATAAGGTGAAATTAATTGCTTACATGTAATGATATTATCCACCAAGGCGACAATGTTCTGTATCGGATGGGGTGGGGGTGGTTGGGTGGCACGTGGCCAGTGTTCCGATTGCCGTATGCATATTTCTCATAAATAATTAAATTGCTTTTTAGTTAATACAACCATGTTGCTTAGTTTAGTCCCTCCATCGTGAAGCGGAAAGCAGTTTACGCTGCAGCAGTGCTACCAGGTAATGAATGGAAATTGCTAATTTAAAAGTAAATCACTAGCGTGAAATTCGCTGAGGCTCTGGCTCCCTCTGTCCTTCCCTCCCCCGGAAGCGACGTCCATTGTGGATTGCGTGGGTGGTAATTAAAACGACGCTTTGCGATGTTGGCCACCCTGCCGGGATATTAAGTCAGCTAATTAACAACCGACACGGGCGGCGGCGGCACGTGTTCGTCTCCTTATTCCTCTTTTTCCAGCCTCTCTCCTCCCCCACTGTTATGATCCAGTTTCCTTTGCCGGTTACACGAGCCGTATACCTTTCTGCCGATTATTTATTTTTTTAAGTGACGTGTAATTTGTTGTCTCGGGAATAATTATCACCCTACGGGACAGTGTATTACAGTAATTTGAGCGAAACCGGGACTGTTATTGTATTACAAGCTTTACGACGTCTTTAAATCAAGCGTTTAGGTCTTAATTCTTCTGTCTCTATCTCATATGATCTACTCATTTTACGACCTATGTGATTTGCGGGCCTTTATTACATGTTTTAACAACTTATTCCCTGCGGTAATTGGCATCAATGACTACTAATTACTCGTTTAGAGTTTAAAATTACAAAATGATCAATTTTACGAATAACACATTCGGTTTATAATTTTATAAACTTACAATATTGTATGACGCAAAAGGCTTCATATATAGCCCGTTAAAAAACGGCATGTGTTAATGAAAATCATAGAGAATTTTTGTTTCTGTTGTTAAGATATAAAGGGCCCACTAGTGTCATTTAATTTATGGAGTAAAAGGTTGTAAAGAATAATTTAATAGGATCTTACCTTGTGGATGCGAAATTTGTAATGTTATTGCCACGCGTTTGGGGCCAAATAATGTAAATATATTTTCAGAGCTCTGACTATTAGACGTTACAATTCTATTGAATATATATACAAAAACAAAGTAGTATTCATATTTTAATATTTTTTATGACTCCGCAATTAAATATTTGTCAGGGTCTTTACGGGCCAGCCTCTGGATACTCTTATTGTGATCGGTAGCGTCAAATATAATTTAACTGATATGAATTAATTAACTTTACTTTCCCTTCAATCTGCAGCTACTTCCGATAAAACCAAAAACAAAGATTCTAACTTTATCATAATAAAAAACCAGCATCTGACACTCTCTATAAAGATATTACATGGAAAACTAATATAAATATAAATAATTCCTACATTTAATTAACAAAATAAAACAGTTAATTACAAGGATCTAGAAATTAGTAAGTTCGTTAGTACAGTCAAGAGAATTTGGAAAATAACTGATTTAAATTTGAATATTGTTTTTTGGATTAAAATTTGCATAATTAAAAAATTAAATATATTATAGCAAACTGACATTTAAGAATAATACATTTGATTGCTCACACATTAACTTATTATTTTTCTCATAACACTTAAATTTTATATTAGATATATATTCAACAGTTCTAAATCTGATTTACTTAATATAAATTTATTAAGGGGCATTATAGTATTTAAGTGTACCTCTGTTCATAAGTCCTTTAAATAAAATAAAATAATTTTTTTATGCTATTTGCCCCTATAAAAAGTGTTGAGGTCAGCAAACGTGCCCTTCCAAACAATAACATACATTCTGGTTGTTTATTTAACAGTAAATGTGATAGTTTTGAATAGACACTAATTCTCTTTAGATAAGCAGAAGTGTAGTAAAATTTTTTTTTTGTAAAGGTTGTAATGTTTGTTACATTGGACCAAAAAAGTGAGAATTAAATCTCACGAAAAGAACATATTAATGTATATTACATATACATGTAATGTAATATTATATATCTTCAATAAGTAATAAATAATGGAGATAATTATCCAGAATCGTGTACCTTTTTGGCTATTTTATTTATTTATCATTATTAAGTTTTTTTAAATAATAATACGTGAGGAAAAGCAGGAAATAATAATATTTGGATAATTAAGGCTTCTGTTTTAAATAATTATGTCTGAAGTGTGAAAAAACGTTAGTATTAACTTAGAAGCAACACAGAAGTACCAAAAATACCAATTCATTTATGCGAAGAAAATTATTTGGCTGGGCTTTTACAAATATCACGTCATTAAGAGATAATATTCCATGTTTTTGGCGTGACGATATGAGTTGTTAAAAAGACGGTCTCAAAGAAAAGTTTAATGAGAAGCACGACACTTGAAATGGTTACTATGGTAACGCGTGTAAACCCACAGAGTCGTAACTTTGTACGGAGCAACATCACAAGCAAAGTTGTAAGTTAGGATGCGTATGTTTTTTGGGGGCTGGGGGTGGGGGTGGAGAGGAGGGTAGAGGATGGGGTGTAAAGGGGAAAAGTAAAGCGCGGTAGAAAATATTGCGTTACAAGGCAGCGACATTAGGAACATCCAGGAACCCTTCGCAGTTCTTTTACAAGGGATGGGGGGGGCGAGGGGGGTTTCGTTTCCCAGTATAAACTAAATTTGGCGGCTGCTGAAAAATTTATTCTCCAATAGCAAATATCCCCACCCTCCTCCATCTTGTCGTTTCGCAAGGGAAAAAAAAGAATCCGTGCCGGGAATGGAAAGTCAACAGTACATGTAAACATATTGAATTGCGACAAGGAGGAAACCTGGGGTGTGGGCGTGTTGCGAGGGGGAGAAATCGGTGTGTGTGCGTGTCCCTTGTCAGTCAGGCCTCCTCCCTCCTTCCAGCTCCTTATCTCGCGTACACTACATCAACCCCTTAGAGCCAGAGTCATCTTGTGGCATGGCGATAAACGGCACATCCCAGGTTACGGGAACCCGGACCCATAAAGGGAGATAGCATGGACGTTAGGGAGAGGGACTTTGCAATCGATAGCTGCTATCGAAATCACTAACGCCCTTGTATCTTACCCTCCTCGGACAGACCATTATCAATCTCTTTACTCCATCATTTAACTGATAAACCATCATTTCAAACTCATCTCTCCCGAATTATTTGTAACCACGTGACTGATGGAAACATTTTAATGGGTGTGGTTCCTTTATAATTATTATACAAAGGCATTCATGAAGAGGTGTAGAGAAGATTTTTGCATAATAAGGATCCGGTTATAATGCATGAAAATACTCGAAGGCCCGTCTCTGTCATCGTATCCGTGAATCTCAAATTCTTATAGTATATTCGATTTGAATATCGTTCTTTACATGTGGTTAATTTTCAACATAAAATTGTAATCGGTATTATCTTAATCTCTCTAATATGTCAGAATATGCCTTATCAATTATACATACCAATTGAAACATTTAGTAAGAAAAACTTATTATTTCTGATAAATTTTTGGTGTTTGGTAGTCAAATTAAATTTTAGTCTGTTTCACATGGGAGACATTTTGTCTGAATGAGAGCAGAAAATTAGACTAATGTTGCCACGTCGTCGATAATAAATGAAAACAAACCCTTACTGCAGCGGCGTGGACAGTAATATGTGATTACGTCGAACGAATTTGATTCGTCGGCGCAAGGAACAGCTTCAAGGTCAAGTTGGCTGCCATTTGAAACGCAACATATTATTCATTGACTGAGTAGTGCGGACCTACAATTAGAATATTTTTACATGTCTTAATAAGTGTTTTAAGATTATAATAATGTCACCAATTGAACCCAATTTACACAATATATCTATTCTTCATTAGGACTGGAAGAATGTTATTTAATAAATTGTAGCTTAGTCTGTAGTGAGGTCTATAAAATGGATGGAGGAAGCTCGTACTTAACGGGGAAGTCGACTCGGGTGGCTCAGATGGTAAAGAGTACCACGTAGCGTAGCAAGTTGAAGTCTCTGGTTCGATTCCCGGTCTGGTCGAGATTTTTCCATTTAACTTAAATTCAGTTTCATAACTCTACCCTTTAGCTTTTAAACTATGTTGAAAAATAATTCAGGTTGGTGTACAACTGTTACCACTTATGTTTATTTACTTCCATTAGTTATTTGGGCTATTGAAGGTAGGGCCTAAGTGGCTGTAAAATGAAGACGACGGCATGCAACTTGTCAACGTGGAGTATAATATCGCACCAATCCGGTCTTATGAATACTGACTTTAAGTTCACGTGTGCACGTTAGCGTGTCGTGTCGTTGTCTTATAATTTGGTGGAGCTTGTTTCCGCCGAAATAGCATCCATTCATAAATCGGCGTATGTGTCGAGCATCGATTCACTTGTTAGGAGCATATCCCATTCTCCCGGCCTCCGAAAAACCAGTTCCAGTAACGAGCCGAGACGTATTCAAAGCAGCAGGCGATCCAGATAACTCGCAGTTTCAGCGATTTACGATCGTAACCCAACCGACGGGAGTATCGGCTTCCGCGTGTTTCCTATCTGACATGGGACATATCTTATTTCTCCTGACGTCGTTTCTCAGAGCGATCAATTCCTCGGGTGTTCTCCAGTTCCATAAACATCTGTTTCTGATCACTGCGAGGTATCTGCCAATAAAGTAAATGTGGATAGGTTCTGTAACATAATGGGGCGAGTTCGTGCTTCGATTTTAAATGGTCGGGGAATCGGCAACACAGTAAAAAAATAAAACAAACGAAAAAACGAGGTTTGGAAATATGTTCCAGACAGGGGAAGAGCAGGACTTTACTGCGGAGGAATTTAAAAATAGATGAACAGCGATTCAGTCGTTATCACTGCTATTTATTATCGAGAATTTCAATTTCGTAACTATAGAAATGTCATTTTGGGAATTATCTTCTTAGCCGGCACAAGAAAAACCTGTCATTTGACCGAAAACTTTGTCAGAAAGTTTACATCTTGGAAGTTTTGAGCAAATTGCCTATAAAAAAAAAATTAGTCCCTCAGGGACTTCGTTCCTACTAAAATTTTCAAACACTTTTTGTATTATTTTATGTTGACTGTTTAGTAATTTTAATCATCATTCTAAAGTAAGAGCGAACTATTCCAGTCATAACAAAATTACCAACCACGGAAATTTTTTTTAAAATTAAGCATAAATGTGAACATACTTCAAAACGTAAAGTATTGTAAACTATTCATAACTTTAAAGAACAGAAATAAATTATATTAATAAAAGTGTTGATGACGACGAAACTTTTTATATTAACACTCCAAACAAATTGAATTTTTATAAAGCATATCTCACATAGAATATATACATTAATAGTAACCATTGTTACCATACAAATAACTAAATATAATTTTTACGGTATAACATTAAGAATATTTTTTTCGTTACAGATATGTGGCCATTATAGTACTACTAACCGCAAAAGGTATGTTTTTAATGTTGAATCACTTATATATAAATTTATAATGACATAATATAAATATATATATATATATATATATATATATATATATATATATATATATACTTGTATATATAAAAGCATTACTGAATTATTATGCAAAATATTGTAGAAATCTATTTCTTAAATAATAATAATAATAATTACTTTGCAACTGTTAAAGATATATATATATATATATATATATATATATATATAAATAAATATATGAATAACGGCATAATTTTCATTTGACACTTGTAACGTATTTCAGATTGATAACATAATATCATAAGAGTTTTCTATGACAGAATGCTAGTTTTTGGGGTATTCAACAGTGCATGGTTTTTGTATTTGTTTGAACAACGTTCTGAAAAAAATATATAGAATGGTGAGTAATGAGCTCGCTTAGCTTGTTAAAATTAACGTCGTAAGTTAATTGGGTCGAGTGGCTTCTTTTTATATGCGGTCTACCGACACGATGGCCGCGGCAATATGGCGGATAAGGCATTACATCCCGTAAATTTTAATCAATAAATTTAAGAAAGAGATTAATTATTGTCTTTTGATATTTGGAACTTTCTAATGGCCATTGAAGTCTTCCCACTTTTTATTCCTTACTGAGAACTGTTTGCAGATATTTAACAATATACATGGTGATCGATAGAATTTTCTTTCAGCAAATAATCCGGCTAATATGTCGGAAACAATTAAATAAAATATAAACGTAACACAACGGTTAGTTACTTTTCTTGGAACCAACTCAGGTGGAAGAGAATAAAATAATTAATTTGGAATAGTTGAATCATACAAGTATTAATATCTGAAAAATTAATAACAAATTTAAACTGTTATTATGTGAAAACGTATAAAAATATAACTTAAAAATTTATTTCCTGCCATATTTTATGATTATAAATTTAACGTTACATCTTTCTTGATAATTGGTTATAAGAAATTGCTTCTTTGTCTTTTAGAATCCATTGATACTAAATTTGCTATTGTATATTTGCGCACCTGAGGTAGTTCAATTTTAAGTAACGTGTTATTTTTTATATTAAATTATTTATGACATACTGGCCGCTTTATTAATTGCTTGATTCAATTGATCTCAGAAAATATAGGCTTTTTGTGATGGTCTGCGATGATTGCATTTAGCTCAATGTAATTAAGATTCTTTCATAATATTTTTATACCGCTTTTAATCATTGTTACGCAACTAAGAGAATTTAATTTCTTTTATCAAAAATTCTCCCTGAACTGATTGATGTTATTCGTATATTCAAACTAAGCGAGAGGGATCAATGAGCGCCGTTGAAAATAATAATGATATTAGTAATAATAGAAAGTAAATCGCGGTGTATTAATTGTCCAGAATAGTGGTGAATTTGTAGTGTTGGAATAGAGCTTCGCCGTGGCAAGGGCGTGTCCCTTGAGGAAGTTATCGACGTGGAGAAGGAAGGGCCAAGGTCTGCACCCCGTTTCCAGAGACGGCTATTTGGTTGCCTGGACAGAAGGGGAAACTTCGTCGGCTACCTTCTGAATTATGATCACGTTACCAGCTTGTCAGTCAACGTGCGATAGCTAATGGATCGGGACAGGTCCATTTCATATCATTGTTAGAGACAGCACGTGGAAGGAGTGGATCAACGCTGATTAGCTGTCACTCTTAGTACGATATATTTGGGCGACCGTTACACAGCCAGACTTTCACAGAAGCACATCACACTAGATTCAAATATTTTCAACGAACATTTGACACAATACGACAGCTGATACTTGCAGATCTTTTTAATTTTAATTTATAAATACGAAATCAATTTTCAGAAAATACACATTTGGTAATTAACGTGATAATTAAACGTAAAGTATATAACAAGTATTTTCACACTGACGACTGAAATGCGTCTCTGAAGTATTTAACTTTGTTTTAAAGGTCTTTATTTAAAATAAGAATGAGCAAGGCTAAGTGATTACCCGAATTGAGGAACTGTGCGAAAAGTTCAATTAAACCTAGTAATTGGAACATATACAGCTTCTTTCATACGCAATACTAGTCGAATAAAATTCTGTAATAATGAGGATTAAATATTTAATATTGTGTGCGTTCATAAACCATGAGAAAAATAATCTGAAAAATTTTGTCTGCATTTTCTTTGACAAAGTGAGGAAAAAAATTTTGTATAATAAATACTGGCAATAAAATTTTACATTTCGGGGAATCGATTGCAAGTAATTCGTTGCTCCTTTATGGATAACGAGATGAATAAAAGGGAGAGAGATTTTAAATTAAAATTAGGGATTCGTTTTCCCTTAGAATAAACTCAGACAAAGGCAGACATGTAACCTAAATCATGTCAGAGGAAGACTAGTGTGGGAGGAGTAGGCTACGCTGATCCAATGGCGGATAACAGCGTTAAACATGCAAAATGACGAAGAGTGTGCGTTTTTTTACTTTTTCTTCTCCCGAAAAAAAAGAAGTTGAGAAATGATTCAAGGATTTAGTTGAGAACATACATTATTTATGAGAGTGGCTTGCCGCTGAGATTCTGATACTGTGTATTAAGTTTGCATTCAATAACTGAGAAACTTTGGGGGACTCCGAAATACGAAAGGGTCTGAAAGACAAACAGAAACTTTTTAAATATAAAATTAAATAAAAATTGACTATGAATTACCAGTATAGTATCTGGGAGTTAAACGGTAAAAAAGTCTATTAGTAAGGAATAGAAGCTGTTCTTTATTTATCAGAGAAAGTTATATGAATTTTGATAACTTTTTAACAGTAATTTTTTATTACTAACTGATATTTCGTTTACATTACAAGACAACGATTTTTAGGGAATTTAGAAACCGGAATCAACAAATCACAGCGTGTCTTACTGATCCTGCTCTCGCAGTATCAGTTACACAGACGTGCTGACTTCTCGTCTACGTCGCGTAGACTATCGGAAGTGTCTATTTCAGAGGATCAAATTAAAAGTGTATATACATTGTCTGTTGCAGCCTTTAATCTCTTCTCAACCTCATTGTAAACTGGGCGACAGTTCTTCATCCTTCATTAATCATCTCTTTTTTAAAACTTCGAATGAATAATGAAAGTATCCTCACTGTTCTTATAATTAACGCCTGTATTTATTTGCCCGCAATCATATTCGTATCATCATTTACATGTCATTGTCCGGAGTTATCTTCTGTTGTAAATTGTGTGAGAAAATGGTTGTAACTGACACTAAAAATTAAGAATGTATATGAGGTCAAAAATTATTTGCACATTATTATATTTTTTAAAAAAATTATGACTGTAGGTTTATTTATTTATGTTATTATAAATGTCAGCTATTTTTCCATAGTTATTTGAGAATACTGCCATAAATGTTCCTGAGATTATTTGTATGGATTCTAACATTATTTGATGAACGATTGGATTTAATGTTAGACATTAGGCTTAGAACACTTGATTTCATAATCTACTACTGTAACATTATACCAATTAAAACTGTGGTTATTTGAGCTGTCATAGTTACTAAAAATTAAATGTTGTTACAATTCTTAATTATTGCCAGATATTTTTTTATAATCAATGACAAAACAAGGTTATTTTACATTCATGCGAGATTGTAATACCATTTTCGTTACGCCTATGTAACAAATGTTGCACACTTTTCAGGAAATTTTATATATGACATTTTGCTTATCTAAATTACTGATATATTATATGCAGATATTTTTTATAATAAACGACAAAGAAGAGTTGATTTTTATATTCGTAGCAATGTTGTGGGATTTAAATAATTCATTTATTTAAAATTTATATTCTTTATGAATGGAAGAATAAATAAATTGGTTACACATTTTTATTAGTAGAATAATTAATTATTGAAACGACTTCTTGGACATTCGATATTGGGAAAACTTTAAACCATCAGACATTAATTCAACGTCAGTTAATAAATTTGTTCCATGGATGCTTTTATAATTTTCCAAGAAGAATTCAGTGGTCGTAAATGGATAATTTTTTTTTTTAAAAAAAACACAATTCCTATTCCGTGGATTTATTGCACGTAGAATCGCAAGGTTTCCCTACCTTCACAAGCCGGCGTTCGTTTTTTTATTTAATCTCTATAATTTTATGCTATAAAATATTACAATTCTAAATAGAACAGGTCCCGGCGCGTTAGTTTCAGTGATTTTTTATTTTTCATGTCATAAAAGAAGATTTGTTGGTTAAACTTCAGATAATAGAATCGACCATTTTACTGGTTAAATTATAATGAAACATCTACCATTTCCTAACTGGCGATTAATCAAACGTTTGAGTGTCATCTCTCACGCTTCTGCGAGGAAGGAATTTGTTTTTTTAATTGTCTTTGAACTTTTTAATCTGAGGAAGAAAAGAGCGAGAAAAAGACCTATTTCTTACGAAGCTTTAACGTCTGACCTTTCGCAACGCTTAGCAGTGACGCAAACTACTTAAGTGAAAAAGTGGAATGATTTGTCTGAGCCAATTGGAACACAGGCTCGTCTGGGCGTGTGAATGTTTGAAACAGCCACAAAAAAAAATTTCTATACCAGTGTACGTTAGCTGTTTAAACTTTTGTTAGTACAAAGCGGTTAAATTTAGAACTTAGAAGTTTGTGACATTCCTGACCTCAATTTCTTCTAATAACGAAAATACTTTTTGAATGTATTTATATAATTTTTGAGAATGGAACAGACGTCGGTAAGAGTTTTATAAATATATAAACAATATACAGAAATATCTGATTCAGTAGATTTCTCTACGTCCTCTTTTTTTCGGCCTTATTTTTTTTTGTGATTAACTCTCCCGATAGACTGTCAAAGTGGTTGTTTTCATTAAGGATCTCAACAACTTGCTTCATATTCGAGTATGGGGCGAACCAGAGATTTATTTCTGCTTAATTCGAATAATGAAGAATTTCTTAACGTTCTTTGAGTTCTACGGCGTGTATAAATAATTTCGATCGGTATGAAAAATATACGGAGTGGGTAGATAGGGAAAACTTTCGAGACATCTATAACATTTAATATATTAGGTAGACATGTAAACGTTTTGTTTCGAAAGAAATGCAACAAAAAATCAAATACCGACTTAATTTTGAATTTAAGGGATAATGAGTGAATAAATTCAGTTATTCAAAAACTGGTATTAAATAAAATAATTTTCCACTCATCCTCATAGATTTCTGGAAAGATAAGTTTCACATTGTATAATATTTAGCCTAGTGATTCTTTAAAAATTTAAAAATTCTTATTTAAAAATAATTGATCAATTATATAAATACGGATAGGCTGCTGATAGTTCATGATTTACAATAGTGAGTTCAGGTCCCACGTCTTTGTTTCCATAAAATCTTTTGCAGAGTAGAAGAAGTTGACAGGCACAAAATTCTTGAACATGACAGGATTGTTTCTTAATCACACAATGTTTTAATTGAAACTCGGAAACCACAATTTAAAAATTAAGAAATACGGATAGAATCATAAAAATTTGGATCTCTACGAATGAGGTTTTGCAGAAGTTATTGGAAATGTTTTTTTTTAAGGAAAGATGACCACGTAAAGAATAATTAAACGTTTTAATTTAACGTCTTATAGGGACACTACACAGGAATTTAATAACTTGTTGATATTTTTTTTGTGTAATTTTGTTATATTGATTTGGAAAATACCTGAAGAAGATACAAATACGTATCGAAACGTCGTTACGATATAAATAAAAAATAGTGTGTCTATTTAAGGTCCTCAATTGTTTTACTGAAATGAAATTAATAATGCCTAATTATGAATATTTGAAAGTATCTCTAGTAAAAATAATGCGTGATAAGCAGGTGGTAGCGTGGCCGAGCGGTCTAAGGCGCTGGTTTAAGGCACCAGTCTCTTCGGAGGCGTGGGTTCGAATCCCACCGCTGCCAGTATTTTTAAATTTAATTTACTTCAATGTAAGGAAT
The DNA here is from genome assembly GCA_037074705.1 of Zhengitettix transpicula. Lineage (NCBI taxonomy): Eukaryota > Metazoa > Arthropoda > Insecta > Orthoptera > Tetrigidae > Zhengitettix > Zhengitettix transpicula. The sequence continues at coordinate 48,170,622 of CM073596.1, forward strand.
GAAAATTATTCGAAAATCTCGTACTCATATTTCACGATTTTTTAAAGATATTTATATTGTACTTTGTCGCAAATTTCACCCTGAACGAGAGCAGTACATATTTTCGTTTATTTTATGACCTATAATGACTTAATATGCAACATTAATTTTTTCTCTCCTCACTTTTCTTTCCAGTACCAGCATCGTTTTTCTTTCGGATTCAAACAAACACACGCAGACCTTCTCGTTTTCAATTTCTCGTTTCTACAGCAAGCTCGTCTTTTCATCTCAAATAAAAACAACCAAACCTGTTGAAGTTCTCACGTTTTCAACTCCTGTTTTGCTTATTAATATATTATTCTTATTTTTAACACATGTAATCAACGCTGTATGTCACCCTGTGTGGGAAAACTCGTTTCCACTGCTTCCCGATGAATAAGTAATAAGGAACGGAACCGGATCTCCATCTTATTACCACAGAAAATTTTAGTCTGTTAACAGTTACTTGTGTCAGTCGTTCCAGTTGAAAGTTACGTCAAAGAGGTAACGAATTATGTCTGACAGACATCAAATTAAAGTCCCCTTTACAGCGATCAATAAAAATGTCGTTGATACTAAAGATATTGAAAAATTTAAGAGATTGAGATATAACTCCACGAAATAATATATTAGGAACGGACTAAAATAAAACAGGATAATTATTTTCCTTCTTACTTCGTCCTCATTTATGCCTCTACTGATTTTCTATTTATCTATGAAGCTAATTGTTGACTTTAATAATATATAAAAACAACCATTAACAGACATTTTCTTTATGTACTAATCGGTAATAATATTAATCTGAAAGTAATAAAATATATTGTTTGTTAACCTTTATAGAAATATTCTACGCTTATTATTATTATTTTGTTCTTCTATTGCCTTATTAATAAATAATTTAATTACTCCTTACCTTAATATACCTTATCTAATAACCTGAAACCTAGAAACGTCTAAAATATTAAGACAGCGGTACCAACCAGTTAGTTCTGTTTAAGTCTTCACCGTTATCACTAAAATCAGTTTTTTTCCTGACATATAGTACCATAATAATTATATATAACGGGCCAATATTCAGGAAAAGTTTAATACAATCATCCGCTTCAATAGTTACATCGACATTGAAATAAATACAAATAAAAAATACTACGTTTAACCCCCAATTTGAGACATCATCAGGACATAATAATAGACGTCTAAAGATGAGACGTTAATAATTAATTTTTGTGATTAGAAAGTTCTTCAATGATGCAAATTTTTGTATTAATTTCATTGTATAAAGTTAACGTGATCTTCAATTAGTAGTTTCCTAAAAAATTTGAATATGATGGGAAAGGAATTTTGAATGAAATATCTTTGACCAGTTAAAACTTAAATGCAGGAATGGCAAACCATGTTCCAACATATAAAATATATTTTTTGAAACCCACTAATTGAGGATCTTTGAGCTTTATTCAATCAAATTAATACATAAAATCAAAATCATATAAAAAATTAATAACTAAAAGTAATTATTTAAGTCTCATCGTTATCGACTTTTTTATTATGTTCGATTGGTGAAGTCAAAAGATTAGTGACGAACCGTAGTATTTTTTTATAATTGTATTGATTTTTCATTGAAGTTACTAATTCGTGTTAAACTTTTCCTGATCTATTGAAATTATATTTATCTGAAATGTATTTACATCAGTAAAAGTTAAAAATTAAATTATAAAACAGCCAGAAAACCACAACCCGAGGAAGAAATGCTGAGAATAATTAACGATGACTTTACCATTTCTTTGGGATTTATGTCGATTGCCTCAGGTGTGGAATTTTGGTAAAAGAAATAAATGTATTGTTTTAATTAAAAAAATTAATTAATGAGAGAAGGCCACCATTTTTCAGAGGTTTTCGATTGCACTTTCATTTTGGCCAAATTAATATATTCTGAATCGAGGTTATGTACTAATGAAGAACATTTTTAAATATGCTTTTGAAATTAAATCTGAAATTAAATCGCATTTAATGCTTTTTTTTCTATTTGTATTGGTTTCACTGGCAATGTAGACGTTAAAGTGATTATTTCGTATTTAATTTGTTCTGACTGATTGACCCTTTTATTTATTAATATTTTCATTAAATTAAAGACCAAAACTTGTCAAGTCCGGACTTTTTTTTTAAAAAAAGATTTTTGAGGCCCCACCTTTCTTGTTGTTGTTTTGTATTTCTTCCGCTTGTTCGTCCCGCGCCTTGACTTATCAGTGCTAATGCACTTAGTTACGCAGCCTGTAGTAGCTTTTGTTGTCATGGCTGCTTCCTTTCCCACGACGTGCTGTAACACTCTCGTCTCTTGTTACGACACATCGCAGGCGTGACGGAGAGTTGGGCGGAGGAGTAGAAGGCGGTGACACGTATTACGTGCGTTACGCAGTTCTTAGTCTCTCTCTTTTTCTCTACCGCAGGTCGTTACAGATATATCATAAATTGGACGAATGTTACGTAACAGAGGGGCATATAACTGTAAATAAAACACATATCGAAAGTGGCTCGTTTCGTTGTCAAGATATCAATCAGTTCGCTAAAAGGGTCACAACGACAAATCAATGTCGAACCCATGGAGATACGCATCTACTCGATAAGCAACTTCGATTACGAGAAATGAGATCAAGGTGCCTGGTTACTTACTCTTCAGACAAGTAAACAACATGACTGTATTTTGTCAAATTTTCAAACCGTATATTTCAGATAACTAATTATTTATAATACGAATCGAGGAGACGATATTCTCATGGAATTATTCGAAACATAAAGTTGATAAACTTGACTGGAAAGCCCAATTTCATGGAAAAGCAAAAAATTTTAAATGTGTATTGGACGACAGATGCAAAAAAATATATATTATTTTCATTAGAAAAATGTAATCCTGATCACAAACCTGTTACAAAAATTTCTTGAAACACTACATGTTTATTAAACTCCTACATTAAATTTTTTAACCAATAAGATGAAGAGATAAATTATAGAAAAGAAATCCCGGAAAGGCAACAACAAAAATACGCCAAAAGTTTTAGTTTTGATCCACAAAGGAAATTAATCGGTAAGGATGTTGATTATGAATTAAATGTATCTCCTTGACGAAATTATCAACTCCGATAATTATCAAGATCGGGAGTCGATATATTTTTAAAGCAACCGAATCCCATCTACAACGAGTCTTAAATCGATAAAAGTCAATTGTGTCTTGGTTATAAATTTAATGTTAAGACGTTACTAAACATAGATTTACCTGTTTAGTATAAAATTTTAATTGTAGACGTTTCTCCTACATAACTTAAGTTCGTTTCAAAATTAGAGCTGATTTGACCTTGTAGCTGTTCCTTGTGCCGTTGAATCAAATACGTTGTGATTTTTTTCGAATAACCAAGTAAACTGCGAGAGAAGTTTAGAAATTATTATCTATTGAAGTGATAAGGATACAGCGAAAGTAATAAAAATTGTTTTTAACATTGACTTTTAAAACGCAACTTATATGGATGTAATTGAATGAGAAAGTGAACTAGTGAATTAGTAAATTCGTACGTAAAATGAAGACTATAATGCAACGATTAACGTAGATAGAAGATGTCGGCGGTTGTCATCATTTTGATGGTATAAACCTTAACGCAGGACTCGGCTAAATGGAATCTTTCATCAGACTTGACGTACTTGAAATCACTCTTACGCGTAATTTGGTGGCTCTATAGCAATTATGAACGATCAACCGAGAATCAGAAACAGTTTTTCTTCATTATTTGTTCGTTAAACTGGTCGCTATTAGTTATACCTGAAGTGGAAAAACGGTAGCCAAAATTAACCCCGTTTTAAACTCCCATAATTGAGGCAACTTTTTCACGTAACATGATAACTCTAAATGCAGTTGCCAGATTCGGTCAAGTCCGTGCTGTAATAACTTGTTGTTTAATTTTTAGAGAACAGGTTTCTTCTCCCCATCGGCTGTGTCAGATGTGACGTATTACCCAACATTTACCGGAGGTTTTCTCGTACAAACTTAGCTTACTGTAGACTAGTTTTCTGGACTATCGTTTCGACCACTAGCTCCTCCATCATCCCCTATTTTAGGCTGTAATATAGCCCCAAAAGACATCAAACTTGAAGCAACACTTGTTTGTTAATAGTCAACTAGAATATCATCGTTTCAGTAAAAATCTAGTCCTCAGAAAAAAAATTATTTAAAAATCAGACGTAAAAGTATCTTTCAAATGTCAGATAAAAATCTTCTTGATGTACGGAGGAAATTTTTTTTGGGGATGGAATGTCCGTGAATGTCGTCTTCCATACACATTCACAATAATTTTCGAAACTCTTAGGTCATTTTTGTGTTCCTAAATTTTTTTCACCAAAGGCCAAAATTTGATACAGTTTATTTGTTATTGAAAATATTTCGGGAAAGAAAACTACTAGAAATCGGAAGAACATTTACGTATTATTTCTTATTGTTAGACTGATTGCTGAGATCTAGACCCAGTGTTGAAAGATTATAATACTTGCAATTTTCAGTAAAGTTCAGTAACATGCTCCAGTGGGATTGTATATTATAATTATTTTTGTATAATTATATAGCTGACGGATTTCTAGGTAATTTTCTAGTCAAGGAACTTTTTCTTGTGAAAGGGCATTTAATTCGATAGCTGTCATCAAGGGTTATGGATCAAGAAACAAGACTTTTACATGTCCACTAAAATACCATTAGAATTCAAGACGAGAGGTAAAGCTTTAAAACGAAGCTCATCCTTGAAGGCTATGAAACTGATCCACATTATCCATTCTCCATCTTTAAATGCAGGTTAGGCATTGAAGATTGTGTTAAGTAAGTTCAGGTCATTGCAATGGATGGAGAAGTCTCGAACCTAGACGAGGACTCGACGAGGACAGCTCAGGTGGTCAAGAGAACCACGTATCAATTGGATGTGGAGGAGAATCAGAAAAATTATTAATCAAACGTAAGGCTAAGTTAAAACAGAATTACTGTAAGTTATTTTTTATTTTTATTTTTTTTAGGGCTACATGAGGGTAATCCACTTTGGTTAACTCCCCTTTAATAGCATAGGAAGGGATTTGAAAGGGGGGATGCGGAAGGGTAGAGGAAGGTAGCCAAGGGTTAACTAGGGCCCCCGGGCTATATTTTAAGGATCTTACCTGGCATTCGCCTAAAGAAATGTAGGGAAAACCGTAGAAAAAACCTGCATCGGGTAGGTCGGGCATTGGGTACTTGTCCCACGCCCTTCCGATAGCGGGAGAGGAGTTTGCTGTGGGGACGCAGCATTCCCTTCTCCGTGCCTCGACCAGTTTAGGAGGCAGCTGGCCGACTATTCCAATGGGAATAGCGAAAAACTTACGGTGTAATTGTTAATTATGTGCGATTCATCGATGAAAACAGTTAGAATGAGCTACGAATATTGGACGCTACATCCCTAAGGAAAAATGGTGTCATTTTGTACCTTGAACGATGAATTTTAGACCATATTCTTTTACCCTTTTCTGTGAGACCGGGAGAAGATACACGCAAGCCAGGAATGTTAAGTTGTAAAATTCTCTTTCCAGAGTAATGTACCGTTAGAAAGCGTTCAAAGTAGTATTACGAAATGATAATAGGTGTTGAATCATCAATACCCTTCTAAAGAGAGATTTCTTAATTATCAGCATTGAGATAGTGACAGTGTCCATTCATTAATATTATACATATTTTATTTATTAATTTATATATTTGTGTATTGATGTGTTGTGGGGGACGGTGAAAGGGGTAAGAATGCAGCCAAGCCTTACTTCTGACATTTCCAAAATAAAATAGTTTCCCATACGAAAGAATAAATTTAAATTTGAGAAACAAATCCCGTGACAAGGTCACAGATGTGAAATGAACATCAATTTTTTTTTCGGAATAGTTTGGTTTGTGAAAGGAAATTTCATTTTATGGTTTTAAATTGTATAATTTAAGAAATTAGAGTCCGAGTTTAGACAAATTATGTTTTCAGCTGTTACTAGAGCTGACTGAGATGAACTGGATGGTCATACCGTTATCAAATACACACAAACTTGTCACGGAACGCTAAGTTATCCACCAACTCGCTACATGTTGCTGTAGTATTGCGTGCCTGAGCTACGCACACACACACACTAAGAACAAGGGAAGGGCAAAGACAAAAGGTACTGCTGCTGCTACTCCATTTGTATTCACGCCACGCCTCTAGGAATAATCGGCAGACATATTTTATTCAGGGGACCCTGGTCGACAAAGCCGGAGAAATAACTGTCTTTCCAGATACAGACAGACATCTTCATGGTTGCAAGTTTCTACCTCTACGTTGTCGTTGAAATCACGATAAAGTAGTTCTGCAGACTCCATAAAATAGACTTGCAATGTCGTAAAGACGCCGGCGCTTAAACATAGTGACACTAAAACTCCACCAACTTGAATTTTTATTCTAAAGGATTAATATAATTATTATTGGTAATATTGTTAAGAAAATTATTTATTTTAAGAGAAACACAAGAGCAATCTGTAACAGAATTGTAAAGTAGGAATGCTTCGGGTGTTATAATAAAGTAACAGGCAGAAAATTGTGTCACAAATATTGGAATCAATTTTGAGAGTGAAACCTTTTCCAGCGTATCGATATTTGGCCTTTTAGGGGTTGGAAACCGATCGATTTTTTGACGTGAAATTGAGCAAAAATTTTCTAGTATAATTCAGAATGAATAATATTTTACGGGTTGATAGATTGTATGATTCTTAATTGACACGGGTGAAGAGACAGGGGTAATTTGGTCAAAATTCGAATATTTACACTTTTTCCTCCATTGTATGATTTGAAAATTATTTCTGAAAGTAACTCATAAGGGAGATTTTTTTGACGAAGGGTTAATGTTATATAGAACTGGAAATTTGAATTCAGTTATTGTTTGAATCCAAACTGATAATTATTTTTATTTTTTCTTGATATCGTGATGAAGTATTTGTATTATTAAAATTTATTGATAAAACATTCAGATTTGTTACCTTCTTCAGGTAGTGACTTCAGTAAAATGTTATGTATTAAATTTAGGGAACTTTAAATTATAAGGTGCGACTATGAAAAAAAATAAGGTACAAACAGCTACTGAAACTTTGTCATTTTAAAATGATTTTCTTAAAAAAAGTCTCCATTTTGTCATAAATATTATTTTATTTTAAATTAAACTTTATATGACTTGCATTAAACATAATTACTTGTAAGTGACCAAAACTAAGAATTTATTTATAAACAATAAAATTTACTGTTAATTAAAATACATAACGTTTCATCCCATAGTTTACGAACCTATTCAGATGTATGGATCAGTGATTTCGGCCACGAACTTTGATGGATAAGATCATGTCTTGTTGTGCCTGCATATTAACAATAATTTGTCGACTATATTACCTGAATTACACTTCACGGTATACTAACGTTGCAAACAGAAAAAAAATCAACGAAAAAAACACTCTGTTGAAGTTTTAAAAGACTGTAAATTGTAAACAAATATAAAAATGAAATTATATACAGTGAAATTATGAAAAATTTGATCGGACAGCTCTAAAGCTTCAAAAGAGATTAATTTCATATCAGTTCCTCTGGTAGCTCAGTTGGTAGAGCGGTGGACTGTAGTGGTTCCTTTCTTCTCAGATATCCATAGGTCGCTGGTTCAAATCCGGCCCGGAGGAAATATTTTATTCTCACTTATATTTAAAAAATAGATGTATTTATAATTGATTTCTATATTTTGAAATTTTACTGCGGTAATACTTTTGTTACTGTATATTTACTCATTCATTCTGCTGAAATGATCATTTCTCTAGTAAAGCGATTTTTTTTTGTATATGTAACTGAAAAGACGTCGTGTCATATATATCCTGAAGGACCAATTGAATAAATAGTATCTTAAACAGTGTGCAAGATTTTCATATATAGACATTATCTCTTATAATATACAGACATTATCTCTTATAATGCCTATAAATAAAAATCTTGCAGAATGTTTAAGATCGATCCTTTGAATCTAATCTTTTCCCAAATTAAATTTGTTAAATATATTTGATATCAGAAAAAGAAGTACGATAAAATTAATTTCCAAGATTATCCTTATTGCGGGTAATTCCCTGTTCCAATCGTTAAACGACCTGTTAAAAAAATTGTATTTCTTTAGAAAAATATAAAAAAATATGTGTATTATAAATAATGAATATATATAAAATAAACAGAAAAATAACTAAGATAAAATTAATCACATCGGTTTATCCAAATCTGAAATATTTATCTCTTGAAGATTATATTAATGTAATGTGTTTAGAAAAATATTTGTGTATTAAAATTATTTTTTATTATTTGTGTTTCTCGTACAGATAGAAATAAAAATTTCCCCGATTTTGTACCCTGTCTAAATTAAGCTTAATGCTTCGAACAAACTTCGAGCATACTATGGGACAGAACGAAGGACCTTTGCTTTCCTTGAACTTTTTTAAAGCGCCCTGTTACGCCATTTTAATAAACGTAGCTGGTCCCAATTCAAATCCTTATTAATTTTGATAGAAAATGAATTTAGTACTTCAAAAACAATTTGAGACCTACTGGGTGAGAATGTAAAATTAATGAGAGTAAATACTTGCATTGCGCTGAAAACAAAACCCCGGGTAAGATTTAATTTTGTTTAAATAGCGTGTTGGGGCAGTAAAAATATCTCTGTAAATGAGATGGACGTAGGAAGGAGCCGTTTTGGGCGTGGCTGTTGCCTGCCGAAATTAAAAGAGGGAACGCGCCTTCGTCGTCGTTGTTGAGTTTCTCTCCTTTGTCTCGCGAATGGAGCGTGACTAATGACAGCCACTAGGCGGACATATTAGGCTGTCTGGAGGAATTGTGGGCTCTTACTCTTACACATAAAACATCTCACTTCGGCCTACAGCCGACTCCGAGAATCCAACCCCATTTTGTGCTGCTTTAAATTTGCCTTAATTTTCTTCATGTTTTGGGGTCGTTATTTTATCTAGGAAATCATTGATCCATCTTATTCACACATTCAGCCCATATTTGGATTATTCTTTCCTCAGCCTTCCTATCGGTTCTTGAACTTTTATTTCACCCCTCTACTTTGCTCTTTTCTCACATAGAAAAGGGGAATACCCGAATAATGTCTCTATAAGTTTCGTCACACCAGTGCCAATAAATTTTTCAAATTCAAGTTGTTGTTTTTCAGTTTTAGAAATATTATTTAGGGATTTATATTATGTCAGATTATTTGTCATTGACCTCCTCGGATTAATAAAGCACTCATTTATTTATTTCGAATCTATAAGTTCTATTAGAAAATTAGTTATGATTTTTTTTCATGATGTTTCTTAGGGAAAGCTTTAGATGTTTTTATCCATAACACTTACGGATTAAAAGAATTTAAACCTTTATTTATTGATTTTCTATTTGCTTTTCTGCTACCATTTTCATTTGTTTCTTCCTATCTTTCCGAGATTCGTCTTTTTTTTATCTGAAATTGGAATGCCTGACAAAAAATTTATAGTATGATTTCAGAAGACGAATAAATTATTTATTAGAATTAGAAATTTAGTTATGATTTTTTTTCATGATGTTTTTTTTGGGGAAGGTTTTGGATGTTTTTATCCATAACACTTAAGGATAAAAAAAATTTAAACCTTTATTTATTGATTTTCTCTTTGCTTTCCTGCTACTATTTTCATTTGTTTCTTCCTATATTTCCTAGGTTCGTCTTTCTTTTTTCTCTGAAATTGGAATGCCTGAAAAAAATAATTAAAAAATAGATAAACCTATCTTGGTTTAACGATTTCAAATATCTGTAGTGTCTTTGTCTTATATCCTTTACAGTCTTATCGTTGAGATGTCTCAAACGAGTTGCAGCAATTTTTTTTTCTACGAATGCTTGAACTTTGGATGCGGAAGTTGACTGCATGTGTGCATGTGTGTGTGTGAGTGTATCTGTGTTATTCGAGGTCGACGGCGTGCCTTGCGGAGTTAAGTAGCGAGACCAACTGAGAAGGTTCAACGTCCTACGACTGTTTGCGTTACTCTCATTACGCCACAAACAGCACTGCACCGCATGCATGAAAAGAAGAAGGGGGTGGGGTGGGGGAAGCGAGATCAATGGCCCAGGGGCATTCACACGCCCGCGCTGATAACGCAGACTCTTGTGTGTTTGTGTGTGGCGATCTCAAAGCGAGCACCAGCGTCGCCATGTTGCCAATGCGTGCTCTACATATGAAATGTCAATTTCAATGTGGGAACTTGAACGTGCCATCGTATTGTGGGAAGAAACGTTGTTTACGTCTTCCATGTCATCGCTCAGTCGATCACTGCTCTCAAGAACCAAACAACTGGTTGTCAAAGTTCAAGGTTAAAAGTCCATAAGATATTGGAATAATTAATCATAAATGAAGCAATTATCTTACACTTGTACTAAATTTTTTAATACACAGGAGGTCATGAGACAAGGAGACGTCCTATATTGTCTGCTTTTCGATATGTAGTCTTAGAAAATATGAAAGGAAAGCTGATCCGGATATCAGAGGCATCTGTGCAAATACTAGTATTTTCAGATGATGTAGTACTAATAAGAAGACAGTAGAAATGCAATAAAACGGATCGTATATGCTTGTAGTCTGAAAACAGACATTTGCCTAAAAGTGATGGAGGACAAACGTAATTATTTTCATAGTAACCGTTAGAAAAAGGGCTTTTGAACTAAAGTTCCCACAAGCCGAGGCATGTTTTAAGAGGCGTGTATTCCGGGGTCGCGAACCTTGGTCATACGGTAAGAATTTTTGACTGTTCCCATTGCAACAGTCGGCCAGCTGCCTCCTAAACTGGTCGAGGCCAGGAGAAGGTTGGGTCCTCACAACAAACCCCTCTCCCGACATTGAAAGGGCTTGGGACTCTACTGCCCGATATACTTGATGAAGGGTTTCTGGGATTTGTCCTTCATCACTTTTAGTCGAATGCCGGGTAGGATCCTTAAACTGCAGCCCGGGAGGCCTAGTTAAAACTTGGCTGCCTTTATCTACCCTTCCGCATCCCCCCTTTCAAATCCCTTCCTATGCTATTAAAACGGAGTTGCCACCCTATGGATTTCCCTCATGTAGCCTATCACTCTAAAATAAAAAATGAAACGTGATAAAGTACTTATTTTATATTTTTAGGGCAACAGGCTACATGAGGGTAATCCACGTTGGGCAACTCCCCTTTAATAGCATAGGAACGGAATTGAAAGGGGGGATGCGGAAGGGTAGAGGAAGGTTGCAAGGGTTAACTAGGGCCCACGGGATATATTTTAAGGATCCTACCTGGCATTTGCCTAAATAAATGCAGGGAAAACCCTAGCAAACATGCATCAGGTTGGTCGGGAATTGGGTACTTGTCCCACGCCCTTCCGATAGCGGGAGAGGAATTTGCTGTGGGGACGCAGCATTCCCTTCCCCGTGCCTCGACCAGTTTAGGAGGCAGCTGGCCGACTATTCCAATGGGAATAGCCGACAACTCTTACCGTATGCCCAAGGTCTGTGACCCCGGAATATACACCTCTCAGAACAGGCCCAGGTACCTCGGCTTGTGGGAACCTTAGTTCAAAAACGGAGAGGAAAGGCATACCCAAAGGTAGCCCCTTCGTATCTCTCCTAAAAGGTTCTGCCTGCGAGAGAAAATCCCTCGCAGGTACTGCCTGCGAGAGAATATCCCTCGCAGGCCTTCTTTTTGATAAAGTATTACAAAGGTAACCTTTATAATGGTAGAAAAAAATTAATACATAGAAGAAACAAATATTTTAATGATTTTAGATGAAGGAGGATATAAACACCGAGTTCGTAACAAATCGACATAAATATTACACAGGAAAATCCCAATAGATCGATTAACGATTGAAACAGGGAATAACCTGCAAGAAGGATAATCTTCGAGACAAAATTTTTTCTAGAATTTCAGAAAGGAAAGAGATTAATTTGATTGTACTTATTTTTCTAATTATATCAATTATATTTAACAAATTTAATTTTGGTAAAGATTGGATTAAAAGTTAAGTATCGATCCGAAACAACGGTCAAGATTTTCATATATATATATATATATGTATTATCCTTGATAATAATATTTATTTAGTTTGTCCTGGAGGATATATATGATACTAGACTTTTCCGTTAATATACAAAAAAAATTAATAGAGAAATTATCACTTTAGCGGAATGAATGAATGAAAGAAAGAAACATTAAATACACACACAAAAAGTGTATTCCCGGAGTAAAATAGTAAATTCAGAAATCAACTGTAAATACGCATGAAGATTTATTTTTTATTAATCATTAGTGAGCAAATAAAAAAAATCCTCCGGGCCGGATTTGAACCAGCGACCTATGGATATCTGAGGAGAAAGTAACCACTACAGTCCACCGCTCTACCAACTGAGCTACCAGAGGAACTGGTAGTTAAGGCTTTTGTTCTGTAATAAAATTTGTCAAGTGGCGAAACCTGTTTTGCATAAGGACACGCGCGCTCAGAACGTCACGAGAAACGAGATCTTTACGTTGAAACTTAGTAATCGCTGCGGTGGACCTTATCTTACAGTAGATACGAGGGCGTGAGATATATGAATTTTTGTAGTAAAAAAAAGTGGAGTGAGAGTGGCTGATACTGAAATTAGGATGGAAACTTTAATTAAATGATGATGAAAATCTATCTACGGACATCCGGGCGTTTCACCTGATACTGAAACAAAAAACCTGTTTTCCACCAAATCTATGAATCTATGAATCAATCTCTCTAAGTAATACATCAAATAGTAGTTAGTAACAAAATAGGATATTTCATTAAGTATGCTTAAAGAATTTTGTATAGATAATTTTCAATTGAGCCTTCAGAAAACGTAAGCTGCTGAAGTTCTGAAAGCGAACTATGAATAAGATGTTTTTGTATACAAAATAAATTATTTTGAATATTTTCTAAAGCTTCATTTCTGTAAATATTTGGAACACGAAAACAATAATTGAGCATTACCGAACTCTATTGAACGGTTGGCTATGATGTCGTCACCAATTACGAGACCATGCCTGGTCCTGAGAAAGATTATCACAGTTTCCTTTATAGTTGCACACGAAATGATCACGAGGAAAGATTACGCAATTTTTTTTTTTTTAGGGCAACAGGCTACATGAGGGTGATCCACATTGGGCAACTCCCCTTTAATAGCATAGGAAGGGATTTGAAAGGGGGGATGTGGAAGGGTAGAGGAAGGTAGCCAAGGGTTAACTAGGGCCCCGGTGCTATATTTTAAGGATCCTACCCGGCATTCGCCTAAAGAAATGCAGGGAAAACCTTAGAAAAACCTACATCGGGTAGGTCGGGCATTGGGTACTTGTCCCACGCCCTTCCGATAGCGGGAGAGGAGTTTACTGTGGGGACGCAGCATTCCCTTCTCCGTGCCTCGACCAGTTTAGGTGGCAGCTGGCCGACTTTTCCAATGGGAATAGCCGACAACTCTTACCGTATGCCCAAGGTCTGTGACCCCGGAACATACACCTCTCAAAACAGGCCGAGGTGCCTCGGCTTGTGGGAACTTTAGTTCAAAAATGGAGAGGAAAAGGCATCCCCAAAGGTAGCCCCTTCGTATCTCTCCTAAAAGGTTCTGCCTGCGAGAGAAAATCCCTCGCAGGTTACCTGCGAGAGAATCCTCTCGCAGGCGGGAAAGATTACGTAAATCATAAAGAACTTTTATATAAAAAATAGTTCAAAGATTCGACACATTATAAATTTTTCCGACTTGACCACATCAAGGAAATTCAATCCTCTAAGTACCTAAGATGAATTTATTGATTGGTTTCGTTGCAATTTATTTTAAAACAGACAGACTGAACTACATTACACGCTGAATTTTATTTTGCTCTGTCCGTCTCTGTAGTGATGTGTCACTTTGACCCCCTCACATCCAAAGAAGCGAGTGACTCAGCTGGTGTCGACCATGTTTAATTTTATCTTCTGGTGACATCATCTCAAGATGACTGAGGGACAAAACAAATCTTTCGAGTACAAACAACTCTGAGCTCTGCAGCGACCATTTTGTAGTAGCTAGAGAAATAGCGGAAAATAGCTTTGTCCACAATTTTTTTCCCCTACTATACCGATCGACGGTTCTGGATGGAACGGTTGTTTCTGAAGATTTTTATATATGATTATCACCAAGAAATTAAAATAAATAAGTACATTTGAAGAACAAAAACAGTTTTTTTTACCGTAAAATTATACGGAGATTTATTGAAGGGAGAATTTTCAAAACAAAACCACACAATGCTATAATTTTTTGAGAGGTGAATAGAGGACTCGAAATGAGGAACTATAAGAATATATAAAACGACAAATATGAATAAATATATCACTTTACACGTAATTCGTTTTTTAAATTTCGAAATTCTGACATATTATATGTTACTCTATCACATATTCTTGGAATAGCAACTTTGATCATCTCAATTATCGTGGCGGCAAATTTAATGACGTCATCAGTGAATGTTCTAGCACATATATTGCAGTGTTGGAGTATAGAAGTTCTACCACCGCGCAACTCTTCACTTTTCCATCTGTGGTAGTCGCAGAGTAATGTTTTCCGTTCTCAAGCCACGTAAAAATAAATATTATTCCCAGATTAAACTCTCGATAGGAACGTTGTGACTCGCAAATTTATTCACCTTCCTTCGTAAATAATTTTTGCAAGGAAGTTCGTTGCGCGTGTTGTGAAACATACTCAAGTATAGTTAGTGGGGGTTTACCTGAGCTAATCCTGATACATTAGCGATAAGATAACGAGAGCATTTAAGTTGCACAGTAACGCATCTAATAACTTACAAACCACTCACAAGTAGGCAAACAGATTGAAAATAAATAAAAAAAAAAGTGTCGAGTGGCTGAGGTAAACCGTATACAATGAAAATGTAAAAATGAGTGTTAAAGACACATTCTAGAAGGTTATGAAGATAGATTTAATTTTTTCCAAACAAAAAATATTTCTGCGGGACAAATGTTTGTACCGCCCAATACAGACTTTAAAAAAATAACAATTCCTTCATTCGTTAGTTTTAAAACACTAGTTATCAGTATTAATAAAAAAATGAAACACTTATTTCAGCCTCATTAATTGTTTCGACGACGGGAACTTTCAAGAGTTATATTAATTTTCTAAAAATCTTAAAAATTTGAAATTATAACATTCTAAAAATTTTTAAACAACCTTGTCCAACAAGGACTCGTCATAAATTATATAGGTAATTAATTACGAGTCCTTGTCGGACAAGGTTTTTCAAAGTATTAAAGTTTTTTAGAATGTTATAATTTCTAATTTTTAACTTTCTTAGGCAGATACAAGTTGAAGGTTCCTGTTGACAAATAAATTATTGACACTAAAATAAAGGTTTTATTGTTACTACAATAATTTTATATTAAAGATGAAAGTATTATTTTAATTGCGCCATTTTGATATTGAACAAATAAACTCTACTCTGTAACATCAGAATGTAGATAATTTAACCTTTGTTTCAAAGTTCTTCCGATTCTTTAAATGTCAGGGTCGAATTTGAGGAGAAACATATTTATATAATAAATATGGTAATGAAATACTTGGTATTTTTGACTAAACTTAATATTTATGACTTGTACGGCTATTAGTATTTATACTATTATATTTCTTTGATGTTTTTAAAAATATATGAACATATATAAATAACTATCTGAATATTTATACATTTTTATATGATACATTTTAAGTTACAAAATACATAAATAAGATAAATATATTTCATATAGTTTACAAATAACAGGTAACATGACAACCAAAAATATGGGCATTAACATAAATAAGTATTTGAATGTAGTTTAAATTTTTATTATTTACATAAAATTGAAAATCATTTAGACACCGGGTCTGAATATTGTGGTAATGTAGAATTAAATTTTGTAAACGTTTTCTTATGTATTCCTTAAATATCAATAAGTAATTTTTTGTGGGGATGATTACAAGTTCCTCTATGGAAAAAATACCTCTGAATCAGCAATGTTTCAATGGGATATGATTTTATATTCAGAAACTTGTATAAAAATACTTTGCAGATTTTTATGATATAATATTGCAATTAATAGTTTTGTAACTCTAATGAATAAAGTTAAGTACAAAATATAGAGCAGGGTGATTTTTACCAAATGGGGAAAAATATGTTTTTGGTTTCATTCGTCCTGGAGACGTTTCCATAAATTTTCATCAGCATTCAACGCACTTATTGGAATAGTCGGCCAGCTGCCTCCTAAACTGGTCGAGGCACGGAGAAGGGAATGCTGCGTCCCCACAGAAAACTCCTCTACCGCTATCGGAAGGGCGTGGGACAAGTACCCAATGCCCGACCTACCTGATGCAGGTTTTTCTAGGGGTTTCCCTGCATTTCTTTAGGCGAATGCCAGGTAGGATCCTTAAACCATAGCCCGGGGGCCCTAGTTAACCCTTGATACCTTCCTCCACCCTTCCGCATCCCCCCTTTCAAATCCCTTTCCTATGCTATAAAAGGGAAGTTGCCACTATGTGGATTACCCTATACATAGCCTGTCTACATACACACACACAACCACCGAAGTCGTAGAGATCTCACCTTTCGTGACGTCATGAATTCCGTGTCGCTGGTGTTTGAAGTTATGCCACGCTGCAGAGTTACATGGAAAAGAAATCAGATTACTACCAGTTCCTCTGGTAGCTCAGTTGGTAGAGCGGTGGACTGTAGTGGTTACTTTCTCCTCAGATATCCATAGGTCGCTGGTTCAAATCCGGCCCGGAGGAATATTTTTATCACGTAGTCAAAGTAGGAGAAAATCTTTTTTCGGTGAAATATACAGGGAAAATCAAAGCAGTGCATTTGAAAACTGAAGAATCACATATTGTGACGGAATAAAATGTGGCTCACGATTTTTTATTCCCTGGAATAAATAGGGTACTGAGCCATTCAGATTCATAATGTCATTCTCGATGCTTTTAGTGTAGAATTTCACCCCTTAACTTCATACCTTTCCTTATGACACTATTTATTCTGTGCCAATGTAGGCCGCTATCGAATTTTTTTTTATTTTGAAAATTCCACTCTTTTCCACCTCTTCCAGGTTTCTGGAGTTATTTTAAATCCACGGGGTTCGTTCCTGAATGTTAAATGACACGTGTACCAACATTTTTATAAAACCTTTCCGTGTATTAATGAATAATTTAATTTACAATAACCGTGTATAATAAGATAACTAACATATTTGTTATTATAAAATATTAATACTATGCTTTATTTCGTAAAAATTCACCTTCGGGAAAATCACCCATCGGGAAAATGAACCGTCGGGAAAACGTGAATTGGGATAATGTACAGTCGGGAAAATGGCAATCGGGATTTTGTTCTGTCGGGAAAACGTGCATCGGGATTTTGTCATGACGGGAAAACATGCATCGGGTAAGTTTGTGTCGGGATTTTGTACTAGACCCGGCACATATACAAACATTAATGTTTATTTTTAAGATTATTGGAATAAGGCGGTGTGATGTGAAGAGAGAACAAGGTGGAGAACCATTTCAGTCTGCTGTCCAGAAATTATTTTACTTCCATTAATTCACAGGGCTCCTTGAATTTTTTTTAAATAAAGTTTATTTTAAAATCTTCCTTGTTGCGTAACCTTCCTATGCGGCCGTCCTACATAGGTCTCTGCAAGGAGAAAATTAGCACATGTCCCGGAAGTGATAGATCCCATTTCGTATTCAGGAGCTTAACTTTGAATGGCTTCATCCTTGAGCTGCTGTTGAGGTAGGTAGGGATGGAGGGATACCTGGCCGATTCGCGCGTCGCTGCTGGCAAAGGGAAAACAGCTGCGTCAAGTATTTAAGAAGTGGAGGGTGGGGTGGGGGCAACCTAACTCCGGTCTTTCTCTCTTTGTTGAATATTGAATCAGTTGGGAGGGGACGTCAAGGTTGACGACTAAACTACAGTGAAAGAAATTGCCTGTTTATTTATAAATAACGAAGCCCGGAAAAAGGAAAGGTCGAGTTTTAGAAACACGAGGATTTGAAACGTATGAATAGCTCAAAGGGGCAGGACCGTTATACAACAATGACAGAAAAAAATATTAAAATTTAAAATAAGCATTATCGTAGGCACGTGTATTTTTTTCAGAAACATGTACTCGCCGTGGATCATGAATTTAATGAGTTAGTGTTCATTTTTGCTCCTGAAAAATATTTTTATTAATACCCTTAACTCTGCTATTAATCATATTACCTACAACATTTTCTTTATTGCCATTTCCATTTTAAATCTCTGACTACAAAAATTTAAAATATTTTAACGTGGCAACAGTGACCGTAAATTATCTCTTCAACTAGTTTCTTATCTATCTATTGTCTTGATTAAAAGTTACCTCATTAACGGTTATAAGTTGTCTTAATTCGTGGATATGGGGGTAAAGGACCCGATTATTACAGTCGAAAGAATGCAAAGCGACAACCACATTAAATCTCCGGAACGGTTCATAATAAGCTTATCCTCTCTTTTGTAGCCATTGGAGTGCTTGGAGTGAGAGGGGATGTCCTCCGGTCCTCGTCAATCCATCACTCCATCGCTTTCATCAGCGCGCCTCATTTGTATGCCGCCAGTAAAACAGCGTAATGGACCAGTAATTACCTTGTGGTAATTAGTGCTCACTGACTGATGGCACGCTTAGGCGTCCTCCAAGAACCACATTAGGTTGAACGTCTTTAGTGTAAATTGAGGTGTGAAAGGACTTTTATTCTGGATTTACTTTCAGGTGTTAATTTGTTTGAAAAAATGTGAGATTTATTAATTTATTACTTATTTATTTTCAATATAATACAAAAATATCATCAAAACATTATTCAGCGACATTATGACATATTTTTCTCGTGGTTATTACGTGAGGAGATAATTATAGAAAGATGAGGCTCAAGGCACAGAACCAATGATATTTATTGTTCTGAAACGAGCAGGGAATGATCATTGTCGCGTGTATGCGACGCAAAATATTGTCGTGTCTGTTGGCTGCTTGCTGAATTGTTCGGCTGATTCGAGTCTTTTTTGTTATTGTCGATGCTGTCTGTCTACCGTCTGTGGATTTATTTAACTGTTGGACATTTTGCGCCCCCCCCCCCCGACGAAGATGATCCGTCACTGGTCGTCTAAGAAGAAGAAGAATCAAAAATATATCTCTATCGAATTTGATTTCATACTTATGTTTCCTTTCAAAATAATTTGTCGAATGTCATAATTTCCTTTGATTTAATTTATTGCTTCCGTTCGTCCTAGATCCATTGAATATAATACGTCGTATGTACTAGTTAAATACATTAATAAATAATAAATATAAATATGAGAATATGAATTTATAGAAAACATAAAGAAAATGATAAAGCATTCATGTTCAAGCTATGAAAAATATTTACATCTGCAAGGCTAACACACAGTTAACTTCTGAATTACTCCACAACAATTTCTAGCGCGCATTGCCACGGAAACGCCGCCGTCAAGACATCAAACAATGAAATGTGACTAGTGAACGACATATATAATATATAAATATTAAATTTAGTAATGAGTCATATTAAATTTATAATCCTTGAAGATTAAATTTATTTATTTTGGTGATACTTAATGTCAGATAATATAAATTTTCGTAAAGGAAATAATTGTTGAACAACACAGAAAATTTATTAGGAAAGAAAAATTCTCAAATGCCAAGACTTAGATAATTTTATTTAACCTCAGGAAGGATTCTAAAAATTATTATCCTTAAATTAATGTTATGACATGTGATTAAAGGCTGAATACGAATTATGTTTTGTGTTGTATTAACTACTCGAATGTTAGAAGGTCTCGTAACTGGACATTTTTGCCGGTGAGGCCTTCAGCGAGATTTCACGTGAACCCGAAAAGCCGTTATCATTACTACCTCGGGATCCGAAGCAGCATTTCACTTGTGTAAGACTTCAACTGAATCACCGTCGATTGTTATCTGTCTGCATTCTGCAAGAATGAAAATTATAGAGCTTTCTCAATTCCCCTTTGTGGGCGATTTCGTTATCTCCGGGCTCCTTTGCATCTCGTCCAGACTCTGTTACAGCCTTGCAAAACAGATCCGGCTATAGAACTGAACCTTGAGGGACGCGTCCGAGTTTACTGTTTATTGATTTACTGAGTTTTACGACTCGTTTTATAATCATAGCGCGTAAACCACGAAGACTGTTTCTCCGCTTCTTTATTGAACCCCCTCTTCTTTCATATTCAGCTCAGGAAATCTGGAATAGATATAAACTGGGGGACGGCGTGTGTGTTTATGACTTCTCTCTCAAGTTAGATCTGAATGCAACTTTATTATGTTTCAAATAGGAATAAGTTATGGTAAATTCTGCGTCATGATAAATGAGACACTTTACGGTGATGCAATAACTTTGGAAACGTAACCGATTCGAAGATAGACTGCGAAAGTTTCGTAAATGAATATAACTTTAACTTAATCGTTTTACATTTTTGCTACCTATCAGATTATTTTAAAACCATTTAAGGGTGTTACAGGTTATCTAATAGAAGCAGCATTAAACGAATGCTTAGTTGAACTGTTGATATTATTACTAGCTTAATCGGCACCGTAGAAGATCCTGCAAACGTAACGCTTTCTTAATGTGATGGATTCCTTTTTTTACCTATAGATACCTTGTTTCCTTTTTCTTTGTAATACTGAAGTATTTTGAAGTGTGGCCAAATTTCAGGACATTTTAGATACTTTTTTTTTCAAAATTGTCTTATTTATTTATTTAATAATAATATTTCTGATATAATTACAAATGAATGAAAATAGCCAAATTTGTGAGAAATAATTTAAGAACATAAAAATTAACAAGACGATTCGACCCCCAATGTAGGACTTAATCAGGTGTACAATGAATTATTGAAGTATTGTAAATTATTTCCAAATTCTCTTCTATGAATGTAAGCCACATAAAAAAAAATTGTGTGGAATTTCCAAGTCCTGCTATATCAATATTGGATGTTTTAACAGAAATGTATGGAAATGATTATAATTTCCTCAAATCCAATTTATTGGTCGTTTCTGCTTTTTCTTATGCGTCAACCTTGTCTAGTGCGACATCTAGGGTGAAAGGGGTGTGTTACACCTACAGTGTTTGTTTCTGTATTGTAAGTAAAATGTGTACAATGGTTGGTTGAAATATGCTCTTCGTTTTTAAATTTGTATGTGCAACAAACATACAAAGACTCAAAACCACCACCATTTGTATATAATAGAAGATCGATTTACATCATGTCATTGAATTTATTCAGACTTATTTCTGTCACTGTCATAAAATACATTTATCCACACATGTGTACAGTCTCTCGATCTTTCCAGCCTCGCTCGGGTATTTTTTTTTTTAAGTTGACCTTTTCCACATGCACGCTGCTGACATTTTAGAACAAATTTGGAAGGACTGAAAGTGTGAAGGAAGCAGGCCTTGAGCGGCGCATACGTGTTTCCTGGTTCACAGTTACAGCTGTGTGATTACTTAATGGTCTTCACATGCTTCAAGGAAATCACGAATAACGTGATCTCTCTCTCGGGGAAACCAACTAAACTGTGAACCAAAAAAAAATTAACTGGCGCGCCCAGATTTTTAACATACGCTATTTCGTAAGGTCACCAATGTACTGAAATAAAAATCTGCTCGTGCTTGTAATCGTTGCCAAATTATTAATGACATCATTTAAAACAAAATAAATTAATTCTGTAAAATAATTTTGGAACTAAATAATCTCATCTCATTATACTAATACAATATTGAAGAGTTATTATGAAGGGAATGTAATGTTTCTGATGGATTAAGTTGTTTATGTTTAGTCCAAAGATATCTTCTATATCCTTAAAATAATTAATTGGACATTAAAATTGAAAACTGATTTAAAAGGAATAAAAAACTTTGTCACCTCCTATATAATTTTATAATAGAAAAGAGAATAGAATCCTAATATTGCAACGACTTTATTAACTGTAACCGTCAAGAATAATTATTTTTAGTTTCATTAACGTAAACTCTTTTCGCTAGTTTAATAACTGACAGTAAATTGGAAAATAAAAATTAGTGAATCACATTTAGTCGTCCTTTTATATAAAACTAATGATTTTTTTTGACAAGACGTTGACAAACATCTGAAATACTTCAGAAAAAAACGTCATTAATCTTCGTGAAGAATTTAATTATTTCCTTCTCGTTTCTTATTAAATTCCTTCACAACCATTTTTTAAAATCCTAAAAAAAATGCACAGTAATAGAAATCGAAAAGAATTGTCCCTCAGCCTGTTAAGTCGTTGTTTTATAAAATACAAGGAGGTGAAAAAAGACAATGAGGGAGTAAATAAAAAACACAGACGTATTATACTTTCATTTAAAAAAAGAAAATACTTTGAAAAGCCAATTTATTGGAACTGAAATTAAATACCTCACTCTAATATACTTCATTCGTATGAAGAATTATCGCCAACAACAAATTATGTTTCAATCCAGACAATACTCAACGCAAGAAGAATATATCCATAAAATTTAACTTCACGCCGCTCAGGCAAGGCGGAAGTTGTACTAAAAGGTTTTGAGGAACATCATTAAATCATTCCACTTGCTTTCAGCTAAATTTAATGTTTAAAACCAAGGACTGGAAGTCGGTGAGATCAATAAAAACCAGTAGCTTTAATAAAATCTCCATGAAGGTGATACTTGTTGATTGGGAGCGATAATTGCAATATGACAAAGCAAGAGTAGACAGTACAAGGGCACAAAGTGAGAGGGCAGTGATCAGGACCAGCATACGGAGCAGTTAGCTTTGCAGTATTGATGTGTTAACCTTCGGGGAAAAAATGGCGTTACAGACGTCACGAAAGAACGTGGTGCCAGAGAACGACCGACGCCTTCCTCAGGCAATTATATGTCCAGGATTAGGAAACAGTCCAATGTGTCTTACGCATTTTTAACTAACTTAAGGTCTGGAAGTTTGCGATTTGGATACTTATCTAGTATTTCTACTTGATTAATTTAAGAGTCTCGAAACTATTCCACTTCAGTCATAAAAGACACTGAGGGGTGAATTTAGATTATTTTTAAATATTGTACGATTATAAAATTGAAAAAATATGAACTATTAATATTTGGCAACATTGGAAAGCTCAGTAGTCCGTAGTTGGAGCTCCAGTCCAGTGTCTTACAGACTTATTTACATTTCAGTTGTATTCCCCTCCGGGCCACCCGGGTTCTTGTAATGAGAGGCTGTCGCTTTGTTTGGTCTGTAAGCCACTGTGCCTACTCCTCCCACGCGTCCGTCAGCCCACACCCATAGCCCAATGCGGTGATTTCACCTTATTATCTCGGAAGAATCGGAATCTACTTCATTTACTCAATTCGTCCACTTGATATTGATAACGTTGAGACAACTGTGAAAGATATCCTTATCAGGAGGAAAATTAAGAAGAAACAATCCAGTTTCCTCTTTACAGAAGGCAAATTTTAGTTGCGAAACGCCGAGCACCTTGGACATACGTTGGCGTCGGCGCTCAAGAGATTTCTATACTGACTTCATGATAAATGATCGTAAAAGTCCGAATTAAGGTAGTCTACGAACATGCGAGCAGTCATAATTCTTTTTAACTTTCCATTAGCTGAAAAGCAGCTTTTTTTTTTTGCTGTTCTAGTCGTTGATATTCCCGTTTACTTATTCTTCGTCCCTTTTTTTTTCAAGTACGATATTTTTCGCCCTTTGTACCACTATTTGGCCTCCTTACTTTTGTGCTTTACCCAATATCCTACTTTCTTTCAGTGGTAGGAACGTTCAACAACTGATATCAACCTTTTTTTTTCTCAAATTTTTTATGTTTGACTTGACGCAAACTTGTCACTTCTCTGACAAGACTCGCTAAGTGGAGAAGTCTACGAAAATTTTTGGAGTAGTTTGTAATAGACATTTATTTTCTGAAATAAATATTTATATTATTATTAATTCTAACATTTAAAAAAATTAAAACTGGAATTTATAATTAAAACAAGTTTTTTTTCTCATAAATTTAATTTTTTTAGACATCCTCTTCCGAAAAATATGTGAGGGATTTGCCTCTTTCCGTTTACGTGTTAATAATTCTTCAATTATCTATTTTTCTATTTAAAATTTAAATGTTAAATTAAATCGGATATCATAATGACATGCACGTTTTTTCCCATTAATTTAATTATTGTTAAAATATTCAAAAAATATAGAACGGGTTTCTTAATTTATGTTTACCTATTATTCATATTTTCCTTTTTTAAAATTGTTTATATTCCATATTTTTTAAATTAAACTCTGAAATTTAATTATTTTTAAATTTCTTAAAAATATGATTGTAACTTATTTCCCTTTCCATTTATGTATTAATCGTTTTTCACATATTTTCCAAGTATCTATTTTGATTTTGAGTATTTATTTATTATGTATTATCTGGAATTTTAGTTTTTATGTTTGCGGTTAAAATTTTAAATTTTTTTATATAATATCAATTTTTGACAGAAATTAATTTCATAACTTTGCAAATTATTTATATTACTCGAATACCGATAAACCCTTAAATTAACGGCGAAACACTGTGAAATTATATTTCATTCGGTTGGAATACTCACATGTCTCTTACACATGTTACCAAACTATTAAAAAAGGAACCAAATATGAAATTATTAACAATATAGTAAACAGCAAGGCGCTTCATATATATAAAGCACTACGTTTGAAATATCATGGGCGCGTAATAGGAATTCACTTAATTAGGGAAGGAGTGTAAAATGAAATTTATTTATTTATTGGGATTGCCTTTATTCTTTAATATTCGTTGCCTTATCCGCGTAACTTAGAATTTACTGCTTCTGAATTTTTTTTATGATGATTTAATTCAGTGTGATTTACTTCGTGTCTCCCTCTGTTTTTTTGTTTTTTTCCTTCTGAAGAACGACAGACTTGTGAGAGATGATAATCGCACGATCTCGAATCCGGTCACGGAGTGCGACATCTCCTCGAGGGCACATCTGGCTGTGTCTGTGACCAACGCCCGCCCCTCTTCCCAGGGAAAAAGAAGTTGTTTCCACATCGACAGAGTCAGTTGTACGTGACGCGTAGGGAAAACTTCTCAGACAGGCAGAACACATCTGCGTATAAGGCACGCAGACGCCGACTGCATAAAGACTAGACCACACGGACGACGTCCACCACGTAGTAATCTACTTCGAATATTCGTGAACGATCACCAATCGAATCATCGGCAGAGTCTTAAGGAGAAAATATTTTAGAATATCTCACAGAGAGTTTCCCAAAATCCTGTTTACTATGGGTGAAAACCTGAAGGAATATTGAGACCATTTGGATTTTATTTAAATTTGATGAGAACTGTTAACCACATGAAGAATTATTGTGACCGAACTATAGCGAAAAGTTTGACGGAGTCGGATATGGGGCCAACGGAGAGAATTCTGATTGGAGAAATGAGGAGAAATAAAATTAATTCGAGGGATGTCATGAAACAGATTAAGTTTCTAAGAAGACCTGAAGAAACCACGAGATATTATTGGAGAGTTTCTTAGTGAAGCGGATATTAAAGGTCATGAAAAGAAGACCCGAGACTTTGAAACGTGGAAGATGTAAAACTACAATTCCGAAGAACGCGTGTATTGCATCACGACTTGATAAATTGAGGTTGTAGAGTTGTCCAATGTGGATCACCCTCATGTAGCCTGTTGCCCTAAAAAAAATAGTCGGCTCTGGTGTATGTTCAGGGGTCACAGACCTTGGGCATACGGTAATAGTTGTCTGCTATTCCTATTGGAATAGTCGGCCAGCTGCCTCCTAAACCGGTCAAGGCACGGTGAGGAGAAAGCTGCGACCCCACAGCAAACCCCTCTCCCGTCATCGGAAGGGCGTGGGTCAAGTACCAAATGCCCGACCTACCTGATGCAGGTTTTTCTAGGGTTTTCCTGCATTTCTTTAGGCGAATGCCGGGTAGGATCCTTAAACCATAGCCCGGGGATCCTAGTTAACCCTTGGCTACCTCCCTCTACCCTTCCGCATCTTCCCTTTCAAATCCCTTTCCTATGCTATAAGAGGGGAGTTGCCACTATGTGCATTAACCTATATATAAATTCTTCTTCTGCCTATGTCATAAGATTAAGTTTATTAAAAAAATATTAAATAAATGATGTTTCGTCCGGTTTTTAACTTCTTCTAGTTTAATGGCCAGCTAAATGTAAATTTCAGCTTGAAGATTTGTGGTAATCTTGCTCGTCCACTGGTCAACCTCATTTTCTTCTTTTGGGATCTGGTTGAATCGGGATTAGATCAGGTCGTTCCCCCACTCCTCCAAACCAATGAAGTTAACTTCTTCTTCTTCAATTTAAGCGATAGCCTACAGCCCCGAAACATCCCAAGGGACAAAGAGTGTAACACGGGAAAACACTTACACTGAGCGGTGTTTCTTCCTAGTTCCCCTTCTAAAGACTGAATGTCAATACAGAAAACTGAGTTGGTTATCGGAATTTCTTACATACAAACCTAATTTAGCTCTCATTTATTTATTTTATAAATCATAGATGTTTCCAAAATTAAGTAACAAAGTTTCTTAAGAATTTGGAGACACATTCAAACAGCATTTAAGAGTCGTATAAAATTTGGAGGTTAATTTTTAAAATATCACAGATTTTCTCCCCCGACTATATCAAACTTTTTAAAATCCTAAATTAAACTAGGAGGAGCTAAATTATATTTACGATTCGAACTGAATGAACAAAAGTCAGTTAAGTTTTTCCATTTTTTACCACTACTGTTATTATAATCTTTATTAATATTTTATGGTTATCTCTTCCTTTTTATAACATGAAGATCACATTGAAAGATAATAAAATTCGCATTGCCGCAGGATCCCGCCGTTATTTTATTTTTCCCTTCACCATTTCTGGGAGGGGGGGGGGAGCCCATATAATTAATATGTCGGAAAAAATGGTGACGTCAGACTCTCACATAAATTACAATTACAGTGTGAGTCCCCGTGTATCAGGCCGAGCTTGTTATTACAAATCAGATAAGAAGGACCAAGATCGTATATCAAAGCTGTAAAAAGACCTGGATGCATTCATCATCGGCTTAATAAAGCAGATAATCTCCTAGACAATTGTTGTTATTTACAGGATATGTATTTTGTTGTCAAATTCCTCCTGAGGAACGGGAAACACTGTGTAGGTTCTGTAGAGGCATGATGGTGGCTTTGCGACGAATGATATATCCACGGTTATTAAAATAATTTAAGATGACGTTGCTATGAAAGGTAATTCACAAAATCGAAATTCGACCCATCGATGCCTTTTGCAATGCCTTTTTCTTAATTTTGGAATTTATTAAACAACTAGGGTTGAACGCAAACGTGACGGATCTTTAATACATATTTTTTCAAGACACAAGTCACGTCATCACCATAATTTCTTAATTTCACAATTTAAGACGATATGTTTTAAAGAAATAATAGAACCCTAACACCCGATACAGTAACCCAGATATTGAGTAATGACACTGAACAGTGTTTCAGTTTAGATATTTCCGTGTCAAACCTAAAAGTATGCTTTGAGTATTCCATTGTCTGAGTAAAAACAAAATGAGAAATAAAAACCAATAAAAGAGAGGAAAGTCAAAGGAAAACAGTATAAAAAAGGTAGGAGGGAAAAATGAACAAGTACAGATTTTGATGAGGTTGGATCAGTCAGTTGTTTTCTGACCACCGTACTATTTTCTCAACGTGTATAAATACAAGGCACCTTGTGTGGTTGAAATATATTAAATTCAAGTCTAGAGGACGAAGTTGTGACTTTACCTTTTAAAGAGATCCTGAACGTTCTTGAACGCGCTGAAGCCTTGAAGCCAAAAGTGGAAAAGGTCCAAGGTGACTGCTTTTGGAGATTATGGAGGAAATTAGCAACTTTAGTAAATATTTTTTGTTGTTATTATTTTAAAAGGGAAAGTTGTCTGATATGTTCCTCGAGTTATTTTAACGTAACCTTGTGTATATTTAAGGTAATAGAATCTCTCGTGGAGTCGAGTTCACTGTGATATCATCCTCCTGCGCGAAAGCCAGAGGGCGCCATTAGCGACATGGGAAAAATCCGGCTCCGAGATAAGAGTGCGTGGGCGGACGAGGGTAAAGTGATTTAAGGGATCATTCAAGAGAACGCCGTCGTGCCCTCCCACACACACACACACATCCTTTCCCGCTTCTGTTACGTCACCAACTCTTCTCGGCTCTTCCCTTTCATCCAGCACAGCAGGAAAAGTTGCTGACGATGCTCGGACTTGCTACATGCCAAAAACAATGGACAAGTTTCGTCTTAAATATGTGGGCAATCCTCGACTGTAGTGTTTATAATACATACCAGTATATTATTATAAATGTATATTTTTGCATACAGCTCGGAGTGGCGGAGATGGACAGAACGAGGATATCACGACGTTTGACGTCATAAGGGATTAGAAGAAGAATAAAATATTTTTCATTATTATTATGATTTTACAAACAGGATAATTTATAATACAATTGATTAAAAGTTTATTAAACATTACTTACAACTAATTACATGAAATCGTTCCAATGATTCGGCAATTAACGTAAACAAATTACACTATTAATTTAAATAGAATTTATGATTCCCTACGTTCTCATCCAATTAATGTATTAAAATGATTTTATTTCCATTATTTCTTTAAACTTAACAATACTCTCAACAGCTGTAAACATAACAGAATTTTCGCCTGTAATGTGTGGGCAAATCGCATCAAAGAAATATATTTCCAATGCATTTGTAAGTAATGTTCAATATTTTTTTAAATTTATTGTATTATAAATTATAATGTTTGTAAAATTTTGCTTTGTTGGAAATTTTAGAAACACGGATTTTGCAATTAGATCATTTAATTGACTTTACAGCACCTGAAGAATTTATTTTAATTAATAATAATTCATAACTAAAGAGGTTGATGTTTTCATTTATTTAAGGTCGTCAGATAAATATAACTGTTACTAGATTTGCATCTTAATAATTTCAACGCATATATTAAACGAATCATTACCAATTGGAACAGTTTCCATATTGCAGATAGAGATAAAAATTATATATCCGAATTGTGGACGGATGGTTTTTATTAATTAAGAATGATTATTTTATTGACTTTTTGATAAATCACTTAAATTACTTTTCTAACACCAATGAGTAAAGAACAGAAATAATAAGTCAGTAGGCCTAAATGACTATAGTAGTCAGTTACGTCACGTTGTTGGTGTGTAAATACAGAGTTTGTATATTTTTTAATTATATTTACAAGTTTCTACTCACGATTCATTTATGAAGTTCCGATAGAATAATTTATGGGGATATATTTGATTTTGTGTTTTTTGGAAAAATTACAGGTTGATGAATTTCAGGTTCGCCCCGATAGCAAATTCTTCGTTAGTGTACTGCGTGTCACCTATTTATAATTTTAAGGAGTTACAAGGAAAAATTTATTTTTTCTTCGTACTGTCTCCCAGGTTTGTACTTCCACGTATCCCTCACATCCCCGCTTCTCGCCTTCCATCCCTCGTCGTCTGATTTATGTTTGTGACACAACGTGAGCAGAGGAGAAGGGATGTACGTGTGTGTGGGTGTGTCATAAAAGATCTCGTAGCGGTTCCTCTCCCCCTTTATGCGGAGTCGGCGTAATTGACTTAGCCTCGTAACTAAATGCAGCGACACAGATACAATGGGCTCGTCTCTCAAACTGCCTCGGAAATTATTCACACAAATTCGTCTAGTTGTGCTTCTTAAATAAAAATGTTCTGAAACTGGTGGAGGAGCTTTATGATTCAAACCCTCCAGAGTTTACCTTCTGTGTCTGCTTTCCGCCCCTTCCGTAACAGCTCACAATACAATGTTACGGTAACGAGCGTCGTTTCGTATCTATGGTAACGAAGCGCCAATGTTCTAGCCACCTATGGTTTGCAGTCAGAGATCATAATGTCCTTTACAATACAATTGATTGTCCTTCACTTTTCACTTAAGTTTTCCCTTTTATGTATAAGAAGGGCCAATATTAGCACACATTTTTGGAAATTATTTAAAGTATAAAACGATGTTATTTTTCCTGGTTTTTTATTAAGATATAATATATACAAGAGACGCAAGTCACCATATTTTCGTTCCCATGTCAACACTTTTCCACTGTGACAACATTCCTTATTAATGTAAATAAACAAATACATGGCCTTTTGACAGAAAATTATGTTTTTTAACAATACAATAAATAAACGACGTTCCGTCCTCTTTTATAACCTCTTCATGTTTAACAATTTTGAATATAAATCATGCAGTAAAAACCTTGCCTTTAATTTGCCTTGCATGATTTATATAGAAAATTAATTAATTATCGACAAATAAATTTTTGGTTACATCAGTCTTTAAAACTCACACAAGACTTATATATGTAATATTTTTATTTGAAGAAACTAATGGAAGATCTTGGAAATTTTTTCCAATACTCTACTTCACTTCATAAATTTTTAGTTATTAAATTAATAATTACAGTCTTATATAAGATTGATAGGAAATTCTGAACCATAATTTCCCTTCTTCTGATTTAATTTTACAATGTGGTAAAGAAGCTGTAAAAATTATAAAAAATATTATTAACATCTGATTATTTTTTAATATAAGTAGCTTATTTATAAAAATAAAATTTTCTCGTCCATTTAAGTTTTCTGGTTGGAGAAAATTTAAAGTATTCGAATTGTTTATGTCTTTATCCGTTTCCATATTATTCTCATTGCTGTATTTACATGTTAAATTATCTTATTTGTATGATATTCTCCCTTTCAGATTACTTTTTATTCTTTTGTGTGTTTTCTAGCTTAAAGGAAATTGTCACTTACCTTTTTATTACCAAGCGTTCATGTTTATTATTCAAGAAATCCCATAAAACGGAACGAAAACGTGATATAAGGTAGTTAACACATTTCATCTTGAAGACATTGAATATTATGCTAATGCAGTCATCCAATCAAGTCCAATTGGATGAATTACTCGTCGCTGTGGAGAGAGATTCTCGCTTCGTCCCCTTTATTTCCCCCCCCCAGTTCCTGTTTCCTTCATCCCCCGCCACCTACCTCCTGTATCCTTCAAGCTGAAACTTTAATACAACCAGTTTTGTCCCCTCCCCATCGTCCATAACTTAGTTCGTCCCACCTCCCCTTAGCCCTCAATCTCCTTTTTCCTTTTCGTCCGTGACAATGTCACCGAATGTGACTTTTTTACTATAGCGAGGGTTAACTTCCTCGTCTTAGAAAATGGTAATAAAATAATGCTGTCCTTAATGTGCTCATTTAAAAATAAATGTAATTTTCTGTTGCATGATAGGAGAAATTTCGGTTATTAATCAACGAGTATTAATAATGGAACATTCAAGTCAATTAGAGTGTAGTGATTTTACGTAAAGAAAATTTTCCACGCTAAAAAAATTAAAGACACTTCTATTTAACAGCTTAAAACACATTTAGATCATAATTTTCCCAATAAAAAAACTAATTCGTAGTTTTTTACTACTCAACATTTTGAAAATGGCCGTGTCTATCCACATAATTTTCTAAAAGCTGCAAAATAATTAACTGGAATTTAGTTTCATTCTATGTCTCACTAGTACATTAATTATTTAATTTTTATCCGTATAAAATAAGTAAATTAACCAATAGTGTCAGAGTAATTTAAATGCAACATAAAATTAAGTTAGAGAATTCTACGTCATGAAAGTACAATAATAGCAGTACAAAGTTTCGACCCAACCTTGTGACCTCAAATGTTTACAATATTAATAAAAAATTAAATTAAATTAAGGAGACAAAAAATCTCTTTATGACCTTTTGCTAAATTCTCTACATTTAATTTATATTCCTTTCTATTTTTTATTTGCGTAGCAAATGACGAGTTCCAAAAGTTGGGTCAAAAGGTTTTAATCCTTTTGATCTAATTTCAGGAAATGGGTTTCTCTAATGTAATTGTGATATATTGGGATTATTATGACTTTTTTGGCAGATTCATCTATTTTATTTATACTTAACGTAAGATAAATATTAATTTAAAAAATTCAGGGATCAGTTTTTTGCAGTTTTAAGTGTTACCATGGCAATCTCAAAAATATTATCATGGCATCTGGAGAAATAAATAAATTATATAAATATTTTTTTTATAATTCCCTTCTTTCTGATTTCTTAGGGAAAACTCTGCTTCTAAGAAGTACTTATAGAATTATTACTTTGAGCCCTTTTGGCTTTCCTGCGTAAGACTTAATCTCAAAAAGCATAACCTGTCCCTGTTTATATTTAAACAGTATTTAATTTGTTATGATTCTATCACTGCATATTTTTTTTAAAAAAATTAGTGATCAAGATGCTTCTTAATGTCCATAAAAACTTGTAGAAAATTTAGTACAAGTGATTAATTCTCGACTAGGGGTGAAATAATTGTATTAAATTAAATAAAAATAAAATGAGCAGTCCTGTATATGTAAGTTAAATTTGTAAACAATAGAAGAATTAATAATTAATGGTTTATTCAATTTTTGTGAGGGTGTGATTGCGGGGTTACACGAGAGTCATCAACGTGATGGCCACTTCCCCTTAACAGCAAGGGATATAATGGGGGTTTATTACTTATTTATCGACTGCGTGAATTATCAATAAGTAATGTATCCGTAAACACGCACATTTACGTCTGTAATTGGCCGTCGATGTGGCGGCTTCTGATTGGAGCCAGGCATGCTCTGACGTGACATATGGCTCTGATTGGTTAGGCCCTTTTTTCTCGTTGCCCTCAATCTCCTACCCACATATTCAATGAAAAAGGGTGCGTATCTTTTAGATATAACTGTTATATAAGTGTTTTAACGTTAAAAAAAATCGACTCTGGGGAACAGTGAATTTTAATCAATTCTTTCCTTCAGTCTGATTTGTTTATCGTGCCAACAGACAAGATGTTAATATTGTTCATTGTTTGTGAAACACACACGAAATTCGTCATTCAGATTCGCTAATTACAACTGTAACACGTTGTTGAAACGACTCGTGATGATTAATAACGTAGGGTTAGATTTTTCCTTCCGAGTGGTGAACGCGTGTTGTTTGTCGTAGGAGCGGCCAGTATATCTCGTGGAGTAAAACGTGATAAAAGGTACTTAAAACGGTCATGCAGATCCGGGGCAGAGATTTACGTTCGATGCTAGGTCGAGGAACGAGAGTGACAAGCCATTTGTCTGGCGGAGAACAAGAAGGCTTGACGTGACAGAACAATGCGCTGACAGTTGCTGACCTCAAAGGCGATCTTGCTCGGACGGATACGGAAAGTGTTTGATAAAATAGCGACTGGCGTACACCACCAATAAATCTCACATCTTCAACCGGAAAGTAAGGAACAATATAAACACCAAGGCCATTAACAACAGGGAAGAAAGTCATTTGGTTTTATAGAAGAATAACAGAGTAGTAAAAAAAATACGTCAAGTTGATCCATAGTCCTGGTAGCTGTGTCAGTGAAGAATGGTATAAATCTGATTCAATGATAATTATTATTATTCTTTGAATTATATATATGTAAAATAAACAATTTTTTATTAAGGACTTTTATTATAAATAATTAAAGTTTTACTATATGAAATATATATGAACTTTTAACGTGAGACTTTGAAACGAAAATACAAAAAAAATTATATAAAATTTTGCTTGTACAATATAAACATATCAAGGACCGTTTTTCTTAGGGCAGATATTCCTGGGTAGGTTTACAGCAAAAGTTATGTGGTAATGTGCTCAATATTTCTATATTAATATTAATTTAAATTGCTTATCTGTAATTTTCCAATATGTAGCTGTCGAAATTACTTCAACAATCATCACTAATAGTTTACCTACACCTTTCACCTTAACTTCTCCAAAGAAACTCAAGATTTCTTCATAAAAAAACACAACATTGCTTTTTAATATTTATTCAATGCACTTATTGCACTATTACTTTCGTTCCGCCGTTTTAGCTGTTTCCACATAAAAATCTAGGACTTTAAAAATTGTACTAAAACTTACTTTCTATATATATATATATATATATATATATATATATATATATATATATATATATATATTCCTCTCAACAAAAGGCCAGCCACTATAACTCACACCCCTGAAACCCCCAGAGTTCGTATTAGACAAGACGCTCCAAGTCCTTGACAATTTAATTTAATTATTCATACGACGTTTGAGGCACCCAATAATATTGTCACTTTACAATATATATATATGTAGATTACTTAGCATCCTACTTACTATTTCACATTAAATTCAGAAGTTTCCTGTGGCTCAACTAATTTGTAATTCGATACTTTGTGACGTCCGACATTTCGCCGTCCACGATGTATTTTCATATACACGTGACTCCACTACTGGAAAGAGGTTTTTAAAGTGGCGTTCGGGTCAGACCGATGCTGTGGAGCGAAGTTATTAGAGAGGGCCTTCACTTCTCCCTTTTGTGGTCCCTCTTCAGGCTTGGAAAGAGCCCTTCACCTGTGAGATGCGCTCCATTCCAGTCGAGCAGCTGACACGAACATAATCGATTCCTCCCTTCCCCATAAAGGAAGTGTCCTTCTCCTTTGGAGCACCTCACGTAGAAGCTACTTCAGCCCAACCAACATTTAATCAAAATTTGTTAATTAAATCCTACTTTTGGTGGTTTCATAACTTTTTCTATTTTAATATAATAATTTTCGAAAGTTATACTGCTAATTATCGTTGCTGTGAAACGTCTTTTAATCGGAGAGTAATGGTTTGCTGCTTCTTTTACTACTTCTATAGCTCGATGAAGCATATATAGCGTGTGAAGATGGCACCGCTCTCACACCACGCTATGACGCAATGTCATCTAAATTTATACGGTAGTATGGCAGAACGTTTGTCGATCCGAGCGGGAGAAGTCTATTGAAAGGAAATAAGTCTGCGGTGTTCGTCAGCGAAAAGTGCAAGCATTAAATTTATTGAAGAAACTTGGCACCACCGTCGTTTGAGAAGGATGACCCACAAATGTATTGAATAGACTCAGGAAGCAAGAGTGAGGAATGTCAACAATTTCCCACCACAAAAAGCTGGCAGACGAACCAAATACTGATCAATGTTTCCAACAACTTAAGGAAAAACTTCTTTTGATCTTCAGCGACTGAACGGAGAATGCAGGATTAGGAAGAATGCAGAAATCCAGATACAATTATTAGTAATGGTTCTGTGATT
This sequence comes from Zhengitettix transpicula, assembly GCA_037074705.1. Classification (NCBI taxonomy): domain Eukaryota; kingdom Metazoa; phylum Arthropoda; class Insecta; order Orthoptera; family Tetrigidae; genus Zhengitettix; species Zhengitettix transpicula. The sequence continues at coordinate 48,206,106 of CM073596.1, forward strand.
CTCTTACTCTATCAATTATTCGATCAATCATGTGTTTAGAGTGAAAATGGCGCCGTTTATGCGCCACTCTATGGAGAACAGAAATCCAGTGAAGAAGGTATTTCTAGATAAATTATAAGAATGCAGAAGTGGATGCAGGCCGAATGAAGAGGTGGCTGGATCATGTGAAAACGTATGGGCTAATGCTGACAAGGAGACCAAGACCCTTTCTAGAGTTGTAGAGACATGGAGAGAGTTTCCTCTATCGCACAGTCCTACCCAGGTCAGTTCAGCCTAGACATAGTTGGCGGTTACGTCACCTGCAAATCCCGTTTGCATCCTATCAGATTGAAAAAACAGGGTTTCTTTAGGAAATGAATGAATATTAAGAATGGAAGAGCATTTTTCTGGTATTGCGTTGAAAGACAATATGGTTAGCTGCAGATGTAAAATTTAGGAATGGTGAAATTGAAAATAAGTTTAGTGAATCGCTAGAGGCATTGTCACCAAATCAGAACGACTGGAATAGTTTAACAGACACAATCAATGTATATTTTTCCTAAAGAAAAACGAAAAGTGATCTTTGATTCTTTCGAGAAAAGGCGGCCAAGTAAACGTAGTAAGGTGTGATGTTTAAGAGGAGGTTTTCTAGCCGACGTGCCTTAGGAGGAAGCAGGTGAGGTGCCTTGTCTTGCTTGAGTTGTGGTTTACGGGAGCCATTAGCGGCGGCACCAGGTGTTTTATTATCTCGTCGCCCGCCCACGCCGCCTTTCCGCGATCTCTTCCAGCCGCTCAATTAATTCGTTGCACTCGTCTATTCTCCGAGTCGACGCTCTTGCACGATCCGCTCACGAGATTAACTAATAATGGGGCTAATGGCTCCTGTCGGCCAGTCAATGCAGGAGCTTGTTTATAAGCCTCTTCTATTTGCCTCACACTGTCCTCAAGCCACGAATTCTGCACTCTAACCCCCTTAAATATAAATTACACAGTAGTACATTCTCTCCTACTTCGTCCCATGGGTTCCTAAAAGCTTTCTTCATTCATATCTCACATATATTTTGATGACAGTTATCATCCTCTAAAATGAAAAATTAATATTCTTGTAACACAGAATTACTGTATTTTTTGCAATTCGATTTTATATGGTTACTTTTACTAAAGAATTTACAATCTCTTTGTTGTTTAATGTCCTTTATTCACAAATGAATTAGGCAATTCTGATATATTAGGGATAATACTCTATTTTGTCTCGAGGGTCTGCACGATGTCCCCCGATGTACCGCGACGCACACCTTTCGGGTCCAACCGTTGCCAGTAGACCATGGTCTAACTGAATAGACGTCATCATCAAGAACCGAACTGTCCGCGCGGTACCTCCAAGATTACAACTACCACTGCAGGGAATTTTTTTTAACTGGCTCTATGTGACGTTACATGCGAATAATTTCGATAATCTAGTTAATGTACATAATTATTATAAGGGTTTTAATAGAGGTATTATAAAATAATAACAGAAATGGAATTATTTGATTCATAATGTGATTAATAAAATTTATTAGTACGTACAAACAGTACAATTATTATTCTTTACAACAATTATAAGGAAATTACTGTAACGAGAGACAAATATAAGATAAAATTTTTTCATGATGCAATAATATAATTATTGAATGTCACAAAATTAGAAAAATAAGAGTCAATGATAAATTACAATTTCTCTTCGTATAAAAAATTATTATGTTTATGGACATGCTTATAATTACGATATAACGAATAATGGATGCTGTAGTGTGTTAGAGGTCGAGGACAGAGGATGCGGGCACTTAATACCAGAAGCGCATCCTCAATTTGAAGTCGGATCCTTCTTCAATGAGATCAGGGTAACAAAGTAAACACCAAGGCCATTAAAAACTAGGAAAAGAGACATTCCGTTTCGTAGAAGAATAACAGAGTAATACTGCCAAAGTTAAAAAAAATATTACGTCAAGTTGATCCTAGTCATTTTTGGAGACAATGTTTAACTCATACAATTCCATTAATATTACGTCTTCCTTATTAGAGGTCTCCGTTTCTTTGATTGGAGATTGAGATTGAATTTCTCAACAATTTTCTGTAACGTTCTTATGAACATATTTGCTAATTATAATTTATCACAGAGTCACTGAAATTTTCGTTGATCATTCGTCATTGTATTCTTCTTTTAAGTACCCACGACTTGCGAAAATAAAATTATGTGAATAAACACTTGGTTTATATAATCATATAAATAAATTTAAAAATATAGAGGATCTAGGAGGGTCATCTTCAGCCCACTCATATTTAACAGGGAATCAGAATTTCGTCATTGTCACTCAGCATTTTTCGTTTTTACTTTCGTTCAGCAACCTGGTACTTGTACAATTTTTGGTCGTACTGTCTACAATATTATGGCAGCAATTACATAGAAGAAATCCATATCAGTGTGAAAAACGGGATCGACTTAAGGATAATACTGAGATACCAGCTTCGGAACGTAAAGAAGTTCCATTGTCATTACGAGGTTTTCCCCAGCGCGATAGTATCAGCGTGTTCGCGCACAACAGTAAAATTCCTCATAAGCATTCTTCGATTGATCTCAGAGTCGCTTTCAAGACGATTAGCTTTCAAAGATGACGAGAAATCAGGGTCGCCAACGATACAGCGATTCCTCCTTCCCTACCATCTCAACAACAAAGGACTGGACATTGGTCAGTTAATTGGGCATCGAGGCCGACAATGGAAAAACCTTAAGTGAAACCCCCCCGTGAACAAATCGAAGCGGCAGCTATTCATTTTAATTAGGACCGCAAGGGGAACGCAGAGAGAAAGGGATGGATGAAAGTCGGCTATTGACACTTTCCTGCGGCGAGGGGGAACTACTTTCGTACACGAGAAATGACTTCCTCCAAGCCGATTTAGCTCTCGCTTGGGAAAACGTATCCTGAAAAAAATGATGGAGGGTTTTAATTAGGAATAAAACTCTTGATGATACTTGGAAAATGTTCTCAACGGTGGTCGTAGGGAAACCAGTTGGACTTCGCTGAAAATGTTGAACGAATTGAAAATAGTTTTCTATTACCTTTAATTTATAAACAAACGGATCATTACTATAAAATTCGAATTAGAAAACAATGGACCGAAGAGGAGATATTTTAACAGTGTTCCTGTAAACAGTTACCAGGCGAATGATGACACTTATAAAATTACGAAGAGAACCGAACATAGCCTATATTCTCCCCCCCCCCCTCCCCCAATTATTAGATTGAACCTAGTAGACTAGTAGCAGGCTCTCCTCAAAAGAGAAAAACACTTTACTGAACAAACGTCGGCTTAGAATTCTGAATCCAGTACTATTCTATTTTCAATTACTCTGACAGGCAGTCCAGCAATGAGATATGAGACATAAACTATAGTCCCTGTGTCTCTACGATGACTTAATAAACGTGTAATCAAAACAATGCTAACATTTGCAAGAAGAAGGAGCTTTCTGAGCTATTTTCTCTCGGTTTGTATACATCGTTCCCCCACCTGAGGAAACATCATCCTCTTTACACACCTCGTCTAGACGGTAAATTTTTTCAAATTTATCGAGAAATCCTCTGCTTGTCCAAAGTATCTAATTCACACATTGACTACTGTATATCACGAAAATTTTAACCAGTATTTGGAGTTAAGCATAATAAGAAATTAACTCCCCCTCCTTACACTATCTCGTTACACTATTTTCTTTTCTTGCATCACCTTATAACACTTCGCCTATCACTATATCTATACATCACAGAATTTAATCTTTATGTTGAAAGCACACTAATTCTATTTTCTCTGAATTTTCTTAAAGTTTAGAATCCAAGGTGAGTTTCTCCGATTTCGCAGTCGTCTCATGGAAGCGATTGCCACAAAATATACGTCGCAATGGGACGTAAATTCACAAGTCAGCCTTCATACTCGGTTGCGTATTTCTGTATCACTTCAAGGTTTTCTCCAGATGTAGGTTTCCTTTACGTACGTCTCCTTCTTGTTCTCCCCAGTTTTCTTCTTCTTCCTCGTTTTTATTAGCGCTCTTTCATTCGACGCCGTCCGTTTATCCGGAGGTCGGTTGGTACAAGAGAGAAATAAGAGCTCCCTGCCTAATTGAATTCCTGGCCATGTCATCTGAACCACAAGAGGATGGAGAGTTATAAGCTTTCTCCGAAGACCACGTTTCTCTGAACTCTTGGCAAGGGGCGATTAACTGCCGTTATTTCTGCTTTTCGGAAGAATAAACTAAAAATATCGAATTCGAGACTGTATGAAATTAGAATTTAAAGATGGAGAAAAAATTTCCGCGGGTTAACTAATTTTATTATGGTCAAATTAAATAAACACAATGAGCACTAGCCACTGACAATAAATTAGACTGGAAGAATCATACTAAAGTCCTTCGAAATACATGATGCAAGACTTCATATTCTCTTAAATAAATAATATTTATGTTTCGTGAAGTGTGTGCTCATTTCGCTCATGGATGTTGATGGACGAAGTCTAATTTTTTTTATTTTAAATTATTTTCGTAAAATTCTCATCATATTTTAATTATTTAAGTAAGCATGTTATACTAAATTTATTTATTTGTTCGTAATTCAATCTTTTGTTGTTTATTTTATTATATTAATTTATTTAAAAAGGGAAGCAACGTTTCGTACTTAATTAAAAATTTTAATGTTTATATTCTGACTTTTATTCATTTTACACTAATTATATTTATATTCAATACAAATCAGATATAGGTTCTATTTATATTTATAGAATTTATAGACATTCAGGATGGCGGTCGGGTAAACTCGGGCCAGGCTGACTTCCTGGCATGTAACGTTGACGTATTTACAAATATTTTCGTGGAACAAGGTTATTTTCTTTCTTCAGTTGGCTTCATTAATCCGTAGTGTCATAATAATTATAAGGGGGTTTTACATTCCCGCCTTCATGTGGGGGAGTTTTGATTTGACACTGATGGTGATCTGTTGAGAAAGTGGTTGGCACTTATTGTCCGGTAGCAAATCACTGACCTTCTCATAGTTCGTGAGACGAAGCACAACTACTTCCGAATTGAAACAGTGGCAGAGAAAAAAACATTCTCGTTCTGAACGCGGTTTGTAATATCGAAATTGAAAACTATTTGCGGAATTTTTTTAAAGATCATTTCACACATCAGTCAAGAGGCAGTGTGCTCTGGTTGCTAGGTTACTACAATCCCCGTTCCAACCCCTCTCAATCCTGAATCAATAAGCACGGATCTCCAGAGGGAATTAGCAATCAAAATCAGTCACTCGTGTCGCTCCACGCGGCGATGCAACAGCTTTTAATCACTAGCGCTGCATTCATTACAGTGGAAGATAAATGCATCAGATCGTTAAGGGGTGGTATATACTGTAACTGGAGTAAGTTCCCGGAAAAAGAAACACTTGACTGCTAAAAGGGAAAAAAGGAGACCTATACAAATAAATTAATTTTAGCTTAAAAAAAATAAGAGCCCGATTCCGGAGAGAGAATCTACTTTACAACGATACTATTTTAAAATAAAAATACTAAAGTGTTTAATACACGTTTTTTACAACAATTTAATTTCTCAACCAAGGATAACCCACGGTTAATTAAATATCAATTGCAATTCCAAAGTGTTTCCTCTTAAAAAAGTGGTGTTATAATTTGCAAATCGTTACGTCATGGTTTACCCGGCTACGGTATGAAATTATTTTATAACCCCCATGTGATTAATTAGAGGCCTAATACAAAACTTATTTAATTATGATTATTTAAACTCAAGTTTACAAGTCGAAAAATTAAATAGACACTTGTACTTAATTTAAATTAAGGAGCTGTCAATTAAAATTTGTTTTCAGGGGAAACTTCAAATTGAAATACACGATATATAGTTTGGTTTATTAAATATCCTGATTTACATGATTTAAAATTAAATTATAGGTTAAAAAATCACAATTCGTAATTTGTAAAAATATTTTACTATACAAACCTACATGTTGCTATAATTTTTTTCCATGGATAACCAAGACAAAATCAGTCTTAATAAAGGCCTACCGAAATTCCTGGCATCCTGATCCCAGTAAAAACGCTAAATAACAACAGGCGAAAATAAAATCGAGACAACTGCGAGCAATAAAACATATTTGTTTGCAAAACTTGAATAAGATTCCTCCTCCACTAAGTTAAATTATTTATGTTAAATTCGGACAGAATTTAAAAATAGTATAAATGTTGAAAATGGACTAATTAGGTAAAACGAATAGGCAAGAATTAATAGTAATAGTGATCAAATAAATACCACACAATTAATTTTCTCTGCAGAAGAAACGGCGTTTTAGACAAACATTTTTATATAATGAATCCATTTAAGACAGACTTTTACATTTTATTATGTCTTAAATGAAGTTTTTCTCTTGCATAGTTCTTATTAATTATTTATTTAAGACCTACATTTATTTTTTTCTATGTTTTATTACGATAAAAGCTATACTTTCAGGTCCGATTGCAGTTTAATCGAAGTTTGGTACAAATAGTACAACATTATACGCAAATTTAGATAGATGGAAAGCCCCCAAAAATGTGTCATAGAATAATGTTAGATTTTACACATTCAAAAAAATTGAGAAATTATTGAAGAAGAAACGGATGAGTTACTGGAAATTATATTTATATAAAAACCGCTGTTGACGTATTTGGTGTTAGGCTACTAATAGTTTCCGCTAACGAACTTTATTTTTATTAAATTTTGGTCTTCGTAATACTGCTGTTTTCCCTTTCATCGAGTCTGCAGAATTCTCAGGATTTCAAAAAATGACCGGCCTGCTCATTATAGGCTTCAGAAACCCATAAAGTTTTATTATTTTTCGTTATCAGTCTTTTTTACGCAAATAAATGTGCCTCGCTTGAACACTAAATAATAATCACTAGACTTATCAGTCTCATGAATACTGTCTAAGCGTTGATTCTATTTCCAATGCCTGTGGGATTGTCTGTCTTATCGGTAGTCTAGGATATCTAAATAGCTGTAATTTACGGTAATGGGATCGCTGTGATTCTCCCCTCCCCTGTCTCTGTATGTAACACGCAATACGTCACGTGTAACGACCCCCTGTTGCTTGGGTGTAAGGGAGCGGCTTTCAACGTCCCCTCGTTGTCATGGTAACGGCGTTAAACTAACCACCGTCGAAGCAAGCTACAAACACTTCCAGGATTCACGGACTCGTTAGTTTCCGGGGAAAAAAGTATTTTGACGTGACCGAACACCCCTAAAAATGCAAGTGAAGGGTAATTAAATTTCATGAATTATATTTTATCTGTCTTATAATAAGAAAATGAATAAAAATATGGTCAATTCGTCAGGAGAATTTAAATATTAAATGTTTACTTCAATGGTGTTACACTGACGTTGAAATTCATTCAATTGGATAAAAAGCCTTTACGTTCCATTCAGAATTTTGGACTTCATCAGGTAAAAATGATAACGGTTGAAAAATTTGAAACATCAATAATTAATTTTTGTTATAAAAATTTCTTCAATTATGTTGAATTATTTAATAACACGTGAAAATAACTTAACCATAAAGTAAGTGGTCATAAAGTGAACTTCTATATTCTGATGTTGACCATTTAAGATTGATCTACAGTCAAAAATTAGGTTCAACGTCAAGTTTTCAGACATTTGTCTAGTCAAAATTATTATTAAAATCATTGCTATGACTTTTAGAAACGAATTCTTGTCAAGAGGAAGTTGGATTTATATTCCTTGAACCTAGTTTTTAATGCTCGTTTGGTTTGTCCTATATAAACTGAGTGCAATCAATTTTTTTTTTTGTAAACAATAAAATGTGTCTCTGTTTGTTCCAAAGGCTCTTTACTATCCTTAGTAAAACAAGGACGAGGAGATTGATAAATAATATACATATATTTTTAGGGGTTTCTTATCTTTGTGTTTTACGAGTGTAGAATGGGTTAATTTATAGACCTATTTTTTTATGTAGATTTTTATGAATGGAAGCAGTTAGAAATTTTCAAGTAAAATATTTGTCACAATTCTTAAATATAAGGGAAATTAAGAAAGTAATTAGGCTACTAAGTTCTAAACAATATCCCTTTTCTGCTTTATAGAATGCCACGAGAAATGATGTATGACACGCCCTTAAAAAGTTGGTTTCCTATAGCAATTAGTCAATAATTTAAAATTGTTCCAAGAAAATTGAGAGATTCTAATTCTAGTGTTATAATTTAAAGACCCTTTGGAACCAGAAGACACTCATTTTGGGTTTTACAAAATTGAATATTCGGATTGCAACTCAGTATATAAGGGACAAACCAAACGTGCATTAAATACTAGGATTAAGGAATATAAATCCAATTTTAAATTTATTGTTGACATTAAGTTCTAACAAAACATAGCAACATTCAAAATAATAGTTTGGATTGGAATAAAGTCAGAATACTTGACGTTGTACTTATTTTTCGCACTAGTATCATCTCTGAAATGGCCAACATCAGTATCAAGAAGATCACTTGAAATGTATTAATTGACAGCAATGCTTGAATTAGAATCTCTGACCCCTTACTTTGTGGTTAAGTTCTTTGCTTCCTTTATATATGTCTGCATCCTGATCGTCAGTAATAATTTTCTGTGAAGCTCTGCCGATTAGCAGAACAAACGATTGCTGGTTTATGGACAAATATTGTCTCTAATTTTCCATTTTCACGTGTTAATATTAACGAACAGACACTAATATTTTTCACTGAATTATTTATAACACCACCACAACACCAGGGTCCACTGGCAGACAGCAGATTATTTGAATAGACCTTGCAACCCCGTAGTGTATCATCGAGTATCATATTTTAGAGCACAGTGTAACGTGAGAACGTTACGTGGCCCAGAAACGACCCCTACACACTGATTTCAGGGCGGGAAAGGAGCTTTCGGATTATGTGACACAGAAATAACCTTTTCACCGTATGTGAATGCAGAGTGACGGAAACGAAAGCTCTCCCTTTTGAAAAGGTCACGCGTTGGTCCCCCACCGCCGAACTGACGAGGTGAAAACGTTGGCACAACAAGGCAAGGCACACTAATTGTTTCCGAGCAACTTTCTCCGCAGTTTTGCACGGCCATTGTGAGGTTTGGAAAGCTACTTACTACCTTAGAGTACGCGTTCGCCCCTCGCCATGAATAATTCACTCCACGAGCGGCCTCCCCGAAATATCTATCACATTTCTCCTCGCTTTCGCAACCTTCTTCTTCTTGTTCACATAAAACTAAAGTCAAGTTTAGCACCTTTTGGTCTCTGCATAAGGAAAAGGTTAAAGGAACGTGTCGTGAGCAGCTGAAAACATTTAAAAATAAAAACGAATAGAATGAATTAATTTTCTAAAGATCCTCATGAGAATAAAGGCTACAAAGGCGTGGAAATAGTCAGAGATATTACATTGTTTTGTACCATCACCTAATTAATTAATAACTTCATTTACATAAGAATAATTTATAATACGATAGCATCTTCCTTTTTTGTTTAAAATTATATTTCTAAATTATAAAAACACTATCAACTATAAAAAATAGTCACTTACAGTCATAAAAGTTTTTATTTCACACACACACACACACACGCACACGCACGCACGCACACATTTTTGTCACGCACACACACACCCCCATATATATATATATATATATATATATATATATAGAGAGAGAGAGAGAGAGAGAGAGAGAGAGAGAGGGAGAGAGAGAGAGAGCTTTCGGCCTCCCTAAGCCTAAATCATTTAGGATAAAACTAATAAACATGAATTTGATTTTGACCACACCAATATATACATATATATATATGTATAAAAGAAAGGAATCTTTTTATAACATTAAATATATACTCTATTGTTAATTTTATAAATCAAGAAAATATTATTGACAGATTTGATAACGAATGCAATATAATTTTTCATACATAAAGTACTATAATAATCAATTGATACTAATATATTACTAAGATGAATGTATTTATCTATAATTTATTCAAAATATATCGATTCAATGTATCGATTACACTGGACTGTATATTTTTACAACCTAAACGGAGTAGAAGTAAACACCACCAAAGTTTTTTTAACTTAACGGTAAATAAGTTTATTTCAATATATATTAATGTCAAATACCTACATTTATTAAATGGTAATTGAGTTATATAAATCTACTTTGTAATATTGTTTTATGAATTTAATAACATTTTTACTGTTTTAATAATGTTTCAACTGTACATGAAAGATCCAGATTTGTATATATATATATATATATATATATATATATATATATATATAGTTACAATAAAAAATATTAGGACTGTAAGAGGTTATTTTGTATATTTGATAATAAAGTCAATTATAAAATCAATATAATATTTCTCATTATTAAAATTATTATTTTCTCTATAAATCAAATCAATAATTCTTGACAACTATTTATAACACAGTACCAAGATTCCTTGTATATTAATTAATATAATTATTTTCCAGGAAACTTATTTACCATCTCCAGTTCTGATTGTCAACACAGGAGGTAAATTTAAAAACTTGAAAAAAATACAATTATTTAAAATTAATACTTATATGACTTTATGTGTAAATGAAATTAATAAATCGACCAAAAAAGTCAGAACACTTTAAATTTAATAAATTAATGAGAGAAATTACATCTCATGAAAGTACAATAAAAGGATTGCAGTTTTTCTACACAACCTTGTAAGGTACTTTAATAAAAGATAGAAAGGAACCCTAAATTAAATCTATACAATAAATTAAAGCTATAAAACACAAAAATAATTTATGACCTTTTAGTTGTGTTCTTTATTTAAATCTCTTTTAATTTTTAAAAATCCTAAGACGGATTCACAGTTGGGTCGAAACGTTGTAATTATTTTTGTATTTTACTGCAATTTTATTTTAAGTTCAAATTACTCTGATTTTATTTTATTGCATCTTTTTAATACTAGAAACAAAAATAGAGTTACACGAAGAAGGGGGAAAATACTGTAAATTTACAATGGATAGTGGCAATTGTTATAGCAATTAAAAAAATTCCAGATAGTTAATTAATAATAAAATATAATTATAAAAATCATGAACCAAATTTTTGCTTGTCCAGTGAATCCTCTGAAAATATTTCGGTACATGGCAAAAATATTTTGTAGGATATTATTATAATCTGCGTAGAATTCAGACTCGAGGTTCAGCTTCATGATAGTCTTCATTTGTAATTCATACGATTTTACTATTCGTATCTCTCAGTTTTAATTGGTGTAACATTCTTTTTCTCTCTCTCAAACTCAGAATTTCACATAAGTATTACTGTTATCTCTGAATTAAACCCAACTCATTCATTTAATTGTCATGCAGCCTGCTAAACGTCTGATACATTTCTTTTTCTCCTTGATCAGTTAATTTTTTTTCTTTTCCGTGGTTGACGGAAGTGGGTCCTCCATGGGCGACCTTTGCTGTGACGTCTCCCTTCCCCCCATGGTGACTTTCTCTTAGCATTTGCGTGAGACACAGACTTCTTTTTCCTTAGCGGGCCCCTAAATGTCATTCTGACGACGTGCGAGACTTTGCTATGCAAAGTGGCAGCCTGTCAGGCTCTGGGCGCCGCCCAGACGGTAATTGCCAAGTGCGTTCTTGCGGAAAAGCGAACAAGCCAACTGGAAGACTAGATCGCAGCTCGCTCGTCTGCTTCAACACACAAAACACACACACATTAGTCACCGAACGGAACGCCAAATAATATGCAAACGACGTACCACTGTTCTAGCAATTCTCATTAAAGAAGATGGAGAACGATTCAAAGAATTATTCTGATTGAGAATCATGGATATTTGAGAGGTATTAGAGTTACAAAGAGGATCGTGAATCTGACCAAAGACGAACTCACGCAAATCAATCACCTATGTCCATCAAGACGTAATCCCAGAAAATAGACCCATTTTTTACTATGACTGTATAATTGAATGTATAAGAACGCAGACGAATTTTGCCCCCTTCCCCTATATAATTTTTCAAAATAGAAATAAACGAAGAAAACAGTTTAGGACCAGGTTAAATAATAAAACCATCTTACTACGTCAATAATTTTATGAAACGGTCTCGTATGAAATCATTTAAAAATTAGAACATACTGGTTGGTCTTAATTTTAGCCCTTTATGAACCTAAAAAATAACTCTTAAGAAGAATATAAAACTCCCAAAATAAGGACTGTAACTAAACAGATTTTTTTTTTAATATTGATTTTAAAGCACTTTTGGTTCGTCCAATGTAACACTGTGGACACATTTTAATGAGGACACATTTTAATGTGATAAACTGAATTCTGTTGTCATTAAGTGACTATATGACAGATAAACGTTGACGTAGTGACGTCACTTCCGTAGCAGGTTATAAAGTTGAAAAGAGTATTTTTCTCCTAAACAGTGTATTCTTCTGTCTGAAACTCTGGTTTCGGTGGTCTGTAGGGTATTTAGGAATATTTTAAACACCTTGACTCTCAAAATGAGCCCATTTTTGTTGAAATATCCCTTAAGCCCTCATAATTGCATCTTCAGGCGTTCAATTTTGAAAAATTCTCCTATCCGTGGTTAGATACATAATTTAAAGTTCCTGTTTCTAGTTTCAGTAGTTACGGATCAGTGTCGACGTACCAAACAGTTTCTGTTTAAATGTTAAGGAATTTATATTTATCTGACGTTAAGTATAGATACAAAATTTTAAAAATGTATTCAATAAAGTCATAATAATTAATCTAGGTAAATAAATCTCTTAAAAATATTCAAAAATAATAATTATATCGATTTACAATGTTTCTATCCAAATTTGGGACGTCAATAGTTATTATATTAGTTAAAAATCAAAGAGAAGATAAATAATGTGAATGTGCGGTAATCCTGCGTTCGTGATTTAATTTAGGAAACCTTTCTATCTTTGATTTTTATGAGATGTAATTTAATTGTATTAAAATCTAATTATTCTAGTAATAAGATATATTTAACTATTATTATCGGACATTTTTTAAATAAAAAAAGTTTAATCATAAAATTTTAATTTAATAACATCAACATCGTTTTCTCTACTTAATTGTAACTCATTCAGTCCGTGTAAGACTGAAACATCCTGAAGAGAATTTTTCTTCTAAATATAAAAAATGTCTGTTGGTGGTCCTTATATAATTTATTATTAGAAACAGATGTAAAAATATTATATTATTGAAATTATTCTGACTTTACCACCTGATTTATTATTTTAAATTATAAGAAGAGCTTCTCAGAAAACGTATTATTTATTTGTTCGTTGCTGTACGTCTAGAAAAGTTTTGCCATTTGCGCTAAATACACAATTCTTTGCAAAGTAATAAAGCCCATGTCAGTGTTCTTCCTTCAAATGCTCCACTTCATAAAGGGAATGCTGGTTGGTTGTTTTGCTGGTTGTTGATCTGTCTCCACGCTAAGTCGACGACCACTGAGTGTGTCATGGCCGCTTTTAATGAGCGTCTGCTTCAGCTTTTATCACTCTACCATATTGAACCGTGTCCCAGATCCGCCGTCTAGGAGGCATATGCATGCTGCCGAGTCTGCTTTCACTGATACACGGATCTTCTCCTCGTAAAGGTCATTAATCAAGTCCTAGTGGCTTTGTCAGGTTACAATAGATTACCTTCGCCGTCAGTAAATGAGAATTGGAATTTACGTATACGGATGTAAAACAACCTTGTTCTTATAACGAGGTCATCGTAGAATAATTTCAGGTGTTTTTGGAAATAGGAGCATAAGGTAATGGAAGTGAGGTAACGTTCCATCCTTACGGAATCAATGGCCATCATCATTCAGAAACTGCAACGACATTTGCTGGTAAATTTAAACAAATGTTATGTAATAATATCTGAAATGAATAGATATATAACTAATTATATATATATATATATATATATAAATGGCGTATAGAATTGATAAAAGTCGTTATTATCTTGAAACAGTCGGCCAGCTGCCACCATATCAAGATCTTGATATATGATATATGTCGGGTATATTAACAGTTATTATCAACCCTGCGTCAAGAATTTTTTTTGTTGTAATATCACCTCCAGTCATCCAGGCAGAACTGAGGCACCCGGAAGAAATTTTGCTTAGGAAATATTTTTCCTAGAAACTTTATAACCCTGTCCTAAAAATTATCATTATATCGTGTTTGTTGTAACTAATGCATTTTGACAATCTCGATGTCAGGAGTTTCAGCAGTATATAATAATATTTTTAATATAATTAAACGTTTTTTGTCGAGGCATGGCGACGGTAATGCTGCCGGGTAGGATCTTTAAACTATTGTCAGGGGGCTTTAGTTAACCCTTTCCTACATTGATGTCTTTCGCATCCACTTTTTCTATCACTTGAACTAATTACAGAAAGTAAACAAAGAGAAACGAAAGTAAACTAAAAAAATTATGTAATTAGTCTATGTATTAATCATTTGTAAATATATCCTCTTTAGGATGATACCTGAAGAAGATACGAACACGTATAGAAAGGTCGTAACGCTATAAATAAAAAATAAAGTGTCTGTAAAAGGTCATTAACTGATTTATTAATTCAAAAACAGTCGTAAAATAAAAACTTTCAATGTGGCAAAATGTCGAAAGCTCCTTCATTATAAACTACAATTATAAATTAGATGTATTTTAAATTGAAGAATTGTTTCATTTCAATAGGTTTTGACTCACATTAAGGGGGAGATTTTTAAAATTAAACTTTATCAATCATTAGTCTTTTAATTTAAATTTATATTTTTAAGAAAAAATTCAGAGCAACTTAATAATAAATAAGGAACTTTTGATAGCGTCGTCTTTAATCTTCAGTAATTTGCGTACGTACTTTGTTACAGTTGACGTCACTGACAAATAGAATCGCGTAATTGGGTTCGCTGATTAATTAAACTCGCTCAGAGCTACATCATCCTTCTACAGACAATGCGGCAATTGATTAGATGAAAATGAAACGTGTCTGACTTAGGCCAATTAACTTTCCTAGGGCACCACGTCCATTAGTCAAGGGCACTTTGTTGGTAAACTGGCAGCTTCCCCGTAAAAATATGGTGTACTAGCATATGTAACACATGTGTGTTTTTGGTACTGGAGAGGTCGAATCAAACAATACATCAACCACGTCGATTTACCTCCGTAGCGTCAACCAGCGAAATAATACCTCAAACGAATAATTGCTGAAAAAAGTGACGCGGAACTTATTTGGGTGAAAAAATTTGTAGATCGCATTGATTGTGAAGATAGACTAAACAAATTTGTGTTCTCCTTGACATTTGCTAATGCTCACCGGCCACACTCCCTTGTCGCACCCTTTATTTACGAACTAAGAGCCACTCCCGTCATATTTAAAGCTTCCATAAAGGAACGAACACAATGAGCCAGAGGGAGTGTTAACTCGTCCCACGGAAAGGTATGACCTTTCTTTATATCATAATTGCAGGCTCTGAGGAAAGCACATAATAGATCAGAACAGCCCTGTCATTTTACAGCTCAACTGTGTTGTATTCATATTTCGTCTCTTTATATACAAACTGGAGGAGAAAAAAAATCATTTGTCTTGGCGGGCGCCCAAAACTTCTACCACGAACCTTCGCTGGAGACTTCCTCTGAAATTCGAGAAAAATGTTTGGTCACACAGTGGAAAATACTCGGCGTCCGTCAATAAAACTGCATTACTAAGAAAAAAAAGGCTGAATTTACGGGAAGTAACCCAATTATTAAACGACGAAAGGTAAAGAGACTAAAAATATGAAAATCGAAAAGATCAATCATCCTTTTATTATTTTCGTTGCGATTAAATTCGACGCGATTGGTTTGCTAAAATTATATTTCCTACTTGTGACTATGTGTGTTATATGAAACTTTCTTTTGAAACGAAGACGAGTACATATAAGGCACAGTGACGAAACGTTTTGTCCTTGGTGGGGGGGATTGTATTAAAAGAAGCGGCAGTTTATTGCTTGCCAATGGCGAAAGCTTTTCTTATCTTCGCCCTTGGCGGTCGAGCAGAGTTCTTCTCGTTGATTGCTTTCTTGCACAAGGCACACACTGCTCCACAAGTTTAGAAAAAAACAGAAAATAATCACTGGAAAAATCTGAAAATATCACGTCAAATAATATGGAATTTATATTTATAAAAAAGGGACGGAATCCATATAAATAAATTAATATTTGGGGGGGGGGGTTATTAGAGCCCATTGAATATTTAAATATTAGTTTATCTGTTGTTTTTTTCATGAGGAAAACGGTCATCCAAAAAACCTTGTTTAGAAGGTTTCTAGAAAACACGATCCACCATCTTGATACGACATTAAAGTCGTTACAAATTAATTTTAATATTTTTTTACAGGAAAATGGTCATACCGTTTCGCTGAAGTATTTTCTACTTTTTAGAGACCGTAAAAGGTTTCTTTAGGAATATAAAACTGCCATCCGCCATCACTATTCTAAATTTGACTAGAATTTTATTCTCATTTAGAAGAAAACGCGTGAATGCATCTGTCAGTTTGAAAATATAAAAAATACTGTGTTTGTTGAACATTAAAAATGTATTAAAATATAGAAGTTAATAAACGTTCTGGTAGCTCAGGTGGTAAGATCATAGCGTACTGAGCGTTCTATTCCAGGCCCGTGTCAAGAGTTTTCCACCCTGATCCTTTAATTGAGCTTTTCCTTGAGAGAAAATTAAGTGACATATTAAACATCACAGAACGGTTCGGAAAACGTTTTGTCAGGTATAAAAGAAAACTCAAAATTCAAGTGTAAATTAACAAATGGATAATGAAGCATCCAATAAAGAGACAAAATTAAGTTTTACAATAAATAGACTATAAATATTTTCCGCTAACTTGTTGCTTTCGTCAGGTGTTAATCATTTTACAGAAACGTTGTGTTGAATTTTTTTTTTACAACACACAGTCTCATATATTTTTAAAATATATTTTTTTAACATTCTGAAGCTTTGCATAATTATTTTATGGTTTTCGCTTTGAGGTTAATCCTTTTTTAAAAAAAAATCAATCTGACACGTTAGAAGGTGTGTTGTTTGTCCAGATTAATCTTTAAAGCTAAAATCTTAAAATGACATAGACAATGGCCAAATACCTTTGTAACCTTGTTGATAGAGATAACGAATAGAATAAATTACTCAATTTTATAAAGTAAATTGAGAATGAAACTATGAATTATAAGTAAAGGTATAAGCTATAAGAAAAAAAATTGGGTTCAAAACTGGGTTCTATTTGCTGTAAAACAAAAAGTCGCTCTGAGCCACATCGGACGACTAGAGTCATGCTTTATTTTGGACAAACTTATATATATATATATATATATATATATATATATATGAGTGATATAGAAAACAAATGTCTGGCGGATTTTTAAAATGGATTCAGTTCGTATGCGTTTTTTTAATCAATTATGTCTCTCTTTAGTTACAACAAGTATTTATAAATTCTTATACAGTGGACGCATTGAGAGGAAAGAAAGCATTCTTTTTTATTTTAACCCACCAAAAAACAAATATTTAAACGATGGGTCATCTCGTTCATCTCTCGTAAATTCCGGTCGAGTGTTGGCCCGACAGAATTCAATTTCACAAATTCCTTCCCGGGCTACAGGGAACTACCTAATGGCGGTCACAAATTGCATTTATAATTTGTCCAAGGAGGAAAATGTTTATCATAAAGGAGGGTGGGGGGGGCATTTTTTAGGTATCCATTTAAATACCAAACTCGACAAAACGTTGGAAGTATTTAATTATAAGTGGGAAACCTCCACTTCCTTTTTTGTAGCTGGCAAATACGTCTGTGTTCCGCATTCTGCCAGGGTAATAAATTAATTGTTTTATGTATCAATATTACAGAAAAAACAACAGGGAACCCAGTTGAAAATTTCTTAAAAATATTGGACCTAAAAATAATATTTTGTATGATTAAGGAATTGTAACGCTTATTCTTTTCTATCAGTACGTAGAATTATTTCCTATAAATAATTAAAATTTATACGAAAAAGAGAAACATCTTATTAACTATGTCATAACATTTACTTCAGAATTTCATTGTGCGTGTAAAAAACAAGCTTTTAGAAATTTCTCTCCAATATGTTATTATTTTTATCGAAATTACGTAATATTACAGGAAACAAATTATTATCATCAGATCAAGTTTATTAACTTGTAATTCTATAATTCATGTAAACCTTATATATTACAACTGCAGAAGTTCCAAAATCAAAAAACAAGGTCGAATCGTTGGGTTGTTTTGTATTAAATTGTTGCTGACGTGTTAGTCGTTTTATGTATTGATTGACTGAAGTGTTGTCAGGTAAATACAAGTTAAATACAGTTTTCAGACAATATAAAACACTTATTAATTACGAAAACATTAAAAAACTAATATGACTTAATTTTTAAATTAAATAATAAAAAGCAATGTATTAATCAGAAGACATTCGTATAGTCTATTTAAAAAATATATGTATCAAACAGAACGTTTCGTCCCTGATTGGGACTTCTTCAGGTGTATAGTTTACATTGAATTATCTAAAAAGTAAATGATATATTATGGTATTAAAAAGTAACATTAATGTAAGACTTTGTTTCTTAATTTATTTTCTAGATAATTTAATGTCTCCATACACCTGAAGAGGCCATAATAAGACACGAAACGTTGTGTTTGATATATGTTTTGTTTTAAATAATCTAATTAAATTTATTTCCTACTAATAAGCTGATGATTTTTATTATTTAATTTTATTATTATTTTCTAATTCCTAAGTGAAATTTAAATTTATTATAGTAACTATTAAACATTGTTGTGTATTATTAATTTTTTTAAAATAATAATAAATAATATCATCGACATATCTGTGGTGTGGTACATTATAGATATTCTGATGACATTATTTTGTATTTATTTAAATGAAATTAATATCACATCACCTTTTAATAATTACCATAATGAACTTAAATTTTACTAATGAATTAGAAAAATAATAATGAAATTGGTTTTTACATGTTTTGGTAATTAATAATTATTTTAATTTTTTTTCTGGGAAGATCGTTAATTTCTTTAATTCATAATATTAATAAAACATACGAAAATAAAAATATTATTTAAGCAAATATATAACTATTAATTTAGAAGAAAGAAACTGCAGACAACATAGAATTATTATTTTTTATATTAATTAAGATGGAAATAGGTTACTCGGGATTCCAGCCGTCGATAACATGCGAAGCTTCGACGACTGCCGACGTCTTCGCCAGAAGATGACGAAGTGGACAGTCGTCGAAACGTAGCATGTTATTAACGAGTTTACTCGTCTGGAATCCCGAGAATCTTTTATCCAACATCTACACTGAGAAAATCTTCGTTCTATCATTATTTATGATATTTGTTGCTTGAATATTACGGATAAAACTTTTTACCATGAGTTTCATCGTATTCCCAATGAAACATGTAAAGGTTAAACGAGTTGTTGTTCGCTTGTGCCAATTTTCTTTTGTGGGTGAAAGTACGCAGAATAGGGCTGCTACATAACCTGTTCCTCGAAATCATTAGAAAGATATAACAACCTTGAAATTGGGGAAACCTCTTCGGGTCCACTCGCTAATTTACGAAAATTTATCGGAACGTTTCTAAAACTGGAATCTCTTGCACACGCAGCAAAGGAGAATAAATTAAGCTGAGGTCCTGACTGAGTCATTGCCGTTTAGAAAGGATCTTGGGTAATGTCGAAAGTTATCGGCGAAAGTTCAACAAACGGTGTCCATTAAAAAAGGGCAGCAGGTGAAAAAGGTTTCGATACAGCATTGGGAACGGCTGAAGGTACTTAGAGAGGAATAAGAGCAAGCAACCCTGTATCCTTTGAGGTCAGGTGAACCTCGAGGACGAGAATGAGGCCACTGCTAGTCTGGGCTGGCGTGACTAATGCAGACGGTCTTCAAGTTGTAATTCTCTTTTAAAAAATAATCTCTAGATCTTCTATCGCGTGTGCAGTTTGCTTTTAAAAAATCCTCAGCAGTTTGTTATTTCAATAGACGTCGATAATATAATTTTTAGAATATGAAAACAACCGTCGTTTCGACCTGCGACTCACCAAATATAATTCCTTCATCTTCTATACGTAGTTAATTTCTTCATCGATCAGTAAATATTGGATTTTGTATTATAAATCTCCCACAAAAGTACTGTTATTATCAAGAGCTAAGTGATGCTAATACTAAATATTTGCGCTTTATAATTATGTTATTTCATACATAACCTGACGTGAAATGAAGCCACGCTCAAAATAAAACTGACGGTAAAATTAGTCAAAATAATGAGAATTTGTGCTTCTACGTATAATAAGTAAATAATAATTTAAAACTCAATTAGAATATTTTTAAAATTTATGTAACGATTTTTTACCGTGATTTATTTTATACAATTTTTTATAGTCATTAAATACATCATTTTAAACTGTATTTAACGGTTAAAATGTTAAATATAATTTTAACAGTAGCTGTAAATATTTAGATGATATTAAAAAACATACCAAATCATAAAAGAAAAACCCAATTCACGAACAGCAGTTAAATCTCATATTTGACCGGAAGTAATTGATTATGAAGGTGTAAAAACTGAGTACTGATCTTATCTGCTATTCAATTCGCGTTCGTAGTCTAGTAAGTTGAATGTAAAATTCAATTTGTAAATAAAACTAAAAAATAAATAGAATAATTTCTAGGTAAAGAATTTTTTTTCAACAATCACCTCCGACCTCGTGAATTTTCGAGTCTTAATAACAGGGAGAACGTTTTAAAGGTTGCGAATTGTGGGAAATATGTGAAAGTAAAAATAAAATAAATTCTTAATGACCAAAAACAGATGATTTTTTTTGTAAGAGCAATGATGTTATTTTTGAGGAAGGGATTAGCTTTGTCTTTCAACAGAAAAAAATTTGATCGTAAAAATATTTGGAAGTAGGAAAAATGGATCATTAAATCAATTCGTTTCTGTGTCTCGAAGTGGGCAGAATAAAGAAAATTTGTGAAAAAAATTACATAAGGAAATGAAAAAATATACAAAAAGTCGGATTAATTAAAGAAAGGAGTTTATTAATAGGAAAGAGAAAAATATGGCTGAATTTAAAGAATAAAAAAATATATTATTATACAATCAAAGATACAGGGGTGACTCGTGGAATTAAGTTTGAAACGATAGAATCTCTGATATTTGTAAAATTATTTTTATCTTTATATTTGGGTAGAAGTTTATGATAATTCGGGGGTGGGGGGGTGGGGGTAGAAAATATCTATAATTTTAATTTTTTTCAATTTCATTCCTCGAATCCATATTTTACTACCAGGTATCTTTTCGGTCATTTCATATAAAAGTAACCAGTTTTTCTTTGCCATTATAAATCTTTTTCTTGTAACGTGATTACTGTCAGGTAACACGAGAGAGCCGTGGCTGAGCCGATTTAGGAGGGGTCGAGGGTGGGTCTGTTGAGGTCGCACAATCGCTAACAGCTCCCCACGGGACCTCGGAGATGAATATTCCTCCTAACAACCCCTCTCTGTCTCGTCCTAAGCCCCGGGTGCAGATGTTCTCTGCAGCCAGGACAACAGAACAGGTCCTTACAACGACGAACAGCATTTGTGTCCTGCAGACACGGAAGGCGGGGGGGAGCTAGTTGGCCCCTTCACCCCTAATCACGAGATGTTTAATTGTAATGCATATCAACCACACTAATGTTTAATTATTACGGTAATTATATATATAATATATAATGCTTGTCAAAGTTGCTAGTAAATATTTATAAATTATGCATATATATTGATAAATAATAAAATAGCTACAACTAATTTTTCCTTCTCAACGCTTTCAAACGACAACAAATATGCAGGTACGTTAGGTAGAGTGTTTTTAACATTGCATATATTTAACAAACTTTTGTTTAAATTGGACCGAACCAGTACAAATTCATGATCTACAAACCCTTTTAGAATTTTTAGTACTTATTTCTTTGTTATTATTTCAGCTATATATATTTCTTCGTAAGGTTAGAAGGTTCAAGAATGTCTTTGGTATCCTGTCCATAATTCCACAAGTAATGTCATATAAATTAGTAAAAGTGAACGACATTTTTCAAAATAATTTTTAAATACTTATACACCGTGCAATTGGTAACGTAATACCTCGTTTGCATTTCAAGTTTCAAAGATTTCAGCCTCAGATAGAAACAGGTTTTTGTGCTCTTTAAAGCTTAATTCATATTAGAACAGCGGTGAAGGCACGAGACAAGAAAAATACTACATAAATGCTATAAAACTGCATATAAATCTTCAACTACGAAGAAGGGGAAAAACATGTACAACGACTCACTTGACAAGAATCGTCTTGTTAAAGAATATTTAAATAGGTAAATAATTAGCAGGTTTTAAGTTTATGAGATAAACTAGTGTCTCAATCGGAAATAGTTAAAGAAAATTTAAATTAAAGACGTGTAAATGTGAAACACAGCCAAATTTGTCAGGTGTAATTTATTAAAAATAAAAATGTTTCATCCTCAATCTTATACTTTATTTAACAGGTGAATAATGGTGTAGTTCATTTCCATAAATTTCCACGTTATTCCATAAATAATAGCTGAAATAGATGTTATATAAATTTTTCGTACAATTTCGGGGAATATTTATGGATTCATTACAATTAGAAATTTAGCCAAATTATTCAGATGTAATTGAAGAATTAACTAAATTCACAACGTTTCGTCCTCAATATAGTTTTGATTTAGATTGTAGTTGGTTTACATAAATTGTCACATTATTTAATGTTATATAAAATTTGTGTAAAAATGAGACAAATAATGTAAATTAATTACACCTGATGAAGTACTTGATTGAGAACGAAACGTTGTGAATTTCGTTTCTACTTCAGTTACATCTGACTGAATTTATGAATTTATAATTGTAATGAAGTGAGGTAAATATATATTTTGAATAATTGTGGTGTAAATTTTTAATTGATAGTTGGGAATTTAAATGGTGGCAACGTCCCATTAATAACGTAGGAAGAAATTTGAAAGACGGTTTACGAATTGTCCGTATCCAGGGTAAATTTGTTTTCATCCATCGACTTTATCTGCAGCTGACTTCTTAATTTTACTGAGAAAAAATAATAATCAGCATTTACTATGTTTCTATTATCATTATTCAATTCGTATCCTTACAAGGTAATGTTGAACTCCTATGTTTAAATTTTTGAGTACTTATTTCTCATAATCTGAATTTTACTCTAATTGCCGCGTTCTCGCTTCGCATGGTTTTATTTGCTTCATTTGCCAGAATAATTTGAGGGAAACCCCCAACTTGGGATAAACCACCCCAGTTACATTCTCTATGAGTTTCGCTTCATCAGACCCTGTTGAGTGACATTTGAAAGTAAATACAACGTCGGCATTTTAGATGTGATCTTGAGTTCTCCAGGGTGCTGCAAATATGTAGAGAAAGCCATCAAACGGAGCCATGCACATCGAGGCATGC
The DNA here is from genome assembly GCA_037074705.1 of Zhengitettix transpicula. Classification (NCBI taxonomy): domain Eukaryota; kingdom Metazoa; phylum Arthropoda; class Insecta; order Orthoptera; family Tetrigidae; genus Zhengitettix; species Zhengitettix transpicula. The sequence continues at coordinate 48,229,746 of CM073596.1, forward strand.
TGCACGATGGTAATTTCTCCGTAACAGTTGGCTACAACCAGCGCCACCCATGAAAGCAATTTAAAAATAAAGAGAAGGAAAATACGGAAAAATATTGGGAACAGAAAGTCGTGGTAATAACAGGGGCGGAGAGGGGAAGTATTTCACAGGCTGGCCAACTACTACGCCGGTGTTTTCTCGTTCGTGACGTGAATACTTGCAGCAGCTTTCTCCCTGCTTGTCGCGTGTATCTATTCGTTCCACACACACACACACACAGACACATATGTACTGCTTTTTTTGTAATCAGTAAAATCAAACCGTGAATACTTTTCGAAATGAAAAATTATTTATGTTAAAGAACCGGAACGCATGAAATGAACATCCGTTCATAAACGTCAACCGACAGCAAATACCATTTACAAAAAAAAATGTTGAAATGTAACAAAATATTAAACAGATGAGAAAAAAAGTAGAGCAAAAAATAATAAAGGGCGAGGAATTAAAAGTGAAAGTTCCTACATAAGCCCAATTTTGTCAGATGTAATTTATTATTATTTTTATTATTTTTTTTGAGTGTTGACAGGCTATGTATAGGGTAATCCACATAGTGGCAACTCCCCTCTTATAGCATAGGAAAAGGATTTTAAATGGGGGATGCTACAGGGCAGAGGAAGGTAGCCAAGGGTTAACTAGGGCCCCCGGGCTATATTTTAAGGATCCTACCTGGCATTCGCCTAAAGAAATGCAGGGAAAACCCTAGGAAAACCTGCATCGGGTAGGTCGGGCATTGGGTACTTGTCCCACGCCCTTCCGATAGCGGGAGAGGAGTTTGCTGTGGGGTCGCAGCATTTCCTTCTCCGTGCCTCGACCAGTTTAGGAGGCAACTGGCCGACTGTTCCAATGGAAACAGCGAACAACTCTTACCGTATTCCCAAGGTCTGTGACCCCGGAACACACACATCTCTAAACAGGCCGAGGTGCCTCGGCTTGTGGGAACCTTAGTTCAAAAACGGAGTGGAAAAGGCATACCCAAAGGTACCCCCTTCTTATCTCTTCTAAAAGGTTCTAAGCCGGACCTATAAATAGATTCCTACCCTATCTACCTGCAATTTTTTATTACAGTTACTTTTTCTTAGCGTAAATGAAGCATCATAGATGCCGCGTAAATTCCGCAGTGTCGGTCCCACCCAAACGGAAACATCCACCCTTTCAAATCCCTTCCTATGCTATTAAAGGGGAGTTGCCCAATGTGGATCACCCTCATGTAGCCTGTTGCCCTAAAAAAAATAAAAAATAAAAATTCTGGATCCGTCGAATGTTTTTAAAAATTACTTGTAAATTCAATGTTTTAAGAAACCGATGTACGAAGTTCGTACATAAGATTGATGAAATTTGAAAAAATTACTATAATGGCAGAAAATAGATCGAAATTAATCGTAAAATTGTTAATAAAATGTTACGAGTGTATAGATGTTTAAAAATTAAATCTTACCCCTCACAGTGTTTGTTCAAGTATCGTAATAAACACGTGTACTAAGCTTGGTTGAAATTGTTCCACGCGTTCAAATTTATATGTCGAACATACGGACAACGCCGTATTATTTTCTTCGTTTGATCTAAAATATTTATTCTTAAACGTTTAATTTCGCAAATCCCTAATCGCAGTGTGTGAAGCTTATAAATAACCGTAAGGTTTGTTACATTCGTTTACACTCAATGTAAAATCCCCAAATGTCGGTAGCAAAAATTACGTTAAAGGTTCGAGTTCCACCATGAAGCAATTCTATTCTCGTTTATTTATTATCTGATGCTCTATATACATATTAAAAGATCAGGTTGCGCAGTTAATAATCTTGTTGCCGGGTGAATTTTATGTCATGGCCGGCGCAGTGTTCTTTCTCTCAGTCTGTCCGTGTGTGTTTTTTTTGTGAATCCATTTTTGTAATAAACACACATTCAGAGGCATAGACGCCGACTTAATCGGTTTTCACATGTGCTTCGATTCAAGATCGAATCTAATTTTGTTATTAAACTAGTTTTCCTAGCTACCGAAGTTACAAGAGAGACAAGTGCGATGACGCGATTGCTCGTTAAACGAGAAAATCCAGTCGTGTGCTCTGATGCTGCACAGATATTGTTAATTTATTGACCCAGAGAGTTTACATATCATTTAGCGATGTTTACGTTGGATAGTGGTAATCGATGGACAAGTTAAAAAAAGTAATACGATTACTTTTAACAAAACTACCGTCGATGTAAAAACTTTTTCCAGTACTACACACATCTTTATAACTCTAAATAAAGCAATTATAATTACTGTAACTATATATTTAAATTCGCTGACCACGACCTTTATGAGATTAAGAGGCAAGAAATAGTGTCCTGACTACCGTTTCCTGAATATCTCTGATAGTTTACGAGTGATACCTCCTTCGATCTTCTTCTCCAGGCCCAGAGTAAAATGACGAATTGTCATTAGGTCACATTAATCCCAAGAAATTATCGGATTTGGAAGATGATCTGTACCCCTCTCACATATTTCCGGCAATTATTATCTTTCAGCAATATACCAGATTCTTTTTCTATCACGGGAGGTCGTTACCCTGTTTCAAGACCTTGTACTGTCACCTCAGGTTTGTGTCTTACGTTTTACTTTACTCCGTCGCAGAGAGTAGAAACATCGGACACCTTGACTACATTGCTAGTATCTTGATATTTTAAAAAATAAATTAAAAACTGTAATGGGTCCTATGTAGGTCTACTGTTTAAAAAATCTCGTTGCTAGTTTACGAGTCATATCTACTTCGATTTTCTACCCTAGGCGTCAAAGACCATGATAAATTGTCATTGGTTCTATGAATCACATCAGACTTAAAATTTGCTATATCCATAAAAAAAATTCTGTATCTCGCTCAATTTTTTCCGACCAATCATAAATTAACTTCCAGTAATTTCCGGGTTACAGATTCTCCCGAGACGTCGTTATCCTGTTACATGGCCTTGTAGTGTTCTCTCAAGTTTCTGTTTTACGTCTTACTTTACTCTGGCTCAGAGATTAGAAACATCGGACACTCTGCCTACGTCGCTAGTATCTTGACAATTTGAGAAATATCACTTATTTGTCTCGAGGGCAGTGATGAACTATCATTGGTCTCTTGGAATCCGTAATATTTGTTGGGCCTGGAAGATGATTTATACCCTACTCACATATTTCCGCTTAATAGTAAACTTACATCAATTTTCCGATTCCTTTTTAATCATAATTTGTTCTCAGAATCATAAGATTGCCTAACAACATGTGGATCTGAAAGGTGATGTGTACCCCACTCATATTATTCCGGCCAATAACAATCTTGCATAAATTTCCCGATTCTCTTTTCGCACGGGAGGTCTTAACCCTGTTTCAAGGCCTTGTTTAAGTTTTTTTTTAGGTTTCAGGTCATATTAGTTTGCTTTTACCAGATATTAATCACCTCTGAGACGTAGGCCATATGATAATTCAAAATATATTTGATTAACATGGTATTATATATCGCGCTATAATTGCATCTGGAGAAATATAAATTTGTTGAGTATTTTTCCACTGGACTGTTGAGATAATATTCGACCGTAAAATATTCGAAGCTCCTCCGAGGAAACGAGAAATGCTCATCGGTCGAAAATTTCCGATTGGCTTTATCTTTCTCTAAGCGGTTACAGCTCGCACGAAGATTGCACAAGCCGTGTCCATTTGTCGACTCTCATGGGCCTTTAGCTCTTCCCAGAAGACTTACAGCGGCAATAACGTTGGCTCGGTGCAGTGCTGGAGCAGCTTTTTACCGTGTCGGATGGTGTGCATGGTGTTTGCTTTACGATCCTCGCAAGTGGAGCGTATATTTCACGTGACTCAGCAACAGCCCGCGATGTGTCTTTATTGCGCTCTGGAATGTACTTTAATGGCTTCCATTTCTTCTACCTCCAAGAAGGCGAAGAGGATGCTAAAGAAGAAGAAAAAACCCTGGTAGCAGGTCATATTCATTGCTTCATTTAGCCAATTGGAAAAGTAGTTTTACAGCTTTCTGTGGCAAAAACTCACGGCAATGTGACCGTTGGCCATGTAGTCACTTGCTTTCTCCCGACAAATTGTACCAGTCATTCGGTCATCCGTCGGCTTCTTCTAACTAGTAAAACTCAAAACTCACTTTAGAAGTTCCTGCACCTATACGGCAAAAATTGCCCTCTGGTAATGGACATCATTCAGAACCTGAAAGCGCAGATAAACCGCAAGTCACCAAGAATCAGGACTGGACCAAACAGGTCAGTTTCTGTTTCATACTCATTAACCATGAGCCTACTTCCAGGAGCCCAAGCTTTCCACTACTCTACTCGCCTCCGTTCAGTTACCACATTATATCGACTTACACATTTTTTTGCCCCCGTCATTCAAATTCTTGATTAATTCTCTGTCTAAAGCACTGAATAAAATCAGAAATTTTCCACAAAATAAACATCGTTTGGAAACAATCCTCAAAAATTTATCTGTGTATCTGAACGATATTTCCAATTGAAAAGCTGCTAATTATAAATTCATTTTCGCGTTATTTTCCCACCGTTTATTTATTATTTGGCTGCTGTGCAATCAGTGGTTCCCCTGTGTATATATAGAACAAAATCGCTGCAGATAAATTAGTCCAACTCTGTGATCAATACAGAAATTATACATTAGTGTTAAATATATAGTCAAGGATAAATACACTAAGTAATTCATGAAAGGCGGTTTATTTAATTTTTTACGTGAAATTATGAAGAAATTTCAATATAAACAGTTAAGTTTGTGTCAATTTTTGTTAATAATCAAAGTGTGTCGAATTCGAGAGAGATTCAACGGCCTACTTGGTTACGTCCAAACTTAGTACCGAAAACTCTCCACCCCCACCCCAAAAAGAAATTTATTTGCATAATAATAATAAAAACGCTACTCGTCGGAAGTAAGCCATAAAATTAGTAGTTATATTGAACTGTTTACATTGAATAAACAAGGCAGTTTGTAAGAAATATATTTTAATAAAAATGATTGAAATATATTAACAAAATTAAAAATTGACACGAACAATCGTTAATTTATTTCCATAAATTCTTAATTACGTGTTGATGTTTCAAGATATAAATTATATTAAAACTTGTAAGTTTTTTATGTGCACCTGAAGAAGTTACAAAAACAAAGGACTGGTTCGTCGAGACAATTTTTATTTTATTAATACTGCCGAAGTTTGTATTTGAGTAAAACATATTTCAGACAATTTTTTCTTTACTAAAGATGTAGTCTTTCTCTGTGTACAAGCCCGAGAAGACTTCAGTCAAATTTATCTTTTGTAAACCAAAAAAATTGACACTGTAATTCAAAGTTGACCCAAGTAGATTGATATTTGTTGATTTATCGTATCCATTGGCACCATCACTTAACGGTTTTATAAAGAGATAATAAAATTAAATCAATGAAGTTCAGAACTTTAAAAATAATATCACTGAGCAAAAATGACAACTTACGAAAAACAACACAAAATACGTATAAAATAAATTTTAAAATAATTAACAAACAAATTAAAAAATGATATACCTAAAACAGTCACTTTATAATCAGAAAAATATTTAAATTTTTGACGTTGAAATAATTTAATTTCATTATTTAAATTTTTGGTGATATTCAGACGATTTAAACTTCATAAGTAAGTAGAACGAATAAATTAAAGGAATAGAAGCAAAAATTGAATGTATTGAGTGATGGTTACGTTAACAGTAAAGTGGGAAATAATTTATTTTCTTGATATCTTAGATTATATATATATATATATATATATACATATTCCGTTAGACCTAAATATAATAATAGAAAAATGACTCGTCACAAGTATATAGAGTATTATGCATACATTGATAATATTTATTAAATGCATAAAAATTTGGATAATGAGAAAGGTTTATCAGAAAGTTCTCAAATTTCAGATTAAAAAATATTTTTAGTCCGAAAACTTGAGTAGCTGATATTTGAGGCCTGTCTTTCATGTTAGTTAGATTCTGATAATTTTCCCTTGAAAAAAATATTTTGTAATAATCTTTCAATGTTTTTTTTGCAAAAAACGTATAAATTGAATGATGTTAGGAGAGATTGAATGGAAGCTTTTCCGATAGCTGATCTGATGGCGTGTTGATGGACCGGTAGTTGTTTGCGATTATTGCGTCGTGCCTTCGCCCTAATTGCGTGGCTTACTTTATCTGCAGAGAACGGCAAAGCCCACGCTCTGTCAACAAATATTATCTCGTTCGCGTTGCCCGGCCTACATACAGTAGTAAAGCCGAGAGGATCACGCAAACATTCGGGTGAATGCTTCCTAAAAAAAAAAAAAACGTGCTTCATCCAAACTCCAGCTAATAAATTATCTCATACGCCGGTGAAAATGTATTGGATATCTCGTCATAATTAGTGGAGTACGATGGAAATAAAATAATTTTATTTTACAAGGGTAAAAAAATTACAAGAAGGGACTGAAATACTGTCATATACTGTCATTTTCCTAAACATAATTTTGACTTCCGTCTGAAGAGAATTTAGTGTTATCAAGCCACGGATCCTTTTTCAGTATTTCTTAACCAAGAATAATACTGCAATTTCCATAGTCTTCCTTATGGCAAAATAAGAAATAGAATAATTACAATAGCTATCATGATATATATTTTACGATAACTTAATGAGTGTGTTGAAGTAGGCAATAGAGTTCTGTTAAAATAATACTATAATAGATAAGGTAGAAAAATTGAATTTAAGGATCAGGATGGAAAATTCTCCACCGGACTAGGAATCGAACCGAGAATCTGCAGTACTGAGCTTCGATTGAAAATATTTATTCTGTTTTTGAGGAAAAGAGAATTTTAAATTATTTGTAATCGAAGTCGTGGGTTCATGAACAATTCTAGTTTATTCCGGCTTCACTTAATACATTATTCTGCCTACTGACAGTTCCTTGGATGTGGTCTGTAAATTTTCTAGTAACATCTTACCCTGTCTTTAAGCTAAAAGAATAATAATTGTTCATCCGTCGTTCACAAACAGGAATGAAAATATTGGCATAATGATAGAGGAACTATGAGGAAGTGGGGTTTGAAACTTGAACCTTGTGACACTCCTCCATAAGGTTTGTTAATTTTCCAGACGGTTTTCCAATTTTTTATTATTTTCTATGTGTTTTTATCAACAACGGCTGTAATTATACGCGTTTAGAACAATCAAAATCATAGACGATTGAAGAGGTAAGTGAGGGGGTCGATCATTAAGCCTGTGGCCCTCACCTTAACATTTTATAATAGGACCTAATATGTTGTTAAATTATTTCCTATATGTTTTTTTTATCGAAAATAAATAATTTTATTACGCCTATAGAAATACAGTGGAACTAAGCGGATATGGGGTCTAGACTTAGCATTGTGGCACTCTCCACTTTATTTCAATAATTTTCCAGACGATTGTCAAATGTTTTAATATTATGTTTTATTAATTTATATCGAAAACGGCTTCAATTCATTTGCGTATAGAGTAGACATAATTACTATGCTTCGAGGTTGAACTAGGGGTGGGGGTTTGTGTCTTGTGGCACTCTTTATAACTCCCAATCAGATAAACTAATTTAAATGTCAGCTTTAACCGTCAGTTTCTGTATTTTTAACAAGTGTAATTATCATAAGACAGGAAATAAGGCGTCTCCCTTTATTCTTCAAAAGGGGAAAAGCTCGACGAGTAGGCGCCGAAGCAGTATACATTTCACATCGGACATTACCGAACCTGACGTTTGTGTAACGTCAATTAAAGGCCGCTGGCAGTCAGTCAGGTAGAGTTTCTGCCTTGTTCCCTCCTACGCACTGTCTAATCTGCTTGTGACCTTAATTTTAGTCGGCGCTCCACTTGCAACGCGCAGACCTTGAGTCGCAATTAAGAGCGGATTAATTAACCGAGTCCACAGTCGGCGTGGGTGGCATTTATTGTAGGTGTCTGAGGGAGAGAGAGTGAAGTTGCGTTCAAGAGCCTCCATAAATCTCTTGTCTGACTCTCCCGCGCCACAAATAAAGCCAGCAAAGATAAAAACAGACTGGAACGGTCCTTTTAATTCGGAAGACTCCTCTTAAAACGATGCTATATTTTACGCTAAAATACTCCGATTCATAAGTTTATAGCGAGACAGATACCACGCGTTCATTTCTCTTTTTTTACTCTCGGACAAACTCGTCTCTTCAAAAAGAAAAGCACAAGCCCACGAGAAAGAAAAAAAAACAAGTATTCTCATTTTAATTTCCACATTCTCTCCAATACATTCCTTTCAGTTTTAGAAATTTAAATTTTTGGTTTCTACAATTTTAGAATAGTGAAAAAAGTTTATAAAAACTCCCTTAGCTCATATTTATATAAAGAATGAATATATCTTCATTTACGACATTTTACTCGGAATTAATTTTAGAGACAATTATTGTAGTAACGAGGTTGTTATATTTATCAATAGGTAAAAAACCTAGAAAGAAGATTATTACTCCTGGCGGGGAATTAATGTATTTGTTTACCTTAGCAACTGGTTATAGAAAAACTTATTGAGGTGTTCGATATATATGCGATCGATTCAATCAATTCAGAAAAGTTAATTAATTGAGACACATCATTAGGTGGATTAGAGGCCATAATTCAGCGTCAACGACACACGTGTTTTATATAAAAACTGTTATTGAATAACACCACTCATGAAAAATGATGACGTCAATGTGTGACGTCATCCAACCGATGCGGTAACAAATTCACACGTTGATATATTGTTTCATTTATACGAATTTCCGGTAAACGTTTCATTAGCATCAATTGTAATCAATAATTTTGTAGACAGTTTTTTTTGTTGTTTTACAAGGGAATGTATAATTTATTGAACGTGTAAAAGAACATTTCTTAAGATATAATAAATTAACAAACAACCTTGCCAAAGTGTCAAAAAATTGTATTAACTGATTTAAACAAAAATAACTTCAATTGACCGTTTCTTCTACAATTTTGCGACTTATAATTTAACATATACAACTATATGCATTTAAAACGGTATATTAGCTGATGAACTTCCGAAGTAATGGACAAGATGATTTTTTTTAATCAATTTTCTTCTGGCAGATTGAGTGTTATTTATTTATTAAATTATATTAATATTAAAATTTTCAACATTCTGTGATAATTAAGAGAAGTTTACGAGAATTTTGAAAATAATTTTTGAAGGGGTTAATGAGTGATCGAAATTTTTTGGAGTTTAATAATTTTGAGTTGAATTACCGTAACGTATCTGTTACTAAATCATTATTTCGAATGATCAATTAATCTTCTGTCGTTCTGCTATACTTAAAACAGTTATAGAAACTCCCACAGCAGTTATAATTCTTTGTGATATCCTCGCTTTACTACTCTATGGAAATTTTAATACAAACACCTTCAATTAAATTACTATTTAAGTTTCTACGATGAATGTGTAATTTATGACTTTTTCGTTAGCTTGCCTTTATTACAAATGTTCATAGAATTGTTTGTCAATTGATCTTTACACTTTTATCATCAGACTATCGGTAACTATTCCGTGGAAAATATTTTTTTTCGCCAAATGCAAGTAATATTCAATTCATGAATGGAAAGATTAGAATAAAGTCATCCCGTAAACTTATGATTTTAAATTAACCCTACCGGAATACGCACAAAGTAAAATTTTAAAATGTTATGAGGAGTGCCACAAGGGTGATGTCTCGACCCCTCTTCCTCATCGTTCATATATGATTTTGACAATGTTTCCGTTCCTGTGTGCAGGTCAGGTAAAGTTATTCTTTTTAGCCGTTTCACCATTTTTTTAGTTTTATAAAGATGTAAATGGTTGGAAAAAATCCATGGTCACCGCCATGAATTTTCTTTAAAATCTAATATTATAGATCGTTTCGAGAATTATTTTTTATTTTTTTGCGTGTTCTTGTTCTTGTAGATGAAGAATACACGAATTCCAGATTTCCAGTCAGTTATAAGATTTCATAACCTTCGAACGCTCTTATTACCATTCCCGCATAAGGAAGTCAGAAAGTCGAACGATTCAATTCCTCACCTTGATGGACAAACGGTACTTGTTAATGGCTCTCTTTTCTTTTCTCTTCTCCAGGAAACTGCAATTTAGTCGACGACCGTTAAGATAATCGCACCGAGCAGAGAGAAAAGATAGACTGCGTAACCAAACAAACGTACGTAATGTAACATTTCCTTTTTCTCCTACTTGAACTCTCGACACCGACGACGATTTAGCCGAGTTAATTCCCGAGGAGAAGTGTTGTCGAGCTACGTACAGCCGTTTATATCTATCCAAGTGATTATTTAGCCATTTTTGGGAAGTCAATGTTATGTCATTATCTTGAAGGAAACTCGCAAAGGTTACTTATAGGGAAAGACGAGGTCCAGTAATCGTGACGGGAATCTTTGACGAAATAGGAATCTAAATAGTCACTAAAGTGCAAAAATTAGCCCTTTTGTATTACGTAGTTCTTGTTAATTCTTTTTTGATTTTACGGCTTCCGGGTTGGAGGTCGGGTAATCACGGTTTAGTCTTGATTGTTTGATTTTTTGTAACGTCATTGAGAATCTGAGAAGTAACGTCCAAGAGAGACGTGCTTCCCGTAGCGGCGACGTTTACATTGGCCCGGTAGCATTCCGTCAGCCATTTAGTCCAAGTAGACACGACCGCCAGCCAGGTGAATCCATTTATCATTGGTCCTCAGCTCCTGTCCTTGCAGTTTCCAAGGAAAATGGGACGAATGGCTTACAATTACTCACCGCGCAGACAAAATTAACGGCGACCTACATAAGAGAAGTTTGTTGGAGGCCGAGCATTCGTTTGCAAGAGTCTTTTAAAGGACAAGACGCAGAGAAAAACACTCAGCTTAATTTGCATCAGAACGCGGTGGAGACTTCCTTTCAGAAGTGAAGTCATAAATCAAGAAACAAACACTTCATCACTTTACAAGAAGTTATATTCCTCTCTCGTTGAGGAGGTACTGAGAAGCTTTTATGTTCCAAAACGAGAGAGAAGAAAACTATGTGGGTAAACACTGCCAGCCTACAACTTTCGTAGCTTTTCAAAACGAATTGGGACTTTATCTTCCGGAACGGTTACATATTATGAATATATTGGGAAACATTATAAATATTATAATTTTACAATAGCAACAGCATTAATTTAATCAACCCGCTGTCTACTAATACCAAGGAAGGGAAAACTGCAGTTTATTTGTGGAATATCTTTACAAGGACTCGAATAACTTAAGTAGCTCGTCAAGGAATTGACAAAGCTGCCAGTTACTATTATGTTCATCCAACGTTATAAATTTTAGTTGATAGACATTGCTTTTATCTTGTTGCTTCCGCACCACAAAACATTTTTCAAGACCCTACTACCTAATTAGTAACATTACTGGCACATGCAAATACAACTTGCTAAACAACAAAATATTTTGCCTCTCTACAAGCATGTCCCTGGTCCGTTAAATCATCCCAGTCTTCGACGGAAGCACAACTTTAAAAAATTGGATAATTCGGTGATGTGAACCTCGACTCAAATTTTCCGGCGAATAAATTTTTTTTTTTCGTAATGAAACACTCGGTAATCAACTATCAACCCCCGCTTAACAGTTTATGGGGACGCACTTTCAGATGTAGTGCGTGCCTGTCGACCATGTTCGGAGATTACGCACCCGACATATTGGAGCCACCACTTACAGAAACTCGCGATCTTATCATGCCATACTAGTATTTATTAATAAAATACTTTTCTGTGGGATACGTTTAAATTATAATTCGCCAAATACGCAATTTCATAATAATCTGAAAATAGACTTCTGAATGGTGGTTAAGAAAGTCAAATTGAATTTAATTGTAATTCACATAGGTTTTACAATAGTGCGTTTAATTTAGCTTTTAAATACTCTAGTTTTATTATTTGAATTTTTTTTTCGCTTTTAGAGAAATGAGTTGATATTAAATTACGTTTCTTTGACACAGTGAAGTCCGCTGTTTTTGCGGTTTATCTTCGGTTCATGTAAGGTGTCGTCAGCTCAGTCCCGTTTTAGGAAAACCGTTGCCGTCGTTTCTTTGTACACTACAGACCAACATGTCGCACACCTGCCCATTTCAAACACGACCAGATTGCGTGTGCCGTGACAACTCTCATACCTTTTCCTTTTTTCTCTCTCTTCTAAGCGCTTGTTAACTCGAGAATCGATTCACGGGGCGTCACGACACAACAAAAGTTTCTGTTATTACGGTTTTTTTTACGTCCCACCCAGCGATTTAACTGTTATTAGTTCTGGTTCCACGACAGGTTTATCTTCTGTATTTAGTTACAAATTTACTTATTTCTATTAAAAAGTTTCAATTTTGTAATAAACAAGCTCGTTTTTACCGTACGTTTTTTTTAAAAATACTCAGGAAAAAAACACCACTTCAGTTAGATGTGTTACTTTCAATATCCAAATTATTAACGTGAATATACGTTTTTTTTTGCGCTCCGTCAGTCGGATGAAGTAAACTGTCACGACATAGTAAATCGTTACGCTCTCGAGGTTACACCTGTTCAGAGCAGGGTAGACCTCCATTGGCCGATGCGAACACTATATATAATCTTTTACACACCTTTACAGTTGCACGTAAGACTATTTTCTGAATTACGTAAGTTTTCGTATATATTAAGAAATACAGAAAAATAAAACCATAAATCGGAAATATTCCCATCTCTATTGACAGTCAATAGGCTTCTTTTTTACTGCATATTTTATACGACCAATTATTTCGTCTGTTATTTAATGTACCTGAAGACGACGATCATCAGAGTCATTTATGGATTATGTGAACCCCACAAAAAATACAGATTTAGATTTATTGAATTCCGTTAGTCATCTGCTTTGGAAAAAGTAGGACACTCCGAAGCGTCATTATTTGCATATATTAATAAAGTTCATACGAAAAAAGTATAAAAACTGTGAAAAGTAGTTAAAATATTAATGGGAAAAAAAATTATAAATAAATAATTGGAGAAGTGTATAAATTAGGCAATTTGAAAAACAGGAAATGTGTTGAGAAAGAATAAGACGGAAAAAATCTTTAAATTAATGATTAAATAATAATTATAAATGAATTAATCCATGATAAAGAATTGATACTAAATAGGGACTTCATTTTGAATTATCACTGACGAAACATCTTGTTTTAGTGATTCCTTGAATGGTAGAAAATGAACCAGTGAGGATTATATTTTTTTTTATACTGCATGAATTAATATATTCCATTACCATGAACATGGCGTAAAGTTCAGTCGTGTTGATGGAGGCTCTCGAGTTGAGAAGTGAGGTGTGTGATGAGGGATGAAAAGAATACACTTCAAGTTGGGTAAATGTTTCCTTCCATTCTTCGGAATGGCAGTTGGTGTTTTTTTATATAATGGTTCACAGTTGTTTCTGTTTTAATTGGGAATATTAATTTCTAGTATTTGTAGGTTTAAAATTTGGTTAATATTTCTGGTTTTTCTGTGTATTGGGTCTTTCAACGTAGTTTTCTCTTATTCCGCGATCTTCTCAAAAATAAAGACGACCGGGAAAATGAAATTAGCTTCACCGGCTACTCTGGATTCATCTTCATGTGTTTGTGATAAATCACCGTTGTCTGCGGGAATTGAAGCGCGTAAGCGTAAGCTCACCCTGATGAAGTTATTTCAATCCATTTTCATAGGAGCTTAAAGCGAAATAAACGTCATTCATATTTCACAAAGGCAAGATTGAGACATACCAGAGCCTTGAGAATTGAAACTGTTTTGCAGCTGATTTCTTTGTAGCCAGACAGGAATAAAAGAACAGAAAAGGGATGCTCACGAACTCAAGTCATAAATCCTCTTCTTTTATGGGTTTTTCTCTAGCTTTATTACGGTAGTGGCTCCTGACAACGAGGCAGATTTATTGTGTAGAAGCTGCTTACCTTTTTCATCGTGCCTCGGAATCGAACTCTTGCACGCCGACATTTTCACCCATCACGAAATAACATCCCTTGAAGCGGTAAACTTATTCGATAATTCCGTATCAAGTTTATTTCTGAAGGAAGGACTAAACCGATGGATCTTAAAAATCAGAAACCTAGTGTTTCATTTGTACGTCCTGGTAATTTTTAGATTAAAATAAACAGATAAATAAAAATACGGATTTGAGTCAGAAAATTATGATTATTAAGAAAAAATTAAATAAGTGACATTTTGTTCTCTTTCAGGACCACTTCATGTTTAATCAACATTTTCTAAATTAATAACAATTATTTACCTAAAATAATTTGTAAATGTTCTTTAAAAAACTTTGTAAATGCGTAGTGTCATTAATTTTGAAATTGTATATTATCCCTGAAGAGATCCGAAAAGGAGACGAAACGCCGTTCATTTAATTTTTTGTTAATAAACTCAATTTTCCGACTCAAGACCGTATATTTAGTTATTTATACTTTTCCTAATTTCAGATATTTTTTCATCATGATTATGAAAATCAAACATACTTGATCAAATTTCTGATCCCACTAAAAATATATAACATATGAATATTTTCTTTAATCATACGTGTAGACCGTTGTTTTATGAAGCAGAAGAATTTAATAAACTCTTAGTGATTAGATTAAATAATAAATTTTTTGGAAACTTATTTGCACAAATATAAAAAAAATTAGTATAAAAGATTCTACAAGTAAAAATATAATTTTTTTAATATAATTTCTAGAAATATAAAAAATTTGGGAGAAAAAACAGAGAAGTACATGAGGATGTCCAAAGAATAGGAACGAAACGTTGAGACATGTGAGAAGCAATTTTATAAAATGAAAATAATATAACAAAGTCAGAAAAATATAAATACCAATTGGCAAAATTATTTTATTCTTATTGAACAGGGTATTCATGACAATTTAATTTTAATAAATTTAATTTAATTCAGATCACGTGCATTCTTTGTTATTTTTGGCAGAATCTTTCTACTGCCGTCACTGAAACTTTATTTCCGTTGGTATATTTTGTGCGTCACGTTTTCGTTCCGGCAACACGAGCGTCGCCTTTCTCGTGTTTGCTCCAGATTCCTCGGCGAGGAGTTTAGAGGTCACTTGCTCGCTGGTTGTCTATTTGTTGCTTGGCCCTCGGCGGGAACGAGGACAGAAGAGAACCTGCAAGCAGCATCTGGGACGCCCAGATCGCAATCACCAGCCAGACACGTGCTGCCGCCATTAGCGACACGCACAAAGGGGGGATTCCTCCACATGCACATGGCATATATGTGCCTACACCGGTACAGTCAGTTTCCGAACGCAGCACACGCCATTTCAGCAATTTTTTTTTCTTGAAAATGTCCCCGGTTTTTCAGTTATTCGAGTCACGAGTCACTCTGCCAAATTTATTCTGCCCATTTACTCTCTCAGGATAAGCAGACTTCATCTCCTGATGATACCATGAAGTAAGATTGTCAAAAATATCCAAGGAATAGAATACCTTTTATTAATTAATAGTTATATTTAACTGGCATCAATTCAATCAAATAAAAATAATAAACCGGTGAACATGTCAGAGACAATATAAAAAACAACAAAAATATGATACATCATTTCGTTCCTATTCTTCGAACGTCCTCAGGTGATAAAGTAAAAAAAAATTCGACAGTATTGTGCGTGAAATGCATACACGTTTATCCGGATAATTTTATTATTTATTATAAATGAAGGTAAATAACTTATATCCATACTTGTAGAATTCATCTTTACTTAATTTTTTACAGTTATGTAACTGAGGTTTTCGAAAGAAAATGAACGCAACGTTGCCATTAAATTTAAAACCCAAGACTTTTCACGTTCAATTATAAGCCTAAATACATACAAATAATATCTTTGAAAGGCATATTGGAAAATCCTAGCACTCAGTCTAATAATATTTAAATTATTTTAATAATTTTAAAAAAATACTTAATACGAGATAATCACACTTTTTTCAAATTAGGTACGGTTTATATAAAAAATATTGACTCAAAAATTAGGGTGTAACATAATAAACAAAATTATTGGGATTATCTTTCGACAACCAGTTAGCGTGCTCTAAAAGCGGTAGAAGATAGATAATACTAACAATATAAGCAGAACAGGGTGGAAAAAAGTTTAAATCTCCAAAACCCTAGCAAATAAATGTTTTAAGTTCAATTGGAATACCCTAATATTCACTTTAATATTTTTAAAATTACTTTATGCAAAGAACATTAGATTATCACTTAATATTTCTAATACACGTGCTAATTCACATAAAAATGGCTAATAAAAATTAAGGGTCCAATTAGTTTAACAAAATTCTTGAGATTTAACATCAAATTGAGTTTTCATAATTTTCTAGTAGTACGACACTACCACTCAATATTTCTAATATAAGTGCTGGTTCATAAATAAATTTTTAAGAATAAAAATTAAGCGTCAAATTCAATTAATAAAATAATAGAAACAAATCGTGTTTTCCAAAAATCAGTAACTAAAATAAATTAAATTATCTAGTGGTAGGTTTTTCTAACAAAACGTTTTTTCTGTTACATAAATTGGTAAATTGCAGCAAAGTAGACATAAGAAAAAATATTTTTCCCTCGGAATTTTAACCGCCTTTAATTTTCTTCAGGGCACGAGGTAGATAAACGTCATCAAGAACTTCAGAGTCATAGTGGATGATAAAAAAAGACAGTCAACCCAGAAACAGGATTTCCCTTAAAAAAAATAAAGGTAGGCCAATTTTTTGGAAAATATTTTGATTCTAGAAGATTATGCTTGTGATATAAAAATCAACATGAATATAGTTTGTGCAGTCTACGGTTTTTTCTGCGTTTCTTAACATCATTAACAGTAGAACCAATACTTTGAAACGAAAAAATGTCAAGATAGACCGCGACGGGAAATAAAATATTTACTATGGTAATTACAGGATTTCACCACGATTATTTCATATTTGATAAGGATTATCCACAGGATCCTGATTTATTTTTCATTTGAAAAATAAAACAGTGGCAGCGGTGGGATTCGAACCCACGCCTCCGAAGAGACTGGTGCCTTAAACCAGCGCCTTAGACCGCTCGGCCACGCTACCGGATATTTACAATACTTCTTATCAACGGCTCTCTCCTCACAATATATGTAATTTATTTTGCTATTATCAGAACCATCAGTCAGGTTATGCGTGTATATCGGAAGTAGTGAATTTGTATATTTCGTATAAATTTTGTATCGTAATGGTCTCGGAGTCCAATAGACACTGTCGTAATAATCTAAAAAATTAATCGCAGTGTTAATGAAACACGTGGAGATATTTCTTAGCCGATTCAAAATACACATCTTCAGTATCCAAAAGGGTGAGTTTCCAATAATTTTTAAATTATCAAAAATGGTTACGTTACTAAAAATTAAAACACGGAACTTGGAATGAGGATTGAATTTAAATACGTTAATTTTTATAAAATGACGCAGTAGGCTCCCAGATGTTGGTCAAGATGCAGTACCAAAAGCGCTGACCCCCTTCCACTATATTAGATATTTATTGTTCAGAGAACGGTAATTGTTAACAGAAACTGCTTAATTCTGTTATTTAACCGTGCCAGCGTAGTATATATGTTATATAACGTTTTATTGAATCGTAGGCTAACAGGGTTTCGTCTAAATTACCCTGAAATTTTATACAGTTTTTTCCGTGTTAGACACACTGAAATACTATTATATATATATATTGTCCTTAGTCTGAAACACACATAAAATTAAAGGACCTAGATTTTTCTGGGGTGAGGTAATTTTAGAGATTAATAGCTTTTGTAAAGCATGTCGTTTGTGATTTTGTACCAAAGGACAGTATTATGAAAATAGATAAATGGAAAATAACTAAATATATAAGAATGAAAACTCATCAGCCTATTAATACATAACTTTATTATAATAAAAAGTTTAAAAGGTTGTAATATAAAATTTTTTAAAACAGACTCGAAGTTTCGTTCCTAGTTTTTCTGAACCTCTTCATGTGTTGTAAAATTCAATTAAAGACAGTTTCGTTCAACTGATATAACAAGCATTGCAATGTAATTTATTCTTAGTAATAACTATAAATGTTTAGGTACTTGTATTATAATTGATCATGTTTGTTAAAGGTTTTACTTTATTGGAACTTTTTACATTACGCATTTGACATTATATTATTTAATTTTTCAACAACTGAAGGGATCCCAAAATTATGGATGAAACATCGTGTTAGTGTTTCAATGTTTTTTATATTGTTTTTGATAATAAGTTTTTTAACTTAATAGTCTCATGTTTCTTCGTTTATTTAAAGAAGTGAGATAAATATAACTGTTAAATACGTTTACCAGGGGTTTTTACATGAACATGGCCTGTATAAAGCCGTGAGCTTCTGTTTTTTAAAATGTGACGATTTAATGAGTAACTATAATGAATTTTATGTTGGCCTGTTTATCATTATTTATCATTATTAAAATATTTTAAAGATGTCTTATAGCTGAAATGTTTACTCGTTTGAAGACTTTCAGTAGTAGAGAATGTTCTAAGACTCGGAGGACAATAGAATGGTCAAAGAGCATGCTCTTAATACTTGGAGGAGAAGAGAAAGTTCTAAGACATCTAAGAGAAGAGCATGGTCCAAGACTTCTAGGAGATGTGAATGGTCTAAGACTTTTATAACAAGAGAATTATCGATGAATTGAAGGACAACAGACTTTTCTAAGACTCAGAAAGACTATAGACTCTTCTAATATTTTTTAAAGATAACATAATTCTTACAGTTCCTAATCTGAGATGATTATAAGTCCGGAGGGACGCCGACGCGCTTCATCCCAGCAGTGATCATTTCTTGTCAACGTCTCACGACTGTGCAGTAAATTATAATTTTTTTTCGCGTGCTTTCCGTAATTAAATCTCTTTACGTTTAAAAATATATAAATTGGACAAAATTAATTTTATTGCGTATTTTGGAGAGTAACATATATATAAAAACGCCTAATGTTTGGGCGGTGCCGTAAATAACAGGTAGAGTTTGTAAACGTTCCGTTATTTAAATGAAATATTCTGTTAGCGTGACATAAATAATACATTTTTGTTAGGAAACCGTTGTGTGATTCACGAAGTCTGGTTTATCGTTAACTATGAGTGAAAAATTTGTTCGTCTTCTATATTATAGAACCACTAGAGTTTCTTTTTCCAATTGAACCGTCGATATTTACTTTTTTTCATGCCGTCCGTCTGTACAAACTCTAGGAATGTATACAGCTCCGCAATACACTTCCCCGGAGTTAAGGGTGGGCCTTACGCAACGGAACAAGTTGGCGCAATATTGTTTCCAGTCTTGACATGGAAAAGAGATTTTCCTCCTATTTGTGCGTGTCCATAATTACAAGACAGTTTGTGCCTCATTTGTATTCCTCCCTCCCTTGCCCCTGCCCCCCTTCCAGCTCTTCCACCCGCAAATAGAAATGTTAGCGAGAGACGACCTTTAGACAAGTAACTAATTGGGCGTGCGAAAAGGTTAAGAGACCACCGACGTTGGTTTGAGCCAGCCTTGGCACCTTTCCCCTAGGTCAACAGGCCAGCGACACCGACATCCTACATCTCTGCTCATGTGGACAACGTATCGCCGGTTCGTGACTCATAAACGAACGGGATAACGGTTCGTTCACTTTTGATCCTTCGTCAAGGAGGGAAAGCTTGGTCTCAACCTCCATTACCTCCGAGATTTATCGCGTCTGAGTCATGGCCAGTGCATCATAATTGTATCCTTACTGTGCTAAAATGCGTCATTCATATTGCGCTATACTGATTTAAGAAAATTATAAAGTTAACAATTAAATAATAATATCCCAAAGATGGACCAGAATTTGATGCGGAAAAAGCAAAAACATGTAACGTTCCATGAAACGGATGTTGCTTTCCTCAGGTGTAGAAGAAAAATTAATCAGATTTTTGTTTTATAACCGATATATTAACATTATATGTTAAATGAACAAAAAACACAGATATTAACACTTATAATTTAATTGATCGTCCTTTGAATATTCAGCTTCCTCTATTCAACTAATCCACCAATAAGAGAGACTGTTGTAAAAAACCTTTATTGCATTCAATAAACAGCACATTTTAGACAACATTTATAATTTCCAAAAATACATGAATGAGTTGAGAAAAATAAATATAATAAATCAAGAAAAGGTCAGAAGGAACGGTTTAAATCAAATCTGTGGGATAGTTGAAATGAACTAATATAGTTGGGTTTATATAAAACTGAAATTAATCCATTAGGGTATAAAAATTTCAACGAGGAAATATGTAATTGAGAAAGAACAGAAATAAGAAAAGAAATTAGTAAATATTTTAAATTATTATATAACTAATATGAATATTTTTTGTCTTTGTATTATCATTATATGACATGAATACAAAAATTTCAGATAAGCTACATTTACAAAGAAAATTTTTATTAAAAAGATATTAGTGAATCAATTTAAAAGAAACATTGTCGCTCGTTTCTTGAGTTTGGGGTTATTTTGTACCTCATTTTCATAAAAATAAAGTGAACATTCAGTCAAAATAAAGGAACTTCGATAAATATTTTTATTTTTCTGTCTTTCTTTCTTTCCCTTCAGTTTTCTTTTTTGTTCTTTCTTTACAAATCTTTCGATTACCATATTTTTCTTTTTGTTCTTTTCCATTGTTTTATATTATTATCAGTTCTTTTCTTTCATTAATTCTCTATCGTAGGCCACCCCGGACAATCATCACAAAGCAGTAATAATTTTCAGGAAAATAAGTGTGTAAATAATAGTTTCAGAAAAGAACTTTCATTTTGTAGCAGTGTCAAATATCCGTCAGTTAATTATTTAAATAAATAAATTATATTCTAATTATTTCCAATGTCTATTCGTTGAAATTTATCCTATATCTTTCCATACTCCATTATGAAGACGTTTCAACTATCACGGTTTTATCAACAAAAAACTGATAGTTGCGAAATACCTTTATTTCCTCACGTGAATTATTTCCCTTTTACTTCAATAATTTCTATAAGTAAGTTAATAAATAGAGCCTTTAAGTGTTCATAAATCTTCAAGTAATATGACAAGGCAAAGGATAAGTACAACAGAAAATTTCCCCTCGAGTATAATTTACGATTCTGGTTATGTTTTTTTTCCCCTCTCTGTCTTTGTTTCCTCCTAGATTGAAATATGACCAATAACACATACCCACACGTGGTTTTTCCTTTTCATGAATATTTTTAGCAAGAGAAATCCTTGCGTTAGTAAAGCATTTCTCTGTAATGTTTCAATTTCGCAAAGACATTTAAATAAAGGTGCGATTTTTTCGTGCCAGAAAAATATATTGGTTTTTGGACAAACATTACGGTGAAAATTCAAGAAAAAATTAAAAGAAGTCAGTTTCTATGGTTAGGTTTGCAGTTAACTTCGACTGGAGTAAACTGGAGACGCTTTGGGTAAAACTAAAATTTTAAATAATATTTAATGTTTTTATATATGTATAAAAAGATAGTTATCGTTAACCGTTTAGTCATAATATGGTGGATGGCAGTTTGATTCTGATAGATGTCTTATTATGGCTGTATACATCAACGGAAAAATTTTAATGAAATTAGATTCCGAGATCTTGTGAAACAAAAACAAAATAGAGGCTTCCTTAATTTCGAATTTCGTCTCCAACAGTTGAATGCGAGTTTAATATTGGAAAATAAATAAATAAATTTTCCCCTCAGCTGTGTATAACAAAGGACTAAAACGAAGGATATATACAGAAATGTCAAAGTACTTAATATAACATATAATTTGTTCAGATTGACGGTGTCCAATTTAAAATATTCTTTTTGCTGGTTTTATTAAAGGACATAAAGATTCTACCACTAATACTGTAGTTTTTAAAATTGATTGTACTGAGTGTAGTTCGTGTTTCATCGGCCAAACCAAACGGACATTGAAGAACATAAATATAATTTCAAACCTTACAGCCAGCAGACCAAATCGCCTATAAATATAATCACAAAATTTTGATTTTTGAAAGATAGATTAGACATATTTTTATGATGCTGAAAAAATAATTTCAGAAATAAAATAATATGCAAACACTGTTAACATGACACCAAAAATCTCGAAAAAATTATATATCTTTAGTTCTTTGATATATATATATATATATATATATATATATAATCTTCTCCTTGGTTTAATATATTTGTTTTATTCATCAGTTTATGTTAAAATGATGTTCGAGAAAGACGCATAGTAGCGCCGAAGCGCAAATCAATGTTTCAATTAATTTATGTGTAATTGTTTTTCATATTACATTTGTCTGGAATCTAAGGTCGTATTACTTGGATTGAATACTAGTTACTTACAACGTTGATATGAGCCACGCTACTTGAAATAAAATAATAATTCAGCTGCAATGTTGTAGAGATAAGAAATCATTAAAGAGTTGCTGGGTGAAGCATTGTAATAATGCTATCGTAAACAGCTGTATTTTAACTGCTTTATTACTCGTAATGTGAACATACGAGTCTCTTTGAAGAATAGCTCATATTAATTTACCGGTGAGTGACTGTAAAGATGTCGCTTGTCCGTGCTCCGAGTCTCGTGTGTAAGAACGCGGTAGAATATATTAGCATATTTTATAAATCACCGACACAACGTACGTATTATTAGACTTCACAGTACACTTATCTCCAGTCAAGTAATTGAGTCATGTTACACGTTAATTGAATAATAATGTCGTTTTTTTCACACATGCACAAATTATTGCGTATTTTCATAAATTGAGCTCGTAAAAACCGAAACTGAGAATTTTGCACCTGATTTGGCTAAGACGTGCCGAATCGAATGGATTAAGTTAATATCGATCCATTTCTCATTCTCCCGCCGCCATTTATGTGGATCATACACCATATTATAATCAAGTAATACTGTAAATTCTTAATATATTTAATTAAATGGCATAAGAAGAAATTATTTAAGTTCGGTGGAGATTTTTCCTTCCTTAAACCTTTAATATTTGATTTTTCTACCGATCTTCTCCATTTCCCCTGTCTAATGCCTGCCCTCGTTTTATTTTGCCTCTTTTTCATATTTTACCCAGACAATTTAAAACAACAAATTTAGAAATGTTTTCTTTTTCTTGAATCAATATTAAAGCAACACGATACATACACAAATACTTTTTAAATAATAAAACATCAATAGTCAATATCTTTTTGTTCAAATTCATAAATATTAATATATTTCATATAAATAATTTTCTGACTCGCGGCCGCATATTTATTTAAAAATTATAATAAAATTTAGTGTTTTGTACCCAATGCCCGAGCTACCTGATGCAGGTTTTTCTAGGGTTTTCCCATTTCTTTAGGCGATAGCCAGGTAGGAACCTTAAAATATAGCCCGGGGGCCATAGTTAACCCTTGGCTGCCTTCCTCTACTCTTCCACATCACCCCTTTCAAATCCCTTCCTATGCTATTAAAGGGGAGTTGCCCAAAGTAGATTACCCTCATGTAGCCTGTTGCCCTAAAAAAATAAAAATAAAACATAAAATTATACAAAAAAGATTGATAAGTGATTATTTGATAATTTTAGTTTAACCCTAAAGTTTTTAATCATTTTCAAATTTAATCGAAAAACGATTATATCATTTACAAAATTTTTAATTTTTAATTTTCTAGTGTTTTCGGCAAATTGCCATATTTATCTGTACAGATGAAATATAATTTTATAGAACCCTTCCATTTTTGACAAGTACATAATTTTTCATATATATTTATATTTAATTAATTTTTAATTTTCAAAATGATCCAATATCATTAAAACATACCTTCAAATTTCCATCAAGTTATTATTTGATGATTTTTGTTTGGATGATACTGGGTTCATTTCCAAAATAGAAAATTGATGGTTTGTTTTAAAAAATATTGAATTTATAAAAAAGTTATGATGTACCCAGAATTCTCAAAATCATCAAAACAAAACATTTTTTAAATTTTAAAAACAAATAGTTTGTTTTAAAAATATTGATAAAAATAAATTATATATGCGACGCAAAATGATCCAAAATAACCAAACTCAAACAATGGTCATTATGTGGTTTGTTTTTAAAAAAATTAAAGTATTAAAAATTGTATATGGTACTTAATACGATTAAAAATCCTCAATACACTTGGAAAATTAACGGTTTATTTTAAAAAATCTTAAATTTATAATACAATTAAATGTGGAATCCTTGATAAAATGAAATTTATTTCATAATTTTATTTGTACAGATGAATATGTAAATTTGCGTGAAAGTTTCTCATAATTAAAAATTAAAGATTTTGTAAATGAGAAATTTGTTTTCACAATTAAGGTTGATGCTTGATTAAAATCATTGGGGTTATTACTAAAATTATCAAAATATTCTGTGTTTGTGGAACAAAGGTTTTTTCTTTGCTATGAAGTGCGGACAATACTTGGAATTTTTTCGATATTCCATCCGTTGTAAGTTTGTCGAGAATGACCCGACATTTTGTGTGACTTTCATGGCGCCAAAAAGGTGACGTAGTCATCGAAAACGTTTCGCGACGAGCTTAACTCGGCTTGGAATCCAGAGAGGAACAAAAAAGATTTTTGTTATTTATAGAAGCTAAAATTAAACGTTGAGAAGGATTGAAATACGATGAACTTAGACGAAGGAATACGAGGTGAGAGGGAGAATTTAGCTGTCAAATTTGAGATAAAGAAGATATAGGCTTAGAAAGGACTTTTAAGAAATATTTTTTCACTTTATATAAATGAAACCCTAAATTTGAACACAAATAAGCGTTAATTGACAGAAAAAAGATGTCGTAGAATAATTTCAAAAGTATTTTATCAGCATAAAAAAAGGTAATTTTCTATTCATCGTTGATTAATGGTTAATCGCAACACATCCGTTGTTATTATTATCGTGATAAAAAGAAAGTCTTTTAGAGAATGCGAAATAATTTATCATTTAAACGGAAACATTTAAAGGATTTACTGAATGGAAAAGAGGACCACGAGAGACTTTCAACACTTTGCTTGCTCGGTGACAGCTCCCAAAAAAACTTTTTTTTCCCTCAGAAGAATTTTGTTTGTTTGTGTGAGTCTCTCTAGAACTGTGCGCTGTGGGCGTTACTGTTGTGGTAAAAAAAAAAAAGGAGGGGGAGAAGGAGATCCGGAGCCTGGCTGCTTTCTTGACTTTGTTTTGTCAGATGCCATAAATAATAGCAGGGCGAAGTAGGCCAAGCAATGGAGAGCGCTGCTTTCACGAGGCAACGAGCCACTGCAGGCGACATCGCGCTCTTTCTCGCTAACAGGTTACCCAAATACTTGGACGTCCCCACGTAAAACTTTCGATGGGAAATATAACGACTTAGTGAATAAACAAAACGTTTCAGAAACAACTCCCAAACTTTCCAACCCGACAGGATGTTGGAGTTGTTTAAACCGGAGCGTTCTGGATAATATGAGACCATCAAATGAGGGAGAAAAAACCTTGAACGTATAAAGCAATATTTCAGTTTACGAAATAATTACAGGCACATTACTGCAACTTTAATTCTTAAACTGCTCTGGACAGCTAATAGCATCTTATTACATGTTATTACCGATAAATACTAAATTAATTTCGATAACAACCCGACAAGTAAAAAGTAACCCTCCTCGTTTTAGCTATGGGCTTCTTTTTATTTTGAGTTTTAGAAGATACGTTATTTGGTATTTATTTAGGACTTATTTTTGTTTTTTATTCGGATATTTATTTATCTTAATTAATTAATCTAGTTTTTTATGCGTTAATTTTTTTAACAGACAATTTTTAACTACGAGGATGGTAAAGGTCTAAAATTATTATTGGCTACTCTGCATATTTAATTTTCGTATTAAGCACAGATACTCGAGAAAAACCATCAGGAATATCATACAAGACGAAATTTCAGTCAAGCAAAAGAAATCTATTTTTTAATTTTTTTTAAACAATGTCAGTATCATAAAAAAAAGTGATCGTAAAGATAGAAAATGACTCTGGGGACTTTTAGTTACTCTACATTTCGTGCTTCTTTTATTGTTTGTGACATCGAAAATCCGTTTCGATCTTACGGGGAACAATTGATCACACAGAAATTTGAGGAATAATTGGATTATTTGCTTGAACATTTGCTTTATCTGAGACTAAGTTCAACGTTGCCGTTAATCACTTAATTTGATCCCAATTTTATACTACCATGGCTTTTAAAAATTATATTTTTTCCCAACTCAGGTTTCTTCCTCTGATATCTGCGAGTCTGCGTGTATAAAGATGCTTAAAGAAACGCTATTAAAAGTTGTTATTCACGCCAACTCGGTGGTTATCTATATTACTGTGCACAACAAGGAAAATTGTGAGCAATTAAAAGCCCTTGGAGCCAACGAGGAAAAACTTGTGCTGGTTTTTTTCCCATCAAAGGCATTTTTTTTTATTCTGAAATAATAATTACTCACTTTGATATATATAATTTGTTTCTCTGACTATGCTCAAAGTTTCTTTAAAATCATTATGATTACGGAATATTTTTCTTTTACTGCAAAACGAAAAAAACCAATAATATTACCATAAAAATAAATTAATATTTCAAGAGATTTACTGTAGGAAACTCCCAAGAAACTTGTGTTAAGTTACGTAAAACAATGGAAAACAACGATCTATCAGCAACACTGTAACTGCTTTATTTATAGTCGCGTCAACATATATTATATAGGGACTTTCCATACCCACTACATGAAATTATTACATTTGATTCACATTACATATTATTCTTAGTTTAAGATTCATTGTTTATTTCGATTACATCTTGCATGCAGGTTTCCTTACTAAACAATATTATTTATTGCCGCAGATGAGGTACATATCTCGCTTCTTATGTTTTCTCAATTATAGCTATTCTAACCCAGTCGTGCTTTGGGCAGTCGTAGAGGACATGTTGGATCGTCAGCAGCCTACATATATAACTTTTTTGATAGAAACAAATTTTTACCTGATATCTACTGTTGAATAAATTAACACTTGCACATAAAATACTATTCTAAAATCAAATTAGTGTGATCGTTAATTTTACTTGAATTCAATCTTATATTGATCAAAAGCACGTATTATTAAAATTTATAAAAATAATTTTGAATTTATTTTGGTTGAGAATACTTTAAAAAAGTTTTGTAAAATTCATTAGAGCAGTAAATAATTCCATTATAGCAGACCTAAATTAAACCTATGGAGTACAAGAAAACCTTTAGGGTTTTTATTAAAATTATGAACTTATTTGCTAATATATTTATTTCTATTATCTTGTGCTGTATAAGCAGATTTTGACGTTAACCCGGCAGCTGCGACCAATCAATAAATGAATTCCTTCTGCCGAATCCATTTGCGAGAGCGTGAGATCTAGAGTCAATGTTCTTGTGAGCTAATAAAGAAGCTCCATTCCAGGAGTTGTAAATGACGGGCAAGCGAGTGTTAAAACCGGGCCAATCCTTTCCAATGGCCAGGAGTTAAGTTACCTTACAAGGTGAAAGCTAGCTAACTGAGTGAGTGGAGAACTAGTTCGTCATACCTCGTACACTAGACACCCTTCGTTTTCTTACTTTGATGCAAGGCAACGAGCCATTGAATTCATTCGTAATCGCACTAATCACCGTCAAATGTAAAATACATGATGAAATATTTCCGTTAGAAAATTTGAAAGTCTACATAATTATGTAAGAAAATATATTACACACACAGTATCATTAATATTATTGGCGTATCATTAATCCCCTCTGGACATTCATTAATGGTTCAAAAATTTAATTTCTCGTAATTTTATAAATGGAAGCCGTTACCATTATAATTATGACTTTATTTATCTATTTATTATTATATTATTAATAATTACTAAATTTAGCAATTTTAAATATTTTAAACTAGACAGTGTGCTTTGCATAATTTTATTTTAGAATAAAAATATTTTTTAAAGTCCGAATTAGCACCTTAATTAAAATAATTACTTAAACCAGATTTTAGACACTATTTTCTGTTTCGTTAAAAAAATAACTGTTTCTGAAGAATTGCAAATTTTAGAGTAGAAATTCCTACTGAATTTTTTTAACGATGCACAGAGTATTGCGGGTAATAATGTCTAAGAACTTATTATATGAAAATATCACATATAAATGAAGGTCACGGCGCCTACATTCATTTTTGCGCGACACTGAAGTACAAAGGGTTGTCTGTAATGCCAGGCGCACGACAAATCTTTTAAGTTTATTCCTGGGCATAATTAAATTTAACGTGAGAGAAATTTCTTCTCTTTCTGTTATACAGATTGAGAATGAATTATATTTTAACGGTGTGTTATTATCGGTACTCGATTATATTTACAGTGTCAATAACTCTAACTTGACCCGTGAAATCTCCGTTGTAATTCTTTTGGACTAGAAAATAAGTCCGTTGTTATCACAAGAAATTGCCATTACTTAATTAACGAGTGCAACGGACTATTAAATTTCTGAATCGCTTTCACGAATGTTTCGGTTGCACGAAGATTGAACTGGCGCTCCGTACAAAAGACTCAAACTAGCGAACAGGAAAGTTTGCCTCTCATTAAGTTAAGACCTGTCTCGGGAAAGTTCCCATTTTCCTCGTCGACGAAGCATGTGCTTAATGAGACGAGCTTGCTTGTGGGAGGGAAATGACTGTTGTACGCGTGAGCACTGAGATGTACAACGTCATTAAAACCGTGAGTGAGGTACGGTGGCTTTGAACGCCAAGTAAACGAACGACCTAACGTTTTACACCTGGCGTAAAACTTAGAAACTACTTAGTCGAAATGTAATATAGTTGGTTGTCATTCTGTGAATGTAATGAATAAATACATTTTGATTAACCGAGCAGTAATCAATTCAAATCAAATAATTTTATAATTTATAAGCAAAACTGTATACTGTTACTATTATTAATCTTAATTACTTAAAAACTTTTAACATCGCCAAAATATTAGAACTACTTATGTAATAATTATAATTTATTTGTTAAAACACGAAAATTAAAATTAAAACGTACATGAGAGAACCTTAAACTAAATAACGATAAATTTTATGAAAATCAACTGTTATATAAAAATAATTTCTTTTATTAATTACTTAAATTAAGGAACATGTTTCGGTTCTTATGTGGACCCTCTTAATAAGTTTTCTTCATCAATTTTTTTTACACCAAAGTTAAACTTTATATATATTTACAATTAACGATAAAGTTTAAACTTTGAAATATATAAATATTGTATAATAATCATCTTTAACAGTTACAGAGTAGTTTTTCTAATTATTATTTATTAAGAGAGGTTACGGCTATCATTTCATCATTGTGTGAAAAATTTAATAAATAAATGAAATTGAAAATTTATGTTATTATTCTTAAAAATAACAATTATTCTATTGAACATTATTTTACAAATAACAATTATTCTATTGAACTAATTAGATAAATATAACTACTAACCATGTGGTTTATGGACCTGAGAAAATTTTATCTAACTGGAAAATGTGAAGTTAAATATCAAGAATATATATCACTCATGTTTGTGTAAAGTTCACACGTTAATTCACAAAATTTTACTTAAGTTTAAATTGTAAGTAATCATCAATAAAATCTCACTTTATTGTATTAGAAATATGTTTATAAAATCGTGTTCTCTCAAAGTTTCTAGATATTCAAATTTGAAAGATTTTTAAACTCTTTACACCTTCAGAGGTTCCAAAATTGGAACGAAACATCGTGCCAATTCTTTACGTTATGAAAATATCTTTATGACTAAATATAGCTAGTTTATTCATTTATACTTCAATGAAGTCCGATAAGATAACTATTATTTTTGTATTATAACCCAAAATAGATTTTTTAATCTCAATAGTAATACTCAAAACTAAATATTGGCATAGTTTATAAAATTAATTCTTCAAAACTCTTTCGGTCTAAATACCCATAATCGTCTACAATACAAGATGCAGATATTAAACAGTTACAATTCACAAAATCTGTAATTTTATAATTTATCAACATTTGCGCCAATCAAAGTTTTTTGTCTATCTTTCTACCACTCTTTTCATTATTTCACTATTTCTCGTATTATTGTCACTTCTGCTCTATGCTTTCCTTCACTGTACTCTTTCGAGGCCTTCGTCATGTGTCCTTTTCCAGTTTCTTTCTCAGCAAAGAGTCGCTTTTGATCTTTATGGTCTAATGTTCAAGCCAACGCAGTTTACTAATCCCTATCTTGTCCTGTATTTTCATAACTCCTGTTTTTCTCTGATTTACTCATTTCTGATCTCATCTTTACGTTGCTTCCCTATTATTCCTCTCGGTAACTTCTCATTTCGGCTGCTTGGAATTTAATTTCCTCCTCATCGTTGTTATCCGCGTTCCCGTTATGTATAACTTGATCTTTTTTTCAGGCCCTTTCTCATTGAATGTTTTCTCTCCGTGTCGGCAAAAATTGTGGAAGCAAAAAAAGGGGAAGGAATCGTGAATACGCACACGGAAATGAAAGGGACTCTGAAGCGAGCGCGTTCCACTTACTTCGACACTTACTTGACCTCACTCCAACCACTGTAGGTAAATACGGCTTTCATAATTTCTACACCTGTTTATTTGAATGAGCTGCGGAGGGGGACGGGAGGGTGGCTTCAACAGGAGGAAGTGAGGCCATTCATAGTGTCCTTTTGACATCTCCCTTCTCTCTCATTCAACTGTGATATGTCACATGGGAAACTGGCGCGACTTTCACTTTTACTCAAATGTCGGGGCGGTTCCTCTGACCTTATCAAAAAAAAAAAATACCACGAATAGGCTTAAATAAATATCATTCGTGTAAGCATTATTTATGACTTTCTGCTGAAACAGAACGCAGAGTAATACTAAGAAATTTATTAGAATAATTAGATAAGAAAATAAAAGGTTAGGCTTGAATCTCGTGTTAAAAGTCACAGGTTATTATTAATAGTGGCGACATAAAACTTGGAAGAAGATTAGCGTGAATCCATAAAAACACAACGTGTCCTCCCTTCACTATTATACTTTCATGTAGCGGCTATCGTTATCTCGTTTTTCGTTATCACGTAAAAAAAGGAGTTACAGATAACACGGTGATAACAGTTAACCAAGTACAATCGACGCAAGTTCTTTTTTCAATAAGTGTTATGTTAAAAGATTATATAACATAATGATAACGAGAAGAATTTTTACAGAAAATTACAATTTCGGAGACATTCGTAACCCAAGTAAACGAAGGATCTAATTTTATTCATTGGTAAAATTATATTTCACTCGCTAACAAAATACTAACACACAATTTATATAAATACTAAATTGCCATTCGCCATTATCATTATTAAATATTTTTTTTAACTTTCAAAATATAATTTTTAAATATCTCTGTTGTAAATATTTTATATCAGATCTATATTTGTCATATAATTCATATATATCATTATATTTAACAAATATTAAGAGACTATAAGATAACTTTGAACGAAAAGATAAAGCTTTGGAAGTAACCTAGATAAATATAAATATTTAAACTAAAAATAAGGATATTTTCTAATATTAAAAATTAAATTCTATCAGGCTGAAGAAAATAAATATTTAATTGGAATATTAAATAAACCTTTTCCAAAACAATTTTAAACGATAACGTGTTTGAAACAACGATCTACAAATACACACCAAATTGTTTTTCGTGAGTGAAATTTTTTTATAATCAATTAAATATTGAAATTATTTTTTGAAACGGTATAAATAAATTCCAATAAATTAAAGTGACTTTTAATTTTATAATATTCCAATGGTTTTGGTTTACAAAAACGCGGGTTTTGGGTTAACTTTAACCAGTTACTGTTAATGTTCACTTGAAAAGGTCAACCGATTGGTGGAGGAATTGTTGTGAGTTGGTCAATTTACTTTCATTGCGATATGAAGAAAATAAGGCGCAGCGTTTATGTGAGTTACATATGCCCCTGAAATTATTCTTTTCTGCAAACAGTATTCTCGTTTTGAAATGATTAATTCTTTATTAAGTTATATTAAACTTGTATATTCCTCTAAACAATTTTTTTAAATAATCCTAAAATTACAAGAACAATTGCAAATGTAACTTTTTTATAAATATATGGACTAGTTATTTCACCACAAACATTGTGTTTTGATGATAATAATCTGGAGAGTACCACAAATTATTTTAATTAGTAACAGTTACCGTATTTTTTTTTAACTCAGAAAGGAATAATCTAGTTCCATGACTATATTTGTGGAATATATTCTGAAAATCGTTAAGTGATAGGGGTCTGGTAATTGCACCGACTATATACACATATATATTTCCTTGTGTTTATATCATACAGAGCGTGTTGCGTATGGACATAAATTACAAGGCCGGGTATTAACGTCTGAAGCGATGGCCATGATATATTCCCGCAAATAAAGGAGAGAGTCAGTCGTTATTAACTAGGTGATGTTCATACTATAATTCATTTTACTGGAAGACCACCACCACCACCCACCATTTATACATTTTAATTGGAGCTTTGTTGAACTAGCCCTCGTTGGGTAATCAGATACACGTAATTAGTAAATTATAAACGTACACATTTGAAAGGAGAAAAAAATACTGCACATTCATGTATGCAAATAGACCTGGAACTGGAATATGCTTACCATAGTTGTTTCAGGTGAACGGTATCAATATTTTTGAACAGAAAATAATTATGAGTCCGAGGAAAAGGCAGTAACACTTTTGAATTTTTCCAGTACATTTCCACCTTCACGAATATGATTTTTTCTAATTGAAAACAGTGTGTAATAGTTAGTAAGATATTATCATCTGATTTTCCTATTGCCTACATTGGTTTAAGTTTATAATTATTATAGGATTTAATATAATTATTATATGATTTTAGTATTATCCTAAGCCCATAATTGGCAAACAGGTTGATTAATTTTAATTGTACTACTTGTAGGGGTCTAGAAAAAAATCCCCGCACACAATTGCTACGATTTCCCAACAACAATATAGCGATTGATGTTTTCCCGACAGGACATTATACCGACGGGGCATTTTCCGGAATTATGAAATAAAGGATAATATTAATAATGTAGAACACATATTAGTTATCTTATTATAAATTATTATTATTGTAACTTTACTTACTCATTAATGAGTGGGGCGATTTAAACCAAACCTGGTACACGTATCACTTAAGATCCAGAAAGAAACTCTGTGGATTTAAAGATAACTCTATAACCCCAATGGTAGGGGCTGGAATGGAGTTGTATATTGAAAATATGCGCCAAATAAATAGTTTCATAATGTCACTCGCGATGCTTCAGAGAAAAATTTCATCCCCTAATGGAATGAGGTCATATATAGGGGTAAGGTGAAATGGGGTAGCAAAAGCACTACGATTACGACCGAGATTGGTGTCGAATCCGGTGTTATACCGGTCGCTAGTCCAGAAGAGATAAGTTCAAGTTTAACCCCTAGGCCAAAAATATATAGTATACATCATTTTACCATTTCTAGAAAACATACAATTTAAATTGATCAACCTATTTGCTAGCTAAGGTGTTAGAATAAAATTTAAAACATATAAGAAATTAAATTTTCTGAAAAATTCTAAAGATGTATTCCAAAATTTGAAGAAACACAAATTGAATGTTTTGATTGTAATACCTGTTATATAGACAAAACGAAAGCTTCAAACTAGCATTAATGAACATATTTCTAGTCCAAAACAACCATTATGTAAACAATTTGTTATGATCCAACATGTCTATTTTAATAATTACAAAATTTATGAATTAAGTAAAAATCTTAGATGAAGAATTATTATCCACAAATGATGAGAAATTTCTGCATATGAAGCACAGTTAATTAAAAAATTAAAATTCTATTCATAAATCAGTGTTTTTATAATTTAAAATCAGTGTTGCAAATTTGAAAGTTTAATTTTTGTGTTTAAAAAATCAGTTACGACAACATAAGGTTTTTTGATGTGTTCGAATTTCAGCATTCGAAGTTGAGGGAGGTAGTCTAATATTTTTCTGTTATATTGTTTGTATAAATTCACACTTTATTTTAATTAATACTTTAATTATGCATGTTATACTAAATTTATTTATTTAGGTGGGATATTACATTCATATATTAATTTTTAGATACAACTGAAGAAGTCTCTAAACAGCGTTTTTAATTGTAAATTTTAAAGTCTTACTTTTATTCATTGTACAGTGATTATATTTATAAGCTTCAGAAATAATGAAAACCCTGATCAATAAAGCCCATAACTGAAGAAAAAAACGAGAATTGAGAGCATTTGTTAACGTAATACCGTTGAGCCATGTTTCTATTTTTATAATGGTATTTCTTTTCTTTGAGGTGGAGGGGAGGGGGAGTCTGTAGAGCCTGAAGAAGTAGCAGAAGCAGTGCGGCAGTGTGTAACGCTTCACTGACGAGGCAAGAAGCCGCGCAATTACCGGGTAGTTGAGTCGAGTCATTACTTCTTGCAACCACGTCTGTACTTAAGTTAACTCAATGATACATGGATGACGGCTCACTCGACGCCGAAGCTACGCCTCGAAGTGGCTGGAACCTGTGCGGAAACTGACTGACGAAATAAACGAGACAGGCTGATCCGAATAATAAGGTCTCAGTGAAACGAATCTGACAATTTTATTTTTACGAGGTAAAATATCAGACACGTCAGTTTCCCCCTTTTTTTTCTCGTTGGATTGACCTTTTACTCGACCCTGCTTTAATGTTTCTTCATTACCAACGTTGCTTGCCTTGGGCACGATCCCCAGTCAGTTCTTCACAATATCGAAAAGAATTGTCGTGCGTTATGAAATTAAGTATTAATAATTATTAACGCAAGTAATTAAAGACAAGCGTAAAAGACAAAAACAAACATTAATTTTGAAGTGAGCAGATGTTTAGATCAACATTTGAGATCTTTTTCAATACTAGAGCCACACTGAAATAATATGACCAAAGGTTATAACGTTACAAAGAATGTAAACTAAGGGAGACGATTTAATAAACCATTAGAAAAAGTAAGAGAATGTGACGAGTCTAGTTTTACATTTAAAGAAAATTCGATGGATTGATATGGAGCATTTCTGCGATTAAGATTTTTTAAATTATCTTCCTCATAATAACAGTACTCTAAAATTGAAAGAATAATTTATTTCCAAAATATTTATAGTAATAGTATAATGTTTATAAGTTGGAAATTTTACATAAACTCTATGCTCCTTAATTCCAGTTAACAAAGATCGTTTAGTCTGGCCAATATAACAACATGAGCAATTATTGTGACTAATTTTATAAACAACATTATAGGAATGAAAAATATTAGGAACACCTTTATGTTTTTTAAGAAAATATGAAAAAGAATTAACAGAATTGTAATTTACAGAGATATTAAGTTTTTAAAAATAATATTAAATTTTGTAGATAATCAATTATAATATGGTAAAACAGTTAATTGTTAGTAGTTTTTTGACGGAAAAAGTTTCTGTATTGCTATAAATGTAATTATACTAAGATTAATGAATTTGACAATGAAATAAATAGGAAAATAAATAGATATTAAAATTTTAAATACGTAGTTAAGGTTGTCAGAATAATGTCAATAAAATTAAAAACCGTAGCCTTTTTTGATTAATTGGGTGATTACCTTGACTAAGTATATTTATGAAACCAATTAAAAGTTAAACAATGATTTTGACGGAAAATAGACACTGATAAAAAATTCTGACGTCTATCAATTTTCTAATTCATTAGTAAATTTCATAAATGAACAATAATTATTAAATAGAACCATTAATTAATCCAATTTGTCAGACGGGATAATAAAAAATATGTCGTACAATGAGTTATACGTTTAAAAGTAAGCTTTTTGGGACAAGCATTTACTAAGTCCCTCATTATAATTTCTGCAAAGACCGGAGATGAAGAGGAATCTGTTGGACGACCAGAAATTTAATGTTAATTTAATAATGGTATTTCTAAATGTCAAGAACTAGATAATTGTAGTTGAATCTTAAATGAACGACCATATAGATTTTTGAAGTACG
Organism: Zhengitettix transpicula; assembly: GCA_037074705.1. Taxonomy (NCBI): domain Eukaryota; kingdom Metazoa; phylum Arthropoda; class Insecta; order Orthoptera; family Tetrigidae; genus Zhengitettix; species Zhengitettix transpicula. The sequence goes on from CM073596.1 coordinate 48,266,021, forward strand.
GATAACAAGACAGGTTAGACGGATCGTTATTTAAGTGTGTAATTTTGATATTACAGACGTCAATTGTGTTCTATTAATATTTATTATTAGTGCTCCATTAAAAACTGTTAAGCATCGTATTTACATTTCGTCTCATTCTTGAAATATTTTCTGGAATACTTGTCTATTTAAATGCATCTATAGACGTAAAGAAGTAAGATCATTAACGGTTTATTATTATTTCTGTTATTATTATAACGTTCTTCCATAATTTATGTAAGGAACAATGACGATCCAATTTGTATTGTCACCGGAGGGGGTTTAATTATTCAAAACTAATTAGTGTTAATTGATACGGCGGCTTATCGACATAGTACAGTCAATAATGTTACGTATTACTCACAGGAATCAAAATTATAGTAACCAAGGAGACACAACTGGGTAACAGTAAAACAATTAGTGTCACCAGCACCAAAGAGAAAGTAGAATAATCGCTGTCGAAAGATAAAGAATATAAAGTTAAGATTTTTAAACGATGTTATCAAAATGTAAGAAAAAAACCGGAAGCGTCATTTTCTTAAAGAATATCCTGATATTACTAATTTATTCATACTAGATTTCTTAAAGAATTGAAAGTGATAAATATAAATAATTTTACCATTAACAATACTAAAATATAAATTCGACAGGGGAACATTTTTTAACCAGGACTATTATTTCTATCGAATAAGAAAGATAGATTTTTTTTGTCTATATTGGCTTTCTTTCTTATTCATTATTTTAAGTCAGACGTAAATTTTTCATATTATTTCTATCGTTAACACATTTTATGGCCTTTTTTTTGTAGAAAATAATAACGTAATGTTTTAAAAAAACCTTTTCAGACTTTAAATGTTACAATTTATATCAAAGTCTTCATGAAGTGTAGACGGAAGAAAATCAAGAAATTTTCGTTAATTGTCTCGTGAGGAAAAGTTTATATATACTTATAATTTAATTAATTTTGTATTGATTGACGTCTAAGCCACCTAAGCATATTATAATATATATAATTATATTGTAAAATTTATAATAATTTTATTTATAACGTTATGACGTCACGTTTTGAAATTTAATTCTATTTAATTAATAATTTTTATTCAGTCAAATTAATAGCGTCAATATTTTACTTTATTTCGTCTTCTGTTGTGTCGTTTGTTGTCCTCCTATTTACGGGGCAATGATTTCCAGTGTTCTGCCATTATTTGTTGTGGAAGAAGTTTCGTACGTGCGGGAAATTCGTGCGAACAGAGTTTCGACGCGCTTCCGCCTGTAGCGCCACGTGCCAGGAATTGCCAAACACCTGCGAAACTTTCGTTTCACGATCCGCCTCCTCCGCAGCGCTTCCAACAGCAATTTCAACCTCACCACCCCCCCCCCCCCCCCCAAACCTGCGACTGATATTTTTTGCCACATTGCACCGTCAATTCGGACTATTTTGGGGGTACGGACAGGGAAAAGCAAAATAGAGAAAAGTAATATACAGTTGTACCAATATGAGGGAATAAGTAATTTAGAATTTATATCACAGGCATAAATAAGATTGGGAAAATTTGTCATACACATTCATATACATTTATGTATTTATTTAAGAAATTATACAAACAATCATGTGTCAGAATAATTAATTTTCACAAATATCATCACACTAAAATTAGAATTTAAGGGTGATATAATATTTTTAAAAACAAATTACCTCTAAATACAATTTTACAATTAAAGTAAACATAAACATACGATAATTATGTTAACAAGCGATTGTATTATGTTTTCTGGAATTGTCGAGGATTTAATTTAATATTATTTTTTTTAGTTTCATATTTATATTTAATTTTAAACTGGTAGTATTATTCTATTTGTTTCTTAATATACAAGTTTCTAATATTAAAAGTCAGATTTTACCCAAATTTTTAAAATTATTGTTAACTATTTTGTGGTTCAGGAATTAAGTTCTTAATTTTCAGGAACAGTTTTATTAAATGAACTGACTGAAAATTAAATTTAACAATATAACATTAGAATTAACTTTTTAGTAAAATACACAACGTTTTGTTCGTAATTTTTTGAGCGATAAAAGACATTATTTTAATCACACTAAACGTCTAAATTTAATTATAGAATATTATCTCATTTAAACGTCGATTATTACAATGATTCTTAAATATGTTTTGAATTTTTTATATTTTTTAATATAATTTTCAGCATATTCAGGTTATTAATTTTTCTCAATTTTGGGATTTAAAATAAGTTTTTTAAAATCATCACATATAAAAATGTAAAATCTTATAAATGGTAGAAGAAGATATTAATTTTTGAAATATATAACAGTATTTTTACCATAATTAAAATGGTGATCACATGGAAATTTTTATTGATGATTAAGCATCATTTTATAATGAGTTTTATCATACCCTTCATATTATATATTTTATTTTAAAAAATAATTAATTTTACAAAGCCTTAAGTACTGTTTTTTTTATGATTCTGGAGTGCCTATTTCAGGATATAATTGTACTTTTAATTCAATAGAAATGTTTATTGTTTCATACGAACTATTTTTCATAGATAAAACGTCTGGAACGTTGGGCCATGTAAGACGGACTAAATTTGTGTAGCCACACTAAACTTCTACTTTTAATTTTAAGATATAGAAGGGACAATTTTTTAAAACTAAAATTACTTCAAACAGCTCACAGTGTTTTTTATTTATGGTCCTTGATGAATATGTGTACCTAGTTTTGTTTAAATTTCTCCACGCGTTTAAAATTCTATAAAGAATATAGAAAAACACACCCTTGAGCTTTAAAACATGAAAGGAATCCAGGCTTTTTCAAAATTCTATACCCATTTCCTCATTAAATATTTAAAATGAGTTCAAATTATTTACGTTACTCACTGTGTATTTAGTTTTTAATATTAAAATAATATAAATTATATTGACAGTTTTTTAGTGATGGTTAAAAATGATGTGTCATTTAAACAATCATATTTTCTCTGAATAGTATTTATAATATTTTTTAAACAGTGTAATTAGTTGATAATTAAGAAATGAAATAAAAGTCGTCAGAAGACAATCGGGATCATCACAATGCATTAAGTCAGAGGATCTAAATTATCAACGAGATCTAAACCGCAACGAGGATAATTTTCTTTTCACAAGCTTGTGCGTCCGTTTCCGACTCATTCTGAGAGAAATTGCTCGTGTTTTCTTGTAGAAAGCAGCGAGTATTTCCTGTGAAGGGGTCAGACACGACCCGCACTAATAGCCGCTGCTGCATAAATGAATGCCATAACGTTGTAAGGATTCCTGGTTACGCATTCCCTCCCACAGGGAAAATGTACGTACGTCTACAGCCAGCGAGTTTTAATTAGAAAAGCTCACGTTGATATAAATGTCATTAGCGTGGTCGTTATGAAACACCCGGGCGAAAGCTAATCTCGTTAAGTGGACCACGTGAACACTGGACTGGACCAACTTGGCACGTGCTTGTCAATTAAAATACACGCGCTCACTGCCTCTCTTATTCAGGACTTCAACTGCGCAATCCGTCCGTAATCGCCAGCTTTCGCTTCATTAAACTTGTTTAGTCCTTTCTGCGATTTATCGCGAATGTAGTCTGAATTCAGCAAGTCTCTTCAGCGTGATTTTCTTCCTTGGACATACACATCTGGGCTGACGATCGCTACGTTTGTTCAATATAACACACTCTACATACATTTAATCTCTGTCAAGGGTTTTTCTTGTTGTTGTGAAGAATAAGATCTTTGGGAGAAGATACAAATCTGTGGAAAGAGGATAATATCGGTGATATAGAGAGATAAAGTAAGTCTTGTGATTGTATAAAATAATAATAAAATATTTTAAGTACCCAGAAATATACAGTGCTTAATGGTTTTAAAGATGAACTGTTCTCTGTCTACGAGAGGAATGGACATGAAATCGACGGATATATTTGAAAATTGATCACTGAATATGATTAATTGTTAATGCATTACAGACTTCATAAATTTGAGTTGTCATTAAAAATAATGATCATCCAATTTTCTACGACGCGGACTAATTGATCAGCATTTTATCGTTGGCACAAAGTGAAGGTGCTATCCTGAATATCGGTATCATGTCGCGATTCTACCGTCAAACCCAAAAGACAGACGTTTCAGCAAGTTGATCATGAATTGAAAAAGTCTCCTGTGTCACACGAAGTTACTCATTAATGCGTAGAACAAAGTCAACGTATCACTTAAGATCAAGGAACAAACCCCGTGGATTTAAGATAACTGTGGCACCCTCATAGGTGGGGATGGAAGGAGGTGACATTCTAAAAATATGCGATAACAGCCTATATTAGCGATAAATAAAAAGTTTACGGGGTCGTTCTGATTCATAATATCACTTTCGATGTTTTCAGTGAAAACTTTCATCCCCTAACGGCATAAGCTCTAGGGATGGCGTGAAAGTGGGTGATAAAAAATTGCGGTTAGATAATATTCATAGCAAACCTGGTAAGGAAACAAATATTTACAGATATTTTGTTGATTATTAATTAATAAAATATTTTTGGCAATATTATAAACTCTAGTTACAATGATCGTTAAATATGCATTTTCAATAATTTTTCAACAGCAGAATAAGATAAGGTTCATCATTATCGATCTAATATCAAATCCAGATTAAACGATTTTATTGTAATTACGTAATTTCGTTCTGGTTGACAAGGCACGTTCTTTTTGAAGTTTTCGAACGTTGGTAGCGAAGTGAGACAGAGAGACTGGCTTGTGTTGGCGAACGTTTCGCTCACGGATGCGGGAACAGTAATAATGGCATGCAAATATGCCATTAACATTTAACGATATCGCCCTAAGAAAAGCGTGTGCTCCAGTTTAAGGTGGGTAGGGGTATATGGGGAGGGGGCAATTATAGCGGATTCAAGTCTACGTTTCTGGAAAACAAGAATCACGTTGCGTTTCTGTAAAATAATAAAAAAGGAAATTATAAGAAAATAAAAGTAACCAGCATGTACTGACTATTAAAATTGAATTGGACGTTAAAAACTGAAACAAATGGTTAATTTATGGATTTTCAAGAACATGCGAACAGAATTTCGGATATAAAATAGGATTTAAAATGTTATTGAATCAAAAAATATTATTAAGGGCTTGTCTACGACCTGTACTGATTTTCATTAAAGGTTTTAATGTTTAGATAAATTTTACAACATTTATTTCTTCTTATTCTTCTATTTTAAAATTTAAAAAAATATAAGTTATAAACTTTATCATGATTTTAAATTTATATTATTTTAAATTATAAGATATAAGAATATAAAGAAATAAATTTTGTAAATGTGTGATACAAAATATTTTCACCATGTTTAGCAACAAAATTTTGTAACCATAGAAACATGCAAAACTGATGAAAGTAGAGAAAGGTACTGAAACGTCATTGTTACGTTAAATAAAATATTTAAAATGTCTGTAAATAAAGGTCGTTAATTTATATTATTCATAAAAACTGAAAAATTATAATATCACTTATTTTTTTTATATTACAACTCAATTCACTGGCCAAAACAGGAAGTGTCTCAAATCCACGTGTGGATGAACGGAAGCGAACCACGAGGTCACCGATCAGTCATCATTAAGAAAAAGTCCTTCGACTAGCTCGTTGAAGTACGATCCCAAACAAAGTTTCACAGGCGAAAGTGTAGAAAGTGACTTTCTTTCGCGAAAAACGCGCGAGGCCCAGTCATCGTGGCACCAGACTAGAAAAAGTATCAAGTCGTATAAAAAATTTCTCTTATAAACTCGCTACAGGGGAAAATAATAGGTAAACTAAATTATTTGTAAGCAACGGACTCGAACCAATAACTTCTTATATTAGCTTTTAATTTACAGGAAGAAATGCATGTAACTGTGGTAATCCCTTGATAGGAAATGGACGTTGACGATATTTTTTTCCTCCTTCCGAATCCTTCAACAAAAACGGTATTTCGAGACAAAAATAGATTCACATTCCAGGGAAAATAATTTTCACGTTTTTAAATGAATTCCTTGATGCCATCACCGCGGCCAATTAAAAAAGGGAAAACTTCACGACGTTTTGTGATAGTATCCTAATCCTTGAAATTGTTTAATATTCAACATAACGTTTTAATTAATCTAATGGCAATAAAATTAAAATAAATTTTAATAGGACAGCGTAAGATTCAATAATAACGTTAGTAATAGACAAGCTTTGACAATTTATATTTTAATATAAAAAAATCTTTTGTTTTTGCATAACTCCCCAATTAATTTATTTCACCTGTGTACACTAGGATTACAGTACAAATCTAGACACATGTTTGCATATTCATAAAAAATTACGGAAAGTTAAAAACTAATACAACCTTATCTATGAATCGAAATATATTTCACCGCGGAATAGATTTTTAAAATACGAATTACTTCTTAGAAAGGAATTTTTATTAATTATTATATTTGAGCTTACTAGTGTTAAAGTATTAATGCTATCGTTACTAATTTTATATGTATTTAGTTTAGGATATAATATCCCCTGGAACTGCGTTGATAGTTGGTTAGATGGGCTGCGTACGAGCAGCAACCCTTGCGGCAAATACTGGAAATTAGACAGTACTAAACTTAAAGCATTTGAATGCTTGCCCAGTTGTCGAGTGTAGTACAAAACCTCCTCCGAATTTTCAGTGTTTCAGAGGACGCTAAGAATTGACGAGAGACATCTATGCCCGTGTTCAACCCCTAACGCCCACCCCCGACCTGTATCAGACGACGCCAGAAGTGGTAAGTACCACAATTTAATTTATTGTACAATGAGGTGATAATTTTTAACATCGAGGCAATTTATTTTACTATCATTTAAATGAGTTTGAAACAATAGGACATTATAACTTCAAATACTTTTTCTATAACAAACGTAATTTATTTTTTGGGAAATCTATAAAATTCACAGAAACTTAAAGAATTTTAAATTTATTTTTGTGTTTGGGTTTCAATCCTATATTTTTTTTGGTGATTTAATATACTCCTAGAAATATAAAATAATTAATTATTAAATTAAGAATAATATTTTTGAAGTTGATCAAATTTTTAAATCCATGTTTTAATTAAATAATTTTTCAACCACAAATTTTATATGTCATATTGTTAAAACGGTAATTTTTCGATTTATTTCATTACAATTTGGAATTGTTCATTAAAGGACAAGTTTAGCAAAACGCCTTAAATAAATTGTTTAAGTTAAAGACAAGGATTCCATTTTTCAAGTTTATTTTTTTGTAAAATAATAGAGAAAAATTACAAAGATGAATTATTAGGTACTTTTGTAAAACAATTTGGCTGTTTACAATAATAGTTAATTTAAATTAGAAAAATGATAAAATAATTATGTTACGTGAACTTAAAGCTTCCTTGAGTAAATTTCACGCCCTATCAACCAAATCGGAGCAGTGGCGGTAAAATACTCGAATTTTGATGCCCAACTAAGAGTCAGATCGAAACGTTCAATTTCCATTCGCAGCACGAGCTCTCTCCTTCCCTCTGAGTTCTCCCCCGTTCACATTTCCGCATCCCATATACGACAAAAGCCGCCCCCGTCTCCAGACTTCATCAGCTGTCTGGTGCATTCTTGGTCTTCTCCTTCCTGACTTCAGTCGTGCCCCTTTTTTGAATCTCTCGCACGAGTCTTCAACTTCCAACAAAGGACTAGGAGCCCGAAAGTCATTAACAACTCCTTCTATCTCTCACTGAGTCTCTATCAGCCTCCTGTGGGTTGATCGTGGTCTCCCAACCTCATACATACGACCAAAGTGTTTTTAAAATAAAATCGGATAAATTCAGAAAGGACAGAAAAAGATTCAATCAAACTCCACCATATAGGCCATGAAATGGAATTAAAATATCCCCTCTAATGGTGGGGGGCTCTTTATTTCTGTGATGCATACAGAATATTCGAGAAAAAGCGTAGGCCTACAGATGGACAAGGCAGAATGCAAGAAGCTGGACAAGTTGAACAATTGTCTATGGTTCGACTGCGGATGGAATACAGGTGTGATAAGGTTTGGTGGGTCTGGATTGAGCCTCTTAAATTAAATTAGGTCAAAACATACAAAACTTATAAAAGGGTTTGGGATAAGCCTGATTGACACAAATTCAAACTTCCCAAGTTTGAATGATGATCATAAACAGCCAGATTTTGGATTACTAGACCTGAATGAAGAGTGTTAGGACACAGATTTATTAGATCTCATGAACATAGTGCTTCAAAACTGTCAGAATGTTCGGACATTTCCAATGAAGAAATGACCCATGACAGGAGGACTGAAAATTCTTAATTGGATTTTTCATATTCAACTGACCAAGTCCATCATTGAGGTCGAAACTTTGTGTTAATTTTTGTATTTTTTTCTTAATAATGTTAATGAATTATTTTTACTAATTTGGCTGTGCTCATGACATTTATATAGTTTTTTTGACGAGTGATGTCATAGACCATCTACCGCCCAGATAAAATTATAGTTTGACATCGAATCCTTGATATTGCAGTTTTTTTCAAATATTTATAAATTAATTCATGGATTTTTATTCATTTCAGTCACATATTTAAAAATAAAAAATAGAAATGAAGGAATAATGTTTTCATCTACATTAAATATATCCCTCTGATTAGCAGAGGTAAATTAAAATTTTTAAAAAAATCTGTATTGGTTGTACCAGAATCTATTTGTTACTTCGTTGTATATAGAAAGAATGTTGTTATTTTAATAATCTACTTCTTAGTTAAGTATATTGTGGTACATTAATAAGGACTGTATTCTTTGTTCTGTAATATTTCTGATTATACAATCATCCTCCTAGACTTGTACCCGTATTTATTGTTTGCAATTGAAAGCTAATGCAAAAAAATTAACATAGTAATAAAATTAACAGTTATATATTTAAGACTTCTTTAAATTAATGGCATACCGTTTCCAAAAATTTCTATTATGTCATAAATATTAAAATACTAAAATTAACATTTTTAGATAAACATATTTGTTATTTACAAAAATTTATTGTTTATATTGCAATGTTTGTTATATGGGTCGAACGAAACGCTCTTTAAAATCTCAAATTAACGCACGTTTGTAAATTAATAAGAATAAATAATTGATATTTATTTTTATCGACATTAAACATATCCCTTCATGGTCTTTGAGCAGGTATGACGTCACTTAAACTCGTCTTGTTGCAATTTTTCCCCGCGCGCATAAATGGAGAACATTAATTAATTTTTTTTTTACCGAAAATAGTTCCATAAGATAAGACTATTTCAGAACTCGTACCGTATTACAAGAAGATCCTGACGATAATCCGGACGTGACGATTAAATCGGCCCGCGTTTACACGAGACAATGCAAGTGCGTGTACTTCTCGCCCGGAGAATTAATTAGTGCGTGTTGCGAGGCTATAGCGTGCTGTGAAGTCCACACACAACCGTGTTACGCGCGCGCCCTCGCAGTAAATATCTTGGAGAGATGAGAGCGATAAATCAAAGCACGCTTCCACACGACCGAAGGAAACGTTTATTCTCACACCCATTGACTTCGTATCAAAGCAACCTGTAACGTGGCCCCCTACAAGAGAAATCATGGTCGTGACAAAACTGTTGATACTTAATAATTCTTTCTCCGAATACTCCGTGGCACGATTTTACAGACGTCTTCCGGTCATATTTTAAACGCTTGAACCACTCAAACGATCCAAGTTTTTTGTTGAACTCGTAGAACTTTCTTCTGGTTGAAATGGAAATGCTTATCTAAACTCTTCACATCTATGATAGCCCAATTAGTAGTAACTGTTGGAAAATATAGTTAATGACGTAATCACACACTTTTAAAATCTATTACTATAGTTAACGGATTTTTACGTAATCGTATCGCCGCCGGTCTAATAGTGTGAGATGACGTCATACCAACATCACTGAGTTGCGTTTGCGCCTAAATTATAGGTTCCCTTTAATATATAACTATATATTTTGTTGATAAAATACCGTAAATTGTTTTAGGACCTTTATAAATTCCACTACAGACTTCGACTTCAAAGAAGTGGTTTGCAATTATCAACCTAAATTATATTTCGCCTAAAGATGATTTGTTTACTGACAAAAAAAGTCTACTTTTTTGGAAACATGTACACGCCTCTGAAGTATCTCTGATGGTCATAAATTAATTCTGGGAATTAATACTGCATTACTCATTCGCAGATCAAGTAAGTGCTTGAGTCTCTGTTACGTGGTTTCTTAACTCTCCAGCTTTTAATTTTTTTTTCCGTAGCATAGGCTTCAAATCGGGTTTATAAACGTATAATCGTATATATAAACGTACGCCATCAGTAGTAACCCGAAGTTTACCCGACTTTCAACCGGAATACCGAATGACTATTCCATTGTCTGAGTAAATAAAAACAAGAGAGGAAAGACGATGGATAATGGTTGATAAAAATAAGATAGGCGAAACTAAAAATTCAGAGAGATTCAAGAAATTTAATAGAATATAATTTAAAAGACCTGAATAAAATAATTAAATATGACCTTAAACACTTCATAAGTGTTTTAACGTTAATTATTTAATGGGGAATTTTTTCCAAGTAGCTGAGACGAGGCGCGGTACTGGAATTTGGAAGCTGCAGGCAGTATTTGGTAGGATGCTGTGGCTCAGTGTTGGGAGAGGAGGTTCATGTTTCAACAGCTGTTCGTCCCAGATGCTAACTGTGTGTGAGGGAGATTTCAATGTGAAGTTATTACTTAACGAGGTGCGTTTGTTAGTTACACAAGCATGGCGGCTCTCGCTGAGCTAATCATCTTCTTCTTCGGCACACAGCAGGACGTAACAAGCCGCTAATATGCGGACAAAGCCAAAAACGGCTCTTTCGGATTCCCTTTTAAACTGACGCCGTGGCTCCTCTTGTGACATCGCTGGCCCACATGAAGAGAAATTACCCAACACACAAAACACACACACGCTTTGCGTGTTGTAATGAACCGACGACTGCTTACTTGAGAACCAATTCTTCCGCATGACCCCTTTTTTCGCCCCGTCGTGAGGAGAGGCTTCCTACTTTCGTAACAGGCTTATTTAGAGCCGTTTGCATAAAGACTTAATGCGCTCCTCCTACTCATAAGCAACTTAAAAATATCCAGAAAAAAATTCCCCGATGAAACGATAAACATTAAAACAGTTCTTATATAAATGAAGTATAAATTAAATTAACCAATCAGTCAGTTTGGAGAGACAACACAAATTCTACAAAAAATGCAAACTCCTAAATCACAGAGAGAAAAAGAATGGAATATAATTATATAATGGGATAAAATAAAATAAATTTTTATTTCCGAAAATAAATGAGTAAGAAAATTTGTAATAATTAACTAAGCTTTAACAGCTTAGTTAATTATTACAAATTTTCTTACAATAATAATTTATTTTCACGACGTTTCGTTCCAAATTTGTGACTTCATCTGGTGAAAATTATTGGTTTAAAAATTTAATAACGTAACATATCTGAATCGGAGTAAAGTATTATGAATGATGCCAATATCTTCAATTAATTTCTATTGCTTATTTAATTCTTACAAATTTTTTACTCATTTATTTTCGGAAATAATAATAAATTTTTATATCACTCATATTACATTCTTTATCTCTCTCATGAGTTTTGTAGAATTTGTGTTCTCTCCAGACAGACTGGTTATTTTAATTTATGCTTCATTTATATAAGAATTGTTTTAATATTTATCCTTTCATCGGGGAAATTTTTCTGGATATTTTTAAGTTTCTTATGTGTAGGAGGAACGCATTAAGCCTTTATATCTTTATTCCATCAATTGCGTTCTCAATTATAATTCTTTTCTCGACTCGTGGCCAGGGTATTTATCCATAGTGATATTAACATTTGTCAAGAAATTATAATTACTGTCAATTTAATTACTGAATTACCCAAATTTTTGTATCTGAAGCACGAAATAATTTTTTTAAATGTCTGTAAAAAGATTGTTAATTTATTTGATTTTTATTGTTAAAAATAGTCATAAAGTAAATTATTATAACAAAAAATAACGTATTAAAATTTTTTTCAGTTAAATTTATTTTTGTTCTTTACTGTATCGACCATCTGTCGTTTTTTTTAACTCTTTAACTTTTTAATGAAGCCATTATTTATCCTCAGTGGGTCACGTCCACTTCCACTTGCAACCTTAATTTTTAAGTCTCGAGGCTAAACAATTTTAAGCAATTGTAGGAGACATTTAGAAAGGGAGGGAGAGAAAAAAAACTCGCTCTGACATTTTACTATAAACGGGGTCTCGCATTTGTTCTGCAGTGACATAACTCGTTAGCGTGAGGTAACAAGGCTGCAGAACAATTGTCTGTGAAAGGCAGGCGGGACCTTTAGGTACCTGTGAGACAAGCATTGTCTCGGTGCATTAGGTCCTCCCCACTCCCGTTACCTAGCTCCCTATTATTCCTTGGGGAAGCCCGTGTTTTTGTTTTGCAGCGGCGCCCAGTCACGACCAACCACAGAGGAAACACACACACTCTCGCTAATAACAGTCATCGGAGCAAACTGCGAGGGTGACACTACGCCTTGCTCCAATCTTCATATGCAAAGAAAGAAAAATAAGTATAAAAGAGCACTCATAGGGTGACAAAACACCAAAATATGGAATGGTCCTTTAAAATTTGAGATCAGTGGCTCCGCGCGGTGTCAGATACAAGAACTACAGTTAGTAGAACGAATACTGGATTTTTATATTTCTTGTTCCAAGGGTCCTCTATAGAGGAAACGGGACACGCCATATCAATGTTTCATGAATAGAGATAATATAATACAATAGGGTACACACAACTATGAAAAATACATCAGTAAGAAACGTAAGATCAAAACTTTCAACCCAAATGAAAATAAGTAATAAAAGAATTTGTTACGTCACATTTATAACTCAACTGGCATGAGACGGTCAGACGATAAATAGTAATTATTTAAAAATATATATTTTTTAGCACACTCTAAATAAATCCAAATTTGGTTCAATAAAATCATAAAGATTTAATATTTGATATATTCTCACAATTGTCTTTTATAAATAAATCAGCAAATGTCAGAACAATTTATTATACCAAAAAATTGATTTGAATTTCTGTCCACGTTGGCTTTAAATTCAAAATGGTATTTTATATCATATCTTGATGAAGTCCAAAAATTGTAGACTATCTAATTTTTTTGTTTAATAATATTTCCTCACATACTAGCTGTATATCTTATTTAGTTATAAAATCATAGTTTTTTTTCTATGGTTATTTTACGTCCAGTAATTAACATAGTACATGATAAAACCCCAAATTACGAATGCCAATATAGTCATTGAAATGGAAATTTGGTTTTAAAGAATTATATATTTTGATTTTCAATTATACGGCATATAAATATCCGTTTTGAAAGCTTATTTATTTGTAAAATTTCCACGTCAAAACTGTTCCGAGATTCTGAGAAACATGACAGTTTTCCCTATGCAATTTTTTTTATAACCAAATCAATTTGATGCCCGAGTTCGTATCAGTCATAAACGTTTATGTGCCCTGCTTTTCGTAATAGAGGAGGTTACGTCACAGTTTGCATTAACCTACTTTACTTCTTTTTATTTCGCTGGAATCCTGTTCTCGCGATCCTTCACAAAAAATTGTCATTTGTATTGTGTTTTTAAATAAGAATCTTGTTAATCAAGACGTGATTTTCTAATAAGCCTCTATAAAAAATTGTAAACATTGTGACTTCTTTCGCTGCAGTTTCGCCAATATATTTTAAATAAACATATGGAAAAATGGAATGATTTTAAAAAATAATTTCTATTCTATTTAGTTTGTCTCAGAAACGCTTATAAAAAACTATTTGTCGAAGTACTTAGCTTTCAGTTAATATCAATTCTTAAATAATAAAAAAGGTCAGTAAAAGTCCGCCATTAAATGATTTGGCTATATAAAAGTACAACACGTAAATTTTCTGAAAACTTTGGTGCTGTCCTCCGCTATAAAAAAAGGGGTAAGAAAATATTTTTCTAAAAATAATACAAATTAACAAACGCTTCAGACATTTTAAAATATTTTATTTAAAACTTTTACGACGTTTCAGAACGTTTTTGTACTTTCATCAGGTATTTATCAGGTTATGTTACTACGGTAACAAATTTGAGACATACAATATTTAAAATAAAAAATTTACTGTATTTTTGTATCATAATATTTAAATTCTAATAAAATATTTCAACATTATTGAAATGTAATAATACATGTTAAAGTAAATATGACCCCAATTCTTTTTCAAATTATAATTAAACATTTAATCTAATTTTTTTTATATAAAAATACATCATAAGTAAAAAATAATGGAATTTAAATATTACGTAATTTTAAAGTATCAATATATGTATTGAGTATGTTAAAAGTTGTTTTAATATACAGCATTTCTGAAAAATTATGTTTAGATCAATTTTATTAAATGTCTCAAATTTCCGAATTATTCCCCAAAAAATCCTTGGATTTCTTCTAATTTATGTAATATGACGACTTTACGGTTTAAAGTTTTGCACGGAGATGGAATGCTGCGTCCCCACAGCAAACTGCTCTCCCGCTATCGGAAGGGCGTGGGACGAGTACCAAATGCCCGACCTACCTGATGCAGGTTTTTCTAGGGTTTTCCCTGCATTTCTTTAGGCGAATGCCGGATAGGATCCTTAAAATATAGCCCGGGGGCCCTAGTTAACCCTTGGCTACCTTCCTCTACCCTTCCACATCCCCCCCTTTCAAATCCTTTCCTATGCTATTAAATGGGAGTTGCCCAATGTGGATCACCCTCATGTAGCCTGTTGCCCTAAAAAAAAGTAAAGTCAATATGTCTCTCAGTTTTGATTTTTAGTGCTCATAAATAATGTAAAATGCTGGGAACTAATGTATACTTTAGCAGAGTATTTAAATATTTGATATATGAACAGCTTGGAAGTGTTAAATTGAAGGAGGGGATTAAATGTTTATTGTGTTATTTAATTGTTCGAAATTTGAGAGTTGAATAAGTGTCCGATAGCTGAATCGTGAACCATCCAAAGCTGCGTAAGGAAGCAAAGGCCATCGTGTACGTGGGTATTAGAAAGTTGTTGTACATAAGATGCTCGTTACCGGGACCATTACAGATGTGCTCTTGGCTACGCCGTAGTGATATATTGCTTCACCCTTTCAGAGGTTAACAAATTCAGACTGAAACAAGTCTTCATCATGTTTCTAGTCTCCTGGCACGCAAAAAGAGAGCTCTGGCGAAAGTTAAACGGCCTGTGGAGAAAGGCAGCTGTCCAGAATACGTCATTATATATCACATATGTTAAAAAGCTGCCAAATGAATCCAGGAGAAAATAACTCTTCGATAAATACGACCGTAATGCAGAAAACATTTAAATTGAGATACAATTGCAAGAAAATTTAAAGAAGTTAAAGTTTTACCTTTCTGTTTTAATTATTTTGTGATCTGGTTTAATCATTCAAAACTGTAAATTTTTCTGTTATTTTAAAGTCAAAATCTTTTTATGATTTCATCAAAGGACACAAAAGTTCTAACAAGTGTTACAATACCAATGTTGTTTATAATATTGAGACTTTTGTTATATTGGCCAAACTAAAAGTACTTTAAATTCTAGAATTAAAGACTATAAATCTAATTTTAAACTCTTAACTTCTAAACACAATCCTAAATCACTGTTTTGATTTTTACAGCGCCATTATTTTTAACAGAGAACCACATTATTCTAAAAGATTAATTTATGAAATGTTGCATATTAAAAAACAACCCTATTATTTTTATATTAAGCATGACACAGTGTTCTTCGTAATTGTATCTCAATTTACAGTTCATCTATATAAAAGTCGTAATTCTTATTATTATATCTTTTAAAAGACTTAATTTCTACGTTATATTTAATCTTCGACTAAACGTTCAGTTATTTCAGCAGTTTCTCTCAACCATTACGGTTGATTTAAATTAATCTTATTCGTTTCCCATAATGAAATAAATTAATTATAAATGTACTGAATTAAATATACTATATAAATATATATTTTTAAATAGTTTTATGTAATTTTACTAGTACTGATTTTATTTTTTTAGTGATAGAATGCGTTGCCGAGATTCAAAATAGTTACGTGTAACTTCACGCAGTAAAGAAATTAATTTTTGTGATTAAATTACTGTATACAAGCATGAATTGGATTATTTATATATACGTTATAACTTAAAATATTTTTAAGATTAGTTTGCTAATGTGTACTGTGACAGATATGTAATGTAAAAAACATCAGTGATGTAAAATAATTATGATAATATTTTATCATTTTTTATTTATACACAATAAATAAATTACAGGTTAAAATGTAATTCTGTTCATTATTTTTTATATTTACGGTGTTTGGACTGTATTTGTTGTTATCATTCTGTAATGACAAAAATGAATAAAAAATTATAAATCGATATTTTATTATACAAATATATTTTTTACAGAATTATAATGGTGAATATATCCGAAAGCTTTAGGATAAGGAAATGAGACATAATATCTTGGAAAATTGTCACTAATTAATCTCCAGTATTTAAGATAATTCATGGTGTTAAAAAGTTTACAATTGATCAGTATCTGTAAAACGAAATTGGAATAATCACGTCATAATTTAACTACAACTCCACGTATTGGCTTTAAAGAAGTTTTGAAAATTGTTGGCAGTGAAGAATAGGCATTTTTCTGGAATTTTTCTCTCTATAATATGACGAGGTTTAATTTTATGTTTCAATTTTTGTAAAAAAATTTAGTTTGTAGTATCCACATGAAGGGCAAGGCGAATTGGCAACAGACTATTCCTATTCAGAATGATTATTTATTGCAGGGAAGGATCATTATCGGGTGTCTGCGACACAAAATGTTGACGTTTCTGTCGGCTGCGAGCCGCAATATTGTTAGGCTGAGTGAATTAATTGCGGTCAGCATCAAAATCGAGGAAAATAAGATTTTAGAGTGATATTGTGTAGGGATAAAGACAAATTAATAAATTATGCTTGTAAGAAACTCAAGAGTCGCCATTTGATATTAAGTACTTGATTTTGTGCATTTCTACCAGTCGCCTGGTGAGTGAGGTCAATCCGCTTGTCCGTGGGAACGTTTCCCATGTGTGTGTGTTTGTAACGAGGCGTATTGTACCTTGTAACGCGATACGCGTATCAACTTTGCAACAGGAGTGAGCGAGTCTCAGCTCAGTTTAGTTTAGACCGTGTTTATGCTTGTGGGATGCTTCCTCCTGAGCACACACCACACGCAGAGGTCGCGACCTGGAGGACCACCTGCATGTCTGCATTTTAAAATACAATAATCACGGCTCGCCAATTGTCGGCTCAATCCAAGTTGCGTCTTTAACCTAGGTGAAATACAATTAAGTTGTGAGGTGAAAAAACTTGTCCGACTTGATTTCCTCTCTCACCTGGTAATGTTTTCTGCAGTAGAAGCTTCCGGGCAGGTGTTCGTGTCGCTAATTGTGTCAAAGGTGAAAACGATAAGTCATTTCTGTGGCTGCGTTTCCCACGTTTTCACGAAGTCGACAGGCAACTCGAAAGTATCACCTTAATTGCTCGGAACGACAGCCGAAGATAATATTTTACAAAACTACGCTGAGATGAATCTCCAATTGAGTAAATAATTATTTTTCGACGTGTTCCCATTATATTGTAATATTCGTATTTCGCCCGTCTGTTTTGTTTAAAATGTTATATATAGTGTCACAGTCAACAGTAAGGTTATTCCTTCTTGATGTAAAATATCACAAGGCTCCACTTGAAACCTATAGCAAACATTTTGTAGTTTAAAAAAATCTCTTCCTCTAATTGTAACGCCTGATACATAGGACGAACGAAACGATCACTAACAAGTTAATGCTTGGACCTTTTGATGATTACAAAAATTACGTCGTCTACTCCCGCTCAGTGTAATGAGCCCCAGCAGTTATTTATCGCACAGCTGTTTATAGACGCCTTGTTGAGGCAGCAATTAAAGGTTCACGTGTGTGGGAAGGCCATAAAACGACTTTGCCGCGTTATAATTCTCTTCAGTAAAACAGGATGAAAATATATGAGCATTAGTTTATGTGAAAAGTTGCAGAGAATTTCGTTTCATCCTGATATATCTACTTTTATTGGCCATGCCCTTGTGAAGAAATACAACTGATTTACTCTTACAAAAATTTCCAGAACCACTTCGTGGAATCTGTATTTATTTTTCTTTATTTCCCGTTACTTGTCTTTTGTGTTCAGTTTCTAATAAAGGACTTTCACATTTGTTTATCTCTCTACCACTGTATTTCTTCTAATTTTCCTCAGATTTTCTCTACGCTTTATTTCACGGTATCGATCCACTTCTTTCTAGGTCTTCCTCGTGGTCCTTTTCCAAGTTTCTTCCTTTGAAAATACTTGCTTTTGAACTCTATCGTCTTTCATTCTCATCATATGTCCAAACCAATGCACCTTACTAATCTCCACCTTGTCCTGTATTTTCCTGACCCACATTTTCTTCTGTAATTACCTCATTTCTGATCTTATCTCTCCGTGTCTTTCCTATTATTCCTCTCAAGGACTTCATTTCGGCTGCTTGTAATTTACTTGCCTTCCTCGTTATTGTTGTTGTTGTTCCTGCTGCATACGTCAGTATCAGTGCGTAATAATAGAGGAGAGCCCTTTTACATTACTCTGTAATTTCCTTGTTACACACTAGGTCTCTCAACACCCGGTAAAGCCCTAATTCTACCATTACAGAATTATTATTCGTTACACCACGGTCTTTGACCTTAAACTTTCAGTTAGTAATTCCTTAAACCTTGCACAGTAGAGCAACATAACTTTTAGTATTACCCCAGGGCGTCTGTTGGTTTCTAAGTGAGCTAATTTGTGATGCAGATGTGAAACAACATGCACTTAAGGAAATAAATATGTCCAAGCTTGTTGTGAGTCAACCCCTTAAACATGATTTTTCTACCCGCCGGTCAACTTATTTTCTTTGTGGATTTTTTTGTTTCTTTTCCAAGAAAGGAAATTTAAGCGTCATTCTCGGGGTATTATAATAGCACTAAAATTATCCAGTTAATGTGAATTATTGATAAATCAGACCTAGTTATATTTATGTTGTGTATGGGCAACAACATCAGATAAATTGACTTTCGTCACGTTCGATTTTTTTGGTTATTTTTTCCGTATTGTATTCACAAAAAATAAATCTTAGAAAGTTTAGTCTAAAAAAATTACAAAAATCTTGCACTAGAGGGTTAAGCGACCCCTTACATTTTTCCATCGGTGTTCCTTCCACAATTCAATTCGGTAAATATCATACAATTTACCTCAGTAAGCCGATTTCACAGTAGAATTAAAATATTTCTTCTCTAAAATACTTAAAAATAAAGCCCTAATTGAGTCTTTACTGTCAATATTTTGTTCATCAACTTAGTGTTAATTGCATGATGCGTGGAGTGACGTGTAAAGATTCTTAACGCTGTTTGGGAACATAGAGATGATTATTCTGAGTCGAGGCTTCGTTGTCTTAGTTTTACTATAGCAGTCGGTGCCAGGGATAGAATTATTAGTCATTTTGGAGAGCAATGAAGCAACACGTCATTGACTGAAGGCACCGTTTATATATTTTAATAGATTAAGGGGAACGATGTAACATGTTATTGACTGAGGGAGCCGTTTACATATTTTTTTATATTAACTGTCTTTTAGTGCAACAAAGAAACGTGAATTAAATTGAGGTGAATTCAGTTTGAATAACTTCTTTGGCTGCGTTGTATTCATTATTTTCCCCTGAGGATTGAAGTTGAAGTGTCATACAGATCGGAAAATCTTGTGAGTTAGAATATGTTTTTTTAAGAGTTTCGCTGCTCGGTAGCTGAATTTTCAGGCGGCCAGACTGGTCTCAGATGATATTTAATATTTTTTTGTTGTTGTCCACACACCACCGGTGACCGCAGCCCACATTGTGATCCATGCGTTTTTCAAACTTTTCTTTGAAGTTTAGGTAATGTAAATGAACGTTCCGCGATATCTTCTTACCTAGTAGAGTGATTATCGTAATTAATTTTCCATGGCTAAGTACTCTCTTAGTTTTTTGAGATTTTTAGGCAGTTTTTTAAGTGAATCTTCTTTAATTATATTTATAAACGTTTCTTTATTGAAAATGCGTCTGGAATTTTATTATTTTCGATTAAAAAATAATTACCGGAGTGTGTTTGGTTTACTTTAATCTGCAAATATGACGGTGCTTCTGCGGAGTGTTGCGTAATTGTGTCATCCAGCTGTGTTCCGTGTTTGCGTGTTTGCACGTGTCTCGCTTGTGCTTGTCGTAGAAGGTAGATTGTAGGCGCTATCTAGAGAGGGCGCTGGTGGCTCTGACAGGATTCTAATAACGTTGGCACCTGACACACGTCTCTGCTAACAGGCATTCCTTCTATTTACGGCTAGATATACGAGCGTCTTTAATCACGAGACCCTCACGAACCCGTTAAACATTTCCCTCCGTCAAAGAACAGACTGTTAAAATTTTATTTATTAAGTTAAAATAGAAAGTATTCATTTATCAATTGTGTGTTAATTTTTTTCCGGCTCTTACGTGCCTACTGTAAGGAAGCTACGTTCGCATCGGATCTTGAGGAATGGTCTATCATCCATATTGGGCTTTTTTACACGTATTGTGTTTGAAATGGCTGCTAAAAGGCTGTTTTCGTGTCAACCCCTCCTCATATTCACACACTTCTCTCCCCCTTTTGTCGTGCAACTTCCCTTGATCTTACACAAAGGAAAGGGTCACGCCTGTTATTTCCGTGAGAAAGTGGTGCTGAAGATCTCACAACCCTCTTTTACACCCCCTCCCCTCTGAATCGCGATTGGGGAAACATGTATCACCATTTACGAATCTTCTCTACGCTCTTTCGCCAAGATTTCATTTTAAACCCAACGAATTTAAAAGGATATAAGGAATAATAAACAATGTACATTATAGCTAAGATATTTTTTTTTATAAAACATACTTCGTTAATATTTTTCTAATAAATTTTCTACCCGTTTCAGAATTATCCGCACACAATGATAACTTTTAAAAAAATTCTAATATCTACACCAATATCGAATTTCTGTTGTAATTATTTTTAGAAATTATTTAACTCTCCTGCTTCAGAAATCGGTGAGTGGTTTAAAATAAAAATAAACACTGCTTTCGCTTTGCTATAAATTCCCACCCTCAATGAAACAAAAATTTTATTTTTAATGTGTCCAGAATTAAGTCCATTACTTAAAGTAAGTGGCAGGCACAGTGGAAACCGTGGGTGTCTATAATATAATTTGGCGTAGGAAATAATTAATTTATGATTGAAGTCAGACAAATATGACTAATATGACTAATGTTTTCAGGCAAAATTTTATTTCAATAAAAAATTCATAATCTGAGTAATTATAAAATGAAGGTGAATTAAAGAAATTAATGACCTTTTCAGATAATTTAAAATATTTTATTTAATACTTTAACGACGTTTCAGTACGTTTTAGGCGGCCCAGGTTGATATTTTTGAACCTTTCGTTGCTTGAATCCCTTTGTCAGTTATTTCTATACACAATTAGGCTAAATTAAACTAGATATCAACATAGTCCTCCAAAAATTTAAATATAATAAGGAAGACCTTTGTTTCTAATTTAAATTTTAAAACCTTCGGGAATAGTAAATTAAAATGATTTGACGTCCGTTATTTTTTTTGTATAAAACAGCATGTGGTTTAGGACCAATAACAAACAATTTATTTTTAAAAAATCAGTTTTAAATAACAAAAATTTTTCTGAATGTATTGGAACCTTCTTCACTTAAACATATGTATGAAAATCGTTGTTGTTGTATTATAAAGAGATTTTTTAAGTAAACTCTTCTTGGCTGTAAACTAAATTTTGTTATAATTTAAATTTTATTAATTGAGTAAGAAAGTCGCGCTTCCTCCATTTTTTTGTGTAATACTTAGATTAATAATATTTTACCATCAAAATGTGATAACCAAATAATGTATAACCTTTTCAATAACAGCATTGTTCGGCTGCCAGAATATATTAAATTGTTTTAAAAATATAAATCTGTGTTTTCTACATCACTGCTGCTGCACTGCTTTTTCCCCCCGCTGAAAGTGTGTCGGAAGTTATGGTTGGCCTCGATGTTGGCAGCCCTGTGATGGATGCGAGGAAGACTTTTGCCGGAAATTGCGCAGTCACCTTGACTCACTTATCGCCCGTCCTCGGGGGGACAAATCGATGACTGTTCGTCTCCACAACACAATGACGAATCGAAACAGATTCTCCACAAACTGAGGAACAGGGAAAAAAAATAATTGCTGAAAATAGATTTTTCATGTGTGTGTGTCATCACGATGGCTTCCGATGATATCGATGGCCACGTAATCATACATAGGTCTCGAGTTAATTATTGAATCTAGTAATTGAATTACCAAATTCGACTGAGAAAACAGTATCAGTTAAACGCCACTCCTTCAAAGTACAATAATTTCATTCTTTTTTTTTACGATGAGCGTCTGTTTACAGCCCCTTAACCGAGGATACAAGTTCAGTTATAATTTTAATTGCAATAATTATATTTTGATTAAACGAATATAAATTTTGTTTTCAAAACTTCTTAAGCAACTTCTTTCACTGTGATTTTATTCGTCTTATTACCTTACGTTGATGTGCCACAGGGGTAGTTGCCGGAAAACTGACGATCTAATAAAAAGCAAAATTACTCGACTAAGAGAAGAAAATTTGATGTAATATATATATCAAAATATTATACGATTATAACACAAATAACAAGAAAAATTTCTCCATCTTGACCAGAGCACGTACGTTATGAAGCCTTAGTTAATGACTTAAAGGATTTTATGTTGGTGTGATTTGAAAAAAAATATATTTTTTGTGACATTCTGTCTATTGTTTTCTGTCTTAATTATTAAATATAATATAAAATTATTTTGCATCATTCCTCGACATCTTTCACATGAAATTTGACACGTGTTAAATATTTAACGTCAACGGCCCAATCGAAGAAAATAAGTTGTAAGATCGCTGCATTCATAACTTGTAGGAATAAGAGACTTAAACAAGTTCCGTAGAAAACAGATCGATGGGGATTTCGCCGGTGGATCCACTTTAATTTGTCATCAAACGCGGAAGCCAAAGTTGTGGTTAATGATCCGAGAAATTGTCTCCAAACATAATTACTTTTCTGTTGAAAAGTTAATTAGCTCGGGTCTTTTGTTGAATTCATGGATGGTTAGCTTATTCCCCCCCGCTAAAAATAGGTTCTCAGTATTCAAAATTTATTTCCATAATAATTGAGTTCTCCGCCAACGAGGAACACTTTTAGTGAAAATATTATATTAATATAAAACAAGAACTGAAACACGACACAGAAAGTAATTTCAGGTTTTGTAATATTAAAAAAATAAATATCCGGACGATGCTTTCTAACAAGTCATCTATTCTTAAGACCAAAATAAAATTATAGATTACATTATAATATAGAAATATTTTTTTTAATATACACTGACGTAAATCAAGCTAAAGTATCGAAGAGCAGTGTCCCAAATAATTGCAATTAAATGTAAAATCAATCGAAAGTCTGTTAAACTTGTGTGTGTAAAAAATTGAGAATTTAAAAATTTCAACGTTTCGTCCAGTGATTAGGACCGCTTTAGGCAATTAAAATAATTATATGTCACATAGGAGACCTTTTTATAAATTTAATTTTAAACATGTGATTAGTACGACTTTTGGTATTTAAAATAATTACATGGCTATTAAATTAAATTGAAAAGAGCGAGATAATTCATGAAAATATGTAATAAAAGAAATAGTAGTATATATTTATTCTTTAAGATTGAGCTATACGTATAATGTCCCATTATAATCTCTGAAAAATGATAATATGTAATTATATCGTGTAATAATTTAAAACCTGATTATTTAATATTCACGGGACGAAACGTCGTTAAAAATAAATTAACGAGAAGGTTTTTGTAATTTCTCTTTTTTATTCAGATAACTTTATTATCTGACTTATTTTGTCATTAAAGTTTATGTAATATCATTTAAGATTGACAGATAACTTTTTGTTCATATCTGAATAAATATAAAACATTTTTTATTTTATTAATAAAATTTAAAACATAGTTCTTTTTATTTCTACGTGATTTTTTCTGGCTAAATAATTGTAATATCACGACATTCCAATGACACAGATCAATAAATCGTGACATAAAATAAAGGCAAAAAATTTGTTTGATAGTTCTTCATTAAATTCACTGATATAACTGCCCAAATATTAGGCCCCATTTTTTTTTAATTTTAAAATGTTCTAGACAAAACTTGCTTAGCTTGATGATAATCTTTAATTATAAAGAAAGATGTAAAATATTTTACGGACATGGCAATCGTTGAAATGGAATATTTTCGTATTGATTTGTAAATCGGCGGTGTTGCGCAGTGGTTAGAGCATCTGCATGCAAAGCAGTGGACCAGTCATCGAGGGATTAAATAAATTTGTATTTTAATATTTTTCCCCCTTGGATAGTTTCGTATCAAGGAAGTAAATTTTATTTCTTGGCTTTCTAGTCAATCGTCACTAAGCTTTGGAATCGAATAAATTAATTTTCAACTAATTATGCTTCCAGAGCCCACTCTCTGATTTATTTAGGAACACGTTGAGGTTTCCTCTACATCCGGAACACTTTCCACGTAGCATATCGGTTAAAATAGAGATTCCAAACAGGAAGCCGAAGCGTCCTTGACACAGAGTTCTGGAATCCAGCTTCCGCTCCACACACACACGCATACACTCACTGGAGAGAGAAAAAAAAAGACTAACTGGGATCTCTCCCAAGGCCGAGACAGATACGGATTCCGGAATAAATTTAAAACAGCTTCAATCTGGACGCACAAGAAAAACGGGTCCTTGGAGTCAAGTGACGTAAACTATTCCCATATCAGCCGTGTTTCTTTTTTTTCTTATTATTTTTAATTTTAGCGTGTGACTCGACCATGTGTTCTGGTGCAAAACAGATGTGAAAATATTCGCAGACGCAACATGGGTAAGGCACAGCTGAACTGTCACGTACTTAGTGATGACGTCACCGAGCTGTCGAGAGACACACTATTTGTATTATCGCTCCATATTCGCTGAAATAAAATATATTAGAAATATACAATTAGACTTTGTATTCAGAATATTTATAGTAGTATTAAACCCAAAACTTTCTCAGTAAATTGATGCTTATTTGTGGAAAACACACGTCACAACATCGCAGGAACTTTCGCCAACTATTTTTGTCATATTCATGTGTAATAAACAGTTCGTAAAACTTAAAGTGCGTCTGAAAATAAGTTACAAGCAGATTAGTTAACCTTTCGTTAAAATACATTGAATAGATCAGAATGTTAAGTAAAAGAAAAATATTAGTGAATGTTGTTGTTTGATGTTCTTCAACGCTCATCAAATTTCTTCCTTCTATGTAAATTCCGGAGAAGGAAAATCTATAAATACTTATACGTATAAATAAATTTTTGGGGAAAAATTTGTATAAATTTCTTTGGATATTTAAGTTTCTGTTTGAATTTTCTCGATCAACAAACTTTCCAGGAATGGAGTGTTGTCTGGATTTAATTCAATACGAAACTCGTTAAGTAACAAGGTAACAACCTACAATACGTTATTGTGTTTAATATAATATTTACGACTCACATTTTAAATTTTGCAGGAAAAATAAGAACAATCCGGCCTTGAAACTTAATTACAATATTTAGTCGTCATAAATTTATGACGCATGATGTGTCGACTACGTATATCATTCAGTTATTTCCGTACAGGCTGCAAACCTCACGGGTATTCATTAGTTCCTTATCAGGCTAATATATTGCCGCGTTGCTAATAACACGGGTACGGACTAAATTTATAGCTTTTAAAATATATGATATATGGTTCACATGCTGCGTAAATAGAGCCTTCATTGGTCAGCATCTTGTCTGCTTCCAGCTAATTCCTTGAATAATAATTGTTAAGAGATTGCCACGACGATAAAATGATGTAATATTACGTATATTACACGTCTTTTTGTGTATATATTTTTAATTTTATTAATTGTTTATATGGGTTTTCTCCAAAAAATGCAGTTTTGTTGGTTTTTAAATATGACTATGCCTCTGAGAAATGGAAGAATTACTTTATGGTTTTTGGAGATTTTCGGTTCAAAATTTTGGTTGTTTTATCCTTGAAGCATTCGATAGATAATTATCACTGAATTATTATAAACAGTAGCACTTGAGACAGACACGTAAATGCGCACCATTTTTAAAATACGGGACAGGGACAAATTGGATGAATCAAACTACAGAGGAATCGAGAAAGTAATGAGTCGGCAGGTGATCAGACTGTTCAAAATAAAATCATTTGGTTACGTGGAGGAAATTTTTCCTGATTTTTTTTTGTTAAAAAAAAGGTGCGGTTCAGTTTCGTCACGGCAAAGGTGGCCTTTTGAATCTGGATCGCTCGCTAACTGTGACGTGGGTGCAAATGGGAACAATACGCAAAGTCAGCATGGAATTAGGACCTCCAGGACGTCTTTGGTCCTTTCCCTTTGTTCCGCCACACACACACACACGTGCGCCTCGACTAGCGTGCCAAATTTGCATCCATTGTCTCCTTTAGCTTTAACACACCTGGAAAAAGAGAGACAGGGAAACCTCATCTGCACACCTGCGAGGGTCTCTTCTACGCGTGAAACAAATCGGGACTACCATTGCAAGTAATCGTAACAGTCAACTAAAAAAACGTTTAAATTCAGAAAAAAAATTCATTCAGCAAAATAAGAACAAACTAATGGTAATTTTTTCTGTCATATAAATAATTTCATTTTATTAATGTCACAATAAAATTGCAGGTTCGGTTCTTCATTACGTGTCTGAGGGAATAAAAAGGTCTGTATCGTGCTGTTATGGGGTTTCGTTTCGTTTGTTTTCTCTTAACCCCGACGCCCGTGCCAGATTCCCGGGGACTTGGAAAACGGAACCAGGCCAGGGATGCTTCTTACGAGGGAACGGGGTCGTTACACATACAGACACAGACACACAAAACCTCTCGTTAATGAGCTCATTAAGAGCTGTTAGCACGTTGAAAGTGGCTGCCGAAGTTTTCTTAACAAGCAGGCGAGGGAAGAAGGGTGGTCTCGTCCCTCGAACCCTACGTTAGAGTTTCTCCTCGTCCTTTATAATGCTCCTACAACGATTTAAACGATACTTATGCAAAGGAAAATATTCATTTGGTGTCTCGAGTTTCCAGTAAGGCGTCCTTTGAAACCGAGTTCATATGAAAAATAAGGAAAACGTTCAGTAACGTTCTGTTTGCATAGTAATAGCGTTAGATTAAAGGAACCAGCCAACTGTGGTAAGTAGTGGAACACTCTATGGGTTTGTAATGAGGTTCAGCCACTTGTCCAACTTGATTTCACTTTCCTTTTATTCTTATAAGTAATTTATATCCCGTCTCCAATATATAGTCCGCACAAATACTACTATGATTGGCCTCTTCAAGGGACACTAACGTATATTTTTTTACGTATAAAGAAGTAGCCAAATTAAAGGCAAAAATTAAATGATAAAATAATTACGACACAACCTTGCGTTGATTAAAAACACAAGAACCGTGTAAAGATACAAGAATGGTGATTGGCCGGAAAACCAAGAGTGGGGTGCAGATCACTTTTTTGTTATTTGGGTACTTATTTATCTAAGTAGTATACTTTTAACACACACGTATTATAATTTCAAAATTTTCTCCGTTATATAACGCTATATATCGAGATTGTCGTTACATTAGGGTTTTATATTTAATTTAATTTATTACAAACCTCAGCAAATTAAACACTTATACTGGATTAAGATGTTTATTTAGTTTAGTAGTCTAAAGGGATTTCGGTCATACAGCATAATTATTTTCTTATTCCCGATTAAAACGTTTATATGTTTGAAATTTAAATTTTAATATCCAATATATGTATATATAGTCTTCAATTTAAAATACAACGATTAAACGTACTAACTTAATTATGATTAACACTATTAAAAACATAAAATGCAACCATATTAATTATTTCGCTAATGAATCTTGCGTTGGATGTTTTCACATGTGTTCGCTGGTGTCGTGAAATCCGATTCTTCATATCCAGTCACTGACAAAAGAACCACCGTCATAAAAGTAGTAGTTGATGACCGAGTGTTGCTGAGCTACGAAAAATGTGATTGTCCGGAAAATTGCCAGTGGGGTGCAAATCACCTCCAAGATATCACAAAAAATCTCCCAATATTGTGATTTTATTGGTTAATTAGGAGAATTTTCTGTGTAGACCGGTTAACAGACAATTGACAGACGGAGTACACACGAGTTTATTGAGGGGAATGTAAGGAAACTTTTTAATTGTAATGCAACTATCGATTACGGTTATTTTCGTACTTAATTATGATATATATATATATATATCAGAGTTTCTCCTTAGATATTTTTAAAACATTTTTTTCATTTTCATTTAGTCTTGACTTATAACGAACCAGTAATTTTTATTCTTCTTAATCTATCTCAAGACTAGAAAAAACTAATTCGATCGTTTTTATTGTTAAACGATAAAAACAATTATCAATCAAAGCCATGGGAATGTTATAAAATAAATAATTTAATTTTAAAAGTAATTGTAAATCATTAGTACTGTTTTTTTTAAAAAAAATGTGTTCTTAATGATCTTTTGTAATGATTTGCTATATTTTGCAATACCATTGCTGAATTAAATGTGTGTATAATGTTTGCTAAGTAATGACCACTATGTTATAATTCGAAAAAATGGTGGTTACACGGGATTATGCCGAAATCGTTGAATAAAATGATAAAATATGGAAAAATTAATTAACAAGACTTACGTATATAATTGGAAGGGTATGAAAATAAACCAGGAAACCATTAAAGTCCTCAATTTTTTGTAACATGAATATATTCTTATAAGTGTTAAATTAAAGTACATTGGTATTCCTGCAATCCACACTCCAGAGATTACAATTATTTTTATTCAATACCTCATATTTTTTATTTTTATGGCAACGATCATTCTTTCCTTTTAAAAACAAAGTCCAACAAGTAGTATGAAATAAGACATGTTATCAGCATCCTCATCTTGCACAAACAAACTGCAATTCTCCTGTCGTCATATTATTAAGGAGCCTTAATTTATCATTCTTTAAATCGGCTCGTGCAAGTCAGAAGACGCATTGATGTGTTGATTGGGAGGGCCGATATAATTATCCTATCCACTTTACAAGATAATGGTTCACACACACACACACATACGGGCAGATTATTACTATATCATAATGATCGGCGACGTGGAACGCTCAATGTAACCTTGTCTTACATACAAATAAGTACTTTAAAAAATTCAGCTAAACCTGCCACCAACAAATTTTTGAGACACCTTATTATATATTTAAATAATAATTTTTATAGTCTTACTTTTTTTGGTACATGGAGAAGTTATGTACAAGAAAAATATTTATTAATAAAATACAAGAACCTCATCAGACTATCCGTTGTATGAAGCATTGGATGGTATTTATGTAATTTTTAGTCGATAAAAATAGGAAAAAAAATTAAATTGTGTGTCTTCCTGATCAACGGTTGTCCATTGTAAACGTCTTTCAAACAGCAGACGTTTTTTTTATTATTTTAATCTGACGTCTGGCTTTGATTTATTACTCATAAGGAAATAATACTCATTTAAAATTTTGATATGACACTTAACTCAAAAAATGGAAACTCGGGTTTTTCATTGACA
The DNA here is from genome assembly GCA_037074705.1 of Zhengitettix transpicula. NCBI lineage: Eukaryota > Metazoa > Arthropoda > Insecta > Orthoptera > Tetrigidae > Zhengitettix > Zhengitettix transpicula. The sequence continues at coordinate 48,296,053 of CM073596.1, forward strand.
TGTTTTCTTAAAAAAATTATAATTATATTGGAATAAGTTACAAGGATATTTAGGATATTCTAAACAACATATATTAACTATTAAGGATGTTCTAAGAGTATATAAAAATACATTCAGGATATTCCGGGTACTTTTAAAGAGATCATTGTCCTAAATTTATTGGTTTAAACTGATCTAATTCGTATTAAGGAATTTTACAAAAATAAAAATTCCCTCATTTGATAACTAGAATTTGTTGATGGCTGTGCTCAAAAGATTCTCCAATAAATTAATTTTTTTGAAAGTGATTAATTTTACTTTCCTACGATTGAAGCAAAAAATAATCGGGGTAATTAAATTAATAATAAGAATATAAATATGTCTTAATAAATGACAATTATAATAATTATTTGACGTATCTTAACTCTGTAAATATACTGTCCATATGTCAGAAAAAAATTAATGATTGATAAAGCAATTAACAATGAACAAAATAATCACAACTTTCGGTCCTAATTGGGTCACTTCATCATGTCTATATAAATTGTTAATTTATTTATATAATATTTTGGGACGATTAATAATACTTTACTAAAATGAAGAAATTTTTCGTTCTTAAATTAATAAATAATGTATCGTTTATATCTCTTTTTTTTAAGAAAAATTATTGTACGTCAGATGAAGTTGCAATTTACGGTCGAAACGTCGTGACTATAGATTCTTATGGTTTTTAATTATTTTATTCAATTATTCCTGAATAGTTTATTTATTAAAGTAATTATTTTTCTTGTATTATACTATTATATTACCACGAGGAAAACTGTTGGCCTTGGTGGAAACCATGAAACAAATCTGCGTCCTCAAGATAATCATATTCAAGATTAATGGTTTTAGATGCCATTATGAGAAAATGTATGAATAAAACAGTTTTTTTAATATAAAAAGTCTGGAATAAATGTCACTTTTTCAGAGTAGTGATTTCAATCGGTTATTAAACGAAGGACAGGAAGGAGGAAAAAAGTCGAAAGGAGATAATGTTATCAGCGCGAGCTGATAAAATATTTTGGATTAATTTCAAACATCCAGTAATGTAGGATCCATAATTTAAAGAGTAAAAAACGTTTTTTTATCCATCGATTCCTATTTTCATATTGCGGCATGTCAATTAAACAAGTTCCCACTTAATTCTATAAAGTAATAAAACGTAAATTACCAGCTTATATTCGTTTCTCAACATTTCTAAGATTGATTCTTATTTCCGTAGTAATGGAAACTAATTTCACTGCGGGGATTTATAGAAAGGTTTATTTTCATAGTAGAATAAAGCATTGAAACCAAGTTTCCTGTCAGTTTAATCAAGTACAAAAATATTCCTAAATTATTCTGGGCGTCTGGGAGAGAGACTGCATTGTCTCATTTCATTGCCAAAATGGTAAAGCTAATAGTGATTAAACGTTGCCATGGTTACGCTCGAAAGCGAATTAGCCTTGAAGAGACCTGAATAGTTATCCACTTCCTCTGCCCTTGGTATGACAACATTTAACTTTCGGTTGTCCTCAAACACTGAATAACGTTGTCAATCGAGTACAATGCTTATATAACGTTGGGAAATTGATACTTCCTCTTATTTTTCACGAAGGGTTTCCAGAGCATAAACGTTTATTTCTTTAAAAATAAAATAATAAAGTATTTTTCAAACTTAATTTATTAAACTCATTTTTTTACTTAATTCTTTTTCGTGGTGGCTGTAAAATTATCCTGGGCTCTTTACGAAAATATTATACATTTATTTATAGTTTAGAAGTGAAAAAAGACTGATTTAATGCTCATATAATAGACAAATAAATATTTTGTTACAAATATAAATAATTATATTTATCTGACCTTTTTAATACATGAAATAACATAATCAAAATAGTCTGAGATTTATTAAGAGCAGTTTAAAGCATAATAGACTTTAGCGTATGGTGTTTTTAAAATTTTTAAATTAATCTTAATAAAACATCTAAGTGGTTGATGATTCATTTATTAAATATGTCTGATAAATATAATTGTTAAATAATTATTTTCACAAAAATTTTATTTCTGTATTATATCAGAATTAATTCAGAATAGATTTTAACATAAATGTAAAACGTTCAATACGTCAGAGTAAAATAGTTTAATAAATAAGTTATTCATACAAATATTTAGACGACGTTTCGTCCTTATATACTTCTTCAGGTTTTAATTTCAGAGGCTACGAACCAACGATTATTCTAAGTATTAAAATATATAGAACGGTAATAATGGAACAAGTACAGGAGTTTTAATTTTAATGACTATTCATTCCAGAAATGTGACCTGATTAATTTGGACCTGAAGAAATCACAATGTGAGGACGAAACGTCGTGAAAATTTTTTTATTATTTAAATTTATTCATTCTGACTGATTTGTCCATTATCATTTATGTGTTCCAATAATGTCAGATAATTTACAGTTCAGAATAAATAATATTTTACACATAGTTTGATTTAATGTTATTTAAGGGTTTACGAGAAGAAATTAATTAATTCGGAGAAGGTAATGAACCATTTTATTTTTGGTTCGTAATTTAAAGTTCAGTGAAATGGACTTAGTTGAAAAGAAAATATTTTCAGTAGGCCCTGTGGAGGAATTTTTTTTTGTTTTTTACAAACAGCGTCCCTGAAGTTTGTCGTACTTTTAGCAGTGTGAAGTAGTGAGACATTCTAGACACCAAGGCCAGAAAAAAAATAGAGATAAATATGAGTCAACGTCATCTGGCCTTTTATCCAAGGCCGAAGTCGTCAAGGAAGCTCATCCTCCACTTAAACTTGAAATTTAAAGTGTTTCTTGGAGGAAAAGTGAAACGTGATTACGGTAGAATTTCACCATAGAAATATCTTTTAAATCAGTGTGTCGTCTTTAATACCCAAACCAATTTAATTTCTGGGATTTTGTGAATTTTATAATACTTTTTGTTTAATTATTCTCCCACGTTCTTCATTATAATTTATTCTCTTTGTGCCACCTGCTTCTCTAATTTGTCTATCTTTCATCTCAGAATCATTATTTAAAATACAATTTTTGTTAATAAGTTTTTTTAAAATCCAGATTTTGCTACAATGGGCGTTTGATAGTCCATTAAGTTTTCTATTTGGCTGCTCCAGATATTAAGGAATCTTGATTGGCACAATATGCTTTATTGCCAAGTAGCATTATTTATTTAATATTGTGTGTTTTACTTGCTCAGTTTCGGTCCCATTAATTTTAAACCCAGTATCATTGTAAATATATTTTTAGCATCTCAGGTACTTCGTTTTTTCGTCACTCATAACTAAGCCAATGTATTCAAGTGATTCAATAATAGCGTCCATATTTGTTACAAGTTTTAGTATATTATCATTCATTGTGACAATGAGAAATCCCTTCTTAGATTCCATATGATTTATAACTGCATCATCAAATACACTCAACTGAGTTTCAGTTGAGGATCGTCTTATTTAACACCTAACACTTATATTTTCTTCTAAGATTGTTACTTACCTTAACTCGTGTATTCGTCAATGTTAAAGCGGTTAGTTTTACTAATTTAAATGTTACGACAGGCATTCAATGATTTCTAAAGGGATCCAGTGTTTTATGAATAAAGCATAATATTAATACTGCAGTTAATACGGTAGTTATGATACATGATTATTAGTAAATTAAGTTACTCATTAATACGTGAAAAATTTCAACCAGACTAGGTACACTTACGAATCTGTTTATTACATATTTTTTTAGAAGCTTCAATTTCCACAAACTGCCATCGTAGATGCTGTAATATCTCTTTAAGAACCTGATTATAATTTTGCGGCTATAGAAATCAATTCAGGGTGTGACCCTAAGAAGATTTGGAGATTTGTTTCATAAACAGCAAGCTCATGGCCCTTTATTATTCGTGCAGAAGGGATTTACGAAACGGTAGACACACGCAACAGTTGACTGAGTCATCTGCTTGACGTGAGTTGACACGTGAAACTCGAGCAAGACGAATGGAGAAACGTATTACGTTTCGTACGTGTACGAGGACTGTATCAGCAAACGACCAGTGAGACATCTGTTTCACTCGTGTTCACTCTTATCTCAACTGCTACACAGATTCCCTCTTAATACCCTTTTACATTCAAATACCTCGCCTTTACGTCCATTGTGTAAATATTCGAAAGTCTTATCCAGTCTCTAAAATAAAACGTACATAATTTTTCTTTACAAATGAAGAGAACTATTCTGTTTGAATGCACTACGAACCCCTCAGATAATTTAATTCCCACGAAGGAAATTTAATATTGTGACATCATTAAAAATAATTATATTACCCGATAAGTCAGAATTGTATTTTTTCAAGTTCCAATAATCACATTTGCAGTGAACGTACCTACACAAAATAATGACATGATTTTTCGCCCCACTTTTGTGACATCTTCAGGTAACACATTGAAATAATGAAAGGAACCTAATTTAATAAATCTACAGAAAATAAAAATTTCATCTTGACGTCGTTGAAGTTAAAAGTGAGATTTCTTGCATTTTAATAAGTGTCAGAAATTTAATTAACAAGATTCAAATAAAACATATTTCTGAAGATAAAGATATTTATAATATAATTAGAAATTCTTCATGGGCCTTCCACTTATTAGAATCCGATTACTAACTTCACTGTTATAAAGAATAAACTTTTTTATATTCTATATTTTTATTAATTCTGACTCATTATTTCCCTTATTAAAGTGTGTATGAATCATCTGATAATGTTCCAAAGTTGTGACGAAACGTTCTCTGTTTTGTATACTTATTTTGTTATAGTTATATAACAAATAAAATCCAGGATACAGGAAATAATTTTAATGGAAAGTCAGCATCAAACACATAATAATAATTTCGTTTTATAAAATATATGGTCGTTAGTTATATAAAATATATTTATAACCTCGGAAAACGCTTATTGAATGTGGCTTCGTTAAGCAGCAATGAAAAACGATTAATTTTCATTAAGTACTGAATATTTACGATATTTATTTTGTAAAGCGGAATATAAATTCAAAAGCCTCCGGATTTTACGTCCCCGCGTGTCCGGCATTAATCCTCCACGCGTTTAAAATGCTTTGGAATATTTCCAATTAAAACAACGAATCCAAGTTAAAGGTCAAAATATCGAGTAAATTTATAACCCGAGCTTGCGCCTTAAAGGCGGGCAACCAAACAGACTCTTTCTGGTGTATGACGCACAGTTTTATTTCGCACCCTGAATTATTGGGTACTGGTTAAAAATGTCAAGGGCATCTGGGCCGGCCAGTTGTGTTATACATCTGGCAATGTCCCTGGTGACTTTTTAACTTCTGCTGTTTCCCAGCTGTGCAGGAGAAATAAAAGAAAGAAGCAAGCTTGCGTAAACCGAAACCTCGTGATATCAACAGTCTGTGTTCAATTTTAAAATTCAATTTAACATTGAAAAAAATATTTGCGCTCGTAAAAAATTAACAATAAATTAATCAAATAGCTCCAAAAATGAAAAGAGCAATAAATGGCGTGAAAAATACTTTTCTCTTAAATAAAGAAAAGGTAAACGGGGAAAACTAATACAATATTGTATATAAATCTTGCAAATATATTAGAAGCTACTTTTAGTTGCCTTGCCTGTTTCAATTTAATATACAAAATTATTGTACCTGAAAAGGTCCTAAAAAAGGACGAAACGTCGTTTATTTAATTTTTTGTTAATAAACATAACTTTTTGAATCAATTCAATTACTTAATTTAAAGACACGAACAAAAAAAGAATATTGTACCCAATTTATTTAAACAAAAAAATTTTTTTTCAGTAAATTTCTCCGAAATTATTTAATAGTGTCTCGCGTGTTTCGGAAATTTTACCATAGCCATCTATTACAATTATAAAACATATATATTACAACAATTTTAATTTTTACATTCGTATAAACAATTATTTTTTTCTACTTAAAAATTTATCGTCATGAATTTTAAAAATATTTTGAAGTAACGTGTTTTATTTCAATGTAATTTTTATCCTACTGTACTCTGCATATTTATATTTGTACATTTATTGAGTTCGTTATATAATTTTAATTATTTTAGGCACATCTCGAAGTTCGTGTTACTAAATATTTCCTAATATTTCTCGCAATTATTTGAAAAATACAAGTATTTTAACTGTAAATATTGGCATTATTTTATTTAATTTAGGTTATGGTGTTTTATTATTTTATGTATTGTAAATCATGAAATTTTTTGTGGAGGTTTAAACCTAAGTTCATTTTACCGTAGTTTATTCTGCCTGCTCTGAAACGTTGGTAGTAATTTCTGTCCTCAAAGTAGCTGATGTCAGAGGCCAAGTGACGTTGTAAACGTTTACGAGCCAGAGTACGAGTACGTGAGTGCAAGTTCAGGCCCGTGGGGGTGAATGAAGAATTGCTCAAGATGGAAGCCGTTGCCCGCGACGAATCTATTAAGTCCGGTGGAATTGTGGTGGTTGAGAGAGGCAAGGTGCGGCCTTCTGTGTGACAGCTGGACGTATTAACAGCTACGCCCAGATACGCCCACGCTTCTGTCGGCAACACTGTCCATCTGGACACTACCGGACTCTATGATGCGCGCGAGGAAGGGGCAATGGCCGCTCCAATTCGGTCATAAACGTCCGAAGTCCTGTCGTGTGACGAAACTAAATAAATTAAAGTTTGGATAATGTTCACCTTTCTAGATCCTTCGTTTTCCGAGGGCTGGGTAATTTATTACACTGCAACAGAAAAATAAATTCTTCCCTAGCTGACGAGTGCATAATACACTCTTTATTTCGTTTCGTTTCTCAATCAATACGTCGGCGATTTCCCGACCGATCACGTAACAGTTTATTTTGTCCCAGACACAACGGGCAGCAAAAAAAGAATACTATAATGGATCTGACGCTCACAAACAATTGAGAAATATTGAGAAACGTTTCATATGAAAGAAAGACCAATATGAAACCATGGCAATGAGACTCGTTTCAGCTATAACTAATTTAAATAAATGCAGTAAATTAATCGAAGTTGCGTGTTCCAGATCAAGCAATTTTCCTAAAAAGGAGAAATGAGGGGGGAAAGCAATTAATAAACGAATTAAATATCTACGTCAACAGAATGCTCGTTAATTTCAATTTTTTTACTTTTTAGTTCTGTATTTAATTATATGAAACAAAATTTAGTTTATGAAAATAATTCACTTTATAGTTATAACGTCATTTCAGTACCATTTTAAGCTTTTGCCTTGACTGAAAATTTATTGAATAAAATTCGTGAAATTATAAAATTTAAACATGCCCTCAGTCTGGCTACAAAGTTACTTGTCTGGTTTCCATGGTAACGGAACATCAGCATTATCGATATGGGTGCTATTAATTATTATACGATTTCATTTAGCTTAATAAATTTTACAATAATTTATTTTTTAACTTCACAGCATTTAAAAATCTTATAAAAATGACTGAGAATAATTCACCTATTTTTTTTATTAATATTTACACTTTAAGCACCAAATTTTATCAAAGTCACCGTATCAACTCCAGAAGGAAAATTAATAAAAGAATTAATTTTTGGTAAGCCAAATAATTTTGTCTCACGATAGCGAATGGCAGTTTAATTTTATTAAAATCCTTCTAATGGGTTTATGTATATTATAATTGGAAAAGGAAATAATTTGTTATTTATTTTAAAACTAAATAGAACCGTGAGATACAAACAAGTTTTCTTCATTACCCGGGCTGAATGAACGTTAATAATTTTAATTTTTACTAACTTTTCAGTCATGTGATAACATGAAGAATCAACAAAAGGGTCTCGAAACGTCGTTGTAATTTTATATTGATATTTTTTTAAAATAACTGTCTGTAATTGATTATAAACTACATTATATTTTATACGAAGAATTGGTTATTAAAAAGTTGGATAGTAATTGTGATATTGAGAACTGGACTAAATAATATTCACTAAGAATATTTTGTCAGCTTTTTGACCTAAACAAAATAGTGAACGATTCAAGGAAACTAGCTCCATTTTTTTAAAAAAAATCGAAGTTATTAATTCCAGTAAAGTCAATCATTTATTCTTCAAAGCGTCAAAATTACTAAATATAAGCTATTTAGTCAATGATAAACACTCGTCATAATTAAATACTTTAAAGTGTTACAGAAGTAATTAAATTTAAGTAGGAGCGAAATGTTGTATGAAACATCATCCAAGCCAAAAAGAAAGTGCTCATGAAAGGAAATTGCTATTACAGAAGTGAGGTAAAAAGATAGCAGTAAGTGTGTTGCTCAGTGTCGTTGCATCCTGATGCATAAAGTGAAACCCTCCGCACTTTTCCCCTCGTAGAGTTCTTTGGCGCTGACTGAAGTGAGAGCTAACAATATTAAATTATACACAGAAAAAAAAAGAGCTCGCGTGCTGCAACACAAAGAAGGCTCTTATGAAAAGATAGAGAGAGAAAAAAATCTTCCATGTCCTTGGGACGACGAGCAAGAGCTTTAAAAATTCATTTAAAAGTTTTCAGACTAGCCCAAAAAAATTTTAGTGAAGCATTTACTTAATCAAAAGTTTTTAAGGATACGCTCGTGCTATTTTTCTGTGTCTTATTGCTGGATCACTCAGAATCCCCACACTCCATTCGTTTAATCCTCCCTTAGCTCTCTTTCTTAAACCCTCATGAGCCATTACAGTGGTTTCAACAATAATTTTCTTTTCTTTGCATATCCGTTAGAAGAACGAGCCCTAGTAATGGAATTTTTTAATTTGCGTAATTATTTTAATTATTTTTTATTGTGAAATGTTACCCTATCAGAAACCTTTAATATAATTGTTTCCTTGGCATTTGACCTTACCGATTATAATTCCTTCAAACAACAAATCGTGACCGTTTTAAAAAAGGAGGAAAAGTAATGATTTCGTGCTTCGGACTATTTTTTTTTCAATAATATTTCGATAATATATACAAGGGATGCTAATTAACTAGATAAGTGCTCACAATTTGGTTGAAATTTCTCCATGAGCTAGATTTATATGTGGACCGTACATCCATTTTTAAATCATATTAAAATTTTAAAAATTGGAATTATTTATTTGAATTACCTGAAATTCAGTAAAAAATTTACAAATAAATAAATAAGTTCATAAATTAAAAATGTACATTAAAGAAGTAAATATTTGCGTTATATAAGTGATGTTAAATAAAATCATAAGTATGTAATATAAATTAGAATGATACCCTCAGATAAATTTAGTCCTTGTTTATTTAAAATGAATAAGAACATTTGTGGTTTACCCAGGTCTGCGAGGGCTATTCTATCGCAGGCAGAACCTTTTAGGAGAGATACGAAGGGGCTACCTTTGGGTATGCCTTTTCCTCTCCGTTTTTGAACTAAGGTTCCCACAAGCCGAGGCACCTCGGCCTGTTCTGTGAGGTGTATGTTCCGGGGTCACAGACCTTGGGCATAGGGTAAGAGTTGTCCGCTATTCCCATTGGAATAGTCGGCCAGCTGCCTCCTAAACTGGTCGAGGCACGGAGAAGGGAATGCTGCGTCCCCACAGAAAACTCCTCTCCCGCTATCGGAAGGGCGTGGGACAAGTACCCAATGCCCGACCTACCCGATGCAGGTTTTTCTAGGGTTTTCCCTGCATTTCTTTAGGCGAATGCCAGGTAGGATCCTTAAAATATAGCCCGGGGGCCCTAGTAACCCTTGGCTACCTTCCTCTACCCTTCCGCATCCCCCCTTTCAAATCCCGTCCTATGCTATTATTGCCGAACGTGGATTACCCTCATGTAGCCTGTTGCCCTAAAAAAATGTGGTTTAACCGCAAGACACAAAAATTATTCAAACATAATTAAACTATAAATAACGGCAGTAATTAATATATACCTGAAAAATAGACAAAAAAGACAAATTAGTTAATAAAATATTAAATATTTAATAATTTTTTATTTAAGTTACTCTAATTCTTTCACACTCGAAAATTAAGGACTTATGCTGAATTTTCGATCATTAAACATAAATAATCAATTCATGGAGTTTTTTGCTAAAGATATTATCATCTACTTTATGAATTTAAATAAAAAAATTCTGTTGGAACACGAAATTAAAATACGCATTATTTAGTTAAAACTATAACATCTAATGTAGAACACTAATTCTTATGTTTTACATTAGTTAAAATTTAATAGGATTTCATTTGTTAAATTATCTTATTATACTGACCATTATAATGCTATAATTTTCTCCCTTGGTACTATAACCCTTGAAGGGACTTAGCCCTAGAACAATGTTTACCTATAAGTCTCCGTTCTCCGCCATTGTTCTCCATCCCCTTATTCCCGTCTTCCTGATATCATGCTAGACGTCATCAAACCATCACAACCTTGGTCTTCCTTTCATTTTTCTTCCTCCTGGTCTACCTTTATAAATTTTATTGGATTCTCTACCTTCATCCATTCTTTCAATATGTCCCAGCCCATCTCAATCTATTGCATTTGATGTCAGGCACTATATCCGCATTCTTGTCAATTCTTCATTATTTCTCATCCTCGATTGTCCATTACTATTTACAGGACTTATATTATACTCAGCATGTTTCCTTCGAAATTTCTCAATCGTTTATTAGTCTTAGTTAGGGTCCATGTCTCCGAAGCAAATGTCACCTTGCTTTTTCAAGTTTCTGCTAAGGTTCAATGATCTGAACTTACGTAGAAATAAATTATAATTTAAAGTTTAGTTATTTTGGTTCTGTAGTTGTAGGGTAATATTATGTTTTAAAATTAAATTCTGTACAGATAGAGTGCTTATAAATTATAGTTTTGATTTCCGATGTAACTCTCGTCATAGCTAACGAAATCAATTTGATGAAAGAATTATTGTAAATTATTTCGTCAGACGTGATTCAAAATATTGAAGGCTGTGTCTTTCGACCGGTCACGAAGGAACAATGCGCTTCGTATTCGAGTTTAGGGAACGATAGAGACGTCAATGTTTCTGAGAATGAGAGTCGTTCCGATAAGACAGAGTACGTATGTTCCTAGGGCCCCGACCTGATTAGGACATTCCCCTCGCAGACAGCTTGAAATGGAAGGATGACGTTGCAGATTGGCGTGTGCGTGTGTGGTCCTGAAGGAATCGGGCCTCACGTTCCCTGAAGCTGACTCACAAGACATATCCCTAGGATGCTGATGGAACCTTCCCCGGCGAAATACTAAAATGAGGAATATTAAACCGTTTTATCAATATAATTGCCTGATGTTGTAGAAATTATTTAGAAGAAAATAAAAATCTAAATGAGGTAAAAAATAAAATTCAATGAGAAGACGATTCCAACAGTTCAATACTCTTAGCGACTTCGTAACGACCACAGTTCCGAGCACGTGAGTTCGCAATCCTTAATTGTCCGAGTTTCACAGATGGTCGTTGACAGTCTCTAGTCTCATTGCACTGGACACTACGAAACATTAGATTACTAAAGTATAAAGAAATGGTAAATATAAAAACGATCTCAGAATATTTGAGGGCGTAACTGTCTCGTGATCCTGGCGATATTATTTTTGGAATGCGACGTAGTCATAATTTTCACAATTGCGTCGGTCAGGATAATCAGTTTAAAACACTGATTAACTGAGCATTACTCTCTGTTCATCACTCTGTGTCAACTCCTACGCCACTCTCTGAATCTAACCTACTGTCTCCAGGCAGCTGTTATTTTATGCCAACCGACCTGCGAAAATACTGAAGTTAGTAATTGTATCCTTCCAAAAATTATATTCTGGTGGGTTATTTCCGGAAATTTTCATTTCTTTGATTAATTATTAATAATTATCTTATATTTTAATTTTACAATAAATATAATTACTGTACTATAACACCTGATGTAGTTATGGAAATTTAACGTTTAAAAATCGTTGATTGAATAGTAAGTGTGTAATTTTCTGGTTGATTATATATTTTTTATCCGTTTGACGGTGATTATATAGTTTTAGAAATAGCGCGAATAATTGGACCGCTCTTCAAGAGTGAAAGTCATTGCGTGACTGCTTCGTAGCAATTTTAATGATCAGATTTCTGTTTAATTGGAAGAAGTTAATGTCAGGAAGTGAAAAAGCGACAGAAATGTCAAGTGGCAGTGCCCAAGTCACATGCTAGATGGAAACCCTCTGAGGGATTTAGAATGTGACCTTAAAATAGCAAAGGAATCGGAGCGAAGTACGAACGCCCTTATCGTGACCAAAGCAGGCTCACAGACAAGACAGAATAATGGAGAAGTGGACGGGTGCCAGGTCAAACAGTAAGAGATATCCATCTTGCACGTCCTTCACAGATCCACAAAGCAGCCTTGCCCACAGCGTGAAACCCAATCGAAAGGCTATAACGGTTGTCCGTAAATGTTACGACTCTGGCAAGGATACAGACATCAAGAAAAAAAAATATCACGAAAAAACATTCGTAAATATTACGCCGTCGGAATATAATCAATTTTTTTTAAAAAAACTATCGATGGTGTTGAAGGAATGAGTAGGGAAAACAAAAAAGTGTGATACTAAATAATAAAATATTTATTGTAATGAACACTTTGAATATTTCAATGGAAAAATTATTAATAAAATTAAATAATATAAAGTAACAAAATAAAAGCGATTGTATTTTTATAAATATCGAAATAAAGACAAATCGCATCTCGATGTCCTACTGTGGGACCCCCTCAGTGAAAAGAAAAATCATGATTATCACAATAAAGATAAAATATATCAAAGGCAGTTCTTTACGTCACCGAAACTTCACACAAGCGTCCAGTTGCTGATCATAATGTGATCTCCGGGAACCGGTGGCGCGAAAAGACTCCTTCCTACCGGTCTTCAGAACATCGGAATCGTTCAAAAGCACAACTGAAAGAAGAAACAGATTTCTGAGATTTTTTTAAAATCCAGTGTGTCTCGCAATTCTCATCGCACAATAAATAAATCCGTCAAAGTATATAAACGACTCCTTCAGTCAGTAACGTGTTTTTTCTTTGCTCTGTAAACGACGTTTAATTTAATCGTTGATGCAACGTTACGGGGTAATGACTTATCCCGGAAAAAATATCGCTGGTCCAAATTAAATTCAAATAAATTTTAAAACTTTTAAATTTTGAATGATTACTTATGGAATTGTGAAAAAAAAATTAAAACAGAAAAAAATGTAATTTTTAATCACTGTAATTAGTATAAATTAAATATATTAACAACATTTATGTACAGACATTTTTCAATTAATAAAACTACTTCTCTCAAATTTTTATATTGTACAATAGTGAAACGTCGTCGTTCTATTGGATAATATATTTTAAAGTGCTTGTAAATTGTTATATTATTAATAAAAACAGTCGAAAATTTAAAATATCACTTATGATCTATTATCAACATTTTTGCATAAATTTTATCTCTTGTATGTTTTAACGTTACGTTCAGGAAATGGTGAAGAAAAAAATTCTATAGGTATATGACGTCATCAGGAGGGCAACATGCGTTTGTTTAGTGTTTTAATTCTCAATAAGGAGACAGTAGAATACACAAACATTGTTATTTAAAAAATGAAAAGTCTATAAATCGGCGCATGTGTATTTTAAATTCTAACGACAGACAATAATTAATAGGCGTTTAGAAATGTTTTGAATTAGAACTAAAAGCTTGCTTAAAATTGGCCGTATTGGAGGGTTTTTAGATAGGGAAGAATTTTTTAAGTTCAGAAATTTAGAGGGCAAAGTAACATGCATTAAAAATATGGTATCACCATAACTTTTTAAATTTTAATACGAAACAGATGGTACTTCAATCAAAATCACATTGTGTGCTACCAAATTGTATTTACGTACTTTCCGACGATGAAGAACTGTTATTTATCTAATCTTTTTCACTTGCCTCAAAGAGTTAAAATGATTAGAGGAAGGTTTTTCCTCTTTAGATAAAAAAAACTGTAACGGATTCCATGTTTTCAATACTGGTCGATACCTACTCGTAATCATTTTCTGTGGGCAGTGAAGCCAATATTGGCCTTGAGAGTAAGTTGGCAACAAAGCAGGAATTTCCTCTGAACAAGCATGACATTGCAACATTGCTGTTGAAATTTTGTTATTGAATTTCATCATTGATATCATAAACGTCAATTGGAAGGTGGGAGGGTTGGGGGGGGGGCAGTAAAAGAATCGGTGATGAATTCAATACTAATTTTTGTATAAGCGACAAAAAAAATGGAATTAATAATAATTGTAAATATTTGAAGTGTATCGTTTTAAGGATTAGTAAATTTTTTAAAGATATAAATAACCGTTCCGGTTTGATTACGAGAGCTAAATTTTCTTTCCAAGTTACGAATTCCAATTTCCAAACTTTCTAACAATTTCTTGTTCCTTCGGTATCAGATATTATTCACAGCATTTTTACTCGTCGAGATTAATTTAAAACGATAACCGAAAAAGGGGGTAAGTACAGCTTCGAACTGGACGTGCAATCCCAGATTTAGATGGTGTTTCAGAGATAATGAGATAACTGTTCTCGTTTCGACATATAAGGGGGGGGGGCAAGAACCGATGAGCGGTCTTCGATAAAAATCAAGTAATTGTAAGCAGCTGAGAACTGTACTATACTTAAACCAATTACATCTACCAGTACGGTTGCCTTGAAATTATGAAAGGAAATAATTATGGTCACACTTGCCGGGGGGGAAAACCTCCAAGCTTCGACTTCCTTGAAAATAATCGGGAAAAAAATATTTTAATTTTATATATACTTGACATAATATTATAAATGATAATATTTATTACTCGTAAATTATTAATATTTGTTAAGATGAAATGTTTTACGTTTTTATATAATTTTACAATTATCCCTGTCTATCTGATGATTGATAATTTTGTGATGATTGATGTGTGTCATATTTAATACTAAAAAAGAGCAAATATATATATATATATATATATATATTTAAGGTTTTTTTCAAAATAATTCTGATGTACACACAATTTTTTTTACGATTGCCTTTGGAATTACGAGTGGTTGCTACAGCAATTGTTAGAAAATCGATCTGTGTTGGATTCTTTAAAGAATGATATATCGTAAGAAACGGATAAAATTGTTGAGAGTTTTTTTTAGCAGTCCTTGTACGTCGCACGGATTCTTCATCAGTTGTTTACAATTTGCGAGTCAGTCACGGAAACATTTTACAAAACGTCTGGGACTGTGAGGGACCGTTTTACCTGTACTTGACCCAATACGAGGCAGTTGTCGAATATCGTAGTTCCTGGAAGCACGCACGTGCCTCGCTCCACGTGTGAGTAAAGGATTAAAATAAAATTAGTAAATGTTGCCAGTCCAAATGATAAGAAACCTACCCATTCTTCAAAGAAAACTCTTGTATGTGCTGCATATAAACTGATCGATCAAGTAAGGCCAGCAAAATAAAAATAAATCTGTATTCAAGACAATGTAAATAAACGATCACGTTATGAAATTAATTTCTGCAATATTAAATATTAATGTTTTCAGAAGCCTTCATCAGTTTTAAAACTAATTTGGTTTGCATAAAATTATGAGTTACATACATAGTGCTTAACGGCTGTATTCATCTTTAATCGAGTATAGTTTATAAAAATTTGTTATTAAAACGAAGGAATTACGTTTTTAATGTTTTATACGTGACTTTTAAGTTTTAAAAACAATCGTCGGCTTTCTGTAGAACGTAAGTGAACATTCGGAACGAACTTTCTCGTATGTTTAAAAACACTTCACTATTTTCTCTCCGTACACTCTATTTATGGAGTGAATGACATACTTTCTATTATTTTTCCAAAAATAGCAAATTTGGTCAAAATGTGGATCTTACTTACCATACTTACACCCTGAGTGAATAAAGTATTGTTTTTTTTGTTTTTATTAAAGTTAACTTTTAGTCCGGAGACTTTACAGTTGTGATAATAATAATAACAGTATTTACAATTGTAAAAATTAATAAATAACAAGGTATTTACAATTTATAAATATTTCACATGTAGACTTGTGGTCTTGGATGCGACCCTTGCCATTCCAAGTTAGAGACGAGAGATGCAGATTAACTTGTTTACCGCATATTAACATATAACCGGCATGATGTTAGCGATCAATCTGGTCATTGGGGAAACTGCATTTTTGAAGCGATAAGGATGTTATGGGGGCAGATGGGAAGAGTGGATATTTAGGGAGTATGTAGTGCCAGGTGGTAGGAGAGGGCTAGAGTTAGGTAATTCCAGAGTGATTTAGGTGTAGGATGATGTCAATTGGGAGTTTACGTTTCAGTCTGCGATTTTGTGAAGGAGGGGGTGGGTTACTGTAGAATAGCTCAATGGTGGGATTTGGATGGTTGATAGAGCTATTTATTAAGGACTTGGTAGATTTATGAATTATGGCAAGGATTAGGGGAATTTCAAGGTCTTTGTGGATAACTGAGTTGCGAAGGTACCAAGGGGAATTTGATATTAAACGGAGAATTTTGTTTTGTTTGGTTTGTAGTTTGTTGGAGTGGGAATAGGCAGTGCATCCCCATATGGCACATGAGTACGACCATATGGGGCGGATTACGGATAGATAGAGGAGTCTTTTGGTGCTAAGGGATATGGGAGATTTTCTGTTGAAAAGAGGGAAGAGTTGTTTTATTTTGTTGCTGATTCTGGAGGTAATGCAGGCTTATGTGAGGTTTCCATGATAATTTGGAATCAAGGGTAACGCCTAGGTATGGTGTAGTTTGTTTGATAGGTATTTTGGTGCCATTGAGAAAGAAGGAGTGGTTGAGGGAATGTTTGGTTTTAAGGGTGAAGGGGATGATTGTGGATTTGGTAGGGTTTATTTTGATTCTCCATTTTTTAAGCCCAGCTTTCAATATCATTGAGGGCGATTTGTAGTTATAAAGTATTGTTCAACATTTATTCTCAGTATGACGTGTGGCAGTTTGACACTGGTTTTTTTAAAAAACCATTTTTATTTATTTTTTATGGTAACAGGCTACATGAGGGTAATCCACATAGTGGCATTTCCCCTTTAATAGCATAGGAAGGGATTTGAAAGGGGGAATGAAGAAGGTAGAGGAAGGTAGCCAAGGGTTAACCAGGGCCCCCAGGCTATAGTTTAAGGATCCTACCCGGCATTTGCCTAAAGGTAATATATTTAATGTTACCCAAAATACGTCTCACAGTTTTCTTGCGAAAAGCAGAACTTTTAATGAATTTCCGGTGTAAAATTATTAATAATTTTACAGACAAAAGAAGTGTCTGTGTTTGGCTTTTTTCTAATTATTAATTTTCAAAACGTACATTGACATTTCATTTAAAAAATTTATTCGAAATACTTTAATAACTTTTTTTGAGAATATTGTAGAAATTTGGAACATATTAATTTTTAAGGTCTAACCATCTGTCACCTTTTTCCTCAACTGATGAAGTGGAAAATTAGGAACGAAACTTAATTATATATTGAATAAATAAACGGCAATGATGTTTAATAACAAAGAATACATTACGTACCTTTTTAGGTATTCTAATAATCTTACATATAAATAATAAAAAAAGAGGGAAAGTTTTGCTGCTTTGCCTGTTGTAACTAAAAATGAAGTGGTCTATAGTTCTAATTACGTTAATTTCATTGACAATTATTAAACCTTGCCTGACCGTTTGGCCATTATATTTATTAATGATATATATAAATATGTATTCTGCCTATTGAGAAAACTAATAAATAAATAAACATCAACCAATTTTAAGTCATATTAATTACATTGGTGTAAAGTATCAATATTTGACGAGAAAACGAACTCCTTTGAGAGATGAATGAGTGAAATTCTGTATATCAGATCCTATAAAACATCTAATTACATAAAAATATGATACAAAAAATTTGAATAAAATTTATGACAGTTTGTCTTAATTTATAAATTGCTATAATTTCAAATTCTAAAATTTTTCCATTGTAAACTACGCCCAACAATGTAACATAATTTTTACTTCTCGTTCTTGTTTTAAATTGTATGTTTAGGCCACGGCAGTCAACCAGTCAACTGTCTATGAAAAGTCTAACAAAATTTATATTTTTTTTTATCTGACAAATGCTTCTTAAAATTTTTATTCTAATCATTGTAATTATTTTGTTCGTTTCGCGGTTTTAAACTTGAACCTGATGAGGTCGCAAAATTAGCGATGAAACGTTGTTTAATTTTACATTAATAAATTATTTTTTTCTGACTTAAAATTGGCTGATGATTATTTATTTACATTATATTTAATTATAGTCATTAAAACATCCAGAAGTAATATAATATCGTTTTTACTTTGAATCAAAATCTCATCACGACCCGCACAATTTTTTTTTTCGCAAGGAAATCCGAGTGCTTAAAAAAAATTGCATTAGTGAATCCTGTCATCATCTTATTTCGCGTCCATATTCTGGTCTAATAATATCTCTCGTCCTTGTTTTCCCCAGCCCTCCTATTTCCCCACCAATTATTATTTTTTACTAGCCCACACTAAACTGTAATATATAGAGCAGACGATTTGAGTATAGAGGGTACTTTAAAAGATAATATTACAAAATTAGATCCCTTTGAGTTTTTTTTTCTCAGCGGCATAAAACTTTTTACGGTTCCCTGTTTTACAGCAGCAGCGCACAAGGAATCGCTTTCCCTTTTTTTCCCTTTTTTTTTCGAGGATGCAGAAGCAGCTCACAGCTTCAAAAGAATTAACGACGTAATCACCTAAAACAAACGTAGTTTTATTAAAAAAAACCAGCCCCCCCCCCTCCCATCCCCTCCCGAGGGTTGTATGTTTGGTGCAGGAAGCTCTTTCTCAGATTTTCCGGGGGTGTGGAGATGTGAGGGGGTGGAGGTGCTCCTACTCCGCTTTGGAGAAAACCACTGCGCCTATTTACTTGCATTATACCAGAAAAAATGTTACGGGGGAATGAGCCAGCTTTAGAAGTTGCATTATATATTTATGGTCCACTTAAAGTTCTGTAAAATGTTGTCGGGTGGATACGATTTTTTTTTACTTAGACCCGGAATTTCCACATAATCCGGGGTTTGTAAATCCAGATCTCCCGTATTAATACTTTCATCGATTTAATTAACATCCCGTTAGCAATCTAAACCACTGGATTCCTATCAATTACACACGTACAATAAAATATTATTTTTAAATATAATAGAAAAGCTTTAACGCTCTTAAAATTGTGACATATTATTGTATTTATATTATTCTTTATTATTTATTTAGATATGTCATTTATGAGGCAATATGACAGTAGGATTTACCCCAGACACTTCAGGCATTCGTAAGCCTGAGTTTAATTTATTTATATTTATACGTAATAGTGCTGTTATATTAATTTAAATTATTCATATTTAAACAGCTTCCAAATATTTATTATTTATTTTAAGAAGAGTCTTTCACAATTGTTATTATTAATCTGTAGAATAAATTAATGAATTCTTCTGCAAGCGAATTCTACATTAACTTTTAGAAACTTTCAAGATTTTTTGTCCGAATAAAATTAACATGTTTCTAAATTAAGGACAAATTATAATATAAAATCTTTCAAGGAAAAATTGTATACATAAAACAGGAAAAAACTCAAAGATAAAACGGAGAAAAAGTAGCAAGAGAGATCCAAGGAACAAGACAGAAAAACCGGATAGGGTTATTCAGCGAATTTCATAGCGACGAAGTTATAAATCGTCCTGATTTTTTTTCCCGTTGTACGTCTACTGTTTTCCTTTGTTATTCCTTCTCCTTTTTCTTTATTTCTTCCTCTTTACTCAGGCAATTGAATACGCCGAAAAAAATTCTTATAACGATAAAAATTTATTACATAAACAACGTTTCGTTCTAAAAGTTAGGAACTCTTCAGGTAATTTAAATAAATAAAATTATACTTCAAACTTATAGGGTCATTAATAATTACATATTAAGCTTATAAGATAATAAATAAGAGTACATTAATAATAAAGTTATATGTTTAAGATTCTAGTAGTTCTTATAAATAAAATTAATAGTTGAAATTAAACTGTGTTGAAAGCAATTGGATAAAGAAGTAACCAAAATGACAAAAATAAGTGCTAAATTATCACCACAAAGCGTTTCTTATGCCCTTGTTGCTTTCGTCAGGTGTCAGAACGACACTTACGAACACAAATCAGGTGACGAACTCAAAAAGCTTTTCGTCCTGTCTTTTTGTCTACAGGTACAATTTATTGGTCCAATCCATGTTTTCTAATCCCGATCCTTTAAATCAGTTTCAACTGTGCTTCTTTTTCGAAAACATTTCTTCTGATCTTGAATTGAAATTGGTACTTTTGTTAGTATGGTAGGTAATCTTCGGAATCGGTGTCATATTTATTCTTTATTTCAGTGACGCTGATTTTGACAATTTTCAGAAGGAAATGCTCGAATATATAGAGCCGAGACCAATATTTAGTGATATTTAATTGCCATCCGGCGCCAAAGAGATGAATTTACGTGGGATTTTGTTCGCTTTCATTGAAGTGATTGGTAACGATAACGTCAATGATGAGTGTAATGGCGACACGCATCTTTTATTTCTATTGCAGCCGTGTTTCATATTTCCGATCACGCATTCTTCGGTGCTGACAGAGAATGAAAAAAAAGGACATCATTACTCAAGTATCGGCAGCCTTGAATTGTTAAACCTTGTCGCCTTGAGACTACGTAACACGGAGTTACGACCGTGGTAAAGCGAAATGCCAATACGGATGGCGGTTATTACCGCGTGAGCGAGGATAAGTGAGGCATTAATTACGATCTTGGGAGGGAAGTGTGGATGGAATCTTGATCCACACCAAAAGAGACACAAGTCGCGAAATTCTTGAGGTATGATATTAAATAATTACGATCAGGATTGAATAAAATGTTGAGAGGATTTGTTAGGTACGAAATGTTTAGTTCTTGGGAAAGGGAGGGATGAAGGATAAGGAGAAAGGACCTCATGCTGACCCGCCACTAAAAATATTTTATTAAGGAGCACTCTGCAGTTGCACGTTAACAGGGGAGCCTTATGCTCACACCAGCAGCTTTCTCTGTAGGTTGATGAATTAAATATTACACCACCAGAGCGCGGGGGTAGGTGAGGGGGGGAGGGGTGGTTGTTGGATGGAAAGGACGGTTCTCTCTCAGCTTTATGGCAAACACTAAAGTAAGACGACATAACGTCCCTTCTCTATTAGCTTCCCGCCATGTTTTCATTTCAGCGAGGCAGGCTTAGTCACCGCCCATAAAGAATAAAGGAAAGGAAGAAACCAGGGGGAGGATGTGAAGGCGAATAGGAGACGACCGAGCTATTCGTGGAGCTCTTACCACTTTGGTGGGACCCGGTGAATGTTTTGTTAAATTACCTGTTATCCTTATGACAAAGAATTACGGCCAGTTTATCCAGCAAAATTTTGTATATAGAAAATTATATAACGCTGTTTATTACTGATTACAGACAATTCATTTAATTAATTCCAAAAAATCAACGTTTCGGTACGTATTTTTACCTTTTTCAGGTCTTTAAATTATAGAAACAATGTGTTATCAGAAACAGTATTGTAACTTGGTTATGGTTTTGTTGTTTCAAGTTAATTACTGTTCAATCATTCCTTTTTGACAACACATTGCTTACTTAAATTCTCCACAGAAGAGAGCTGCAGAAGGTACAAAAACGAATCGAAAGGCTTTTTTTTCTTTATTAATTATTAATTAAATAAATTTGAAATAGGTCCTGAACTGGATTATATAATTTTCATGTAAGACAGACGTAAAAATGAACCCTTTTAATTCAACACGTTAACCGGCCGATTTTTGCGTCGAATAGATATATTTCGGGATAAATCAGATTCAAAAATTTTTTATACATGCTCTCTGTGTATAGGGGAGCAACCTTAAGGGTGGGGGTGGAGTGGAATTGCATAAAAATAACCCAAAAACAATCCAGATTGGAGTACAATCTGGAGTTAAGGATATATGATACTCCGGGCAACGCCGGGCACCCAGCTATTGCCTAATAAATTACACGTACAATTAAAAGGGTGTTTTCCGTCTCACTGCACACGGAAATTTTAATTTTTTTTTTCATTCTCTGCTCTGTTTACCATTTTCTTTAGTTTTCGATGACGTATTAATTTTTTCTCCAGCAATAATAGAGGTTTCTTTCTAAGTGGGGGCAGCAGTTGATATCTTCCAGAATTACACGAAACTCTTTGAAATATTAATTTAGACATTATTTTTCCTACAGACCCAGATTTCTGTAACCACTGTGACAGCTGAGAAAGAAAATTAAAAGACATGTAAAGAATTATTTTTGTGGGCTGGATTATTACGTTAAATCAAAATAAATATTTGACCAATAAAGAAATTTTATATAAGTTTATTTAAGTTAAACATGAAAACTCTTATCTCAGGCACCTGTGGTTTTTACATTGAAGAGATCTGCTGCCCGTACCAAATGCGTTGTGTTGCCTGCTGTAGCTCTCGTATCGACGTACTGGCGTCGGCCTCCGGGATTGATCACTGGCTAAGGCGTCGGCCTCCGGGATTGAATGCTGGCAAGCCGTCGTACTAAATTGTGTGGTGCTATTCTGTGAACTCTTCACTAACAAATTGTGGCCCCTTTTCTCACGACGATTCTGCCTCGAACTATATCAGAGACAAAAACTTTACGGAGCCTCTCTTAATCACATCCACCAGCTTCGGTGAGCGCAGAACAACTGACCAGTTTCAAAAGCTTATCTCCGTCCCCTCCATTATATACTCCCATTCTTTTACTTTTTTCATTGTTAGAAAACTTCGTCGAAATGCCAGTTGAATGATTCTTCCATTGTCACAAGATTTATAGCACGCAGCTGCGGTTCCGTAGTCAACAATGGCTAACTATTCTGTCATGTTGAGGCCAACAATCGAGACAGGACACGAAATTACTTGGATGGAAATATTTATCTCCTCCACCCCCACGCACGTGCACGGTTTCGAATTCTCAAGACCACAGCAAACAACACTTCCGAGACGAAGAAAAACTTAAACCTAAATACACGCGTTACATACAAGGACATTGGTATATACCCAGAAACTGTTGACCCCAGCCTTATGCTCAATCCCTTATAAATCGAACGCTTCCTAAAATATTCAATTCTCAGAAAAATATAATATGATAAAAAGGAGTGAAATTGGAAATTAAAAAACTGTAATATATTACGTTTTATTTGATAATATTTTTGTAATTATTTTTACGGACTAAAATTTAGATATTTGTTGTCGAGGCTGAACGTTAATGGTAATATTAAAATTAAACTTTCTCTGACAATTTATATATAGATGTAACAAGGCGGACGTAGTCCGGTTCCTTGTTGGAACACAAAACGTTCCTGTATCGATTTCGCTGGAAAACTGAGGAATACGCACACACACACACACACACATGAAATAGTGGCCATTTCTGCTGTATTCTTTTTCCATTATCCTTGGCAGCTGCGACCCTGGCAGCTGAATGATCACAGGATGCTAATTGTGGCCGACTAACCTCGCGCTGGAACTGCTGAAGCCTATCCGTGTTTAGGCCGAAGCCTCCGAGGCCACGATGAGTACGACCTCTGACTGACAAACACTTGTTGGGACACACACACACACACACACACGTGACTAGCGATGGGAACAATGAAACAAAATAATAACTAAATTTGACGTAATTTAAATGAGGACTAACATTAAATGGTCAATAGAGGGAGGAAACTGAAACAGTTTATTAGTAGTGTTGTGAAGAAATGAAATAGGTTGAATTTGGGAATCGCAATTCTTATAGGTCCTAAATTTTGATTTATCATAGATATTTTAAATAGATTTTTAATTAATGAAAGCCACTTATTGGTCAGAAAATACTTATGTATATGTATTAAATTTATAAGAACGGACGTGAAAAAAAAATTAAGACTTCTTCAAGAAGATTAACATTGTATAAGTAAATACTGATAAATCATCCATTGCTATATTTTTATAATTTACCCCAATGTTATTAAACAGTCTGAAATTTATTATTTATAAAAACTATTCCTTCAATTTAAAAAAAACTATAATTTTGAATTTCGTAGCTGCTTTTGGTGATTTGCTATATTTATCTGTACAAATAAATATATTTTTCAGAAACTCTTTGCATTTTAACGAGAATCTCTATCTCTTTCTCGGCCCTCTCGCTTCTCTCCTCTGTCTCTACTCTCGTATCTCATTTATCTCTCACTTCCATCTTTTCTCCCTCTCCTTCACACACGCTCACACACACACAAATATAAATTTGTTTATTAAAGTTTTGAAAATGAATAATTATTTATTTCATTTAAATTGTTAACTGATTAAAACGTTGCAAAAATTATGATAATTTAAATATTTAATTATTTCAGTCAATTAAGAATTAACACACTCCGGAATTCCATGAAGAGTTGACAATTGTTTGTTGCATCCACCGGAATATTTATGGATAATTGTCGATGTCATTTTTCTAATATAAATTTATTCCCCTTTTTATGACTGATAAACAAAATATGTGGGTGCATTATCAATGAGAAAATTCTTTTGTAATTTTTATTTATGATTTTGAAAATAGTAATGACGAAAAATCCGAAGAAATCCACTTAAAATTTGTATAAATCCAAAAACGTGGGTTTTAAAGCATTACGTATTTCTTTTTATATATAGCGTAAATATATTACACTGTAGGCTTTACATTCAACAGGAGTAAATTAAGCAAATAAAGATTCATAAAGGTGCAAAATAAATTGGTCAGCATAATCCTGAGCAATGAATAGTCTTGGATCCTCATTCTTACTTGCTGACCAGAATGTATATGCGGCGATTTACTCGTATTATGGGATAAACGAGATCTTTCCGAGAAGAGAATAACCCGACTGAAAGTGATGCCGACTCAAGGTTTGATGGATGTAAATACGCGTATTTGCAAATCCCCAAAGGGATGGGGGTGGTTGTGAGATGAACAGTGTGGCCAAACAGGAAATTAATTTAATTTGACGTGAAGGCTCTTGTTGATGTTGGAACAGAGGGACAGCTTATAGGCGCAGATGAGCTTTACTGCTCAAGCAAGCGGTCGGCTAAATATTTGGTATGCAAATTGGCTTCCACCTTCCTCCTCAAGAGAGACCGGTTCTGCCTCCAACACTGACCAACTCGCGGCAAGAGACGAGAGACTTCATCTTACGTATTGAGACGTACATCACGAGATGCTCTTTAAATACGACTTTAATAAATCACGGTACTGAATCCGATTTTTACGATTTAACATCGATTAGTTTTATTTATATGTAATAAACACCATAAGAAGAAGATATGTCAGAGTACTATAATATTCAACAGACGCATCGCGGAGAGCGTTACACTTGCGCGTAACTGAACGTATTTAAGGACACCTGTCCCTGAATTTAGGCTTCTTTCAACTCATGTGCCTTTACGAAAAAACCTTATCAAATTTTTTACTAAAACTTTTGCACACGTAATTGAAAATTTATGTTTTAGAAATGTTCAGAGTTTTATTGATTCACAAATTTAAAAAAAAGTACAAAAGTTTTCTTCATTCTATTTAGGTACAGGCTCTGACGTAGGAATAACTAAATAACTTTACTTAATTTTTTAAAATACTTTTTTTTGTTTAATAAAAACAAATAAAAAACTGGACCATTTAACCTAGGTGAAAATTAAACTATAATTTTAAGACGATTTCATTTTAGTTTAAAAATCAATATAATTGTAGTCTTTAAAGTAAAAGGAGAAGAAGCAACAAAAGTTTTGGTCCTGGAACGGTAGCCAAAGTAGGCTACTGTTAAAAACTATAATTTTTTATATTTGGGTACCAATTGTAATGTAAAACACTGAAGATAATGGAATAAATTTTTTTATGTAGCTTAAAAACCCTAATTCCTTAATTTTAGACGTCAGATGGTTCTGAGAGAACAACGGAGCAGTATCCTATTGACTGAGGGAGCCGTTTATATATTTCAATTGATTGAGGGAATGGAATATTTACTTCATTGGACGTCGTTATGAGAGCAGGTACCACACAGATGGTTTGACTGAAGAGGACACTTTAGTATTTTTATTGGATGCAGACTGTCTGGGTAGTTTCATAAGTTCAATAAAAATGACAATTTTCTTGTTGTTTTGTGATCTGTATTAAAATTTATCGCGTTATAATTTTGGGCACTGGGCAACGTTATTTAAAGTCTTAGTAGACTATGGTCAGAGTTTACGCTTGTTGCCTGCCATTTCTGAGCGACATCTGTGACCAGAGACCATGCGGTGAAGTTTTTACGTTTACGTTTATGTTTATTTTTCTTTTTTTCTTTTACGGTGTCAATCATAATTTTTCATTTCACTGCCACCTTGAGATATATTTTATTTTTATTTTAAGCGATATAAATATAAATTCTTCACCTACTCGCTTTAATATAATTTTAATTTTTTAATAATTCCAATTAATTATTGATCATTTTAATATTTCTTGGTATCCTAATTCCTTCAGACACAAGATTACGTTTTCTTAACAGATAAAGTTTCATTTTTTGCGGCCGAAACTTTAAACTAAGTTTTGACCTTTAAATTAGGTAGGAAACAATTACTTACATTTCTCCGGTTCGTTTTGGTTTGTTTCATGAATAACTGACAAAGTTTTCTCCTTAATTTAATTTTAAACAGCTCTAAAATGTCTTCTACTGTTTATTCTGAAGTTTGATATCTACAATGTCTGCTCTCAGTCATCTCTCTTCATTTACTAACAACACTATTCACAAAAACTTTGTTTCCTCCCGTCTACTGGTCATTGTGTTATTGTGACTTTTCTATATATTTTATTACAGCAGTTACGTTGGTAACTTCTGATTGCTCCTTGGTCAATGACGTCACCTTATTCTCGTGTATTCAAACCTTTTTGTGTTGTTTCCCTTTATTTTGTGTTTTTATCATTCTTCGTTATTCCTCTCTTTTATACGTTCTTCTTCCCTTCTTACCCATATAATGGATTACTTGAAAAAAAATAGAACACCATCATGTGAGAAGTTTGTATGGAGTTAGGAAGGACTTTTAGTTTATTACATCAGTCTGAAACCTTACAGTCGAGGACCTACTTGGTTCAGTTAATCCAAAACTGTCTTCCACGTGTTTCTGCGTCACCTTAATATTTCAACTCATCCGTTTAGCGCAGATAAGGCAACTCCAACGGGTTGAAGGTGAAGGCAGGACGATAATCGCCTAGACAAGGGAACATTAAGGTGAGATTCATCTGCACCCCCTTCTTCGGACAACACAGGAAGTAGAACTGCCATCGGGCTCCATTAGTTTCCCCTGCCTCTAACCATTATCTTTAACGAAGGCGGCCTTCAACCCCTCCGAGCAAACTCTCCCCCACCTCCCACCCCCTTAACGAGCTGTGGTAAAACCTGCATCCTGCCCGGCACAATGAAAATACAGAGTCCGTCTCTTCTTGCGGAGTCATCGTCGCCCAAAATGTAAAATTAGTCACTTCTAGGCCGGAAACAGCAGCTGAGGTTTCCCATGAATTCCCTCTCCACAACCCCACATACAGGAGGGAACGTTGAAGGTACTTGGGGGCGGTCGTCCAGTAACGAACAACTGAAAGGATTAGTATGGCTGGTAAATTAGGTTTACAGATCGAATTTTTAAAAGTGAAAAGAATTGTTTAAAATCAGTTATCATAATTAGGAACACAAATGAGAGCTAATAGGGATTTTAGAATGGATATACATGGTCTTTACTATACTACAATTCATTGAACTATTAATCTAGCGTCTTACTGTAAAATTTTGAGTGAGTTTTCGAGAAATGTTTTTGCTCAAAAAATCCTAGTAGTTTCAATGGGTTCTTTGATGTCTATCTGAAACTATGGTCAAGTACCTGCAGAGTAATTCTAACGGGAAAAAAATTTTGACATGGGAAATTTAACTTATCATAATAAATTTAAAATGAAATTTGTTTTACATAGTTTATTGAATTATTAATCATAGTTCTCTGAGATAATTGGTGACCAGTTCGAGGTGTACCAGTGGCTATTTGTGTACTGATGAGGTATGCAATCCAGCGATGCTCCCCCAACCCTTCAAACTATGTCAATGCTTTCTTCGATCTTTTGAGATTGGACCTTAACAGTTCTATTACTGTTTATTAATAGACATATATTGTATCGTGAGGCTTGGTAATTATTTCACGCGCCTGACTACTTGAACTGTACGGACTCGAAGGTCTTCATTGATGCTGTTGTTTTTATACATCCCATGGGGCAGTCATTTGTATTTTAACAATTAATTATAAGCCAAATGGTGAAAACAACATTTTGGTCATTAATTCATTAAGTAAAAAACATGAAAGCTTGAAATATTGCCTGATTAATCACTTCCAATGAGACTGAATTGAATTAATTAGAATGATATTGATATACTTAGAAAGTGGGGATGAATAATTTATTTTTGTTTTTTATTCGATTATTTTCAATTACATTAGTGCAACGTACTAATCATTTTTGGGGGATCATTTTTGTATTTCTGTTGTTTTTAGAAGTTAGGAAACTTAACAGAATCAAATAATTTATGTTGTAAAAAAGAGTTTTTAGGGGAGATCTCCCCCTCAAAAAAAGCCAAAATAATTCAGAGAATTTGAAATTCTTAAACCAGATCTCAGCTGTTAATTTTTTCTTATGATGAAGACTGTAGAATTATAAATAATAATCTGGAAGTATACCATGCTGGCTGTTGCGGGAATTAAATAACAAAAAAAAAGGAACTCTAGGGGGATCGGAAGGGAGAAAAAAAGAGGACAAAATACATCATTGCATCGTGCAATTGTTTCCGTTGTCAAGGAGACGTCTTTCATTTAGATAATGAAGAGAACAGACGCTGAGAGTGGAGGGAAAACTCGTTTGCGAAGCCTATTGTTTCGAACCTCCGTCGCGTTCTTCTGGGGGGAAAAAAGAAAAGGAGAGGCAGAGAGAGGCGTATCTTTGTTCGGCAAAGAGCTTCCAGCGCAATATTATATTATGTTTTCAATAGTTCTGCTATAGTAACGTTTGTATCGCTGAAAAATAAAGCTTGTTAGAAAGAAAAATATTGAAAATGGAAATAAGTATGGTCCCTGTGTGAAAGAGAAAAAAAGACGAATAGTAGACTATTCTGAGGTGGTTACAACTGCAAAAATAGTCAAATGATAAACCTCTTGTAAGTATATTCAAAACCAGTAAATGATTGGCAATGTCACCATAGTTATATATTTAGCCTTATTTAGAGTTGCAAAGATGAATGAATCTTTGATATACTGGAGGAACCTATTGACTTTGACCGTAGAGTTAGAATATATATATTCAATTTTGTCAGTAAATTTATTAGAATCGAGTGATTAAGCGTTGATATAGGCCGCTGAATTTATTCACGTTTCACGGGCCTGGTTACACATTTTTCCATTCCTATAAGCAAGACTTTCAGTAACATAAAACCACAGACCGCCATTTTGAATCGAAGTTAGTGACCCTCCAAAACGTTTTTTTGCATTAATTCGTTCGGACGGACACCGAAAAATGTTTTCTTTTTTTATATAGTGACGCTAGAAAATAATATGGACCGCCATTTTGAGTCCAAATAAGGGACCTTCCGAAACGTCGAACTTGATCGTTTCTCGCAATAAAACGTTCGGACCCGTCCAGGTGATTTTTTTCTTTGTTATATGGTGACGCTAGAAGGTTCTCAGCGATTTCAAACTGCCATCCGCCATTTTGCGACTGAATGGCGAGCGTCCCAAAAACATTCGGCAGCAAATTAATCAACCGGTTTGCCAATTGCGGTATTAGGATAATATTTTAAAACATATAACAATTTAAATTTTGTTATTAATTAAAAAAATGTAATAAAAATTTGGAGGAACACAATGTAATATAGGAAATATAATGTTTGGATTGTAATGCCTGTTATGTTGGTCAGACAAAACGAAAGAATCGAAGTAAAATTAAGGAACTTTTGCTAATCTATAACGATAATTATAAAACATTGTTTTTGATCAAAGATGTATACTTAAATACCAAAAAAAATTAATTGGATTAATGTAAAGAAATTATATTTCTGGATAAACGTGAAAAAAAAATTCCGAATCATGCAAAAAAGTAAATTTAATTATTTTATAATAATAACATTGCTTTTAAATGTGCTGTTAATAAACGATGATTTTAAAGAAAGTGTTTTATTGATATTATTAAATTTTATTTTAAGTGGATAAAGAAATAGCCAAGCATAGATTGTTGGAAAGTTGATTGTTATTTATTTTATTACTTCATCTTGTCTGTTAACTGGCTACTCCATATTATAATTAGTGGTACTTTGTCATTATACATTCAATTTTTGATATTATTGAGATGAGAACATTTAAATGAATATTTCCATACAAAGGTGACATGAACATGTTTTCAGCCTGATATCAGCCTGATTCATTCCGTCACATCACGAGCAAGCGTAACGCTGACGAGGTGACATCTGAGGGTAGGAGTGGACGGCGGAAAATGACGACATATTCATCAACGACCGCCTCGACGGTGAATATGAAAATATGTCCTCGGTAAGTAGTAAAATTCTAAAAAACATATTCAACTTCTTTCTTAAAACCAGGTGTTTGAGTCCATATTACGAACGGTAACAATTTAACAATAACAATAGTTATTTTTGCTCTATTTTTCGTGTAACTTTTTATTTTAAGGATTATTAAAAGTCCTTAGAAATTTCTAGTAACTAGAAACGAATAAACAAATAAGTTTATTTTTAAATGATTTTACGTAACCTGATATATATATATATATATATATTTAGAGATGATTATTGGCCCTCATTATTTATTTCAGATGACTTATGATAAATTTAAGAACACCGCAGCTTTATTTTACAAGTTGCTGAATCATGAAATAATATTAAGTTTTATAATTATATTGATACGTAATTTAATCGAAAGTCACATGTTTTACTATTCTCTGATCCATTATAAACGTATACTAATTAAAATAAATCAAAAAATTTAATTCTATTGAATTACTACTGGTAATTAATGATTAGGTTGTGTGTTTACTTGTAATACAAAACTCTGGATTCTGTAGAATAATATAGGTATAAAAGACGCAACTAAATAATTATTATTTTCCGTCGTCCAAAAAAATAGAACCTATATTTTTCATCTGTTAAATACCGCAAATACTTTGTAGAATATGAGTAACCTTGCAAAAAAAGAAGAAAATAATGGGAGATATTAATCAGACACTCCTTTATTATTTCTTTACGAGATATAATTTATAACCTGTGTGAAGTAATTACGGCTTGGAGCCGCAACGGTGCGGAAAAGGAGCAGGTGCAACCCAGATAGAAGCAAAAGAATTCGGTTGGTCGGTCTGTCGGTATTGCCTCATTGATCGATAGGACCAGCCCTGGCAGACACAGAAAGTTATACTTTCAGAGATGACTGCAGTCAGGGTTCAATTCATAAATGAAAACATATGTCTTTGAACTTATCGTATCTGTTTTTTTTTTTTAAAAGTGAAGACAGACTATGTATAGGGTAATCCGCACAGTGGCAACTCCCCTCTTATTGCATAGGAAAAGGATCTGAAAGGGGGGATGAGGAAAAGTAGAGGAAGGTAGCCAAGGGTTAACTAGGGCCCCCGGACTTTGGTTTAAGGATCCTACCCGGCAATTCGCCTAAAAGTGATGCAGGGAAAACCCTAGAAAAACCTGAATCAGGTAGGTCGGGCATTTGGTACTTTTCCCACGTTCTTCCGATGGCGGGAGAGGAGTTTGCTGTGGGGACGCAGCATTCCCTTCTCCGTACCTCGACCAGTTTAGGAGGCAGCTGGCCGACTATTCCAATGGAATATCGGTCGGTCGTTTTAATATTTCAGTGACTTCACTTATTTCCCGGCCGTCCTCAGAATGCCACTATAAAAATTTTCTCTGTGATATATTCTTCTGACAGCACGATGTATTTCTTGATAGTTGACGCAGATTCATGTTCGTTTAAACGAGTGCCCACGGATCAGCCGGATTCTCCTATATTCCAATTTTTAGTACTCGTACTAAACCGTACTTAATTTGGACGTCCAGCCGCGTTTCGATCCTAATAGATTCGTCTAAATGATATTTACAAATAGCTTAATCAAATTAATTAGCTACCTGTGTCTACTTCAGGTTCCTCATCAGATTAATTGAGAAAAGAAGATGGGATTTAACGTCAATTTCCTATTCATTGTCAAATTAGTGCTTTGTATACACGTCGGACGAGTTATTAAAGATCTAGAATTTATTACAAGAGAAATTGAGAAAAATATTTTGTCTTACACAATTTCCAAGATTCAAAGGAGAAATTTCTATAGTCTTCTTTAACTTCTCCACACAAAATATTTACGATTATTTCTTACACCAAAGCGTTTTTATTTCTCCTACCCGAAATATATTGCCTTATTTATATTTTGTTGCCTATTGCAATTAGATATTTATGAATCCATACATATTTTCCTGTGGATTTTGGCTCTATTTTCTATGTTTTTATTTCTTCCGTCGAAAGGATATTCCCCGGGTGTCACTTGTTATTACCTATAAAAATTTGATATTTATTAATCCATAAATAATTTTTCGGTTGATTTTGACACTGCTTCCTGCGGGTTTATTACACCGGTTGACTTAATTATTTTTTTCTATTACAGTTTTATATTTATTAATCACTAAATATTTTCTTTGCATTGATGTTGTCACTACTAACTACGTTTTTATTTCTCATATCGAAATGTGTTTCAATGCATGCCTTATTTATCTTTTCTTACCACAATTTGATATTTATTTATCACTAAATACTTTCATTTTGCACAAGAGCTTATAGTTTAAGTCGATTTAATGTCCAGTCTCATATTTCAAGTTTGCCAAAAGGCGACCTTGGAAAATGTGATCCAAGAAATTAGAAAATTTGGCTTTAATTACGTCATGTAATAAAAAGTGCACGTAATGTTTTTTCTTCTTCTTTGTAACATGATATCCTTCCAAACAGTATTATTTTTTAATGATAGAGGCACAATCTCGTATAGAGTTTGATAATTCCCTTGTGTCTGTAATTACGTCGCTTATGTAATGTAACGACTCGGCTTCCACACACACACACACGTGGCGTTGAGAGACCCACGTGGCCAGACCCAACTAATGACATTCATTGAGGCTGTAATAATAATAACAAAAAAAACCACACACACACACACACACTGGGTTAACCCTGATATTTAGTATCTTACATAATTATACTTGATGCTAGAGGAAATGAGTTGTTAACAAGCAGATTTTTCATTGACGTCGTACGAGGAACTAGTTTTTATACGATTCCGTATCACGACTCGACTTTCGTAGTGGAAAAGAAAGTCTGCCCCCTTCTCTTTTGTGATCTGAGTCTGTTCGTTTTAAATTAAATTGTATTCTGCATAAATATATACAGTAATAACCTTCAATAACAGTTGCAAAAGTATTTTTTAATTTTTAATTTAACTATTTCATGCAAATATGAGGATATTTATTACGGAAAAAAATTAAAAATAGGTTGGTGGATCAGACAGTAAAATGGACTCGTTTTTTTCTTAGTCGCAATGGAAAATTTATTAATAGTATAATTTTTTTAGCATTGTCACCCTGAGTTTTTAAATAATCTGGGTTCTTCAAGGTTTCCGATGGCCTCAAGGAATTATTTATGAAAAAATTGGTGAATAGATCTGGGCCGTCGGTGGTCCTTGGCTTTCCAAGAGCGTACTCGTGAAAAAGTTTAGTAGTATTCTGATTATAATTGATTAAAAAAATATTTATGGGCTCTCTCTTTTTCAAAGACTTTTTTCTGATCGCTTTCAAAACTTTTGAGTTAATTAATTTTCAATTTGAAGTTTGATATGTCACCGTTGAAATGTTAAGGAAGTTGGCCTGAACCAGGTTGCTTAATTTTTCTTTTTTTTTCAACCCCTTCCGCCTTCCCTTTAGGCTGGCCCGGGTGATGTCATAACTTGGCGGGTTGCAGATCGTAAGTCTAACCCCCGCAGGAAATAAAGTTGCTGCTGGCCGGTCCAACAAAGCAATCCGGACCTGGAAATTATTTTTCTCCAGTGGGCCATGTTCCACGGTGCCTGTATCCCAGCCTGCCAGCTCTCCTGCTGAGGGGAGCTTGTTAACTCCGGGAATACAGTCGTCCAAAAAAAAAAGAAAACGAAAAAAAAAAAGTTTGTGCGGGGGTTCTAATGAAGCCAAGCTCCAGGAGCTTGCTGGCTGCTGCTTCCAGGAGACTGCATGCAGCTGCTGCCACCACTGGAAAAAAAATGAAAAAAGAAAGATCAATAGTCTTACACTGTTACTCACGGACTTCTTAGACCAGGAAAAATTAAGGAACAGTCGTAAATTAATCTTAATTTACCATCTCAGTTCGTAAGCCAGCATCTGGAATTTTATAATCCGTTAAATAGTTTAATATTTCCAGTAGAACATCCGACACGTCGTTTGCAATATCCAAAGTTTTCAATGCCCAATGTTGATCACCTGCCGCCATTTTAATAAGAAAAACTAATGAATAATTTAATTTTTAAATTCTAAAAATTTCAGCTGTGTAGCCAAAAAATTTATTTTTATAAATAAAATTGAATACTTGCAATAATATAACTGTAATTAACTAATCATAACCGAAAGTCAGAATTTATTAAAATTAAAATCCCTGAACATAGGGAGGAAACGTTTTGTAGAAAAAATTAGGTTTAATTTTAATAAATTCTGACTTTTGGCCATGATTCGTTAATTCTATTCATATTTTTGCTATAATTTTTTAAAGAAAATCAATTAAAATTCAACGAGACTTTATATATATATATAATTATATGTATATAAAATTGACCACGTTAACCTTAGTTATGAACAGAACATGCATAATTATTTCACTATAATCACTGGAAAAAAATCACATTGGGGATAGAATCCAAAATTATAAATAAATAAGATGTCACACACATTATATACTTTTATGTGTTTATTACATAAATTATTTTACTTTTCTGTTTTGTATGTATGTAAAATATTTTGTGATTACTTTACTAATTTTAGTTTATAGTGAGGCTTTATGTTTACAAATATTATAAAGATAAAATATATTTTCTTTTTAGAAGTCAGCCATACAGTAGACCGGCTCCTTAACTAGTTTTTTTTAGTTCTATTCCGAATAACTTATGTGCTTTCTTTACATATTTAGGGAGTTTATTAAACAGTATTGTTCCCTTCACATATGGGTCGTTGTCTGTTCCTCTTTTATTTGTCCTGATTGTAAAATAATTTCCTCTTACCTCGAGTTTTGATACATGTTATTTCCAACTGTCTGCATACTTTAGTTTCTTCTCTTTTCACCAACAAAATTACTTTGTATACTATAGAGCATCTACAGTGAGTATGGAATTTGATACAAACGCTTTATTAGTTCCATTATATCGTAAATCTTTTTTATAATAAAAGCAAACGTTTCATGTTGTGTTTTTCTGAAGTAGGGCCCCAAATTTCAATGGAATAGTTGATGTGGGGAAATACTGATTTCACCATAGTAGTATGGCGTATAATTTAGTATTACGTTCATGATTGGTTCTTATAATGTACTAACGAACGAAATTACGCGCAAAAGTAATATAGCACTCGTTAATTATGTTATAGTTGCAATTTAATGGACATCTTAAGCTTTTTAGAAACAGTTATAGTGAGAGTAACAAACGTATTGAAATATGGATCGGAACTTCCCAAATGATTCTTACAGCATCAGCTACAGCGGTTCATATATCGAAACTTCGATAGCATCGACCGTAACTTACGAGTATTATCGAATAGTAGTGATTAATAGACGAGTTGTGCCCTTTTACTGATACAGTTTAATTAAAACTCAGCCGTAAAAGAATATGGGAGATGGTATAGCGGAGCGCGCGGTTGTTATAGCCTTATTGGAGCCTCTCCCTCCACTCGGCGCCGTGGCTTAGTTGGTTAAAGCGCCTGTCTAGTAAACAGGAGATCGAGGGTTCGAATCCCTCCGGTGCCTCAATCTGTGAGATTGAGTTTTTATTTTTTAATTCGTATTTTTATTTCGATGCGAATCCGGAGAACGATTTTATATCGTCCGTCTTTTGTTACCTGTAAATATAACATGATTTTTTAAGGAAAATATAATTTAAAAATTCTGGCACGTGTTTTTTGTATTGAGACTGTAACTTAATCAGTTCCGTCAATATAATTTGTGAAGCATGTTGGGTATATAATCGCGTAGTTTACAAACATTTAATTTATATATATTCTGTTTTAAATCAACAAGAAAAAAATTACTGTTTTAAAATTGAATATTATATTAGAAAAATAATATTTACTTAGAAATATAGTAATGGTTTCTTTCGTTCTATAGAAAATAAATAAATATTTTATTCTGGAAGTAAGGTAAGAAATTGAAATTGTTAAATTTTAATCTTAAAGAAAATTTTTCTACGCATTGATATTGTCAATAGTTTATTTTCCTTAGAGCCAGAGCATAATATTGATTCTATATATATATATATATATATATATATATATATATATATATATAATAAAAAATGGAACAGAATTTGTATTTTTATCTGCTTTCATTCACGAAAATTTACTAATGAGAGTTTTGATATATTTTTATATATAATTATATAATTTTTATATATAATTATATATATAATAAAAAATGGAACAGAATTTGAATTTTTATCTGCTTTCATTCACGAAAATTTACTAATTAGAGTTTTGATATCTTTAGTGCAAGGGATAAAAGTTTAATTTATGTTCCATTTTTTATTATATATATAATAAAAAACGGAAAAGAAATTGAAATTTTATCCCCTGTCATCACGTCCCTGTGAAAATTTCTTTTTCCCCTCATTTAGCCTTGTATTGTTTTCTCTCGCTTCTCCACTTATCATTCTAGACTGTTGTATAATCTATAATAAAATATAATAAAAATGCAACAGAAATTGAATTTTTATCTGCTCTCATTCACGAAAAATCTCAGAGATAATTCTTTCGTTTTCAAAGAAGGTGACAAAGCTTTGTTTGAAACTACAGAACGGTTAGTCATCAGTAAAATCACGGAGAATATTATATCTGAGTATTTCGGAAGAGTGGGTGGCCCTTCGCAGGTCAACATGGTTTTATTGAATGTTTCTCGTCTGAAAGGTGAGGAAATGGACAATGGCGGGAGAATAGATTCCTTCACGGTATTCATGTTACTAAAGATTTTTGGAAGTTGTAAGGGCCTCTAACGTATCTGATAATCGGTACGTCAGCAGTAGGTTCTTGATTAATGGAAATTCCAGCTCTAAGCTCTGGAAAACATGCACTTTCCGAGCGTCTCCATGAATTTTGTTGTGTCATGCTTCCACCATTTGTGTGATATTTTGTTTTGCTTACAATTCTGCAATAAATAAATTTGGTTTCCTGCGAGATTTCGACTATGATACAAGTAACACTGTGTCTTCTTGTACTCTGCATTTGTCCAAATGGGCGCGGAGGGGTGGAAGTTACACATGACGTTTCTGAATGCACAGACAAGCCTTTGAGGAGACGAAAAGAGAGTCAACGGAGAGAACAAAGCCTTGAAGCGGCGAAGGGAAGTGCGCATGGATGAGTCCGGTCTGAAGTTAGTTG
Source organism: Zhengitettix transpicula (assembly GCA_037074705.1). Classification (NCBI taxonomy): domain Eukaryota; kingdom Metazoa; phylum Arthropoda; class Insecta; order Orthoptera; family Tetrigidae; genus Zhengitettix; species Zhengitettix transpicula. Next base: position 48,333,876 of record CM073596.1, read on the forward strand.
GCCTGGAAGCGATTAGAACCACCAGGATCTTTCTCAACCTGAGGACATTGACGTGTTTGGATGTAAAATGCATCTGTTGTAATTCAAGATATTGGACCATCCAAAATCTTTGTAATAAACCGAAGCAATTTAAAAACTGACACTTTGAAGACAACAGTTTATTATTAGCTCCCTACTGACTAAATAGAACACTTAGAGAACAATTCTCGGATCGAAGATTTACATTATTTTCAAAAATGGAAAACTACAAAAATAAGGAGATGAAGACTGAGGAAAAAATACTGAAATAAATTATATAAAAATCTATAAAAATTAATTGAATTTAAATGTATGTATGTATGTGTGAAACTACATAAAAAGCTACATCTAGAGCAGAACTTAATATTAAAAATTTTCAATCGAAAACAAATTTACATTAAATGCTAAAAATAACTTACATTAACAATGAATCATAAATCATATAATTAAATTATGAGTAACACTTTTCACATTAAATAGTTTTTATTAAATTTCAGCGCTGAAGTGCAACTTCAATCTTTAAATTCTTCATCTAATTTAGTTTGCATTTTTCCAATACAAATAATGATTAATTAAATAAATCCTGGTGTGCTTGAACACTGCCAAATAAATTTTGAATGGTTAATTTTCCTATTTTGATTTTTAATGTTCATGTATTTCAGTTTTTAAAGAACGTTTCGTTTGTTCGATATAACACGCGTTATATCTAAACAATTAATTTTATCTCAAATGTTAATTTTCAAATAATTTTATTATCAAAATATTGTTTATAAGATCTTGTTCTACATAAAATTTTAGATATTCAGAATTATAATTTTTTTATGGACCTGAAAAGGTTCCATAAAAGGAACGATACGTCGTGCCAAATTTTTTATTTTATTAAAATTATATTTCTGACATATTTGGCCGGTTTATTAACTTATAAATATAACTATTTATAACATTGGCTGGAAACCCGACAGTTCATTTTCCGATCGGGTTTGAACGTAGAATCCACATCCAATGCTCGTGTTGCTGGAAAACGCGACTATTCCATCCAGTGAAAGGATGTATTATGAATTGCCTATGAATTACAGTCCCCTTTAACGACTCGCCTGTATGACCTGTTAGCTGTATGTAGTATTGTTAGATAAAGTTATTGTGCCTATGCTAATTGCGCGATGGCGGTTGCATTAGCATAATTCGTTCCTCTCCTTGAATGTGAAGTGCCACATCACGACACCTCCTTATTTATTGTTCTCGTGTAATTGTAATTACATCCCTTTCTTTTTTTCCCCCCCTTACTGAGTAACACGGCAGGAAGGGAAAGGTGGGTCTCTAGCTGCATGTTCTGGTATCGTCACACATGGAATCTTTGAAACTGGACGAAGGTGCCTGCTCTTCAAGACGAGGAGGAACAGTCGTCTGCCAATAAATAAAATTTTCCTAAAAGAGTCATGCGGTTACACAGATATGGTCTCAGGGACCGAGAAGACATAAAAAACAAGACTAGAGAAACAACTCGCATCCATGTTTCTCTCACAATCAATTTATCTACAAGTGTGGTGAGAGCCACGAACGGAAGCGGAAGAAACCTGCGAGGGATGTTCTCTCGCAGGTAGAACATTGTAGGAGAGATACGAAGGGGCTACCTTTGGGGATGCCTTTTCCTGCGTCCCCACAGCAAACTCCTCTCCCGCTATCGGAAGGGCGTGGGACAAGTACCCAATGCCCGACCTACCTGATGCAGGTTTTTCTAGGGTTTTCCCTGCATTTCTTTAGGCGAATGCCAGGTAGGATCCTTAAAATATAGCCCGGGGGCCCTAGTTAACCCTTGGCTACCTTCCTCTACCCTTCCGCATCCCCCCTTTCAAATCCCTTCCTATGTTTTTTAAGCGGTGTTGCCCAATGTGGATCACCCTCATGTAGCCTAAAAAAGACCACGAATGAAGTTCGACACACACGACGGCAAAGATCTAACAGTCGCGGATTGACTGCGAGGAAAGACACTAAACAGAACCGTCTTCGTTCATGTCGTTAACTATAAAAACGTAGCATTCGACAAGATAAAAAAACCGGGGCTGAGAAATGTTCGGATGTCGATTCGGGAACAATTTTCAATATGTGGTAACAATAACTTAAAAAAATAGGAGGAACATGCCACACTATGTATAACACACAAAGCTTATAGAGACATTGAAAGAAATATAAAATAATCAGCCTATTAATCCATCAATTTATTATGAATAAAAATTTTAAACGTTATGATTTTTATTTTTTTGAGTCTCTCCAGCTGTTGTAAAATTAAATTAATTAACTTGAAATTCGTAACTTTACAAATTCCTAAATTAAACAATACTCTAAACAGCTCTGTAAATATATCAAGTCATTTCGACCGCAACGAGTGTGCAAATGACACCCTTAAAAATGTAGGTTCCTCTACATTTCATATAATTAATTTAAGTACTGTTCTATAAATTTTACATAATTGTATTATAAATTATAACATTTGTAACATTTTGCTGTTTTCTAATTTTTACATTACGGATTTGAAATGATATAATTTGAATTTTACAGCACCTGAAAAGGTCCCAGAAAATTGGGTTGAGACGTCGGGCTTGTTTTTTCTATTACAATGTTTTAAAATTTTATTCAGAATAAATCACTGATGTAGTAGGCTGATTTTTTTCAATTTTTTGGTTTCATTAAAATTTTTAATGGTTACCTTAGATTATTAGTCTAATGCTCTTTAATTTCTGCTTGATGCGCCCGTTTTGTCTGACCTATATAACATACATTACAATGCAAAAATTCAATTTTGTTTATTACGTTGTATTCATCCAAAATTTTGAATTTTTAACAAATTTTAAACTTATGTTTTAAGTATTATCCTCGAACCGTAATTAGCAAACAAGTTATTAATTAAATAGTGAGGAGTATGTCTGAAACATTTATAACATATTACAATTGTTTCATTAATAACTTGTTATACGTAATTTATTTATTCGTTTGGGATTGTATCTTTTGGTTTTTTTTATCATTATATTTGTCAAATAATTTTTATATAACGTCTGAAGAGGTGCAAAGGTGCAGAAACGTTATATTTTAGGTAATGCGTGTAACTTTTATTGTTTATAAATAAATATCCCGAGTGTTGACCAATTTCTACAAATTTAATATAGAATCAGATATAGTTTTAATTTTTTGAATTTTAAATTGTAAACTTTCACTTAGTCTGGCTCTGATGTAAACATGTGGACAATTAGGCGAATTTTGACAAAATATAGAAATAGTGAAGTTTTTTTTCAGCTTCATTAACTAATATGCGTTTGTAATATTATTTTCTCTTTTGGTGGCGTAGGAGAAAAGCAACCATCAGCAGCACCGTGAGATAGTTCCAGTTCTTTGAGGGATAAAAAACCATGAAACGAGGGAGTTTAATACGAATAGTTTAGTGTGTTTGGGAGGCGTTTCTGAAACTAGGACATGTAAATGCTCGTGTTTACTTACCGTCGTTCCTCTAGGGAGATGGGGGTGTGGTGGAAGGGCAACTGTACACACGTAATAACATGTTCCCTCTGGAAATTATTAATTAATTCATAGCCTTGAGTAGGCGTACGCGTTGTAGGTCAGGGACTTGACTCCCAACACAAGTGAGCGATTTAGAATCTGACTGTAATGGCTCCTTTGGGAAATGGCCGCCGAGAAATAATTCACGTTGCCAGCCCAGCCCAAGGGGTTGCAATCTCTCCCCCGACCTGACATCGGACTAGAGGAACAACTCGTATCTAGAGTTTACTCTTCCACACAATGAATTTATTAGTCCGCAGATACTCCTCCTATTCGATTAATGAATTGACAGGATTACGTGTATAATAAATAAATTGTTATTCGATTATTGTAAATGAACACTTTTCGGTTAATTATTAAGTCGTTAAATTTTAAAATACCTCAACAGAAGCTTTCCGATATTCATCTGCACTATTTACCGCCTACATCCTTCATCCTCACTTTATAGTATAACGTCATGAATATGGCAGTTCTGCCGAAATCTTCTGTTTCCGTGTTGTAACATTTAACGACTTAATAAAAAGGAGAACTAATGTGGATTTATTGATGTCATTCATGACCAATAAAATAATATTAATAAAACCAAATTAAGTGTTGAATCACAACGTTTCAGTAACAATTTGTAAAATCTTCGGGTTCTGTTTTACTTATCTGAAAACTTGTGTGTTAACATATCTGAATTTTAAATTTCACTCAGTCGGGCTCAATAGGAATCATGTTGACTTAACAGAATTTTAATTCGTGACTCGTATTCAAATAATTTTTAATAGTAAAATTTTAATTTAAAAATATAATATAAATAATAATTTACCTCAAGTCTGTATTAATTTATAAGTTACATTAAATAAATTAAAGTCCATTGTAACGGACACTAACATATTTTAGTTACATTACGACGTTTTTGTCTCATTTTTTCCTATAGATTTTTTAAACTACGTATATTATTTTTTTTCTAATTCATTAATTCTCTCATTTATACTAATTTAATTTTATCCTATTTCGTGTTTCAGTCGCATACTTATATATTGCCATGAAATTACGTTTTTAAGAAAATTATCTAGTAAATAATTATTAAAAATCAGTAAAGTAATATGAATAATAAATAATAATTTAAATTACGTCTGTTTTTATTAATAAGAGAAATTAAATAAATTAGCGGCATTAAAAAATATTTGATTAAACACAACGACGTTAAAATGTACTTTTTAATACTTTCATCGGGTTTTTTGTTACCTTTCTACGTCAACAGAATTATTATGTCATAAGTGCTACAAATACCAAACAATATATAATTTAAAGTCAAATCAAATTTTCAACACTCTTTTAATTTTATAATAAATATTACAATCACAAAATAAATAAGGAAATAATTTTTTTACAAAAATAAATTGAAAATTTATACCAAAACTTAAATGATTTTTTTTAAAAAATACATCAAAAGTTAAAAAATACTTGATTATAAATATTACCTAATTTTAATGTATCTTTATGTGTATTTAGTGTGTTGACAGTTTTTTCATATATAGCTTTTATGATAGGTAACATTTATTATTAAATTACAATAATGTGGATATTTTATTTTTAAATATAATACGTTTTACATTTTACAATATTTAAGATACAAGAATATTTTTGTTCTTTCTTTAAGATACATTTTAAGAAGAAAATAACGTGACATAAATACGTTGTTGAAGAAAATATTTTTCTATGTAGAAAATTTTTAATTATTCAATTATACTTTACCATTTATTATAATAGAAACTTCAGGACAACGAAAAAAAAAATTCAAAAGTATTTTTAATCTGTATTGCATTTAAGGAAGTCCACAAATAAGGGTTTAAATGTTGTGTTTCGTTTTCCAATATGCGAATAATAATTAGTTGACTAATTAAATAAATGTTTTCTGACTTACTGGATGATGCATTTATTTTTTAATAATTAAAGTGACAAATATGATATAATTATAATAACGAATAAATACATTATATTAAAGATGCCAGGTAATTTCAGATCTGCTAAGGTCTTTTTTAATTCCATTTTTAAGGGTATTAGGAATTTTTAACCACCTACAAAGGGGAAATGGAAAGGGTAATCCAAATCAGTGTGGTGGTCCCGGATGTAGTTGCATAAAAAGCTGTTGACAGGAGAAAACTGTTGATATCCGAGCAAGTTCGTATTTAAACCTCACATTTCACCTTCTCCCCCTTTCATTCCACCTAACCACATTAACAGCTGCTGTTATACTTTTTTTTTCTACCTTGACGTATAGGAGTACGTCCAACATCAACACATGTAACCTACTGCAACCGGTTTTATCTGACCCTTCCAGTAGTAACACTTTCTCCGCTAATGTCTAGTCTCTTCGTGTATATGTATATGACATGGAAAAATATTAAGTAGTTTAAATAAACAAGTACTTTTCGCTGCCTAAATTTGTAGGTTGTGGAATCGCTACTCAGCAAAAAAATAATAATAGTGTCCTGAATTTTTCCCTCAACTTCCAGTTAGAAAACTTACTCTCTGCCCTCAACTGATTGCGACGACTTACCTACTGGTTCCATTATTTGACACAAATATGCTAGAGGAGGAGAAACTACTTTGGGACTGTTAAAGATGTTTATTATTATTATTATATAAGTAAAATAATAGAAAACTTTTGATAGAATAATATGATTGATGAGAAACAAAGTAGTTATTATACTGAGGTTGTAGAAGGTTTGCCTACATGCGGTGAATAAAATTAATTCGACTTAACGCTTCTGGAAGAATAATTCCCATTCATGTTTAATACAAGATTGGAATAAATAAATATTCTGTAAATGCCGAGCTTATAACTTTTATTTTTATTTAACAAAAGCGTTTAATGGTTACAGCTTACGGATTTCTTCAGAAGCCAGCAGTGTTTTTGTATCAGAGGTTATTGCGTCATTGCCGACTGTGGAAAATGAATTCCGCGATGCAAATTAACAAAGGTAAATAAAAGCGCAGATCGTGAGAAAAAGAAGGGGAGAAAACCAAACGATTGCGGCACGTACTCTCGATCAGGTATTACGCTTCGTTTTTCCCTTTATTAGAAAGCGACTCTTTTGTGTCTTGTCTCGTCGTCGGCGGAGAAAGCAATGGCGGGGGAACTGAGTCGCCCGACTCACTGAGTTCGCCGTAAAATATTCGTATTGGTTATGCTTCTGTTTGCTTAACGATTCCGTAATGTTCCTCGTTATTGCGTCACCATTTTCGCCACGAAGACTGCTTAGAATTTTACTTCCCTTTTTCGCACCGATTCTTTCACTCGTCTTGAACCAACTCAAGGTATATCAAAAGGGCATTACGAGGGATTCTAGTCACACTCGTATGAAAGAAAATATAAGTAAGAACCGTCGAAGCAAGGAACGGGACAGAGTGAAATTAAATGAGGGTGAAATATTTTAATTCCAATCACCACCCCTTTATGTAATAATAGCTATAGAATAATTTCAATGAAAAGGTTTTGTATCCAAGGGAAGCACCATATAAAGTTTTTGTGCTTGTAGAAATATATATTTAATATTTATATTTAAATGCTTGAATTTAATTCTCTATTTTATCAGATATTTGTCATAAATTTTAACAGTTTTAATTTATTTATAGTAATTATTAACGAGTGAAAATTACAAACCATTTTCTCTTGTTAATTAATAATGTCCAATGTCTTAATTATTTATTTGTAGCTATATTTTCTGACATAAAATGAATTAGTAGAAAAATAAACAGGCCATCGTCTCAGAAAATATTTAATAAAATAAAATGGGACAAAAATTTGTGATATTTTCTATTTTATTAATTTTTTTCTGGCATGTTGGCGTGTTTATTTATTGTTCCAAGAAGAATGAATGAAGCTTTGCACTATTTTATATTTTTTCCCTGTTTATTTATTTCTTCCAGGAAAAAGGAACGCAATGCTATGCCAATTTTTATTTTATTAAATTTTCTTGAGACGTGTTGGCTTCTTTATTTTTTCCTTATATCATGAAGGAACATATCGTTGCGAATTTTTTTTATTTTATTAAATTTTTCCTACCATACAGGCCTCTTTATTTAAGAATGAACGCAACGTTGCGCTATTCTTTATTTAATTTAATTATTTCCTACTTGGTGGCCTGCTTATTTATTTTTTTACATGCAAAAGTAGCGAATTGTTGTACTGGTTAGTTATTTCTTTCAGGAAATGCCAATATTTATTTAAGTAATTTTATTTGAGACGTGTTGCCTTATTTATTTTTTCCTCCACGATGAAGGAACGAGACGTTGAGCTTTTTTTTATTAAATTGTTTTTGACACGTGGACCTGTTAATTGTTTTATTCGATGAAAAAAGAAAGAATAATTGTGCTATTTTTTTATTTCATAATTTTTTTCTGTTAGGTCGAGCTGTTTACTATTTTTGTACAAGAAAAAATAACAAAACGTTGTGCTATTTTTACATTTAATAAATTTTTACCTGATATGTTAGGTGGTTTATTTAATAATTTATTATGTGTGTAATTCATTTATTAGACTTGGATAATTTTATCAGGCGATTTTGCGTGCAGCGATACAAATCCATATACCTCAGAGCATAATTATGAAAATAGCCCAATTGATAAATCATTGCCTGGTTGTGTAGGAAATTATCAGACGCAGGCGAATGATTTTTTTTTGCATTAGTGGATGGACCCAGAGTGACTCAGTCTCTCGGATTGTCCCACGTGGTCTAAGAGGATTTTCGCGGCACAAAGTAGCCGGTTCAAATCCAGCTTAGGGCCTCGTCCGCCGCGGTTCCCGCCCGCCTCTAAGCTCAGGTCCCGTCCTAATTCCCGTGTCTCTATGTGAATATTAAAGTAGCTCCTGTCGTCTCAAACCCGATGCGTTTGTATTACAAGGTCCGTCACGTGATTAACACTTTGTGACTTGTCAGCGAGGTGATGGAACGAGTGGTCGATTTGCAGTTTGGTTCCAGAAACAATCTTTTATTTTTTGCACGGATAACCAACGTTTTTTCTCCCCGATGTCATGCATGATTTTACATGTAAGCCTTCGACAATCCTTGTACCATGTAATCTCAGTCACTCAGAATAAATTTTATGTTAATTACTGGTCAGACACCTGCCGTCTGCATTAATATACAAATTTACAGCCTAAAGTAAAATACAAAACCAAATTATATTCCAAATAAAATTACAAGTATATTAGCATAGGTTCATTATTATTATTATTATTAAAAATTAAATAATTGTCAAAGAATATTATATAATATACAATAAAAATATGTTACAACGGCATTTCAACCCTAATTTAGTACATCATCACGCGTACATTAATTATTGGAAATGAGTTGTATGAAGCCATCATTATTAATTTAATTTTTTGGTCTTTTAAAATTATTGCCTTTATTTTCGTGATAAAGGTCTCTTTTCTCGTTTTTAATAATTAATGTACAGCTGATTATGTCTCCTAACTAGGGGCGAAACGTCGTGGTATAGTATTTTCCTCACTCATGACCAATTTATTTATTGCAATCTGAACATGCCAGGTAATTATAATAATAAATTAATTAAATTACTCTATTTCCCTTTAATGAAATTGAGTCTTTTATTCTTTTTTTATCTCCGTAGTGATATATTTTCTTTTTATATATAATTATTTATTTATTGTTTTTGACTTGGAATATTTTCCTTTACGAAAATTAATGAAAGAAACAACTAAATTTAAAAAAATGGCCGGAGAAAAATCGACAGGTTAACGAGACCGATAACGAAGAGACATAATGAAATATGAAACGTTTTCCAAACAAATATAGAGATAAGTATGGAAATATAATTGAGGAAATTCTTCTGTCTGAAATCTAATAGATTATAATAATTGCAATATTTCAAAAGTAAACGACCAAAGTAAAGAAGGTTCTAAAATACTTAATTAAGTTATAAAATACAGACAGTTGAATATGAAATATCAAGCAAACATTTAGTCACCTTTCATTTTCTTCTTTATGTTAAAAAAAATTGATAGGATTCTCTGAGAGAAACCTCACGATTTGCAAGTCACGGCACTAGAAAGTGGCTCCAAGACGTTCAGTAGAAATGCATTGAATTAATTTCAAAGAATTGTAAATCGATGGATGGAACCGAGGATATTCCCATTGCTGTCCGATTGAAGTTTTACGAGTTTCACGTCATTTTCTTTCTTTCTTTCTCAGATAGGTTTGCCACGTCGTAGAAGAGCTCAGAAACAATCTCGGTCGTCATAAAGAAAAGGAAAAGAACCAAACAGTAAACTAAATCGAACACGAGGGAAACATAAAACCGATTCACGTTCACTACACATTGCAACCCTGGGTGATCTCTTCGTGTCCAAAAAGAAAGGGAATAAAAAAGAGGGAATAACTACAATAAAATTCTGTGATTTCTTAGTCGACGTCCACAAGGGGGTTTTGGCGCTATTAGTCGATAGCAATGAGGAGATTTTAAATAGACTGAAAAGAGACTCTTATCACTTTTGCTGTGATGAACTACCCTGTTGAAAAATAAAAATATATCTACTACTTCAAAAATTAATTTCGGTTCATCAGCAAGGAGCAGAAACCTAGCATTTTAGCTCGTGCTAAAATACTACAAGTTACTTGAAATTCGAATCCGATGATTCCTGAGAGCATATTCCAGCATATAATTGGTGGTTCGGTGAAGTACGTCAGGATTATTTAAATGAAAGTAAAATTTACCTCAACAACTGATTCACCCACGGTTCCTAAAACCTTTCGTATTGTTTCTTTTTAATTATCATCATTCGATGTCACCTGGAGTATTGCCGGATGTAATTGTAATTTTAATTAAATCAAAATATTTCTGGTTTTCTAAGTTTCGTAGGTCGAATTTGTTAGTATCGGTGCAGTGACGTCACTCGCAGATTTTAGCACAAATTATCACATATTTATAAAACTAAACTTCGTTCCATCTTTATGCTGGGGGGTCGTTCACCCCCACGGTGACTTTCTCAGTTTCTTTTCAGAATAAGTACAAGGTTTTCGTTGAAATTTCTCTACGCGTTTGAATGTTCATAAATAATATACAAACATACGATGGTGAATCAAATATAAACAAGACTTATTTTTTTAAATATTTATTTTGAATTTAAACGCACAAACAATCATAGTTTATTTTTCTACATAATCTCCTGATTTATAAACACATTTTTCCCAGCGTATAGGTAATTTTTTAATTCCTTCCACGTAAAAAGAGTCAGGTCGTGTTTGTAGCCAATTGCGCACATATGCTTCAACCTCATTATCGCTGTGGAATTTTTGCCCTCCCAAAGCTTCCTTGAGAGGACCAAAGACATGGAAGTCGCAGGGAGACAGGTCTGGACTGTATGGAGGGTGTTCCAGTGTCTCTCAACCCAGTTGCTCCAATTTTTGTACGGTCAGGGCTGCTGTATGGGGGCGAGCATTGTCATGGAGGAGAATCACTTTTCTCATCGGAAGGTCTCGTCTTTTGCGGCGATATACAAGTCTGACCTCAGTCAAAATTTGGCAGTAGTATGCCGCATTAATTGTTCTGCGCTCATGCAAAAAATCAAGGTGCAGCAGGCCACGCCGGTCAAAAAAAACGGTAGTCAAAACCTTGCCAGCCGATAATCGTGACTTGGCTTTCACTGGTCCGGTTACTCCTTTCTTCCTCCACTCCATACTCGCTTGTTTCGACTCAGGGGTGTAGTGATGCACCCACGTTTCATCACAGGTGACAATGTGAGAAAGAAATGGGTCTCCTTCTTCCCGAAATCGTGCAAGAAGACGCTCACACACTTGAAAACGATTCAGTTTCTGGTCAACTGTGAGAAGGCGAGGAACCCACCTTGCGATACCCTAGCTCCTCTGAGAGTATAGAGTAAGTGCTCCCATAACTTATTCCAACCTCAATTGCAATATCCGAAGTTGTTAGACGCCTATCACCTTCAACAAGTTGACGAACACTGTCGATGTTGCCCGCTGTAATGCTGGTGCGGGGTCTGCGGTCACGTTCACGACCCTCCACGAACTGTTTATGCCAAGCAAACACTCTAGCTCACGACAGCGTCTCTTCCCCGAACTGTGCAGTCAATCTTCTCAAGATTTCGGCCGGTTTTACACCTTCTGCAGCTAAAAACTTGATAACAATACGTTGCGCAATAGAGGGAGGTACCTCCTGCTCGGACATCGTAACGATGGACACTGAGCGAGTCTATGATGATGAGTCACGTGCTTCCTCCACTCCTGACAAACCAACCTAACAGCCAATAACAGCGGAACGTTCTTCCATCACTATTGCGCGCGCAGGTCCAAAAGTATCGTTTATATTTGATTCACCCTACATAAAAACATACATCCTTTTTTAATATATAGATTGTAATGACTTGTGACAGATCAATGCGAGTTTATTCCGTGATAAAGTGACGTCACGTAAATAAATCTTTCCAAGCCAACATTTGTTTAAGGGACAGTTTTTTTTTCACAGTTTCGAGTTTGGGGTCTGCCTCGTAGTAATACTTGCTATCAGGGGACGACCAGATGAATCAGAGACTGAATGAACCATAGTTCTCTGTTGAGCAAAAATTTTTGGGAGGTGTCCAACTATTTGTGTAATATTTCATAGTTTCATTTAAAGTCCTTAAAATTTTTCAGTTCTCCTCATTTCACATCCAAGGATGTGGCTTCTTAGAAGGTGATGACCCCAAAGCAAGTTTTTTTTTTTGGAAACTATATACGTTTAGCGTCTCAGCTTTTCAAGAGATTGCCACTATTGTTAGTGACGGATGCGGTCTCGTGTGTGCTCCACTTGAAAAGCAGGTCCTTGGCCCGGTTCCCGAGAAATGTCATGACCTCTGGGCAGGCAGGCTGGCTGGCAGGGTGTGGCTGCCTGGGAGGGAAAATCCCCATCAATACTGCCTCCTCAGACGTCAGCACCAAACTTTTTACCCTCAGACTGTGCCAACCAACAGAATGAAAGAGAGTGTGAAACTTACTAAAAAAACGGGGGGTGGGGGGGGATATTTGTTCGTCGCGCACGCATTAACATAAAATTTGAAATTGGTAAAAGAAAGTTCCTAGGAATGCATATTAAAATTTTTGTGCCTCTTGCAGCGAGCCGCACGATCTACAGCCAGACAAAAATTTACGTTACGCTCTCGAAGGCTATTAAAATTTTTATTCCCCGGGGTATTTTTATTTTATGGTGGGTAAGGACGGAATCCGGAGCTTATTAAAATACCAAATATATCTGGGACCAGGAGGGATAATGTAGGTGCTTCACATCGGCATACCGGGCTCGACAAAACCTCGCCAGCAGCTCGAGTTCCGCATAACCGCCATTTATTACGCGCCTGAAAATAATAAATTTGGATAAGAGACGGTTTAGTCTTAAATTTGAATTTAATCCGGATTTCAGTCCTCAGACCATAATTGTGTTACGACATATTTTAATACCCTTGTTACAATTCTTCATCTAGTAGAAGTTACAATCATTCTTAATTTCATCATATCACACACCAATTAATATATTACACCTTAGCATATTAAAGAGTCTTTATTACTCATCGCTAATTTCTTAATATTTCGCCAACTAATGAATCAGACTCCTTATTAAATTATTAAACAGAACAGTCTTCTCTGACTCATTGCTACTTTCATCATCTCACACCAATTAATACATCAACCTTCCTAGAAAATTATGAAAGACATCAGTCATCTCTGGTTCACTGCAAATTTCTTCATAATACACAAAATAATGTATATACTCTTTAAACAATTATGATAATCTGACTAAATCCTAATTTTTTTAAAAAAATTTTTTTAGGGCAAAAGGCTACATGAGGGTGATCCACATTGGGAAACTCCCCTTTAATAGCATAGGAAGGGATTTGAAAGGGAGGATGCGGAAGGGTAGAGGAAGGTATCCGAGGGTTACTAAGGCCCCCGGGCTATATTTTAAGGATTCTACCTGGCATTCGCCGAAAGAAATGCAGGGAAAACCCTAGAAAAACCTGCATCAGGTAGGTCGGGCATTGGGTACTTGTCCCACTCCCTTCCGATAGCGGGAGAGGAGTTTTCTGTGGGGACGCAGCATTCCCTTTTCCTTGCCTCGACCAGTTTAGGAGGCAGCTGGCCGACTCGCAGGTGAACCTTCCCAGAGAGCTCTGGCGGAGGCTACCTTTGGGGATGCCTTCACATCTCTCTGGTTTTTTTTGAACTAAGGTTCCCACATGCCGAAGCACCTCGGCCTGTTTTGAGAGGTGTATGTTCCGGGGTCGCAGACCTTTGGCATACGGTAAGAGTTGTCCGCTATTCCTATTAGAATAGTCGGCCAGCTGCCTCCTTGGCTACCTACCTCCACCCTTCCGGATCCCCCCTTTCAAATCCCTTTCCTATGCTATAAGGGGGGAATTGCCACTATGTGGATTACCCTATACATAGCCTGTCTACACCCAAAAAAAATATATATTATGACAATCTGACTAAATCCTAATTTCATGTATCACACTCCTTAAACAACTATTAGAGAGATCAGTTTTTCTTTTACTCATTGCTAATTTTTCACCAGTTCATTTATTAGACTCCTTATAAAATTATGGCACAGATCAGTCTTCTCTGACTAAATTATAATTTCTTCATATCACACCAATTGGTACATGAGCCTACTTAAAAAAATTTGAAATAATCTATCTTCCCTTATCACTACATTCCTTATTTTTAGATACCGGATACTTGAGGGTAATGCACGTTGATTTTCCTGTAGTAACACAATAAGGGACGATAGAAAAGTAGCATTAAAGCTGAGGAACGAGATAAGCAAGGCTTAAGCAGGAACCATCAGTTCATAATTTTAATACTCTCGGTGGGAAAGAATTAATTGCAATTCTTAAAGCAGCAGTTCGCGTCTTTGACTTGTCTGGAATTCTACTTTTTACTGTACTGATACTTCCCAACGTACAATAAAAAGGGAAAATTAACGATAATAAACAGACGTAATAATTACATGTTTTTATTTTACATTAATTATCACATTTTTCTACCGTCTTCAGGCTGTCTGACGGAAATAAATGTTTGTTTTTATGTGAAGAGGCTAAGAAATGTACAGGAACATTGTTCTGTTAACTATGAAATAAAATATTAAATAATTGCGTCTCATTATGGTCACAAATTTTATCTTTTTGGATATATATCAATGTTACAATAAAAATAATTGATTGTAATTGGTAAACTGCGAATTAAGTGACGATTTTTGTATAGAGTGAAAACCTGTCGTACAGCATATTTTTTATGTTAATCTACAGATAGATAATATTTTGAATAAGTCCAAGAAAAATACGTGAGTTTGATCTATGAAAATCAGCAAAAAAAAATATCACCGAACGAGGCAGAGATGTTTTATAGTTTATTACTGAAGGAACCTTAAGTGAATTTTCAAAGCACCGTAACCTGCAGATGTGGCTGCTATAAAAAAACACTGTGTGAAAGCTTATTCCATCATCAAAAAATAATATTAAGAGTTGATAAGACTTAATATTCGTTATAGTTTCGGTTATTTTAATTATAAGGGGGTTCAAATTTTTATTGACTTATGTATTGCCAATGATCAAACATGATCATTTAAATAGTTACACAATAAACAGTTTCAGTATTAATACCTGAGAAAATGTTCAGAATTATATTAATGTGAATTATTTATCTATATAATAAAAAAGGATGTATATTTGTATGTATGTATGTATGTACTTACGTTAATTTCTATACAAATTTAAAAGCGTGGATAGATTGCAACAAAAATTGGTACACAAATTCTTCAAAACACGAGAAACGGTACTGTGAGGGTGAGAAACGCCTAGCGTACATGTGGAAAGAATTATAATTAAAACCCGTGATCATTAAATATTAAATTACTGCGCGCCAAGAGACAATGACGCCACGCGAGAGAAAGACGTTACTACGCAACGGACAAAGGAAATATCTCCTTTATTAGGAATGAAATAATGCAGAAATATTTTTTTTAAATAAAAAGTATAATTTTATACAGCAATATTCCATCGAATGATAATAAAGAAGAATACTAATTACTTTACCATCCTTGGGGAAAATGTAAGTTAATTTTCGCGCTGTATTAGTTGTGAGTCTAGCTAACAATTTTATCAATGTATGAAGACTGAGTGATGATTATATCCCGAAATACTCAAGGAATATATTTAAGTATTCAATTAAACACTTTTTCGAGTTTATATAAATAAGTACACGAGCAACGCCGGGCACCCAGCTAGTAATAAATAAATGAAATAGTATCAGGCCAATTTGTTAGAAATTTAATATGAAAAATTAAAACATTGTAATAAAACAAACACTACGTTTCATCCCTCTTCAAGTGTAAATTTAAATTAAATGATAAATAATTCGTTTAAATTACAAGAATTCAAAATTTTATTGGAATTTCTTAAGTGAATAAAACGTTTAGAAACATCAAAAAATTCTCATGTCTTGCATCGATCTTATCAATTATATTTATCTGACGTGTTTTTCAAAGATTTAGAGATGAAACGTAGTATTTGTTTTATTATAATGTTTTAATTTTTTTTATAATAAATTTCTGAACAATTGGCTGATGTTTGTTTCAGATATTTAAAATTGCATCTACCTCGATATCATTTTCAAAAAAAAATGTGTGTTAGAGTCTGCATCTTGAGATTGGCCTTTTCCAGAAACCGAATTGGTCTGACCCCTTCCAGCGGCGAAAGTGGTTGATATTTGAGAGGAGGCTGTTGTTGGCTAACATGGCGCTCGCAAGACGTATGATCGATAGAGGGCCTCGTGGTCTGGTGTGGTGTGGGCCGCTGCTGCAGAAAATTCTTATCTGGCAGAGTGTCGCAATGACAGCGGCCTCGAGCCACACACGGTCCATCCATCAGTCCATTCCACACAGAAGCCCTGGTGCCGATCGCTATCTCTGATCCACATACCACCAGCAGCAGTCGTTATCTCTGGAACATACATGTTGGCGGACCGAATTTACAGTTGCGTAAAACATACTCAAGGTTCCTTTCGCCGGAGGGGGTTCTGCTACTGTAATACTGTGTCTCACCCTGTTTCTTCATCCATCACTGCCATTAGAGCGGGCTGTGCCCATTGTCTTCGGCGCAAATGTGTACCTGAGCTCGCTACATCATCATAACGTTATCGATCTGCCACGCTCATGATTTGTGATTGTGCCGTCGGATAAGATTCGGGTCGAAGCTGTGTCAGAGGCTGTTTGGCGGCAACCGAATAAATTTTTTAATCGTTGTAACAAAAACTTCCAATCAGTGGTATTCGACAAATGGTCCATCATTCACCTAAAAAAACAGTGTTTAACACCAATGGCAAATGTGAAGATGCTATCAGCCTGTTTTACCCTTATTTCGGGTTGCGAAGATGTAAGTCATTGAAAATATGTGCGTAGCCTCCGTTGAAGGTGTTTCAGTGAGGTCAAGTCTGCGCGATTACAAATTCTCGTATTCGTAGCGTCGATATCGTAAGCGTGACGTCACTGATTTCCTCAGTTTGACGCTAACCAAATAACATATTCCCGTTAAAACCTCAATTTGGGATTTTTTTATTTGGAGACAGCCTACATTGGGAAAATTCACGTGATGACCACTCCCCTTAAAAAGCATAAGAAGGGAAGAACAAGGCAACCAAGGGTTAACTAAGACCCCCGGGATTAAGGATGCTTATGCAGGTAAGACCAAGAACATCTGCATCAAATATATCTCGTGAAACTCGTCCGACGCCCTTCCGATTACTGGAGAAAAGTAATTTAACAGGCCAAATAAATAAACTAAAAGAAAAATATTTAACTGAAAATAGAATTGAGGAAATACATAAATCAGAAAATGAAAAAATTAAGTCAACCAATTAAGAAACGTTAACGCAGAATTGTAGAGAGATATTAGAGCAAAAACATAATATTAAATTGATTTAATTTTTTTTAAGTTGTTAAGAAGCCAAATAAAGTCCTTATTAAGGTAAATAATTCAATTTATCATCTGTGATATTTTTCTACTTTGTCACCTGAAAATAATGTAACTAATTTATTTTAATTATTCTAATGCCAATTAAGTCAGAAAAAATTAATTACATGTTTAAATCTTATATTTATAGTACACCGTCAATTATTGTTTAATGAAGTCCTAAATTAAAGATGAATATATTTAACAATTGCGTTATTAAATTGTTCTTCTGCTTTACGGCGAATTATTATTTCTTGTTTTCTTTCGACTATTATGTTTCCCAAGAGTTTTTTCCCCCATTAACTACAGCAATAGATATTACCCAAGGTCTCCATCACCCACAAGAATAGTTTCGTCCTTAATTTAGGAATTCGTCAGGTGTCCGTTCGAGTATTTTTGTCAATTTTTACACACTTCGTCGACAAACGATAAAAATATATTAATTCAATTTTTTTTATTTATAATACTCCGTCTGATACTCAAATTTACGCCTGATGACGTCCTAAATGAAGGATGAAACGCTGTGAATTCTTTTTATCGATTGTTTCATTAATTTTTTGTACTTATGGCCAATTTATTTATTAAAAATTATAACTATATGAATTAATATTAAATTAAATAGAAAAATAGCAGTCTTTCAAAAAAAATTAATATTCAAATTTTGAACACAACGTTTCGTCCCTCTTTGTAACCTCTTCAGGTGTTTGTTACAATTATAAAATTTCTTTATTTTTTTCCTTAAAATATAATAATTTTTACGAATTTTTCAATTCGATACAGCCAAATTTATTACTCAGTTTTTCATCCCCCTCGAAAACAGTTTCTATCTTAATTTAAGACTTCATCAGGTGTCCATTGGAGTATTTTAGTTTTATACAATTTTGTACAACAAACACGTTTAAATATATATTTTTTATATTTTATATTTATAATAGTCCGAGCTTTACTCCAATGTACGCCTGATGACGTCATACGTTAAAGACGAAATGTTGGGAAATTATAATTCTTTTAATAATTGTCATGTAAATTATTCTATGACTTATATTTATTTATGGTTTTCTTTCGTTTATAATTTTTTCACTGCTGTGATTCGAGCCTCTCGCTATTGTCACTACAAGAGATTTCATGTCGTTTTAGGGTCTTCTTAAGCTAAATCGTATAACAAAGGAACCTTAGAATATTAGTTAATCTCACGAAATTAATTTGGTACGTAGTTGTGTAAAAGGTTCATTGAAATATCTAGTCCCGAGGCAGTTTACAGCAGTCAGTTGAAGTTGTTATAGAGTTTCTTTGATTTATGTCGGGTTTTATGTAACTGCTGCAGGGGAAGTGAATTTGTCCGAGTTTGGTCCCGCTGTCTACCACCGTGCTATCACGGTCGCCAATCTCCCACCAGAGAGTTTTCTCTCCACAAAGCTCTTTCATCGGTTGCCAAACAAAGCTCGTATGTTCAACAGGCAGGCGAAAGCTCGAAAGTCAGCTCGGCGCAGCAAATCGTACGTAGCGAAAGGCGGGCTCGCTTGATATTCCTGCTCTGATAAAACCAGTCACCGTGCTCTTTAATTTTCCACCGGGGAGGGAGATCCATAAATTTTGTTCTACCTTTCCTTGCCGCTCCTGTTGGCCGTTTTCTTCTCAGAGGGCCAGGGGAGTGAGGTGGGGATGTCGCCTGCGGAGGAAATCTGGCTTCCACGCGAGCTTGTTCCGTAGATTTATTCAGCCGGAAACAAAACATGATCAACGCAGATCAACCTCGTAAATTCAATTAACGGGCCGAAAGAAATTTATTTTATTTCACGGTCGGACTACTCGAATTTCAAGTACAATCACAGGAATCCATCGGTGATTAATTATTCCTCCCATCAGTTGCACAGCAAAATGGTGGAGGATGATTAAGAGTTTCTGCTTGCCTTGATATAGGTACCGTTCATTTAGCCGGATACACGATCTTGTTTTCAGCAATAAACATAGATTATTGGTGTCTTCTGTGTTTGTGGTTAACGTGGGCAACGCTCCGGATCATTGCAACTATACTCCTCAATTTATTATCCTGATCACTTCAATTAAATTTCAGCATTCTTTCCTTCAAAAAACTATTTATTCAAAATTTATTAAAGGATCAGGATGGAAATTTTCAACCAAAACTGGAATCGAACCCGGAACCTCCATTTCTATTACGGTCGAGAATTTTTTCATCGTGATCTCAGGTGTTTCATATTCATCATGGCTGATGTTCCCCTCACAAATATACACCCGCGAGGGAAAAAATTGACCAAATATTGTAGGCGTGTTCCTTACGAACAATCACTGTGAGGGTAAGACAGGGCCACCACCCCTATGAACAGGGATGGACCAGGTTGTAAATTTTAAAACAACAGCCCATATTAACGTCGAAAAAAATATTTTTCGAGGTCATTGAGATCGATAGTGTTTCTCCAGGTGTTGTGTGTTTATAATTTCAACCCCTTTCGGCATGAGCTGCACCTTAGACCTTAGAACGGGGGGGGGGGGGGGTTGAGCGACGTTGCATAAAATAACGCGAATTAAACCGGGATTTTGCGACGAATCCGGGGTTATGGAAGTCGCTGAGTATAATGACGACCATCAACTTACCGTTTAAGGGGTGGGGGTGGAAGGGGAAAATAATGTTCTTTAGACAATTTTAAACACGTGTAGAGAATTCTATCAAAGGGTACGGACTATATTATTAAGTCTCTTAGGGTACCAAGAATATTTTTGACTTTCTCAACGCATCAGTATTTTTTACTAAGAGTATATTTGGTATCGGGAATATTTATGGTTCTTTAAGAGCACGGGGTGGGGAGTGCCATACATATGTTGGTAAAATCACTTCTGGACTAGTAGGTTAATGTAGAATGAAAACCCTTTTCAGGCTCGTATAAATAAATACCTGAGCTATAATAATTTTATATAAATAAAATAGACATATGAGAAAAATTAAATATTCAACTTAATATATACCAATTTGTCCTTATCCTGTTTTATTATATATATATATATATATATTATTAAAAACCACTCACATATTGAACGTGAATTAGAAGAAGCTTTCGTCTACTGCCATTTTCAACTGTAAACACATTATTTTTACACTACAGTAGCATAAATTGAATGAAATATTATACAAATCAATGTCAAGGATTTTTACCTTATTATTCAGACGTCCTGATGTCCATACAATTTGGACATATTGTACCCAGCGTCAAAATAAATGTTACGAGCACAGTCACTTGACTAACGACTGTCTAAAAAATAAACACGTGATTTCAGACAAACGAATTTAATTTTTTATTTTGACGCTGGGTAATCCGTGGTATGCAGAACCTTAAAATTATTCATACTTTGACCCTATCTGATTTTAATATGTTCCTTTACCCTTCCAACAAAAAAATTGTCACCCCTTAAGTTATAGAATTATGACGTTTTCTTCTTCATAGGAATCAATATTCCAAATATCGGTTTCCTGGCTTGAATATTTTTGGGTTTACGTTGATATGTCCAGCAGTTTCTCCTTTATATATAAATCCTATAATAATTGCTTCGAAGTATTAAATGTTCTATTTTATCCAAACTAGACTTCTTCAGAATTTGTAATGTACGTATAAACTTTTTAATTTGTTTATTTTAATGTTTTATTGTCTTTCAACTTCGCGTCTTCTTTTCTTTTTTGTTCATTAAAATTTTTATATATTATCTGCTTATTAAATTTTCTCAGTTCGTATATTTAATTTAATGAACCATGTATGAATTTTTGTATTTATATACTATTGTGAGGGGTTTCTGACTCTTCTCGTCTCCTCGTGATAAAAGGAAATCTCAATGTAAATTTTAATGTATGATGACTAAATGTTCCACCTTTTGGTATGGAATTATAGATAGGCGAGATTTCCATAATTATCGTCTAAGTATCCTGATTTAAGCCGTGAAGGGGCAAACTCGTGTTTCCATCCTGAGAGTTGAGGTTGTCTCCTTAGCCGTATTTATGTTCCACGATTGCCGCAAAGTACCCAATTAGCCGTGGCGGAAAACGATCCCAGCCCATTTAGTTTGTTCTTCTTCCGCTTCTGGTTTCGGGGCGAAACTGGTCCGCCTTCTCTCTCCTCAAGAGTTGCAGCTGAGGAGAATAGCACAAGAAAGTCGTTAAGGCGTGTTACTGGCGGTGATTTATAGCTGATTTCGGGGCCTGCAGAATGTACGTAGTAGGTTCCCTAACCACCAGTTCGCGTGTTGCGGCGAATCTTGTGTGTGTGGTGGCGTACCGCAGTCTACACTCCAATAAATATATATTGCACCCTTGGCCCGAGGTAACCAGAAGAAGACTTCAAGCGCAACGACGGACTCCAATATTTCCTGTTGTACCAAAAGAAAAATAGAGGGTCTTATATATATATATAACTGGTGCCCAACTTTCAAATGTTGAGAATACAGGGAATTAAAATTCTTTCTCGTGAGTGACTGGTCGCTTGTGGTTTTATTCGTGACGTCACCTTTCTCAGAGTGAAAAAGAAATTTATATTTTATTACACAATATTTATTGAACGTGATGCTAAAAGTTTTGACAATAATTTAACTGAATTTATGTCACGATTTACAACACCGCGGTTTAAAAAAAAACCGTACGTATCTCGTGTCTACGTCACTTCCTTCATTGTTTTTTCTGCTTAATCTGAACTCGACATCAAATTCACACCACCTCGTCAAGGCGGACATGAATCTCAAGTAATGTTTGTCATTAGACGATTATCGTCCAGTTAATGGCTTCCTTCATCCCGCTGACCAACCAGGAAACTAACCCCGAAAGTAACAGACGTGAAAAATGTCTTCGTAAATGATTCGAAAGTTTGCCTTCTTCCTGCGTTGTTTCTTGTAAAATAAAACTGAAATATTTAAAACTATTCTTCTGTTAAATTGGGATTAAAGACTAAGTAACATTTAGCTCATTTTAGTCTTCTCATTACTGTATATTTATGGCCTGATGATACCCACAGTTGGGACGAAACGTCGAGTGTCTATTTAGTAAACCTCCATGCAAAGAAAATGTAAATGTTTAAACTTAAAAATATATAAATATACAATGTCTTATTAATTTATTTATTTCGTTATAATGACATGATACTAATAATCCGTTTATTTAATATTTTTTCTACGTTTCCCAGAAAAAACTTGTGAATAATATTTTAATCGTAAGTAGTCCTGTAATTTCAAAAAATATTCTGAGCTTCGTTAAATTATTAATTCAGCTCTTTGTATTACATCCACTATTAATAATTTTTTTCTCCAGTTTTATTTTTCCTATCTATCACTTTACAATATTATTTCAGTTAGTAAAGACATTGCTAATTAATTTTTCTACTATTTTTTACGTTTACCGCCATGCGCTTAAGAATAATATTTAAGACGGTTACTTTATGCTATTTCCTGTCCATGTAACCAATTCTTGTTTCCTTAACATAAAGTACGTTACGCCAAATTAAAATTTATATCCTAGTACGTATTCTGCAAATAGACTCACACTTGTTTGAGGACCGGTTTTTCCGTAATTGAAGCTAATGGCTTCCTCTGTTTAACCTTACCTCACAACCGGAGGAGGGCAAGGGGGTGTTTTATTTGATTTGCGTCTGTGGTTCTCGACCGCAATCGCTTTTCCTACGTGTCCATTTCTGCTTCAGCTACGTGAATGCGGTAAAGAAACAGGTCGGTCGGTAAGAAACCTCTTAGGTAATTCATTTCGGAACAACATCTATCAGACTTTCTCAGCGGTAAAAAAAGGCTTCTTAATGCATACATAATTGATATAGGGTTTAGCCACACACACACACACACACACACACACACACACACACACACCGTGCCCTGGAATGCGACGTTGCTTCCTCGGAATCTTTGCTGAATTTAATCATTAAGAAAAAAAAAATATTTCAAGCGTTAATAAAACCTAAAGGTGACCTGAAATAAGAAAGACAGAAAAGTCATTAACAGTAAACGAAAAGACAAAGTAGAAAACGTCTTTTCTATCTTGAATAATATTTTATAGTGATAGACGGTAAACGTAAAACCATTTAAACATAGAAAATTTGTTTAGTAGTGGATTTTGTTTCACATAGCTGATTTAATACTTTTATGACGCTCAAAATATTTTAATATATAAGACTACTTTCAGAAAAATAGTGATTAGTGAAAAAGAATAATTAAGTATTTGCTAAATATTATTGATACCACCTAATATATTAACCAAACTCAGACAAAATTACATTAATTTAGTGCACGACGTTCCGTTCACGATTGAAGAACTCGTCATGTGAAATTCAACTAAAAGAGTCACGCGGGTTGAACAATTTCAGAATAAGGATAATAATAAAAAAGGAAATTTCGTAGATTTCATACATTAACGACAGGAATTTAACCAATTAATCTCTTGTCTATACGACGGGAATTGTAGCAATATTGTATCTTTTGATTAAATTAAATGTTTTAACATATATGTATAATTATGAGTATATATATATATATATATATATATATATAATTTAAGTTCTAATTCCCATGAATGCTTGACCATTAAATGCCAAAAGCTAAATAAAAGGACTTTTAGTATATAAAGTTTGGAACAAAAGAATTGAGTTACATATATATATATATATATATATATATATATATAATATGGACTGTTTGGTCGGAATTAAGTGTACAATTCTAATCTTTATAAAATAAAATATTTTAAAATGTCTGGAAAGTTTATTAATTTTTTTAATTTATAATATTAATTAAACAGACGAAACTTATTAATATTAATTATTAGAAAGATAATTTTTTATTATTAAAATCTTATTTTTAACCGCGTTAACATCTGCGATCGAATATAATTATATATAAAACTATGCGTGTGTCAATTCTATATTTCATGACGGTTCATTCTCGAATAATTAATTATTTACTATTACATATTTAATATTTTTATTAGAACTGTAAATATTATATTATACCCTTAGTATGGTTAAAGAAGTAATATTTTTGTTGGTATTGAAATTATTTTCTTTGTGTTCCCGAATTTTAGTATTTTTAGGTGAACTTCGAATTATTTATAATTGTAACATTCAATTCTTATATTGTAATTTTATGTATTGACGTGTCCTATTTCCTCATACGAGGACTAATGGGATAAAATAAATCAAATCAAATCAAACTACTGATGTTTTTCTTATCATAAGGATTTAGTAATTACCTTAATAAGAGTAAAATGTTGAAATGAATTCACTAAAATTTCTAATTATGTATAGTTTTATTTTTATTTTTCCATAGTGCCGATTTTTTCTTTTCTCGTTTATCTGACTTGTTTTATATCCAGTTAAAAAAAAACGTTTTTATGACGTATTTTGTGGTGTGCGTTTTTATTATTTGGATCTTTTAAATACATTATTCTTATTCTTCACAAGAGTGTATTGTCTCAGTTTCTCATTTATCTATTTTCAGACCTTCGTTTACTTCCCCCTCGTATTTAATGGTTGCTTTCAGATGACAAGGTTCTTTTGTAAATGTTAGATTCAATTTTATGTTTCTTTTGTGGCGTCCATTCTTAATTTTTTTTTTCAACTGGCGAACGTGAACGTGACTTATTATTTTCCCATATTCTTCACCGGTGAACGGGTCTACATCTGCGTGGCAGGTCGGAATGTGGAGGTTTTGTTAATGCATAATGGCCTAGACGGCAAGTAGGTGTTGTACTGTACGTGTTGAAATGCCTTTTACCTTGAGTGTCTGGAATGCGCTTCAGCATAGTTCCGTTGCCTGACGGACTCCACTCTGGTTAGCATGTTAACATTATCGCAACATCTCAGGGTCCAGTGGAATGCAGACAGTACTGGTTACGTACAAACTTGATCCCATCCCAAGAATTAGGACACCTTTTCCGCGATGGAACACGTCTAATTGAACGATTTGAAGACGACGTATAAACGTGTTTCCTTTACATCACTAACCCTTATCATATCTCAAAACAACTGCAATTATATAGGAAAAAATTCCGATATACTTTTGGCCAAAGAACGTTTTCACGACATTGACGTTTTCATCAGTTCATTTTCCGGACGGGTCATTTCCCGCTTTCATGAAATAAAGAATAATATTAAGATTGTAGATCACTTATCTTATTATACAAGATTATTATTGTATTCGGAAAAATGACCAGTGCGAAAAACGTCAATCGGGATAATAACGTGCTTTGGCCAAGTGTGAATCAGGTTTGTTTGGTTTTGGTGTGACAGGCTACATGAGGGTAATTCACGTGGTGGAAACTCCCCTCGTATAGCTTATGAGGTCGGCTTCAATTAATTATTTTTGACGGTTTCTCGACTTCTGATCCTCAGTTCTGATTCTTAACCCCTTTTCTCCCAAAAATTAACACAGATTTGTACTTTTTCGGAACGTTGCTTCCTTTCCTCATCTTTTATCATTTCCCACACTTTCACTTTTTCTGACTTCTTTATTCTTCTTTAACATAGACAACAGACTATCTGAACAATGTCTTCACCTGGTTAATTTTATTATCGTTCCAAATATTATCTTCCCTCCTTTATCAGTTATATTTTTCCATTGTACGTGTCCAGACCCTGGTTTCAGACTCTTCCAGACGTGGAAATATGCTTGATGATTCTCTTTGATGCCGTTCACTGTTTAATGGCACTGCATTTTCACCAGCTCAGTTTTAACATGAGAAGAAAATTGCTTGACGGTCGATGTGATGCTTAATTATGTATCAGCGTCCTTCATCAACCGCCCCCTCACAATTAGCCACATTATCTAATTTAAATGTTAATTGCGACGAACTTTATGCGGGAGCTCTGAATGACGTTACGGACACATCGGGCGCAGCAGCAGAAATGCAATGCAAAACCAATTTGGCAACGCAGCGCCAGCGATGGTGATGGCGATCATTACCACTTTATTGATATCGCTGGTCGGCAATTTACATAACACACATCTCTGGTGCAAAACACAATACCTGGTAGCCGGGGCAGCTCCTGGCAGCGAACCAAACATTAGCCACAATTCCGGTGCTTGTTGCATAATGGCCGTCAGGGTGCGCACGCAAAAAACATTTTCTCGTTTCGCAACGCTCGTTTTGCTTGCTGGTCCCTGTTCTGGCCGCCTTGTCACCTGGAATGGAAACACGTGTAACCCACATTGACCAGAAATCGCACGTAGAAACTTGCTTCAGCTGATAATTGCCACCATCGTCGTAAAATTCACCAACCCTGGCTTCTATTCAACGACTACAGTGATTTTCGCACTCGCAAGGATCAGCATCAGGATGTGCCTGAATCTCTTCATTGCCTTTCGTACCTGGTCACGAAACAGACCAGTCAGTACGATAACCAAATTTTCTTTATATACCTTCCTCTTCATCTAAATTTTTGTTTGTTTATGTAATTCCACTTGCCAACCCAATTTTTTATTAGAATAAATGTAATCTTCAATAACCATTATTGTTTACTAAAACTATTATTTTTTTTATCAATATTAAAGTTTATTACGTACATAATATAATTTCATCCACTTAAATTGTATTAATTTTAATCACTGATTATTAAAAAGAAACATTCCTGAGACTTCGTACAGTTTAATTTATTTTAATATATAAAATTGTTTTGTGGCGGGTGAATTGATTTCTTCTCATATCAATAATTCAATAATTAAAAACTAGAATTTTTTACCCAACTCTAAAAAGGTTAAACTATTAAAATGTTACATTAGGTTATTATAATTAACATAATTTTTTCATTATCAGGGTTGGTTACTGAAACCGAAAAGTTTCCCATTTATTATAAAAATCTAATAAATATGTTAAATATTAATTGAAAGTGCAAAATTGTACATTTCTGTATCGCGAATGTATATTTTGTACAACTCACGAACATTAGGTTCATGGTGATCGCTGAGCTGGTTGCTTGATTGTGTCTCCACAGTGAGCGATGAATTTCTGAACTTGGACGTTCAATTTCGACTTGAAACGATTGACTCATTATATATATATATAATTTCTGTAAAATGTATTGTATATTTACAAAAGCTACCTGAGGCTACGAATTCTAAGAAGATTTCTACATAATAGTCTTATAGACTGCATTCCGTGCAAAGATGATAATTTATTTCTGGATGTACCTCTGTCTTAGGCTTAAAGCTAACGGTAATACAAAGTCACTGAGGGCATTCGGTAATTTCTGTCAATGATTTCAACATTACCTTTTCGTAGATGCGGAACGTGGTTGAGCCTCTATCACGTGGTTTCGTTTACTCTGTTAACTTTTAATTCAGTTCCACTACACACTACACATTTTTAGGGTACATATAAGCTATTTAATGTAAACGAATATTCACACGGCTGATGTATGACTTTCGATACTAACCCGATCTTAGCCGATGATTCCCGAATCTACAAATTCACAATAACCGCGAATTATATTGTACACGTGCATTTCTCCCCTATAATGGTAAAATTTAATTTCAATTTGAATCACATCTGTACAAGTAAATATTTATTTCAAGAATAAAATTATTTTAAAATTATTTAACAACAATTCTACCCTTATTATGTAACCCCAGTCAAATGAGAGTAATATTCTCCTGCTGGTGTCCTGATCGCATCCCAGTATTCTTTTCTGAGGATCGTCGCTGATAAGTTTTCCAAAGGCAACGCATGATTGATCGTCCGCGTGGACCACGGCCAAAGAGTTCCTTTGGAACGTGAAATCTGCAACACCTGGCCTAATTACGACGTGGGCATTTCTAACGTCGAAATGTAATTGATTATGTTTACCTTGTGACGTGGCGAGATTGCAGAAAGAAGGGATAAGGGGGGAAGGGGGAGATAGAGAAAAATGATAATGCTGAATCATATCGGGGACCGCCTGCCGTCTTATTGATTCCTAACGTCATGTTTAATGGGCGAAGTATGTTTTTAATTGCTCTGTTTGCCGACGAAAGCTCTCGACTACTTGAACTGATTCATTTTTAAAGACGTAACTGGTACTTAAATGATCCAGACGATGTTATAATAATCATCGTTAATACTCGCAATGTAATTTTTCTTACTGTTATTTTTCTTGGCTTTGTTAATATTACGAAGGTCACAGTTCTTGCATGCTTTGAATAAATGACGTTATATTCTCAAAATTATATCACCAATCATTTAAAAAATATTGCATAAACTGTTGCCATTACATTATTATCAAAGCCTATATACTTTAAAAGCTCTTACAATAAATAATAATCTCAAACATCAAGCTATTTACAGTGATTAATTTACAGTGTCACAAAAATGTAAATAAATATTTCAAATGTTTATTCACCATTTTAAATTTTGGAATATCTTAATCGTCCTCTTGAGTTCTAGTTTTATTGCGTCCTCAATGGAAATTTTTTTTTATTATCTACTTATATCAGAAGATGATGAGGATTATTTTTATCACTCTGTGAAGATACTAGAGTTTTTATCAGATGATAAATTAATTTATTCAAATGTACATTCTGCCATAATTTAATTAAGAAACTACCCTTCTCTCAGATAGTCTCTTTAATTTTCTACTGGTTAGAAAAGATTCGCAAATTGTTAACGTAGCTTCATCAAAATGACGTCAAATGTGCAGCTACAGGACATTAATCGTCTGAGATTCCTCGCTGAGTATTTTTTCTTAGTTTCTTCTCAAGTGTTGCTTCGGATTTTATCATTTATTAGCCAATTTGCTAGATAATCAATGGGGGTTATTAGAGAAATTAAATATCGACAGAGGTTTATTGCTCGTAGATGCAATCTTGTGGTCACGATTTGTTGCAAGTGCTTGGCTAAAGGCGTGTGTGTGTGTGTGTGTAGTGATTGCGAAATGACCAATAAGAAAAACTTTTTCTCACAGAGCTTAACATGGACGTAAACACGACTGAGCAATAGTAGCCAGAAAGAAATGGAGAATTCATTACATTAGCGTCAGGAATGTAAAATATTGACGCGGAAGCGGACATTGGTAATGTTTGTAGGAGGAAGGAATAAATTATTTCACGTTATTAATTACTAAATTACAGTTTTAAATTGTAATTTGAGTGATATTTCATGACTATAAGCCTTGAATATTTCTTTGTAATAAATAAATATTGGTAATTGTATATCGATTCGTTTTCAAATTCAGAAGAAATTAATTTACTAACTAGTAACAAAATATTCTAAGACTATAATAATTTTTAGGGTTTCATCGTTTCTGTCGGAATTTATTTAATTAATTGTTATGGTAAAAAGGACTGTTAACGTAGACGTTGATGAGTAGAAAAAACCAAAAACAGTCTCCAAGTTTATAACTTTATTAAATATATAGTCGGAAGCTTTCAACTCATTGTTATAATCATCCTTGTCTTATAATTAACATCACATTAACTTTAAAAAGTATTAGTACCTATAGGTACTTAGTCACTACTATAAAACTATGTTGTTATTCAACAAGGTCTGTTTTAAAACTCTATTAATTAATTGTTTGGTATTGGCGAATCTTTTATCATAATTTACCTACAACATGTGTAAATTCAAAACTATTCATCTAAACATCTGGTTCCTTGATATATATTTAAATTGATGCTTCTTCGATAACAGAATGAAAATAAATACTTTTAAATAAAATGGTTTCAATTTATAAGGTTTATTATCCAATTTGTCAATTATCAGGATATTTATATTTATTTGAATCAATCAGAAGGATCATCTGACTGGCAATGAGATGCGACAAATCCCTTTCGTGAATTATAGTTCAATTCCGTCCACCCTTTTATAAACGTCTCGGCGCTATTAACATTAACCCAAAAAAAGCGTTCTGAAGGATTGAAACTGTGACTTCTTCCTATAAAGTATAAAATTAAGATTTAGTATACGCAGAGGAATCAAATACAAGCATACGCTTACAGAATAATATGTAATAGTTATCAAAATAAATAAGCGAAAATAATTTGAAAAGTCCTACACTGTCTTAGTTCAGCAGCACATTATTTCATAACTCCAACGAGCAGTAATAAAATAATTCATTTATGGGAGAAACACCAAATTTCACTATTATTCTTTCATAAATGTAAAAAGAGGACTTTGTTTGCTTCTACGGGTCCAGGAAAAGCTCTGAGAAAATTCTGAGCACGCAATACATTCCAAACCCTGATTGATCTATTTATAAAGTTTGTGAACCATGCAGCTCGTAAAATAGTTACTAACAGGATTTATAGCCAAATTATAAAATAAAAGTATTTTTAATGTAGATTAAATTAGACAAAACACGTGAAGTGCCGAGAGATTATAAAAGTGTGGAAGGGATTGAAGTAGAAAAATAATGGCCTTATATTTTACAACCACTCAAGTTTTTTTACTTACATTAAAATTTAATGACCATTTTTGTTTTTAATCTTGCAACGAACGTAGGATTTTTGCATTTTTAATTTAAAAATAAAATTACTTTAAATTTTAATTTATAATTATTTATAATAACATTATTTAACAAGTTCTGTTTCTAACTTGAATAATGTTTAGGAGGTTTGTAATTTTAAATAAAATGACCTACAATTGTAATTATATTGTTTTTTAAAAAAATTTAATACCTCAGATGCTTTGAAAAATTAGAGTTCTTAATTTTCTAGTATTTTTAATTTTTTAATAACATTACTTTTTTAAAAAAAGAATTTTGTATAATATGAAACATCTCCTGGTAATTTGAAATTATAATTTTACAATTCTCATAAACCTGAAGCTTTTTAAACCTGAAGCTTTTTTAAATTAAAATGTAAGTGTATTATTATTAATTATATTTATTAAATATTTTTATTCCTTTTATATACAGGAAAATAATTTTTACAATGCCAATTATTTATTAAATAATGGTTAGTTAAGCTGTATGCTCAAAATACAAAACGCAAAACGTAAATATATAATAAATAATTATGACTGTTATTTTTTCCTGAACATACCAAAAACGTCATTTTTCTGAATACGAATTCGTTTAGCTGTCTGTTAATTTTAAAGCAGTTTTATTTTTTAATTTATTAATATTGCCTCTCGTAAATGAGAGGTTCACTGGGAACGTGTTGAGGCGCTGAGGATAGGTAAGGAGAGCCAGAATCTGCTTTACAGATAATCGTGACAGAAATGGCAAACACGACTAATCCCGCGAAGATGATGGTCGCTAGGTTGAAACCCGCGCGACCGGTCCAGGATTGATGACGCTGGATCCTCCGGCCTGGTATCTGGCACGCGCATCTCTCGTCGTGTCCACGTAACGAGAGACACCTGCCTGCCCCTTCTCCGTCTCCGCCGCCCCCGCCGCTCAGAGTTATGCGAAACTCCGCTCATTTCAACGACACTCGTCCAGATATAAGCAGGTGCACCATCGCGGCCTGTCAAAACATCGACACGTTCCTTCCGCCGTGTAATTAACACTTGACTCTGGTGTGGCTCCTGAACAAAAAAATTGAAATCCGCCGCTGCTTCTCAGGTGGTGGCCTCCACTCCGAATGAACACAGGGAATAAGAAAATCCCTCGAAGAGCCTACCCTGTGTAATATTATACGCTAACCATAACCAGTCTTCAGTACGAGGATTAATTGACACACTTTGGAGTTCTTATTCTGAGTACAGCTTGAGGATGGTCAGTGGCGAGGACCGAAAACGAATGGATCCTTCGACAATATTAAAGATATCCACCAGATATTCAAACTATGCATTTTTCATCTGCAGAAATATAAGTTGCTTATTAATTTATCATCTTTCGTAACTTCCATCTTAAATATATATTAATAAAAATTTTAATTATATTTTTATAATGCTTTCCATTTAACATAATATATAGCAAAGCTAGCTGACGAATCCCATATTTATTTATATGTATTGTAACATACAAAAATATTAATTACTTACGGCGCCAAAATATGTAGTATTCGAATTTTAAAGGAAAAGATAATTAACAGGATTTACATGTTTGAATTATTTTTTCTAAAAAATTCCAAAATCAGTTTTTAATGTGACTCAAAACTTCAGGACCGCTTACTGGGCCTCTAATAATTATAATGATTCATAATCAGCACAAAAAGAGTAAGAAATAAATACTAATTAAATCTTCAATAACATATTATATAAAAATCTAACTAATCTAGAGATATCTGACGGTACTTATATTTATATAAAAGTTTACAATATAAGGTTTTTACATACGATTTTTATTAGAGCTGCTCTGACACCGTATTAATTGAGCACTTCACTATTATTTTCTTTTAAAGAAGTTTTTTGATCTAATTCATATTTATCTGAAGTTTAGAAAAAATTAAATATATAAATCAGCCAACTGAGTAATTTCAATTTAATTAAATTAGAGACTTACATCTAATTAAAATACTACGTTTCCACCCAATTTTCGTTTCTCATCAGGACGTATCTAAATTTAAATTAATTATTAAATCCTCATGGCCACATTCCAACCAAATTGTGATTCAAAGAGAGGTGTAAAAGATTCTATTAGTAGGTTCCAAACATATTTTACAACGTATTCTCCTCGAAAAAATGAGATCGGGAAGTTCCGTCAAAACGTTGTAGCATTTTTTATTGCTTTGGCATGCGATGTAATTCTTTAATTAAATTGAATCAAATTATTTATTGTATTTTAGATTATGTATTCCTATAATTTAAT
Source organism: Zhengitettix transpicula (assembly GCA_037074705.1). Classification (NCBI taxonomy): domain Eukaryota; kingdom Metazoa; phylum Arthropoda; class Insecta; order Orthoptera; family Tetrigidae; genus Zhengitettix; species Zhengitettix transpicula. The sequence continues at coordinate 48,367,173 of CM073596.1, forward strand.
ATTGTGTCTTATTGTTAACGTTTTATTATTGTGAGTGTTGTATTTTTTTATTCAAACGTAATAAACGAACTACAGTAAGAAAATGTAATTCTAGTCGTAATTTTTTTTATTAACAGTAACAGAATCTTTCGACTGTATCCGCCCTTATCAGTTTGTAAAACGTCATGGTCGGATGTTATTTATGTAATGGCCACTATTCTGTGAGTTGGACTGCACCATTTCCTAATATTTAAAAAAATAATTGTTTTTGATTATGTGACTCATTTTGTTGTGGTAAATTCAAAAATTGTGACGTCTTTGGCTTTTTCTTTAATTATGGGTTTGCAACCCCTGCCATATTACAGAATTTGACGGATTTGACCAATTACAACACGGCTACTTTTTTTTTCTTGTATTAAAAGGTCCAAAAATTAATACGCCATTTTTTTATGGACTATCTCCAGAAATATTTGGCGTCCCTATATTTCATAAACTTGGTATTTTGGGTTAGAGTTTAAAAATATATCGCTACAAAAAAAAACGTTTGATATAGAGATATGATACTATTGCGATAAGGTTTGAGTAAGTAAAGGGAAAATGGAACTAATGGGAAGTAGTGGAGGAAAATTAACGGAGAAGTCAATGAATTTTTAATGATCTTTATCTCATTGAATACAGTCTAGGACAAGACATCAAAAGCAGTGTTTCATTTCATTTCTGACAGACTGTCAGTGAGTCTTCTTATACAAGACTAATGAAGCTTTATACTACACAAAAATACATCAAAGCGTCATAAGTGCTCACCGGTCATTCGTCGTTTCAAGGCTGCTCCGAGCATTTAATGACGGCGTTCCCTTAATGGCAAAGAGATAGGCGTTTTGATAAATGTAAAACGTCCCATTCAATGAAATTATTTATATGTTGGCGTACATGAAAGGAATTACTTTATCGATTACTTATTACATTCAAATGTTGGTACGTGAATAGATGCCTTTTTATATTATAACCCAGTGAAGGACCTCGTGCAGACTAAACAAATTATCCTTGTGTAGTTATATTTAAATATTACACTGCAGTCACTATTGTAAATATAGGCAACGATTCATAGAATATATAAAAAACAGCAGCCAGTGTTCACCGATTTTTTTTTTCCATATTCCTTTGAGGATACGGTTTGTTAATTGCTTCTCGCCCAGAGCGCACAGTGTTTCTGTCACCTTCACTCGTCATCTCCATTATAGAATTGAAGCCATTAATCATTCACACAACACGGGAAAACTAGCAAAGCGACGCGAGATGCATTTATGCAAAACCCACGACGACGTAAATTCACTTCCTTCAAACATATAATTTCCCTGTATCACTTTGGATGTAAATAAATGACGTGTTTCATATTCAAACACGGACTATTATCCACTTACGTGACTATTTGTTATTCGTGATATTTATTCGCTCTACTGGCACTCGTTAAGTATAAGATTCATGTCAACGTTTATAGTAGACTTCCGAGAAATTAAAAGAGAAAACAGTAAGAAACGTTATGAAATATTTCCACTTGAAACGACCTCACGTAAATTGACTTTAAAGGTCACGCGAATCACGTTTGAAACTTTCCAGCTTGCGAGTTGTAAACAATAACGGTTATTGCGACAAATCACTGTAATATTTAATTTAAAATAAGCTTAAATATTTTTCTAGGTAATTAAATTTGAGAATTACATAGCAAGAAAGATATACAACGTTTCGTCACAACTTTGGGATCTCTTCAGGTAATACATTCTTCAAAAGCAAATTAATATACAATATACACACGTTTGGTGATGTTCAATTTGAATTAAAAAATAAATTAAAATAATTAAATTTTATTTTGTATTCGCTCATCACTCATTATGTGAGAACTGAAAAATAAAACGGGGAAACTAAGATTCCTTCTACATATTACGTATTGAAGTCAGCGTTTCGCTCGAAACAAGTTAAAATGCCAAGGAAAAGGCGGACCTGCCTCACGTTTGAAACATCTCGTCCATGTTTACTGGGTTGGAAATATTTATAGACGCATTACAGCTAATGAGAGAGGCTAATAAAAAATATAATAACACGAGATGAGCGAACATTCTCGAAACTAATACGTTCTCACCGTGGCAAGTAGTTAGATCTTTATCGAGCTCGAGAGGTTGGCACACTGCCTTCCAAACGAGTAAAAGGTTTGTTTCATAAATTGGATTTGTAACTGAGCATTCATGTTGCTTTTTGTGGCTGGAGCGTACCACAGTGGCTTTGTGCGAAAAATGTTACGAGATTAAATAGGAGAAAAAATATATAATATTTGAAAAGTCAGGCTAAAACAAAACGGTAAAAACATAAACGGTTATTCAATACATTTAAATTCTAGGCTAACATCTCAAGAAATTAAAACAAAAAATAAATAAACACGTTTCGTTCCATCTTTCGGACATAATCATCAGGTTCAAGTTTAAAACTACAAAAAGAACAAAACAATTACAATGATTAGAATAATATGTTTGAGAAACATGATAAGTTCGCAAAATAAGCGACGAAACGTTCTGTAATTTTACATTAATAAATTATTTTCTCTGACTTAAAATTTGCTGATGATTATTTATTTAATTATTTTTGTTAAATATTCAAATGATGCTTTCAATTGAGAATATTGTCGATACTGTTTCTGATTTGTATTTTTATGGGTTGTAAATTCAGTCTTCATATCTATATTTAATTACATTAAGTTATTTGTTTTGTTTTTTGATTTCAATATGATTAATACAAAAAATTATTTTAGGACATAACAATTTATTAAGGTTTTATCTTTATGGGATTTAATTTTCAGAATCTCCTAATTTAACGACTAAGAATCCAAATGAGTTTTCAATGATTTTATTCTTTTGTGTAACAAGTTTACTACTGTCTGTGGTCGGAATCCGCTCTGAAATTTATGAAAAACTAAAAGGATTCACTGATTTAGATTAAAGGGAGACAATTGTGCCTGTTGTGCCTGTAAAGCACCAAACTGGCTGATTAAATTAAAATATCCGCTTCTCCTCCTCTTGGCTCGGTTTCCGCTACTCTGTTTTGAGAAGTGGCTCTCGATTAATATTCAGATGAGAGAAGTTTCCCTAACAACGGGAAACCGCAGACGTCGCTTTGAAACTGAAATCGAGTCTGTGTTGTTTCATAGTACAGTTACACTTACCCACTAAGGAGGAGCAGTCAAATCCAGAAACAAACGTAACATTCGCGAATATTTAGCAGCCAATTAATTTTTTTACATTGTCTAACAATTTTTATACGCCATGATAAGTATTTTAAGCACAGAGTGAACTAATACAAATATATTCGTAGAGTACTTTTGTTTTCAAACAAGAATTGCGCTCCATATTTCTTTAGCACTCGGAGTTAAGTTTTCCTTGTTGGGAAATTGCCAGAGCATTTAGATTGTGCGCATAAAATTTCAATTTATCCGGCCGAGTATGTTAATACACTTGTTATTTCACGATATTCGGAGTGGATCAAAAAGAAAATCTCTCATCAAACCCGATATTCATAAAGACAACCGTGGGATAGACGTGAAACCATTTTTAAATATTTATTAACGGGCACTACATATACAAAATAATCACTGCAACGGTTTAATGTGACATATAACTTCAATTGTCCATTCACGGTTTACAAATATAAAATTTAGGATAATAATAAGTAATATAAATTAGGATTTTTAATGTTTAAATTATTATTAAAGCTTAATTATTAAGTATAAGACTTATTCCGTGTCTTTACTTTTCTTGACAACAATAGTTAAAAATAATCATAAGTTTCTGTTTAGATTTCAATGGTGACAGATGAATTTTAAAACCTTGACTGAGGGAGCAGTTTATATATTTTAATGGTGGATGATAATTAAAACTGGAATTTTTTTTAGCATGTTTCAGTGTTAAATGGATACATATATATTAAGTTTAGCTTTCTTAGTTTAAGTGTTTTTTTGCGCTGTTACGGAGCTGTAGATGAAAATTGAGTAGATGGAATCGTTTACATATTTAATATCAATACCAGTAGCCTACTCGACAATAAAGCACATTTTGCCAATCAGGATTTATTTCAAAGTAAAGAACAGCTCAATTGAAACTATTATAAGTACTGTTGTAACGGATCCTAGTGAGACCTGGGTTTTAAAAGAAGCTGATAAATGAAAATGACCAGTATTTTAATTAAGTTTAATGAAGAACTTCAAATAATAATTAAATTTGAACGTAAAATCAAAGACAATAAATTGGATATGTATATAAGAACGGAAGACGACAGACTGGTTAAAAACAACATTAACTGGAAACTACCAATGGATTAATTAAAGAAAGAAAAACCAAAAAACAGATTGGAGGATAGTGTACAAGAAAATTTAAAAATTATGAAAATTATAAACTAGAGGACTTTTACCCAGGGCAGGAAGAAATAGAACGTAAAAAAGTTCTCAAATTAATTTTGAAGCATTTGAAGAAGAATGTATTTATTAACAGAAAAAAAAATCCATGCACCACCAATTAATCCAATTTGAAGCCGTTTCACCAAGTTTTATAATTTTATAAATATATTATATAAAAGGGTTATGTAAGACGTCGAGGAACGTCAGATGCAACATCTGGGTCGTCTGTAATAAGTTGAAATCTATTTGAGTAACATTTTGTGTTTCAGTTCTAGATCACGCTCTTTTAGTTGGCAACTTCAATTGCATTAGTAATTTCCTGTAAAAGCGAAAGTAAGAGCTCTCCTTTCAGTATTCTTCCGCCATGTACGTGCCAATTTCATAGCTTCATTTGTGCCGCTGAGACGTGAGTTCTCTGCCTCATTACGAGAGAATACGAGGCGAGTAAAATGGTCTTTACGTTCGTTGTCTTGTTCGCAGCGGCGCGTCTTTCTTCAAGTTGCACTGTGCGAAATTATCAAAGACCGCGGAAATACGTAGTTCAAATCAGCAAATAAACACTGCATGCCTAATTTCTTTTCTTAGACATTCATATATAAAAATTTATGTAATAACTATTATGTGAGGCCAATCCATTCCAAAACAATTTTTGAAATTAATGTACTGAATATAACATTAAAAAATTTAATAAACTGTTTCGTAAATAGTAAAGTACACAACGTCTTCTATGATAATTAAAAGAGAGAATTTCACAATTTTTACTAATGTTCATAATTATATGCTGAATTTAAGTATAATGAGAATAATTTACTCCATATTACATATAATATTCAAACAATTAGATTAACTCAAAATATTAGTTCATCAATATGTCGGATAATAATATAAAAATTATTTGATATGTAAATAAACCGTTCAGACAATGTCAGAATAATTTATTTATTAATTAAACGAAACATTCAGTTCTTACTACGTTTCGTCCACAATTTTGTAACTTCTTCAGGTAAACACGTTAAGTGCAGTTTTGAATTATGCATATATGTTTCGTTTAAATTTGGGTTACAACTGTCATAGGACTCAGTTCATGACTATCAATTCATTTTCCTTCTAATATAGCATTCAAAACTGCAAACCTGAAGGAGTGCTACAATTCTGGACGAAACGTCGGATGAACTAATTTTTTTTTTGTTTAATCAGTTAATACAATATAATCACTGGCGACGATATGAGGAAAAGTATAAGAAAATTCACACAAAATTACGAAAATCCGTACGTGAGAAAAATAGCGTTTGCTAAAGAGCATTTAATAAGTATGTAAATTCCATACCAACATTTAAAGAAATATTGAAGTGTTACAATTTACAGGAAAATGTAAAATTAAATATATTTCATTAAAGAGATTATGTGAAAATGAAAATAAATGAGAAAATTTTGTGTGTAATATACATATTTTTACATTTCTCATTTTCACATTAGTTTTCTCCGCCATTCTTGCAATTAATTGTTCATTAATTTGTGTTTTACTTTTCAGAATTTTTGATTAAATTTAACATTATTCTTTTGGTCAGTTGTAAAGAGAAACGCAAACCTGGATCGAATTAATCCTCAGGTGAATTTGTTTACCGCTCGACGTAATCGAAAGACGGACACATTGATGGAGTTACAGGACGTAGGGAAAGAGAACTGTGCTACGTGGCGAAGAAAATTTACAGACGAAGTCGGAGAACCAGCCAACAGCCAGGCTCAACATTTAACAATAATAATAGTCAATTTTTAGAAATTCTTAAATTTAAAAAACCTGCCTCATTGAGAAATACTGGAAAAGGTCAGCTGTGACCTAGAGGATTTTTAAAAACGACAAACGAGCAAATAAAAATGAATTTAGACCATATAATACGAAAATACGAAAAACAAATGTAAATAATGAGAAAAAAATTTATATCAAATGAAGATTTTGTTGCCCCTCAGAACTAGTTAGAAACGTGAATGATTAAGTTAACATTGGGAAACTGACTCGTTTACAGAAAATCCATTTTATTTTTGTTTCAAGAAAATAACATGTTTTTTTTTAGGTCAACAGGCTACATGAGGGTGATCCACGTTGGGCAACTCACTCCCCTTTAATAGCATAGGAAGGGATTTGAAAGGGGGGATGCGGAAGGGTAGAGTAAGGTAGCCAAGGGTTGCTAGGGCCCCCGGGCTATATTTGAAGGATCCTACCCGGCATTCGCCTAAAGAAATGCAGGGAAAACCCTAGGAAAACCTGCATCGGGTAGGTCGGGCATTGGGTACTTGTCCCACGCCCTTCCGATAGCGGGAGAGGAGTTTGCTGTGGTGTCGCAGCATTCCCTTCTCCGTGCCTCGACCAGTTTAGGAGGCAGCTGGCCGACTATTCCAATGGGAATGGCGGACAACTCTTACCGTATGCCCAAGGTCTGTGACCCCGGAACATACACCTCTCAGAACAGGCCGAGGTGCCTCGGCTTGTGGGAACCTTAGTTCAAAAACGGAGAGGAAAAGGCATACCCAAAGGTAGCCCCTTCGTATCTCTCGTAAAAGTTTCTGCCTGCGAGAGAACATCCCTCGCAGGTATTGCCTGCGAGAGAATAACCCTCGCCAACCTGACCATCAAGAAAAATTAATTTCCTGGAGTGTAAAAGTAAACTCGTTGGACTTCCAGGTCGTAGTTGAAGAAGAAGAGTCCAGACGAATTGAAGGGAGACAGAAGGAAGTAACTAAGACCACGTTGAGGAGGAGAAGGAAGTTTGGCAGACAAGGTTCAAGACCTGCCAGTAGGATCAACACTTAATAATAGTATTAATGGTACTGAAACGCATGAGACTTCGCTTTCCGAGGCATCTAATGTTTCCTTTTCTCTGAATTAATAATTATTTTGCTCAAAACGATGTACGGTGCCGAAGAGAGGGTTTGTCCTGAGCACCCAATTGAAACGGGTTTATAGAGTATTAAATTGGGTCCAATTGAAACGGTATTGGCGCCTTGAAAATTATAGGAGTTAAAGATTTTCCCCCCCAAGTGAATTGAATTTACGGACTGTCCGAAGGCGTCCATCATAGTAAAGATACAGGTCGATATTGAAGTTCCGTGACTCGCCGGACGAGATTGGTTGTAATTTTCGTGACACTCGGTACAGTCTGGTTCTGTTGGCGTGGGAGGAGAGGACGGACGCACCATTGCAGCGGATAAGTGCGGAAATTAGCTCGTGATTGTCAGTCAGTTCGGCGGCGGCTCTGCAATTGGACGGACGACCTCGGATGAAATGTGTTCCTGCCAAATAAGGGGACCTTGGCGCTAAAAGCAAGGGCGTGTGAGGGACACTAATTGCACACCCGGTCTAAATGGCGCGTCAGGGGCGACCTTGTAAATTGGGCGTGCTTCGCCAACGATCCGCACAATGAGTTCCTGTAATGACCGCCGCCCCCATTACAACCTTGCCGAGGCACCGCCCTTACGCGGACTCTCGATCTGGTGGGCCTCGTTGGAGGATCAAAGATAGAATCCTCTCGGAAGATGAACGCTTTCTTTTGTGACTGTAAGAACCGTCAGGTCTATGACTCGATCATGGTTCAGCTACGCCATCTCGCCAAATTTCGTCCTCCAGCCCAAAATATCCAGTCACTTACATCTGTACGTTAAATAGTTATCTATTATAATTAGAAAATTTAATATTTCTTAATTTACCAATCTTGAACCAGGAAACGTTCTATTGCAAACTAATAAATATTAAAAATTTTACTCGTGGATTTCATGCATTGGTATTAAAATTTAAAACCTGATGATGTCCCAGAAGAGGACGCAACGTCTTTGTGAATTACATTTATTTCAGGCTATTTATTTATTTATATAAAATTGAATCACTGAAAGAGGAAATGTGAAATTTTCAAAACAGTGTCCGTGAAGATACAAAGTTTTTGATGTTTTCGAATCACCCTGTTGGAGGATGGTTTCTGCATCCGAGATGTGAATAATTCATGGCCGCGAGGACGTAACGTACGGAGCCTGTAGAAAGCAAGTCTCAGAGTATTGACATATCGGTCTTGCGAGGTCACGCGGCGCGAGATGAAAGTCTGTCCGTGAGAGATGCTGAGGTAATCTATTTGTTGATTTCTCCCGGCACGCGCTGCGGATCCTCTGGTTGGTTACTTGTTTGCTTGGTAGCAAAAGAGACCGGGGAATTTCGCAAAGGATTCCAGAGACGACTTTCTCCCGCGGCGCTGTTTCCGTCCGCCCCACTTGCGTCATCCTCTCTCGGCAATTGTCTCCGCGTGCAACGAGGAACAATGATCGATTGCACCGTGGAAAGGTGGGAGGGGGCTTTTGTGTTAAGTTTATCAACCCCTGTGACGTCACGTTACGAAACCTCGACGACGAGGAGCAGCGCGCGTCTGACCCCAAATCGCGAGGACTCGTCGTGTCGCAAACGGACTTCGCGCAATTCTCGACACAGTCAAAAAACAAAGTGTCTTTGTCAATAATCTCTTGACAGGTTTCCTCACATTCGTTTCTGACTTGCAGTTGAGGTTCTGTGCACGTGCCAGCGCCTCGTCTTACAGTCTTAAAATTGGGCTTCTTATTCGCGAACGTCTTTCCGAGATTCATTTAATTGAGGGATCATCCAAAACTATACCATTCAAGGACTTAATTTTTCCGAGATAAAACTGTTTAACCCTCAACGTTTGGATACAAAAGAAACCCTAATAATATTAGTAAATGTCGTCGGTTTTTAAATCAAGGACCTCAACATTTTGTCTGTCTCCCCACACCACTCTCTTCCTTCATTCAGTATTCATCTACTTTTCTTCCTTGTCTTTCTGCTTTCCTTCACTGTATCCGTCCACCTCTTTCTAGGCCTTTCCCGCGGGTCATTTTCCCTTTGTTTTTCTCAGTAAATAGTCTCTTTGGAACTCTTTATCTTCTCGTCACATGTCCAAGGCAGTGCAGCTTACTGAACTCTATTATCACGAACCCAGTTTATTATTAATAAATAATAACAATAAAAAAGAATAAAAAGGGTTGATTCCGAAATAAATAAATTTAGCATAACATGGATAACTTACATAATTAGCAAAATATGAGATGAATTTGTTTGAATCATTATATTAAAAATATCTTTACTTCTTCGAACAACTTCCATGGCTGAAATAAGGGAAAACAACGTTATAATAATTTAAATATTGTTTCTAAAGATGTTTTACAAAACTTGTGTGTTTGGATTGAAGAGCGTGCTATATCGGTTAAACGCAGCGTAATTAAATGATTAAAAAACAATTGGATATTTTAGAAAGAACAGAACAGTCTGTTAAAACACTATACATGAATAATCATAATATTGATTGGTTTAATATTAAAGATTTAGAGTTTTGTGTTTATCTTGTGTGATGTGTAATTCTATATTTTATTATAGTTAATTCTCGAATAATTAATTATCGACTAATACATATTTATTATTTTTATTAGAACTGTAAATATCATATTAAACCCTTAGTATAGTTAAACAATTATTATTTTTTATTCATATTATTTTACTTATGTTGGACAGGGAAAATTATTTTTATGTTAAATTCTAATTGTTTATAATTATAACATTCAATTCTTAAATTGTAATTTTATGTAAATCAAATCACATCAAATAAATGCCCCATATTAGGTCTCATATAAATTCCATTAACGTTTAAACAAAAATTTAAATTCTATAAGTAATTCAGTGTAGTTATGATTTAAAATTATGTTTGCTTGTAATTTTGAAAGTTTAATTCTTGTGTTAAAAAATAAGTTTAAAAAATTGTTAGTTTTTGTGATTTGTTTGAATGAAGTTGTTTTACCTCATTTCAACCCTGGAAGTTGTTGGAAGAAGTCAGATTTCTTTCTTTTAAATGGTTTATATAAATTCACATCATATTTTGTTAATTATGTAAGTAGTTTTAAAGTCAAACAATTTATTATTTCATTATATTAATATTTTTAGATAGAATTGAAGAGGTACCAAAGCAGAGAAATGTTTTGCAGGTAATTGTAAAGTTTAATATGGTCTGACTGATGGTCACTATACACTATTTATATTTTTATTTAATACAAGTCAGATAATTCTTTTCTATAATTCAGTGATAATACTTTGTTTTTCACAGCATTTAATGATTTTCTATTAATTTTTTAATTCCAAACAGCCTTTTCCTCAAATCTTACCTTTCACCACACATTCTGTATTCTTCTGTTTCCTGATTCACTTTATTAATTTGGTGTTTTACTTCCCTTTCAACCTTATTCATCTGCAAAAAATAAATACCTTCATCTCTTCGTTTCCCCATTTTTTTCCCTTGTTTTGTATAAGATTTGATCATTTTTCGTCACTGTTCCATTTTATATTAGTATTCATCTCGTGTCGACCAATTCATTTGTTTCCGTTGTTAAATCGCCACTTTATCTCAGTACTATCTTTTACACTGTCTATAAATTCTGTCTTTATTTGCCTAAAATCTCCCCAACGTCTCGTTCCGCATCACAAAGTTTCTGCGAATCGTGTTTACCGTTTCTCAATAACGTCAGAAAATAGTACTACAAAACACAAGCAAACACAGAGAGGAAACGAATTGCTCTCTTTTGAATCGTGTAAAGTGAAAAGTAATGATCCCAGATGTTTTGTGTAGCCACATGTTTCCTTTCCAACACGGACCTACTACTTACATCTACTACTGTACTGGAAAAGCAGACGGCCATGTTTTTTTTTTATTGCGCCCTTCTATTAATTACCCTGCTAGCTGTTTCTGTATGAAGGATAGACAGACTGGTTGCGTACGTACACAGGAACAACGAGCGGCCTCAATTATAAAAATAATCGCACTCTAGACAACAGGATCGTAAATTGGCATCTTTGTGCGTTTGCAAAAGGCCTCGAGAATGCGCAGTTAATCGTATCGCTGTAAAGTTCCGAGTCTACGTGGGATTAAAATCTACGTATTGCCTTCAGGAACACCAGATTTCTCCTTAAGTTACGTACACGCACCCTCATATACATAATAACCATCTTAGTGCCCGGGTATTTATTTAAATTAACCCGAAGTAGGAATTAATTCGACACTAACGTCTTGGTAAACATTTTATTTAACCAGTACCACTAGCACCAGTATTATAAAATTTACCTATTTACGGTCCCCTTCCCGACCTAACCACTCGGCATCTAACTTGAAATAAACCACGACGATGACTTAAAGTATTCGGCAAGCCTCCTATTTACATAAAATAAAAGTGTCTAAAAAATCACGAATAATTTAAATTTTGACAGTCATTTCTGAATTACAATTGGATTGCCACATTGGGTTTGATATCTTGAAGGTCTATCCCCGCCTCTCTGGATAATGGGGTTGTCACTCTAGGACGCTCGACCAAGGTGTTTCCATCTTCTTTCTGTACATCGAGTTAATCTTAATATTTAGTTTTGTGTTCGAACATATTTTTCCAGACTCGGCGTGTCAAGGCGCTCACGAAACAAAATTAAAAATAATTGACTTTGAATTTATAATCTAATATTTAGTAAAATCTTACAATTATCATTTGATAAATTATTTAACACTTCTGCCAATATGTCAGAAAAAATTATTAAGTAATTAAACGTTAAAAAAATCACGTCATACGACGTTTCGTCGGCAATTTTTGGACTTCTTCAGGAAAATAGTTTTGAATGCATAGATACATATTATGAGAAATATGAATCCCACACAGGGAGAAAACTTTGTGTTGTCAAATATTATGTTTAAAATTAGTTAATAAATATTTCTGAATAACAGGATGTTTTAACATTGTTTATGTATTTATTAAATTAATAATCCTCTAAGAATAAATCTAACTGTAAATTTTTTAATAGTGTACAGTGTGTTAGTTGGTCTTTAAAATATCTTTATCATAAAATATATTATTATAATATCATTTATAAATATTTTTATATCGAATTCCGTCTTTCGAGGGAGTAAAGGATAAAATGCTTCACTTAAACTGTATTTCCACTGTTTGTTCCACTGGACGGGGACGATACTGTATTGAGAGCATCACCAATATTGTTAATGGTGAACTGTTTACGAGAATAGCTCGTGGCTGTGCGTATGGAAAAAAAAAAGCGCCGACGATAATTAAACGGTTGCGAAAGGACTAAATAGAGGACCTAAAGGTCATTGAGCGCGAAGGTGTGCTTCTCCTTGGCTGCAATGCGTCAGAGGTTATGCGCTGGCTATTAATGCTGCATTCCCACATTCACCTGGCTTGCAATCAGCGGAGCTTTTCCCGCCAAGGATCAATACTCGGGGTCCCGCTATTAACCAGACGCGATAGTAATCCGCCTCCGGCACTGTAATCATACGCACTGCATCAGAATTCATTTAGTTCCCTTTCTCCCTTGATTACTTTACTGCAGGGCCAATGGTTTCAGGTCAAGTCGTGTACGGTCGGGAATTGCCCCGGTTCCACCGTTCCGGGTTCGATTCCTCCACATAACCGTCCCCCTAGGAAACAGGGTGGTCTCGTCGTCCTATTTCAATCCCGCTGAAAATATTCAAGTAAATTAAGTTAAATATAATATTCTTAACCATACAATTATTTTTCTCTTCTTCTTCTTCTTATTATTATTATTAACAATCAAGTATTGTCTCTGACTTCTGGCAGGTCCTTGGGCTTCGACCTGTCAAATTTAATTCTCAACCTTGCCCTATCCTCCATCCTCCCATTGAATACCCTGAGCAGCTTCACTCTTCTTCTTCCACAATGACTTGAAACTCCAACCATTTCTACACCTGAAAAAAAAATTTCCCGTCTGTTTTATTAATATTATAAATTAAATAAAGTAACTACCCTTTACAACAATTTTAAAATTTTTATTCAACACTATTCACGAAGTTTCGGGTACTTTTTTGTACTTTCACCGGGTTTCAATAAAGTTATGTTACTACACGGCAATATTTCAAATCAAAGATTTACAGTATGTATTTCTTCTTACTCATCCATTATAATATTTAAATCAAAATCATAAATACGAAAATTCCTTAAAATTTATTAATAAACGTTACTAATTAGAAAATAAAAATTAACCTATTTTTTTGAGAAAATAAAGTTACATACAACTATAATTATTTTATATAATTACATAAAATATAAATAGTAATGGATAGTAAATATCACTTAAATTTTACGTTATAACTTTAGTGTGTTAAAAAAAATACAGAAATTCTGATAAATTATATTTCATTAAATTTTGTTCAATGTTTAAATTTTTTCACAATATTCCAATCAAATTCTTGGTTTTCTTATAATTAATGTGTAGTGACAACATTACGATTTACAGTTTTGTAATTTATTTCATTTTTCCTTTAATCTAGTTTCAATACACGTTTAGTTTACCTTATGTAACATTTCCCATAATTATGTTGACAACAATGAATATTATATATAACATAGTTATTTTCCTTTTACATTTTTGTCTTCTGTTTAAAATTTTAAGATTAACGTAAAATTAAAATTTCTTAATTTACTTTTCAGTTTTTCACTTATTTTCCCATAATACAGTTAGTATCATAAATTTTTTAAGTACATTTTTATCTTGATTAATTTATTTCCATTAGTTTTCTTCTTCTTTAAATTAGTCTTACATTTATGGCTATTGATTCTTTGTTTTTTCATTAAATTAAATGGGAAAGAATTATTAATTACTATATTTTTAACATTCATAATATGTATTTTCATTGTGGTATTTGTAATTTGATAATAATAATGTTTTATCAATCAGATTAAACGTCGCCTTTTCTTGCTTACAAAAAAAATGTAGCACACGTCGCGAATATGAACAAAATTTATTAGAACGTAATTTATCATAAATTAATTATGCATATTAAATCAACTTTTAACAGACTTAATTCAAATAATGGTACCATAAAGTATGTTTTAAATTTTATATAATTTTATAATAAATAATTATAACATTTTTTAGCATAAATAAGTAACTTAAGTTTATAATAAATTATGTTCACGTTTACTGCATAATTGGCGACAGCTATTATTAAATTGCAAGTACGCTGAAAATTGTTGATTCTATCTTAAATATATTATAAGAATAAAAAGAAATATATACTGTAATTTTTGTGATCTGAAATATTGTATGTCACAAAATTTTATTACCGTATTAAACACAAGAACCTGATTAAAATCTGATGGAAGTTCAAGAACGTACTAAAACGTAGTTAAAGTTTTTAATAAAATATTTTTAAGGTAGTTAATTCTTTTAATTGAATTTAAAAATGATTTAGAAATAATATAATATATTTAAATTTTTCTGACTGTCTAAATAATCAAGAAAAATTATTTTATTTTAAATATTATAGAATTTTGTTAGTAATTCGCAGTTTTGTTGCTGTTGGTGCTGACATCGTATTACGTTTCGATTAATTCTGTAAGTAAAGTCTACGTTAAAAATTTATGCCACTCGCTGGAGTCGACCCCAGTCCTGAACGACTTCGAAGCTGAGACCAGCGTCAACGCCACCATCCCAACAGGCTTGCGTAACGTGATAAGTTTTTAATAATTTTCATGTACAAATCCTGCCCCCCAACCCCCAACCCCGGCCACCCCTCGTGGTCTCCCTTAACCCCCACCAACTTCTAATTTAATACTATCATTATTATTATCATTACAGTGTTGTGCCTCGAGGAATATTTTTAGATTTAGCATGTTAATTTCATCATCCCTCTTGCTCTGTCCTTAGCTTTTTCGTTCTTTATCCCTTTATCTTTAGGCCTTCTTCTTGCTCGATGGCCTGGAACTCCGTCCGGTTAAACTTTCTGTTAAAAATGTAGTAAAGATGGCCCTCTTCCCGTTTACTCTACTTAGAACCTCTTCATTTTTTCATTATAATATCTTGCTTATTTTATTCAATGCTTTTTCATCTCCAAATTTGCTCCTTGTTGTACTGATCCAGACAAAGCTCTGCCTCTTTTTTACTTTCCGCTAAATCCGCAACTCTTTGACTCGTTAACGTTTCGTTTACAGAGGGTTCCACGATTGTCTGTTAGTGGACTCTGCTTCCTTATCCGAGGCTCCGAGGAAGGAACGTCCGTCCTTGCAGACGGCCTTGTCGTCCTGGTTGCAGCGTCCTGCGCCTGGAAGGTAGATGCCCTTTACCCGACCCAGAAGGCCGTTCCACTTTAGATTTATCTTCGACTCGGTGAGTGGAGAAATACAGATGTGGAATTTAGCGAAAGCGAAAGGTGTTCTCTTTGAAAATGACAGCTAATGGGGGCGCTTATCCGCAGAACAACTCTCCGTAATAGTGCGTGGGTGAAATCGGTCAGTCGCCATTATGGTAAAGATAGCGACCACTCTAGTGGGAATAACATTAAAACGGCAATAAAAGCGGTTTTGGAGAATGTTGGGACCAAATTTTATAACACGACCAAGGGTGAAACTGAATTGTTAAAGATCTTCGTGTTAAATTAGCGAAACATAAAGTTATAAACCCGAAACGTTAATAATTAATTACAAATCCTTTAAATTTCATGTCATCTAAGGTAATATTATTTCTCAGTCGTATTTCTCATTGGATAGCTTTCAATTTGTGAAAAGCATTTTGAAAGTGAAAATTTATGAGCAAATTTCCGATTGGGAAAGTAATATTTTGGGATAATTATTAAACTTTTATTTCTAAGGTGAAAATAATATGAAAATTTTCGATTTTCTGATTTGTGAAGTGATATTTATAATTTTTGTTGTTGTTCTAAGGCAATTTACTAATTCTCATATTTTATGAAAATTTTAGATTTTTGTTTTATAAGTGATAATTTAGGTAAATTACTAATTTTAGGATTTCTAGTGTGATATTTTAGGTTAATTTCTGATTTTTCCTCTTGATGATATTTTAGGTAATTTAAAAAACAAAATTATCAGTATATATTATTTAGGTATATTTTTTCTCATGTTTCTCTCCATACAAATAAAAATTCTATGCTTTATTCGTTTAATTGTGCATTTCCTGAAGACCTTATTTTTTAATAGTCCTAAATTAATTCATAATATTTAATAGGACGCCAATTTTTAATGATAGAAGAAAATAAATTCAGCATATTTTTTTCAATTTTAATGCAGTTATCTCATACGTTTTTTGAGAGTGGAAGATTTTTAAGGGTGTTGTAAAAAATAACCTTATACGAGCCGCTGTTATTAAAAATAATCGATTTTGTATAGAAGTTTTCGTCCAACAGGTTTAATTAAAATATATTAAACCTAATTATCTATTTAAATTATAAATTAATATCATGATTAATGGGAAAAAAATTAATAATTGCGTTGTTTTAATCGCTACATGTGAAACCATTTCAGGTGTTACAATAATACCAATTAATACAGATATTAAATTGAAACTGGTTTAAAACTCCTCCAAAAATTTAATTATTAACACAAGAAAGATGAATTTATGACTAATAAACAAAATTTAGACTTTCTTACACAACTTTAATGATCGAATAATTTTTTCTGACTTAATTGACCGTAAATCATTATATTAATTTACCATTTGTCGTATAATGTTAAATTTTTTTAGTTTAGTAATTGTTTGTTAAGTAATCTTTTATCACGATGATATTTTTAAATTACAATTATATTTTTTTTCTTGTCGTAAGAACTTTTTTTTTTAGAAATCTCCATTTCGAATCCAATACATTTCTCCTTGTTATTTTTGTTATGTCTCAATATTTACTTTATTGACGTCTCATTCAAAACCGGCGGCCAAATAACAGTAAATTGTAACTTGTACGTCTCTCAGTCCCAGAGGAAATATATTCGGCCATCCCTCTTGAGACAGTATCTGAATCCCTCTGTCCGACTGTTATAGGACCTCGTATTTTGCATAAACAGCGCGGATTTCCATCACGTATTTTGCAATCTGTTGTGGACTTGTGCGTCTCAAGTTTACGAGAGTCCACGACGGGAAAGCTGCTTCCCCGGCAACCCCCCCCCCCCCCTCTCGTCACACTGCAGAAATTCCATCCTACGAGGCTATTTGCCTCCCAGGACGTGCTCCATATTCCTTCCCAACCAATCCTATATTATTACTATACTCCTATGCAATCTCTCCATCTTTCTCTTGGAATTCAAATTAACTTAAACAATATAAGATATATCAGTTGGAAAAATAATAGTGAGATTATTGACAACAATTCCCCGTCATGTTTAAAATATATTATATCTCCAATTTTAATCTAATTACCTTCAGCAATTATATAAAAAATGTTTTAAATATTAGACTCAAATATCAAAGTATCGCCATAATGTTTAAAACCGGAAACCTGGCTTCCTTAATTGCAATTATAGTTAACAAAACCGTTAAAGAAATGCCAATATATTGATGCATGTTAATGGGAAAAATGTTACGCAATAACAGACGAAACTTACTTGATTTAATGAAACTAGGGAAGGACTTCTTATACCTTGTATGCCCCTAAAATAAGTGTAAAATAAAATTAAATGATTATAGATTCTAATAGTTATGTTTTTCTCTGAACTAACACCAAGTTTCGCCCTCGTTCTAGGACTAATAATGGATGAATAATGACGTCAGGGAAAACAGAAAAACGGGGGAAAGGCGACGGAAACAGACTAAGGGATAAAAATACGGTTACCGGTACAAGAAAAATTTAAATATAACTTTTAAATAAATTAAACGAAAATAATGACAAAGGAAAAGTAATCAAGGTTTTATTAATTTTTTTAATTTAATATGACTGATATATGATTTACTGTAATTGTGACGGAACACACATTATTAGGAATCCGTAACTATTAGGATGAACGATCACTGAGAAGATTAATTTTAAAAAGAATACTTACAACCGTCTAAAGGACAAATTTAGAACTGCATACGTAACGAAACGTTTCACCTATATATGTATAAAATAAAAAAATAATATGTTAATGCCGGGGTTAACAGAAATAAGAACATTGAATGAGATATGACTTTTTATAAAATATATAATAATTATATATGGTAAAGAAAAAAAGAAAAAAATTATTGAACAAGTTTCAGGATCACGTAATGTGAAAAAAAATTGACAGCAATTGGATGTCAATTTAAAAAATAGCACAAGATCTGTTTTTCTTATAGTTTACTAAATAATCATTGAATAAATAGATTCTGACTTTCGCTGGCCATATTTTATTATCTAAAAAATGACAATTAACGGTACTTTTTATCACATGGTTATGGACTGTTAAATATAAAATATGGGATAGAGAAAATGATAGGGAATAAATTGCGGTAAAAAAATAAATAATGTTGATTAGCGGAATGTAGAAAGTAAATCAGTATAAAATTTATGAGTGTTATATTTTCATAAGAAATGCACGTAATAATAATAAATTAAAAATATTAATGTTAGAAACCTTTTAAAGAAAAGCCTGTTAATATTTATATCATTAACCCTCAATTTTGTTGTGAATTTTAGGATTCAGGAGACTCGATGGGATTGAGATTAAGGGTTGTTTTTTTATGCAGAGAAGGAGCACACTTGAACATGGCGCCATGAATATTGAACTGCGGATGGAAGTCACGAGCGCCGGTTGTCAATTAATTGAGCTTGCTGTAATTGGCGCCCCTCGCCTCGTTTAATTACCGTACCACGTGTCGCTAGGTGTTGCTTCAGAAGTCGTGGGCACTTGCTTAGCGCCTTAGCTTCCATCACCACCCCCTCACCCACCGCCACCCCCAATCCCTCTGCATAGCCGTGTGTGTGCTTATGTTAATAAAAGGCTTATTTCAAGTAATTAGTAATCCCCAGAAATATATATCTATATAATATGAAATGATGTATGTTTGTATATTCTTTATACACGTGTGCTGATTATTTTCTGGTACTGCTTTGATACAAACCTGACTGAGGTCAATGTTAAATCTCCATCAGCCAGCTCTAGACGAGGTCTCGGATGCCAAGGCTTTGACTGTTACTTTCTTTCGGCACGTATTTCTCCCATTCAACTGTTTCCGCAATTTCAGATTATCTGCAATCATCTCAAAAGCAGTTACTTTGAAGAGAAACTATTCTCTTCCTCCCACTTCAGTAACTCCAATCACGCGATAGCTTTCCGACGATTTCGCAAATGCAGATCTCTAAAATGTTCCCTCTAATACACGCAATTTTTTTTATCTATCCATTATCATCAAGGGGGGTTAATAAAAAATATTATCCGAATTTGCTTCCGAATTCACTGTTTGAGTGGGCTCTTTAGTCACAGTCTCGTCGTATTTTTGAAAGCTGAATTTAAAAATAAAAAACAATAAATTGGTTTGATTTTATATTCATTTGTTTTAGTTTACACTATTATAAATTTTATTACAATTAATTTACACAAAATCTCAGTGATTTTCAATGTTTTTAGTGAAATTAAGCCTGTACGGGACTGAAAAAAAATTAATACATATATTTATACGTAGAATTTGATCGAAAATAAATCCCAAATAAAATTACTCGCTTTTCTGGACGATTAATAACTAAACTCTTCCTAATTCCACTGAGCTCGTCCTATTATTTAACGCCGTGCAAAACAATGCAGCAGCTTACGATGAAAAATTGTGTGATTACAAACCCCTCTGCACAGATTTTCCCGAACAAACAATTTTCAGTACGGTAAATTAGATCCTATCTAATTTTCGTGTTTATTGATTCTATGCAAATTCGATCATTAAAACGACGACACGACAGGAACTGCGCGAATCTGATTATGCCACGAATAAATCGGTGATTGATTCCATGTATACATTTCGTAATTACGATGGATTATTCACTATAAATGTAAACAGATACGAACGATACGTAAAAAATCGAGATTAGCTCTCCAATTTTTTTTTCTTCAAAATTACATTTCACCCCTTTCATGGCATTAATAGGAAAAGTAAACAATTGAAAGTCTTTTTCTTTAATATTTATATATAAAAACAAGTATTTTCTGACCATAATATAAATCATTATTTGAAGAAAAAAATCAATAAAACTACCACCGATGTTTGAGACCATTTTATTACACCTTAACACGGTTGTCAGTGAGAATAAAATTGTTTAGTATTCATGAAATATACTTCAATTTTTTTTAATTTTTTATTGAATATAGGAATGAAAGAAAGAGTCAAAATCTAATGAAGGTACTGAAATGAAGGTTGAAATTTTGTGTTGTATTATTTCTAAATAAATGCCTATTATTTGGTACGAAAATACTTGTTTTTATATATAATAAATATTAGATTGATGTTTAACTGGTATTTAAAATAAATATATAATTTAGACAAAGTCACAAAATACGTAGTTAAATTTCTTTATATATCTTAAATATATTTGTTTTGGTTCCTGTAAATGAAACATAAATTTAATATCATGCTGAAAATATTTCTTCCTATATATAAATTTTGTCTCTCCTTCCTAATTTATGTGTTACCTGAAGGGTAACAAAATTGGGGTGAAACGTTCTGTTTTTATTTTTATGAAAATTCAAGAGAATAAAATCCATTACCCTACCGATATTCGCAGCAAATTTCGTCAAAACACCCTATTTGTATTTTTCTCCCTTTTAAATTTTTTTAACGCCACAAATTTGTCCGCATCTTTAAAGAACATATTTAAAATATACTAATAACATATTTTTGAAGAAAAATGAAAAGAAAGACACTTCAAAAATATTAAACAATTTTCACTTGCTACATGGGACGAACTAAAAGGTTATATTAAAATTCCTCTATCAAAAAGCACATATCCAATATAAAACTGCGCACTTATAAACAACGTGCCGTATACAAAATATAATAGGTGTTGTGACCATTCTAGAAGTATTTGTTTCAGTTAATTCTTTTTATCTCTAATACTTTAACAGACTTTTATAATTGTAATTTAATTAATCAAGCTCCATGTAGCGTTTATAAGTTTAATAATATTTTTTAAAACGACGTATTCTGCCATTTGATTAATTCTATTGCGTTGTATTTAATTTAAAATCGCTGTAATTAATCTACAAACTGAAAAAAATATTAATTACCTTTACTTTTAAGCTAACTTCTTTGCTTTTATGTTAATTTATTTGCTTTTGAGCTTTGTGTCGCTATTTATTATAAAACTGTTGCTAATTTTACTTAAATTTAATATATGAGGTTGGCTAAAATTAAAGGAGTGTGCTCTTTATATCATTTGTCTATTTTTTGAGCAATTTATTATTTTAAAATCTCTTTTCTGTGTAAGAGGGGAACAGTCTTTCCGTATCGTTCGTGTTGTTGTTGCCAGACTGTAAAATAGTTGAATGACGAAAAACGTAAATACTAAACAAATGCCAAGGGAAAGGTTGGCACCGGCCCGCCAGTTCCTGGAATCGAGCGGCGACCTTGCCGTCGAAATTCGACGTCCGCTTTTGCGTGTTTCCGCCTCCCTTCCCCTTCCAAGATAATTAATTATTTTTACCGTACCCGTCACACACAGACATTCAGAGCAAAGCTTATTCCACATCGCGTGAAACTCCATACTAACAAGGTTTCTTCTACAATTATTCCCCTCTGAGCAGAATATTTCGCGGCTGGTGATGTTAGTCAAACTTACGATAGAAACAAAAAGGACTCTTATTTACAAAATGATGTTTTTACTTATTTTTCCACTATAGACCCCTTTTAAAACTCATATACGTCTTCTCAAAATTCTTCTCCTAAATTACTAACATAAATATGTCTGTTACCTCGTATACGCAGTGTAAAAAAAAATACTTCTGAAACCGACGCGCTTTATGGTGCTTATTGTTATCTGTTAAACAACTTTGTGTCATGTAATTGATATGTAAATAAAGGTAGAACTGAAACTAAAGCACGTAGAATTTAGAATACAAGTGCCTGTTATCAATTTTATAACAAAGAATTTTTTTTATAAATATAACCACCTTTGAATGAGTAAATTTGGACTTGAATAATGACTAAGGGTTCGTTTTATTCGCCTCAGTGACCTTTAAAATAACTGGAATGCTATAAAAAATGAATTATTAATTTTTTTCGAGGATAAACACTGTCAGGCGCGGAGTATCCTTTCTGCGTTACGTCACAGTGCCATTGCTTTCTTATCCTATACTCTCTGGATAAATAGTAAAATCAGAATGTAAATACTGTTCTTAATGCTATCTTTCACAAATCCTCTGAAAATCAAGGAACTTTGTCAGGTACTGAACTGGTCTTCTTTTGTGATATCTTTTGGTTGTTGTCTGTTATTTATGATCGCAGAATTAATCTTTTTAATTCTTTAAAGGGTTTCAAATTAATAACTTAATATTTCTGTTATTTAAATTTATTTAATAATATTTAAAATATTTTAATGTTGCAGCCATTGAAATATAAACCGAGTAATTCCTTTCAGATTTCAGAGAATTTTGCTTTGAAACTCTCCTTTTTATCTAAATTCAATGAGGTTAAAATTAACATGATAAAAGATTGTGTGAGGTAATTTTCGTCCAATGAATCGATTGAGCATCACGGAACGTGCAATTAGTTTAATCGGACTTTCAAAGAGGCTAATGGTCCTGACCTACGATTAGCGGCAGGTGAAAGCAAAAGCTCTTAGCGGGCAAATGTTCTACACTGGCCGAGGTTGAGATCATTTATCTATGAAAGTTGCATTAGTACCGTTCTCTCTTCCAGCTATATCGTTCTAGGATTTCTTCTAGGCGACGGGATATATTCCGAGGCACCTCGGCCTGTTCTGAGAGGTGTATGTTCCGGGGTCACAGACCTTGGGCATACGGTAAGAGTTGTCCGCCATTCCCATTGGAATAGTCGGCCAGCTGCCTCCTAAACTGGTCGATGCACGGAGAAGGTAATTCTGCGTCCCCACAGAAAACTCCTCTCCCGCTATCGGAAGGGCGTGGGACAAGTACCCAATGCCCGACCTACCCGATGCAGGTTTTCCCTGCATTTCTTTAGGCGAATGCCGGGTAGGATCCTTAAACTATAGCCCGGGGGCCCTAGTTAACCCTTGGTTACCTTCCTCTACCCTTCCGCATCCCCCCTTTCAAATCCCTTCCTATGCGTAGATTACCCTCATGTAGCCTGTTGCCCTAAAAAAATGTATTTGAAAAGTTATCAGCAGGTAAGCGGAACTTCTCCGGATTTTACTCCCTTAAACCGTCAGTCCATACCGTTGCCGAAACTGTTGAAGTATGAACCAATTCAGCAGTCAATTAAAAATATTTTAATAATGTTTCCCATGACTCTTCTTGCGTTTTCTACGAGATACGGAGACGTCGAGCAAGATTCACGACGCCGCTCGCATAATTCATCACAGTGGAAGGTTTACGTGAGTCATAAAACTCAAAATTATTTCATACCCAATATAAATAAATTTACTATTTTATAAACCTATTTTAACGCAAATAATCTTTAGTTAATTACATATTAATTTATTTTCATACCATTTAATAGGTATAGTGTAGGTTTGATACCGTTTTATTTTAATTTATTTAGTCTGAAAGTAATTAAGGTACCATTTCTTGGAGGAGATGTGAGGGCGAGTTTTGACATATTTTTAAGGTGTATACACAGCTTAGAAAAATACTTAAGTATTGCAAAAAGTTTTATGGAAAAATGAATATGTACGTGGCCTTACAAGGCACGAAGTAGTTTAGTAGAAAAGGTTATTCGAAAATTTAAGTATATTAAACAACTTACTAGTTTTTTAGGATCATGACAACCACTTTGAATTCATACTGCATTTAAGCAAACATATTTAATTCAGATTTAAAGTAAAATTTTTAGGAGTTGTTAAATATTGATTAATTAAAATTAATTAAAAAAGCTGTGATTAACTGAATGATATTTTGCTTTCTAGTCACGGTTTTCTTGTTAAACGTTTCTAATAATACTATAACCTTTTTCAAATGACTATAAAAAGGTGGAATGTAATTAGTAGATCTTAAGACCTTTTATCATTACTTCCTCTGTCGTATTAATTACGTAGTCTGAATTCTCCCTATATTTTTCGATTCATCTATTTCTTTTCCGTACGGGGGAAACGCACGGTGTATTTAGGTCTTGGTATCGAGGGTAACACGTTGGGCCTTCACATTCACACGATCGTGGGATAGCAAGTGTTCTCTCGCCGCAGTCGATTGCTCTGAGGTAATTATTATTGGGCGGCGTGCGCGGGTAATTTTCGATCCGATTGCCAAGCTCAGAGTATTCTCTCTCCATCCATCTATCTTTATCTCTCTCCCGCTGTATTCTCGCCGTAATCTTTCTGCTTTACAGAAGGACGGAGCCGGACATTTGCATGTGAGAGCGAGCACAGGGTAATTACCACTCGCCTCTTTGCATAATGTGACAAGAGAGTCGTTCCAGGAACGTGACCCATTTTTTATATATCTCAAAGGCTTCGAAACGATACGGCTGTGACGTTGTCGTCATTTAAAGTCTTAATTCATTGAAATTAATTTCTATTATCAGTAATAATAAATTTGACACGGCACCAATAATGCTCGTAATAATATATTTCACATACAACATTGAAAAATTATATATTAAACTTTTAAAATTTTAATAGTGATTTATATATCGAGGTTTATCATGGTCGCGGTGACATCGTGGTCAGTTACAGTGTTAACCTTTAAGGAAACTCTCATTTCAAAGGAGATTGAGAGGCTGACACCTACGACGCGTAAATTGGCTCCGTCGGTTAAATATTTAGGATTAAACTGAAAAACATTTATGATACCCTACACTGAAAATATATATTAAATTTTGAAAAGCTCGTAATCCATTATTAACCTTTAGGAAAACACACGTTCAAAGAGATTGCGGGATCATTAGCTTCCTGGGATTAATTATTTACGGATATATTTATGCAGAAATTTTAGTATATTTTTTACAAAACGCTATGCAGTTTAAAAGTCCTTTTTTTTAGTTTAAATCAGCTCAGATTCCTGGTAAATATTTAATTTTGCGTGGGAAGATAGAACCGTGGCCGTGGAACTCTAAACGGTATTTAGCTGTTGAATGGAGAGGATGATAGGTGTTTGAGGCTCACCGAAATCGGATTGATGATTTTCTCGATAGAGCAGTTGCTGGCGGGCGAGAATTTATACCCGACACTGAAGGGAGATTAGCATAGTCATGCATCAGTGCGCATAACCTCAGCCAGGCTAACCCGGTCGGTAATAACCACCTTGTTAAACGTAGAACAATCCGGACAACGTCACAGAACAACGAACGTGTGAAAATATATACGACGAAGGTTGTAGCACCTGTAGACAACGCGACCTCGTAACAGCCAGCCAATCAATTTACGGTGCAGGGTCAGTCTCAAATTAATGCATTTTGTATAATAATCGTTGTTGTTACCATTCTAGTTATTCTTAATTTCAGGTTCTCAGTTAACAATCTTCCACGTTCAATAACAACGTGTTCAAGTAGAAATTATTATATTACCCCATGACGTGTCAAATTGACAAGGCTTGAATCCTAAAAACAGCTCTCAATCCCAGAAACTATTAATTTTAAAATAAATTAATGTCCAATATAGAATCTTAAACTATATTAATACGTTACAAACCCGATACACATTAAACTTCAACGTACGTCAAGGATGTAAAACAACATATTTTTCTGACAAATTTGCAGTTTTTCTTTTGTGTATTTAATAAATAATAATTGTCAAATTATATTCAATATTAAATTTTTGTACAACTTGAAGGTTTTCAGACTCACGATTTTGGTCATAGTTAATTTGAAAATTAAAGGTTTAAATTTTAAAAAATATAAAATTTATTAACATAATGAAACCTAAAATATTTCTGATATTAAGCCAAAAAAAAATATTTAATCGCCTTGGTTAAATAAATCATTTAATTGAAGTTCAGGTATTTTTAATTTATTTTGTTAATCCACATTTCAATAGTCTTTGGTTTGTTTAAATTTATAATTTATTTAATTTACAAATTTAACTAAAAAAAATTATATGTGAGGTCCTTGTTAAAATACAAAGTTTTTTTAAGAAAAAATTTAGACCGATAAACATGGCAAAATTCTTAGTTAAAGACTGGAGAATTAGTTTTTCATTTAAATTTCTGACTATATCTAATCAAATTTAACAATTATCACTCTTTTAATATAAGTATTATATTTTTTAAGATAAAGGGATATTTTGTCAATTACATAAATAAGCGTATAGGGAATATTATTAAGATATTTACAGACTTGAACATTTGAAACTTAAAAAACAAACATTTCTTTCGATCAGACAGTCTGAAGAGGGTACAAATATGTACAGAAACATTATGGTGTTAAATATGAAGTAAAAATAATTTATGATTGTCTGTTTATATATTATATATATATACTGTAATTTCAATTGATTAAGACGTTAATTGAGAAATTAAAAAAACATATTGTTTGAGAAATCTATTCTTGACGGCGGTACAGAACACAGCAACAATGTAGCCAAGTATTGTTTCCTTTGTCGGAAGTGGTATGCGCGCTCAAAATTGCGAGACGGGAGTTCAGTTGGCTGGAAGATTTGGTCAAGTACAGGTCGTATTAAAATAGACGAGATATTCTTTTAAAAAGTAAAGTTAAGTAGAAGCAGTGGGCAGTCAGACACGACAGAAATTGGTCGAGTTGAAATAGACAAGACAATTTCAAATATTCAAAGGAAATTTGCAGAGAAATATCGAGGATTACCAACCAACAGAGTTGATTGGCCCATGAACATTTTGCTCAAGACCAAATATTAACTTGAGCAGAACTACGAAACCTGCTAAGCACAAACAGTCTTGTGAACATAGCCGGGCAGGATTAGCAGAAGTCAACCGAGGGAGAGACGAAAAGGAGGATCATCTTGGTTCCTGAAATAAAAATACTAATTTTAGAATCTGTGAGTTTTTATAAGCAGTGCAAAGCCCCGCCATAGTGTTTCGTCAATTACAAGGTATCCTGGAATGCTGCCGTGAGTAACAATATAAAAACAACTAATTATGTAAACCTGATTAAAAGATAGTCGTCAGATTTCGTTTTCTTCTTTTGATTAAAATTTGTTAATTAGAATCCATCTTTTTAGCTGAACTTCGCTGACAAGTAAATTTCGTCCTAATTAATTGACGAGTAAATCTTTTCTCTGTTAAATTGGAATTTGTGTTTAAGTTGAGAAATAAAATGATTCGCCATTATCAAACCCAGTAGAGACCCTGAGATATTTTTAAATTGTGTAATTGTTTTTAAACATTGATAATAAATTTGTTTGTTTGTTTGTTGAATAATTTTTCATTTAATTAACGCCCTCCTTTTTGTATATTACAATATATATATATATATATATATATATATATATATATATATATATATATGTATATATATAATTGTGGACAAAACGTGTAATGTTTTGTTTTTTCTGTTTAATTAATAGAGATTTTTTTATGACAAATGGGCTGCTTTTTCTTTATTTATCTGATTTATTAATAATTATTATTAGTATATTTGATGGTCTTAAGCTTTATATATATATAATTTTTAAGAAAAGTCGAAACAGGTTTATTTGTTATTGTTCCAACACTACTTTCTTCGGAATTGTTCTCATACATTTTTCATAATTCAGAATACAGCCTTTTATTTCTCACCTTGTTACCCCTTTTTCGCTCTATAAATCCTTCTGAATGACGACAGACGGAGAAAGTGAGGAAAAAATATCGTCTTTTGCGATCGTGAATGAGCAATTTCATTAAAATTTTCCCCGCTGAAGAATCCGTATTCACTAAGGGCAACTGCGATAAGAAAAAAAAAAGAGGGGAAATAACACAATAAATCGCTCACGAACCTTATTAAAATTGAGCCCTCGGTCTTGAAAGGGGTGTGGAGGAGGTAACAGAAGAAGTGTTCTTAAAGGAGAAGGAAACCCCCACGGGGGCTTGGGGGACCGGGCGGCTGTAGTGGAATTTTTAAGACAGTGGGCGTTATTTGCGGAAATCTGTCGCGGTTATTCCAGAGATTTGCAATGCGGAATGGAACTTAGAAGCACGCCATTTGTCTCGGAGAAGGCAAAAAAAAAGTGTCCGCGGAGAAAAGGTGCAGTACATTCCTCCGCGCCAGAACAATGAAGTGACTGCAACACATGCGCCAGCTGCGTCGGGCAATAATCCGTGAGAGAAATCCGCATGCGTGCGTGAGTGAGTTTGAGACGGAGAATTCGTGATAATAGCCGGAACATGAAATACAATGGAGGGGGAGAGTTGCTTTCAAGGTTAACCTTTCGACGTTATGTCTGATGACTTTATGTGCTGCAAGTTCCGTGATATGACAACAGCTAAAGTGGGTGCATTGTGAAACCCACGCGCTCGGGCGTCGTGAAGGCATTGCGAGTCAACTCATAATTTCTCCTTTCAGGTGGACTGACGCAAATTATTCTCCCTTGAACAGATTATTAGGCATTTCTTGAGGTTTCATTATAAAATTCGTGGTATTGGCTTAATAAGGACATGTACAGGTCAGGAACTGGGCTTCCATTTGTCGTGCGGAAATTTTTTTCCCCCTCCTCCAGGAACTACCTTGTTAAATCTGGAATCACCAGAATAATATAATAACAATTTTCGTTTATTTAAATTGTTTTCAAGCATGCTAAAACGGCCGATATTTCGAGGTCAAAATAATTGATAATGTTTCTACCGATGTTATCTGTGTATAATTTCAACCCCTTACAGCATTGGAGAGAGCATCCTTAGGGGTGGGGGTGGACGTGCGTTACAAGAAAATAGCGTGAATAGAACCGAAATTGTAGTGTGGAGGTGGAGTGACCTTACATAAGTAGCCGAGACTGGAGTCAAATCTGGGGTTTTGGATATACGACAACCCGGGAAACACCAATCACCCAGCTAGTTACAAATAAAGGAAGTTGATGAATCACCCAGTACCTCAATCGACAAAATGAATTAACGTCAAAAGGAACGGTACAAAAAATATGTTTCAATAAAAGTTTGAATTTTATTTCGACTCTGGAGTGGTCAATCCAATTTTCTCTGTACCGTTTCAACATAAAATTTTCGGAGGAATTTTAATCAAGTTTCTTTTTGTCTAACAATGCAAATTTTGTTTCTTGCGGTTGTTTATTTTAATGTGGATAGTCAAAAGTGGTCAAGAAACGTGATATAAAAAATTAATCAAGATTTGTAATTTTCGCCGAGAAAAACCAGTATATTTTATATTCCACCGGGTCAATGTTTGCTTTTCTTAATTTAAGATCGTCAATTAAGTAGCGATTAACTCACTGAAGTGGACGACAGGCGCCGATGTGATTTATTGGGCCAGTGTCTGTAATTAGCACTCACTCCTCCACCTTCTCCGGGTGTCCGTCCAGGTTTTCGGTAATAAGTGAACGTGACTTGGTTGAATTTTAAGAACCACTTTACAGGTTCTCCCCCCCCCCAAAAAAAAAATATTGTGGCAAGTTTGCTCTTGAGATTAGTAGGCAGGAAAAAAAGGGAAATAAGTCCCACGTGGATTGAATCGTTATGGATCTTCGATGGCCACGGAAATTTGAAAAACCTCTACCAGTAAATAATTAAATTAAATGATTATGGACGGAAAATTTTCGACGTCCGGAGGTGCAATTTTGAATCTGAAAATTCCAAGAAAACAACATTTTCGTGTTATTAAGTGTGAGTAATGTTATACATATTTTTTTTTACATAATTGTATTATAAATTGTCATGCTTGTAAAATTCATAACACCTGAAGAGATCCAAAAAATTAGGGATGAAACGTAGTGTTTCTTTGACTGTAATGTTTTAAATTTTTTATAATAGTTTTCTGAGTAATTGCCTGATTTTTGCATGAAATTATGTAACTTTAAGTAATTTTATGAGGCTGTTAAAAAGAGTATAGTCTCATTACGAAGCCGTTGTCATAGCCTCATTATCAATTTGTGATCATTTCTGTTCTCGTGGTCCGTCTGTGAGGATATTAATGAAAATCGAGAGACTCTCCGGCGCCTCTGCTGTTACGATTAATTGCATCATCTCCGAAACACAGCTTTAATATCCACCTGTACTTTGTTACTCGTATCGCGTTGCTTGTTTGTCCGGTCATTACGTCCTTTTTTGGGAGTAAACAAAACTGGTTGGAGCTCACAGTAGCGAGCTTGGTTGCCCCGCAACTCTCCACATCGATACAACGGAGTCACTCCTGTATCGAACAAAAGGAAAAATTTTCGTAATCTATAACTCCAAGAATTATAAGGATTTATAATGTAATTATGAAAAAGAAATTAAATAGCATTACTTTCAATTACACGTGAAATATAGATGATGCAATTTGTAGCAGAAACGAACGTCCATTGACATTATTGTTTAATTTTAAATACCGATTAATGGTAGCATTTTATTTACATAAATTGGATCTGATATGCAACATTTCGCTCATAAATCTGGAATAATATTTGAATTCTTCCACTAAAATTTTTACGTTATCCCAACGGAACTGTTGTTTAAAATAAATTGTAGTAATTGGTAATTAAGGCATTGTTCTAATTGAAAAGTTGAATTGTAGAGGACTCATTATTGGTGGATATAGCGGACGCCGCAACAAACCGGCAAGGCAAAGAAAGTATTGTTGATCGGTCGAGAAGGTTTTTCGCGCTCAAAATTTACGAGACGAACGAATGGTCGGGCAGCAGACAGCAAATAGAACATACGAAACGAACGTACAGTCGGGCAATGAACGGCGAGGCATAAAGACCAGCAAAGTCTATTTTACAAAAGTAGTACAGTCAGGCAATGAACGGCGAGGTGTAAAGACCACAAAATTCTAATACACGAAAAGTTGAACAATTTAGTCAGTCAGCAGCGAGAATGAAAACGGTCTAATTTAAAGAACGAGAAAGTGTTCCAGTAACCAGTACGCTGTTATATCAAAAATGCAGAAATTGAACTAGTTTTCAGTCAACAGACAAAACCAATGAGGGGCATTTTCAACAAAAATCCACGAGACCTACAAATCCAGGTTGCAGTAAATCATCGAGAATCGACAAATTTATGTTAAACCAGCTAACAAACTACGCTAATTAGAGTCTGTGAACATTTAGAGTCTGTGAGTACTTAGAATCAGTGATATCCCCAAAATTGTGCACGAAAAGTTAAAATGAGACCTGGGCTGCCGTAAGTAGAAAGAAAACTTTAAAATCATTGTAAACCACGTTTAAAAGATAAACGTCAGATCGTTCTTTAATTATCGATAAAATGAGATCTTTAATTATTCAGATCATTCTTTATTTCTTGATAAAAATTAAAATTGTTTATATTCAATCTTTAGTATTATTTCTTCAGCAACAAATATCGTCTATGTTCAGACGTATTGATTCCCATATAAAGTAAATGTAAATTTTGTGATTTTGATTATGTAAATTCTGCCATTATCAAACCCAGTTCAAGACCCTGAGATCCCAAATATTTTGTAATTTGAACACTTGTTTTAAAATAGTTAATAAATCTTGTTTAATAGTTTTCACGTAATAGTTCTTTCCATTTAAAAACGCCACATAATTCATATCCAGAATTATTGTTAAAAGATAACGAAAGCTAGTTTATAAATTATTACAAAATATTTTTGGACACATCTGAATTTAAAATTCATGTAAGTTGTTAAAGATCGCATCGTTCGACCGGTATAACATGCCTTGCAATCTAAATAGTTATTTTTTACAAAATGTTAATTTTCTCTTGAATATATATTTTTTTCATTTATTTAAAATAAGTCAGATAAATATAATCGTTGAAATCAGTGTTTGCTGGGAGTCGTTTCCACAACGTTACAATTATCCAATTATTCAAAGCTACCAGCCCGAGTGATTAATGTCCATGCACAATTAACACATTTTTGTTTCTACAACCCCTTCAGGACTGTTCTTTTTTTTTGCGTTTTTCCTCTTTTTTGGGGGGATAAGTAGACGTTGCGTTGAAATGCTAATCTGTAAATAATGATGCAAATACTCCAGACGTGTTAGCATTCACCAGTTTCACTCAAGACGGTCAGCAAAAGAGCCAACAAATTTTGCAAACGTGTATCTTTAGTGATGAAACGTTCTGTTCCTTCAATATGTACGTAAATCGTCAATTTTAAGCACAAAACAAATATTCTTATTCTCTCGTCTATCTACTTTGTGAGTAACGTCAGGCTTTATACTCAAAATTGTAATTTACATTTATAAATACGCTGTATATTTTTAAATTCAACTATTAAATAATAAAATACCCAAACAGAGACAAGAATTAAATGTGTATAAACAAAAACCCAAACGACGGTTCTGCAATCGTTATTACATTTCCCCATTTGCGGTAAATTTTTGGTATTAACAAAAATAATTGTTTTTAAATTATTACCGAACTCCAGATTTAAGTTGAAATTTTTTAATTCATGTGTAAAATATTCCACTATTTTTGTGTTGAACTAGATGTATTAATATTTATTAATTATTATTATTATTATTATTGTATGGCGATATTATAGAACTTTTGATGTTCTGATGTTGGCAGAAAAATTCCCCCAACTACCAGTGGGGAGGAAATCGGCTATGGATGTCATTGATATAAATAAATTTAATTTATTTTATTCAAATTTAAACATTTACAACATATGTTAATTGTTTTTTTAAT
Source organism: Zhengitettix transpicula (assembly GCA_037074705.1). NCBI lineage: Eukaryota > Metazoa > Arthropoda > Insecta > Orthoptera > Tetrigidae > Zhengitettix > Zhengitettix transpicula. The sequence continues at coordinate 48,400,270 of CM073596.1, forward strand.
AATAATACAACGCTTTAAGTGATCATTAATCAAGGGAGGAAACTTTACGATGTATTTTAGATAATATATTTAACTTTTAAATGTTTATAAATAAATATTTAAAATTTTCACCAATATTTATATTTAATATAAATCAGTTGCAGTCACAGTTTTTTAAAATTATAATTGTTATTTTTTATTGCAGGTGTTAATATTTTGTCATAAATTCATCTCCATTTTGGAATATAACGTTAGCGGAAGTTGGCACCCTGAGAAATTTCTAGTAAAGTCAACGTCGAGAACGCTCATGTATCTAAATATTTTCTGGTAATCAAAGGACCTCTTAGTCTGGCCGATATAACAATTTTGAACAATTAATTTTATAGATTATGTTTTTGTTGATCGAATTTATACGGCTTCTTATAAACCTGAATCCTAACTCTATTATTGTATAGTAATTACAAATATAATTTATTCAATGTCGTTGAATATTCCAAATTTTGATATCAACGATTCCGCGAATTTTATACATAAAACTACCAAGGTTATAAAAAAAATTCAAGCGATCCAGGAATAGAGCTCGCTAAAAATTGTTTTTCAAAAGAAATTCACGGTTTATCTCCACTTGGTATTCTCGTATGTTTGTAGTGATTTCGTGACGTCATGAGGAGGAGGCGCGGGTGATTCATGGAGCAGGCTGGCTGGAAGGAAAGAAGGAAGGCGATGAGGATTGAAGGCCGGGCTGTTATTTATAATATACGTCACCTTGACGAGAGCTCTCTCGCCATGTCGTCGCACAATGCAGCATTAGTTCCGACAAGATGTCGCCGAACGAACAAGTAAGGTGCTCGACCTTTACACTGCAAGGCTATTAATATAGGTAGAACGTGTCATGGGAGACGCTGCTTACAACAAATTAGCATACATTTTTTAAATATTTAAAAGTTTGATTTTATAAGATGAATTTATATTAATTATTTATTTAATATAATCTGACAAATATCATTTAATAAATAAACATAACAACCCATATTTTAAAAAATCATTAAAATTCGATGTTTTTGGACTTTATCGGGTTTTGCGTATATATATTATTATATACATTTTTATAAGTTTTTAAAATTAATTTATTCTTGCCACTTGTTGTGGTGACATTTTGTAATATTTAATAAAGGGTGGCTTACATTAAAAAGATTATATTTTACTTTTACAAACAAACAAACAAACAGATCTATTTATCAAAAGATTAGTACAATTTAATAAAAAAAAACTCTCAGGGTCTCAACTAGGTTTTTATAACGGCAGAACATTTAAACATAATCAAAGAACACAAAATGTAGATTTAATTTAAAAAGAAATATTTATTCGTCTAGACATATACGAAATTAATTATCGACTAACTTATACTACAAGATGGATTTTAAATTTAAACAGTTTATTTTATCAACACTAAAGAACGATATCTGACATTTTCTTTTAAGTCGGTTTACAAAAAAAATTTACTGTTCTCTTGCTACTTACGGATGCCCAGGATACTTTTACCTTTCGAACACCGTGGTGGGGTTTTCACTGCTTCCATTAAATTCACAGATTCCACTAAGTACTGTTGGTTTGAAAAAGAAAGTTTGTTATATCTCGACGACTTTACTCTGCTGTATCTTGATGAATTTATTCTGCTGTATCTCGATGAATTTATTCTGCTGTATCTCGATGAATTTATTCAGCTGTATCTCTACCTTACAACTTTACACAGCAATTTTTCGACAACTTTCTGTCCTTTCTGACCGCCGACCTTAATGCCACCGTCATCTCAGCCAACGTACCACGACTCTACTTAAACAATGTCTCTCTTAATCACATCCACCAGCTTCGGTGAGCGCTGAACAACTGTCCTTCTCAAAAGCTTATCTCCTCCCTTATATCCTCCCAGTCTTTTACTTTTTCCATTGTTCGAAAATTTCGTCGCAAATGCCAGTTGACAGATTCTTCCATTATCACAAGATTTATATTACGCAGCTGCAGTTCCGTAGTCAACAAATGGCTAACTACTCTGTCATGTCAAAGCCAACAATCGAAACAGGACCCGCAATTACTTTGGTGGGACTATTTATCTTCTCCACCCCCACACGCACGTGCACGATTTTGAATTCTCAAGACCACACAACCAGCACTTCCAAGACGAAGAAAAACTTAAACCTAAATAAACGCGTTACATAATGCCCCTCCAACAATCCAGACTATCAATCACAAACAATGTCTCACATAACAGGCATTACAATATATACGCAAAATATAGAACGTCAAACTGGATAATGACCTGTCGAGCATTGGGATATTGTTGTCGGGCAAACGTGCGTCGAACAAGTGTGTGTTCCTCGTGGTTCCCGCGGGTGATCCCATCTTCTGGAAGACGAAACATCCATAGCGACTTTAAGTTGAAATATTTAAATTCAAATAATATCTGTAATAAAAAAGAGTTGATCGTACAGGACTAAGGACAAACGTACCGCAGTAACATTACTTAAAAGGTAGAAAATGTATTGGCCTAAATGACAAAAATAAATTAATCGTTAAATTAAGCTATTTCGATAAAAATCATTCTATTAAATACAAAAGTTCATTAAATTCCGTACATAAATGAGTGAAAATTTGCATTAGAAAATTTATATATATATATTTAATAATTAATAATATTTAATATATAAATTAAATTATAAGATGTCTGAGTTAAAAGTAAAATGATTTGATAAATCAAATAGTCAAAATGACATAAATAAGTGGTGAATAAATATCACTCAAGGTTTCGGCATTCCTTGTTGCTTTCGTCATGTTTTTGAGTAAGTCACCTACTTTAAGCTGTGTGTCGATCTTACGGCTGTCGCTTTTCTATATAATTACTTAACGAAACCAACAAGAATTACAAAAACGTTATTTAGTGTTTATCACTTACTTCTGCTTGTTATTTGCTACTTATTAACCTAATTATTTGACAAAAGAGATATTTAATACACAAATGATGAAATTTTAATTAATTAATATTTAAATAAAGTGACTCGATATATTAAAGTATTTTATAATAATATAATTAATAATTATATTCTCATTGAGTTGAAACACTTGTCATATTTGGTTTAAATACTACACACATATATTAAATTTTTATATATATTATAATACAGTACACATATTAAATTTTACGGTAAGATAAAAATCAGAAAATTATTTTTAAAAATAGGTTATATATATAAACATTTGAATTACTCATTTACATATATAATATAATTTGAAAAAAAGGTTAACGTCTGTAAAAATTAAATAATAATAGTCAAATAAGGACTAAAAAATAATGTTGAGAATAAAAACCTTTATTTTACTTTTCTGCAACCTTTTTGCTGTCTAATTTTTTTTTTCAAGGCTTACTATATTTTACGTCTTAATTTTTGGCAACTTTATTAATTAATTAAATGTTAATAATTGCTTTTTCTGTTCAAGATTTCTGCCTAATTTCTATCACTTCATAAGTTTATTTTTTATTAATAAATATATAGTAATATTTGTATGAACACCAAATTACACAGATAGCGTTACGCTTTCGACTCGACATCTGTGTACGATAAATAGAAGCTCTTAGGTTCGATTCCTGACGGACAGGTCGTGATCTGTTCTTCGAAATCGTATACACACAATTTTTAATATAATTGTCTTATTATCTTCATAATTAATTTATTATACGCCATTATCTGATTCCGCGACTAGTCGTTGTTAATCTGACTTGGTAACGTTGGTTCCTGGGTTTCTGTGTCATGAAACAAATCATCTTGGACAAATCCCCAAACATTCATCTTCGCTTCTCTCCCGCCCAGGACGTCTGCATTTTCAGTTCTGTAAGCCAACACAGGTATTAAACACCAGAGTCGAGGATCTTGATGACAGATGGTCGGCCATCTTTCTCTGTAAAGGAGCAAACGTTGTTGCTGCTTTCGCATAAGTCTAGCTCTAACTCTCTCTCTCTCTCTCTCTCTTTCACAAAGCTACAAATCTGCCCGCTTTCTAGAGATGTTATCACGTTTCCCGTGCCATCAGAAGACTTTCTAGCACGGATGAGCTACAATGGGAACGGAATACCTGATTAAAAGAAAAGGAGAGCTCGAAACCTTTCTTCTTGTTTCTTCGTAATGAAGTAAGAAAAACTTCATACCCATATATTTCAAGAGTCACTAAGAATAAGCTTCTGCTTAATTAAATAATCGTATTAATTCCCTCCTTTTCCAAAATTCCTTAAATTACAGCTCTCAAAACCAGTAAAGAAAGTTGTTCAAAAATATATTAATTAAATTCTTATTATATATACATATTAATAAATATAATTATACAAAATAATTTCTTATTTATAAGTATATATTATATATAGACAGATTTGATCTATATAAATTAAAATAATTATTTTGTTTGCGTATGTATATGAAATGTAGTATTATTTTGTCAGATATAGAAATATTTAATAATAAATACTTATTAAAATTTTTCGGGTGTAATAGTCTATTTTTACAGACTACAGCATCCATCAGCGTGATTTACATCTCTTAATCTATCAACGTCGCCTCATCTGTGGTTTTTTTTCTCCGTTACATGAGGATGACAAAACAAGCGCGGTACTGGAATTATATCCAGATTAGAATTGCGTTTAATTTATCCTCACGGTTGTCAATTTTTTCAATTTGCGCAGTGACTATGTGGTTGAGAGATGATATCTGTCTTATCAGGGGGACCAGAGCCGTGACAACCGCGTGGCGATCGAGATAAATCACCCGTAGGACCTGACACCTTAATTTCGGTATTGCCTTGTCTGTCTCGATCAGATCTCGCCAAAAGAGAGACGGAGAAAACTTGCTTGTGTGTGAATGAGAATAACGGTAAAGAGGTCAGGGCAGCTGAGTTTTATTCTTTTTTTTTTTCCACCACGGTAATTGGGGTGCGTTAGAAAGTTCACGTGCACCTGACCTCCGAGCAACATCGATCAGCCTCAAGAGACAATTCGCGTCGAAGGAGGCCTTCAGCTTACGTAATCTGCGAGTAGAAAGCAATACCGGACGCTCTTGTGGAACTGCATTAATAAAGAAATGATGGTAAGTGATATGAGGAGAAGATGCGAATGTCCCAGAATGCAACTTCACGTCACCGAACGCTTTTAAAATTATCCTCAGCAACAATTTGATCAATCAAGACAAGATAATTACACGGAGTGAACGTTTTGCAGCGTCCAACTCTTGTAACTATTTTGATCTGTATTCCCGAAGAAAAATTTTCCTATATAGCTGGACGCAGCTCGTAAGGCGGCCTTCTTATTTTTTTTAAAAAAACACCTTTCATACCATTTCCTATTAAAAACTGGTAGTTACGTTAGTACAAAATTTCCGGAACAAATTAAAATAATTTTCTTGCAATCCTTTTTTACAGTTCTTATTCCAATACCAGAAACAGCAGCTTCCTCTCCTTGGAGAAGCATCTCGTACACTCTGCAGGCTCTCACTCTTTAAGTATTCGTATACATTATATACAATTTTCCGTATTGGACACCAAAGGCTTCCGTGATGAGTTTCTCAAATAGAAAGTTGTAAAAACTGAAGAAAGTTTGCAGATGGTCCCCCGTGCCATCGACATCGGGTACCACATACTTACAGATAAATAAAAATAAGTGTCCATCTGATTCAAGTGACGAAACCCATCCCGCCAGCTTCACGCATCCCAGTTGAATGTTTACGTGAGTTAAAATTAAAAACGACTGCGTGGATTTAACTGACATAGTTTTCATATTAATAATTATGTTGTCCAAGCATTATATTTTATCCTATGGTTCGGCTCCAGTCTATATACGCTTCAGGTAATTTTATTTTAATATAATAAATTATGGTTACCCCTTGAAGAATAGCCTTATACTTATCTAGAATATTATATTTAAAGCAGAATAATGTTTTAATGGTGATAAGGAAAATTTTTGTAGTTTTTCCGAGCTCAAACAGGCAGTAAGCAACAAATATTGCGGTAACGTTAATTTTTATGATCAAATGTCGTCTATATCATTGTTTAATTGTTAATTTTGAACTTTTACTGACGTTTTTGTTTAATATTTTCAGAGTGATATTCGTTGGACGTATCTGTAGTTCCAGGAAGACTGTGACGTATTGATTGCTCCAGCTGTACGGATTCATATTACAATAAATTGAATTGGACGTGCCGGATGCTAGATTAATGGGGGTCGTGCAGAGCAATTAACCTGGCACTAATACGTCTGCCACGTGTGTGTGTGTGTGTTTGAGTATAACTGCGGATCAATTAGCAGCGAGACGCCACGTCCTCCTATGTTAATGATAGCCCTCGAACTGGAACTCGACTGTACTTAAAAAAGATGAGTCTAATAAGACGCTAAGTCCTGCATCAAGTTCCCTCTCATCCTTCAATTTATGACCAATGGTTTAAGACTGAATAATGACGTTGCCTCATAAATCATTATATATATTTTTCTTATTTCAGCTGTTACTGGGTTGTGATCCATCAGTAAAAACACCCCTCGACGCCCCTTTAATCCCTTTTTTCACCAAAAACACCTCCTTGTTTCGTCTAACGTAAACATTGAAAGAAGTTTTAATTTTACTGTCTATATTTGGAAGTATAATTTTGAAATGTAATGCATTTATTAAAGAAATCAGAAAATTCTGATATGTTGTTTTTTTTATTCCATACAGTCACACTGACCAGCGCATGATGGCTTCCTTCTGAGACTTCAACTTGGTTCATCCTGTACAACATCTTGTCCCATATCTGGTCGTTGGTGAAGAATATTAAAGCTGGAGATGTTTGGGCGAGGAGAATGTCGTCACTTCCCGTATATTCCTTTGGCCCGCTGGAGCTCGCATTTCAGGTTGTGAAACGGGATTTCAATAAATACACGTGCTGTGTTTTATGCTGAAGTAATCCGATATGTAACGATTTGTGAATACCATTAGTTGCATGGTCGTTAGTGAAGGGTTTAATTCTTACATCCTTTAGCGGTTTCGTGTTCTAAGAATGAAGCTGTAATTGCACCAAAACGTCGGAAGTGACAAAATAACATTAGGTTCTTCTTCCACATTGTCCAGAAGCTGGGATTTCGGCCGAGTGGGTCAACTGTAAATTTACATTGTATGTTTTGATATTAAATTTCGACAGTTCGTTAACGGAATTCTGGTTCAGGAGAACTTAAGGATTTTTGATTTGTCCTCAATGTTATGTGGAAGCTTCATAATTATGTTGATACCATTGTAGTAAACTCCTTTCTGTGTAATTGTTTTTCGCGTTGGAAGAGCGTCAAAGTTTTCCAGGAGTGAGACCCTGGTAGATGTTCTCAGTGGAGGTCTACACAGCCTTTTCCAAAACTAAGAATGTCTTTCCCCAAATGTTTCTGTATGTGACGATGCTTGGCAGGTGTTTATGGATCGTTCCTATTACGCAGATAATTTTGAGCTGCGTTCTTGTTCAATATTGTCATTCTGTGATCCTATTTAGTTCAGTGGCATCTGTTTCTGGATATTCAGTGAGCTGAAAACCTACTTTGTTTTCCATGTATCATATATTCTGTTACAATGTCACCACTTTATTATTTATCTTATGTCCTGTGCTGTTCACAACTTCCCCTTCACTCAATTGTCAATTCCTTATTTCCACTTGGTTCCTCAGCGCCTTGTTGCAGCTCAACGTCAAGCCAACCCGTGCTGTAGCTGCTTATCTCTACATCAACACTCCATGTGATGTTACATCTCCTCGTATTTTACTTTGCACAGTTAATTGGCGCTGAATAACATTTAACATGACTTGAGCTCCAAACTCCGCTCTTTAAACTAATTATGGTCTTCTTATTTTCACTTCTCGAGTAATAAGATTCTCGTGACTCAAGAAACATTTTTTGTCCACATTCTGTTCCCTTCCTGCCCACAATAACCCAACAAGTTTCTAGCATTTTCCGCAGACTTTGCCACGGAAACGCCGCCGACAATACGTTAAACACAATGGACGAGACTAGAACCTACAATGCAATTATTTTCCCAACACAGAAATATGTCTCAATGGAATTGGTGAGACTCAGAAAAAAATAGTGTTCTTCCTTAAATGATATTGAATAATTACTGATACTTGGCATTGTTCCATCGTGTTTGTTATTTTACTTTGTTTATTTTATTTACATTGTCTTCTCAACAGTCTTGAACCTTATAAGAGAATTTTCAGACATTACACATGATTGAGCGTCCTCACATGTACGGGGATGCTTTATTTCTAGTTCACAGATTTGTCATTAACCACATGACCAAGGGAACAGTTGAAGCTGCAGCCTTCGAGGATGGACTTGAGGATACAAATCACTGATATCGGATTCAGACGATTTTCTCAGGTCAGACTCGATCCAAAACTTTGAAATTTATTGCCTTAATTTTAATCTTACCCTTTAAGTGTTTTTTCTGTCTTGTTTAAGCCCACGGACACTAGGTAAACGTCTCAGTCTCCTCTCTCGCGTTATATTCAAACTTCAAGACCTTCTGGAAAATTTGGGGCTTAAAAGTAAGTATTTACATGTAAAATTCTAGTTTCTTCATTTAATTATTGTAATGATTGCTCTTAAATATTCATTCTCTGGTGGTTAAAGCACGCAAGACGTCCTTGATGTCTGATGGCTACAATCTTACCGGGAGGAAAGCCTGAGGTAAAGGACAAGATTTCCCCTTACTCGAATTTTCTGGTACATATTTTGGTTGATGTTCCGTTTCTCAACAATGGCAATGTCCACTTCGATAATTTGGCATGTCTTGCAAATGGGGTTATGATAATAAGGCGACTGTACTGATACTTCAATCTTCTGGAGAGAGGAAAAACCGCAGATGAGCAGCAGAAACGTCGTGACTCCTTCAGCCGCAACTTTCTGCACCTTGCCCAACACTGGCTGCTTTTCCTTCATTGAATGTAAAGTTTCTTGCTTCTCTTTATTTTGGTAAACGCAACAGCGTTGGATTAACGGCGACGTCGACCTAAACCTCAGAGAAGTGGTTTCTTGAGAATTATAATTTTATTCGCATCGTACATTTTGATTTTTCTTGTAATGGTCGGAGGAGAGTTTCTTTCTTTCCCACCTTAGAGCAGCTTTGTCTATTGAAGGTGTTTCTATATCCCTGGCAAGCTCGTCGACGTTTTTCCTTCTGCTGGCTACGAGGAGACAACGTGTGGACACTTCGCCTGTCTCTGCTCCAGGTCCATCTCTTATTATTATTATTACTACTGTCGTCGTGGCTTTCAAACCGGTAAATTATATTTGTGTTCCTTGCAGCGTTTTTCGTGTCTTCAGTTACTTAACATCCCTTGTAAAACTGCAAAAACGGGGAAGGAAGAGCAACTACATGACGTGTTAAGCAATTTCTGTTTAATCTTCTCGAGGACGAAAGTTCTTCATATTAGGATAAGTGACGTTGTACGTGGCATGCAGTGCTTGGATTGATTAACAAGGAATCAAATTAAATTTTAATTTACAGATGACGTGCTATAGAAATTTTTCCGGAAATAGAAGAATCCTATTTCAGAGCGATTTCTTCCTGTTGTGGATTCAAATTTCTTACATGGAAATAGAGGCCATTTTTTTTCAGGTCAAAACTTTATATTTTCCCCTTTTACGTGGTTATTTATGACCTAACAGATATTTCTCTATTTCCTGTTTAAGCCTGCGAACTGTTTCTGAGCCTGAGGGTCTCCCTAACGACGACGTCATCAAACTATTCAAGCAAAGGTGCTTTCAGATATTCGTATATTTAAAATTGAACATAAATACACTTATTTGTATTACGTTGTCAGTTGAAATCTTTTTCTTTCAGCGGAACAATATGAAGAATTTTCGGTATTCCATACGTTTATACGAATTTAGGCCTATTTTATAATAAATGTGTGTATGAGAATCGTGTCTGAGTCGTATTTCAATGTTTCCTTTGCGACCACGTGGGCCGCTTTTAGGGAAGTTGGTTTTGACTAAAAGTCGAAGGAAAACGATCTGTAAATAACAAGTCACGTGTCCGAAGACTATGTGAGCTACGTGCAGCAGGCATTGGGCCTCATTCTGGAAGAATCCGCGGTCCGAGTTACTTGACTCCATCGGACAATGTAGAGAAGTGCTGGAATAGTCAGTGGAACTGCGGCTGTTTGTTCGTATTCTGGTAAGAAGAATATTAGACAGTCAAGATTCCGTTTAGCCAGTCTTTCTAGTATTTTAAAATAGCACGTCTTAAAGCGTGTTTTTTTTTTCAAAAGTTGTCGCGTATTTGACGATAATTCTGACTACGCGAATAAAGCCATGGACGATCCATCCTCCATTTTATCAGTTTCATAGCAGATTTTTAAGTTTCTGTAGGAAAGGACTCTAGAGATTTTCCGAGTACAGGCGTACATTTTGGGTCCATAATTACTTATTGTATCGGTTGTATGTTTTACGGATAATTCAGAATAATCGACGGATAAGTAATTTTAAATTTAAAGACATAAAGTGTCGAATGTAACGGATGGTATTTTTCGCGATTAGTCAACGTGCAATTTGATTCATCAGTATTGATGAATGTTGTGGAAAATTGTTTCACAGTTGTGTCTTAGCAGGTTGAGGTCTAGTTCTAGCGCACTGGGATTATTTCAGAGTTCTATTGAACCTTCAATCCACGTGGCTGAAATGTATTTTTACCATTCTGTACTCATAAGTGTATTAAGTACTATTTTTGATGCCCCCTTTTTTTTTGTTCGGTTAAATAATTTTTCACGCTTCCTACATTTTCTTGGGCAAGATTTCATCTTTTACCCGGTGAATTTATTTTATCTTTAAATAAGACATTTCTCAGCGACTTGGGTCACTCGAAGAAACGAGCATGTTTATTACATGGATTATGTATAATGTAGTATTCTACTAAGACTTGGATGGTTTCCGGAGTTTGTGAACTTTTATAAAGTGTGATTTCAATTAAAATAGAAATTCGTAATAATTGATTTAATGAGGGTTTGTGCATATTTATTTCAACGGTTCGAATTGCGCAAACGTTGCGGCCGAAATGTTTCTGCAAATCGCACCTTGGAAATTCATATTCAGCAATCCTTCAGTAATATATTTATTATATTTGTCGTATGTTAGTGAATCCAAAGCTTGTAGAAGTGAAACGGATTATTAGGGACGGTCACGATAGTTTTATTTCAGTACAGGTTCTGATGTGGGCGTTCTTAAACAATATTGAACGCGTTAGTTCTTTTTAACTTCAACTCATAGCCTGCTTTCGGTTTTTTAGGAGGTATTCGAACGTGTACCATTTCGTCAGTTTGAGGTTGGGGTTTGAACGGTTGTAATTTCCTTACATCGTACGAGAACACTTGACTTTATTCAAACGTGTATCCGAATTAAATTTTCTTTCATTTATTTAGTGTATTTACAAGTTCTGTATTTTATAATTATTATTAATCGCTGGGATAGATAATTGTTTTTTCTCTTGTTCTTCCTTGACTTGTGCCGAGGACCACCGCATTTCACAAAGGTCGAAAGTCGTTTCGTGTTTCTCCTGAGAGGAACAAGAATGACGATCAATAAAACTCCATACTTGATTCAGGTTCGTATTTGAGTGATAAATTAAGTTTCAATTGTCTTAAATTTCTCTATTTAAAATTTGTTTTCTAAATCTTGCCTTCGAATATTTATCGGGAAATAATTTATTTTAAATTTGATTTTATGCAAGCGTCGTTTCACTGATAACAAAAAAAAATTATTTTTCAGCCAATTCAAACTCTTCTGGTCCCGACTTCTGGAGTCATCCAGTTTCTGCTAATTAGTGACCTTATTTCCGAATTGTTGATTTTTGGACAGTTCAAGCCACCATTGTAGTTCATCGCGAGGAAACCATAACAAAACTCGTTATGGAGTTTGATTTGAGAAGGTAAGTTTTGAGTCTTTATACATTTACCTACTGGATTGTTTTTTTTTTCTGGAGTGAAAATCTCTCAAATTGTAATATTCTACTCATTTAAGTCCTGAGGATTAAATTGATTTTATATTCATTAACTAGGCTCTAATAACGAATTGTGAATACCATTAGTTGAAGAGTTAAATTTTTATATCCTTTAGCGGTTTCGTGTTCTGTAGAATGGACGAGTTTCATAGTAATTCCTTTCCATATTAAGGCTCGTTTTTTTAAAAGGTGATGGTAGTTTTCTCGGATTAACGAAAGTAAGGAATATGCTGATGAATGAACCCCTCCCCCGTCGTTCCTTACGTTAACGTCTTGATAATTGCCTTAATAACTCCCCTCTCCCCATAAATAGTTGAAGGTGACGTAGTCCTGATATTTGCATTGCATCATTTCTGAAATTCTCCTTTATCTCTTTCTTCCATTATTGGTAAACCAGGATTTGGAAGTTTCGGTGACTTCATAACACAGGGGTACCTTCGTCTGAAAATCTAAGTTTTTCAATCCTTCATGCTATAATTTAAATCTTGTTTATTCAGGTCTTTACTTATTATAACACGACATACTGCATTTTTTAATTTCAAACTCGTACAGACAAATTAGAATGTGCATGTGTGGTCGCTAACTTGGTAACGTGCCCTTAGCTTTTCGCTAATTAGTGTGCTTGCATTTTTTTCGAAGTTTACGTACTGTGGTTTCGATTTTCCTAAGATACTGATTTTTATTCTGTTCATTTCAGTCTGTTCGGCCTGATTAAGTGTCGTGGCATCTGCAGTTCCTTTGGCCCAGACGACCACTTGTATTCCGCTAAGAAGCTGAGGTCGACCTACTGGGGACCCGAGGCACTCGGAGACACTCTGGAAGCTGGTCTTTGTATGGGTAAGTGAAAAACAATTCCAGTAGATGGAACTACGAAGTGACTTGTTTCAAACATGACCGAAATTATTTTCTGTTTAGACCCGAGGTGCAGGACTTGGGCCACTGACGTCATGGACAGGAATCGTCTTGCCGGGATCTGACTAATGTAATTGACTGCATTGATTGTGTTGTGTTAAGAGATTCATATTGAAAAACCCAATTAAAATGTACAGTTTTCGGCATTCGCAGTGATGCTCAGTAACTTTCATATTATTCGACGCTTATTTTTATTGAACGAAGTTACGTTATTATTTATCTTTTCCTTCATTGAAATATTACTTAAATTTTCCGGGGTTTGTTGGACACGAGAGGAACATTTCTCAATCGCTTTTTTCTCTTTAAAAAAACTGTTTATTAGATTGTCCACTGGCGCGACTCTGTTCTGTATTCGGTATTTATTTCCGATTGGTTTAAAAAGTTTTGTGCGCTATGTTTCTTCTTCGCTGCGTTTTGAAACCTCTTCAGGTGCAATGTTTTCATGAAAGTGTGAATTCGAGTGATAATCTATGTGATTATAAGTTTTCAAAGGTGAGATTTTCACGCACATTGCGGCCGAAATGTTTGTGGAAGTCTAAACTTTGAAATTCATCTTCAACAAGTCTCGTTCATTTATAATTAAATGTTTTTTATTAAAAAATTTACACCTGACGTGGTTTCAAGTTAACTTGAATTACTGAAATGATAGTTAAATATTTTAAAATTTCTTCAATAGTTCAGTGACCATTTGGTTGTGTTTAAAATGTCTTGCAAATGAGATTGAATTTAATGGTGCCCAAATGTAATTTTTAACCCTCAATTGGGTTGACTTAACTACGTAAATTTTCAAATCTAATTTGGATTTCTTTTTTTTCCCGCATTTGTTTCGAGCACCTCGACTTCTCCAAAGACGAGGGTTTTCGGATGTCCATAGACCTTGGAAGACTCTAGCTTTTGTCCTGAGCTCGCGCTGGCCTGAAAAGGAACGACAAAGGAGGCCATGAATAGTTCTTGTGCCAATTCTTCAGGTTCGTGTTTGACGCAGCTCCTCGTTTGAAATGTTCTAATTTCATAGCTGAAGTTGCAACTAAATTATTTTGGACTTTTCTTACGATGTGAACACGACACCTCTATTCTTTTTCAGGGTCTTTCGACTTGTCTTTTCCTGTTCTCCGGGGTCCATCACCGCTCGTGGAAAATTTTCATCTTGGCTGATCGCAAGGACTAAATACAGCAGCAGTTGCGACCTTTGTTTGACAGGTAATTTAAATTTCTATGAAATTTGTGGCTTTTATTATATTCAAGTGCGGTTTTTAATTTTCTTCATAAATTACGTAATGTAAGCAAACATGTGTTCAGGGAGAGGGATTGTTAAGATCATTTCTGTTATTCTCCTTTCGTGTTGTTACTGCGCTCGCCTCAGCTGCAGAGGAACGGGAGTTGAGGTGAACAACGCTGAAGACTTTTCCACAATTTGAGGTTCGCAGGCTCCTCGTTTGAACAAGTGTTTCGTTTAAAAGTTTTAATGCCTCTGAATACTTTTTTTCAATTTCCTTTAAACATTTAAATTTTAATCCTGAAGTAAATTATTCAACAAATTCAATACGTTGACAGTTGAACTAATTTATTGCATTTATTTTTCAGGAAATAATAAGTCACACTGACCTGCGCTTGATGGCTTCCTTCCTAAACTTCAACTTGGTTCATCCTGTGCAACGTCTTGTTCCACATCAGGTCGTTGGTGAAGGATATTAAAGCTGGAGGTGTTTGGGCGAGGAGAATGTCGTCACTTCCTTTATATTCCTTTGGACCTGCGCTGGAGCTCGCATTTCAGGTTGTGAAACGAGATTTCCATAAATGCACGTGCTGTGTTTTACGCTGAAGTAATCCGGTATTTAACGAATTGTGAATACCATTAGTTGCATGGTCGTTAGTTGAAGAGTTTAATTTTTATATCCTTTAGCGGTTTCGTGTTCTGTAGAATGGACGTGTTTCATGGTAGTTACTTTCCGTACTTTAAAGGCTTGTTTTTTAAAAAGGGGAGCGTAAGTTTGTCGAATTGACGAAAGTGTGGAGTATGCGTTAGCATCTAATAATTCCGTGAATAATTACCCTCCCCCCATAAATAGTTGAAGGTGACGTAGGCCTGATATTTGAATTGCTACACTTTGACAATGATTTCAGTTTATTTTTTATTTTTCATTCTTCTAATAAAATTAATACTACGGTTAATGCTAGCAATATTTCCCTGGTATATGACATCTGTCAGTTATCTTATTTTTACAGTTGGGTGCCTTTTTCATTTTCAATATTCCGTAAGCTTCAAACTAGTAAAGTTGAATGAACCATTGCCTGCTTCTGACGCCTCTCTTTATTTATTATATTTCTCTACTATTCAGGAAACATCTGTTCAGAGAGAGGGTTTCTAAAGATCATTTCTGTAATTCTCCTTTACCTCTTACTTACATTATTGGTGAACCTGGATTTGGATGTTTCGCCGACTTCATAACTCAAAGGTTCCTTCGTCTGAAAACCTAAATGTTTTTTAATGCTTCATGCTATAATTTAAATGTTTATTCAAGTATTGACTTTCTTCTTGTACCGCGACATACTACATTGTTTAATATCAAACTCGTACAAACGAATTCGAATGTCGCTGTGTAGTCGCTAACTTCGTAGACGTGGCCTTCCCTGTACAAGCTTAACGGTTTTTAGGCAATGCAGGTTTTATGAAGACAGTTGCTCTGTGGTTGACCACTCATGGTTTACCAACTGTGAAATTGCTTTAAAATAAGTAATTTTTTAAATCTTTCAGTGTTTTGTTTAATTGTAAACATTCTGTGGTTTTTGGTTTTCAGGGAATTTGGACTTTTATCGTCCAGGTCAGTTTCCTGTAATGGCGGCAACTGTGCCTGTGGCCTGCGGGTAGTTTTACAGTTTTGCCCTGTCGTCGTGGTTTCTCCCATGGGAGGCACGAAGAAATCCCATTTGTCAAGGTATGATTACTGCAACTTTGTTCAAAATCCGCTGCGTTCGAGTAAATTATCAAACTATAGTGGAATGTGTATTTCTGTTTCATAAATGTGTTCTTGGGTATTTGCGAGTTCAGTTTATATTTCAAAGATCTTGTTCAATACCTAAGATCTGGCGATGCGTAGCGTTCGTGAAACCTCGTGAAGTTTTGTGACTGATCGTGAATAGTTGGATATTTTGTATGCGTTGCTTTTTTTTTCGCGTTATCAAGATTAAGTTTCGTATAGTTATGGATTTAGAGAACTCGAGTTTAAAAATACCGGCAGTTTTTTCATCGGTTATTTAACAGTTTATGTGCCAATACAATTTTAAGTCCCCGAAAGTTGCAGCCTTTATACTATTTAAGTATTTGTTTCAGATGTTTTGCTGAATATTTCGTTCCTTTCGCTTGAAATCGCTGCTTGAAATTACTCACATGGGGCAGTCCAATTTTGTTTATTTTTACTTTTGTCTGTATGAGTTTTCCCGTGCCCCATCGTCGGCTTTCAAGTTACGTGATTTGTGTAGAAATGTCGTGTTTTACCCAGTGTTACTAGTCCTCGTATGTTAACCGACATTGTTATGCTAAGCGCTGGTAGATCATTATTTAAGATATTATCCATTGCTACTCGTGGGGCATTATTTCTCCTTTGTTTTAGACTAATCTTAAATGTTGAAGTGGCTGACCTTTTAATTTGGTTCCTTAGATCGATTTGTATATTATGGTTGTTGGATATGTTTAGCTTGTGCGTCATGTAGTCTTAATTGTTCTACTTGACGATTTTCGCTAATTAGTGTGCTTGCCATTCTTTCATTCAAAATTTACGTACTGTGGTTTTGACCTTCCTAAGATACTGATTTTAATTCTAGACTTGGACAAAAATCCTGCCTCCTGTTCGGCCTGATTAAGTGACGTGGCATCTGCAGTTCCTTTGGCCCAGATCGACCACTTGTATTCCGCTAAGAAGCTGAGGGACCCGAGGCTGATCTTTGTATAGGAAAGTGATAAACAATCCCTGTAGATGGAATTACTAAGTGACTTGTTTCAAACATGACCCAAATTATTTATTTTCTGTTTAGACCCGAGGTGCAGGACTTGTGCTACGTCCACCTACGTCATGGACAGGAATCGTCTCGCCGGGATCTGACTAATGTAATTGACTGAATTGATTATGTTAAGATTCATATTAAGATGTACAGTTTTGGCATTCGCAGTAATACTCCGTATCTTTCTTATTATTCGACGCTTATTTTTATTGAACGTAGTTACTTTATTATTTATCTTTTCCTTCATTCAAATATTGCTTAAATTTTCCGGGCTTTGTTCGACACGAGAGGAACATTTCTCAATCGCTTTTTTCTCTTAAAATAGTCAGTTTATTACATTGTCCACTGTGGCGCGACTGTTCTGTGTTACGTATTTATTTCTGATTGGTTTAAAAAGTTTTGAGCGCTATGTTTCTTCTTTGCTGCGTTTTGAAACCTCTTCAGGTGCAAAGTTTTCATGAAGTGTGAGTTCGAGTCACAAGCTACGTGACAATAACTTTTCAAAGGTGAGATTTTCACGCACATTGCGGTCGAAATGTTTGTGGAAGTCTAAACTTTGAAATTCATCTTCAACAAGTCTCGTTCAGTTATAATGAAATGTATTTTTTATTAAAAATTTACACTTGAAGTGGTTTCCAGGTAACTTGAATTACTGAAATGTTAATTCAATATTTTGAAATTGCTTATATAATTTGATCATTTGGTTGTTTGAAATGTCTTGCAAGTGAGATTGAATTTCATGGTGGATGAATGTAATTTTTAACCCTCGGTTAGGTTGACTTGACTACGTTAATTTTCATATCTAATTCGTATTTCTTTTTCCCCCATTTGTTTCGAGGACCTCGACTTCTTCAAAAACGATGGTTTTCTGATGTCAATAGACCTTGGAATACTTCGCTCTTGTCCAGAGCTCGCCCTGGCTGGGTTCGAGGAGACAACGTGTGGACACTTCGCCTGTCTCTGCTCCAGGTGCATCTCAATTATTATTATTACTGTCGTCGTGGCTTTCAAACCGGGAATTATATTTGTGTTCCTTGCAGCATTTTTCGTGTCTTCAGTTACTTAACATCCCTTGGAAAACTACAAAAACGCTGAAGGAAGAGTAACTGATCTTCTCGAGGATTAAACGTTGTACGTGACATGCAGTGCTTGGATGCACTCAGCAGGTAGTTCATGTTTAATACGTAATATTTAATTTTTAACATTTATCATAAACGTAATTAACAACGAATCAAGTTGAATTTTATTTTACAGATGACGTGCTATAGAAAGTTTTCCGGAAAGAGAAGAACCTTACTTTAGAGACATTTCTTCCTGTTGTGGATTCAAATTTCTTACATGTAAATGGAGACTATTTTTCAGGTCAGACTCGATCCAAACATTATATTTTCCCCTTTTACGTGGTTATTTATGACCGAACACATTTTTCTCTATTTCCTGTTTAAGCCTGCGAACTGTTTCTCAGCCTGAGGGTGTCGCAAACGACGACGTCATCAAACTTTTCAAGCAAAGGTGCGTTCAGATATTTATGTATTTAAAATTGAGCATAAATATACTTATTTATTTTTCTGTGAATCAGCCATATGCCAATTGTTTGTTTCTTTCAGTTTCATGTGGCTGATGTCTGCACGAGGGGCTGCAGTTGACACGACTCCTGCCTGAAGACCAACATGGAAGACCTTTGGGGGGCTGAGGCTCTGGACTTCTGACCTTCCAGAATTATGCTGTGAAATCTCTCCGAATAACGTAAACACTGAATCAATATCTTTGCTCTAACGTCTTTTAAAAAGTGTTTGTTTCCCTTGTGTCCTCTTTTGGGGACATTAAATGAAACTCTGATATGTTTCTGAAATTTACTCCTTTTTTGCTCGTTGTTTAATTATTTTTATTATGATTTGGTACCAACTTCTCTGTTCCAGCACTTCTTGTCCTGCCTTTGTTATTTATTGGCGCTTAGGAATAGTTTCTAGCCTTTTCACCTTATACTCCCTTTATTTCTTTAGTGACTTGTTACCAACTGCAGAAGTCTATTTTGTTTCTAAAGTCTAAAAAATGTTGTATAAAATCTTTCGCTCTTCGAATATCTTTCTTATTGCAATGTTTGAGCTGTGTGTTTATAAATAATTATTTATTTCCGAATGGTTTAAAAAGTTTTGAGCGCTATGTTTCTTCTTCGCTGCGTTTTGAAACCACTTCAGGTGCAATGTTTATTGGAAGTGTGAATTCGAGTGATAAGCTACGCGACGATAAGTTTTCAAAGGTGAGGTTTTCACGCACATTGCGACCGAAATGTTTGTGGAAGTCTAAACTTCGAAATTCATCTTCAACAAGTCTCGTTCAATTATAATGAAACGTTTTTTTATTAAAAATTTACACCTGAAGTGGTTTCAAGTTAACTTTAATTACTGAAATGTTAATTCAATATTTTGAAATTGCTGAAATAGTTTGGTCATTTGGTTGTTTAAAATGTCTTGCAAGTGAGACTGAATTTGATGGTGGATGAATGTAATTTATAGACCTCGGTTACGTTGACTTGACTTCGTTAATTTTCATATCTAATTCGTATTTATTCCCCCCCCCCATTTGTTTCGAGGACCACGACTTCTCCAAAGACGATGGTTTTCGGATGTCAACAGACCTTGGAAGACTCTTCGCTTTTGTCCTGAGCTCGCGCTGGTCTGAAAAGGAACGCCGAAGGAGGCCATGAATAGTTCTTGTGCCGATTCTTCAGGTTCGTGTTTGACGCAGCTCCTCGTTTGAAATGTTCTGATTTCATAGCTGAAGTTACAACTAAATTATTTTGGACTTTTTTTAAGATGTTAACAAGACTTTTTTTTCAGGGTCCTTTTCCTGTTCTCCGGTGTCCATCACCGCTCGTGGAAAACATCTTGAGTCTGATCGCAAGGACTAAATACAGCAGCAGTTGCGAGCTTTGTTTGACAGGTATTGTTATAAGTTTCTTTGAAATTTGATTTCTGCCTTAAAGCATGGGGATTTGTTGTTTTTGTTATATTGAACTGCAGTTTCTGACATTTCTTCTTAACTTACGTACACTTTTTTTATTATACCACGACATACTGCATTGTTTACTATCGAACTCGTACAGAAAAATTATAATATGCGTGTTAGGTCGCAGGGTTGGTAGACGTGGCCTCTCCCTGTACAAGCTTAACGGTTTGTAGGTAATGCAGGTTTTATAAGACAGTTTCTCCGTGGTTGCGGTTGGTGTTTGCCCACTCTTGGTTTATTAACTGTGAAATTGCTTTAAAATAAGTAATTTTTTAAATCTTTCAGTGTTTTGTTTAATTGTAAACGCACTGTGGTTTTTGGTTTTCAGAGAATTTGGACTTTTATCGTCCAGGTCAGTTTCCGGTAGTGGCGGCAACCGTGCATTTGGCCAGCTGGTGGTTTTACAGTTTTGCCCTGTCGTCGTGGTTTCTCCCATGGGAGGCACGAAGAAATCCCATCTGTCAAGGTATGATTACTGCAACTTTGTTCAAAATCCGCTGCGTTCGAGTAAATTCTCCAACTATGGTGGAATGTGTCAACTTCTGTTCTTTTATAAATGTGTTCTTGAGTGTTTGCGAGTTCAGTTTAATATTTACAGGGTCTTGTTCAATTCCTAAGATCTGGCAACGCGTAGCCTTCGTGAAGCCTCGTGAAGTTGACTGATCGTGAATAGTTGGATAGTTTGTATGCCTTGCTTTTATTTCGCGTTATCAAGATTGTATTAAGTTACGTATCGTTTTGGAATGGCTGACCTTTTAATTTGGTTCCTTAGATCGATTTGTATATTATGGTTGTTGGATATGTTTAGCTTGTGCGTCATATAGTCTTAATTGTTCTACTTAACGATTTTCGCTAATTAGTTTGCTTGCCATTTTTTATTCAAAATTTACGTACTGTGGTTTGGACCTTCCTAAGATACTGATTTTAATTCTAGACTTGGACAAAAATCCTGCCTCCTGTTCGGCCTGATTAAGTGACGTGGCATCTGCAGCTCCTTTGGCCCAGACGACCACTTGTATTCCGCTAAGAAGCTGAGGTCGAGTTACTGGGGATCCGAGGCTGATCTTTGTATGGGTAAGTGATAAACAATTATAAATGGAACTACGAAGTGACTTGTTTCAAACATGACCCAAATTATTTATTTTCTGTTTAGACCCGAGGTGCAGGACTTGGGCAACGACCACCTACGTCATGGACAGGAATCGTCTCTACGGCATCTGACTAATGTAATTGACTGCAATGATTATGTTAATAGATTCATATTAAGATGTACAGTTTTGGCATTCGCAGTAATACTCCGTATCTTTCTTATTATTTGACGCTTATTTTTATTTACGTAGTTACGTTATTATTTATCTTGAGATTGCAAGCATAGTTTTTGTAAGGAGTGTTACTTAAAATTCAGTATGAACTAGTTTTTTGGAATTTTTCCTTAGATGTTTCCAGACATTTTCCCGAATTTAATTGCTCTCGCATCTTTAAATTTTCCGGGGTTTGTTGGACACGAGAGGAACATTTTTCAATCGGTTTTTTCTTTTAAAAGTGGCTTATTATTACATTGTTTACTGTGGCGCGACTCTGTTCTGTATTTATTTCCGATTGGTTTAAAAAATTTCGTGCGTTATGTTTCTTCTTCGCTGCGTTTTGAAACCTCTTCAGGTGAAATGATTTCATGGAAGTGTGAATTCGAGTGATATGCTATGTGACTATAAGTTTTCAAAGGTGAGATTTTCACGCACATTGCGGTCGAAATGTTTGTGGAAGTCTAAACTTTGAAATTCATCTTCAACAACTCTCGTTCAATTATAGTGAACTGTTTTAATACGAATTTGCCCCTGAAGTGGTTTCAAGTTAGCTTGAATTACTGAAATGATTGTTCTATGTTTTAAAAATGCTTAAATTGTTTGGTGACCATTTGGTTGTGTTTAAAATATCTTATAAGTGAGATAGAATTTGATAGTGGCTGAATCTAATTTTTAACCCTCAATTAGGTTGACTTGACTACGTTAATTTTCATATCTAATTCGGATTTCTTTCTTCCCTCCATTTGTTTCGAGGACCTCGACTTATCCAAATACGAGGGTTTTTTGATGTCAACAGACCTTGGAAGACTTCGCTCTTGTCCAGAGCTCGCCCTGGCTGGGTTCGAGGAGACAACGTGTGGACACTTCGCCTGTCTCTGCTCCAGGTGCATCTCAATTATTATTATTACTGTCGTCGTGGCTTTCAAACCGGGAACTATATTTGTGTTCCTTGCAGCATTTTTCGTGTCTTCAGTTACTTAACATCCCTTGGAAAACTACAAAAACGCTGAATGAAGAGTAACTGATCTTCTCGAAGATTAAACGTTGTACGTGACATGCAGTGCTTGGATGCACTCAGCAGGTACTTCATGTTTTATACGTAATATTTAATTTTTAACATTTATCATAAACGTAATTAACAACGAATCAAGTTGAATTTTATTTTACAGATGACGTGCTATAGAAAGTTTTCCGGAAAGAGAAGAACCTTACTTTAGAGAGATTTCTTCCTGTTGTGTATTCAAATTTCTTACATGGAAATGGAGACTATTTTTCAGGTCAGACTCGATCCAAACATTATATTTTCCCCTTTTACGTGGTTATTTATGACCGAACACATTTTTCTCTATTTCCTGTTTAAGCCTGCGAACTGTTTCTCAGCCTGAGGGTGTCGCAAACGACGACGTCATCAAACTTTTCAAGCAAAGGTCCGTTCAGATATTTATGTATTTAAAATTGAGCATAAATATACTTATTTATTTTTCTGTGAATCTGCCACATGCCAATTGTTTGTTTCTTTCAGTTTCATGTGGCTGATGTCTGCACGAGGGGCTGCAGTTGACACGACTCCTGCATGAAGACCAGCATGGAAGACCTTGGGGCTGAGGCTCTGGACTTGTGACGCTCCAGAATTATGCTGTGAAATCTCTCCGATTAACGTAAACACTGAATCAATATATTTGCTCTAACGTCTTTTAAAAAGTGTTTGTTTCCCTTGTGTCCTCTTTTGAGGACAATAAATGAAACTCTGATATGTTTCTGAAATTTACTCCTATTTTGCTCGTTGTTTAATTATTTTTATTATGATTTGGTACCAACTTCTCTGTTCCAGCACTTCTTGTCCTGCCTTTGTTATTTATTGGCGCTTAGGAATAGTTTCTAGCCTTTTCACCTTATACTCCCTTTATTTCTTTAGTGACTTGTTACCAACTGCAGAAGTCTATTTTGTTTCTAAAGTCTAAAAAATGTTGTATAAAATCTTTCGCTCTTCGAATATCTTTCTTATTGCAATGTTTGAGCTGTGTGTTTATAAATAATTATTTATTTCCGAATGGTTTAAAAAGTTTTGAGCGCTATGTTTCTTCTTCGCTGCGTTTTGAAACCACTTCAGGTGCAATGTTTATTGGAAGTGTGAATTCGAGTGATAAGCTACGCGACGATAAGTTTTCAAAGGTGAGGTTTTCACGCACATTGCGACCGAAATGTTTGTGGAAGTCTAAACTTCGAAATTCATCTTCAACAAGTCTCGTTCAATTATAATGAAACGTTTTTTTATTAAAAATTTACACCTGAAGTGGTTTCAAGTTAACTTTAATTACTGAAATGTTAATTCAATATTTTGAAATTGCTGAAATAGTTTGGTCATTTCGTTGTTTAAAATGTCTTGCAAGTGAGACTGAATTTGATGGTGGATGAATGTAATTTATAGACCTCGGTTAGGTTGACTTGACTTCGTTAATTTTCATATCTAATTCGTATTTATTCCCCCCCCCCCCCATTTGTTTCGAGGACCACGACTTCTCCAAAGACGATGGTTTTCGGATGTCAACAGACCTTGGAAGACTCTTCGCTTTTGTCCTGAGCTCGCGCTGGTCTGAAAAGGAACGCCGAAGGAGGCCATGAATAGTTCTTGTGCCGATTCTTCAGGTTCGTGTTTGACGCAGCTCCTCGTTTGAAATGTTATGATTTCATAGCTGAAGTTACAACTAAATTATTTTGAACTTTTTTTAGATGTGAACAAGATTATTTTTTTTCAGTGTCTTTTTCCTGTTCTCCGGTGTCCATCACCGCTCGTGGAAAACATCTTGAGTCTGATCGCAAGGACTAAATACAGCAGCAGTTGCGAGCTTTGTTTGACAGGTATTGTTAAAAGTTTCTTTGAAATTTGATTTCTGTCTTAAAGCATGGGGATTTGTTGTTTTTATTGTATTCAACTGCGGTTTCTAACTTTTCTTCATAACTTACGTAATGTAGGCAAACATGTGTTCAGGGAGAGGGATTGTTAAGATCATTTCTGTAATTCTCCTTTACCTCTTACTTACATTATGGGTGAACCAGGAATTGGAAGTTTCGCCAACTTCATAACACAAGTTCCTTCGTCTGAAAATCGAAAACTTTTTCAATGCTTCATTTTGTAATTTAATTCTTGTTTATTAAGGTGTTGACTTTTTTAATTATACCACGACATACTGCATTGTTTACTACCAAACTCGTACAGAAAAATTATATTATGCGTGTTAGGTCGCAGGGTTGGTAGACGTGGCCTCTCCCTGTACAAGCTTAACGGTTTGTAGGTAATGCAGGTTTTATAAGACAGTTTCTCCGTGGTTGTGGTGTGTGTTTGCCCACTCTTTTTTTATTAACTGTGAAATTGCTTTAAAATAGGCAATTTTTTAAATCTTTCAGTGTTTTGTTTCGTTGTAAACTGGCTGTGGTTTTGGGTTTTCAGGGAATTTGGACTTTTTTCGTCCAGGTCAGTTTCCGGTAGTGGCGACAACCGTGCCTGTGGCCTGCTCGTAGTTTTTCAGTTTTGCCCTTTCGTCGTGGTTTCTCCCATGGAAGGCACGAAGAAATCCCATTTGTCAAGGTATGAGTACTGCAACTTTGTTCAAAATCCGCTGCTTTCGGGTAAATTCTCCAACTATGGTGGAATGTTCTAATCTTTTATAAATGTGTTCTTGAGTGTTTGCGAGTTCAGTTTAATATTTCCAGGGTCTTGCTCAATACCTAAGATCTGGCGATGCGTAGCGTTCGTGAAGTTTTGTGACTGATCGTGAATAGTTGGATATTTTGTATGCGTTGCTTTTATTTCGCGTTATCAAGATTGTATTAAGTTACGTATCGTTTTGGATTGAGAAGGCTCGAGTTTAAAATGCCAAGTTTTTTTTTGTCCAATATTTAAGATATGGGGCGCGTTTAAGTGCCAATACAATTTTGGGTCCGAACGCTTTCCAAAAGTTTGTTTTTATACATTTAATTAAGTATTTGTTTCAGATGTTTTGCTGAATGTTTCGGTCCTTTCGTTTGAAATCGCTCCTTTAAGTTACTCACATGGGGCAGTCCAATTTTGTATATTTTTACTTTTGTTTGTATGATGGGTTTTCCCGTGCCCCATCGTCGGCTTTCAAGTTACGTGATTTGTGTTGAAATATCGTGTTTTACCCTTATTTACAGTGATACTAGTCCTCGTATGTTAACCGACATTGTTATGCTAAGCGCTGGTAGATCATTAAGATATTATCCATTGCTACTCGTGGGGCATTATTTCTCCTTTGTTTTAGACTAATGTTAAATGTTGAAGTGTCTGACCTTTTAATTTGGTTCCTTAGATCGATTTGTATATTATGGTTGTTGGATATGTTTAGCTTGTGCGTCATATAGTCTTAATTGTCCTACTTAACGATTTTCGCTAATTAGTTTGCTTGCCATTTTTTATTCAAAATTTACGTACTGTGGTTTGGACCTTCCTAAGATACTGATTTTAATTCTAGACTTGGACAAAAATCCTGCCTCCTGTTCGGCCTGATTAAGTGACGTGGCATCTGCAGCTCCTTTGGCCCAGACGACCACTTGTATTCCGCTAAGAAGCTGAGGTCGAGTTACTGGGGATCCGAGGCTGATCTTTGTATGGGTAAGTGATAAACAATTATAAATGGAACTACGAAGTGACTTGTTTCAAACATGACCCAAATTATTTACTTTCTGTTTAGACCCGAGGTGCAGGACTTGGGCAACGACCACCTACGTCATGGACAGGAATCGTCTCGCCGGCATCTGACTAATGTAATTGACTGCAATGATTATGTTAACAGATTCATATTAAGATGTACAGTTTTGGCATTCGCAGTAATACTCTGTATCTTTCTTAGTATTTGACGCTTATTTTTATTGAACGTAGTTACGTTATTATTTATCTTGAGATTGCAAGCATAGTTTTTGTAAGGAGTGTTACTTAAAATTCAGTATGAACTAGTTTTTTGGAATTTTTCCGTAGATGTTTCCAGACATTTTCCCGACTTTAATACCTCTCGCATCTTTAAATTTTCCGGGGTTTGTTGGACACGAGAGGAACATTTTTCAATCGGTTTTTTCTTTTAAAAGTGGCTTATTATTACATTGTTTACTGTGGCGCGACTCTGTTCTGTATTTATTTCCGATTGGTTTAAAAAACTTCGTGCGTTATGTTTCTTCTTCGCTGCGTTTTGAAACCTCTTCAGGTGCAATGATTTCATGGAAGTGTGAATTCGAGTGATATGCTATCTGACTATAAGTTTCAAAGGTGAGATTTTCACGCACATTGCGGTCGAAATGTTTGTGGAAGTCTAAACTTTGAAATTCATCTTCAACAACTCTCTTTCAATTATAGTGAACCGTTTTAATAAGAATTTGCACCTGAAGTGGTTTCAAGTTAGCTTGAATTACTGAAATGATTGTTCTATGTTTTAAAAATGCTTAAATTGTTTGGTGACCATTTGGTTGTGTTTAAAATATCTTATAAGTGAGATGGAATTTGATAGTGGCTGAATCTAATTTTTAACCCTCAATTAGGTTGACTTGACTACGTTAATTTTCATATCTAATTCGGATTTCTTTCTTCCCTCCATTTGTTTCGAGGACCTCGACTTATCCAAATACGAGGGTTTTTTGATGTCAACAGACCTTGGAAGACTTCGCTCTTGTCCAGAGCTCGCCCTGGCTGGGTTCGAGGAGACAACGTGTGGACACTTCGCCTGTCTCTGCTCCAGGTGCATCTCAATTATTATTATTACTGTCGTCGTGGCTTTCAAACCGGGAACTATATTTGTGTTCCTTGCAGCATTTTTCGTGTCTTCAGTTACTTAACATCCCTTGGAAAACTACAAAAACGCTGAATGAAGAGTAACTGATCTTCTCGAGGATTAAACGTTGTACGTGACATGCAGTGCTTGGATGCACTCAGCAGGTAGTTCATGTTTTATACGTAATATTTAATTTTTAACATTTATCATAAACGTAATTAACAACGAATCAAGTTGAATTTTATTTTACAGATGACGTGCTATAGAAAGCTTTCCGGAAAGAGAAGAACCTTACTTCAGAGAGATTTCTTCCTGTTGTGGATTCAAATTTCTTACATGGAAATGGAGACTATTTTTTCAGGTCAGACTCGCCAAACTTTATATTTTGCCCTTTTCCCGTGGTTATTTATGACCTAACACATTTTTCTCTATTTCCTGTTTAAGCCTGCAAACTGTTTCTCAGCCTGAGGGTCTCCCAAACGACGATGTCATCAGACTTGTCAAGCAAAGGTGCTTTCAGATATTTATATATTTAAAATTGCCAATAAATACACTTTTTTTCTGTGAATTTGCCACATACCAATTGTTTGTTTCTTTCAGTTCCACGGGGCTGATGTCTGCACGAGGGCTGCAGTTGGTGTTAATTGCTAATGTCCGACTGTGCAGGGAGACCGATTTTTCAATGATCCAAGTTTTTTTTTTTTTTAACGAGACCAAGCAGAGGCAACTTCCAGACGTCGTGCAGAGAAATAATCTCGCCAGGATCTCAATGTAAGGGACTAAAACATTTTAATTTTCTACTGAACTGTTTGCAAATCGACGTACTAGTTACAATTTTACCGTATTTACGAGGTCGCTTGCAAATGACGGCGTTTGTCGCCACGACTGAAAACGTTTCGTCTCTTTTGAGGCTTCTTCAGGTGCAATATTCTAATACGACTTGACAATAGGTGATACAGCCATTGTTCGTGGGTTACGAAGCTGCTATTTGCACAAACGTTGCGACCGAAATGTTTGTGGATTTCGCAGCTTTGACTTTAACGTTGTCCAATTCTTTTGCTTATTATGAAAGTGTCGATTGTAATTTATCACCTGAAATTGTCTCAAAATTAAGTCGGTTGTTTCTTGTATTCCATTTAATTGTTTTAAGAGTTTCTCTGGGCTTTTATGTCCTGCTGCACGTTGGAATGCAGTCGTTTCCTTTCGGAGTATGTATTTAGGCGATACGAAAGTTTGGTTCATTTATGTGCTTCAATGTAATCGCGTGCTTTTCTTTGTTTTTGATGCTCCTTTACGTCTGTGGAGGCGAGGACCGGCGATGTCTGTGGACCATGGAGCTGCCTCGTGCTGGAAGGTTTGGAGACGAGGAGTGCTGGATGCTTCTGATCGTTAGTAAAGCCGTTACGAAGCCTCCAAACTTATTTCTCCAACTAGACTTTATTTTGTTTTGGTTGCCTTTGACACATTTTGTCTGAATTTGAATCATTTGGATTCGGTAAATTGTGAGGCCCATGCTTTATCTTTGTTGCGAAATTGCGATGCTTCTTGTGTTAACGTTGTGTGAGACCGTAATTTATTTAAAAGTGAACTACTTTTATGTAGCCGATTTTTTTCTTGAAGGGATCCCCAATTGATGGACGTAACTCAGGGTTTTCACGTTTTAAATTGCATTAATGGGTTTGGCTGATGGACTTTTATTCCAAGTGTCTGACACATTCAAGTCCTTCCAAGTGAAACACCGGATTAACTAAGATAAGGACCAAAGTACGTTGCATCGCATTTCGCAACTGACTATGTATTTCTGTGTAGTCGGCGATATTTTTAGTGATTGTCCTAGATAATTGCTACAGTATAATGGACCATTTTTCTCTTTATCGGGTTGTTGCTCCTCATCTCCTGCGAGGGCACCTGTTTAGGAATATTAATGGAACATGGAGGATGTTTCGTGTTCTTCCTGCGCTCGCCTCAGCCGCAGTGGAACGAGAGTTCAGCTGGTCAACACTGAAGACTTCTGCACCACTTCAGGTTCGTGATTGACGCAAGCCCCTTGTTTGAACAAGTGTTCCTTTTAAAAGTTTTAATGCCTATGAATACTTTTTTCAAGGTGCTTTGTAAACATATAAATTTTAATACTGAAGTAAATTGTTTTTTACGTTGACAGTTGAACTCATTTATTGCATTTTTTTTTCAGGAAATAAAAAATTTATGATATATCGTATTTTTTATTCTATACAGTCACACTGACCAGCGCTTGATGGCTTCCTTGTGGAACTTCAACTTGGTTCATCCTGTACAACATCTTGTCCCATATCAGGTCGTTGGTGAAGAATATTGAAGCTGGAGGTGTTTGTATATTCCTTTGGACCTGCGCTGGAGCTCGCATTTCAGGTTGTAAAACGAGATTTCAATAAATACACGTGCTGTGTGTTACACTGAAGTAGTCTGATATGTAACGATTTGTGAATACCATTAGTTGCATGGTCGTTAGTGAAGAGTTTAATTTTCATATCCTTTAGCGGTTTCGTGTTCTACAGAATGGACGCGTTTCTTAGTGATTACTTTCCGTACTGTTTTTTAAAATATGAGCGTATGTTTATCGAATTAACGAAAGTATGGAATATGCTGGTGAATCACAACCGCTGCCCCCCCCCCCTTTTACTTACGTTAACATCCAATAAATCCCTGAACAATTAACCTCTCCTCATGAATAGCTCACGGTGACGTAAACCTGATATTTGCATTGCTACACTTCGACAATGATTTCAGTTTATTTTTTATTTTTCAAATAAAATTAATACTACGGTTAATGCTAACAATTCTCAATGTTTCTCTGGTATATGGAGTCTGTCTGTTATTTTACTTTTATAATTGGGTGCCTTTTTCATTTTCAATATTCCATAAGCTTCAAACTAGTGAAGTTGAATGAACCATTGCCTGCTTCTGACGACTCTTGTTTGTTTATTATATTTCTCTACTCTACAGCCAACATGTTCAGGCAGAGGATTTCTAAAGATCATTTCTGTAATTCTCCTTTACCTCTTACTTACATTATTTGTGAACCAGGCATTGGAAGTTTCGCTGACTATAACTCAAGGGTTCCTTAATCTGAATATCTAAGTTTTTCTATGCTTTATGCTAAAATTTAACTTTTCTTTATTCAGGTCTTTACTTTCTTATTATACCACTGTATACTGCATATTTTAATATCAAAATCGTACAGACAAATTAGAAAGTGCATGTGTAGTCGCTAACTTCGTAGACGTGGCCTCTCCCTGTACAAGCTTAACGGTTTGTAGGTAATGTAGATTTTTTTGAAGGAAGGTGCTCCGTGGTTCAGGTTGGTGTTTGACCCTAATTTACATTCAGACTAGTCCTCGTATGTTAACCGAAAATAATCATGATTTAAAATATTTGATTCATGATTGACTTTGTATCCGTTGCTACTCGTGGTGCATTTATTTCTCCCTTGTTTTAGAATAATGTTTAATGTTGAAGAGGTTGACCTTTTAATTTGGTTCCTTAGATCGATTTATAAATTGTATGGTTGTTGGCTATGTTTACCTTGTGTTTCTTGTAGTTAAAATTGTTCTATTTAACGATTTACGCAAATTAGTGCTCGAATTTATTTTTCAAAATTTACATACTTTGGTTTGGACCTTCCTAAGTCACTGCTTTTCATTCAAGTCTTGAACCGAAATCCTGCCTCCTGTTCGGCCTGGTTAAGTGACGTGGCATCTGCTGTTCATTTGGCCCAAAACGACCACTTGTATTCCGCTAAGAAGCGGAGGTCGAGTTGCGAGGGACTCGAGGCACTCGGAGAATCTCTGGAAGCTGATCTTTGTATAGGTAAGTGATGAACAATCCCAGTAGATGGAATTGCGAAGTGACTTGTTTCATACATGACCCTAATTATTTATTTTCTGTGTACAGCTGAGGTGCAGGACATGGGCCACTGACGTCATGGACAGGAATCGTCTCGCCGGGATCTGACTAATGTAATTGACTGCATTGATTATGTTGTGTTAAGAGATTCATATTGAGAAACCCACTTAAAATGTAGTTTTGGAATTTGAAGTAATACTCCAAATACTTCATGTTAATCGACGCTTATTTTTATTAAATAGTTTAAATAGTTTTGAGCTCTATGTTTCTTCTTCGCTGCGTTTTGAAACCTCTGCAGGTGCAATGTTTTCGTGAAGTGTGAATTCGAGTCGCAAGCTGCGCGACAATAAGTTTTCAAAGGTGAGATTTTCACGCACATTGCGGCCGAAATGTTTGTGGAAGTCTAAACTTTGAAATTCTTCAACAAGTCTCGTTCATTTATAATGAAATGTTATTTTTATTAAAAAATTTACACCTGAAGTGGTTTCAAGTTAACTTGAATTACTGAAATGATAATTATATATTTTAAATTATTCAATAGTTCAGTGACCATTTGGTTGTGTTTAAAATGTATTGCAAGTGAGATAGAATTTGATGGTGGCTTAATCTAATTTTTAAGCGTATTTTTGTTGTTCATTTGACGACGTTAATTTTCATATCTAATTGGGATTTCTTTTTTCCCCCGCATTTGTTTCGAGCACCTCGACTTCTCCAAATACGAGGGTTTTCGGATCTCAATAGACCTTGGAAGACTCTTCGCATTTGCCCCGAGCTTGCCCTGGTCTGAAAAGGAACGCCAAAGGAGGCTGTGAATAGTTCTTGTGCAGATTCTTCAGGTTCGTGTTTGACGCAGTTTGTTCGCAATGTTATTATTTCATAGCTGAAGTTGCAACTAAATTATTTTGGACTTTTGTTACGATGTGAACACGACACCTATTTTTTTTCAGGGTCTTTCGACTTGTATTTTCCTGTTCTCCGGGGTCCATCACCGCTCGTGGAAAACATCTTAAGTCTGATAACGAGGACTAAATACAGCAGCAGTTGCGAGCTTTGATTGACAGGTAATTTAAATTTTATGAAATTTGATTTGTGCCTTCAAGAAAGTGATATGTGGTTTTTATTATCAACTGCGGTTTCTAATTTTCTTCATAAATTACGTCAAGTATTGGCTTATTTTATTTGGACCTAATTTTTCTGTTGGTCGTTGTGTATTTCTAAAGGCATTTTGCTGAATCGTCGTTGGTTTTACTTAACTTTTCTTTGTTGAAATGTTGTAAACGTGTTACGGTTTTATTAAAGTTTCTACCCTTTTCTTTTTAAAGCTTCCGTGGCCGTTGGGAGTCCAGAGTCTGTTTTAGAATTGGTCCGTTGCATTGGGAGATTTTAATATTAATTTTCATTTACATATTTTAGTGTTTATTATTTAATTTTCCTTGTGGTCATTTTGGTACTTGGCGAATAATCTCTGTACGGGTTACTTATTTAAGAATGGCGCTGTTTTGATTGATTGTTAGACTTTCTGTTGCCACGAGGTGCAAGAGATTCTGCCGACGCGAGTTTCCTGACCATCTTGAAGCAGCAACCTGGTACGACTTGGCAACTGCGGTGGACTACGAAAGCTTCATTCCATAGTTTATCAATATGGCGGAAATTTCTCAAGTTTATTTCATCGCCGCAGCTTTCTGAGTTTTGGAAGCCAACCACTGGAGACTAATGCAGAGTCGCAGGAGAAACTCCGCTGGAATCCTCGGGAGTGAGTCTACGTGAAGACAACTGAGCCGCGCCACCTGGAATCACCTGTGGGGTTCCCTGGGAAGTGTATCGCTGTCGGGTAGTGCAGTTACACTTTGGTTTTTCGCTACATCTGTGGTCAACCTCCTTCCACGCAACAATTGAAATTAAACAATAGGGTGACCAATCCTGACAACTTGGGAAGAAAATCTAATTTTTCGGTTTCTTGATTTTAATACATAAATTACTGCGCTGTTTATTTTATTTTCTTTCTCGTATTTTATCGTGTTTGTTAGTAATTTCAGATTTCCTTTCGTTTTGTACTTTACAACGTGTGATATATCTTGGCTTTTGTCTTACTGTTGTAAATTTTTATTGTTTTTCACACTTGTTACTGTAGTTTTATTATTTAAATGGTGGTATCTTATTTTTATTGTAATTTATTTCCTTAAAAAATATAAACAAGTTACAGAATAAAAATACGATTTATGTTGGTTTATACTCCTTTTCCTATTACGGTTTCTATAATTAATGTTTTTCCTTATTGTTGCTTCCTTCAATTCCATTTTCTCACCTGCTACATCTTTTGCGTTTGTCTCTTAATATTAATAACTGAGTTTTTAAAGTATTTTGTCTCGTTACTGACTTATGGGCATTGATTCCTATGTATTCGTGTGTTGTATTGTTAGGCGGTCCTCCTCTATACGTAAATAAAACATTTTTTATTTTGTAAATAACCCACGAGGTAAGGAAACAGGATCGCTGCTCCGTTTACGGCGATTGATTTGGAATAATTTTTTCTTCCTCACAAATTTTTCTTCTGGACCACGCGAATTTCTTTGTTTTTATTATTTTGGTAATTCTCCTCTGCGTTGCCTCAGACGTTTACCAGTTCAAGAGTTTTTTACCGTAATTTTGTTAACCACAGAAATTGAATACTCCTCTGATGTATTTTCCTTTTTCTTATCTAAAGTTACGTTAGTCTTTAAGACTTTCTCACACTTGACTCCCTAGAATCTTACGAAGGAACAGTTCTTCTGCCAAGTTTCCTTTGCCTTAACTAAGATATCTGATATTTGCTGCAAGTGTCCGCAGCCAGTCCTCGAGTGCGCTCGTCTGACTTTTCTCTTCAGTTGTTTCACGGCTTCGAATTAAATTTTCGGGGGTCGTTATTTCGTTTTATTAGTTTCCGCGGTACTAGCTTAAAATTTATCCAGATTTCATTCGTATTTTGCAGTCTGTTCATACAGTCGCCCAGTTTCTCCCATAATCCTAATTTATTCGCTCATTCCTCAGCGTCTGCCGCTGGCCCAACTACGAACACGTGGAGAATGACTTCAACGACCGCGTGTGGGCTTTTGGAGATTCCCAACGTTTTCCATCAGAGTTCTGCTTAAAACAGGCAACTCCGCGTAAGCATAGTCTTTCCCCTTATTTATTGATTTTTATTTACTTATTGGCGTAGCAATTTATATATATTTAATCCCTATTTCCTTCTTACACCTGAAGACGCAGAGCGCTGAAGAAAAGCAGTGGGCGCAGGAGAGGAGCAGCAGGCCCCTGGCGTGAATGAGTGTCGAGGTGACTGAAAACGCGGTGTCGGCATCAAGGAGAGCGCCACTTACTACAGACAACTAACGGCGTGCTGCGGGTCTTGCAAGTTGTCCTTCACAGCAGAGGAGAGACTGGGAGGAACTGAGGAGCAGTGACGGAGGCTGAACCTCCAGTTACACGTCGCTGCTGCTGGAGGACGGCCAGGAAGCCAAACATGTTGTCCGTGATCCTGGACCAGCGAGGTCTGTCAACGACGTCCATGAGCCTCCGCCCACACCAGCGCCCTGCCGCGGACGCGACGTTAGGAAACCCCCAAGGCGGCAGCAGCGTCACTACCTGCCACAGTCGCGTGTTCTCCTGCTATTGCATCGTCCAGTGCAGACCCAGGACGGCGACACCTGAGGACATTCTCCTCCTGGGAGGTGGATCCAGCGTGTGAAGGTTCCTCGCAGATATTCGCTGCACCCGTTGCCTGCCCGCCATGACAGGGACGACTTACAAGATGGCGCGGGACTCTGCGGCTACGTCATGGAAGACTCCTTCGAGAAGATAAATTCTTTGGTTAATTGTAAAATAACGAGACAACCTCCCTCGTGCTCCCTCTCCCAACCCTTGCTCCACAGCTCCACGGAGACGCGGCAACATCGCCCTGCATGAGGAGAGGAAGAAGAAAGCGCCGGACTCTCCACACGGGGCAGAATGTAAGGGTTAAAGGTAATGGATTAACGTGTTATCAATTAACGTGGGAAGTTGAAAGGTAAAGGAAGTAGAACATAAGGTTTAATGGTCAAAAATGTGGTAAAATAAGAATTGAATTGAATAGCCGAAGCTGTTGTAAAAGTACAACCGAATGTGAAATGATGTACAGATTGTAGAAAGTGTTAAACAAAATATGAAAACAAGACTAAAAACTTAAGAACATGAAAGGTATAACAAATTAAGTGGAAAATGCAAAATATAGCGTAAAGGTACAACATAGAAAATAAATAAATGGTGCACAATGAAACATACAAAGGTAAAAAGCGAGACATGGTTCAAAGCAAAAATATTTTTAATATTTAAGGTAAAATGGTTAACGAAAGGTAAAAAAATGTAAAGGTGTAATATAAGGAGCTAGAGTGTAAAATATGGTTACAAGTGTAATGAAGGTATATAATGAGCTATAAAAGGATATGAACTGGAAGGAAAAAAAAATAGTTAACGAGAGTAAAAAAAGGTTTAATGGTAAAGAAGTGAAATGAAGGTAACTAATTAGCTTTAAAGAGAGTGGAATTGGATGGTATAAAATAAAGTTTAAACGTAAGGAAGTGTAATGTAGGTATTAAGTGAACTTTAAAAGCAGAGTAAATGGATGGTGAAAATAAGGTTAATGGTAGTTAAATAAGGTTTAAAGGTGAAGTGAATTAAAGGGACTTAAACAGTTTTATAAGGAGAGGAAACTGAAGATGTAAAATATTGTAGAAAGGTAAAGAATTGTAATTAGGTATTTAATTAGCTTTAAAAAAGGAGGAAATTGAAATTTAAAATAAGGTTAACAAGAGTAAAAAAACGTTTAATGGGAAAGAAGAGTAATGTAGGTATATTTAGGGAGCATTAAATGGAGGCGGAACGGAAGGTGTAAAGGGACGTGCATAGAAGTTAGAAATTAAGATAAAACTGATAGAAAAAAAGACAGCTGAATGATGGCTGTAAGAAGGAATGGAGAAAGCACAGATAATGTCACGTCAGTGCAAAGAGAATTAAAAGATTAAATTCAAAGATAAATATACTGCAGTAAGGAAGGTTTAAAGTGCCAAGCCATAGTGTAGAAGGCGCACAGTTTGCTGCAAGGTTCTCCTACATACGTTCGTGGTTGTTGTAAGACGCGTAGAATTATTCTTGTATCTGATACAGTGTTGCCATTTGTACTGCAAATAGATTTGAATAAAATAAATGAACATATAAACAGTAATTTTTATTTCGTACCCACATACAATTTGACGTCATAAGTTGTTGCACCTTTGCCTTAGCTCTTCATCTGTCTCCTGTCGCCTGACCCGGATACTCAGTGTCCGGGGCAGCCTCCTAAAAGGTTAAAGTGTCAGAGGAAAAGGAAGATTAAAGAAGTGAGGAGGTGATGATAACCACCACGTAATATCTGATAGTCTCGATACTATCCGCAGGACAATGAGGTAGTGCACAAGATCAGGCTTCTTCCCGAGGTAAAAGAAAAAAAAAAGTAAAAAAAAAAGGATTCTTTTAAAGTACGGAAACAGAGAAATTTCAATGTTTTGAGGAATTGGGAGAGAGAAGGAGAATTGGTTTGAATTACAATGGAGCGACCACTGTAATTCAGGGTGAGCAGAGGATTTACAACCGACTAACCATTGCGAATCTTTTTTGGGAGGAAACTTGCCAGTACTATTTATTTTTTCCCACTGCCGCCGCCCCCTTCTCTCTCTCCCCTTCTCTCTCTCCCCTTCTCTCCCTCCCCTATCTCCCCTATCTTTCCTATCTCCCCTATCTTTCCTATCTCCCCTATCTCCCCTATCTCCCCTATCTTTCCTATCTCCCCTATCTTTCCTATCTCCCCTATCTTTCCTATCTTTCCTATCTCCCCTATCTTTCCTATCTCCTCCCTCCACCCTCCTCCCTCCTCCCTCTCCCCCTTCTCTCTCCCCCTCTTTCTACCTACCTATCTGCTCCGAAGGATTCAGAGTGATTTAGGAAATAGGCTATGGTATGGCATTTTGGACAGAGAGGAAGGTTTTTATTGGATTCGAACCCAGACCAGCTACGCACAGTTTCATTGCGTTACACCAATCCATGCTCTAACCATCTGAGCCACGGGAACGAGACAAAGTTGTGTCGTTTAATTCGTCTATAAGAGTTGCAAACCTCCACTTTAAGTAGAAAATATTGAGTGTGAATTTAGAAAATAGAATCGCTGAGCCCAGGAATCGAACACAGGCAGCTACGCAGAGGTCGTCACCGTGGTGAGGCTTTAACAACCTCAGCCATTGGTGGCGATGCTGTTTGAAGCTTTGGAACGGATACAAGAACCTCGCCTTCACCAGTGATCAGCAGCGGCTAATGGACAACTTTCGAAGTTCCAACCCACATCGTGGTTGCTTGGTCTAGTGGTCTGCGTCTTGGTGTCTCGTTGTTGAGGTTGCTGGTTCGGTTCTCTGTCGCTCCTAAAATTCCATATTACGTTTTTTCTGTTTCTTCCAGATCTTTAACAGTCACCGTCGAGGTTTGGGACCCTTAAGGGAGATTCAAGCTCTCAAACTTCACCTCACTCAGTGGCTCAGTGGTTCGAGTCCTGGTGAGTGTAACTGGAGCCTTAGGTTCCAGGGTTCGATCCTCACTCACAGCTTCCAATTTTTTCTCTTTCTCTTTCCAGGTCACCGACTCTTAAGGGAGATTTAAACCTTCAACCTTCACCTCACTCAGTGGCTCAGTGGTTCGAGTCCAGGTGAGTGTAACTGGATCCGAAGGTTCCGGGTTC
This sequence comes from Zhengitettix transpicula, assembly GCA_037074705.1. Taxonomy (NCBI): domain Eukaryota; kingdom Metazoa; phylum Arthropoda; class Insecta; order Orthoptera; family Tetrigidae; genus Zhengitettix; species Zhengitettix transpicula. Next base: position 48,437,948 of record CM073596.1, read on the forward strand.
GAGCCTACTAGCAGCTTACATTTTTTCTCTTTCTCTTTCCAGGTCAACGTTGAGGTTTGCGACTCTTAAGGGAGATTAAAGCTTACGAACTTCGAATCGCCAGTGGCTCTGTGGTTAGGGTCTGGGTCAGTGTAACGCAATGATTCTGTGCGTAGCTGATCTGGGTTCTGGGTACGAGTCCTGGCGGTTCCGCAACTGTTTCTAAAACATCTCTGCTTTCCAAACCGCTCGGCCCCCCGAGTTTCTCCCAACCCGCCCGCCCCCTCGGGGGTCGGAGCAATTGAGGGGCAGAGATGAGTTAGAAACAGTTGCGTGTATTTTTTTCCAATTTTGCTAATAATGAAATAAAATAATAAAGAATAAAAGAAAAAAACAAAAAACAAAAAAGAAAAAAAGAGAAAAGAAGAAAAGAAAAAAGGAACCGACTAGAGAAAAAGGAATATGATAATTCCAGGCAAACAGACTATTTATTTGCAAAGTAAAGAATTGTAAAAAAAACCAAAAGGGCCTTCAATCGCAAATTACTTTAGGATCTGCCCCTCAACTCCTCCCGACCCCGCCGTAGAAAGAAACTCTCGGAGCCGAGAGAAGCTGAGGGACAGATCCTTCAGAAATAGTTGCGAAGGCGCCAGGACTCGAACCCGAGGCCGGCTTCACGCACTGCGCAATGCGATTCACCGACCTGGACTCAACCACAGAGCCACTGACGAGGTGAAGTTTGGAAGTTTTAATCTCCCTTAAGGGTCACAAACCTCGACGGTGACTGGTAAAGATCTGGAAAAAAATGTAAGCTGTTAGTAGGCTCGAACCCGGAACCTCAGCGTGCAGTTACGCTCACCTGGACTCGAACCACTGAGCCACTGATGGTGGTGAAGTTTGAAAGCTTGAATCTCCCTTAAGGGGCACAAACCTCGACGGTGACTGGTGAAGATCTGGAAAAAAATGTAAGCTGCTAGTAGGCTCGAACCCGGAACCTCAGGGTGCAGTTACACTCACCTGGATTCGAACCACTGAGCCACTGATGGTGGTGAAGTTTGAAAGCTTGAATCTCCCTTAAGGGTCACAAACCTCGACGGTGACTGGTGAAGATCTGGAAAAAAATGTAAGCTGCTAGTAGGCTCGAACCCGGAACCTCAGCGTGCAGTTACACTTACCTGGACTCGAACCACTGAGCCACTGAGTGAGGTGAAGTTTGAAAGCTTGTATCTCCCTTCAGTGAGAACTCGACGGTGACTGGTAAAGATCTGGAAGAAAAATTTAAGCTGTTAGTGACGCTCGAACTCGGAAACTTAAAATCCAGTCTCGAGACGACCATCAGCGGAGGAGAGTGAGTCTCCAGTAACCACAGTGGACTTGAGCACGTTGTGACTCGACTTCTGCTGCACTCCCTCTTAAGTGAGATTCAAGCCATTAATCTTCGCCTCACTCAGTGGCTCAGTGGTTCGAGTCCAGGTGAGTGTAACTGCAAGCTGAGGTTCCGGGTTCGAGCCTACTAACAGCTTACATTTTTTCCAGATCTTTACCAGTCACCGTCGAGGTTTGTGACCCTTAAGGGAGATTCAAGCTTTCAAACTTCACATCACTCAGTGGCTCAGTGGTTCGAGTCCAGGTGAGTGTAACTGGATCCGAGTGTTCCGGGTTCGAGCCTACTAACAGCTTACATTTTTTCCAGATCTTTACCAGTCACCGTCGAGGTTTGTGACCCTTAAGGGAGATTAAAACTTCCAAACTTCACCTCGCCAGTGGCTCTGTGGTTGAGTCCAGGTCGGTGAATCGCATTGCGCAGTGCGTGAAGCCGGCCTCGGGTTCGAGTCCTGGCGCCTTCGCAACTATTTCTGAAGGATCTGTCCCTCAGCTTCTCTCGGCTCCGAGAGTTTCTTTCTACGGCGGGGTCGGGAGGAGTTGAGGGGCAGATCCTAAAGTAATTTGCGATTGAAGGCCCTTTTGGTTTTTTTTACAATTCTTTACTTTGCAAATAAATAGTCTGTTTGCCTGGAATTATCATATTCCTTTTTCTCTAGTCGGTTCCTTTTTTCTTTTCTGCTTTTCTCTTTTTTTCTTTTTTGTTTTTTGTTTTTTTCTTTTATTCTTTATTATTTTATTTCATTATTAGCAAAATTGGAAAAAATACACGCAACTGTTTCTAACTCATCTCTGCCCCTCAATTGCTCCGACCCCCGAGGGGGCGGGCGGGTTGGGAGAAACTCGGGGGGCCGAGCGGTTTGGAAAGCAGAGATGTTTTAGAAACAGTTGCGGAACCGCCAGGACTCGTACCCAGAACCCAGATCAGCTACGCACAGAATCATTGCGTTACACTGACCCAGACCCTAACCACAGAGCCACTGGCGATTCGAAGTTCGTAAGCTTTAATCTCCCTTAAGAGTCGCAAACCTCAACGTTGACCTGGAAAGAGAAAGAGAAAAAATGTAAGCTGCTAGTAGGCTCGAACCCGGAACCTTCGGATCCAGTTACACTCACCTGGACTCGAACCACTGAGCCACTGAGTGAGGTGAAGGTTGAAGGTTTAAATCTCCCTTAAGAGTCGGTGACCTGGAAAGAGAAAGAGAAAAAATTGGAAGCTGTGAGTGAGGATCGAACCCTGGAACCTAAGGCTCCAGTTACACTCACCAGGACTCGAACCACTGAGCCACTGAGTGAGGTGAAGTTTGAGAGCTTGAATCTCCCTTAAGGGTCCCAAACCTCGACGGTGACTGTTAAAGATCTGGAAGAAACAGAAAAAACGTAATATGGAATTTTAGGAGCGACAGAGAACCGAACCAGCAACCTCAACAACGAGACACCAAGACGCAGACCACTAGACCAAGCAACCACGATGTGGGTTGGAACTTCGAAAGTTGTCCATTAGCCGCTGCTGATCACTGGTGAAGGCGAGGTTCTTGTATCCGTTCCAAAGCTTCAAACAGCATCGCCACCAATGGCTGAGGTTGTTAAAGCCTCACCACGGTGACGACCTCTGCGTAGCTGCCTGTGTTCGATTCCTGGGCTCAGCGATTCTATTTTCTAAATTCACACTCAATATTTTCTACTTAAAGTGGAGGTTTGCAACTCTTATAGACGAATTAAACGACACAACTTTGTCTCGTTCCCGTGGCTCAGATGGTTAGAGCATGGATTGGTGTAACGCAATGAAACTGTGCGTAGCTGGTCTGGGTTCGAATCCAATAAAAACCTTCCTCTCTGTCCAAAATGCCATACCATAGCCTATTTCCTAAATCACTCTGAATCCTTCGGAGCAGATAGGTAGGTAGAAAGAGGGGGAGAGAGAAGGGGGAGAGGGAGGAGGGAGGAGGGTGGAGGGAGGAGATAGGAAAGATAGGGGAGATAGGAAAGATAGGGGAGATAGGGGAGATAGGGGAGATAGGAAAGATAGGGGAGATAGGAAAGATAGGGGAGATAGGGGAGATAGGGGAGATAGGAAAGATAGGGGAGATAGGAAAGATAGGGGAGATAGGGGAGGGAGAGAAGGGGAGAGAGAGAAGGGGAGAGAGAGAAGGGGGCGGCGGCAGTGGGAAAAAATAAATAGTACTGGCAAGTTTCCTCCCAAAAAAGATTCGCAATGGTTAGTCGGTTGTAAATCCTCTGCTCACCCTGAATTACAGTGGTCGCTCCATTGTAATTCAAACCAATTCTCCTTCTCTCTCCCAATTCCTCAAAACATTGAAATTTCTCTGTTTCCGTACTTTAAAAGAATCCTTTTTTTTTTACTTTTTTTTTTCTTTTACCTCGGGAAGAAGCCTGATCTTGTGCACTACCTCATTGTCCTGCGGATAGTATCGAGACTATCAGATATTACGTGGTGGTTATCATCACCTCCTCACTTCTTTAATCTTCCTTTTCCTCTGACACTTTAACCTTTTAGGAGGCTGCCCCGGACACTGAGTATCCGGGTCAGGCGACAGGAGACAGATGAAGAGCTAAGGCAAAGGTGCAACAACTTATGACGTCAAATTGTATGTGGGTACGAAATAAAAATTACTGTTTATATGTTCATTTATTTTATTCAAATCTATTTGCAGTACAAATGGCAACACTGTATCAGATACAAGAATAATGATAAGCGTCTTACAACAACCACGAACGTATGTAGGAGAACCTTGCAGCAAACTGTGCGCCTTCTAGACTATGGCTTGGCACTTCAAACCTTCCTTACTGTTGTATATTTATCTTTGAATTTAATCTTTTAATTCTCTTTGCACTGACGTGACATTATCTGTGCTTTCCCCATTCCTTCTTACAGCCATCATTCAGCTGTCTTTTTTTCTATCAGTTTTATCTTAATTTCTAACTTCTATGCACGTCCCTTTACACCTTCCGTTCCGCCTCCATTTAATGCTCCCTAAATATACCTACATTACTCTTCTTTCCCATTAAACGTTATTTTACTCTTGTTAACCTTATTTGAACTTTCAATTTCCTCCTTTTTTAAAGCTAATTAAATACCTAATTACAATTCTTTACCTTTCTACAATATTTTACATCTTCAGTTTCCTCTCCTTATAAAACTATTTAAGTCCCTTTAATTCACTTTACCTTTAAACCTTATTTAACTACCATTAACCTTATTTTCACCATCCATTTACTCTGCTTTTAAAGTTCACTTAATACCTACATTACACTTCCTTACGTTTAAACCTTATTTTATACCATCCAATTCCACTCTCTTTAAAGCTAATTAGTTACCTTCATTACACTTCCTTACCATTAAATCTTATTTTATACCTTCCATTTCCAAAATCGTTTAAAGCTAATTAAATACCTATATTATACTTCTTTACCTTGTGAATTTTATACCTTTCATTTTCACTCCTATTAAAGCTAATTAGTTCCATTATTATACTTATTTACCTCTTAACCTTGTTTTACTATTAATAACTTTTTTTCGCTTTCCATTTCCACTCCTTTTAGGGATTCTTAAGTATTTTGGTTCCACTTCTTAAACTATAAACCTTGTTTTATACCTTCCATTTCCTCTCATTTGAAGTTCACTTAATACCTTCATTTCACTTCTTTACCATTAAACCTTTTTTTACTCTCGTTAACTATTTTTGTTCCTTCCAGTTCATATCCTTTTATAGCTCATTATATACCTTCGAAACACTTTTAACCATATTTTACACTCTTGCTCCTTATATTACACCTTTACATTTTTTTACCTTTCGTTAACCATTTTACCTTAAATATTAAAAATATTTTTGCTTTGAACCATGTGTCGCTTTTTACCTTTGTATGTTTCATTGTGCACCATTTATTTATTTTTTATGTTGTACCTTCACGCTATATTTTGCATTTTACACTTAATTTGTTATACCTTTCATGTTCTTAAGTTTTTAGTCTTGTTTTCATATTTTGTTTAACACTTTCTACAATCTGTACATCATTTCACATTCGGTTGTACTTTTACAACAGCTTCGGCTATTCAATTCAATTCTTATTTTACCTCATTTTTGACCATTAAACCTTATGTTCTACTTCCTTTACCTTTCAACTTCCCACGTTAATTGATAACACGTTAATCCATTACCTTTAACCCTTACATTCTGCCCCGTGTGGAGAGTCCGGCGCTTTCTTCTTCCTCTCCTCAAGCAGGGCAATGTTGCCGCGTCTCCGTGGAGCTGTGGAGCAAGGGTTGGGAGAGGGAGCACGAGGGAGGTTGTCTCGTTATTTTACAATTAACCAAAGAATTTATCTTCTCGAAGGAGTCTTCCATGACGTAGCCGCAGAGTCCCGCGCCATCTTGTAAGTCGTCCCCGTCATGGCGGGCAGGCAACGGGTGCAGCGAATATCTGCGAGGAACCTACACACGCTGGATCCACCTCCCAGGAGGAGAATGTCCTCAGGTGTCGCCGTCCTGGGTCTGCACTGGACGATGCAATAGCAGGAGAACACGCGACTGTGGCAGGTAGTGACGCTGCTGCCGCCTTGGGGGTTTCCTAACGTCGCGTCCGCGGCAGGGCGCTGGTGTGGGCGGAGGCTCATGGACGTCGTTGACAGACCTCGCTGGTCCAGGATCACGGACAACATGTTTGGCTTCCTGGCCGTCCTCCAGCAGCAGCGACGTGTAACTGGAGGTTCAGCCTCCGTCACTGCTCCTCAGTTCCTCCCAGTCTCTCCTCTGCTGTGAAGGACAACTTGCAAGACCCGCAGCACGCCGTTAGTTGTCTGTAGTAAGTGGCGCTCTCCTTGATGCCGACACCGCGTTTTCAGTCACCTCGACACTCATTCACGCCAGGGGCCTGCTGCTCCTCTCCTGCGCCCACTGCTTTTCTTCAGCGCTCTGCGTCTTCAGGTGTAAGAAGGAAATAGGGATTAAATATATATAAATTGCTACGCCAATAAGTAAATAAAAATCAATAAATAAGGGGAAAGACTATGCTTACGCGGAGTTGCCTGTTTTAAGCAGAACTCTGATGGAAAACGTTGGGAATCTCCAAAAGCCCACACGCGGTCGTTGAAGTCATTCTCCACGTGTTCGTAGTTGGGCCAGCGGCAGACGCTGAGGAATGAGCGAATAAATTAGGATTATGGGAGAAACTGGGCGACTGTATGAACAGACTGCAAAATACGAATGAAATCTGGATAAATTTTAAGCTAGTACCGCGGAAACTAATAAAACGAAATAACGACCCCCGAAAATTTAATTCGAAGCCGTGAAACAACTGAAGAGAAAAGTCAGACGAGCGCACTCGAGGACTGGCTGCGGACACTTGCAGCAAATATCAGATATCTTAGTTAAGGCAAAGGAAACTTGGCAGAAGAACTGTTCCTTCGTAAGATTCTAGGGAGTCAAGTGTGAGAAAGTCTTAAAGACTAACGTAACTTTAGATAAGAAAAAGGAAAATACATCAGAGGAGTATTCAATTTCTGTGGTTAACAAAATTACGGTAAAAAACTCTTGAACTGGTAAACGTCTGAGGCAACGCAGAGGAGAATTACCAAAATAATAAAAACAAAGAAATTCGCGTGGTCCAGAAGAAAAATTTGTGAGGAAGAAAAAATTATTCCAAATCAATCGCCGTAAACGGAGCAGCGATCCTGTTTCCTTACCTCGTGGGTTATTTACAAAATAAAAAATGTTTTATTTACGTATAGAGGAGGACCGCCTAACAATACAACACACGAATACATAGGAATCAATGCCCATAAGTCAGTAACGAGACAAAATACTTTAAAAACTCAGTTATTAATATTAAGAGACAAACGCAAAAGATGTAGCAGGTGAGAAAATGGAATTGAAGGAAGCAACAATAAGGAAAAACATTAATTATAGAAACCGTAATAGGAAAAGGAGTATAAACCAACATAAATCGTATTTTTATTCTGTAACTTGTTTATATTTTTTAAGGAAATAAATTACAATAAAAATAAGATACCACCATTTAAATAATAAAACTACAGTAACAAGTGTGAAAAACAATAAAAATTTACAACAGTAAGACAAAAGCCAAGATATATCACACGTTGTAAAGTACAAAACGAAAGGAAATCTGAAATTACTAACAAACACGATAAAATACGAGAAAGAAAATAAAATAAACAGCGCAGTAATTTATGTATTAAAATCAAGAAACCGAAAAATTAGATTTTCTTCCCAAGTTGTCAGGATTGGTCACCCTATTGTTTAATTTCAATTGTTGCGTGGAAGGAGGTTGACCACAGATGTAGCGAAAAACCAAAGTGTAACTGCACTACCCGACAGCGATACACTTCCCAGGGAACCCCACAGGTGATTCCAGGTGGCGCGGCTCAGTTGTCTTCACGTAGACTCACTCCCGAGGATTCCAGCGGAGTTTCTCCTGCGACTCTGCATTAGTCTCCAGTGGTTGGCTTCCAAAACTCAGAAAGCTGCGGCGATGAAATAAACTTGAGAAATTTCCGCCATATTGATAAACTATGGAATGAAGCTTTCGTAGTCCACCGCAGTTGCCAAGTCGTACCAGGTTGCTGCTTCAAGATGGTCAGGAAACTCGCGTCGGCAGAATCTCTTGCACCTCGTGGCAACAGAAAGTCTAACAATCAATCAAAACAGCGCCATTCTTAAATAAGTAACCCGTACAGAGATTATTCGCCAAGTACCAAAATGACCACAAGGAAAATTAAATAATAAACACTAAAATATGTAAATGAAAATTAATATTAAAATCTCCCAATGCAACGGACCAATTCTAAAACAGACTCTGGACTCCCAACGGCCACGGAAGCTTTAAAAAGAAAAGGGTAGAAACTTTAATAAAACCGTAACACGTTTACAACATTTCAACAAAGAAAAGTTAAGTAAAACCAACGACGATTCAGCAAAATGCCTTTAGAAATACACAACGACCAACAGAAAAATTAGGTCCAAATAAAATAAGCCAATACTTGACGTAATTTATGAAGAAAATTAGAAACCGCAGTTGATAATAAAAACCACATATCACTTTCTTGAAGGCACAAATCAAATTTCATAAAATTTAAATTACCTGTCAATCAAAGCTCGCAACTGCTGCTGTATTTAGTCCTCGTTATCAGACTTAAGATGTTTTCCACGAGCGGTGATGGACCCCGGAGAACAGGAAAATACAAGTCGAAAGACCCTGAAAAAAAATAGGTGTCGTGTTCACATCGTAACAAAAGTCCAAAATAATTTAGTTGCAACTTCAGCTATGAAATAATAACATTGCGAACAAACTGCGTCAAACACGAACCTGAAGAATCTGCACAAGAACTATTCACAGCCTCCTTTGGCGTTCCTTTTCAGACCAGGGCAAGCTCGGGGCAAATGCGAAGAGTCTTCCAAGGTCTATTGAGATCCGAAAACCCTCGTATTTGGAGAAGTCGAGGTGCTCGAAACAAATGCGGGGGAAAAAAGAAATCCCAATTAGATATGAAAATTAACGTCGTCAAATGAACAACAAAAATACGCTTAAAAATTAGATTAAGCCACCATCAAATTCTATCTCACTTGCAATACATTTTAAACACAACCAAATGGTCACTGAACTATTGAATAATTTAAAATATATAATTATCATTTCAGTAATTCAAGTTAACTTGAAACCACTTCAGGTGTAAATTTTTTAATAAAAATAACATTTCATTATAAATGAACGAGACTTGTTGAAGAATTTCAAAGTTTAGACTTCCACAAACATTTCGGCCGCAATGTGCGTGAAAATCTCACCTTTGAAAACTTATTGTCGCGCAGCTTGCGACTCGAATTCACACTTCACGAAAACATTGCACCTGCAGAGGTTTCAAAACGCAGCGAAGAAGAAACATAGAGCTCAAAACTATTTAAACTATTTAATAAAAATAAGCGTCGATTAACATGAAGTATTTGGAGTATTACTTCAAATTCCAAAACTACATTTTAAGTGGGTTTCTCAATATGAATCTCTTAACACAACATAATCAATGCAGTCAATTACATTAGTCAGATCCCGGCGAGACGATTCCTGTCCATGACGTCAGTGGCCCATGTCCTGCACCTCAGCTGTACACAGAAAATAAATAATTAGGGTCATGTATGAAACAAGTCACTTCGCAATTCCATCTACTGGGATTGTTCATCACTTACCTATACAAAGATCAGCTTCCAGAGATTCTCCGAGTGCCTCGAGTCCCTCGCAACTCGACCTCCGCTTCTTAGCGGAATACAAGTGGTCGTTTTGGGCCAAATGAACAGCAGATGCCACGTCACTTAACCAGGCCGAACAGGAGGCAGGATTTCGGTTCAAGACTTGAATGAAAAGCAGTGACTTAGGAAGGTCCAAACCAAAGTATGTAAATTTTGAAAAATAAATTCGAGCACTAATTTGCGTAAATCGTTAAATAGAACAATTTTAACTACAAGAAACACAAGGTAAACATAGCCAACAACCATACAATTTATAAATCGATCTAAGGAACCAAATTAAAAGGTCAACCTCTTCAACATTAAACATTATTCTAAAACAAGGGAGAAATAAATGCACCACGAGTAGCAACGGATACAAAGTCAATCATGAATCAAATATTTTAAATCATGATTATTTTCGGTTAACAAATGCACCACGAGTAGCAACGGATACAAAGTCAATCATGAATCAAATATTTTAAATCATGATTATTTTCGGTTAACATACGAGGACTAGTCTGAATGTAAATTAGGGTCAAACACCAACCTGAACCACGGAACACCTTCCTTCAAAAAAATCTACATTACCTACAAACCGTTAAGCTTGTACAGGGAGAGGCCACGTCTACTAAGTTAGCGACTACACATGCACTTTCTAATTTGTCTGTACGATTTTGATATTAAAATATGCAGTATACAGTGGTATAATAAGAAAGTAAAAACCTGAATAAAGAAAAGTTAAATTTTAGCATAAAGCATAGAAAAACTTAGATATTCAGATTAAGGAACCCTTGAGTTATAGTCAGCGAAACTTCCAATGCCTGGTTCACAAATAATGTAAGTAAGAGGTAAAGGAGAATTACAGAAATGATCTTTAGAAATCCTCTGCCTGAACATGTTGGCTGTAGAGTAGAGAAAAATAATGAACAAACAAGAGTCGTCAGAAGCAGGCAATGGTTCATTCAACTTCACTAGTTTGAAGCTTATGGAATATTGAAAATGAAAAAGGCACCCAATTATAAAAGTAAAATAACAGACAGACTCCATATACCAGAGAAATATTGAGAATTGTTAGCATTAACCGTAGTATTAATTTTATTTGAAAAATAAAAAAATAAACTCAAATCATTGTCGAAGTGTAGCAATGCAAATATCAGGTTTACGTCACCTTCAACTATTCATGAGGAGAGGTTAATTGTTCAGGGATTTATTGGACGTTAACTTAAGTAAAAGGGGGGGGGGCAGCGGTTGTGATTCACCAGCATATTCCATACTTTCGTTAATTCGACAAACCTACGCTCATATTTTAAAAAACAGTACGGAAAGTAATCACTAAGAAACGCGTCCATTCTGTAGAACACGAAACCGCTAAAGGATATGAAAATTAAACTCTTCACTAACGACCATGCAACTAATGGTATTCACAAATCGTTACATATCAGACTACTTCAGTGTAACACACAGCACGTGTATTTATTGAAATCTCGTTTTACAACCTGAAATGCGAGCTCCAGCGCAGGTCCAAAGGAATATACAAACACCTCCAGCTTTAATATTCTTCACCAACGACCTGATATGGGACAAGATGTCGTACAGGATGAACCAAGTTGAAGTTCCACAAGGAAGCCATCAAGCGCTGGTCAGTGTGACTGTATAGAATAAAAAATACGATATATCATAAATTTTTTATTTCCTGAAAAAAAAATGCAATAAATGAGTTCAACTGTCAACGTAAAAAAAATTTACTTAAGTATTAAAATTTATATGTTTACAAAGCACCTTGAAAAAGTATTCAGAGGCATTAAAACTTTTAAAAGGAACACTTTTTCAAACAAGGGGCTTGCGTCAATCACGAACCTGAAGTGGTGCAGAAGTCTTCAGTGTTGACCAGCTGAACTCTCGTTCCACTGCGGCTGAGGCGAGCGCAGGAAGAACACGAAACATCCTCCATGTTCCATTAATATTCCTAAACAGGTGCCCTCGCAGGAGATGAGGAGCAACAACCCGATAAAGAGAAAAATGGTCCATTATACTGTAGCAATTATCTAGGACAATCACTAAAAATATCGCCGACTACACAGAAATACATCGTCAGTTGCGAAATGCGATGCAACGTACTTTGGTCCTTATCTTAGTTAATCCGGACTTGGAAGGACCTGAATGTGTCAGACACTTGGAATAAAAGTCCATCAGCCAAACCCATTAATGCAATTTAAAACGTGAAAACCCTGAGTTACGTCCATCAATTGGGGATCCCTTCAAGAAAAAAATCGGCTACATAAAAGTAGTTCACTTTTAAAATAATTACGGTCTCACACAACGTTAACACAAGAAGCATCGCAATTTCGCAACAAAGATAAAGCATGGGCCTCATAATTTACCGAATCCAAATGATTCAAATTCAGACAAAATGTGTCAAAGGCAACCAAAACAAAATAAAGTCTAGTTGGAGAAATAAGTTTGGAGGCTTCGTAACGGCTTTACTAACGATCAGAAGCATCCAGCACTCCTCGTCTCCAAACCTTCCAGCACGAGGCAGCTCCATGGTCCACAGACATCGCCGGTCCTCGCCTCCACAGACGTAAAGGAGCATCAAAAACAAAGAAAAGCACGCGATTACATTGAAGCACATAAATGAACCAAACTTTCGTATCGCCTAAATACATACTCCGAAAGGAAACGACTGCATTCCAACGTGCAGCAGGACATAAAAGCCCAGAGAAACTCTTAAAACAATTAAATGGAATACAAGAAACAACCGACTTAATTTTGAGACCATTTCAGGTGATAAATTACAATCGACACTTTCATAATAAGCAAAAGAATTGGACAACGTTAAAGTCAAAGCTGCGAAATCCACAAACATTTCGGTCGCAACGTTTGTGCAAATAGCAGCTTCGTAACCCACGAACAATGGCTGTATCACCTATTGTCAAGTCGTATTAGAATATTGCACCTGAAGAAGCCTCAAAAGAGACGAAACGTTTTCAGTCGTGGCGACAAACGCCGTCATTTGCAAGCGACCTCGTAAATACGGTAAAATTGTAATTAGTACGTCGATTTGCAAACAGTTCAGTAGAAAATTAAAATGTTTTAGTCCCTTACATTGAGATCCTGGCGAGATTATTTCTCTGCACGACGTCTGGAAGTTGCCTCTGCTTGGTCTCGTTAAAAAAAAAAAAAAACTTGGATCATTGAAAAATCGGTCTCCCTGCACAGTCGGACATTAGCAATTAACACCAACTGCAGCCCCTCGTGCAGACATCAGCCCCATGGAACTGAAAGAAACAAACAATTGGTATGTGGCAAATTCACAGAAAAAAAGTGTATTTATTGGCAATTTTAAATATATAAATATCTGAAAGCACCTTTGCTTGACAAGTGTGATGACATCGTCGTTTGGGAGACCCTCAGGCTCAGCAACAGTTTGCAGGCTTAAACAGGAAATAGAGAAACATCTGTTAGGTCATAAATAACCACGGGAAAAGGGCAAAATATAAAGTTTGGCGAGTCTGACCTGAAAAAATAGTCTCCATTTCCATGTAAGAAATTTGAATCCACAACAGGAAGAAATCTCTCTGAAGTAAGGTTCTTCTCTTTCCGGAAAACTTTCTATAGCACGTCATCTGTAAAATAAAATTCAACTTGATTCGTTGTTAATTACGTTTATGATAAATGTTAAAAATTAAATATTACGTATAAAACATGAACTACCTGCTGAGTGCATCCAAGCACTGCATGTCACGTACAACGTTTAATCCTCGAGAAGATCAGTTACTCTTCATTCAGCGTTTTTGTAGTTTTCCAAGGGATGTTAAGTAACTGAAGACACGAAAAATGCTGCAAGGAACACAAATATAGTTCCCGGTTTGAAAGCCACGACGACAGTAATAATAATAATAATTGAGATGCACCTGGAGCAGAGACAGGCGAAGTGTCCACACGTTGTCTCCTCGAACCCAGCCAGGGCGAGCTCTGGACAAGAGCGAAGTCTTCCAAGGTCTGTTGACATCAAAAAACCCTCGTATTTGGATAAGTCGAGGTCCTCGAAACAAATGGAGGGAAGAAAGAAATCCGAATTAGATATGAAAATTAACGTAGTCAAGTCAACCTAATTGAGGGTTAAAAATTAGATTCAGCCACTATCAAATTCTATCTCACTTATAAGATATTTTAAACACAACCAAATGGTCACCAAACAATTTAAGCATTTTTAAAACATAGAACAATCATTTCAGTAATTCAAGCTAACTTGAAACCACTTCAGGTGCAAATTCTTATTAAAACGGTTCACTATAATTGAACGAGAGTTGTTGAAGATGAATTTCAAAGTTTAGACTTCCACAAACATTTCGACCGCAATGTGCGTGAAAATCTCACCTTTGAAAACTTATAGTCACATAGCATATCACTAGAATTCACACTTCCATGAAATCATTGCACCTGAAGAGGTTTCAAAACGCAGCGAAGAAGAAACATAACGCACGAAATTTTTTAAACCAATCGGAAATAAATACAGAACAGAGTCGCGCCACAGTAAACAATGTAATAATAAGCCACTTTTAAAAGAAAAAACCGATTGAAAAATGTTCCTCTCGTGTCCAACAAACCCCGGAAAATTTAAAGATGCGAGAGGTATTAAAGTCGGGAAAATGTCTGGAAACATCTAAGGAAAAATTCCAAAAAACTAGTTCATACTGAATTTTAAGTAACACTCCTTACAAAAACTATGCTTGCAATCTCAAGATAAATAATAACCTAACTACGTTCAATAAAAATAAGCGTCGAATAATAAGAAAGATACAGAGTATTACTGCGAATGCCAAAACTGTACATCTTAATATGAATCTGTTAACATAATCATTGCAGTCAATTACATTAGTCAGATGCCGGCGAGACGATTCCTGTCCAAGACATAGGTGGTCGTTGCCCAAGTCCTGCACCTGGGGTCTAAACAGAAAGTAAATAATTTGGGTCATGTTTGAAACAAGTCACTTCGTAGTTCCATTTATAATTGTTTATCACTTACCCATACAAAGATCAGCCTCGGATCCCCAGTAACTCGACCTCAGCTTCTTAGCGGAATACAAGTGGTCGTCTGGGCCAAAGGAGCTGCAGATGCCACGTCACTTAATCAGGCCGAACAGGAGGCAGGATTTTTGTCCAAGTCTAGAATGAAAATCAGTATCTTAGGAAGGTCCAAACCACAGAACGTAAATTTTGAATAAAAAAATGGCAAGCACACTAATTAGCGAAAATCGTTAAGTAGAACAATTAAGACTATATGACGCACAAGCTAAACATATCCAACAACCATAATATACAAATCGATCTAAGGAACCAAATTAAAAGGTCAGACACTTCAACATTTAACATTAGTCTAAAACAAAGGAGAAATAATGCCCCACGACTATCAATGGATAATATCTTATATAATGATCTACCAGCGCTTAGCCTAACAATGTCGGTTAACACACGAGGACTAGTATCACTGTAAATAAGGGTAAAACACGATATTTCAACACAAATCACGTAACTTGAAAGCCGACGATGGGGCACGGGAAAACCCATCATACAAACAAAAGTAAAAATATACAAAATTGGACTGCCCCATGTGAGTAATTTAAAGGAGCGATTTCAAACGAAAGGACCGAAACATTCAGCAAAACATCTGAAACAAATACTTAATGAAATGTATAAAAACAAACTTTTGGAAAGCGTTCGGACCCAAAATTGTATTGGCACTTAAACGCGCCCCATATCTTGAATATTGGACAAAAAAAAACTTGGCATTTTAAACTCGAGCCTTCTCAATCCAAAACGATACGTAACTTAATACAATCTTGATAACGCGAAATAAAAGCAACGCATACAAAATATCCAACTATTCACGATCAGTCACAAAACTTCACGAACGCTACGCATCGCCAGATCTTAGGTATTGAGCAGGACCCTGGAAATATTAAACTGAACTCGCAAACACTCAAGAACACATTTATAAAAGATTAGAACATTCCACCATAGTTGGAGAATTTACTCGAAAGCAGCGGATTTTGAACAAAGTTGCAGTAATCATACCTTGACAAATGGGATTTCTTCGTGCCTTCCATGGGAGAAACCACGACGAAAGGGCAAAACTGAAAAACTACGAGCAGGCCACAGGAACGGTTGTCGCCACTACCGGAAACTGACCTGGACGAAAAAAGTCCAAATTCCCTGAAAACCCAAAACCACAGCCAGTTTACAACGAAACAAAACACTGAAAGATTTAAAAAATTGCCTATTTTAAAGCAATTTCACAGTTAATAAAAAAAGAGTGGGCAAACACACACCTCAACCACGGAGAAACTGTCTTATAAAACCTGCATTACCTACAAACCGTTAAGCTTGTACAGGGAGAGGCCGCGTCTACCAACCCTGCGACCTAACACGCATAATATAATTTTTCTGTACGAGTTTGGTAGTAAACAATGCAGTACGTCGTGGTATAATTAAAAAAGTCAACACCTTAATAAACAAGAATTAAATTACAAAATGAAGCATTGAAAAAGTTTTCGATTTTCAGACGAAGGAACTTGTGTTATGAAGTTGGCGAAACTTCCAATTCCTGGTTCACCCATAATGTAAGTAAGAGGTAAAGGAGAATTACAGAAATGATCTTAACAATCCCTCTCCCTGAACACATGTTTGCCTACATTACGTAAGTTATGAAGAAAAGTTAGAAACCGCAGTTGAATACAATAAAAACAACAAATCCCCATGCTTTAAGACACAAATCAAATTTCAAAGAAACTTTTAACAATACCTGTCAAACAAAGGTCGCAACTGCTGCTGTATTTAGTCCTTGCGATCAGACTCAAGATGTTTTCCACGAGCGGTGATGGACACCGGAGAACAGGAAAAAGACACTGAAAAAAAATAATCTTGTTCACATCTCGCTATGAAATCATAACATTTCAAACGAGGAGCTGCGTCAAACACGAACCTGAAGAATCGGCACAAGAACTATTCATGGCCTCCATTGTCGTTCCTTTTTAGGCCAGGGCGAGCTCCGGACAAATGCGAAGTATTCCAAGGTCTATTGACATCAGAAAACCATCGTTTTTGAAGAAGTCGAGGTCCTCGAAACAAATGGGGGACAAAGAAATACGAATTAGATATGAAAATTAACGTAGTCAAGTCAACCTAACCGAGGGTTAAAAATTACATTCATCCACCATGAAATTCAATCTCACTTGCAAGACATTTCAAACAACCAAATGATCAAATTATATAAGCAATTTCAAAATATTGAATTAACATTTCAGTAATTAAAGTTAACTTGAAACCACTTCAGGTGTAAATTTTTAATAAAAAAACGTTTCATTATAATTGAACGAGACTTGTTGAAGATGAATTTCGAAGTTTAGACTTCCACAAACATTTCGGTCGCAATGTGCGTGAAAACCTCACCTTTGAAAACTTATCGTCGCGTAGCTTATCACTCGAATTCACACTTCCAATAAACATTGCACCTGAAGTGGTTTCAAAACGCAGCGAAGAAGAAACATAGCGCTCAAAACTTTTTAAACCATTCGGAAATAAATAATTTATAAACACACAGCTCAAACATTGCAATAAGAAAGATATTCGAAGAGCGAAAGATTTTATACAACATTTTTTAGACTTTAGAAACAAAATAGACTTCTGCAGTTGGTAACAAGTCACTAAAGAAATAAAGGGAGTATAAGGTGAAAAGGCTAGAAACTATTCCTAAGCGCCAATAAATAACAAAGGCAGGACAAGAAGTGCTGGAACAGAGAAGTTGGTACCAAATCATAATAAAAATAATTAAACAACGAGCAAAATAGGAGTAAATTTCAGAAACATATCAGAGTTTCATTTATTGTCCTCAAAAGAGGACACAAGGGAAACAAACACTTTTTAAAAGACGTTAGAGCAAAGATATTGATTCAGTGTTTACGTTATTCGGAGATTTCACAGCATAATTCTGGAAGGTCAGAAGTCCAGAGCCTCAGCCCCCCAAAGGTGTTCCATGTTGGTCTTCAGGTAGGAGTCGTGTCAACTGCAGCCCCTCGTGCAGACATCAGCCACATGAAACTGAAAGAAACAAACAATTGGTATGTGGCAGATTCACAGAAAAATAAGTGTATTTATGTTCAATTTTAAATATACAAATATCTGAAAGCACCTTTGCTTGAAAAGTTTGATGACGTCGTAGTTAGGGAGACCCTCAGGCTGAGAAACAGTTCGCAGGCTTAAACAGGAAAAAAAGAAACATCTGTTAGGTCATAAATAACCACGTAAAAAGGGCAAAATATAAAGTTTGGATCGAGTCTGACCTGAAAAAATTAGTCTCCATTTCAATGTAAGAAATTTGAATCCATAAGAGGAAGAAATCTCTATAAAGTAAGGTTCTTCTCTTTCCGGAAAAATTTCTAATGCAGATCTGTAAATTAAAAGTTAATTTGATACCTCGTTAATCGAATTTACTATTATAAAGGTTAAAAATTAAATATTATGGATAAAACATGTCGAACTACCTGCTGAGTGCATCCAAGCACTGCATGTCACGTACAACGTTACTCATCCTAATATGAAGATCTTTCGTCGTCGAGAAGATTAAACAGAAATTCCTTGTTATCACGTTATGTAGTTGCTCTTCCTTCCCCGTTTTTGTAGTTTTCCGATGTTTTGGTGCAATTATAGCTTCATTGATTTGGATCACATTAGGAAAATTTGCACAGTTTAATTTTGAACAGCGAGGTACGAAAACCAGGTCAATATATATAGTCTCTGAAACTAATAAAGCTCTAGTTGAATTTGAAAATATACTTCAGATTGAAAAATAGCGAACTTCAAGCAGAATATGTCGTTTATGTAACAAAAAATAAACCTTACGCGTAATTAACACTCGGGACCAGACCCAATGCCCGTGGCGTCGCAAAAGTAATCAATACTTGTCTTTCAATTTAGGCAGCTTCATTAATTCAACACATATGTGTAGAATAATCTCTGCAGTTATTTATAATAACTGACAGGAAGATTTCATACAGACGTAACGTAAAACCAAGGGTCCAAAGTTGAATCTCCCAAAGCAACGGTCCAATTCCAAGACAGACTCTGGGCTCGCAACGGCTAAGGAACCTTCAATAATCAAAGGGTATAAACTTTAATAAAATCCTAACACGTTTACACCATTTCATGAAATAAAAGTAATGTGAAGTAAAATAATTGAAAATTAAGCAAGAAAACTTTAAAAATTACACAACGACCAACAGAAAAATTAGGCCCAAATAAAATAATTTAGGAAGAAAATTAGAAACCGCAGTTTAATACAATAAAAACCACAAATCCCATGTTTTCAAGCCAGACATCAAAATTTCAAAGAAACTTATAACAATACCTGTCAAACAAAGCTCGCAACTGTTGTTGTATTTGGTCCTTGCGATCAGCCTCAAGATGTTTTCCAAGAGCGGTGATGGACCCCGGAGAAAAGGAAAATACAAGTCGAAAGGCCCTGAAAAACATAGTGGTGACGTGTTCACATCTAAACAAAAGCCCAAAATAATTCAGTTGCAACTTTAGCTATGAAATCAGAACATTTCAAAGGAGGAGCCGCGTCAAACACGAACCTGAAGAATCGGCACAAGAACTATCCATGGCCTCCATTGTCGTTCCTTTTTAGGCCAGGGCGAGCTCCGGACAAATGCGAAGTCTTCCAAGGTCTATTGGCTTCCGAAAATCCTCGTATTTGGAGAAGTCGAAGTCCTCGAAACAAATGGAGAGAAGAAAGAAATCCGAATTAGATATGAAAATTAACGTAGTCGAGTCAACATAACTGAGGGTTACAAACTAGATTCAGCCACTATCAAATTCTATCTCGCTTATAAGACATTTTAAACAACTGAATGGTCACCAAACAATTTAAGCAATTTTAAAACATTGAACAATCATTTCATGTAATTCAAGTTAACTTGAAACTACCTCAGGTGCAAATTCTTATTAAAACAGTTCACTATAATTGAACGAGACTTGAAGATGAAATTCAAAGTTTAGACTTCCACAAACATTTCGACCGCAATGTGCGTGAAAATCTCACCTTTGAAATTTATAGTCACATAGCTTGTGACTCGAATTCACACTTCCATGAAAACATTGCACCTGAAGAGGTTTCAAAACGCAGCGAAGAAGAAACTTAACGCACGAAATATTTTAAACCAATCGGAAATAAGTACCGAATACAGAACAGAGTCGCGCCACAGTGGACAATGGCATAAACCGATACTTTTAAGAGAAAAATGTGATTGAGAAATGTTGCCCTCGTGCCCAACAAACCCCCGAAAAATTAAAGCAACATTTCAAAGAAGGAAAAGATGCGAGAGTCATTAAAGTCTGGAAAATTTTTGGAAACATCCAAGAAACTATGGGAAAATTACCCAAAACTAGTTCATACTGAATTTTAAGTAACAATCCTAACACAAAAACTATGCTTGCAATCGCCAGATAAATAACGTAACTACGTTTAATAAAAATAAGCGTCGATTAAGATGAAGTATTCGGAGTATTACTTCAAATTCCAAAACTACATTTTAAGTGGGTTTCTCAATATGAATCTCTTAACATAATGAATGCAGTCAATTACATTAGTCAGATCCCGGCAAGACGAATCCTGTCCATGACGTCAGTGGCCGTTGCCCAAGTCCTGCACCTCAGCTGTATACAGAAAATAAATAATTAGGGTCATGTATGAAACAAGTCACTTCGCAATTCCATCTACTGGGATTGTTCATCACTTACCTATACAAAGATCAGCTTCCAGAGATTCTCCGAGTGCCTCGAGTCCCTCGCAACTCGACCTCCGCTTCTTAGCGGAATACAAGTGGTCGTTTTGGGCCAAATGAACAGCAGATGCCACGTCACTTAACCAGGCCGAACAGGAGGCAGGATTTCGGTCCAAGACTTGAATGAAAAGCAGTAATTTAGGAAGGTCCAAACCACAGTACGTAAATTTTGAAAAATAAATTCGAGTACACTAATTAGCGTAAATCGTTAAATAGAACAATTTTAACTACAAGAAACACAAGGTAAACATAGCCAACAACCATACAATTTATAAATCGATCTAAGGAACCAAATTAAAAGGTCAACCACTTCAACATTAAACATTATTCTAAAACAAGGGAGAAATAAATGCACCACGAGTAGCAACGGATACAAAGTCAATCATGAATCAAATATTTTAAATCATGATTATTTTCGGTTAACATACGAGGACTAGTCTGCATGTAAATTAGGGTCAAACACCAACCTGAACCACGGAACACCTTCCTTCAAAAAAATCTACATTACCTACAAACCGTTAAGCTTGTACAGGGAGATGCCACGTCTACGAAGTTAGCGACTACACATGCACTTTCTAATTTGTCTGTACGATTTTGATATTAAAATATGCAGTATACAATGGTATAATAAGAAAGTAAAGACCTGAATAAAGAAAAGTTAAATTTTAGCATAAAGCATAGAAAAACTTAGATATTCAGATTAAGGAACCCTTGAGTTATAATCAGCGAAACTTCCAATGCCTGGTTCACAAATAATGTAAGTAAGAGGTAAAGGAGAATTACAGAAATGATCTTTAGAAATCCTCTGCCTGAACATGTTGGCTGTAGAGTAGAGAAATATAATAAACAAACAAGAGTCGTCAGAAGCAGGCAATGGTTCATTCAACTTCACTAGTTTGAAGCTTATGGAATATTGAAAATGAAAAAGGCACCCAATTATAAAAGTAAAATAACAGACAGACTCCATATACCAGAGAAATATTGAGAATTGTTAGCATTAACCGTAGTATTAATTTTATTTGAAAAATAAAAAAATAAACTCAAATCATTGTCGAAGTGTAGCAATGCAAATATCAGGTTTACGTCACCTTCAACTATTCATGAGGAGAGGTTAATTGTTCAGGGATTTATTGGACGTAACTTAAGTAAAAGGGGGGGGGGGCAGCGGTTGTGATTCACCAGCATATTCCATACTTCCGTTAATTAGACAAACGTACGCTCACTATTTTAAAAAACAAGTCCTAAGAATACGGAAAGTAATCACTATTAAACGCGTCCATTCTACAGAACACGAAACCGCTAAGGATACAAAAATTAAACTCTTCAACCAACGACCATGCAACTAATGGTATTCACAAATCGTTACACATCAAATTACTTTAGCGTAAAACACAGCACGTGCATTTATGGAAATTCCGTTTCACGACCTGAAATGCGAGCTCCAGCGCAGGTCCAAAGGAATATACAGGAAGTGACGACATTCTTCTCGCCCAAACACCTCCAGCTTTAATATTCTTCACCAACGACCTGATATGGGACAAGATGTTGTACAGGATGAACCAAGTTGAAGTTTCACAAGGAAGCCATCAAGCGCTGGTCAGTGTGACTATAGAATAAAAAATACGATATATCAGAAATTTATTTCCTGAAAAAAAATCCAATAAAAAAAACAAGGGAAACAAACACTCCTTAAAAGACGTTAGAGCAAATATATTGATTCAGTGTTTACGTTAATCGGAGAGATTTCACAGCATAATTCTGGAACGTCACAAGTCCAGAGCCTCAGCCCCAAGGTCTTCCATGTTGGTCTTCAGGCAGGAGTCGTGTCAACTGCAGCCCCTCGTGCAGACATCAGCCCCATGGAACTGAAAGAAACAAACAATTGGCATGTGGCAGATTCACAGAAAAATAAATAAGTATATTTATGCTCAATTTTAAATACATAAATATCTGAACGGACCTTTGCTTGAAAAGTTTGATGACGTCGTCGTTTGCGACACCCTCAGGCTGAGAAACAGTTCGCAGGCTTAAACAGGAAATAGAGAAAAATGTGTTAGGTCATAAATAACCACGTAAAAGGGGAAAATATAAAGTTTGGATCGAGTCTGACCTGAAAAATAGTCTCCATTTCCATGTAAGAAATTTGAATCCAAAACAGGAAGAAATGTCTCTAAAGTAAGGTTTATCTCTTTCCGGAAAACTTTCTATAGCACGTCATCTGTAAAATAAAATTCAACTTGATTCGTTGTTAATTACGTTTATGATAAATGTTAAAAATTAAATATTACGTATAAAACATGAAGTACCTGCTGAGTGCATCCAAGCACTGCATGTCACGTACAACGTTTAATCCTCGAGAAGATCAGTTACTCTTCCTTCAGCGTTTTTGTAGTTTTCCAAGGGATGTTAAGTAACTGAAGACACGAAAAATGCTGCAAGGAACACAAATATAGTTCCCGGTTTGAAAGCCACGACGACAGTAATAATAATAATTGAGATGCACCTGGAGCAGAGACAGGCGAAGTGTCCACACGTTGTCTCCTCGAACCCAGCCAGGGCGAGCTCTGGACAAGAGCGAAGTCTTCCAAGGTCTGTTGACATAAAAAAACCCTCGTATTTGGATAAGTCGAGGTCCTCGAAACAAATGGAGGGAAGAAAGAAATCCGAATTAGATATGAAAATTAACGTAGTCAAGTCAACCTAATTGAGGGTTAAAAATTAGATTCAGCCACTATCAAATTCTATCTGACTTATAAGACATTTTAAACACAACCAAATGGTCACCAAACAATTTAAGCATTTTTAAAACATAGAACAATCATTTCAGTAATTCAAGCTAACTTGAAACCACTTCAGGTGCAAATTCTTATTAAAACGGTTCACTATAATTGAACGAGAGTTGTTGAAGATGAATTTCAAAGTTTAGACTTCCACAAACATTTCGACCGCAATGTGCGTGAAAATCTCACCTTTGAAAACTTATTGTCGCGCAGCTTGCGACTCGAATTCACACTTCACGAAAACATTGCACCTGCAGAGGTTTCAAAACGCAGCGAAGAAGAAACATAGAGCTCAAAACTATTTAAACTATTTAATAAAAATAAGCGTCGATTAACATGAAGTAATTGGAGTATTACTTCAAATTCCAAAACTACATTTTAAGTGGGTTTCTCAATATGAATCTCTTAACACAACATAATCAATGCAGTCAATTACATTAGTCAGATGCCGTAGAGACGATTCCTGTCCATGACGTAGGTGGTCGTTGCCCAAGTCCTGCACCTCGGGTCTAAACAGAAAATAAATAATTTGGGTCATGTTTGAAACAAGTCACTTCGTAGTTCCATTTATAATTGTTTATCACTTACCCATACAAAGATCAGCCTCGGATCCCCAGTAACTCGACCTCAGCTTCTTAGCGGAATACAAGTGGTCGTCTGGGCCAAAGGAGCTGCAGATGGCTCGTCACTTAATCAGGCCGAACAGGAGGCAGGATTTTTGTCCAAGTCTAGAATGAAAATCAGTATCTCAGGAAGGTCTAAACCACAGAACGTAAATTTTGAATAAAAAAATGGCAAGCACACTAATTAGCGAAAATCGTCAAGTAGAACAATTAAGACTATATGACGCACAAGCTAAACATATCCAACAACCATAATATACAAATCGATCTAAGGAACCAAATTAAAAGGTCAGTCACTTCAACATTTAACATTAGTCTAAAACAAGGGAGAAATAATGCCCCACGAGTAGCAATGGATAATATCTTAAATAATGATCTACCAGCGCTTAGCATAACAATGTCGGTTAACATACGAGGACTAGTATCACTGTAAATTAGGGTAAAACACGACATTTCTACACAAATCACGTAACTTGAAAGCCGACGATGGGGCACGGGAAAACTCATTATACAGACAAAAGTAAAAATAAACAAAATTGGACTGCCCCATGTGAGTAATTTAAAGCAGCGATTTCAAACGAAAGGAACGAAATATTCAGCAAAACATCTGAAACAAATACTTAAATAGTATAAAGGCTGCAACTTTCGGGGACTTAAAATCGTATTGGCACATAAATGGTTAAATAACCGATGAAAAAAACTACCGGTATTTTTTAAACTCGAGTTCTCGAAATCCATAACTATGCGAAACTTAATATTGATAACGCGAAAAAAAAAGCAACGCATACAAAATATCAAACTATTTACGATCAGTCACAAAACTTCATGAAGTTTCACGAACGCTACGCGTTGCCAGATCTTGGGTATTGAGCAAGATCTTGGAAATATAAACTGAACTCGCAAATACCCAAGAACACATTTATAAAACAGAAATACACATTCCACTATAGTTTGAGAATTTACTCGAACGCAGCGGATTTTTAACAAAGTTGCAGTAATCATACCTTGACAAATGGGATTTCTTCGTGCCTTCCATGGGAGAAACCACGACAGGGCAAAACTGTAAAACTACCAGCAGGCCACACGCACGGTTGCCGTCACTATCGGAAACTGACCTGAAAACCAAAAACCACAGCTTGTTTACAATGAAACAAAACACTGAAAGATTTAAAAAATTATTTTAAAGCAATTTCACAGCTGGTAAACCATGAGTGGTCAACCACAGAGCAACTGTCTTCATAAAACCTGCATTACCTAAAAACCGTTAAGCTTGTACAGGGAGAGGCCACGTCTACGAAGTTAGCGACTACACATGCACTTTCTAATTTGTCTGTACGAGTTTGATATTAAACAATGTAGTATGTCGCGGTACAAGAAGAAAGTAAATACCTGAATAACCATTTAAATTATAGCACGAAGCATAAAAACTTTTAGATTTTCAGACGAAAGAACTTGCGTTATGAAGTCGGCGAAACATCCAAATCCTGGCAAGTAAGAGGTAAAGGAGAATTACAGAAATGATCTTTAGAAACCCTCTCTCTCAACAGATGTTTCCTGAATAGTAGAGAAATATAATAAATAAAGAGAGGCGTCAGAAGCAGGCAATGGTTCATTCAACTTCACTAGTTTGAAGCTTTCGGAATATTGAAAATGAAAAAGGCACCCGACTATAAAAATAAGATAACTGACAGATGTCATACCGGGGAAATATTGCTAGCATTAACCGTAGTATTAATTTTATTAGAAGAATGAAAAATAAAAAATAAACTGAAATCATTGTCAAAGTGTAGCAATTCAAATATCAGGCCTACGTCAGCTTCAACTATTTATGGGGAAAGGGTAATTATTCTCGGAATTATTAGATGTTAACGAATATTCCATACTTTTGTTAATTCGACAAACTTACGCTCACCTTCTTAAAAAACAAGCCTTAAAAGTACGGAAAGTAATTACTATGAAACGCGTCCATTCTACAGAACACGAAACCGCTAAAGGATATAAAAATCAAACTCTCCAACTAACGACCATGCAACTTATGGCATTCAAAAAATACCGGATTACTTCAGCGTAAAACACAGCACGTGCATTTATGGAAATCCCGTTTCACGACCTGAAATGCGAGCTCCAGCGCAGGTCCAAAGGAATATAAAGGAAGTGACGACATTCTCTTCGCCCAAACACCTCCAGCTTTAATATTCTTCACCAACGACCTGATGTGGAACAAGACGTATCACAGGATGAACCAAGTTGAAGTTTCGGAAGGAAGCCATCAAGCGCTGGTCAGTGCGACTTATTTCCTGAAAAATAAATGCAATAAAATAGTTCAACTGTCAACGTATTGAATTTGTTGAATAATTTACTTCAGGATTAAAGTTTAAATGTTTAAAGGAAATTGAAAAAAAGTATTCAGAGGCATTAAAACTTTTAAACGAAACACTTGTTCAAACGAGGAGCTTGCGAACCTCAAATTGTGGACAAGTCTTCAGCGTTGTTCACCTCAACTCCCGTTCCTCTGCGGCTGAGGCGAGCGCAGTAAGAACACGAAAGGAGAATAACAGAAATGATCTTAACAATCCCTCTCCCTGAACACATGTTTGCTTACATTACGTAATTTATGAAGAAAAATTAAAAACCGCACTTTAATACAATAAGAGCCACAAATTTCATAGAAATTTAAATTACCTGTCAAACAAAGCTCGCAACTGCTGCTGTATTTAGTCCTTGCGATCAGCCAAGATGAAAATTTTCCACGAGCGGTGATGGACCCCGGAGAACAGGAAAAGACAAGTCGAAAGACCCTTAAAAAGAATAGAGGTGTCGTGTTCACATCGCAACAAAAGTCCAAAATAATTTAGTTGCAACTTCAGCTATGAAATCAGAACATTTCAAACGAGGAGCGGCGTCAAACACGAACCTGAAGAATCGGCACGAACCATTCACAGCCTCCTTTGTCGTTTATTTTCAGGCCAGCGCGAGCTCAGGACAAAAACTAGAGTCTTCCATCCGAAAACCATCGTCTTTCTAGAAGTCGAGGTGCTCGAAACAAATGGGGGGAAAAAAGTAATCCAAATTAGATTTGAAAATTTACGTAGTCAAGTCAACCCAATTGAGGGTTAAAAATTACATTCGGGCACCATTAAATTCAATCTCATTTGCAAGACATTTTAAACAACCAAATGGTCACTGAACTATTGAAGAAATTTTAAAATATTTAACTATCATTTCAGTAATTCAAGTTAACTTGAAACCACGTCAGGTGTAAATTTTTTAATAAATAACATTTAATTATAAACGAACGAGACTTGTTGAAGATGAATTTCAAAGTTCAGACTTCCACAAACATTTCGGTCGCAATGTGCGTGAAAATCTCGCCTTTGAAAACTTATGATCACATAGATCACTCGAATTCACACTCGCATGAAAACATTGCACCTGAAGAGGTTTCAAAACTCGGCAAAGAGCAGAGTCGCGCCACAGTAAACAATTTAATAAATACACTTCTAAAATAAAAAAAGAGATTGAGAAATATTCCTCTCGGGTTCAACAAACCCCCGGAAAATTTAAGCAATATATCGAAGAATCTTTGGGAAAATTCCAGAAAACTAATTCGCACTGAATTTTAAGTAAGAATTCCAACACAAAAACTATGCTTACAATCTGCAGATAAATAACGTGACTACGCTCAATAAAAATAAGAGTCAAATAATATGAAGGATTCGGAGTATTACTTCAGATGCCAAAATAGTACATCTTAATATGAATCTCTTAACATAATCATTGCAGTCAATTACATTAGTCAGATCCCGGCGAGACGATTCCTGTCCATGACGTCAGTGGCCCAAGTCCTGCACCTCGGCTCTATACAGAATATAAAAAATTAGGGTCATGTTTGAAACAAGTCACTTCGTAGTTCCATCTACTGGGATTGTTTATCACTTACCTATACAAAGATCAGCTCCCAGAGAGTCTCCGAGTGCCTCGGGTCCCCAGCAACTCGACCTCCGCTTCTTAGCGGAATACAAGTGGTCGTTCTGGACCAAAGGAACTGCAGATGCCACGTCACTTAATCAGGCTGAACAGGAGGCAGGATTTCTGTCCTAGTCCAGAATGAAAAGCAGTAGTACGTAAAATTTGAAAAAAAAAATATGCAAGCACACTATGGCGAAACTGGTCAATTACAATTAAAACTACATGACGCACAAGCAAAGCAACCATATTGCCAACAACCATATAATTTACAAATTTATCGAAGGAACTAAACTGAAAGGTCAGCCACTTCAACATACTATTAAGGATTGTAATTAGAAGAATTCAAATTTGAGGCTTAAATAGACAAACATCCTGACGGGTTAAGATTACTTTATAGGCGGAAGTTCCTACAAGAAACAAATTAAATAAAGTACCCGGCAAAATAGAAAGATTTAAAGATTCCAGTTTAAAACCGGGGTTTAAACTGAATAAACAAACTATCGGCATCGTTATTACACGAACTTCAAATCGAAAAATCGCGACCGGTAAAGTATTATAAAGTTGACGCTACACAAATTCACGGCATTCAAAATTATTTAAACAGAAGAAAGCCTTTACCTAAGAAAATTCCCTTCGACCGTTAACCGACAGATTGCGAAAAAGAACATGACAAGACAGTTTGGAATTTTATCCATTGCATTCTTACAACTGAAACTGGTACAAGATTACAATTTGAGAGCTTATTACTGTTGAAATTGAACAATAAGGCCATTTAAATGCATAAATAAAGATTCAAAAATCTTACCGCATTAAATGAAGCTCCACTAGGCGGCTCTTCTACGTCTTCCTCGCGATAAACTACCTGAAATGTGCAAACAACATTTCGGAAATAAGGTCACCAATCACTGGAAAGTAAATGACGCACAAGTTCAGGACCAGAAGAGTCGAAATTGCCTGAAAAATAAAATCATGCAGTTTACAACGAAGTTAAATTTATTTCCCAATCAAGTTACAAGACAAGATTCAGAAATTTTTTTTTAAATAAAATGAAGAGTTTGGTCGAACACGAACCTGAATCAAGTATGTAGTTTCACTGATCTTCGCTCGCCCTTGATCTTCTCAGGAGCTCGGGAGAAACACGAAACATCCTGCAGGGGACATGGACATTCGACCCTTGTGAAATGCGCTGGTCCTCGCCTCCGCACAAGTCAAGAAAGTCCAACCCGATAAAGAGAAAAACAGTCAATGTATTCCTGCGTTCAAGCATAATTAAGAAATACATAACCTGAAAATACACGAAATAAAGTGTTATCAAAGAAATAATCCAGTTCCGATGTACGCTTGAATAGTTTGTCGTAGGACGTTAGGAAATTACAACCTTTTAAACGCCAGTCTTAATTTGACGAAAAAGCAAACATTCAAACACCACCTCTAAATGACAAATGCAGGCTATGAATAGAAATTAAAACAGAACGAACGTTAAGAACGACCACATCAGAACCTGCACTGAAACCTGCGTCGTTCCCGAATAATTCCTTTCACTCCTAGAAGCTTTAGATTCACTAAAATACACGACAAATAGACCAAATGTATATGGAAATATATTATAATGTAATATAAATACACAATTACTCAAGGATTGCTGAATATGAGTTTCAAAGGTGCGATTTGCAGAAACATTTCGGTCGCAATGTTTGCGCAATTCGAATCGTTGAAATAAATGTGCACAAATTCTCATTTAATCAATTATTACGAATTTATATTGTAATTTAAATCACACATTAAAAAAAATCAACAAATTCCGGAAGCCATCTAAGCGTTGTTAGTAAAATACTTCATCACACACGATCCTGTTAAATCTTATAAACATGCTCGTGCGTCTTCACGTGACCGAGAAATGTCCTATTTAAAGCCGAAATAAATTCACCGGGTCAAAGTAGAAAACTTTCCCATGAACATACAGAAAGCTTGAAAATTTATTTAACCCCAACAAAAAAAAGGGCATCAAAATTTCGAATTAGTACCTTTAGGAAGACTGAATGATGAATTACAATTCAGCCATGACTTGACGTGTATTGAAGGTTTGAGAGAACTTTGAAATAATCACAGCGCTCTAGAACTAGAACTCAAGCGAGTCCCACTTAACATGTTAAGACACAATACCCGTAAATTACGAACTGTGAAACAATTTGCCCCAACATTCGTCCACACTGATGAATCATCAACTAAAGTACACGTTGAACAATCGCGAGAAATATCATTCGAAACTGTTCATGGAGTGGAGAATCTTTTGAATTAAAATTATTTACCCGTGGATTAATTTCAAACATATATAAAACATTGAACCGATACAAAAAGTAATTATGGATCGAAATAAACTCACGAATCCTCCCTTATAGAAATTTGATAACCTGGTACGAACCTGATAAAAAGGCTTGATTCGCGTAGTCGGGAATATCTTCGAAAACTTTTGTAAATACACACATTAAAATATACTATTATAAAAGACAAGAAAGACTGGCTAAACCGAAGGAAATCTTGACAATGTCTACAGAAGTGCTGGAATTGTCAGTGGCGCCTGCATTTCCAGAGTCGACGACGCCACTGACATTGTCCAATGGAGTCAAGTAACTCGGGCCGCGGATTCTTCTAGAATGAGGCCCAATGTCTGCTGCACGTAGCTCACATAGTCTTGGGACACGTGACTTGTTATTTACAGATTGTTTCCCTTCGACTTTCAGTCAAAACTAACTTCCCTGCAAACAGCCCACGTGGTCGCAAAGGAAAACTCGAAATACGTCTCAGACACGATTCTCAAACACACATTTATCATATATACATACATATATATATATATATATATATATATATATATATATATATATTCGTATAACCGTATGGAATACTAAAAATTCTTCGTAATGTTGCAGTAATATAAACAGAATTAAATCAATTATTGCAAATTAGAAAATTGAAAGAAATTTTAATAATGTAATTATTATTGTTACATAAATTCCGTATAATTAATACGAAACTTAGATATATAGTCAATCAAGTTAATTTTAGAGGGAAATTCATTTTTTTTACCTCACGTATTTATTTAGATTATTTTTAAACCTTCTTGTTGCTGGAAGTTTCTCCCTCAGGCAGTGAGGCTGGTAAATTGTGCCGTTCTTTTTTTGCTGTCTCGTTTTGATTGATAATATAAGTTGGTTCTACCAGCTCACCCCCTCTGTATCTATTTACACAGTTTTTTCACGTTTACAATTTAAATATAGTTCTAAGCTTGTCTTTTTCTCCTTCTATTTGCTATTCAATGTGTTGTTTTCTGTAAGCATCTCAACAACATGCTCCATAGAGATTTCTTCGCAAGGTCCTTTCTTGATACTTATTTTATTATGTTGTTAATATCCTATTTCTCTATTACAAAGAATCCATTGTTTTGATTAAGATAATTCACTTTGATTCGTCGAAAAATTAATCCGATTTAACGTATGACATAAACTAGAGTAAAAAAGTTAGAAAATGTATTTATATTAAAGGATCAGAGTGGAGAAATCTCGTCGGGACCGGGAATCTGACCCTGGTCTCCCGCTTAGTACACGGGCGCTATAACCACTGGCCTACCCGAGTCGACTCCAGGCCTAATACGACATTGTATAATACACATTTCATGGGCTGTATGACGGAATGTAGAAAGGCAGGGTTGGAGAAAGGCACGAATAAATAGAAATATAGGAGGGAAGAGAAAAAAATGAAACATAGAATAAACGAAAAAACAGGAAGGAAGAAAGGAAAGAAGAAAAAGGCAGTACGAAAAGAAGGAAATATATAAAGATGATTAACTGAATCCTTCCTCACCTGCAAAACGGATCCAGGCTACGAATCTCCCAGGCGTTATTAAATATCGACTTTTTCTTCAAAGTGCAGTAAGTTGCAGAGGATGACAAATTAATTAAACGAAGAAATCATCAATAAGCATAAAACGTGTCGGCTGAATAAAAAAGGACAAAAACAGTTTTAAAATAATGGTAAATGAGGGAATAATCGTCGGTATTTAATCGAGATCAAACTTTGAGGTTAGGTACTTTTGAGAGCAAGAAATGTTAGTTTAAATTGACTAATAATAGCCCAATTTATGAAAACTTTTATTTAATCGTGCATAATTTCTGATTTTGAATTTTTAAGGAAACGGTTATTTAAACATTTAAACGACGGGAGAATTATCGTAATTATTTAGACATTACCTTCAGATTCCGGACCTTCTAACCTTAAAATTCCTTAAAGAGAGAAAGCATTCGTCGTTCTCTATACCGTTTAGTTTTTAGCGAATCCCTGCCCATTTCCTCACAATGTCGAGGAAAATTTTACTGCTTTTTCCTGAATTTTTTTAAAAGGCAGTCTAAGTGTGGTTTTCTGTATGGAACCTATGCGATTGGTCCGTATTCGAGACTTTTCTTGTCCTTTGACCTTAGGGTCGTTATCAATAATTTCTAAAAGTATGTGGAGAATTTCTGTAGCATTTTTCTGTAATATAAAGTTATACTCGCAATAGACCTGATGAAAACTAATTGATTTACGTTTTCTACTACTGATTTTAATTTTATTTATATCGTTTCGTAACATTTCAACGTCTGTGATGTTTTCTATTGGATTACAAATGAAGCGCGAACAGCCTAATTACTTCCTTCTAGTAGATCGTTGGTGTAAGGAACAGCAAGTGGACCTATCACGGAACCTTGAGGCACGCCTTGAGACTTCCCGACCATTTGTTGGCGGTCAGTCAGCCTGCAAGTCTCTTATCTATCCATACTGTCTATTAAGGCCTAACTAGTACGAGCAGGGTCGTCCGCCATTTTTAATGTAGTTCTGCTAACGCAAATGCTGAAAAACTCTTCATTTCTCAAGTCAGAGAATTAAAATATATTA
Organism: Zhengitettix transpicula; assembly: GCA_037074705.1. Classification (NCBI taxonomy): domain Eukaryota; kingdom Metazoa; phylum Arthropoda; class Insecta; order Orthoptera; family Tetrigidae; genus Zhengitettix; species Zhengitettix transpicula. Next base: position 48,470,709 of record CM073596.1, read on the forward strand.
ATATAATTACATACAATATATTTGTGAAAACAATTTTAGCTTGATGTGGAGATATCTTCTTCTTGGCAGTTTTAAGTACTTAGATAATCATGAAAACAATAAACATGAAAAATACAGAAATATAAATAAATATTAATTGGCAACTTTAACACCTGCTGAAATCAATTTCTTTGGAACTCCGTTATAAATTAAAATAAATACCTTTATTTTTAAAGAAGTGTTTAATCCCTTTATCTAAGTAATTAAAAATAATTATGTTTATTATACGTGATGTATATTTTAATTACATCTTTCACGATTAGAATTTTAATTTAAATCTTTAAAATTCACAACAAATGAATTGAATCTTCAGTATTTGACTTATTATTTCTTAACCGTTTATCGGACATTTTTTTTTTGGAGAAATTGAAATATTTATGTACTCCAAAGTCAATCTTGCCGAAATAATTTAAATGTTACGAACGTTATTGCTTAGTATTCAATCTTTCACGCTTTTCAACCCAACATGTTTGCTTGCTTAATCCTCGAGTAAGGGAAGACAGTTCCGAGGATTAAAAATGGCGGACGGCCCGGCCTTATATTAGAGTGGGCTGTACTTTGTATAGTTTAGGAAATACTACGTCGGAGGCTTTTGCCGAGATCTTGGAACACAGAGAGAAATAGAAAAAGAGAGACAGAGAGAGAGAGATAGAGAGAGAGAGATATATATATATATATATATATATATATATATATATATATATAGAGAGAGAGAGAGAGAGAGAGAGAGAGATAGAGAGAGAGATTGAGATATATATATATATATATATATATATATATATATATATATATATATATATAGAGAGAGAGAGAGAGAGAGAGAGAGAGAGAGAGATAGAGGTAGATATATATAGAGAGAGAGAGAGGGAGAGGGGGGGGGGAGAGACGTTGGCTCTGGCATGGCGTAGCGTCCAGGTCTCGTCCTGTTCCTTTCTTCCAGGAGCTTCATTGTTCCAGAGAAGAAAGTTCCGTTCGCTGCTGTTTGAGAGGCAAGACCGCGACTCCTGTCCCATTGTAGGTTGCCCAAGCAAGCACCTGTGACAAGAGTTAAATCACTCCGTGACGTATTCGGGAAAGTGATTTGCAGTCGGTGGTTGGAGACAGATACAGAGTGAAAGCAAATTGTTGCGTGGCCCAGGCTGAATCGTAATGTTCGCCAGCTTTCGCGGAAGTTGCGCTCCAATTGTGAGAGCTCCGCCATCTCATTTACACTTTTACAACACAACGCATTTTTATGATGTCGGATAATGTGGAAGAAGTTACGTAAGCGGGGACCTGGAATTTCGGTCCGTTCCATCTGATTGAATCTGATCCCCTCGTGAAAGACTTGTCTTATCTCATACATACAGAGGATCAAACTAATTAACTTCCCATCGTCCTTTACAGCTCCTCAGGTTAAATTTAACATCGATCTGCCTACACTTGAAAATTAACGTTGTTTACTGTTCATTAAGCGCATCATCAAAACTGGTTTAGATTCTTATTAATTCCAATAGTTCTCGGTTGGAGCAAACAAGTTACGTCAATACATAAACTTACAAATACTTATTCCAATCCATGTTACGTTGGCCGGCCTGCTGTAGTGTTGTGGTCAGCATAAAGTCACGGGTTAGAATCCAGGAATGTGTCAAGGCAGTCGTCCTCGTAGACCGAAGCCCTCAATCGACTGTAGAATCAAGGAGAAACAAACCTACAATGAATAGCGTGACTAAAAATACGGTACATAAAATTTCCAATGCACAAAGAAAATATTACAATTAATTAATATTTATTATACAACTAACATGAGTTGTACAACGTAACATTAATAATTAATAAATCAATTTCCTTTCATTATCAGTGAAAGTATTTCCAATGTTAGTAATAAGAATATCATCAACTGAAATATAACACAATTTAAAACTTTAATATCCAGATTTCATATAAGCTAAATCAAGAGTACAAAATAAATGGAAACATACAATAAATATATTAAAATAAAAACAAACGGGTACAAAACTTCACCCAAATTTCATAAATCACGACAGATAAATAATTTTATATACAGTGCACAAAATTTAGATCTTCTTACAAAAAAGTAGCATAACAGAAATAAGGTCCAAAATGTCTAAAAAGAAAGTGACTGCATTTTTTGATGGAAATATAACTCTTTGAAATTAAATGTCACTTAAAATTTTCTGATTAAATTGGAAATCAATTATTGCATACATTTCTTCATACATATTTTTTGTATAGTAATAATTTATTTTAAAAAATAATTAGAAACCGAAATAATTTTAACTTTCTTGAGATATTTTAGATACAATTAAATAATAAAATAGACCCAAAAGCAGCCCAATAAACCATATGAATACGGAAATAAGTGGTTTTCGTAATATCTAAAAATTTATTATGGATTAACAAATTATATAAAAGCTTATTTCCATTGTTAAAGGACAGGAATTAGTATGTTAAAAAAGCGTTATAAGAATAATTACAAAGATGTAAATAATTTATAAAATAACCTAATGGTTTTTTGAAAAGGTTTAAAAACGTTTCGTCCTTAATTTATAACTTCATCAGGTATACGGTGGAGTATTTAGGTTTTGGAATGTTATAAGTAATATCTTCCCAACAAAAATTAAGTCAAATCTCAAAAAGGTGCTGTAATAGTTCAAGTCCTAAATTACTCAAATGAACACCTGATAAAGTCCTAAATTCAGGACGAAACGTTGTAAAATAATTCTTTTTATCAATTTCTCTAATAAAATTTTCAGTGACTTATGGCCAATTCATTTATTTATTGGAAAATTTAAAAATGGCAGATAAATTTAATTACTAGTTATTTTATTATTGATTAGGATCGTTTTCTCATTCACCCCAACATACATATTTTTCTTCTTCCATATTTGGCAATTTAAATTCTCTTACTTAGGTTTTTGCAATTTTTTATTTAATAGTAAAGTATATAAATTTTTAATCAATCGTGTGGCCTTATTTGTTAGGTTCTAGGGCCTATTTTAGTATTTAAATATTTTTTATAGACGTAAATATATTTGAATATTACTTTTATTTTGCAGGAATATTTTCTTCTTGAAGAGTAGACCTATTTCTTCGACTTAATGAACCACGCAGAATACTCTAACCTTTGACTCTTACTATCCCCCATCATCACTTGACTTTTTACGTATTATTTTATTGTTGCGGTTTCAGGACGAACATCAGAAAATTCTCGTACGTTTCAGGTGACTTGACTTGTCACAACGCGTCGAATTTACGTAATAGGGGTGGAATTTTATGCAATAGAATTTTCTTTTACAGCAAGGTTGCCAAATACAATGAAACCTGTGTGTGTGTGTATGTGTTATGACACATACTAAGAGGAAAAAAACTTGCTCCAGCTGGATCATTGCCAGGAACAACGGTCTTCGAATTTTACTTTCCTCTTCGTACTCGCAGTTACCATTTCAGCACATACCAGTGCATAAAAATTCCCCCCTTATTTTCTATTATAAAAACATTAAAATAATAAACATAAAGAGCCTCAGATTATGCGTAAATTTTTTTCTCAAGGAAATGAGTAACTGTGAATAAACTTACAGAAATTAGATGTCAATGTAATGATTTTTTCACTGAGCATGACAGGGAAAAAGTTCGAAATTAAAAGGGAAGAAATTTTATTTTCTACAAACAAAGGCAAAGATTGTATGTAAAATTTATATTCCTTCGGGCATTTTCGGTAGACAGAAGAACAACTGTCCTGACAACTTTGGAACAGTCGGCCCGCTGTCTCCAAAACTGGTCAAGGGACGGAGAAGGAATGCTGCGTCCCCGCAGCAAACCCCTCTTCCGCCATCGGAAGGTCGTGGGACAAGTATCAAAGTGCCCGACCTACCTGATACAGGTTTTCAATGGTTTGTCCCGAATCACGTTTAGGTGAATGTAGGGTGAGATCCTTAAACTACAGCCCGGGGGCCCTAGTTATTCCTTGGCTACCATCCTCCACCCTTCCGCATCCCCCCTTTGAAATCCCTTCCTATATTATTAAAGGTGAGTTGCCACCACGTGGATTAGCCTCATGTAGCCTCTTACTCTAAAAATATATAGTAGCTTAGAAACTTTTCTTTTTAAAAATTTCAGTTTAAATTTAATTAGTTTCAGTTACATTTAAGGTTCAATTTATTCATATCATAACTAGAAAGTTATGTAACTGACTTGCTCAATGGAGAATCCGATGGAAATTAAATAGAAACTATTTTAAATGTAGAATTTGAAATTTTAAAACAACCTTTAGTTATAACAAAAAAATTGTTAACATTAATTATCAAACTGTATATTTAGTCCTTACCGTTGGATATAATTAAGCAAGTCGCTGTGTTATAAATCACGGAACAAATTATTTTTTTATATATATATTGACGGGCTATCAAAGGTTATTTTAATATTTGAAATCAGACCTGTCTATTTCGCCTCTATTAAATAAAATAAAAAGTAGTTATGATGGTTACTTATATTTTTTAAATCAATTATAAGCAATAAAATTTTAATAAAGACCATATCGTCAAATTATGATTAAAAAATCAGAGATATATAATATTATAAACGGTCTCAAGCCAGAATTTTTTTATTGACAAAAAATTAAAAATAACGACGTCTCGTCCTTGTTCTACGACCTTATTAGGTTTCGTCTACAACTGAAAAATTAATAACATAAATACATAAAGATTTTTATAAATAATTACAACATATTTTAATTAATTTAATTTTACTTACAATTTCATATTAAAAAATCTTTAAAACTTTATGTACGTATGTTATTAACTTCTAAAATGTACACTAAATTGGAAGAGGTTCCAAAAGAAGGACGAAACGTCTGTATATTTAATTTGTTGTTAAAAAAATCATTTATACGTATTTCAAGTTCTGAAATTTCAAATTAGTTGCTTTTTTGTTTCTTAAATATTATGTTTTAAATTTGATAATAAATTTTCTGGCTAACAGGCTGGTGTACCCACAACATTTAAAATAAGAAAATACGATACCTGATACGAATCTGTTTCACCAGTGTGGGCGGAATATTCCGCGATTTCCGAGTGACCATTGATGGACAAGTCTCCGAGATGTCGGAATTTTCTTTCCGTTGTCCACACCAGACACCCACGCTCTCTGCAGGGAGAGGATATTCCTTTCCAGGGCCTAATGGAATACTTGTGGCCCCCAGTGACCTCACATGGGCTTGACGGACCGCCCGCTGCCTTAATGGAATCTTAGAACCACTAACGGGACAACCCGAAAATATCGCCACTTCTTCCGTCTGGAGCCCTGCCCGGAATATTTTAAAGTAGGAGAGCGTAGGCTATAATTCAGCGTCGTGCCGTAAACTTATTTCCGCGTTACAAGTGAAAATCGTTGCTTTCCACCGCGTCCCACTGACTCCGGTGACACAAGGAACAAATAATCATAAACCGGGGCGAAATTTTTATGTCTGATACCGTGAACCGGTACCTCAAATTTAAAAGGCTTAAAGATCTGGATTTACATTTAAATTTACTTGACAGGTCGTTTACCCTTTAATGTCAGTGAATGGATACCCGTAAAGTATTTTGAAGAATTCTGAAAATAAAAAGTTTACACTCTGATTATAGTAAAAAAAGGAAAATTAATTTTGTGTGCCTCAAGGTTCAATAATAGAACCACTCAAATTAGAATTTTATTTTTGTATTCAAGAATAATTCTTATTAACATAAATGTGTTGTATTATCACCTATTGGCTTAATTAATTAGAATAATTAATTGTTGCAATATGTAAGATAGAAATTAAAACAAACGGAAACTTAAATTTAAATCCATAATATTATTTTATACATAATACTTGACCAAAATAAATTGTGACGGATTCTAAAAACCTCTGATTAGATATATATAGTATGTATAAGTTATAAGGAGAGGACATAGAATACGTAAAACTAATTTTTTTTTCTATGGACGAAATGTTTTGTTCAAATTGATATTAATGATTTATAATTATGTTTCTGTTTTATTTTAGTTTTATCTTACAGTTGATAATGGCTAATCAATAATATATACTTACTTTTCCGTTCAACCCTTGGCTACCTTCCTCTACCCTTCCGCATCCCCCCTTTCTAATCCCTTCCTATGCTATTAAAGGGGAGTTGTCCAATGTGGATCACCCTCATGTAGCCTGTTGCCCTAAAAAAATAAAAAAATATGATGAATAATAATGTCAAAATTGTCTATTAATGTACTTTTAGATTATTATAGTATACTTTATTTCCTAAATAAATTTTAGTAGCAGAAAATAATATAAATATATTTACGTATAAAAACGAGACATGACTAACACCAAAAAAGATTGAAACTAAATATTCTAGAAATTTGGCTGTATTAAAAACTAAAACAAATATTTAGCTTATAATTTTTGTTTTTACAACCGTATTTATTATTATACGAAACCAAATGTAGTTTATTTTGAAATATCAATTGCTTTTCGGTACAGTTTTTATAATGATGTGCTTCTTTCTTTCCTCACTTCAAAACCTTTTTTAAAAAATGGAAAAATAATTTTCTTATAATTTCTAAACAATTTCAATCAATTTAAGTTTCAATCTAAAATTTTAAACTAAGGCCACAGAAATTTTGTTTCTACCACTTTATACACGTAAGATAATTACTTTTTTGGGGGACATGACGTCATAATCCATATCCATCCTGTTTATCAGAATAAATTATTCTTAAAAATTATAATTTTCTCTCTTCTTTTTATATAAATGTGTAGAACACCAACATAATTGTCAGAAAAAAATTATTACTGAATAAAAAATATGATATTTGGCAAACGCAACTTTTCATCCCTAAATGGTAAGTCTTCAGGTGTACAATTTCAATTAAATTCAGTTATTATTTACTATAGGAATAATTTTGATTAACATAAATTCATAAAGTGCTGTTTATACACACGTTGCGGTCGAAACACTGGATTTAGTAGAAGTTGTACACCTGAAGAAGTCCCAAATACGAATGAAACGTCAGATATAATGTTTTAAATTTGATATTAAATTTATTCTATTAGCCTGGTGTTTTTCACAATAATTATATTATTCGAAGGATGAATAAGGAATATGACGTAACTTCGACATCTTCATAATTGAGTTGTTTCAAAAAATCCTCTGGAAATATTTTTGGCTACTTAATTCGATTAATATATTTATTGTATAATTGAAAAACGTCAGACGATTATAATTCTTTAACGTAATTACGGAAGAATCACGCTATTCTTGCGGTTTGGAACAGTCAATTAACTCGCTCCATACGTCATCGCCTACTTCAGTGTGGATTTTCCATTCTTTTTTTTTTATGGCAACAGGCTACATGAAGCTAATCCACATAGTGGCAACTCCCCTTTAATAGCATAGGAAGGGATTTGAAAGGGGGGATCCGGAAGGGTAGAGGAAGGTAGCCAAGGGTTACTAGTGCCCCCGGGCTATGGTTTAAGGATCCTACCCGGCATTCGCCTAAAGAAATGCAGGGAAACCCCAAGAAAAACCTGGATCGGGTAGGTCGGGCATTGGGTACTTGTCCCACGCCCTTCCGATAGCGGGAGAGGAGTTTGCTGTGGGGACGCAGCATTCCCTTCTCCGTGCCTCGACCAGTTTAGGAGGCAGCTGGCCGACTATTCCAATGGGAATAGCGGACAACTCTTACCGAGAGAATATCCCTCGCAGGTTACTTTTAAAATAAATAAATGCACAGGTATTATGGCCTAAATGAGTCACAGAAAAACACCGATTGTGAGTGTGGATCAGAAATTTAAAAAAAATCATCGCAATTGTGAGAGAAATACTCTTAATACTAATGACCTTGATAAAACACGTAGAGGAAATAAACTTCAAAAAATATATTTTGGATATTCTAACCTGAATATGTTGTCAACCTGTCGTCAACAGGGAAAAAAAACCATCCCTTCACACGGAAAGCCTTACACTTAAAGTGTCGATGTGGACGTCTCAGGGAACTTCTACGGCACTGCCTGGAATTAAAACATAAAGCAGGTGAACTGCTTCAACGACGTAGTTACTTTCGTACCAAAGATAATTTCCTCGTTGCGTTGTGATGTATCAGCCTTCCTCACTCTCGTTGCAGCTATTTAATTCCTCGATCCCCGTAGACGGAGTGAAGTGTTTAACGCTTCGTTTGATTCACTACTCCAGTTTCCATTCGTCCTACGCTGGCATGTAATTATATGTAAATGGCGTCGTCTCATTGCAGCCCGTGTTGCCGCCGTTAACAGAGCCGAGTAGCTCTTAGTAGTTTAGTGCTTTGTAATCCACTTACTCGGAAAAGCCAGCAGCGCAAGTGCCAGAGTAAGCACATTTCCAGAAGACGTAGCTAATGGCCGCCACCGTATTATATACACTCCCCATGCCCAGTCAGAGATGTATAATGCAAACATTCCGAGAGTATGTCGACAGCGGTCGATCCCAAGTAAGGGATTTAAACATTTAAAAAAATTATAAACAAAAAACCGGCAAAGCTTCGACGACTGGACACTAGTGGAAGGTTTAGAGGAGGCTCAGATGATATAAACAAAACACATCAAATTATCTGGAAAACGCCAATATTCACATAATTTACTGTAATAAAATTAATGTGTATAAGCCATAAATAAAGTTAAATTAAAACAATTTTTAAATGATATATTTTAGGTCTGTTTATATACAATAGATAATGCAGTTTCTGACATACTGGAGAAATTTTATTCATGAAATTAAAAAACATCGTTTCGGTGCGTATTTGTACCTTCCTCAGGTCTTTTCTGAGCAACAGAAAAATTAGTAAAATTTTAAGTATATTTTCAAATATATTTTAACATTTAGTGATAATTATAAAATACCTGAAGAAGGTATAAACACGTACCAAAACGTTGTTTTTTAATTTAAATTTGCACATAACCTGTTTTGTCTGAAATTTAAAAAAATACTGAATTTCGTATATACATGTCATTTAACATGAAACTGTAGCAATTTTTATAATTTCGAAGTAATGTGGAAAATATTTTCGAAGCAACCGCAAATCGAATTTTTTCCATTCTTAATTGGAAATTAAAAACTTTTCAAGCGATTAATTAAAAACTATTTAGCTGTAGCTGTCTTCAGTAAGTAATAATATATCTTTAAAAAGTGTATTAGTTATTAATTCATTTATCTTTTCTTATTTAATCGTTTAATAAATTTTTATATAGTTCCCTCACCCTTGGTTTTATGAGTCTAAACTTAACCACTTTCAATAAAATCACCGCAAGAAACTTTTGAAAAAATTCTATAATAAACTTCTTGAAAATATTTAAAAAAAATTTTATTTTGATTGAATTGCTATTGATTTTGAATTTTATATAATAATAAAGACAACCAGTGTAAATAATTAGAACTGTATATTCAGTATTGTAATTTTGGGTTTACAACTAATATTTTTTTTAAAAATAATTATCATCAAGACACTGATTGAAGCGTTCAGGCAGTTACTTTATTTATAATAAAATCTTCTAAAAAATTAGTAAAAGAGGTTATATTTCCGTCTGATAACCAAAGTTAAAAAATTGTAGTAAATTCCATAAAAAAAATAAAAATTATAATCCCATATAAAAAGATGAATCATTATTTTCAAAACCAAGGAAATAATTTGTATAACACTTCCATTTTTCAAAATTGTTCAACATTAAAAGTCGAGACATATATTTTTCAAATATTTTAAATACATACAGAATTTTATAATGAGTTGATTCTTGAAAAATAGGTCCAAATTTTTACAGAAGACAGTCCAAAGTAATTAATCAATACATCCTGGAAAAAAACTAAATATTTTTGTCGTAAATAGTGTAAAGAACTAACAATGCAATATTTGAGGTAATACATTTATGTAACAAGTTTTTCTTTTAAAAAAAACTAGCATCCTTAAACTATTTAAGGGACAATAAGGTATTGAAAATTATAATTTTTTAAAATCAAATCAATTTTTTTGGACATATGTTAATTTAAATATTTATATAGATTTGTAATTTAAACCATTGTTTTTTTCCTTTCAACTCTTGGAACTTTTACATGTTTTTCTTGGTTACCTGATTTATTATTATTTACTAAGCTAAATAATCATGTTGGATATTTTTAAGAGTTCCAATTTTCTCAATCCAGGTCTAACGAAAAATAATTTGTAACGAAACGCTTAATTGGTTACGTAAATTTCAACATATTATGGTTGCTTTTTCTTCTGTGTATATATTAGGAATAATATGTAGAATGAAGAAGAGATAGATGAATATCTCTGGCAGGAGGAGGTTAGACGGAAGAGGGATATCGCTGGTGAAAATGGGGGTTGAAAAAAAATGTGTTAATGGATATTTGGATCTGATTTCATTTAATATAATGCTGTATTGTATGAGGCAATAAAATAAGTTTATTTTGGATGTAAAGCGAACTCAACACTTCACCTTTAGATAGTATGACGAGATTTCATGGCCGATCTTTGGAATACATTAAATTGAAAAACAATCCACGTTCATCAACAGACTCTTCTGCAATTTTGAATTATTCACTCGCGACCTGTATATATAAAAATATAGTTTCGGTTCATCTAATCACAGTAGTGCCAAAGGTGTGAAATGAAATACTCTATTATTTTATCCGGCTTTAATGTTACACCGAAATCTAGCAAATAAATTCAAAATAAGGGGGCGTTTTATATTATATAATTATTATTATTATTATATAATCGAAACCCGAATGCTTTAGTCGTCGTTTACCGCAAATTTTATTCCCCAGTCACGAATTTTTCATGCATCTACACATTTTAAATGTTACTATTTTTCGATGGTTCCTTCGGAAGCATTTTTCTTTGTGCGAGCAGTTTCTGAGTTCTTGCATCACATATTCATTGTCATGCGTCGTGATGAAGGCTCCAGCTTCGTTCATTTGCATTTGAGGATTCCATAAAAAGAAATTCCTTTTGTCATTCCAATGAAATCCTCAACCCACAACGCGGCCCATCTCGGACCTTCAGATTACAACAAACGATTCAGTAATATATTTACATGAAATTGAATTAAATTATGACGCTACAAAAGAGAAATCGTGAGCACAGTTCCCATTATTCCACTTCTAGAAACTATTATCGTTTAATTAAAACGGGGTCGACGAAGTTTATTGATTCCGGAAGTTGTCATGGCAACTACCAACTCCCCTAGTCACCAATTTTTCGGGTAATGAGGAAGAAAAAAAATTTTTTGTCGAGTAAGGTGAGAGAGCTTCTGGCTGAAGGAGCCAATGGCAGCCGTCGGAAAGAAAGTTGTACGACTGAAAGCTCCGTTCCGAATGCCGTGTTAACTAAGCAAGAGAGCCCGAAACCTGTAATGATTCGAGCTCAGCTTTCTCCAGCAATGTAATTCCTCTAAACTATGAGGCTCTTCAGGTAACAAATCCTCCAGAGAAGGAATTCAATTACCGTATTTGCAACAGTAAAGAACCCTCTAAAATGATTGAGAAACTCATCTTGTATATTCCCTTTTAGCCTTATTTAGGATAGATTTTTATATTTAATAATATAAAAATTAGAACTAACATTCTAGTAAATAAATTTAAATACACAAAACTTTTATCCCTAATTTTTCGGCTAAAATTGAATTATTTTCTTCGTATTTAAAATGCAACATTTAATTATGAAATTAACAAAATTAAATATTTTACATCTTCTAAACTGGAAAATTTGGTATGAAACTTTGTGTATTATATTATTTACTTAAATGATTTTTTATAAATTTTATATTATTAATTGTAAGATTCAATCCATTCATTTAAAAAAATTCTTTCTGACTTGATTGGCCACACATAAAGCTGATTAATGCTTAAATTTAATTAAAATATTTACTATTTCTTCTTTCGGGTAATACCACTAGAAGCGCCAGATTATCTTTACTTAATTGTCAGAAAAAATGGCGGCCACTATTCTTCTTCAGTAGCCGTGTACAGAGTTTTTTATAAGACGCTTTGAATTAGCTATTAGCCTACGCTGCGGTGAATTTATAAGAATATTTTCTGAGCATTTTTTTAAACACAGATCAGAAATCAATTGCATCAGACTACAAGACTTTGTGTTTTTCCTGATATTATGACCTATTGCATCGATCAGATTTGTTGCGGATCTAAAAAACACACCATTTTTGTTGTGAAGGGGAGGAGGGGGGTGGGTCGGAACGTGACCCTTGTGGGCGATACTCCACAACCAGATGGAAACGGCCGACCCTCTCCGTCTGATTGCTACCGACTGCTTCCAGATGAAAACGGCGATAGACGCATAATGAAGAAACGCGGTACTACACGGCCATTACGCTAATACGCTTCGTTAACAGATACGGGGCGAAGAAACCAGATCAAGAAGACCAGGGTTGTCCATGCAAACAGTCCTTTGTCAGTTGATTCCGTACACTGTCCTTCTATCTTTTCACCTTTTCCTACAGTTATTCTCCATACTCAAAATTATATCTCGTTCAGTCCTAAATTATTCTTGAAACTCTCAAATAATCTGCTTGAAATTCAAAAAATTAAAACAAATATTATTTATTATATCATATCAAATTCCAGGAAATGTACTATAATAATAATTATTTAATGCAACAACTCCTGTTAAGCAATTATAATATTTACATGTCGTATCGCAACAAATTTCCTGATGCAGTTCTAACAAACAACTTGGACGATATGAAGAACCATCAGAAAAATATTTTAAATATAGGAATCTATAGAAAAAATAGAAAAATAAAAATATATGCAAACAGTACATATTTCTAATTAATAAGAAACAAATAATCGTGATAGAAACGTACAGGTCTTAGTAAATGAGTCAGAAGCACGAGTATTGTTCGAGTCATTCAATACTAAATAGATAAATGAAGATGTACAATGTTGTAAAACATGTTAAATATTTTTGTCATAAGTGGTGGAAAGAACGAACAATATAATAGTTCAAATCACAGATTTATTTAACTCTTTTTTTAAAGAAATACCCAAAGAAAAAATTAAAATATTCTTCCATTTTTAATATTATAAGGAACAATAAAGTGTAAAAGAATAAAAAAAATTAATTAAAAAATTATTTCAAAATTTCATTTCTGCTTGAAATGTTGCCTTTTTTACTTCATCTCTTGGAATTTTAACATGTTTTATTCTGGTTACCCGATTTAATATTATTTATTCAGCTAAATTTAGAATTTTTTTGAATTAAATTTTAGTTTTACGGTCAATTAATTGTTAAATGCGTTCCACGAATTGGAATTAGTTTTTAACTTCGTGCAACGACGACACCTCCAACAGAATTCATCCCGCTCGAAGGTTTACGCGGCTATTAAATTTACTTGCCCACCAAGCTTACGATTTTCCATTATGAGAACAAAATTATAAATATTTACAACGATAATTATATTTTTTCTAAATGGCATAAATTTATTAAACTCAAGTAAATATTTATTTATTGAAAGCACATTGAGGAAGAAATTCTTTTATCACAACACCTGTCGTTTTCCTATTATTTTTACATTAATATTCGATTGATTGCTGACTTCTGCAAAATCATGAGTTTGTTAGAAACTGTTGTTTACTCCCACATGTTGAAAATCTTATCTCATTATTGGTTCACGTGACAAACTTGGGTTTTGCTGATGAGATTTTCCTAAGCCAATTAGTAGAGAAGGTAGCAGATATATGACGGGGGCTTTCAGACCGCAGTTCATCATCATTCACGCTTTTATTAATGGACTCCTTAATGGGGAACACGGATCTTCGGAAGTACGGGGAGTTATAAAGTCACAGAGTGGTAAATCGCTGAGCTCCTGTCGCGCGGCCATTTAACATGTCACGAATAATATCCACATGGAGAAGAAGTCGTATTCCACGTGGCCAATGAATCAAACCCGTCGGAGCCATTAGGTTAAAAAAAACGAGGCGATTTGCATCTTAAGAACTTTATTGAATTACTTTGAATTAATTTCTACGATACAAGAGATCCCCGGATGAATTTTGCTTAATAACTCCGCGCGTCTTCCCTCGGAGGCACTTTGGGATCGCTAATAACGCGCCATTACAACTTTCTACGGCGGAAAAATATACACACACGGACTTGAAGATATGGGGGCAAAAAACAACCATATCAAAATCTTGCTTCTAGACGTGTAATTATTATTTACATTGGCTACTTGCTCCTTGGGCGAGATGCGATAAGAGGAGATCGGCTATTTGTTAGCCGGGATACAAAAAATGATGAAGATAATTTACTTAATGAGACGAAGACGATCATCTCTCCCCTAGGAATATATTACGAGAGAGCGGTAAATTAATATACACATTACAGTTTTTCTGCTTATGAAGTACATGAGCATGAAGTTTCAATGTAATCCATCGTACTTCCAATTGAAATGCTGGGTCTGTCAATATTTCTTCAAGTTGTAGGGGTTAGTATGGGTTTTCGCGGGTACCATGGAAACAACCGTTTTATTCAAAGCTATAATTAAAATTATAATCCCTCCCCTTTCCAGTCATAGGGACGACGTGCGACGAATGCAGAGAGACCGACCTACCAACTGCTTCTCCCCTGCTTCGTGTTTATGAAAATGCTGGGTAGGTTACTTAAACTATGCCATTTTCACTCTTCCGTATGTCCTGATTTCCGTCCGTTTCAGTAACGCAGTGGGCACGTGTTAACCCCAAGCAGCACGTGTCACCTGAGACCCAGGAACAAACAGTGAGGACCTCAGATAAACCCAGCACCTCTACGATTGGGGGTTGTAAAGGGGGGGTCATTTTCAAAATATGCGTAACGGCCTATATTGGCACCAAATAAATAGTTTACGGGGTCATTCAGACTCATAGTGTCACTCTCGAAGTTTTGAGTGTCTAATTTCATCCCCGAAGCCCTCAGCTTCCTGGATCTTAAGTGATATGAGTACCAAATTTGGTTCAAATTTTTCCACGCATTATTGAATAACGGAATTTACAAAAATAATGTATCAAATGATAATTGACATATTAAGTGTCCTGCGGTATTAATATTATGCTTTATTTCGGAACAACCTTTCGGGAACATGGCCCATCGGGAAATATGACCTGTCGGGAAAACCTAAATCGGGCAAGTATGTGTCGGGATTTCGTTTGACTAGACCCGTCGAAAATTAATAGTTTTTCTATTTTTGCTTCCAAAGTTTCGTATGAGTCTTTCATAGTCTCACTTGTAATTGAGTATTATTCGGTGTTAGAATTGATTTAATAAGGGAAAAAAATATATTTTATATGCGTAAAATTTTTTCTCAATACTCTAATTTTTATTTGGAATATACTTTTTATAATATTGTAATGAGAATGATTTTTTTGTATTTTTCCTCAAGGACATACAGTTTTTTGGTATTTTTTTTTCGCTTAAGGACAAAAAAATGGAAACAACCTTGCATGGGTAAAGGTTAAAAGTCCACAGCACGTTCTGATGAGATTTCGTTTCATATTCCATATATTATGCAAAATTACAGGACACGTGAGCCAATTTCAACACCGGCTTGCCGATATATAAAGCACTTTTTTTTATTTCGCATGGCTACCTTAATGGCCGACCCGATAAAGACCGGGCAATAATTCCCCCGCGGGAAACAGCGGGCGACACCCACCCAATTGAAAGTGGTTTTGAGTGGCGCGTTCAAAGGTCGCAGGGTGGCGCTCGTAATTTACAGCCTCGTTATTTCGAAAGGCCGCGGTAATCGCTCAAAGATAACTGCGACGGCGTAAATCAGGCCGTGTCGTTAAACCCAGGCCATATGGAAAACATGGACGGCGTCTTCGACAATACAGGAAAAACCGTTGTCTTAAAGAGTCACAAACATTCCCCAGCAAAAACGGAATGTTCAAATTAATACACAATCAAATAAATAAATAAAACAAACTGGACGTGCATGTTGGTGTGTACGAGTGTATATTCCACATACAAACGTAAACGCGAGTTGCATTTTCAAAAAAAGTACACATGGTCCTTCATTTAAAACAATTAATTTACCGATATACAAATAATTCATACATGTATAATTAATGCCTATTCATCTGTAATTTGATTAATCCAACAAGAAAGAAAAATTCTGAGATAATAAAACCGCCATTAAAAGTCAATTAAGTGAGCCGCATGATGAAACAGTGCTGCAGCATGGCGTCAGTGAAATCGGGGTTTGATTACTTTACTTTCACCCATTAAAAATGTCGTATTAAATGTCGAGAGGCGTGGAATGTAGACCGGATATGAAATAATTCCTCGGAGAACCTTGGAATATTTTTTAAAATAATAATAATAAAACACTACGCAATATCCTTACTTTAATTTATGAAGGAGTTTTGCCTTATTTAGAATCCGGAAATTATATTACTGGATTCATAGAATCGAACCAAAAATATACCCCGATCATAATATAATTAAAATAAATAAGTCATGAAAATAATGCTGTATTAACTCGTCAAGCAACAGGTTGATGGACGTAGTAAGCAGACGACAAGGGCGGACGACGAAAGGTATTGCTAAAAAGTGACTGTCTTAAAGACTCTCAGTAAAGCCAATTTACAAAAAATTACCTCATCATTTCTTCCAAAAATAATTTAATCTCAGCCTTTGGCATTTAGAGAAGGAAACGTTTTATTCCAAACATGATTGCCATTCATTAGTAAATATATTCAAGAAAAGTGTCTCAATACATATTTTTAGTAACTCGAGGAAAGAATGAAATACACTTAAAGGTATTTATTTCATTATTTCTCCATTGATGAACTGTAATATATTAAAAAAGCATCCATGAGACCGTTAGTAACGGGAAAAAATATAAGTACGTTGTTGCCGCGTGACATACAAATGAAACTGTACCAGTGCCACGGCTCCATTCTAAAAGTATAAAATAATACGGTTTGGATTACGATATCTGAAATAGGACATGCTATTTGAGTTTATTTAAATATCTACATAAAAAAAACTGCGTCGATAGTTGTTTCAGATCCTGATGTAGGACTAACACAAAAAAAATCAAGATGAAAAATGGAATAATGAAGCGTCGCTTCAAAGGTGCTTGCCCTCACATCCAAACGGATTCAGGTAACTCTTCTGAGAAACTGATTAATAATTAAATCGTCGTTGACGTGGCAGCTTTTGATTGGTGCCGTGACGTCATTTCAGTTGTCCTCGCTATCGAGAAAGTTTCGTTGGTATTTCTGGGCAAGCAGAAATACCAACCTCGCCGTAGTTTCACTTCCAAAACACAAGTGATGAAATACATGCGCGTAAATTTTACATTACAATTACCTCTGATGTTTGAATAGGAAAATTTATATAACTACAAAGATGGAGATTATTTTTTGTTGAAATTACTTTCTTATGCCTAATGTTTACTAGATATTCCAGTGGTATTTGAACATTGAACCTTGTGCTTTGGAATAGTCTTGAGAACTGCCGATTTATTTCGTACTGTAATCAAACATGTCCTTCGATTTTGCGACAGTAGCGAGGCTGTCGTCCTGCTGTTATTAGGTGTGAGAAGGAACTGGTTCAGAAATATAAAATAATAAAAATATGTAAAAGCGAATAAAGAACGTAGAATTAACACAGTCGTAGCCAGAAGCTGTCGCAGAGAAATAACAGTGAAATGCATTTTATTAGGTTAGAAGTCGCCTACTTGTCTTGCCTTAGTAAGTCCTTCATGTCCTTAAAACGTTCTTTATGAGAAAGTTTCTCCTAGACTAGACTAGTCGATAAAATATCTCATTTTACAATTCATTGCCTAGTGCCTACTTGACGAGATATAACGCCGTAAACCGGACAATAATGCTAAATGTTATTAAAATAATCCCAAGGATAGGTAGATAGCATCTACCTGCATGTGTACGTGACGCTATGAAAATATAATGCATTCAATAATCGATACTTCTCTTCAAAGACAGTAATAATTAAATTTAAGATTTCTTCTGTATTAACATTCAATCAACATAGTTATAAAATAAAATAAAAAATTAAATAACGGTGTACAAACGGAAAAACCTAGATTTAGAATCGGTCAAATATATACACAAGGACCTCACATGCTTACAGAATTTTTTTAACAATTTAAACAAATGATCAAGGTACCAATTAAAGGTAAAAATCGAGACTTCTGTTCGCCTTACGGCAAAATAAATATCTCATAGCTTCTTAATTATTATACAGCATGTGTATATATAAATTATAAAAATTAAGACGGTAACTAAACGGGTAAAAATTCAACAAAAAAATACGTGAGCTAAGTAGAGTTCATTAATGAGAAATAATAAAACTATTTTTCTAGACACTAAGGTTGTAAACGGCGTTCCTCAAGGACCTAATTTAGACCCCGTTATATGAAGCCTTTATATTAATTATTGTAAAATTCTATTAAAAAATTTCAACGATTTAAAATTAAACCTCCGACATGACAAGCAAATTTAGTAACATTTACATATAGATTTATGCCCTAAGACTAATTTATGTGAATTAATAAACGTTTTTCGTTTGTAGATTTGGCGTCGGCGTTTCGTATACAGATAGAAAATAATCAAAACTCAAACTAGGCGAAATTTATTGTCTTCGTAATCTATAATTAGGATCGTAAATATGCTTATTGTTCCATAATAATGGTTATTGAGTTATATATAATGATAAAAAAAACATTTACAATCGTCGGTGGACTATTTCCCGGCTCCTCAGATAAAGATGGTGTTCGTACATCGTGACGGTATTTTTTAACGATTGAACCAAGCAAAAAAACATATTCATGTCAATATATTTATACAATTTTTATATATATTATTTTATAGATTTAAGAAAGTGGATGCTTTTGCTACTAAAGAATGAATTATTTCGGATTAATTAAATATAATGTCAAATTTTCTTGCAAATGTTAATACTTGGAAGCTTCATGAGAGAAATTAACCAGGGTTGGCATTACCGTAGTACGATACTTGAGTAGAGCTCACTCACTGTACTTGTATTATTATTTTTCTCATTCTCGTACCTTTTCACTTATAAATTTTATTTTACTTTTTTTTACCCATTTAAATATTTGCTATTTTATAATTGTTTTTTGAATTTAATCTCTTATTTATTTTACCTATTGTTCATATGTTATCATAAATGTGTTGTATTATATATGTATATAATTCGTAGTATTGAATTGTCGTTTCTTCTCAGTAGAGGCATAACGGATTAAATAAATCTTGTGATAGTAAAAATGATAGTATCTCATCCAAGGTAACAAACCGTAGACAATTATAAGATAAAATTTAAAAATACGGGTAAACATTTCCAATTTCAATTTGTCAGAAGATTTTTTGGCTCTCTGGATGTTGAGGCCCAGTCGCTGTAGTCAAACCTCACTTTTTATCCTGATGGTTGAATTTATGGTCTTTAGCGGCAATACTTGATTAAGTAAAAGGATTGACTAGTTTTATTTCCCATTAGATACACTGTGAGCTGTACGTTGGAATGCTTTAATTTCTCTCGCTCTCTGGATGAGATGACGTTGCCCACGCAACTTTTGGACTCGGTCCAGACGCCATCCACGAACCTAAGTGGTCCTTCAGCTCGAAGACAAAGCATGAGGAAGGGGGACGGGTCTCTTCGTAATGAAAACTTGGGCTCAATTCGCAATTAAGCTGGCTTCCTGGAACGGGTCCTTTAATTGCCTGACACCACGCACACTCGATATCGCGACGCGTCGAGAGGTGAAAAGGCTTTCCAGTGGGCGTCGGCGGTGACAATGCTCCTAATAATTCGGCGATGGATGGGAGGGGGAGGGGGGGCTCCCCTAACTTTCACCTCTCCATGTGTCCCCTCCTCATCCGTTCCCCGCCCATCCCATAAGGTCAGGTAGACCCTCAGGAGGTCGGCACCCAAAAAAAATCATTTACAATTTCATTAGCGCCACTGCGGTATTTCACGCGGACTAAACTTTCTCTCTTCGTGTGTGTGTGTGCGCGCAACTGTGCTTGCGTCCTTCAGACAGAAACAGTCGCTGGCGAGGACACGCGAAACTTACCACCTTTGCCCTTAAACACTCAAATATTTCTCAACAGACATTCATAGCGCAATAAGTTACGAAAACTGTCTTTCCGCTGATACGTAAAAGAAGGAATGGAATTTTATGGCTCCCGAGATATTGACAAACTTACTGTACAAAACGATTTTTATCCTTCAATTTTAAGTATTAGTCCCTTTCAAACACTATTGGAATATTTCTATGACAATCGTAAATTAATCAAAAATCCCTAGAGATATTCCTCTCATTCGTCCAAAGTTTCCCTACCACACTTATTTCTATAACACTTTTATTCTCGTTTAGTTACAACTAAAATTTCTCAATACATAGAAGTTTTCCTTTGCAATCGATGTTTGTTAAATTATAAATAAATAAATATACCGCGTTGAGTCAAAAAATTATAATGTTTAACAACAAAAATTGATTTTACAATGTTTCGTCCCCCTTTTAGAATGTCTTCGGGGTTGGACAATTTAATAATTTTTAACATAAACCACACACAATATATCTCATAAACTGCTGCAGTTATCGATCTGCGGTCAACGACATTGTAATCACCGTAGCCGATTCTATAGGTATAGATACATAATTCTCGCGAAAAGACGAAGAAAAATGAATATTTGGAAGAATAAGAGCTGGGTTCCCTGCCTTACCGACTCAAGGCCGTATATTTAATAATGTTTATTATTGCTATAATTATCAAATTTTCTTTCATATTTGTTGAAAAAAATAAATTTGGAAATAAACATTATTTAAAATAATTACACGGGAATAATGATGATATGGTAATATGGTGAAATCACGTCTAGAAGAAATTTTTGTAATGGAAACTGTATTCTGTGATATTTATAACGTAGATGATTCAGTGTTAAATTAAATGTGAAATATGTGACTGTTTCTTGTCTAATATTTAAGTGAATTTAATATTTTTTTAAAAAAATGTACCGAAAGCTCCATTATTAAGATTATTTGCATTAACTGTTATTTAGCTTTCATATTTGCACGAATTAATTTAATTACTATTTAATTGCAGCACCTCATAATTCGGCTGTTCTTAGATCCTTCGAACCTCAGATTGCGTTTCGGTCGGTTTAATTAAATTATCCTGAGAGTTTACTGAACCTTCCTTCCCCGTTCAACGGGAATGACTTGATGTTATTTTTCATTTAGTATTTTATAATTGCGGCGGACACCAGTCCGTGTACCAAGACTATTTTCCTTTTTTTTTTCCTAGCGGCGAGTTCCGATCGTAAATCTGTTTCGAGGCGACGCGAAATGAAATTTCGGCGGGGTCCTCCACCGTCCAGGTTGCCAAACCTGTTGCCCAACCCGTTTCCACCATCAACAAACAATTAGTGCCTCCGTAAAGTAAGCTCCGAGACATTATGAATCTAAATGAAAAGCTTTGATCTCCAAAACGCGATACGCCGGGGCGCAAACAAAAAACACATCGCAGATTTCACTTTGGGTGATTTCGTGTCGCCTCGTGGTGTTTTATTTTTGCGTTGAAACGTTTTCACGTGTGTGTGTTGGGGGGCGTGTGAGTCTGTATATTAGCAACATTAATAACTTGTCTTTTCCATCGGCGCCGCTGCAGGTTAATTACCCCACTAAAGCTTCTAAATGTGCTGTGGACCGGACCTCCTCGTGTTCCCCCGCCTTTAATTTGAAACAGAGCATAAATTTGTTGTGTAATGAGGGCGGTGAATTGAAACCACAGAGTATTAAGTCAACTCCCATTTTTTTCTCGTTGCTGTTGTTCTAAATTTCACTACTCTTGCTTTTCCCTTCATCACGTACCGTTCACGAGATATGATCATGTACGGAATCATGTCACAGCAATTGGAAGTATTTGATCCATTTAACGACTACAACGGTAACATACGAAATATTGAAACCAATGTTTCACTTTTTAAATATTTGATAGCAGGCTCCTGAGAGAGGCCGGAAAACGTTTCACGATCATCAGTGGAAGTGAAGAAATAGAACCAGTGAAATCATAATAAATAAAGTGGCACTGATGGGATTTATTTTCTCTACTTTCGCTTATTTTATTCATTTTCTATCGACTATTTAATTGCTTCCCTGATTTTTCATCTCCAACGAATTTTATAAATTTGGTACTAATTGTTTTCAACAACATGAAATATTCCAGTATCTGACTTACTGTTCTTCCATATGATTACTTCAAAAACAAATAACTGTAAACGACAAATTAATTAATTTGTATAATTTTATTTGGATGAGGTTATAAACATTTAAAAATGAACACCCTGACCCATAACACATTATTGACACTACAGTACAGATCTATGGAAAAATGACATTATAATTTCAATTTACGACTGTTTTATTAATATTATAATTACAGAAATTCTTTGACGAAAGAGATTGAAATAACACGCAAACAACATCGGGAGAAACTATCATTCTTATTGACCCCGAAAAATATTTATTCGACGCAAATATCAGCCGTTTAAGCATGTTTCAAAAGTTCCACCCGCGTCCACACCCACCCCTGGCGTTGATAGTCGTGTCTTACACCCCCACAATGTTTGTTTCCCGCTCGACAGGAACAGTTTTACTCACACACAAACACTCTACGAGTCAATTTTATGCATTAAAACATAAATTAAAAAATAACAACCTTTTCAGACATTTTAAAATATTTTATTTAACACTTTAACGACGTTTCAGTAGGTTTTTGTACTTTCATCAGGTTTTGATAAGGTCAAGTCACTACGGTATCAATTTTGTGTGCTACAATATTTCAAATCATAGATTTCTTCATATTTTTTTAATATAATATTTTAAATCATGTCAAAATTTTTAGCATTCCAAAAAAAATTAATTATAAATGTTACTAATCATAATGTACGAACCGAGATTTTTTAAATATAAAAAACTGATTAAAATCTTAAGAAAGTACAAAAATGTACTGAAACGTCGATTAAGTGTTAAAATGTCTGAAACGGTCATTAATTAATTTAATACTATTAATTGTAATGATAAATAAATTATGCCTGACAGAAAATTACTCGAAATTTGTTTTTAATATAATTAATTATTTATTTAATGTAAACATTACGTCATTACAACTTAAATATACTTGAGAGATACTTAAAAGAAAATATTAAGCAAATTGGAAGCTTATTGCGGTTGATTTATTTGTTATTTATCTACAGTGTAATATCAAAAGCCATTATTTTACAATGATTGTATTAACTCACGTTGTCTCGCCTTATTGTCTTGGACATCTCAGCCTTATAATTCTAATTTATTTTCCTTTCGATACGATTTTCTTCCGTTATGTTACATTTTCTTTCTAGTCTTCTCCAGATGCAGACCTCCTCCTCCTCCTATACTCCTTTCGCATTATATGATTTTTTGTGACCTCCTCCATCACTGTTAATATTAATTCTATATCTTACTCTTACTCGCCTCAAATTACAAATTTTTAAACCAAATATCAATCATTTATTAATCTACCAATACGCGTTCCTTTACGAGAAAAAAAAACCTATAAGGAACTGGTTGACACCTACAGGAAAAAATATGAGGCTTACAAAGTCTGGCTCTGATCGTAATCTCTACTACATGGGACTAAAGGTTATTAAAAACCCCGTATCCAAGGACATATCGCAAAAGTCAAAGTATGATTAATTTCAAGCCGTCTTAGTAAGTGAAAATTAAAATATTGTATAATCACTAGAATTAATTTAGAAACTCAAAGAGAACTTACTTTCACGAAAACTTCTGTTTTTTTTTATAAATATCTTTGATTGTTACGCGTGAATTTCAAGGTTCCAAATAGTCTCAATTCTAAACCTGAAAAAGGTAACAAACTTTGCAGGATTTTTTCTCACTTATTGTTGTCTGTTAATTCATCATCTCTGTCCGTTTTTTCATTTTTTTCTTCATGCCCCCTATACTATCTATTATCGGTTATATTAATTGAATTTTCTTCCCATCTGGTAATAAAATTTATTTCTCAAGAAATAGTTTCTTTCGTAACCATACTTAAGGTTTTATGACGTCATCCACATTAACTACCTTTCATGGGCAAAATTCAGTATTACTTCCACAGTCAATGATTCGTAAATTCTGGCCTCGTTCCTTCAAAATAATTTCCCCCCCCCCCCCAAATTTTAAACTTCCTGTGATAATTTCCTTATAATTTTTTGTGCTACATTCTTCAGCGTTCCATTGTTGACTATCCCTGTACTTTTATTTAAGCTTTATTCGCCACATCCAGCCCAGGACACAAGGATGTAATTATTTTATCCCTTTCTTTTTATGTCTCCTTCCAACAGTGACGGGATAATTTAAACGGTAGCAGCTGTTCAAGGTAGGCAAACTTTCCAAGGCGAAAATTTTATAGTGGGCATTAGGGAGTGGCAGTCTGTCCAACAACACCACAAATCGTTAATGAAATTCGTGAATAACTTAATCGGTGGCCGCAGCACGCGAGTCACATAAACATCGTAACCCATTGTACTACGATTAGCTTTGGAGGAACGTAAGGCAAGAAATACGCTTAAATATAAAAACACTCCGAGTGCACTAATATTTATTTATTAAATATACAACAATTCTTTTTATAAACAAATATAAAGCCTTGAGACAGTAACTTATGTTTATTAACAAAAAATAATCTTATGACGTTTCGTCCTCTTTGAGGATATCTTCAGATTGAGCACTTCTTAATCTACATTTTGGAAATTGTTAACATAAATTTTTACAAAGATTTTTTAGAACAATTTTTAATTATTTCAATTAATATGATTTTACAAAATTACATTAATTAAAATAATAATTAATGCTGCTAAATGGGCGAAATGTTGTAAAATTAACTTTTCCTAATATACATAATTTTCTGACTCATTTAATTATATTTCTAGTGTTGTAAATGTAAAATAGTTTTTCATCATTATTATAAAAAAAATTCTAGTACTGCTCCTCTGTTACAATTTTTTACTTCATGCATTTAATTTCTTCTTCCTTTATTCCTGGATATTGTCTTACATGTTTATCCTTCAACGCCTCAATTTTCTCGCCCCGGGTTCTCCTCATTTAATTTTATCTGTCGCCGCTATCCTTCTATCTTTCCGTGTTTCACCTTTATTGTCTGCATCCCTTCCGCTCTATTTTATTTAGTCATTTTCATTCTTCCGCATTAATTTCACGGAGGAACGTTCTTTCATTCCCCTTCCTTTGACACACCTTCGCCCCTTAACTAATTAATTCTCCAACTATTCTTTCCTTACTTGTTTACGTCAATTCACATTACCTCCCCTCTATATTTCCATTTTTCTAACTTCTTTATTTAAAAATTTTTAATTCACTTAGGCCTACAGCGTTTTATATTTATCACTCTCTTCCCCGTATTTTCCATTCTTTTTTGTATTTTACTACCCAATATTCTCTGCAATATTTACAACTCTATTTCTCCACCCTCTTTAATTTTCTTTGTTGTATGTTCTTTAACTTGGAACATTATTCTATTCAATTCCTTGACTTTTCCGGATCTAAGCCTTGCTTCTCTTACTTTTTCATTCTCTGACTCGTGTCTCAACTTTCTCAACGGGATTTGCATCTTCAGTTTTTACTGCTCCATATATTTTGTTTTGTCCTTTGCATGGCCCTTTTTTCGAAAGTTTATTTTTTAATTTACTATCAGTTCGATTTTTTCCCGTTACCTTCTTCCCCTTCATCAATTAAGACTCCTATCCACTTTATACTGAATTTCCCACTCTTGTCTTCAATTTTCTTTTAACGTACCAAACGATCAACGATCCTATCTGGTATTTTGTCATAGAGAATTTTCATAGAGTCCTTCCGACTACCGTATTGCGGTTTTCTGTTGGGAACACATCATTTCCGACCAAATTTGGAGGCAGCTGGCCGACTGCTCCACTACCCATTCGAGTAGTCACTAGTCCTCTCGCTTGAGTCGTGACATATTGAGTCGTCATCGTCTGCCGAGGCCCAGTTGTCCCTTAGCGGAGAACAGGTGTGTTCTTTTGTGACGGCGGTTCACCTTGCAGCGTCTGGCTCGCACATTTGTCTTGGCAGACCGGACGGGACGGGGCTCGGCCCCCCCTACCACGAGTACTTGCTTGCCCCACTAACACATATCCAGAGCCCCGACGACCTTGTCCAGCCTCACAGACAATAGATGCGGGCTCGGTCTGCGGGCTTCGACAATGCGACAACGCCAAGGACGACCTCTAAATTAGTAACCGCAATAACGCTGGCCGGGGGAACGGGAGACATGCTCTTTAAATACAAAACAGATCACTTTGATGTTTTTCTTTTGTTAAGACGACGCCACGTGAATCTTGCCCTGAATAACTTCCAGGAGCCATGAACACCTAGCCCTGCTTTATCTAACATTTATCTTTACGACGTGAGTAAAGTTAACTGCCTGATGAGTGTGTCAAGAAGAAATAATGAAAGAAGCTTCCAACGTTTACAAACGACAAAAAAATTCTAATCGCCTTCAAACACCAAATGTCGGCACCACGAGTCCGAACACTCCTCACAGACATAACCCTATTTAAATTAAATTAAATGTAGATGGATAGAGTACGTATAAAAATGATGAAAGTACATTCGTACCGAGACGTAAATCTAATCGACGTCGTAGCTCAGTTGGAAGTGCCCATGAGGACTAGTCAATGGACCCGAGTTCGATACCCTTCTCCATCGAATATTTTCCATCATTCATTGGGAAGCATTTTTTTTAGGGCAACAAGCTACATGAGGGTGATCCACATTGGGCAACTCCCCTTTAATAGCATAGGAAGGAGTTTGAAAGGTGGGATGCGGAAGGGTAGAGGAAGGTAGCCAAGGGTTACTAGGGCCCCCGGGCTGTGGGTTAAGGATGCTACCCGGCATTCGCCTATTGAAATGCAGGGAAAACCCTAGAAAAACCTGCATCAGGTAGGTCGGGCATTGGGTACTTGTCCCATGCCCTTCCGATAGCGGGAGAGGAGTTTTCTGTGGGGACGCAGCATTCCCTTCTCCGTGCCTCGACCAGTTTAGGAGGCAGCTGGCCGACTATTCTAATGGGAATAGCGGACAACTCTTACCGTATGCTCAAGGTCTGTGACCCCGGAACATACACCTCCCAGAACAGACCGAAGTTCCTCGGCTTGTGGAAACCTTAGTTCAAAAACGGAGAGGAAAAGGCATCCCCAAAGGTAGCCCCTTCGTATCTCTCCTAAAAGGTTCTGCCTGCGAGAGAATATCCCTCGCAGGCCTACATACCCTACATTGGGAAGCACAACTTTTCGTCCTTAAATTAGGAGCTCTTCAAGAATCCACAGAAAAAAAAGAGTATTTGTTCGCACAAGATTCCTCTTAATACCTGAAGAGGGCCTCACTTAAGGACGAAACTTTGTGTTTATCTATGAATAATTTATAATGTCTTTATTAAATATTTCATTCTGATTTATTTCCATTATATGATATAAAATCTTCTAATATAAATATATAAAATACTCAGTAAGTCAGACAACATGTGAAGGACAAAACTAAATATATGGAGCAGTAGAAAACTAAGGATTTAAAGAAAATCGTATTGACAAAGCTGAGAAAAACTGCGGATAGAAGAGTAAGAGAATAAAGACTTACATCCGGAATTAAGGATGTGAATTGAAATTATCGAGGACGAGGAGAATTTTAAAAACCAAATAAATGGTTCTAATAAAATAATAAAGAGAACAAACAGGCATGCAAAGATTCAAAGAATAAAATATCGGATATAAAATGAAAATAAAAAAAACAAAGGAAAATACAGGAAGGAGCGTGATGAATTTAATGTCGATAATTGAATCAGAGAAAAAAATAAGGAAGTTATAAAAGTGAAAAGAGAGAAGAAAACTTAGGAAACAATCAGAAAGAAGTGTGAAAAGACGTAAAATATTAAGGGAAGCAGAGTCTAAGAAGTATTGAAAGGGTAAAACTGTAAGGGATAACAAAGGTGACTATACAAAGTTGTAATACTAACAATTTGTTTATTTTACACCAGTTATGTGCTGACAGTAGATTGTATCAACTGAGTGGAGTCTCAAGTTCTGTTCTTCCTCCGAAGATTTAAGCCTTCGAGGAGAGTTTCGTGGCCTGGAAGGATTACGATTTCTGCCTCTTAATAAATTACGAGAGAAGGAGAATTTGCCGGACCGTCTTTAGCGTCATACATTATTCACGCAATTCATCTAGATGGTTGCAAAAGGGGGAACCGGTTTCCTTGATTAAATATCACGGTTGCGATGTAGCAGGATCCGAACAGATATGAAAACCTTAAAGTTTCTCTTGTAGATAGATTAACAGACAAGGACTTACAACGATGGTATCGTTATAACTCGTAACTGGAATTCATTACATCACTCTGTCTTATATATACTGTAGTTCTCCTATTGTCACGGGGATTTTTACTTTAACACTGAATATGCTGAAATTTAATTATTTATTCAATTATGGTTAATTTTTTAATAATAAGGCAGGTTAAAATTAAATAGTAGAACCGTCTATGACACTTTTTATCAGGGGTTTGTGGACTCAAAATACTGTGTTAATAAATCTTTTTGTAGATGTTAGCTATTGTAACTTTCATAGCACCAACTTTGACGGGGTTATTGTTTCGATACTCCGCCGGTTTCATTCGATATGCATCCAGTCAAGTCGACTCAAGGCAGCCCGAAGCTCTCATCTGATAATCCGCGTTCCAGGAAGAGGGTGGCACAGTCCTACTCATCTTAACTCTGTCTCATTAATCGCTAATTCACTATTCTGAAACTTCACGACTTCTCAATAACGAACAACTTCACGACTATTTATTTTTGAAGCGGATTGAATTTTTTTCTAATCACAAACGAGAAACTTTTCAGGGAAACTATTGTTTAGAGACAATTAGGAACTAAATAAATAAATATGTATTACTGAACCTGGAAGAAGAATTCACTTAATATTTATAAAGTGTAATTATCAGTTTTTAAAATATCTCTATAAGGTACAAAGATATTAATTTAGAAAAAAAAAACAAATGATATATATATGAAAAAAATTTTGCGGAAATATATAACTGAAAATAATTCATCAAGGAATGAAAAAATTTCATATATTTATGAAAATTAAGGGGTAAAAGTCTATGATAAATTAAGAAATTTAATTCAAATGGATGAGAAATATGCCAACACATCCAAACGCATGTACTCATTTTTAATTAATTTTTCTCACTTCCACTTGTAATTAGTCTCAGAAACCGTTATGACTATTTATTAATTAACTTCTTTTTTGTCAAAATATTATTTTTTACTCGTCTTCTAACGTATTGTAAGAAGTTATACATTAAAATTATTATCTTACTTGTAGTATTTCTCCTCTTTGCATAGGTTGTATATAATTAAAGGAACAATTAGCATAATATATAAATTTATGTTAACAATTTAACAGAAAAAATTTTGGATTCCTCCATCAACTTCCAAGGGCAGAAATTTCTATCTTTATTGTTTCTTTAATTATATGCAACTGACGAGGTTCTAAATTTTAATGTTAATAAATTATGAATTTTGGACATTTTACACTCATTATATTTATATTAATTTTTACGACATTTTGACGTATCATTTTAAATAAATAAATAAAAATGCGTATAATGTTTCACTCTGAAATGGAGAAATGTATTCTGAGAGGAAAATAAAGCATCATGAGAAGAGAGAGAGATATCACAGAGGATTTCCCATGTTCCTCGGGAGCTCACAGAGAGCTTAACTACCACCGCAGGCTTTGGAAACGATTGGAGTCGAGTCGAAATCTACCGAAAGGTATTTATTCGTTACGAAATGGAAACGAGGAGTCTATAAGCACTTTTGTGGCTAGTGTGTAAATAACGTAGAGGATGAACATAGGGCAAACTAAAAGGCCACTAATTATCATAATCAAAGAGCATACGTCCACATTCACAAAAAATCTGTAGTCTCCAAACATATCATCAATTCGAAGAGCTCATTTCATTGGAAAATTGCTAAGATTTTTTATGTTGACAACAGCCCGGTAATATTCCATAATTGCATCAGAAATCACCTGACGCAAGCAACAAGGATCCTCACGAACGTTGAGAGGTATTTATTTAACTGTTAATCGTCAACTTTGGCCAATAGGAGAACAATTTGATTTAAATTAGCAAATGATTCTTTTCACTAAATTTAATAATCGGATTATTTACGCGTACAAATTCAACTCCCTTCAGATTATTTGCCAAGGTAATACGAATGTGAAGTAGTTAAGGGTACGTTGTACCCGCTGAATAAGGATGTACCTCCCAGTCACACTTAATGACTAGCGAATTAAAGTCGTAATTGGCACCACTGCAATCAGACAAAAGAAAGGACCTCTCAGTCTCTCTGACTCTTGAAGAAAGAAACCGGTTTCGGAGGCCCCCGTATGCTAACACTAATTCTGCGGAAAATTTAATTACTGCAATGCCGCCGAACGGTTTGCGTAGAAAAAAAAATTGGGTTAGTTTATTATCCTTGCTCCCCTTTTTTTGTTTGAGCTGTTGTTTATATCCCGCCGATTTTTAAATAGAACTATAAGTCGTGCTCCGCTCTTTCAAAAAATAAATTTAAAGTCCTTACAGATAATGAAACAAATAGAACTTGCATAAGAAATTTCTAGTATCCGTTATTAAAAATCATGGATTCGTATTAATTAAACTTTTTTATTAGAGGTAATAAATTGGAATGAATGGCCTTTGAAATTTAAGCTCAATATTATATTCTGAGCTTTACCGACTATAAATGATGACTGAGTAGAGCCAAAGCTACGAGGAGTCGCCTTAATTAATCATTTCCCTTCAGAGAAACGGTAAAGGAAACTTTTTTTTTTCCAAACTCACTGAACGTGACTCCATTAAAGTTCCATTGACGTACGATTGGTATGTAACACGAGTAAATTTTTGCTCTCGCTAATTGGCCTTTGTAAATCTAATTAGCGGCTTCAGCTGGACAGGGGAATGTAGACCCCGAGGAATTTCGAGATACATTCGCTACGTAATAGATATTGATAAGGACGCTTTCTCTTAGCGCGGTCGAACAGCGTTGCCAATTTATTCGCGGAGACATCGTGTTGGTGTAATTCCTCGGAATTTTCTATGTGACATAAAAAAAGGTCGCAAACAACGATCGAGAATAATTTATTAATATCGATTTAAAAAATCAATAGAACTCATAAAGCATATACGTCAAGGATTTTTTTAATTGGCATGTAAAGTAGTAATTTCAACATCAATAAGATTATAATGCTAATAGAATTTGTATTTGGAACCTCATATAACAAAATTTAACTTAGTTAATTGATATTACGACTTACAGAAATAACCAGATAATTATAACTTCAGTCTAGTCGTTAGGTAAATAAATATCCGAATAACAGACAAAAAGAAGTGCTAACTTTATTATATTGTTTTTAATTTATTATATTATTTAAATTCATTTATTAAAATGTACTATTTATTCTACCACTTATTTTTGTCTGTAATTTGGCTATTTATTTACCTAATTAGAACACTTTTAACATAGACCTTTTATATTTCGATTCTAAGAGTGAAAACCTCACACACTTTTTTTAAAAAATGTTACAAGGTTTTAAAAGAAAGTTTTTTTTGGGGGGGGGGTTTAGACAGGGTATTTATAGGGTAATTCACATAGTTGCAACTCCCCTCTTATAGCATAGGAAAGTGATTTGAAAGGGGGGATGCGGAAGGGTGGAGGAAGGTAGCCAAGGGTAACTAGGGCCCCAGGGCTATGGTTTAAGGATCTTACCCGGCATTCGCCTAAAATAAATGCAGGACAAACCCTAGAAAAATCTGCATCAGGTAGGTCGGGCATTTGGTACTTGTCCCACGCCCTTCCGATGGCGGGAGAACAGTAGGTATCTGAATACATTTATATTGCAATGATACGAAAAAGACTGGAAGCCCTAAATTTTATTTGCTCTTCAGTTTGAACCATAGGTATTTCTTTTCCAGTAAATATTTTGAGGCGAAGTATTTTTATCTCTGGTTTACGACGAAAATCTAAGAGAGACTTGTACATATTTTAAATAACAGCAAAGATGAAATTACATAGGTCTTGCTAGCCGAAATGGTTATAGCTGGCATGAAAGCCAGTTCGTGCATTTAAAATTTTATTAAATAATTTTTGGGGCCTACTAATTGAATATCTAGATCTTTATTACAATAAAATTCACCATGATTGAAGATCACAAAAATTAATTGTCATAATTTTCATATATTAATATGTTTACGTGATGAAGCCAAAAATTAAGGGACGAAACGCAGTGCTTCTTACGTTTTTCCTATTTGTTTTGAATTCAAGATTAATTTAACCATTGCAGTAGATATTTGGTATTCAACTTTTTCGGCTTTCTTGGCCGTATATTTATTTATCTTTTAACTACACTTGGAGGTAAATACCGATAATTTTCTATTTGTTCAAAAGGAAAATTATTTACTTCCTAAAATGTTACGGTCAATAGTTATTAGTTTAGGTACCACAACATTCTAAAAATGTTATAAATTGTATGTTTCCCAAGTTAGTGCTACAACAGTTGGGTAAATAAGTGATTGGTATTCCTCTGACTACAATAAAGGTAAATTATCAATTAAGGAAGGGGTATTTGTGCATTTTCCGGATGTGAATTCAGAATTGCCACATCTCCGAGTATTTTCACTCTTTTCACGCTACCCCGCCCAACCCTTCTTTTAGATTTATTTGTTTCTCCCATAAAATAAAAACGGCATTCTTCCACAGTTAATTACTTCTAATCAATGAAAACGATTAGTCGAAAAAATATCTTAAATCATTTAGAATCAACCACTGATGAATAATTTCTGAAGGGCAATATTTTTTGACGTAATAATATTTTAAATCAAAACCAGATCATTATTTCAGACTCAGAAACTGTCCTAGGGTCATGATCTATTCAACAGCAACCGCTTCCGGTCGGGAACATTTCAATTATTCTCAGTGATCGTCGGGGGAGGGACATATCAAAGAAAAACCGGGATGATAAACCTATCAGTGTTTCTGCCGAAGTTCCTACACAGAATCGGATATCAGAATGGCGGCGAGACTTCAAATTGGCACGTTAAATATTAGTCAAAGCATACGCGCACGCCCTCTTTGGCAACGGTCGTCTCAAATATTTAGAAGAGGCGGTCCAAATTACAAGCAAGCTTGGCTTCGGAAACCTGCGCGAGCTTAATCAATAGGACAGTCCGTCCTTGTTCCAATAACCTTTTGTTGAAGACATCCTTTAAATATTTCACGCCAGGGACGGCCATTAAGCCTCGTGATTGATCCACGACGGACGAGTGTGGAATACACGAGCCACCTCAATCGTCCTTGATAACCTCAACGTCCATGGGTGAATCACTGAGTCTCTTGCGTTTTCACCTGACGAAAACAACAAGGATTTCAGTAACGTTACGTGGAGCTATTTATTTATCTTATTGGTATAAAAATTCAAGAGGTCAATAACTTTAGATGTAGTGGACCTGTTTACCTCGTGCTGGAACTCTTAAAGTGGTACTTTCCTTACATCTGTCAGCACTATCTGCGCTATATTTTCAAGTAAGGAATTATTGGAGAAATCTCTGATTGTCATTTTACGTCTCCCGCTACATTATTCTCTTCTTGCCTCATGCGGTATCGCACCCCGGCCCACTGGTTGTCCAATCATTTAATTACACAGCTGTCGCCCATTCGACCTGATCTCTCCTGTTACAAAACAAAAATGCTGGGGGGGGGGGGGCAATACCGTTGGAGAGAGGTAATAGTAAATTAACACAATTACATATCGCTCCGTTACATTGTATAATTTTCTCCAGACTGTTGAAATTATTTAAAAACTGTTTTATGTGAAAACTAGTGTAATGAATATCAAACAACAGGTGTATAGATTTAATTAAAGACTTACTAACTTGGCCAATTCTTTATTAAAACCCAATATTCATCTCCGCTTTCGTCCGGTGTCAGAACGTTCCGAGACCATTTCTATGAATTTTACCAGGACCGAGCCGAAGTGAAGCTATTCCTGACCTTTCCGTGTTGTGATCGGTCAAAAGGTTCACCGATGCTATTCTTGTCTTGATGTGTCGGATTCGGTAATGATAAGATCCAACGCCGAGTTAATTTGAAACACTGAATCCCTGGTTAATGATGTTCTTAAGTTAGCTGGGCTCAATCAGCAACCCGCGTGTTTTAGAATCTTGTCATCTTGTGTCCAGTCATCAGTGAAATCTTCGGCCACCAGAGATTTATCTGGCTGTTTCGGAGGCAAATGTATTTGGTGTTCAGCACAGCGCTGATCAATGGTTCGCAACCGTTTCTCCGATATAGTCTTGACCGTAGAAGTTTGTAATCCCATATTGTCTTTCACTGGACCCAGAATTTATTTGTTCGTGTTCCGAAAACCCCTATTTTTTACGTTATATTTGGTTAGAATCCTTTCCAATTTTCGCTGGCGTGAGGTCATCAAAGGTTCATCCTTTGCTTATTTTTCATGACTAGTTTTTCGGAATGCCTTTCGTATCTGGGTTTCAGTGTACTGGAATACTCTCATGATTATTGAAATCTGGAGTGAAGCTTTCGGAGTCAGATACGGTATGAGCTCTATGTAAAAGACTGGCCATTGCTATATATTTTCTGAGCTAGGTTGTGATAGCTCTTATCATTCATATATAAATCTATATGCGTAAGCTTCCTGCGTAACTGTAAATCAAATTGTCAAAGCATAGGAAACGGCCATCTTTTTACAAATCTTATCGTAAATTGTATATAACTGTGTAAATAATTAGGAATTAATTTAATGCTTAATGGAAGAAGAATTTTGTTTTTATATGCGTAGTTTCTAAAGCTTTATCTTCAATAAAAATTCGTAAAGAAATTGCCAACTACTGCGGATAGTGGAAAACCCATGGCTCTTAATTAATGTAATAATTTACGTCTGAGTAGAAAGTCGTCGACGAGAGAGAGACACACACAGCAGCTCTGCCCTGCGGATGAATGATTCTTCCGCGGGTAACTCGGGTGACTTGACTATAAATAACTTTCACAGGCGCGAAATTGCGTTTCGCTATTGGCTCTCGGCGCGTCGAGTCGCCCGCGGGATAGTTTACTGTTCGATATTAAATGCGCCGACGGGGGAAAATCGATTAAGCCACGTCGATATCGTAAGTCAGGGAACCGCCCGCAGAGACCAACAGCCGACACGCTTTAACGCGTGGAAAATGGAGCGAATTAAGTAAGCGGCGGCCGCCGTCAGCGCAGCGCTGTCGACACACACACAATACGAGCCGCAGCCCTCGAACCAACGTCAGCTAATTACCATGCAATCTCAAGGGCTCGAAAATATATCAACATTAAATATTTTCAACCACTCGCACAATTCCTTGAAAACGTGAGAACTGATACCAACAAAATTAAAAAAATAAATTACATAATATATTAAATATAATGATTAAAAATAAAAGATTAAAATTTCAAAAAGATCTTAAGTTTTATCTTCAAAAAATTCAGTGAATAAACATAGTTTCCATACAAATACATGACAATCAATAACAGGTAACTGATGACACTGGTACCAATTTTGATAGAAACTGTTCCACACATTAATTAGAAGCTTAATTTAAAATAATAATCATATATAATAAGATAACTAACATGTTAATAGTTCTATTAAAATTATTTCGTAAAAACGCATCTCTCGGGAAAAGGTCAGTCGGAATCAGGAGCTTTGGGGAAAAAGTCAATCGGCATAACGTCGTCCGGAAAACGTACGTCGCGTCGGGTTTTTTGTACTAGGACCCTTTGAACAAATGTAACTTGTTATAGTATAAAATATCTTTGTCACAGTGATTTTAAGACGAGTCCTTTGGTACTAACATTTTTTAAAGGAATATGTTTTCGACAAAGTAATGCTCGAGTGAGATTCAGACTAACATTACGTAATTCTTTCTTATCAGGAATTATTTTCAAACGTTATAAATTACGACCTACAAATTCCTCCAACGAATTGAACTAATTTCCACATCGAATCAAATTTAAAAGTAATTAATGTCCCCAGGTTCGAAAGTTTTTAATAACGGGGCCCAATACGTCGGATTGCTTTGCGTGTGAATAATGCATTCTAAAATTCTTTTCCCCTCTCCCCGCTCTTTTTTTTCTCTCCAGTTTGATTTATCGTGACCTCTGCGATCATTCCGCGGGGCCAACGTTCGTTTCGATATCTACAAATCGCCGATTTCCTGCCGCCGGTTCCGAATATGGCTAATGCTACTTTCTAATGCGCTCACCTTCGGGGCTCCTTTACGCCCACACACTCACACTCGCTTGTCTGTATTTCGTATGTAGATTACGAACCTCCGAGGATTAGCACTAATGCGAGACACGCACAAGGACCACTAAATTTCGAGCAGTATCTCGAGTCAGAATCGCATTTAAATAAATACGTCTCGTATATTCCGTCTTGCAACAGAGTGACAAGTGGTGTGGGTCGAAATTTGATTTTCATTGGGGTAATATTTCCGTCTGAAACGGCCTGTAAAGAGGACTCACCGTCATGAATCTCTCTTCAGGAAATCTGACGCTAAATACCGTAATTTAACCGCAAACAATTTCACAGTTACGAATCCATTTCATTACTCCAATGTGTTATCATGTATTATTTTTCTGACGTTAATGCCCGGAAACTGTTTCTATAAATCAGAGTTTTTCAGTGTGGGTGGTAATGAGAGTTCTCGTCGGAATCGGACATTCACAGAAACAAATACATTTTTAATATTGAATTTGATTATATATAATTTAATAAACAGCAAAATGAAAAGAAAAACTTATTAAAATCAAACGAAAAAATTACAATATCAGAACGTGTTATCCACTCTTTTGGGACTTCATCAGATATTAGACCTAAAAAAAATCCTTTAAGATGTTAACTATAATAAAAATTTGTACGATAAATTATAATTGTAAAATGAAAATTAATTTACTTATATAAATTATTCGACTTAACAGATTTGAATTAATTCTGATATATATTGTAATATTTAAAAGGGTGGCTTTAATTTAAATAAAAGAATTAATTAAATTTACAAACAAAAGATTTTTATTGTAAGCAATAACTCAAAAAAGTAAAAAAATTATAATATTGAAATTCTCAGGGTCTCCACTGGGTTTGATAATGGACGAATCAATAATATTTAAAATTTTATCAACAAAAAATTACAATTAAAAGAAAAAGAAATTTATTCGTCAATTAAACTAGAACGAATAATAATGTGAACTAAATTAAAAGGAAAAAGGATTGATTGATTAACAATTTTAATTAAAAGAGAACGAAATATGACGGCTATCTTTCAATTACGTTTACATAATTAATTGTTTCGTAAATTGTTACTCACGTCTGCCCATTACTCAAATCTCCCTACGAACTTAACTCCTCAATATCTTAATACAAACTGTACTCTCGTCTCGCAATTTGAGCGCGCATACGCCATTTTGACTGACCTTCCGACAAAGGAACTGAGCCGGATTTTCTATTGTTGTTTCAAAGGCTCCTGCCGCTACAAAGGATTTCTCAAACAATTTATATTTTTAATTTCACAATTAATGTCTTAAGTAATTGGCATTACAATATATATATATATATATATATATATATATATATATATATATATATATATATATGTTAAAATTAGACATGAAATTTATTTAGGCCTATTACGTGACGATGTCCCAAAAGAGTGGACAAAAAGTCGTAATATTGTATTTTTTTATGATAAAGTAAAATGAATTAATGGCGTTGAGTCAGAAGTTATCTACACATTTTACTACAAAAAATGTAATTGATAACAACCACAACGACGTTTCGTCCTCCTCTGCGACCACATTGGGTTTAATAACAAATGCAATCAAAACTAATCCCAAAAAAAAATTGAATTTTATCTTGACACGACTTGCTATATCTCACGACCAACGCGTTGTTACGATGATTCGTCGTTTCTCTGAGATAATTTTCCCTTACTGTCTTGTATGTTTCAACACATTCAATTAGATCGTGCGTGTAACGAGGGTTTTGACTGGACCGCACGGAGCTGCTAATTAGATTTCAGTTAGGTGCAAGGTAATTAGAGCAATCAAATAAAATTGTCTGGACGGCCATTTCATCCTCCACCTTATGATCTTTAATAACGTCACGTACAATAAAAATTACCTCATTTGAGTTCCCTCATAAGAGAAATCGATTATCCCGAATGCATTTGCACGCAGTTACGTCACAACTACAGACAGAGGTGGAACAAAAAAAATGAATACAGCTCGTAATGTAATGAGCTGCCCTTTTCGTGATCTCACGGCGACATTAAACGAAGTCTGCAGATGTTCACATCCAGTTTGCATTTAGCATTACAACAAAGCGTTGAGCAACTCTCTTTAATGAGGAAATATCGCCCCGTGCATTGTGCAGCATAAATTACACTCGTCTTCAAATAACATTACGAAGTAATAAACTGATCCATAAAAAATAGTTATCTCACGTTGTCGCAGTAAAGTCTTTTAATATCTCCATCACCTGGGTTGCTTTTCTGTTCAAGTTAAGAAAGCTTTAAATGACAGCTATTTATAAATTACGAAATAATTAAAATTATTACAATACAATTTACATACAAAAATATATCAAACCCTTAAGAAATGTTGCATATAAAATATAACAGACATTTACAGATTAAGTATGGGGTATATATTGAATAATTTCTATCGCGTGTACACTTGTGGTTCTGGCTACTGAAACAATAACCATATAATCATGAAACTGCAGGAACCTCGTAATTCAGGTCCAAATAAGGTATATGGTAAATCTATCAGATGTATAATATATATATATATATATATATATATATATATAAAATCCAATTTCCGTGTTACCAATCAATTTCATTAAATAAATATATTTTTTAAGTTTACTATTAATAATATAATATTTACAATTAATTGTAAATAATAAACTACACAAAATTTCATCCCTTATTTTCTGGGGATATTTTTAGGTGTTTTAAAATGCAATATTGTAAAAATAAAGAAAAATTAAATAATATAAATATTAAATTTCTAAACTAATTGAAAATTTAACAATCTCTGGAAAAACTTACATGTGAATGAGATAATATTAAAATTCTTTCGAAAATTCATAACTGTAGTTGAAATTAAATAATTTAGTCCAATTCACCATCTATTTATGAAATTTAGGAAATGTAAGTTATTCCTGTGATTCTTAAACTTATAAGTTTTCTTAAAATGTTTTCTTGACCTTATGCAATTTTTTATTATTTTTCAAATATTTATTTTTACACTAAAAAATTATGTTGAAACGTTCGCTATTTTATTTTTTTTGTAAATATTAAATTAATCCATTAACTTATTACAATTGTTTTTAACTTAATCGCCCACACATATCCTTATTAATCATAATTTATATTATTTAATTATAACGTTTATAATTTATGAAAAAATAATTAAAAATGGAAACAGAATATTCTGAGAAATACGAATTAAATTCAATACGTTCCTTCATCGTTTAAACCCCTTTCCTGGTTTCCAGTTCACAGATTTCCTGACCACGCCCTCCCCGGCAGTCTCCGTGACTCTAAATCTCCTATCCGAAGGCTATTATCTATTCCGAGACACGCACGCTCGATAATTGGACTAATTAGAATTTTACCCCTCGCTATCGCGGATTAGCATTCACCTGTCACCATCGAGAATTAAACTCATTGTCTTATCTTCACGTTAATTGCCATTACCAAAGAGGTAAATTATATTTACCCGTTTTCTGTCTACTATTTTCCTTGTTTCGTCTTCCCCTTTTTTCGTCTTTTCTTTCAGTTATTAATACGTTAAGAGGTCCAATATAACCAAGGCTGAAACGTCGTGTCTGTTTTATTATATTATTTTAACTTTTTCAAAATAAAATTTTTAATAATAGGCTAATATTTTTTAACTTGTAAGTCATTTCAATGTATAGCTATGGTAAAACCAAAATAATTCACGAACAAAAATTAAAATTACTATGTTAAAATAATTTTGTAAAAGATTTTTTTCTCTCCTTTCTCTGGTTCATTTTTTTTGTCTGTTGTATATCTTGTGGTTCATTTTTTTATTCCTGCTCCCTTTCCTCGTCCATTTTCCCGCTTTACTCGGACAATACTTAATATCAGTCTGTATATGTAAAAATTTTAAAATATATGAATATAATGATTAGGTTTTTTCTGCGTTCAACTTGTGGTGACTTACAATGTTTCAGAAGGAATGTAAGTTGAATGATAAATCGAAAATACGTCACGATGTAACCCAACTTACGAATTAAAATTGGTTAGAAAAATATTATTTGAATAATAGTGTTCAATGGTGACTTATTCTACAAGCAGTGTTTCTTTTTCTGATTTTATGATGAATTGAGACTGAGAGGAGATTCGGCACGGCACGGTTCTGCTCGGCACGGCACGGTTAATGCAAGGGAATGGTTGAGCGGCGATTACGACGAGGTAACTGTTTCTCTTGTAAAGAACCTGTTTGGGACAGTGAATGGAGTGTCGTGGGTGCGCCTCTCAGCACAGGTCTACCTTTTGTTTATCCTGTTAGCCGAGGCCGTTGGTGAAGATATACGACGACGGGAAACTTCTCGTAAAACTAGACAAAACGACGCACAAACAGGAAAATAACGGAGACAGAAATGAGCGTAAGCAAATTTGAGTTTACTTCGACACGGATTTATTGTTGTAAATGTTCATAGGTTGGCCCGTCGAAGCGACCACAATCAGAAACCCACCAATAACTCTTCATTTTATACCAACCTTCAACTCATTCTTCTCTTAAATCAATAGACACAATTTCAGTTAAGGACACAATTTTATTTTACCCTTGACATCCATTACAAATCTCAGTATGAAATATCTACAACATACGCAACACACATGTCTGCTAAACTCAGAACTTTGAAAAAAAATTAACGAACCTCTTCTAACCGACATTTTATTCAATTCAACGACGTTTCAGTACATGTTTTTCAATTTCATCCGATTTTAATGTCAATCCGTGCCTAAGGTGTTTATGGTAACAATTATTTTGTCATACGTGGTTGACGTTTTAAAATAGGCTTAAGTGTTCGAAATGTGTGTTGTGAAAATATTATTACCGCAGAAACATAAGAACCAGATTGAAGTTAATCCCACACGAATTTTCAAAAATGTATTGAAACGTCGTTAGACTGAATAAAATATTTAAAAATGCCTTCTTAAAAAATGTCCTTAATTTATTTTATTTATGATATTAATAAAAGAAAGAAAAATGAAATATAATTTTAATATATATATATTGAATATTAAATTTATTTATTGCAACCTTCGATACATTAATATCCATTTCGAAAGCGTCTGGAAGTACAGTCCTACTTCAGCCTTCTGAAGGCTTTAACTAATTAGCACG
Organism: Zhengitettix transpicula; assembly: GCA_037074705.1. NCBI lineage: Eukaryota > Metazoa > Arthropoda > Insecta > Orthoptera > Tetrigidae > Zhengitettix > Zhengitettix transpicula. The sequence goes on from CM073596.1 coordinate 48,512,391, forward strand.
TCCATATGAGTACGGATGAACTCTAAATGGTCTTGAAAGTAATGGTGAGAGAGACTGAGAGTGCAGAAAGCAAAAATATCCTTGAAAATATTACTGAGCATAAACGGACGGCCTTCACCTGAGTAACGTGGGAATGTCAAGGGGGAAAACCCAAAAAAAATGTGTCTTGAACCGGACTCCCGAAAACCCGTTACTGGTTTATTGTAATGTCATTGAAATAGCTTACTCACATCGTGAAGGTTTGTCACCTGTTTGCGAAGGATAAATAAAATATCGTAACATGAGAATAAAATGAGAATTTATCTGGCAAAGGAGTAGCATCATTTAATGATGTGTATATAAACATTTAAATAAACAATCATAACATCAGTGCCCAAAATACGATCTTTGTACACAGATAGGAAAGATAAACAGGTTTATTCGTGTCCCAACTGTCGACAGCTAGTGTAGTGTTTATTTAATTTGTAAAGAAATAAATTAAATGGTTAAAACGGTTCCTGTCACAGTTTTTCCTAAGAGAAAGAATATCAGATTTCTAAATATTTACCTCTAGCAATTTTTCAAAGCAGCCACAAAAATAATTCTAAGTGGCGTCTCTGCTCTATGGCCCAAAATCTCCTTACAGAAAAAGTGACATATAAAGATTCTTTGTTATAAAATGTAATAAATAATTTATATAATAAATATAGATTTCCGAATGTTAAAAAATATTAATATTTATGGCACCCCACAATTTTTAAAATCATCATAATTCAATATCTAAGAATATTTTATCAATGAAATCAGCCAATTATTCATGGATTAATTTAAAACAATTTAAGGTGTAAAATTTAATTAAAATACAAATTCTTAATAATTCATTAGATGAGAATTCGTAATAATTAATTATATTAAAATTTTTATGAATTTGTGTTTTAATTAAATTTATAAATATTAATTAGTAATAATTAATTATATGAGAATTGATATGAATTTCTAGTTTAATTAAATAATACACGCGAAGAGGCCCCAATATTTAGGGAAGAAACGTAGCGTATTTAATTTGCTTTTAATAATTCTCTGACTCATTGCCTGATGTTATTTAATTTATTGAAAATGTCATATAAATATGATTGTTAAAAATATTTTATTTAACTAAAAAATTAAGAAATTTTGGCTCAAAGTTTTCCGAAGAAACAATATTTAGAATTATAAGTATTTGTTCCCATTAATATTCGTAATAATTAAGTACGAAAAAATTTAAGTACAGCCAATGCAATATGGCCCGAAATCCTCTGAGATGAAGTCACTAATTATTTTTTTCTTAAAAGTCCACTTTTTTTTTTTTAGGGCAACAGGCTTCATGAGGGTAATCCACTTTGGGTAACTCCCATTTAATAGCATAGGAAGGGATTTGAAAGGTGGGGATGCGGAAGGGTGGAGGAAGGTAGCCAAGGGTTAACTAGGGCCCCCGGGATATATTTCAAGGATCCTACCCGGCATTTGCCTAAAGAAATGCAGGGAAAACCCTAGGAAAACCTGCATCGGGTAGGTCGAGCATTGGGTACTTGTCCCACGCCCTTCCGATAGCGGGAGAGAAATTTTCTATGGAGACGCAGCATTCCCTTCTCCGTGCCTCGACCAGTTTAGGAGGCAGCTGGCCGACTATTCCAATGGGAATAGCGGACAACTCTTACCGTATGCCCAAGGTCTGCGACCCCGGAACATACACCTCTCAAAACAGGCCGAGGTGCCTCGGCTTGTGGGAACCTTAGTTCAAAAACGGAGAGGAAAAGGCATACCCAAAGGTAGCCCCTTCGTATCTCTCCTACAATAATTATATATATTATATATCCATATTAACTATTTATTGCACCACCTAATACCAGAAATCTTTATGTATGTATATTTTCTTTAATTAAACTTTAATGTGAATATTTTCTAAAGAAAAATTTCAGAGATTCTCCAGTAAAAATTCAAATTTTTATTATATTATAATATATGTAATATGTATGGAAGAATATTCCATTTAAATAATTTTTTCGGAGGAAAAAGGATGCAAATTTCTTATATAGACTCTTATATTTGACTCAGGTGAAACCACAAAAGTTTCCAAGTGGCTTAAAATCCCCCGTGAGAAATTTATCATTTCCCTCAGTTTGTGTTCACTAATGATGACATTTTTTAACATATAACTTAACGACAAAACGTGCAGAAACTTCAAAATCATGAATACAACGATAAAATAAAAAATTGGGAAAATTAACTACCTGTTTTATACGAGTAGTTGTTTGAGACAGGATCTTTAATTAAACGTCTCGCTGCTGTTCAAACATCGATAACGAAACAGTCCGAGAAATATTTTCCAAGTTAAAAACAATTCTACGTAGCTAAAATAAACCTCACAACAATAAACTGAGTCATTTCAATTACGTACATTCATTGAGTGTCAATTACGTTTCCGATTATTTAATTTTAAACTGTAATAAATTCGATTTACTGGGTTTTCTACACTTTTCCTGCTAACATGAGAGAAGTGAACAAACCACACACTCAAAATCCTATCTATCCTCTCTCTCTTCTCGGTCGCGGTCGGTCGTGGTGATAAGCGCCCAGAGCCATCACAGTGGCGCTTCGGACGGAGACAAGACTCACTTCTAGTGAATAGGGACGCATGTTCTTCAGAAGGTGGCTTCTATCACCACCTTGAATACTTAGATTTGATTTCTAAAGTATGTTAGATATAACATGCTGATAGCAATCGGGCTGCTGTAATTAAATAAAACATTTCGACTCGGTTATTGTACTTTTAAAAGAAATATATATATTCATTTAAATTATTTCATATATAGAGAAGGCGGACATACGCATATAGACTTTTAAACTTGAAACGCATCAAAATAAATGTCAAGGTAGACACTCTCAGAAAATTAAAAACTACAAAAAGAAACAAGTTTTCAACTGTTCCTGGGACCCACGATCCTGAACTGTGGGAACTTAATAACTTGTTTCGTTTAGTTCTGCTAATTTACTTTGTTAATTTGTAAAATACTTGAAGAAGATACAGAAAGGTATCAAAACGCCGTAATAATAAAAAATTAAAAAGTGTCTTATAAGGTCATTAATTGTTGTATTACCTACAAAAAAACCTTTAGTGCGGAAGTCGGTGACTCGAAAGAAAATTATTTCAGTTGTCGATAATAATCATTACTTAGTCGTAATGCTAATTTATAATTATCATTTAAATATCCCAACGATTCAGGATGAAACTTCCACCCCTAGATGTGGTCTCCATGCAGTTAGGGGTTAAAATTTGACACTACAGACATCGAAAGTGACACTATGACTCTGACAGACCCGGTAAAATATTTATTCGACGACAATTTAGGCAGTTTTCGCATATTTGAAAATGCCACTTCATTCCACCACCACCCGTAGGAGTGCAAAGGTTGTCTTACATCCTCAGTGTTTGTTCCTGGATCGTAAGTGGCACGTGTAGCCAGTTTATTTGAAATTGTTTCACAAATTAATTAATAACTTAATTTACAATGTATAATAATTTAACTGACATATAATTACTCAGCTTTATTTAGTGAAAACGCAGCTTTCGAAAAAAATGCCCATCCGGATATTGAGCTGTCGGGTAAAAGTTAGTCAGGATCATGTCGTCGGGAATCGTGCATCGGGAAAACGTCTGTCGGGAATTTGTACTAATCCAGTGTCTCTCTTATTAAGAAAAAATAATTAAATAGAGTTAATTACGATATTTCCGTCGGATCTCGGACTCCCACTTGGAAAAAAGTGTGGTCGGAATCTCCTCTGAATAACGATTTGTGGTTCTATAATTTATATAGTACACAAACACATACACAAACAAAAAATGAAATTGTTTTTATGCAACCACACATTCTCGTCTCCTTCATTTTCTCCTAAAGTTATTAAGTCGGAACAATTATGTCGATAATAGTTGCTGAGATTAGTGAAAGATAACGAGCCTCCAGGGGTTTCTAATGATAGTCGGGATGGGGAGGGTGGTGGGGGGGGGGAAGGAGGAGGAAACGAATGACACCAATTAATTGCGAGTTAATTGACGCAATTAAGAGATCCGGTTTTCTACCTCCGTCCAGCGACATCTAAAATTACTCTACTACTACGAATGTTGACTAAACAACAATTTAACACAACGATCAACGAGAATTATTTATGTAGGACTAGTTATTTTATTTACAGTAATTCTTTCACACTTTTCGGTTATAACTGGTAGCCGAAACATCTTCATTTTGTAACAGAAATGTGATACAACCACAGCCATATGAAAATTATTCTGACTTATTGCCCATTACATTTATTTATTTTTTATTATATGTCAGGCTAAATATAATTTTTTTAAATGAGATTTTTTCGTCATAAAAATACAGTAATTAGGATTATTATAGTTTTCTTATCCTATGTTTTCATTTTTTTAAATTCAAACTCCCTCTTCTACTTTAATACAGAGAAATGGCATATTCGGATTCACGTGGGAGAGGCTCAGTGCGTGGTCAATTTTGAAACACGTCTGTAAGGAGAAAGTAACGGACCTTTTCCGTCGTTCTCCTTGACTCGTAACTTTGTGAATAACGACGTAACGGACAGAGATTGTGTTAGGGAACCGAAACCAACATGGTTCCGGACACTTTGTCCTTCGTACATGTGGCTCGCATGTGGATGCACTTTAACGAGACCTTCACACGGGGAAAAGAAATTAACATTTATCGGCGAGGTAAAATATGTAAATTTCTTAAGACCCTTCGTCACAAACGTTTAATCAGTTACTATATTGGTTTTCAGCTAAAATAACACAGTGGGAAGAAACAAACATATATTTTAAAATGTAAAACAATAATTTCGACGCAAAATAGTAGAAATAATATATATACAAAAAAATTAGAGATCAATAGTATTATTTACATCTAAGCATAGTAAATTAAATTGGAAAATTCACATTATTGGACTTGCAAAAAATTAAGTAAGAATATACCCAACTCAGATAATATTTCAGAAAATTTTGTTAATTAATTAAACCAAAAATTCGTATTATTCAAACGAATTTTTGGGTTTAATTAATTATTAAATTTTAGCTGTAATTCTACATTCTTATCATTTTTTTGGATTGATTCAAATCTATCAGACTTGAACCATCGTGTTTGTCGCTCATTTTACGGACGCGGAGAAGGAAGGATATAACGTTATCAGACACCGGTGTCGACGTCGTTTTTTTTTAAGTCGTAGTTTCAGAAGGGAGACAAACATCAAAGGGAAAAGACGCCGGGAATTTCGGGTCAAAAATACAGCCGGCAGCTAAACAACCGGCGGTGACAAAAACACCTGTTGTTGAGGGTCTTAAGAGGAAAGAAAAGTCCGGTTATAAAGCACCAGCTTGTTTCTTGTGTGATATGTCACACAAGAATTTCCTCACTCAGTTTGTGCGTTATATAATTTTTTTTAAAAAAAAAAAATGTATTCCCCAGCGGCTTAAGCCCATCGTCGAGATTTCCTTTGACCGAGGAACGAAACGAAACGACCCTGACTCAATTAAAAGGTTCTGGCGCCGAGAAAGAAAGCTAAAACTTGGTGAAGCCGTCACGGCTTAGCAGATCGATAAGAGTTTTTGGAAGTTAGCACTTTCTTCAGTGACGAAAAAACTCTCACAGTAAGGAGAACATTAAAATGAACGTAAAAATAGGATGACTCAATTAATACTGATTGTTTAGCTCAATGATTAATTGTTTTTAGTCATATAACTCACGATTGTGATGCCAAAATTTATTGGTAGAGCAACAGCTTTATATCGTTAAAACCGAATAAAATTGTTCACCCTAGCAATACACAGATCATTTGATTGCGTTGACCAAAAGCAAAGCTCCAGATTTTCAGAATTAAATATTTTATAAAACTATTAATTAGGTTTTTTATTAAAATGGCAACTTATAAAAACATTGGAGATGTAATACAAAAAACGTTAATAAAATAAAATATTTTTCAAACCAGGAGAAAATGATTATATAAGTCAGATTGTAACGAGGAGGAGAATAAACAGGTAGAAATTTAAAAAAAAGAAATTTATATAATAAATAATAGATTATATTTGTCTTAAATGTGCCAGAAAGTCAAGAGAACTATAATAAATGGTTCACTAAAAAAATGATAAAATACAGATCGTAATAATATTTACAAACAAGAAGAGGTCTGAAAGAATTTTCTCCCCTTATAAATCATATATATATACGCGTTTTTCAAATATAATTTTATTTTTAATTAGTATTGACAGGCTAGCGATAATTTACGACGAGGCCGGATGAGATCTGTTACTTCAAAATTCAACATGATGTTGGGACGGAGAGTACGGACCGTAAAGGAGGAGGGGATTACGTCACAAACAACAAATTGGCTGCGATTCCTTGATTAATATTACACCGGTTTGTTGCGCTCAGTTATTTTATTTTTTATTTTATTTTTCCCCCTGACGCCTCCGAAATTGTGAATTGTTCGCTAATTGGGGGCGAGTTGGGCGAGCGTTAAGAGAAACGCTCGTTATCCTGTTATAACTGCCCGATAATTGCGATAAATTAACGCGCCGACTAGATAGCGAGGGACACACGTAATTAAAACCCTGTAATTGCAAAATTTTCCGACTGGATTAACTCTTCTCGCGCTGGTAGATCGCGCTGTTCCGGGTTGTGCCTAATATTTGTCAAATACTGACCTATTCCGAAGAGGGGTTTCTCTTTATTTTTATTTTTTTACTGAACAATCAATGCATCCAGACAATTGAATACTCTAATTTAATTTTTAAATGAAGTTGTGACAATATTGAAATTATTGGGAAAATAACCTCCAATAATAGCAGTATTTTGTTTATAGACTATTCCAAACATAAACAGCCGTACTACTTTTCCTATTCGTCAGATAATACCCTGATTTTTTTATATGAAATAACTTTGTTTCATCACTTATAAATTAATAGTCCAAATTTTTTATGCATGTTTAAACGCAACATATAAACATATACCTTTTGACATTATCCGATAAAAAAAACGATGCTGTATACAATTCAATATTCCAAAATACTGTATTTTCTAATTTATTAATAAATTCTTGAAAATTACAATTAACATTAGGGATTTAACTACTAACCTACAACGTTTCAAAACTAATAAACGGTAACGTCAGTAAAAATTAACATTTAAAATTTAAGCAAATCTGATAATTGTTTCGTTTACCACTGTCTAATTATTTTGTTAGTGTTTCGAGAACCAACTGGAAATAGTAAAGAAAATTTTTTAAATAGTTTATTTTCTTATAAACCCGATAATTCCTTTTATAGATATCTCTATTCTATAATCAACAAACTTCAGAAACCAGAATATATATATATATATATATATATATATATATATATATTAGGGCAACAGGCTACATGAGGGTGATCCACGTTGGGCAACCCCCCTTTAATAGCATCGGAAGGGATATGAAAGGGGGGATGCAGAAAGGTAGAGGAAGGTAGCCAAGGGTTACTAGGGCCCCCGGGCTATATTTTTTTAGGGATCCTAACCGGCATTCGCCTAAAGAAATGCAGGGAAAACCCTAGAAAAACCTGCATTGGGTAGGTCGGGCATAGGGGACATGTCCCACGCCCTTCCATTAGCGGGAGAGGAGTTTGCTGTGGGGACGCAGCATTCCCTTCTCCGTGCCTCGACCAGTTTAGGAGGCAGCTGGCCGACTATTTCAATGGGAATAGCGAACAATTCTTACGGTATGCCCAAGGTCTGTGATCCCGGAACCTTAGTTCATAAACGGAGAGGAAAAGGCATCCCCAAAGGTAGCCCCTTCGTATCTCTCCTATGAAACCAGAATAATGTTAATCAATTGTTTAATTTTTTTTGTATGGATTTCGCGTGCAAGACATTCAGAACATTTAGTTATGAAAATTATCACTTCATTGGCGTAAAAATATTCCAGTGAAAATAAATTTTTCTCGTATTTAAATTAAAATAATAATTGAAAATAAAGTATAAATTAGAGCTATGGGAAATTGTCAAAACTTTGTCTTTACGGGATACAATTCTCACATTTCGACATCCTGTAATTATAACATTTTCACCTTAAGAAATTGTTTGTGCAACGACGCCTTAATTCGTCTTTATTGACGTTCTTCCTTTTTTATTTCAACCTTATAGCGGATTTTTAACTTTATTTGGAAGTCTTTTTTTCAAATACTTTCAGTAAAACAAATAAAATGTTTGGTACTGATGAACCAACATTTTTTTAAATAAATAAACAGTAAAACGGTCAATTTGTCAGAAAAAAAGATTTACTCAACAAAAACTAATAGCAATATTACGATGTTTCGTCCACAATTTTTTTGTTTGCATACATAAACACGTCCAAATATAAATATAGTGTCATGGTCTTCGTTCTATGACGGTTGTAAATGAAAAAATTGTCTTATTAACTTAAACATTTATTTTGACTGACGTTCCAATTTATTATTTGATCTTATGCTGAATCAGCAGCAGGTTAGTAGTTGGAGCACTGATGATCAGCTTCCTTATCAAGTAAACTATTTATGATAAATAAGACTGTCAATATTTTGGAATCTTTAATGATAATTGTCGGGAAGTGACATTCTTAATTAAATATTCGGACAAGTTATTTATAAATAGGAAATAAATTAGTTCAAAAAAATAATCAGAGAATTATCAAAGCAACAGGAAACGTGTTACCGTTTATCACATTCGGAAAAATCGATAAATAAAATACTGCAATTATTGGAGGTTGCCTTAACAAATGGAGGAGGCGCTGGAACAGATAGTAGTGGTATACAAATTTGAGGACAGTTCGATGGCACGAAATACTCTGCAATTGTAGTCATGTTGAGCCAGAAAATAAGTTATTTGATTTATGAATATTATACCAGATAAGTATTCATGTAACATTCATTATTAAAATTAACAAATTAAGAATTGAATTGATAACACGTGAATCTGAGAAGTGGTGGACGGGGTAGGGTTTAAAATAATTGTTTTACGATGCTGAAGCCATCGGATTCCACCACCACAACCACCATACGACGATACCAGAGGGCCCCAGTGTAACATTCGCAGTCGAATTATTAATTTTTCGAGGTTGATGGGAGAATCCTGAGGGTGGGTGTTGGTTTGGTCCTTTCCAGAAAAGGGGAGCGGCACCAGCGCCGCCGCCAACGCCGCGCGTATTGATCACGAGGAGTAGGCACCCCCTCTTGACGAATGATGACGTCAGCAACGAGAGGAATTTACCACCGCAGCGCGCAGTGAACGCAGTTCTAAAACTTCCGGCGGAAAATAGGGGTGTGTGGTGGCAGGCAGGCAACCTCGACAACAAAAGACACGGATCCACCCTCGGCCACCCAACTCCCCAGAGCAAAAAAAAAACCTGATGAAAACTTGCGTATTTCTCCCACTACGGAATTATTGTCACTGATGAGGTAATCGGAACTTTTTTCTTAAGATCGGTCGAATCCCAAATTATATTATAAAATTGATAAAAAAAATAAGTCTAAAGAAACGTTGATCGGCCTGATGAAGGACAACAAAGACCACAATTCTTTTCCTGATGTTGACAGAGTAGAAGGATGTACCGAAAAGTATTGATAGCTCCTAATAAAATTATATAAAAAGGACGTGCGAACAATTTATTCAATTTAAGAATTTCAGTTCTACTTAATCAACTCTTTTGGAAATGTGAAAGTATGACGCAAGTACTTAAAACAATTTCAAGAATATAAAACAAAGTTTTGAAATTTTTGATTCCTCACTTAATAAACTTTCTCGCGGTTGTTAAATTGCGCACTGTTTATGAATAAAATTAATATAATTTCTGGAGTATTTTTATGCTGTACTAGTTGTTCATGAAAAGTTGTCCTTGCCTTATTCTCCGTCTATTTGGTATCAAGTAAGATTTCTGGATCATTGAAACTAACGTGTTTAATTACCTGGTTACAATTTCTCTAAATGTAGTACTTTTTCCATTTAAAAATTATACGTCTGATTCGAAAAATTAATAATAAGGAAAATAGCCAAATACAGACAAAAGAAGTGACGATATAAATGCAACACAACGTTCCTGGAAACCTTGTTTCTTTCTTCAAGTGCCGAATAAAGGAACAAGGTTTTTAGAAACGTGGTTTGTTATTTATGTCATCACTTCTTTTGCGTGTGTCTGGCTATTTTTCATATTATTAGTCGTTATTTTGCTCATATTCCATATTATCGTATGGACGTGAGAGAAGTACCGAGAGCCCGACCAACTTCTAGGGTTTCCCCAGCGTATGGTGGATAGGATCCTTAATCTATAGCCGTGATAACTTGTTCTACCTTTACTATCCTTTCCTATGCTGCTATAGATAAGTTGCCGCAATGTGGATTACCCTCAAGAAGGAAAAATGCGGAACAGTTTCTATAATTAAATTAAAAACCACAGAACGTTTCTGAAATCCTTTGTTGCTTTCGTCAGGTGATTCAAAAATCGCAAGGGCCGTAATAACGAAAGGCAAGCAAAGCTAAAAGGGAAGTTAAACGAGGTGACAATAGACAAACAAAGGGTTAGCGTAACAAGGGATCATAGCCATAGTTGAGTTCCAAAGTATCACTTTGTACGTTAATTACAGTGGTTTTAGATATAACTTGAAGCATTTATGAAATAGTTACCTGGCTGGTGTGAACATCTAAAATCGTAACATTTTTTCCAATCACATGAATGTTTCGAATTGATATGTTTGGAGACTAGAGATGGTTTATCGCTGGGAAATTGGATCTATGATCCTTGATACTTGTATTAAGCGAACGTTTTGTTTGCCCCGTGTAGCAGGCGTCACATCAGCGCAAGAGATTTTGTAAACTACACAATGTTTGCTGCAGTATCAAGTAAGTCCTTAATAATTTGGACCAACTTATGATGTCAAAATTTGTAATAAAGGAGAACGAAAAAAAACTTTATAATTAGGAGCTGTATTTAATTTAGCTAATTAATCAAAAATATTTTACTAAGTATGTGTTTAGAGTTAAAGGAGAAGTCGTAAAGCAGGAAATATTTTACAAGGTTTTACAGCTGTATTTTATGAATGATGAGACCTTTGATAATACCAGTCGGTGTTTTCCCTCTCAAGGGAAACTGGTAATGGTGATATTCTTACAAGGTTGGAACTGTAGAAGTAACAGCGCTCCAGGGAGGAAAAGGTGAGTACGCTGGCTTTCTCTTTATTCTTCAAGTGCAAGAGGATATGGAGGAACTTGCTTCCGTATTGAACAATAGAGGAGAAAGTAAATGTGAAAACATATATTTGTGAGAGTAAGATTTTTCTTTTCTCAAGCGATGGAGTCTCCACGAGAGTTCAAGTTGCAGAGGATTTAATTACAGCTTATGAAAGTAAATACTGAGATTCAACAGTACATTAATTAACGGCACGAACTCTGCTTCAGCGCTGGCAGGAGATAAAAATTAGCAAAGAGAATACAAATCGAAACTGTTATATACAAGACTAATTATAGAAAACGTTACACGGAAGATCGGATGGTCGTTACCAAATAAACAAGAAAAAAATGTTCGAAGGGTTCTTTCTCAAACTATGACTCTTGAGCTGTGACGTCATTCAACTTTCACACTTTACTGCTTGCCAACGTTTGCCACCACATTCAACGAGAGAAAGAGTTGACGGGAACAATAACATTCAATAAGTCCTAGCAAATATACTGGGTGAATAAAGTTGGGGTATACCAAAAACAAAATTTCCATTCTCGTCCCAAGACTTACGATTAACCCGTGTTTTTAAAAAATATTTTTGATCATAGCTGAGATGTTTTTTACTTCATTTTTATATAGAGTGAGGTTATAAAATGTTATCAGAGTAACACTGTAACGGCGCTGCTGTATCCAATTGAGGTTACAAGTTTTTGTTATCTAAAACCCGCATTGTATACGACCGTACTTTGGAGAAATTTATAATTAAATCCAACATCTCGCAGGGAATTTACCTTTTCGGAACGGGGCGGACGGTCGCGTCAATTTTGACATGCGGTTCATTACGTAAGTGGTCCAAATGGTTTGTGCGACGCGTCTGTTCCTCTGCGGGATGCCGGAAGGCTGACTGGCTGTCTGGATCGATGAAGAGATGCCAGCTCAGCTCAGCTTAGCTCCGAATATTACAGCCCCGAGTCAAGACGGCGCGGTGCTATTATTAATGGCGGAAAATGGACGTCAGTCCGTCCAGATGTTGACAAGGCATGTGTGGAAGCTCCCGAGGGGAGGAACTGATCGGCCGCTGCTCTTTTATGGCTCCCAGCAGCACAAGTAATAAGCTACTCAGAATTCCCGAATGGAGCACGGAGGCGCCATTTCTCTCACTCCGTTGACCCCTAAGGTCCTGTAAGAAGCAGACGAGTCCTCGTCTGCCGACGACAGATAACGATGGTGTTAAGGGCGATGAAACAGCCCAAGTGTTCATTTTTCTGCTAATAAATTATGAACACCTCAGAGACGGAAAATGGTTCTGGTGAATACGTCAGAGCAAGCGACTGATGTAACAGCTGGAAGACTTTCCAGGTGGTTCTGTTCTACATTATAAATACATATTTCATATATTAAAAAAATAATAAAACTTGGAACATAATAACATGACTGTAGCTGATTTAAACTTACAATAAAATTTCAAGTATTTAGTCTGTTAATTTCCTGTTACTCCACGTCTTACACTTGTTTAGCAGTTGTTGCTCGACCCCAAATTCTGAGGACTAATTTTCAGTGCATACTTAATTACAACGAAAAGGCTTGATTGTCAGACAACACGGCTTTTGTATCTAAAATCTGGTACCGTTTTGATCTTTCGCTTTTTCAGAGACGTTCCTCGATTGACCGTTCACTGGAATAATCCATTTAAAACCCATGAGCTTGTCTGCGCGTTGGTCCGTGACGCGCGCGGCTACAGGTAAAACAAAAAAGAATATGTCCTAGTTGTGCTCCAAATAATATATACAAAGCTGTGGTGCGGACAAAGCCGATGATGGCCGATCCATTCACACGGGGGTGGTGGAGGTATATCAGTGTGTCTTTGACATACAAAGGTGGACGAGGTCGTCCTGAATGCACGCGCTCGCTTCTCGCTATTGATGAGCAGATGAAAGTTATCGTGTGGCCATCGCATGTGCGCACACACACACACACACACGTCAATAACTGACCACAAATTAATGACCAGTCAGACAAAGAGAAAGAGCGAGAGAGACAGAATAAACGTAGCCATTCACTCAGGGGTCCGAGCTTTCAGCCAGGAGTATCGCACTTTGCATGTGAAAACGATCGATCAGGAAAGGTAATTAGGAGGGAGAGATGATGGGGATTGGAATAGAGGAGATATATTATTCATGTCGAGGATACTCTTTTGTGACTGGATTCCACCTATACACTTGATGTTAACTGCAGCTGGATTGTTTAATCTAGATAGGGAGCGGCAACCGAATCAATCTAAATCGGACTGATCACACCGATATGAAAACCTTTGCCGCTGGGCAAGAAAATTATAATTTTTGTTATGATATCACAACATTCAGATTTATTGATTCTCTTAGTTCTACGGTAACAGAACACTCGGAAAAAACAAACCAAAAATACAACAAGCAAGAACACAAAAATTAATAAATGAACAAGAAAGTAGTCAATTTGTCATAACAATTGTGTATTAATTAACCAAAGCAGAAAATATTAGAATACGACGTTTCGTCCACAATTTCGAGACTTCCTCATGCAATATACCTAAATGAGCAAAATTTATACAATAAGTTAAAAACGTAGCTGAAAAAGCAGTAAACAAATGTATAAATTTTGATTTTAAAAAAATAAAATTGTAACTTGACACAAACATAGTTAACAATTTATAAATTTTGCCTACTTTGGAATATTATCCCACAAATTCCCAAATTTCGTTTTTGTTTTGTTTATCTGAAAAATTGCCTGTTTTCCTGTTTATTTAATAAATTATATTTGTCTAATAATATCAAATAAATTAAATATAATTTATTCGATCGAAAAATAACACCCAAAGGAACAATTCGTTGATGTCGTAACAATCGAAATTATTTTGGGCTGCAAATACAACTTACAAATAATATAAACTTAATAAATTAATTACCGTTGACAGGGGACGAGAAGCGACGATTATTGGCAAAAATAAATTCGTCACTTTGGCGAAGATAAATTTCATAAATAAATGTGATACCTTACCGTAACTTGGTACTGTTAGATTACTTCTTGGTAATCATGAAAGGATAAATATATACACTATAAAGGCCAAACATTTTCGTTGACTAACGCAGGGGTCACCGCCAGAGGCTCCAGCTTCTACGCTAAAATTTATATCACGTCATTTTTGTCTACCATTGATTGTAATAATGTGGAAATTAATGGAAATTAAATACAACCATTGAGGACGAAACGTTGTGAATTTTATTTGTCTTGTTAATATTATTATATATGACAAATATGGCTGCCTTCAAACATTTATAATTGTATAGAAGTTGGATAAATAATATATTAATTTATATTTAGATTTATTCAGTCCATTAGTCCACTTCGTAGGGAAATAAGACAAGTCGAAGAAAAATTACGTACATTACATACATTTATACTGAAATACAGGAATAAAACTATGAAGATACATCAGTGAGGAATGCAAAATAAGATCAATAGTGGAAAATAAATTTACTAATGAAAAAATATATTAAAAACAGATTTATTAAATGAGAAATAAACTTATAATAGGTAAATAAGCAGGTGAAATGGAACGAGGAGTAAGAAAACAGGAGGTACATAAAACTTAAAAACTTTTAAAACTTGAAAACTTGGACATAATGAGAAATTTCGTGTTAGAATTATTATTATTGGCATGTTAGAAGCTCTCGAGGCAGACACGTAAATATAAGTTATAGGAACTCACAGACGACTACAGGTTGGCAATAATATGTAAATTCAGTTCCATAACAACGGTGTCAATATTGTGAATCTCTGGAGAGGACAGGATAATATCGCTAAGGACATTGTTGAACAGGATCACTTGACGACTGTTAACCAAAATAATCTTGAGAGTGCCTCAGGACTTTTAATAATACAAAAAGGCGGGGGCCGTTAGAATACGGACTGAGCCGGAGTCATTTGGGTGAAACGTCCACGTAGCACATTTACCGCAATGCAGAGGCTTGGTACTAGGAGAATAGCAATGGCGGGCGAGAGACCGACCACACTCGTGGAAAAATCCCTGCAAGTAAAATTCGCAGCCTTTTAGAATACCAACTAGGCTCCCTCGACTGGCAAGGACTCTTAATTACAGAAAAAAAAGGAATCTACAGACAGAAACAGTATATTATTATTATTCATAAATTGTTTTGTGCTGAAAATATTCCCCTTATTACTCATAATAAGAAAAGAAACACCATTTCTAATCTTTGAGTTCGAATAAGAATTGTTTTACAAGATAAACCCTGGACCTTCCCTTCACAGCAACTAATAAATAAAATTCATCAGGATACATAGGCATTTGTAGTCATCATATAATATTTTCCCCAATCCTCTTGAGCCGACTGTTAAACATTTAAGTCTTCGAAAAAGTCCCCGAGTTTACTCTAAAACATGGCGAATCAGACTTTTTCACTTCCCGTGATAATAAAAAAAACGGAGAGATTAAAATTGGATGGCCCTCGGTTGTTATTTACCACGAGAATGGTGTCTGTAACCTAAATTCTGTTAATTATAACGCTTAAAAAGAAGGGCGGGACAATGCAGCGTTGCCGAACAATCGCAGCGGTTTTTCTAATGAGCTGTATACGAAATCAATTTGCGGTAAAATTTAATGTGACCATCAGGTCGATAATTTCAGAAGCCATCTAGTTTTAATCGCACTATAAAGAAGTATTCACTTAATTTTATCATCAACGAACAGTACAGCAACAAACTTTATGACCCGCGAAGGTTTTTCTTTAATGGACGAATTTTACATTCATCTGGTTCTGAAGAATTAATTTTCCTAATTATATACGAGTATCTTCTTCGTATATATTTTTTAACTGTGAAAAGGTTTTGTTGATAAATTATGATTGTTAAATGATTGACTGTAAATTTTAAAAATTTATAAAAAATTGTTATAATCTTTTTTTTGAGTATTCCACTGTCTAAGTAAAGGTGAAAAAGGACAGGAAAAGGTTGTGAGAACAAAGAAAAATAGTAGAAAAACAACGAAGGAAAAATAAACCAGAAAAAGGCAAAAAGAGAGATAAACCAGAAATAGGCTCTTTACAAATCGAAGTTGATACCGACGAAGTATATAAATTGTACCGGAAAAGTTGTGGAAAAGGAGGTAAATTTAGAGTCATATACACGATAAACAGAAATACAGTATAATTATGAATAAAAAAGCTGCGCTGATGCTAGAGAAGTGGTCAAATAATCTGGTTATTAAAATAAGAAAATTCATTTTTTTTATTTTCCCCTCGTTGTAATCAAGACCAACTCTCCCAGAGACGAGAAATGACGACGACATAAATGGCACCAGATCTCACGCCTTAATCCTCATTCGTGAAGTTGCCTCTCTAATTTTTCTGTGTTGTTTAAAAATTTATTAAACCCTAACAAGAATGTACAGCGGCTTAATATGAAGACTCCCTATAATTACCCCATAACATATCCGCCGTCACATTAAAGTCTACCCCTATTTCAGCATTATAGCCTCAATATCCTTTCCCCCCTCTCAAACTAAAATAAGCGATTAGTGTTAAGTGACAGTCTTATTGATCCGTAACTCAAGACCCGCTTTCTGCCACTTAGAAACTCTTGAGAAGTCAATTCATTTGTATTCAGACGAGAATAAAAGAATAAGGGAAGGATGAAAGGAATCCTACTGGTTAGAAAATCTGTAATACGTAGTTCCTGTGAATTTGTACACTTAGGATAGAATTATGGTAAACTCGAGTCAGTTGTAATTTATCAAGTTTTATAAAAGAAAAAAAAATCAAAAATGTGTAGATGCCAGTTTCTTGAACTCCGGTAATCGAACGATCGCTTCTTCTTGGAAAAACCTGTTCATTTATTTTCAAATGACAGAGTTTGATGTTTTCCCTCCATTTCGATTCAGATATACCGGTGTGTGTATATGTGTGTGTGTGGGGTCGACTTTGGTTTGCGGCGGACTTAATAAATCTCCTCGATAAGCTCTCTCCGCTTTCAGGTAGATTAAACTAACAACCTCTAGACCGACCTGATCCGACCTGAAAACCGCATTTGTGGTTTAAAGAGCTGTACTCCATTATATTTCTACAACCAAGGACGATGCGAGACTTATTTTAAGAAAGAGAAATACATCGACAGCATCTGAACGACGAGACACGAATTTTTAAAGGCATCAAGGAAAACCATTTCTGAAACTCTAATAGCACGGCTTTGTAATTGCTACAATTTTATGAAGAAGAATTAATAAATAAGTTATAATTGGAATAAAGTATCAGGATGATAAAGTGTCGACCGGACCGGGAATCCTGCTTACTGGGCGGCAGCTGTACCATCTGAGCTATCCCTGTCGACTCCAGATCCGGTTCGAAATTCTTCCATCCATTAAACCTAATGCAGATGTTTACCTAAATTTTACAAATTACAATTCTTACATGGCCTAAATTTTAGGACCTCAAACGAAGAACGGATTTTACATTTAAATTTATCAAAGGTTTCAGAATAGAGACAAGCTGAAGCCGTTAAAGTCTAAAAGATCAAGATGGAAAAAATGACGACCGACCCAGGACTAGAACCCTGGACCTCCCCATTACTGTAAAAAAAATATTAAGGTGAGCCTGAGACAGGTCTAATGAATGGAGGAATATCGGACCAGATCTGGAGTCGACAGGGGTATCTCAGATGGTAGAGCTTCCTGCCTGGTAAACCGGAGGTCCCGGGTTCTTTTCCTGGTCTTGTCGACATTTTTCCATTCTTTATTCCTATATATTCTTAAATAATAATTTTACAACCGCCAACAAACCTTTAGCATAATATTCAGTATTTATTTTATCTTGCTTTCATTTCCCTACAATATTGGACTTAAATTTGTAATTATAGACATATATATATATAGAATGCAGAATTAAATTTTTAAGTAAATAAAGGACTACGACAGGGCTGCTGTTTATCACCCTTTCTATTTAAAACATAAAATCAAGCCTAATAGACTAATAAATGTAGAAAAATGGCCGTGCGGCTGAAAGTAGACATATTTATACACTATTACTAGCAGATCTACTTTCTTAGTACACAAAAGGAATGAAACCGTCATTAAAGAAATCGATGTAAAGCAAAGAATTATTGGGAACGTTTATGGAAAAAAACAGCTCATCTTGAAATTTTGAATTGGGAACGAGCAAGAAGATGGAGAAGAGGAATGAAGTAGACAAAATATTTTCCTAATCCTTTGTGTCTGAAACGTGTAAACGTCCAACTTGTGATGTTCCGCCGTCACTCGGAGGAATTTTATCTCAATAAATTTGATGAATTATTTCCATTACATGTTTCTCAGGCGACTGACAAGGTCCTTGAACAAGCCCAACAAGGTGATCATTTCACGCATTATACGAATCCAGTTTCGTAAAAGGAATGTTCCTCGGCCGTTATTGGCGAAACCCCAGTTTCGCACAGAGTGGTAGTGCTCAAATAAGAAGAAGAAAAAGGTCATGGCGAGAACCAAGGTGCTGAGTTAAAATAAAACTCTTGTTGTGAGCAGCTTGACTTTTTTGTATTATTCGGTGCGGTATCAGTAGTCCATTGACCTTCTGGAACTGGAAGTCACGAGTTAGACCAGCCGAGGCACTTTCTCAGGGGAGAGTAAGAACTAAGGCCACCGGAGAGCTGAGATCCTGGATTATGCAAATCCATAAATCGGGAAATTTTATAGGTCAGAACTTTCTCCCCCACCTGAGTGGGTGGCATTGGCATTAAGACAAACCCGCGTGAAAATACCAAGGGAACTTGCAAGCGGTGGAAAATCACGTGGAGTCATTGCGATAAGAATCGTGCTCTTGCAATGGTAGTTGCGAGGTTTCAATTACTCACTAATCAACCGCAAATTTATTAATACACTTGCTAAATTTGTAGGTACCACCAAAAATACGATAAGGACTTTTGAAAAGTAAACGTTGAAGGATAACTACATAGAATGTCATTCGTAATTTAAGTAAATTTGAGAAGTATGTAAAATAATTTATAGAAAGATAAAACTCATTTTACGGGCCTTTGAAAAGAAACCACTGCCTTCGTATCTTCATAGTGGATGACAAGTGGGTTAGTGAAAGATGAAAAGAGATTTTTCTCGACACGACGCGATTCATGGCCGTTAGAAAAGAAAAGTATTGATTTATTGGGGATTGTCGTACACAAGCACACGCATTACACCTTAATTTATGTCGTGCGAACTGAGGTGATGTTGTTAGATGTCTCGGTAATGGAGTAACGTTGATTTACGGCGGAGACGCGATCACATTAGTCTTTTTTTCCTCCTCCTCTTCTACGTGGAGATCCTCACGAGGTAATTGCAGACTCCCGTGAGGTCGGTCATAAACACGAGAGATACAAGACAGCGACGAGCCTAATCTTGAGGATGTCACTGATTAAAAGGTGAATTTTATAGTGGTAGAGTCGACGTCAACGCATATGGAACTCGCAAACGCGTTTATGTAAGCAGTAGTCGTTGTTGCATTGCGGGGCTCTACAATACTGTGGCTGGTTTTAGAAACCTAGAAATTCTGTTTATTGAGGATAATCACCGTCGTGGGATTGGAAGAGATTGAAAAGGGGAATGCCAAAGGGGGAGTAAGGGAACCATGAACTATCGAGCGGCCCCTCCCCACACTTAGGGGAAAACGGTCTCAGGCATTTCGGGCTATTGATACCTGTCCCACGTGCATCTACCAGGTGAGATGAACAGGTTCATTGCTCGCAATAGGAATTCACTCTAAATCCGAATGTTATCTCTTAGTCGATAATTATCTGAGAGGAATTCAGGTCCGTGAATTCCCAGAACTTAACAAAACAGCAGGTGAGCCAAAAGGTTGTTGACCTCCCACTGCAGTTTGTCCTGGATGTATGACAGGGTCATAACCATGGAATCGAGTAATTAACAATTATGTAGCGAGAGATGATGATGTCACAAAGCAACTTCTTTTGAGTAACAGGCTTACATGAGGATCATTCACGCGGTGGTCTCTCCCCTTTAATACCTAGGGACCGGGGAAGAACAAGGTAGCGAAGGGTTAACTAGGGCCCCCGGGCTATAATTTAAGGATCCTACCCGCTAATTTGTCTAAATGTTATGCAGGTGACAAAATAAGTTACCAAGAAGATCTCAGAGAGAGAGAGAAAAATATTATAAAATACAGACGGTCACACGAACAAGGTGGTACCATTTATCGGTGTAGATGAGATTCTTTAATTAATTTTCTTTAATATCTGTTTATTTAAATATCGAACTCTTTCGACTCAGTAATAAAGCTTTTAACACTGACATAAATAGAGTTTAAATATTATTTTTACATATAATTAAATCACTCGTGTTAATTCCGGTATATTATTTACTAATAAAATATTAAAATATTTTATAATACGTCCTTTGTAATTACTTTATAATTATAGTATGTTTGTGACTTGATATACTATACTCCACGTCCTATAAATATTTTTTTTCATCATTGAAGCTCTTTTTAGCTTGAACCTCAATTTTAATATAATCCGATCGGTCCAACCCCGTTGATTTGAGATCAAACAAGTGAGACGTCGATCAGGAGACAGCTCCACGTTTTCCTTTGTCAGCAGCTGAATCCTCCTCAACGTCCTAATTAGCAGACAGGAGCAACCTTTAGGACGTAAATTGTCTGTTCTCTTTCTTTTTTCCTTTTTTTTTTGGTGTCTCAGTTCCCCCAAAAAAAAGAAATGCCGAAGAAGCCCGGAGAATGTCTGCGTCGTCGATTCTGGGAAAGATTCGTTTCCAGGCAGGAAGCGTTAACGGATATAGCATCCTGCAGTTCTGGGAAGCGGGTTAACTTAAGTTTTTGGAGAGATAAGGAAGCGGCAAAGTTGACCCGGAATAAGTGTTGGTCTCATTAGCGACGTCAGACTGTCTCCAGCAGCAAGTCTGAAGCCAACACCAACATCATTAGCAAAAGAAGACTGAGTTGCCATCCACAAACGGTATTAATAACTACAACTACCAAGATCCTGATCAATATTCCTATAGTTTAAAATAATGACAGGAAGAACTTAACACCGCAGGAGAAATAAATATAATATATTCAGGAAGAGAAGTTGTTACGTAAATCCAAATCAATTTTTCTAGATTACCACGGTAATTCCAGAATTATTTTATATACAAAAATAAATAATATTTTTCACTCAATGTCGTCTAATTACATTGTGTGAGTTCAGAGTGTCCTTACAGGAACTTAACGCGTACACTGTAACATTACTGCAATTAGAGAACACACAAAAAGTTTTGACTCAAAATGTTCTCTGTGTATAATTTCAACCCCTTTACAGAATGGGAAAGAAGCATACTTAGGGGTTATGGATGTTGCTGAGTTTATTTATGACAATCTAAGCAACGCGCGGGAGTATAAGGATCATGGCGGAGATGGGTGAGGGTAGAAATTTTCAAACATGTCAACTACTCCATTTTAGCGTTGAATAAATATATTTCGGGAAACAATGGATATTCATAAAAATTTGCTACATGTTCTCTGTGTATAATTTCAACCACTTTTCGGGCTTGGGAGTGGAACACCGTTAAGAGTGGAATCGGAATTGCATTACATAAAAATAAACGCAAAAACAATAGAGATTGGAGTCGAATCCGGGATTATGGATGTATCTGAGTTTAATTATGACCTTTTTAGTTTTGTTTAACTAACAGTAGGGGAGTGGGTGGGGGAGGACATTTTCGAACATGTTAAAACGGCTGATATATTCGTCGAAAGAAACTTTTTCGGGGCCAATGAGTTCAACCCCTTTCGGAATGGGAGGTGAGAATATTTAGGGATAGTTGTCGAGGTTAGTTACATAAAAATAACGGAAAAGCAACCGAGATTGGAGCCAAATCGGGGATTATGGATATATGACAACCCGAGTAACGCCGGACAGCTAGAAACATAATTAAAACCACGGGAGCGAGTCGTGGTCTTTGAAAATTGTGTAATTTTTGGAAGAAGAAGATATTAAGACGCTTGTACGGACTACGAAGGTTGGAGAGCACTAATGAACAATGAATGAACTGCAAGACTTGTACAAAGCCTTAGATATATGAACGGATAAAGTAAGGTCAGGATGGTGAACAAGCAGGGAAAAGACAGACAGGAAAACAGAATAATTAGATGGTTTGGGAATGTGGAAAAGGGTCTAACAGAGTTAAAAGCGGGAAAATGGAGAAGGAAAGCAAACGGGTAGAGTGGAAATGGACTACTATTCTTAAAGAGGGCCGCATCAACTAAAGTTGTTAAGACACGAAACTCGGCCCAGTGTCGGTCGACTACAGCTGCGTCCCCGTTATTTAAACGAGAATGTGCGTGTTAAGTAGATGCCAACCAAGTCCAGCGCCTTCTAGATTCGCCGGCACTGCTGTCCCATCTCGTCACAGATCATTAAGCTCGGGGTCTGTTTATTAGGACAGGGACAGCATTATTCAAGTCTTCCAAGAGGCTTTTTATTTAGCATGAGCGAATAAATCTGAAACCACCGCTTCCCCCTTCTCCCAGTCTGATGAGGATGGTCGTAAACGTATATTATAAACAATTCCGGCGGCAGAGGAGAATTCATGGCCATGCACTAAAGTGCTCCTTCATGGTAGCAGTTTATTTTGGAGATTCGTAATTTTTAACTAGCCGGTATTCAAACTGACTCGTATAACTGGGTATTTAAAAATCAGAAAAGGAGTTTTCCCGGATTTCGTGTACGAGGTAGTGGAAATTTGTTCTGTTCATACGCAGCCAGCAGAATCCTAGAGATTTAAAGGACATTATGAAATCTTAAATGTTCTGTATTACTTTGTATATTATATTAACACCCTCGACTCATATAGTTTCATGTTTGACATTTCCTATCTCCTCATTTAAAGACTACTGGAAATAAAAAATATATTTCTATCTACCCTTATTGACAAACAGCAATACGTGCATAAATATAATAAGACCATTTATGAGATACGTCTTTGACGAACGGAAATTTAAATAATAAAACGCACCTGATAACTCCACCACTAAAAAAAATATTCTAATTATAAAGGTATTTGAAATAAACCGGTATTTAAATTATTAGACAATATAAAAGCTGCTAGCAGGCCCCAAATTATATGTATAAATTCTTAATTATTACAATATTGCCTTTTCAATTATTTTACCTAATATATTACACATGACACCAAAGAAATAAGCTAGTTAACTCCCAAAAATATTTCAAAGTATAAAAACTTGAATTTAAATTACTTTATCTAATATATAACTCAAAACAATTACAAAAATATGTAAAATACATAAATAAACTATCATTTGTTTGTGTACCTACTAACAATAACAAAATAGAAGATTCCGCCCTAAACTATATCTAACATATATAAATGTCAGAAAAAACTGTCAATAAATTATTTAACCTAATATATTGCACTCCAAAAAATATTTATTATAAAATTACTATAATAAATACTGCAATTTAAATTATTCTGCGCAACATTTCCCAGAAAACAACAATATAAAATAATAAATGTGCCCCCAAAATATTGCTATACATTTTTAATTATTGCAATATAGTGTTTTAAATTATTTTACATAATATATTACAGGTAACAGCAAAAACTTATTTCCTGTTAGAAAAAATATGTCATTTAAGTTTTTTTACAACACCGAGGAAAGGATTAGTTGCTCCCAAATTATTTATAACTATGTCATTTGAAATATTTTACCCAATATATTACCAAAATAAGATCTGCTATTTTTCCACCTAAAAATCAGAAAGAAATTTAATTTATTTTACATTTAATTCATTTTACATAATATATTACCAAAAACAGGAAGAAAATATTCAAAGTACTTTCCGTAAAATTTTAATGGGATACAATTGTTCAACACGGCAAACGTATAAAATTTTTGATATGTCGCGGGTCAGCATATGTGAAAATTACCCCGGATGTCACAATGTCTTCCTGGAAAACTATAGATACATACATGAACTATTTTTATACCACCAGACAGAAAACAGTAACGTTCAGTTATCTTTCTGTTCAGAAATTGATAGTGAGTTATATCGTGGCGGATACAAATACAGTTGATATAATCAGGTCGACATAAATCTGTTATTTGAGAAAATAGGATGTGGGAATAAAATTGTTTGGGCCGGGAATCGACAAACGGGAGATTATATCGTAGGAGCCGTATACGTGACGGTATTGAAACAACCTTACGATTGGAATAAAAGTCTGGGCTTCGTACGTGCGTGAATTGATTGAATGATACGTGTTGGAGTCGGTGGCAAACGGACGGGTTGCCTTGGTTGTGGCACGGAGTGATGGCATCTGCATTCCGGAGTTACGTCCTTGTCTTTAGAGGCCTTTGTTTGGAGCCGGAGGGGAATTGAATTGAGGACGTGGGAAGCTCACATGTGCCATTACCAGAAATGGCGATGTGCAGCGCCTCCACGACCTTGCGTACGCAGACATTATACGAGGCTACGCGGTTTCTATCCAACCATCTTCATCTCACAACCAGTATTTCCTAAATTAAGTTCCGTGGTTTAGATTTCTAATTAAATCCATCAATCTTCGGTTGAGAAAATAGGACACGTAATTACATGAAATTACTAGAAACTACGTCATGACATTAAGAAGTTTATAAGTGCATAACTCAAATTGCGGAACACAGACGTTTTTAAACTAAGAATACGATATAATATTTAGAGTTAATTAAAAGTATTAAGAAATATATATATTTAATAACTACGACGAAACACAGACAGAGTAAAGAAGTAAGCTTACGATTCAAATTAATAAATTAATTCCCTAATCCGAACACTCAGATTTTGATTTATTTAGTGATTCCCTTAGTCCTCTATTCAGTAAAATAGAATAGATTAAATTCACTTCCCGTAGATCCTCTTGAGAATCAATGTATCGAGGATGTGGAAAGAATCAGAGATATTACATAGTTTTGGACCTATACATAATTTATTAATTAAATAATAACTTAATTTACATAAGACTCATTTAAAATAATGTAACTTAACGACTATTTTTTGTGTATCAAGTTCATAAAAATTTAATTTTTTATTATAAAATCGATAAAATTATTATAGCCATTGAGGTACACATTTAATATTAAACTTTTTCTTACTTATTTTGTTATTATCTAAATTTTTCCCGTTTCGTAATACTTTGGTATAGCAGTACATAAATTAACCAACTGCATTACAAAATTTCGTATTCCTTCACGAAAACTTTACTATTTTAATGAATTGTCCGGTATTCCCATTGTAATTGTCGGCCAGTTGCCTCCTACACTGGTCGAGACACGGAGATGGGAATGCTGCGTCCCCACAGAAAACCCCTCATCCGTCATCGAAAGGGCGTGGAACTATTACAAAATGCCCGACCGACCTGATGCAGGTTTTCTAAGGTTTGGCCTGCATCACTTTTAAGCGAATTCAGGGTAGGATCCTTAAACTACAGCCCGGGGGCCCTAGTTAACCCTTGGCTACCTTCCTCTACCCTTCCGCATCCCCCTTTAAAATCTCTTCCTATGCGATTAAAGGGGACTTGCCACCATGTGGATTACCCTCATGCATCCTGTTACTCTGAAAGATGATGATGCAATTTAAATTTCTATGAGTAATATACGTACAAACAAACATACGTCCGATTTTATTATATAGGTTTTACGTCATATAAAAAAATCAGTTTTATATTTAAGAATATTGTGAAGACATAGGAAGTATATTTAAACATATTTGCAGCTGATTTATGTTTTTTTCAATAATATTTGCTTCATTTCATATGTCTGGCTATCATTTTATTGTTTTAATACATTTCTAACTATCATTGTGAAAAATTAGAGAAATCTTATTGTTTCTAGCCACCACTTATTTTAAGTATTGGAGAAATCTCACACCTGTTTCTGATTCTCAGTCCAATCTATATTTTTCCATCCCGATCCTCCACTTTTAAGTTTTAACTTTATTCCTAAATGACACTTTAAGATAGTCTCACGCTTACACTAACGACTAAATGCTCCAGGGATATTAATTCCGGAATATCGGTCGCGCAGTCCGGTGAGCAATACACACACTTTGCGGGTCCAGTATGACGGCTATAATTAATAGCCTCCTAATTTTGATGGTTTAAACACATACCTGGTGGTTGTGGTGGTGGGGGAGGGCGGCACACGCGTGATTAATTTCTCGCTCCGGGCTTGCCGGAGGAAATTGCTATATCGTCTGACAAAACCGTTCCCTGTGGCTCTTGTGAGCTGTTAATCAAGCTGCGATATGGACCCGACCCTATTAATGCTTTGCCACGTGAATATTACCTGTCAGCAATATTACGGCGTCGAACCGAGAAATTAGAGCAAAAAAGAAGAATAGCGGTGGCTATTTAAAGGCAAAAGTGACGAGCCTCCGGGCTTACGTGTGGAATATAACGAAGGCTTCCGATAAAGCTGTTCAGTAAGCGGACGCAGATCGGCTGCAAAACGAAATTCTCTATAACCCATATTATTATCACACCTAAAAATATACTCTAGAGACCCACAAACATACCGATGTCCGGGTGGTGAGTTTTCTTCCTCGCCAATAACAGTCAAATTCATTTATTGAAATTCCTCTGTCTTCACAAAATAAAATTGATTTTATATCTCACATATAGCCTACATAATAAAAAGAATGAATGTTTCCATATCTGTTTGTACGTATATTATTCAAAGAAATTTAAACGCGTGGACAAATTGCTAAATATATTAAATCAATTTCGTAACAAATTTTTTTTGAAAAAATCCCCAGGTACATGTTTAGTACGATATATTAATATTTTCGGATTTTTATAACAGGAAAACTTATCAAATTTGACTTTCCAACTTCACGTCAATTTTATCCGTTCATTTTATAATTTTTCCGAGAATATTTTTTCATTTTTCTGGCAATATCGACTCGCATTTCTAGAAACTCAAGGTTATGAATTTAGTAATAATTTACATTGAAATAGTTCTCTTTCAACATCTACTCTTCCTTCATGAAAGAGGAAACGTTGAACCAGTACAAAACTTGGCTGGGTAAAGCCATTACCACCGAAGGCCTGATTTCTCTGCCTGATATCTCGTCGTCCGTCTTCCTAAGTTTTTCCCTCTCGTCACGAAATTCAAATCAGGCTGTGTTCTGCAATACGTCGGCGAGATATTTATCGTGTGTCACGCTTCCCAGTGGCTCAATGGGGTCCTTGTGTAAGTGTGTGTGTTTTTCCGTCGTGATCTCAGCTTCTGCGTTTACGATGACCCCGATGCAACCAAGCAACACTCGGACGATGACGCTGGCAAACCCCATGTCTTCCGGTAAATTTTAAAAAAATAGTGGAGTTACTCGGTGGAATAATGGAAAAAAATGATAAATCCTACAATATTTTCAAATTATTACCAAGAAATATATTTATTTGTGTCGGAAATATATTTAAAGAAAAATATTTCGTACATCTCATGACAGATTTTTTAAATTTGTATTAAGTTATATACTCCTTTTCTCTATATTTTATACTATGAATTTCTACATAAAATTAATGTAATTAACTTCTGTTAAAATATATAATTTAAGTCTAATTAAATCAGAAATAAATTATTAAATATGTTGTAAAAAAATTGTAACTTCTTCACCTATATTAAATTATGTCCATTATCCTTAAATTCACTTTTGTGTTTTTAATTATGAAGCTTGTTTCATTTTAATATATTTCTACAAGATACAAATATTTTACAACATGTTAAGTTAATTAATCATTAATCAACTGATTTTTTTTAAAAAAAATCGGTTTCAATTATCCATAAATCATTATATTAATATATAAATTGTCAAACAATATAGGCTATACATTAATTTTTGTTAAAAAATTTATACAATCTATAAAATGTAGTAATATTTAAATTTTTTACTTTCTTTTTCTCCCTTTGTGTATATATTAATTTTCTAATCAAAT
This sequence comes from Zhengitettix transpicula, assembly GCA_037074705.1. NCBI lineage: Eukaryota > Metazoa > Arthropoda > Insecta > Orthoptera > Tetrigidae > Zhengitettix > Zhengitettix transpicula. The sequence continues at coordinate 48,540,670 of CM073596.1, forward strand.
ATTTTCTCCTTTTTTATATATTAATTATTAAACTATTTTATTTTTCCATCTCGGGTAGATCGTTAAGTATTGAAATATTTTTACAATAAATTAAATATAAGAAACAAATTAATCAAAATATAATTAGGATTTTATATCGCGTACATTGGAAATGGATTACTATAAATCAAAATATAAAAAAATATATATTCAAATATTTCTAATTTTTACATTTATTATACTTCTTCAACTTATAAATCCAAAATTAAAAAATAATATATTTCAACAAGTTAAAATTTCAGGTAAGTAATACTCCAATTTATATGTACATCTGATTAAATCCTAAATTAAGGACGAAAAATATAAGCTGACAATCATAAATTAATAAATTAACATATAAGGGCCAATTTTTCAGAAACTAACCAAAACAAAAAAACTATTACACTACGACGTCTCGTTCACTATTATGAGACTTCCACAGATAATATAAATTTTAAATGTATATATATATATATATATATATATATATATATATATATATTAAAATTAGAAGATTGGCACTAAAAATTGACATTAAAATCTGTATATTACCTGAGGAAGACACATAATCGTCGAATTGTAAAAATTTTTGAGTTATGTAATTACGATTAGATCAATTGCTTTATTAATATATTCTTGATTTAAGGCAAAATTAATTAATTATTGTAGAATTAAAATTGCAGATAATTATAATAATTTTAAAAATACTTTATCTGAGTGAATTAATGTAGAAAGTATTTGTTTATTAACGAGTCTTATACTGATGAAAAAACACAAATAAAGACTATAAACGACGTCGAATAATTTACTTATACTTACTATTTGGAAATAACTGTGTTGCACCTGATTGTATCATTTTAATTAATCTACAGTGTATTTATTTGCGCAATACTATATAAAGACTGATGAAAAACCAAAAGAATATATGTTTACGTCATGGGAAGGTTACTTCAAGATGTTGATGTATTTCTGTTGTCAGGGATCTGCGTTCATCTCTCTACAGTCCTGGGTTGCCTGGTTGACTATGAAAGGAGCGTTGTTGCTTGAATGCGGACGAGACTTGTGGGAGCGGCTGTCATCGAAGGTCAATTGATTTTATGGTCTGCAGCTATAAGGTTACGTGGAGCTCGCCAGGAAATGACCTGCATGGCGTCGACCTTCGTCAGTCACTCCGTCGTCGTCTCATCGTGAGAAAATATTCGTCGTGGTCAGTCTCACGTGGTCGGTCACCTTTCACGTCCACACTCTTACCAATTGGACTCGATATTTTTAGAGCAATAAAATATTTAAGTGTGTTCCCTACGTGGTCATGAATTTTTAAGGTTCCATTTCTTACAGTGAATTTATTCCCTACCAAGTGAAACATACTAAACTATTGTTGTAAATGATTTGAATTGTTAAGTGAAGACAGCGTCCAAGGCAATAGGTTTCTTTTCTTTCATAGCCAATCAGAATCGAATAACAATTCCGAACCGAAGGTGGTTAGCGTGTTGTATACGCACAGGGGAAACTGCGGTGAGCGAATGGATCAGTTTCAAGCAACGTTACAAATACCAGTATATAAAAATAAAATAATATATTGAAAAAAATTAATTTTCCTCCGTTTTATTAACATATAGAGATTAATTGAACTTTTTTAAAAATATATTTTACTTAATAATTAAAAGCGCCGATTCAGTACATTTCTGGAAGTTCGTCAGGTTTCAAAAAGCTTGTTCTGTTACTATGGTTAACAATTTTTGTTAGTACAACATTTCTTATTCTTCTGATATATTTACATCAAACCGGAAATTTCCAACATTTATTTTCAGTATAAATATGAAATTTAAATTTTAAAAAAATAGATTCAGATTTACTTCATACTTCGTAACATTTATTATTAAATTGAAAGACTGTTGAAAATTTATGATTTGATTTTAAGTATTATATCATAAGAATAATAAGAAATATATACCTTAAATTAGTTATTTTAGATATTCTACGACAAAAAGTTGTGAACCGTAGTAACATAACAGCTCTATTAAAACCTACAAAAACGTACTGAAACTTCATTAAATTGTTGGCTAAAATATTTTAAAATGTCTGAAAAGGTATTTAATTTTTTTAATTTAAAATAATATATAATTCCATTCTGAATTACTGAATTGCGTCTGATTATTATTTTATAATTCAATAACAATACCAAACAACGTTATAAATCAATAAATATAATTAACAAGCAGTCACGAAAGGTTTAATAATTGACACTGCAATTAATACAATTAGATCGATCTAACAACATTACGTTGCGTTCCTAATTATACTTTCATCTATGATATTGAATATTTCAAGGTATACACTTACATGATATTCAAGAATTAGGTTCCAAAAAATTATTTATTATTCCATGAAAGAACATTGAATAAAGTTTTTAAATTAAATTCCCCCAAATTAGCGTCGAAATCTGATGTCAATAATAAACCTTTTCTGTTACGTTTATTTTATTGTGTTAGATTATTATATTTTTTAGTATAATTAGAGGAAAGTGGAATGAAACAGACGGGTACATGCGTGCTCTTCCATCTGAGCTATCCGACTCAACATCCCCGTCAGGCTAGAATATATTGTATAAACCTCAGCGCCGACTCGGCTACAATTTAGTAGATCACATTCTTCAAGGCCTAATTTTGGGACTGGTAGTGAAGATTGGGGATTATGTGTAAATTGATCCAAGATACAACGAAATTAATTAAAGAACAGAAGAATTTAAACAAAGTTCCGCTTTGAATGCCATGAAATTAAATTATAGGATCAGGATATAAAATATCAACCACGTGGTATGCGATTAGAAATTTGCTTCAAAAATATAGTCCTGTTTGTTCTTATTTCTTGTAAATACATAGCGGGGTGGTCTTAGGCCTCCCTCAAAGTTTCCTTTCCATTTTTTCTCTCCTCTGCGCCATCTTTCAACTATTTTTAGTCCTCAAGTCCTTTCCAAAGCCCCGTATCCATGTCTCCCACAGTCTTCTTCGTCTCCTAACTCTTTCCAAATTCGCACGGAACACATTCTTTGCAAAAATTTCGTCACTCATCCACTTTTTTTTGTGGATATCACTAATACTCCTTTTTTTATAACGTTCTCCCTATTTTATGTAGCGTTCAACGGTATGTTTATGTGCATGCAACCGGGCTGTTTGTCCATTGTTCAATAACAAATACCTGTATTTATAAGAACATTTAAGGTATGGGAGAGGCGTGGGCAACCGACCAACAGAGTAAACTAAACTACCTTCAAGTGCTGCTAAGTGAATGAATGCCGCCTTGATTGCGTATTATTTCCAATTCGGCTCGCGCCGCCCTGACTCTTCTTCCGCGATTAATCATCGCATTCGGAGATGTGGCAACGCCGCGCGCCGTCGTCGTCGAAGCACGAAACTTTCGTTATTGGCGGAAAATAACAAGCGGGGAGCTGCTTCCTCCTTTCTTTATTGGATAGCGGCGAAGGTGGCGCGCACAAAACCATCCCCTACCCTTCGCAAGACAATGACGAAGTCTCGAGCAATCTCGGAAATTGTGAAATATTGCCTTAAAGCTCGTTTCAAATCCGAATTACGTCACCGCATCGTCAACGAAAACAGTCACTGACTAAAATTTTTGGTCGTCGGAACGTCTCTAGGGACGTGTACGACTGACTTCCTGTAACCGTTGAGTAATTCGTGGACGAATAAATGCAGAATGAATGTCATCGATATTCCAAAATATAATCACTGTGAGATGTTGTCACTCAAAGTCACTGAGTTGTGTTCGCACTATGCTCAAGTCACTAATCCTTATCTTGTGATAAATTATTATAAAATGTTAACAAACTAAAATGACCAATTACCGACAGAAATTTGAATAAACAACCCCTACGACTTTTACTTTTCCCTATTGGCAGAGATTTTTAAGTTAGACAATCTAAGGAAATTAATTTTTGTTTTAATAATATTAATATAGTCTGACTATTGAGAAGACTAATAAATAAATAAACAGCCAATTTTGAGTCAGAAAAAATAATTTATTAAATTAACAACGTTCCATCCCTTAATTTCCGATCTCATCAGGTTCAAGTTAAATAAAATTTCGACAACAGCAGTCAGCATTGAATGACCTGTCCAGAATTTTTTTAAAAAACTTAAACCTGATAAGGCCGCAAATTAAGCGATGAAACGTTATTAATTTAATAAATTATTTTTTCTGACACAAAATTGGCTGATATTTATTATCTTTATATTTTTATTTTTAATAAATTTTTGATTGTGGACTGGTGAAGATACGAAAACTACAGTCTATATAGAGTGAAAATTAATATTATTGTGACTGTAAATTGTTATAAAGGTAGTGTCAAAGCTACAGGTATTTTTATAAACTTATCAAAATCTCTTTGCGAAATAATTTATTTTAAAATTATTGGAAGATTGCTTTTTCTTAAACGTTGACTGGTAATGATGGTTTCAGATTTATTTATTTTTGTTGGAGGGGAATTTTAAGTCGTTGCTGATGTAAGAGGAAAAGGTAGGAAAGGTAGATTCTTTATTGGCCTCCTCCCTGCGACTGCCTCTGGGATCACGCCACCAGAAACTTTACGACCTTAATCTGCGTGAAAGCACAATACATCGTGGCAATTATTAATAATCCGCTCGCCCTCGTTCCTCTATTCATTACCACGACCCCGGGAGGAATATTGCCACGAGGAACAGAAAGACCGAGAGAGCTCTAACTGCTGACGAAAAAAAACTCGGAAGTAAAGTCGGTAGAGTAAAAAATACAGGAAAGGAACAGACTAAAATCAGTGGTTAAATTAAATCTGAGGAGCCAGCTGACAGAACTGATTTTTGAACGTACCTCGATACCTGCTGTAGTGGTATCGGAGATTCTCTCTTTGCACCCCACGTGAATTTATGAATATGTCTGGGTTCTTGTATAATATTCATCATAGTACCCATATTTACAAAATTTTAATTTGCGGTAAAATTTAAGTTTATCAAAACGTGATATAAAGTACCTTACTGGCTGGAAACATATACTATCCATATATAAAATACAATCAGAATGGTCTTGGTATTGAAAAAAAAATTATTTCAATATTATTCAGAAAATTACACGGCCCACAAAAGTTTTATTTTTTTACTTTACTACTCACTCGGTTGCAGCCAGAACTCGTGGATTCTTCATTGTCTGAAGTTTAAAATGTTGGTATCCGTTTAACGCATGCGCATGGGGTTCAACTGGTGTAATCCTAGTAATTGAACTAGTTACTCCACGTCCGACACAGGCCGTGAAGCCCCCCGCTGCGATCATTCAGACTAAAAGTCTTCAGTTGCAAGGCCAAGACTAACGTGGCAAGCTGCAAGAAGACGTGAAACAAATTCTACACAAACCAGAAGCTGTAGTTAGGAGCAATTTAGTCGACATACTCGCCTTCTTTTTGCTTGGAACTTACTCGTACTTGAGTAAGAGCATGATTAATACTTTTTTTTAGGGCAACAGGCTACACGTGGGTAATCCACATTGGGCAACTCCCCTTTAATAGCATAGGAAGGGATTTGAAAGGGTGGATGCGGAAGGGTAGAGGAAGATAGCCAAGGGTGATTGGGCCCCCGGGCTATGGTTTAAGGATCCTACCCGGCATTCGCCTAGAAAAAACCTGCATCAGGTAGGTCGGGCATTGGGTACTTGTCCCACGCCCTTCCGATAGCGGGAGAGGATGTTGCTGTAAGGGACGCATCTTTAAAACCCCATATATCAAGCCTGCGAGAGGATTCTCTCGCAGGTAACCTGCGAGGGATATTCTCTCGCAGGCAGAACCTTTTAGGAGATATACGAAGGGGCTACCTTTGGGTATGCCTTTTCCTCTCCGTTTTTGAACTAAGGTTCGCACGAGCCGAGGCACCTCGGCCTGTTCTGAGAGGTGTATGTTCCGGGGTCACAGACCTTGGGCATACGGTAAGAGTTGCCCGCTATTTCCATTGGAATAGTCGGTCAGCTGCCTCCTAAACTGGTCGAGGGACGGAGAAGGGAATGCTGCGTCCCCACAGCAAACTCCTCTTTCGCTATCGGAAGGGCGTGGGACAATTCCCAATGCCCGACCTACCTGATGAAGTTTTTTTCTGGGTTTTCCCTGCATTTCTTTAGGCGAATGCCAGGTAGGATACTTAAAATATAGCGCTGGGACCCTAGTTAACCCTTGGCTACCTTCCTCTACCCTTCCGCATCCTCCCTTTCAAATCCCTTCCTATGCTATTAAAGGGGAGTTGCCACCATGTGGATTACCCGCATGTAGCCTGTTATCCTAAAAAAAATAAAAAATCTTTAAAACCCCTTTCTATGCTATTAAAGGGGAGTTGCCACCATGTGGACTATCCTCACGTAGCCTGTTACTCTAAACAAAATAACTAACTCAATTCAATCAGTGTAATTATCAAGCCTGAGGGAGGTGCTAGTAAACGTTATACTGTAAATGGTAACGACATTGACCGAAAAGAAATGAGTTCGATAGAAGTTCTAATCCAATATGGCAAATTCTATTAATGCACAGAGATCCTACTAGTTTTTTTCACCACTAACAATATAGTTTACAAAACTGTTGTGGTAATAGTTCAGGTTACATTGGCCAAACGAAAAGGGCATTTATCACGAGGATTTAATACAATAAAACTAATTTCAAACTTACTACTAGCAAACAATTAGAGTTAAAACCAGACATCGAAATATATTCTTCCAAGGAAGCACTGGAATTACTAAAGTTAAGATGCTCAAATTCAAGATCCCTTCTTGTACCTATAAAATTCTATTATTTTAATTATTTTATGATGTGACTGAATTTTTGGGAAATTTCCATACGTAATAATGTTTTTGAAATAAAAAATTAATACATCTGTATAAAATATAATAATTAGATGAAATAGCAAAATACAAACTGAATTAAGGGATGATATAAATACCATATTTAATTTTTTGTCTGTATTTGACTATTTCATAAAATTACAATAAAGTGTTTTTGGTAAATGTTTTAGATAAAAATTAATACGACTAAACATCAAAAGCTTTTGTAATTGGAAAGATGTGACTACGAAAAACAAAGATTGTGTTTATAAGAGCACTTATTTTAGGTTAAAACCTAGTTATGAAAAAACAAAGTCTCAATTATTCAGTTATAACACACTTCACGAAGATATTATTTCGAAGGAAAATGTTCGTTATAGTAGATGAGTAAATAATATGAGTAGTGTACCATGGAAAGAAAAATAAATTTACCACTAGCGGACAGGCATGTCGAATATAAATCGGAAAATAATTTTGTGGTTAAATCCCAGTTTCCACTGCCTGAAAAATATTAGAATCGTTGAACATATTTGTACGGAAGCAACCACTTTTCAATTTAAGGGGAGTTGCCATCTTGTGGATTACCCTCGTGTAGCCTGTTACTCTAAAAAAAATTGGTTCCGATTGGAGCAGTCGGTTAGCTGCCTCCTAAATTGGTCGTGGAATGGAGAAGGGAATTCTGCGTCCTCACATCAAACCCCTCTCCCGCCATCGGAAGGGCGTGGGACAAGTACCAATTGCCCGACAGACCCGATGCAGGTTTTCTAGGGTTTGTCCTACGTCACTTTTAAGCGGATTCCGGGTAGGGTCCTTAAAGTACAGCACGGGGGCCCTAATTAGCCATTGGCTACATTCCTCTACCCTTCCGCATCCCCACTCTCTGCTATTATCCACCACGGGGATTACACTCATGTAGCCTCATACTCTAAAAAAATATTAAAAAACTAGTTTTCAAATTTTTGTCAGAACCAGAAGTTTGATTGTATAATCCTTCACGTCCGTTCCCAGCCTTTGCAGAAAACAAACGTCGAATTTATACAAAAAACGAATTGATCCGGACGTTTGTACGTAGAGTTAACAAAGTGATAAATATACAAAGTTCAAAACGATGTTCTGTTTCGGCTGTGCATAAATCTCCAATATCTGAATGTGATCAGCTTTATTCCACACATTGACGTTTATTCTCGTGTTAATGTACGAGGGCACGGGGGTTGGCGAGGCAGCCAAATGTTGATTTTTGCAACGGATTTAATGAACGACAAAAGCGACCGCCGATGCATACTAAAAAATCACGGAAAATGTTTCCCCGCCTCCGCACGATATAACGTATAAATTTATGCGACACTCATAAATGCATTTTTTACGTGAGAGAAAAAAAAATCGGTGGAAGGGCCATCGGGGAAAAAAGGGTAAATTTGAATTCCGTTAAGTGCCCCAATTATAACAAACAGACGTAGTATCAATATTAGTGGCCTAAAAAATCAGAATAAAATATTTAACAAAGACATTACAAATTCTTCATAGATATACGCAACGTTCAGTCATTTACATTTGCATCTCTTCAGATAACTGGAGAACGAATCTTTGGCCAGCAGTTCTGGGATATCCCTAAAATAATAGTTGAATATGTCGTATTGGTAGCACGAAACGTCATGTATTTTTACCTTCTTTAATAAATTGTTTTATTAATATTATGTTAGTAATTTTTAATTTAATTAAGAGACACACGAAATATAAATTGGAATTAAATAAAATAACGAACCGTATTTACAGACATTTAAAAATATTTTCTTCAATATAACAACGACGTGTCCTTGTGTCAGGATTTAATTAGTTTTTTTAGGTGCTTTGGTTATTAATAACTCATCACCCTTAAATTTTATAAAAGAATATTTTCAATAATAATTAATAACCACAAATATTCTAGGTAAAAAGTTCATAAACAATTAATATTACCGTAATATGGGAAAATGAGTTAAAAATTAGAAATGATATTAAGAAATTTTAATTTAATGGTAATATTAAAAAACAAGAACAAATTTGAAATTATATAAAGAGGTAAAGACAAAATTAAAAAATAAAAACAACAATGAAATATATATATAATTAATTGTGGAAATTGTTGTGTAGGGCAAACTAAAGGTGCTTTCGAAAGTAGGTTAAATTAACACAACAATTAAAAAATTTAAATCAGAATGTTGACACTGCGCGTAAATTCAAAGAAAACCATGAAATTTCGTTGGAATAAAATGTCCGACAAAAATGTGAACAGGTCGATAAACCTAGAAACATTTATTTAACCTACCAAAATTTTTAATCAACCCTTAAATCGGGCATGTCATCACCCCTGGTAAAATGTTATTTCTTCAATTAAACCTTAAACGTATAAACGATGGTTTAAGTGGAAATTTATACTCACCTCAATTTGAGCATTTAATGACATATTATTTAATATAAAAGTTGCATGTTCAACGAATTAATCATATCAATATGTATTTGTTACAGGTTAAATAGAAACGGTCACTGCGTAATTGTGTTAAGAAACTGAAGTCATTGAATTCACATAAATTGAAGAAGTGTTGCCAACGTTATCCGACGGTCTTCTCCGGGGCCGTAAAGTATTGACGAATTGAAAAATTAAAAGTTTCAACTTAAAACCAAATAAAGAGTCGACGACAAAGCGAACAAAATGCGAAACTAAGCTGCGAAATTTCCCCAATTTTTCGCGCATGTCATTCGTCCTACGCTCGCTGGAACATTGTTGGCTTTGAGTTCCTTTGTGTTCTTAGCGCCACCGCTGGAGAAACTTTTTTTCCACCCTCTTTTTTTTTGTATTGTTTGGCTTCGCTTCTATTCATAGGAGCGATTCTCGTTTTTAATCCAATAGCCATTAGAAGACCAAGTCGCTGTCCGTTCTGTCTTCTTCTTCTTTTTGCTCCTCTTTTATTGTCCGCCCGGCTCTCTCTCTCACTCACTCTCTGGTAGCATAATGGAACGGTTTACTTTTCAGCAGAGTCTCATTGTTGTCCCTGTACAATGGATGCAAAGTGCTCGATATTGTTGAAGTGCTCACTTTCCTTCATCTTTGAAAGACATACCGCAAAAAAATTAAAAACCTTTAGCAACTTACAGTCGTGTTCACAAAAAAAGAGAGTGCTCCGTTGCTATGGTAACCAAATTAACTGTTAATAAATACTGAAGGATCACACACGCACACGTAGACAATCTTTAATATCTGTTACTATTATGTGCAGTGTGCATATAAAAGAGTTGAGTCAGGTAGTCACAAGAGTCGCGTCCATACTCTGTTTTCAGAGTCTCGGCTAGAAAGAAGGCGTAGACAGGCTATATATAGCATAGTCCACATACTGACCACTCTCCTCTTATAGCATCGGAAAGGGGGGATGTGGAAAGGTAGCCAAGGGTTAACTAGTGACCCCGGGCTATAGTTTATTGATCCTACCCGACAATTCGCCTAAAAATGATGCAGAGAAAACCTGCATCATGTAAGTCGGGCATTTGGTACTTGTCCCACGCCCTTCCGATGGCGGGAATGAAGTTTTCTGTGTGCACGCAGCATTCCCCTCTCCATTTCTTGACCGTTCTTCACTCTGTAAGCATTGATTTTGTCCCCATTGTGCAGTCCTGTCTAAGAGTGTAAAAATCAGCTGCTTATGAAATACAAATATTACAGACTGATGCCGTAAACCTCTTGATCCAAGCCGAGCTTACCCGACCACCAACCCACTTATAAAAAAAATGACAAGAACCGCTTAAGACACTGTATTTATTATTAGTACGTGGTGATTAGGGATTACTGACGAAGCTGTCTCATGTCTATAACGCCTTTTTAGATCAGACGTGAAGCTACGGAAAAGACTTCTCCAGTAGAAGAAGTTCGGCAGAGTGTGCGGTATGAGGACGATGACATTGGGAGTATTGGTGTTGATGACGATGGAAGGAAGCAGAAGCACGGGAGCAGAGCCGTGGGAACGCCGTCGTGCCGCACGCCTCTCCTGCGCTTTCCTCACGCTCGCTATAAGTCAGGGAACACCCCTCCTCCACCCACACACAGTCTCACAGGGACCGATTTATCGCTCCATTACGCCCGCCCAATCAGCAGCGGCGCCCATAAATTATTCAATCTCGATCGCTTCCTTTGCGAACACCATCAGATTGCGCCCAGTTTACTCTGGTTGCTCCTCAGGTGTCAAGCAGAGGGCAAAACTGGGCGACGAAACGTTTCAACCTCCACCACCCACCGAAGGTTATGCCTCTTATAAATGACGCAAAAAGTTGACGACGAATTGCGAAATTGATTTGTGGGGGTATTTTGGGGGTGATATTTTCAATGGCAGAACACATGTTTTTGCTACTTCAGCTAAATGAGTATCAAATGTTACAACCCGACGCCAAATCACGAGAAACCGTAAATTACTTTCTTTATTGTCCTCTTACTCAAAACCCAGTCTATCTAACGATATTAATAATTTAGCCAAAATTTCTCCTAATTTTCATGGAGATAAAAATTAATTTTCGTTTGGAGGGTAACGAAGAAATGTGTATTTGAATGAGGGAATCCTTTATACATTTTAATAAAACAATTGTCGTTTCAAGAACCACGAAACATGATGGAGTCTATTAAGTGTAATAATAAGTATAGCCAAATACAGACAAAAAAGTTATAATATATAAATACGAGACACGTGCCTGTATTATCACTGTATTGGGCTATCTTTCTTATCATTAATTTTGAATCAGACGTAAATTTTTCATTTCTGTTAAGTGTATCCACTGGATATTTAGATTCGGCCATAGACATTTCTTTGACAGAGACAATTTTTTCGAGGCAAGACGTAGTCATCTTTGTATTACCTCGACACCAGGTATCAAGAATAAAACTAATTGTATTTTCCAAAGAAGCGAAAAAACATGTATTTATCATCTCGAAGTCTATTATATTCTGTAATAAATTAACCGTCATTTGGAGAAGCGCGAAGAGCTGTATGACTGAGGGAGTCGTTTATATATTTATTCGGATACAGTTTTAATAATAGTTTGATTGACTTTTTAAATAACTTTCTCGTAGAGACGATTTTAATTGTCGTTTGGAGAACAACCTATAAACGTGAATTTGACTGACGAAATCATTTAAATATTTTAATGAAATAATCGACGTTTTGATAATCACGAAACATGTTTTGACTTGGGAATCGTCTAAGTATTTTAAATGTTATTTATATTAAGCGTAAGCGCCCTGAATTCCAAAACCGACACGGGTTTATTAAGTGATATTTAATATATTTTAATACCTGATGTGTAATAAAACCATTTATAGTGTTTGTTTGTTATTTCACATGTTTTTATATTATTTAACTATCTACTTATATTAATTTTAACTCTTTATTTTTGTGGACAGAAACAAGACGTTAATATCAAGACGTTAATATGAATTCATTTAAATTTTTATTTATTTAATTAATAATATAAATATTTCCATTTGAATCCCCTCAGCGTAATTGTTAATCTTAGGAGGATATTAAGTTTAGAGTAAGTAAGGCGATACTTTTAAGAGTCTTTAAATGGATGAAATAGTGTTTTCTTTCTTTGAAACCATGTATTAGTTTAAGTTCTGGGAGCTCATGAAGTCGAATCTAGTCTCACGTTGGTTTTAACACAAACGCAGAGATAAAGCTCCGTTGTACAGCCTAAACTACTGCGTATCTTGATGAGTTTGAGAGCTATTCACACCTGGCTTCAAGTAATGAGTACTCGGGTTATCTATATCGAGGGTCTTTTATCTGGAGCTTTGTCTTAATTAACATTCAGACTCTACGAGGATTTAATTAGTTGTTTGTACTGTATGGAGCGCTCCTCTGAAAAGGGAACTGAAATTAAAAAAGAAAATCCAGTCTCGAAAAACTTCCGTATTTGATCCTGGTGATGAAGTGTTGAACGGCGTGTTCCTATTTATCCCTTTCAAGGCTATCATCACCCGGTAGTAATTATGCCATAAATTAACAGCCGAATCTTTTGCAAGCAGTTTCATTTCGGCTGCTTGCGATCGATCTATCGATCAATCAGCCGTGACAGTTGCCTCGTCTTTGGCGATCGAGGAAACCATCAGTCATCTCTTTTCAAAGGATGAATGAGAGTGATCGAGTATGAGGAAGGGGATTGGGCAAAGAAAACACCTGTAGCGTCCATAATGCATGTTGTGATGGGAGGATAAGTGTTCCTCGCGCTCCAATATGGCGCTTGGTTAGATTTAGTCCTTCGCCAGGCCAACGTGATCATGAATAATCGAAAGTGTTACCAATTTATCAGAATTATCGGTTCCGAAGTGACAAGGAAGTAATCCTCAAAGTATTTCTAAAAGTTTCCAATTACACGGCTCAGGAATCAACCAGCAAAGTGAGTCACCCTCCAACACTCAAGACGTGTCATCAACGTGGGTTGCACTGCCACGCTTGTAATTGAAATTACAGACACGGAAAATAAAACACGGCCACCGTATTCGCACAATCTGGCCTCTGGTGAATTATCAACTTCCGCTGAAACTGAAAATCCAGTTGGCAAGACTAAGTTTTGGCTTCAATGGAGCGATGTAAGCCTGATCCTGAAGAAACTGAAGCTGTAATCGTTGTTCACATCGGCAACGTTGGCTACCTTGAGTATTAGGCCAGATGTCTGTGTAATTGAAGAAAATTTCCAAGGCTTAATTTAACTTCACGCTTCATGAAATAGGGTAGCCGAAACCAAAGTCATCTAAATTTTTGTCACTCTGTAGTGGTAAAGTTAATCTGGACGATGAGCCCAAGTCTTGCAGTGCAATAATTAGCTCGCAATACATTGTAGACACATCTTTCTGCCTGAAGCTAATCCTAACCGTCAAAATAATTATTGGGATCTAAAATGAATAAGTCTCTACGGAAACATTGATTTACAATGACGACACATATTATTCTAGTTATTTTAATGTTTCCACCATATCACATCAATATTTTCAGGATCAGACAATTTATTTACCGACTCTTGACCTTTTAAAACGCGATAGTTAATTACGCATCATGCAAAAATTCTCCGTTCTACTTTCCTGACGACCGCTCCATTGACTTTTACGTCCAATTTGGTGGTAGGTTCTATTATCGTATTCGCTTCCCCCCACCGCCACCAACCTCGCACGACTAAATGACAGGCTCCAGGAATAAAAGCAATGCGAAGATCGCGTGCTTTCTGGCACTGCAAATTAATTCCTGTTTTCCCCGTAGGTGGTCGCTCAAGGAGGTTTATTGCGTACGTCCTTCCCCTTCCTATTCGTCGGTCGATTTCGACAAGGTGCTCGATTTTCCCTCGGAAAGGAAGAAGTGACAGGTGAAGAGGGAGATCAAAAGCGGCGAGGGGTCCTTTTACGCGGCGGACATTTAAATATTTTACGAGACATAGGCATGACGTGTTTCTGTAGTACACTTCACAAGTCATTCACGAGGATGGGAGATTCCTATCGTGAAAATTTCTTTCACAAGATCCTCCCTTTATTAAATTGAAATAAACTCACAGACATAACTTCACGCACAGGATAAGCGACACCAGCTTCAATTTTAATAAAAAAAATTGTCATTGTTGTCTGTAAAATAGAATAGAAAAAGTATTTGAAGAAAGTGAAAGAAATTTCCAGCAGCCAGTTGGAAAACTCGAGATGTTTAGATCACGATGAGAGTCATCGAACCATTGCATGTTCTCGACAGCCTGTACACGGTTGGAAACCCGGAGAGGATATCTTTTGATTTATTTTTCCTCCTGTGTATTTCAAAAAAGATTACCTGTATTCCCAAGAGAGGTGTAGGGTAGTCTTGCAAAATTTGCATGTTACGGAAAGAAGTAATAAATAAAATTGGATGTATATGTGTATGCGCCGCATACAAGTTAAACTTGTGGATAAATTAAGCCCAAATTTTGTGCACATGTTCCTTCCGAACCAGAAACAAACACTGTTGGGCGGACGTGGAAATTTTAAAACATGTAAAAACGAAAATAATATTTTTCGGGCTCAATGAGAATGATGTTGTTGTGATGTTTGCATATAATTTCAACTCATTTTTGCATGGAAGGGGACTATCCTTAGTGGTGGTGCTGGAAGAGCAAAACGAAATGAACGGGAGGTTTGGTGTCGATCCCCAGGTTATGGAAATTCGCATTTTATGGAAAAAAAATTAATACTGAAGTAAATGAGTTAACCCGGGTAGCTGGTATGGTAAAAGTGCCACGTACCAGCGTAAGTCATGAGTTCGATTCCAGCTCTGGTCAAAGTTTTCTATTCCTAATCTGATAAATAAGATATTTTAAACTTACATCATAATGTGTCTTACGGAATGAAACTAAATCACCACAGGACCCTCCGCTTGTACTACAGCAGCATGAACTGCACCCATCAGAAGAATTTTTCCACAGTGATACCATATTCGAAATTGAGGACCGTTAAAATTTCTCGTGCAAAGGAACACTTTACGACAAAACGGTCGTGTAATAAATATCCGGTCACCTTATACGAGTTGAATTTAAATCAAATAAATCCAACGTAATGATATGGAAAAAAAATGTAGGCAACAAGACTCACGCAAGTCTGCCGTTTTTTTTTTTCCGCATCCATCACGTTTGTCATATTGGTGTGTTCCCTACCAATAATTTTTTGGATAGCGACACACAACGCCCATAAACGTAATTTATTTGACACACAAACCATAAATAGTTTTATTGATTCTCAGTACCACTTTAAAGAAATAAATATATATATATGAAAAATATAGGAAATTTACGAGTAGGGACAGAACCGCTAGAGTCCAGCTGAGGAAGCATGTGGTCAAACTAGTTTCGAGGGAGGTCGACTTAAAGAGGAACGGGGAACCTTCTCTGTCAATGTCCCCTTAAATTAAGGTGGACACCTCGTAAGCAAAGCAAGCAGCAGGAGCAGTTGGTCGACAAAGACGTTCCTGGAATTTACGGTACGAATAACTATGGAAATCGGGATAAGGTGGCCTGACTTCTCTCGCTTTGAAAAAGGGGAACAAGCCTGGACGATTGTACAACACCAAACTATCTTAATTACAATCTACGAATCTATTTTTCAACTGGATGAAATTAAAATTGGTTGGCCAAATAACACCTCCAGAGTAAGAGATATATATTTGTGTGTTCCGCTATTCGAAGGCTGCTCCATTTTTCATTACAGCTTAGGAAGGCAATTTGATTACAATTTACTTTTGGACGTAACAGACGAGTTGATTTAAATGTTAATGGCGCCCAAGGATGTTCATTTCTCTGCTACTCTTGTGACATGTCATTTTAAGTAACTATTTTATTTAATTCCAATCGTATTCGCTGATGATAACCACCTTGGTGAGATTAATATCCGAGACCCGCGGTCGCGTCATGTATTGTTTAGGCATATTGAAGCAAATAATTTATATTCATATTAATGTACTACTTTTCGGGAAAAGGCATATTAAAGATAAATTATTAAATTAAATAGTTGCCGAACGGTTTTGAACTACAGCAAAGAATAAACAGGAGACGTACGTTTACTTTTCTACAATAATTTTTATTTTCAGGGCAACAGTCTACATGAGGGTAATCCACTTTGGGCAACTCCCCTTTAATAGCATAGGAAGGTATTTGAAAGGGGGGATGCGGAAGGGTGGAGGAACGTAGCCAAGGGTTAACTAGGGCCCCCGGGCTATATTTTAAGGAACCTACCTGGCATTCACCTAAGGAAATGCAGGGAAAACCCTAGGAAAACCTGCATCAGGTAGGTCGGGCATTGGGTACTTGTCCCACGCCCTTCCGATAGCGGGAGAGGAGTTTTCTGTGGGGACGCAGCATTCCCTTCTCCGTGCCTCGACGAGTTTAGGAGGCAGCTGGCCGACTATTCCAATGGGAATAGCGAACAACTCTTACCGTATGCCCAAGGTCTGCGACCCCGGAACATACACCTCTCAAAACATGCCGTGGTGCCTCGGCTTGTGGGAACCTTAGTTCAAAAACGGAGAGGAAAAGGCATCCTTTTTTTTTTTTTTTTTTTTAGGGCAATAGGCTACGTGAGGGTAATCCACTTAGGGCAACTCCCCTTTAATAGCATAGGAAGGGATTTGAAAGGGGCGATGCGGAAGGGTAGAGGAAGGTAGCCAAAGTATATTTTATTCTCCGTAAACACAACGAGCGAGAGAGAGTAATTTATTTTCATACATATACATATATATATATAATACTATTTTTAGTTTTAATCATAATAGAACTTTTGGCTACTACACCTAGAACGTTGTTACAGATTGAATAACATTCGTTTTTCGTTCTCTTCATCTCATCACTTCTTTAAAGTATAAGAAGCAGACAAGAATTACACATATTTTTACTTATAAAGTTTGTTAATTATGGTTTGGGGGCGGTGATAGCACATATGTAACTACGTCGTGAAGTTATACGTTCCTCGTAAACATTCGGAGCCGGGTCCTCCCTCCATCTCATTAACAATGATTAAGGTTCTCGTCAATGGAAAGTTAAAAATATATTATATTTTTTCCTCCAAAGTCTCCCTTCCAACCAACTGTCGCTCCCCCGCACTTCACGAAGTTACCTACGTTGTTATTGAGTTACCAGAGGAAAATGTCGGGGAGGGTTACAAGAAGAAAGCAAACAAGAAGATTTTTCAGTAATAATGGTAGGATGGGGCCCAGATTCGTTTTCAGAATTCCACAGAGCAAATAAATTGTGTTAAGGCAGAAGCGCGCTGCCGTGTTGTATATATATAGGCTTTCTGTCGTTGGAAACTGTCACACTCGAGTTGAGTCATCCCCTCAAATCTTGGATTGATCCATAAGGTATTTCTTCTCTTTATTTACGAAGTTTTCCAGCGGTTTATATTTAGTTTCTATGCATACCTATCAATTTATGTAAAAGACGTACGACTTCATTCCTGTTATTTAAAAGGCGTAACTCAAGAAAATGAAAATTAGCTTTCCAACTGATTCTCACCAAGAAAGTAAGACATTTCATATTGTTCTTTCGTCATTATATATCATTGTAGTATTTCCGGATATAATTGTAATACTGAATTCAACTTAAATGATTCTGATTGATTTCGTTTGGAAAAATTTGTGAAGTGACGTCAGACCTGCAAACGAGCGCGAAAGCGAGCATAAAATAAGTGACGTCACATACCTACGGGCGCAGATTTTCCCACAAATTATCACCTTTTATTAACTAAAATTATTTCCACCTATGCTAGGGGATTGTTGCCCTTCAGACAGTGTTTTTAAGAATTTTTGTACAAAGTTTTGTTACAATTTGTCCACGCAATTAAATTTCTATTAATAATATACATCTTTTTTATTGTAAAAATTCTTGCATTCATCTTTCCAGTGATTTTAGGTACCTTTTTCTCGGACACCGTTAAAGATACAGCATATTTAAATTGTTATGGATAAAAATGTTTTAAATTTTCCATTAAAACCCGATTTTGTTAAATAAACTAATAATTATACTTATAATTACTATTAATCATTTATTCTACTTCCACACAAATATCATAAGGTTAAAATTAATCTGTGAAAAATTCAGTGCTTTATCTGTAACAGTTTCCCAGAAAAATGGACCTAAAATCATTATTTTAACATTGGCAATATAGGGCGTTCTAACCCCTCTTAAAAATTACATAAACTCAACAGTATTTTAATCAGTCTCCGTAAACGATCAAAACTTCGTTACTAAATCTTTTATTAACTTTGACCCAAGGAGCTTTTGGCCGATAATTTCAACATTTTCGTCTAATAAAACAAATTAAAATATTATTAAAACAATTATAAATCCTATATATGTATATAATTTGTCAAAATTAAATTTCTTTATATATTTATAATAATATATCAAAATTACAAATTATTTTATAAAATATAATCCATTTCAATACCAATCGTGTCTTCCTCAACGAGAGAAGATCGTCAATTTTCAATATTTCAGACGTCGAAAATTAAATCCCATCCATAAAATAAAAACGGCACGTCTAATTTTCCAGGTTTTCCGTAAAATGGACACGTACCTACGGCAAACCGATGCTTGCATCATTTGAACAAATTCACGAGAGAACGAAAAAAATTAGGACATGTTGAAGATGAATATGGCTAATAATGCCGAAAGCTCCTTCACAAAATTCTGAAGCAAAAATAAATGTTTTGAAATTGAAGAATTGTTTCTTTTTAATTAGTTGGACTGATCAAAAAAATATTGAGTAAAATATTATAATTATTTGTATAAACCAAAAATACAAAATTAATTTCGTCTATCAAATTTGGTTCAACGATTATTTTTTTTCTATACTCAAATGGTGCTGTTAAAAATTCAGAAGTGCTTATTGACACTTGAAGATTTCTTTCTTTGCGGTACTTGATTACAGATGCCATGTGTGTGTGTGTGTAACGCAATAGCGGTATTGTTTGTGGAATCGAAGTCCTTGTCTCTGTATTGAGCGCTGCGTGTGACGCATGCGTCGTGCGTCGCCCCGGGGCCTCTTAATGTCTGCAGATTACAGTAATCTCGAACGAACGCAATGACACAAATCCCGTACCTCAACGACGGTTAATTCCAGTCTGCAGGTAAAGCCCCGCTCCTCCCTTACCCCCTCCAGTTCCCTCGTAGTAATTCGGAAATGCGTTATTTGCGGTACAAGCCCTGAAGGGGGGTTCTCTGCTTATTTAATCTGAAGCAGCGGCAATCCAGCTACTGGGCTTCCCGGATTTACCAAGACCAAAAAACTTTCAGGTGAAATCGGTGTTATACTGACAAAGAATATCAAAAGAATCGTTCCTAACTAAAATTCCTTAATTTAAATTAGGAGAAATGGGCAACAGTCGGAATATTTATGTAAAGTTTTACGTCTGAGTAGATAAATTAGATGATAAAACAGCCAATTCCAGACAACGGAATTTGTATTTTATTAATTACATTGAATTGCAATATGTTTCAGTCAAAATATGGACCTTTTACTCGAAATATTTTGGCATAATAATAATTTCAAAACAGCGGTTTACAACGTTGCTCAAAGATCAGAAGCCTGCAGTGAAACGTGTACATTTTATTTCATACAACCAATACAGCTATCCGATAGTGCATATAGTAGTTTATTTTTCTACATAGTTTCCATATCGGTTAGGCACTTGTCACTTCGTAACATAAGATAAGGGATAATACAGGACCGGGAATCGAACCGAGAAACATCACTCAGTAGCGAAAAAAAAATTATTGGAAGGAATCAAATTTATTTTTAGGAATTTTACTTAAATTGTTTTGGAAAAATTAAGATTCCGTTTCGATAAATATATATGTAGATTAAATCGTTTTAACAGCCACTTATTACAGTTGTTGTTTAAAATATGTCAGTTAATTTTTAAAATGGCATCTATTATGTTATATTCATCTGTAAATAAATTATATTAAATACACAATTTTGATTTATTAATAAAATAATAAGTTTAACCGATCCTAAATATTTATACCAATTGAAATCTATAGATTTTAAGAAGACAACTTTTCTCCTATACAACGTAAAGGTCGGTTTTAAACAAAAAAAAAGCACGAAATAGAAACAAAAATATTTAACAAAACAATCATAGATAAAAACGACGTTGGTAATATAAATATCACCTCAACAAAACTATTAATGGAATGAAGAAGTAAACAAAAAATAAAAAGCAATGAAAATGGTAATCTTAATATTAATACTTTAAAATAATCTAACATAAATACGAACTTATTAAATGTGTGGATTGAGTAACACCTAAAATAGTTAAATTATTTAAAAACAGTGTAATTATTGAATTAAAATTAATATTACAACACACACGCATCATTGAAACTGTTATGACAAAAATAAAATCGCTGCATCATTTATTGTATTTTTTGGGACTGACTTCATTTTATATATGGATATTCATTCTGAAACGATTCATTTTCCAATCAATATAGTTTCGAATTAATATTTGTATATTTTCGTTCCTTATCTTATGTTATGTTTTTAAATAGTGTATGTTATTTTTTATTTAATAAAATTATTTGACAAATTTTAAAACAACATTAAAATTGAGGTTTTAAAAACGTTGTTTATTTATTTTATCATTAACGATTAATTCTATCAAAGAATATTTCTGCAATGATATCATCAACTTAATATTCCAAAGCAAATTTATTAAAATTCCTTAAAGGTAATTTGATCCGTTCCAATAAATTTTTCAGTCCTAAGCTATGGTCCTGGGTTCGATTTTCGGTTCTATCTTATTCCCATTCAGTTAATTCACTTTCATAGTTTGATTGAACTTTTTTTATGATATTGGCTTAAATGATCTTTTCAGGTAAGACTGACACTCGTGGAATAATTGTTTACTTCAGTGCTGATAAGATTAGTTGGGTTCTGCCTCCTAAACTGGTCGAGGCACGGAGAAGGGAATGCTGCGTCCCCACAGCAAACTCCTCTCCCGCTATCGGAAGGGCGTGGGACAAGTACCCAATACCCGACCTACCCGATGCAGGTTTTTCTAGGGTTTTCCCTGCATTTCTTTAGGCGAATGCCGGGTTGGATCCTTAAACCATAGCCCGGGGGCCATAGTAACCCTTGGCTACCTTCTTCTACCCTTCCGCATCCCCCCTTTCTAATCCCTTCCTATGCTATTAAAGGGGAGTTGCCCAATGTGGATCACCCTCATGTAGCCTGTTGCCCTAAAAAAAATGTTTTTGTCTTCCATAAATGAAAATTTAAAGAAGAACATTTGGATATTGTGATGGACAATACTAGTGTATGTCATGATGGTGTTGACTGGATTTAATCAACGCGATTGACCTTAACTTTTAGGTAGGAAAAAGTTACCGCTTTATTAAGCGCACGCAGTATATTGCGAAAACGCGCCACTCACGTCACGTTTTCTGTTGCTTTTGATTTAATTTAGATAATATGCTCAGGTAACTAAGATTATATTCTGAAAGCGATTCGGTTGACGTCATACTCTACCAGCATGTAAAGGTGCAACTAATTTAATAGGGAAAGAGTAATGACGTCATACCCTACGAATGCAAACTCCAGCGAGTATTTTAGGATAACTGAAACATTGCAATAAATTTTAATTGTACGACAAATATTTGAAAGAAAACAAGGATGACTGTCTGAATTCTTTTCGCACAGTTTGCTTATGAAACATTTTCTTTTCTCATTTTCTTCCCATTCCTAATTTTATTGATTCAAAAGACTAAAATTTTCCAATTTCTAACCTCTGGTCCCTCACAACAGATGAAGAATTAAATGTTTCCTTAAAAATTAAACACATCTCTGACAATTTTTGTAATCCTAAAAAATATGTTTTCATATTACCACGTATGTTGTACTATGCAACAATTTTCCCAGAAACGCGTCAATGTCACCAATATAGGAAAATTGCTCTCCATAAATTTCGGTCGCTCTCAAAAGCACTTTTAGATCGATTAAACGACCAGGATGGAAAAATCTCAACTAGACCGGGAATCGACTCCAGGACCTCAACTTTGGCACGTGGTGCTCTTACCCATCTTAGCTACCGGTGTCGACTCCGTGTTATGCTTTAGCCATCCGTTGCACAGACCTTAAGATAAGCTCGCCAACTAAATCTCATTCTACACACCCTAAAATTAAGGTTTTCTTCATCCAATAAATCAGTTTCGTAGTTTTGATATTGAGCATTGCTTCAATTCCTGCCTATTAAATATTATAGAATGAATTTTCAACACAAACTATTGTCTTATTTTGAAATTTATCGTTATAAGAATTTTTTGAGTGTCCCATTGTCCGCGGTAAACAGGAAGAGAAGACAAGAAAATGCAGGACGAACGAAGAAAAACAATAGGAACAATAGACAGATAAGTTAGATGCAAAATATTTCTTGGTATTCCATTGCCTGAGTAAAGAGGAAAAATACGAGAAAATTGAGGATGAACGAAGGAAACAGTCGATACAGAGCTGAGAGAAAAAATCACCAATAAAAAGGAGAAACAAATAGGTATAATAGTGTATAAGTAAAGAGGAATAAATGTCAAGAAAATGGAGGAAAGCAGGGAGAATTATCAAAGCAAGGATGATTTTTCCATGAAAATATAATTGACAAAAATGGTTACCTCACCAGAATATTCGTTTTCTGTTAAAAGACTTCATATTTCCTAGTAAGGTTAAAACAAAACCGCCATCTCTTCCACTAGTATCTTGTAATGTTCATTCCAGATCTCCAAAAATCTACTCAATGCAAAATCCGAACGGCAATATTCATTGGAACGTATTTATTGAGTGCTAAATCTCCACGTTGTAGGTCCACATAAAGTAACAGAGACAATTCACTGACGGAAACTGAAATGAGAGCTTGTGAGAGGAAAACTCAATTTACTACGTTTCATTGCAGAGAACAATAATATTTACCCAACAGTAGGTAATAGTTACGGGTCCTTCTGCGAGTCTGTTAATAACAGCTTTCCAAATTGACTGTCCGGCAGTACAGACCCGGGAGAAACATAAGATGGAGGAGGCTCTCCGCGAAACGTAATTATCAGCTTTCGCAAGACTTGCTGAAGAAATACTACTGGCGGGGTTCCACCTCATTGTGAAGGAATACGTCGTGGGTGGGTCAGGGGGTTCCTGGAGACCGCACAAGGAGTCCTTAAACCGGTATTTCGTGGAAATTATTCCCGTTACACGGAAAACTTTCAACCGAATCTTGTTTTCCTAAAGTGTTTATAAGGAAATTCCAATGATATAGCCTGTTAGTTACCTGATAAAATTAATATTTAATCTACCAACCGTTTTAGAAATAGAAACAAAATTAAATGACGGTTGACCGAAATGTTTCCAGGATTATTCAGACGCAGGTAACCTGAGTGGTTATAATATTATAGTAATATACTGGCAGGCGTATTGAGGGTTCTGAGGGGTGTATGACCTGGGGTCGCAGGCTTTGGGAACACGGCAATAGTTTTCTACTGCTCCCATTGGAGCAGTCGGCTAACTACCAAGAAAACCAGGTCATGGAAGCTGCTTCCCGTTTTTGATACTAAGGTCTCCACAGACTTGTCAACTACCCTCTTGCTATCTCAAGACACATGCTGACCATTAGAACCAATTGAACCTGTCAACAGTTTATGAACAACAATAACTTATTTGCCAGGGTTGACGCGTATTAAATAATTTCAGCTTTTAATTCAACAAGAATATAATTTCTTAAAGTGATCACAATATTTTATTATCAATTCAGATTTGAGTTTATCTACTAGGGCTTCTGGTGGGTACTGAAGAACAGTGGCTAACGTTTATTTGCTGGCAAAATGGGTACAAAACTGAAATCTCCAGAGTTTCGCCATCTCTCAAGATAAGCGCAGAGCTACATGCCGCCCAGTAGAACCAATTTAATCTATAACAGTTTATCATCAACGGTATCTTACTTACTAGGATTGATTACAGATTTTATTACCACAAGAATATAATTTGGTAGGATGATTACAATATCATATTGTTTCTGATTTGAGTTCCATTTCTCAGGGTTACTAAAGTTGATCTTACTAAAATTAAGTAAACGGCCTCCTAAGATTTACCACCTCAGTTTTTAGAGTCCTCATTATGAAATGTAAATAAATTCCACGT
The DNA here is from genome assembly GCA_037074705.1 of Zhengitettix transpicula. Classification (NCBI taxonomy): domain Eukaryota; kingdom Metazoa; phylum Arthropoda; class Insecta; order Orthoptera; family Tetrigidae; genus Zhengitettix; species Zhengitettix transpicula. The sequence goes on from CM073596.1 coordinate 48,565,223, forward strand.
TTGTCGGGTCGTGACATTTATCTGCTCGTTTCAGACAAGTTGAAGTATATTCCTAGATATTTATAGTTCATCACCAGCGTCTATACTATATTCTGTCTTATTTACTTGCATTTGCGTTGTAAACGAGAATTGAGCTGTTTTTCTTAATATTAATCTCCACGTTATTTTTCTTTAGCCCAACTAAAAACTATCAACCTTTCTGTAACACTAATGTCTCTTTGGTCTTTATCCTTCTATAGATGACGCAGTTGTCCATGAAAACAGTCTGAATCCTGAATTTAAGTTATTTGGCAGATCGTGTAAACATATTAGAAGGAGTAATGATGCGATTACTGAACCTTGAGGAACTCCAGACGTTGTAATCCCAAGATCTCAGAAATTTGATCACAAATTTTCTCTTTTTTGCGATTTGCCGCTTCGAAATTTTTCTAGCTAGATAATAACTATTTTATCTATACCTGTTTTGTTTAATTTATACAATGTTGCACGCTTTCCGTGCATCTTATGCTACTTTTGACAACCGTAGTCATTTACCCTGATCGAAAAATTTTACACTGCATTTCCGTGATGGTCCTAGCACTTAATTTTTATAAACTGAATGTTCGCTACAAACCATACAGCAATTATCGTAATTGATTAAGTATACTACTGTTGTCAAGACTGCTCTTGAACGTTTTAGTTGTTTTTTTTTTCAATCAGCTGTAGTGTGAATAGAAGTGGGGGGCTGTCGTTCAAGTGTCATGGCAGTCCTTAGAAATACGTACGGGGCCGCATCCGGGATTGATTTATATATATATATACACAACATACAGAGAGAGCAGCAGCTTTTTGGGGAGGTCGTTGGTCACGCTTGTTTTCCTCTGCACGCGCCATTAAGCGAACGGATTTCAATATTCGCAATGTAGGAGCCACGAAGCATATGGCAATCCATCTCTGTCGCTGACAGATCTCTCTCTGCCCTCGGTAATGAATGAATCGCCACGGCGGAAGAGAAATATATATATATATATACTATATATAACGCCGGGGTTCGGGGAACCAGCAGGTCGCTCGAAGGCACCTTGCTTCTCAGAAGTAATCTGTGGGCTGTTATTCCCTTTCGTAAAATATCATGTCGATCAACTTCGATAATAAATTATGGAATTATTATAGGCATCTCTACGTATAATTAATTAGCGTCTGTCAGGTGTACAGGAATAAAGCGAGTAGAAAAAAGAAGTAGAAAATGATACTAATGTTGGAAGTAATGAACTTCAAAAGGGAAGAAGAATAGAGCAAAACTCATTCTGAATAGTCTCCTTAATTGGATGCTTCACAGAGTGGTTGAAAAAATAACACACGCCTTTCCAGTTCAACCCCGAGCCCACTCTCTTCGCAAGTTAAGCGATAAAAGTTGACATGAAAGTGTTTCAAATTTTTCATAAAATCTTCTCTTATAAACCAAAAATTATCATAATTAGGCTAGTTGGCTGTGAGGCAGTAAACCCGCAATCCAGCAACAACATCCATATTGGAGGACCTCTCATGACGTCAGACGATAGCCGAAGTCTGCTGACAGAGGCCATCAATATTACAAAAACACCTTTCATATCCATGTCACAGTTTTCTTGTTTATTTTTTTTAATATATTTTTCAATTTACAATTTTTTGTCTTACGCATAACTGTCACTGTTCCCTAACACCGACAACAACCCTGAGAATTAAAACTCAAATCTGGAAATAATTATATATCATAATCATTCTATCAAATTATCTCTTATTTACGAGAGACGTTGTGTGTCGATAGTCCCCGAGTCTTAACCCCTTTTCCGTGACCAGGACAAACATAAAAATCAATGCCCTTGCCGGGATTCGAACCCGGAACCTCTGTGATGGCCTTTTAATTTTTCTTATGGTAACTAATATCTTCTTGCCTACCTAAAATAATAAAAATATTATTAGTAATTTAGCAACAAACGGAAGGACAGATAAAAAAAAGGCATTTATTGTCGATAGGACTATGTTCTGGCGTTTTGCGTCTCCCAAGGGCCAAAATTAGACCCCTTGGTAACTGAACGTGGTAGGACAACGCCGGGTTAGATGACACAAGCTACCTTGTCAAAACCACTTGCGGATTGATTGTTCCTCGCGGCAGTACGCAACTGTGCTGGCATTTGGCAACTGGTTGTCGTAATGCCCCACATTTCCAACTTTGAGGCGTTAATCTCCGAGGTCACGCGAAAGTGGTCCGACGTCCAGCAGCTGTCGCAGCGATTCTGAGCTCCCGAGATCAGGTTTGCCAACAACGCCGCGCGAGATTGATTGCAGAGGAAGGGAGGCTCTGTCCGTAATAACTCAGAACGCACCACACACGCATCTCAGGTACGCGAGCAAACATTAGGACGTAACACAAGATTAATAGTGGCTAATTACCCAGCGCAAAAAAAAAAGAGAAAACAAAACTAGTGTAAGAAGAATAATCCGCGGGGCGGAGCGCTTCCTTGCCTCTCGACTCTAATTAGAAACCAGCGCTGCAGTTATTCAGTTATAACGTAAAATGATTTTTTGAGCTTTCCATTACACAGCTGGAATCCTTTTAAATGCATTTTGTATTCATCAAGAAACTAGGAAGTAATTATCTCACCGCAGATAGCGTCAGTCATTACTTATAAATTCCGTCAGTCCTCGCTAATTTACAGACGTCATCACATGACGTCACTCAAACAATAAATTATGATATTACACAATCAAATGATTCATTAAATTATTATGTATATTATATTATGTATTGACTATTTTCACTCATAAATGAAAAATTTTCAAATAAAAAAATTAATTATAAAATAAACAGACCACTCAAACACACTGCGTTACGTTTTGGCGAACTTCTTCAGACGTGAAATATAAGCCAAATTAATAAAAACTTTCGAATAGATTAGCGGTACAATTAAGTGAGAAAAAGTTTTGTTTATAATTGTGGAAAAATATCTGACATTTATAATATAAATAAAGAAAGAAACTGCCTTGAGTCAAAAAATCTCGTTTATTAAAAAAATTAAATAAACCGACCTTTCTTCATATTATGTAATTATTGTATAATTTTTTAATAATTCTTATATAACTTATTTAAATATATTTAATAGATTTTGTGATTATTCTTAAAAAATTATTTACATATGTTATTAATTCTAAATTGAAGAGGTCCTAAAAAAAGGACGAAAAGTACGTATATCTTTTTGTTAATAAACATAATTTTCTTACTCATGTATGATTTAAACTTCATTTCTCAAAATATTAATCATTTTTTCTAGGTTTATGTACACCGAGATTTCATTTATGAATTTTTTACATTCATATATTCATTTTCGTGTAAAGTTTCTCTATCTTAAAATAATTAATACACTATTATCAAATTTATAATTTTGTTATGTATCAAATTTTCAATTACTTTCCTTTGCCTTACGTTATCCGCTGTATATATTAATTACGTTTTATTTTCATTTTTCACTTTTTATTTCACTAATGTTTTCTCATCCACATATCATTTTCTATTCGTTACGAATAGTATTCTTTATAAATTAGGTAAGAGTTTTTTAAATTAATGTATTACATTTTACCAAGATACGAATATTAATTATTTTTACGTCCGTTTTTAATCTATTATATAAAAATAATTATTTATCAACCAATAACAGATGTTTACTTATAAAAATTCAATTCAAAATAGCAACGATGTTTCAGTACATTTTTGTACCTTCATCAGTTTGTGACTTTCTTCCCAAATTAACAACTTTATCACAAAAAAAATGGGTTTTTACTAGAATACAAATTTTATATAAAACATAATTATCAAAATCATAAAACCCAACTAAAAATACAACTTTTCAGTTTCTTTTGTCCTTTCGATATTTTATATTATTTTTTATACAGAAATATTGTATTTTAGTAACAATAATTTTTTGTGATAAATTTATTAATTTAGGAAGAAAAAGTCACAGTCTGATGAAATTACAAAAATTTACTGAAACTTCGTTGCTATTTTGTATTGAAATTTCTTACATAAATGGCTGTTATTGGTCGAATTTGTATTAATTATATTTAACAAAAACATGTCATTCATTTATTTCATAAATTGTGTACGGTTGACATTTACATGGTATTTTATCTTAATTCTGATTTTTTTAAATATAAAACTTGCGCAAATGTGTTACTTGTCTGGCAATAGTGGAATAAATAAATAAAATGGCCAATAAGTCAGAAATATTTTATGCAAAATAACACGACGTTTTGTTCTTTTTTTAGACTCAACAGGTGTACAAGTTATAGTTGAACATCTAAAAACTTAAAGACAGCAATGTTTATATTAAAATACAGTCGTGTGAATTCACATACAATTAGATTTTTGGCTATATTTATGAGTTATTGCTTCTGAATCATGTAAAAAGTTCTCTCATGAGTAAATCACGATTTTCTGTGATGTATTTTTTGTTTTGTTTTAATATTAAACTTTCGTGACTGTGTGTGCAACAATCTTTGGCAAGGGTACTTCATTTGAGATCTTCGGAGCAGAAGATCGATGTAATAAATAGGTCTTCAACGTGAGAGACCAACAAACAAGAAATGACGAATTACGTTTCGATAATTAAAACCCCCCGAACCTTGAAGCCCCGTTTCCCCTTATAGTTTATGCAACACGACTTGATCCTAATACAACACTCTGCTTGAAGTTTACGAACGACGACATAGTCATGTGATGAGATCTGCGGACGGATTGTCCTATCGCATTGGCTCCAGTGTTTGACGGTGACACAGTGTTGGTTGTCCTGTCAGCCTAATCGAGGGAATGACAGAACAGAGGGAGACGTTTCCGTGTTGTTGTTACCCGCTTCCGTCGAGGTTCTGTTTTATCTGCGAGTCGCACTCGGTGACAGCTGAGAAGGATTAGTGATGGTCAGTCCCCCGCTGTCCTCATCATTCACTGCAGTCGGTCGGTTCCACCGAAGGCCTTCACAAGGGATTACAGAGAAACACGGATGCGTCAAATGTGGAGAAAAAACTAAGCGGAGGATATTGTAATTTATTTTTAATACATATTTTAAATCTGTCGCCTACTACGTATTCAACAATCTGCTTCGACTACCAATGAAAAATGATCACGATATCATCCCATTTCTCCACGGCTGGTGAGTTTTTTACATTTAGTCCTACATCACCCCCAAGCAACAAAAATAACTTCGTCGAGGATAAGTTCGTAAAGTACTAATAATACTACAGCAACGATGGAGTTACCAACACTCTACGGCTAATGAAACGATCCATCATATGCTACAATTCTAATTCCGTCTACATAGCATGCAATAGTGTCTAATCTTTAAAACCAGAAAATGTCAGAGCCAAGTTGACACGCATTTGTAACACAAATGTATTTTTCCTTCGTGCATATTTTTAATAAAATTCAGTTTATCACTGAGCCACGTGTACTGTGCTCACTGCTGCTCAGCACAGAAACGAGGCAGATTGTTGAGTCTTTTCGGGAATTGCAGCGCAGTGTTTTCAAAATTAAAGTTGTACTAGAACATTAAAGATAAAAATTGCCGCAATGGGTCAGAAGGGTGCGATCTGTGAGAAGTTACATGAGCCGCACGTCTACGAATTGGCGTACTAGAATAATACCATCTATTCTAACGCGAATATGTTACACAAAAGAACGACATAACCTCAAACGGGAAAAAATTGGAATCAGTTTTTGTACAGAAAAAGGTACAAATTCTAAACAAAGAAATTATAAGTAAAATTCAGTCAGAAAAAGATTTATAATCGAAAAAATACGTTTTGTAGCTATTTTTGACCTCTTCAGGAATATGAAGTTTTACAAAATTTTGATAGTCAGGTACTTACTCCCTTGACTGTTGTAGCCGAAAATATACCTTAAGAGTTCGCATTACATTAGTCAATTATAAATATTTTTCTGACTTAAAAAGGCTGTGTTTTGTTTATAACTGTATGGGAGCACGGCGTTGCCCGGGTTGTCATATATCCAATCTCGATTGCTTTTGCGTTAATTTTATGCAACGCACCTCGACCCCTAGTGTGCTCCCATGCCGAAAGGGGTTGAACTCATTGACCCGAATAAGTTTCATTCAACGAATATCTCGGCCGTTTCAACATGTTCAAAAATTTGCACCTCCGCTACTGTAAATAAAACAAAAAGTATTTATTCGACGCAAAAAGTGGCCGGTTACATTGTTAGAAATTTTCCGCTCCCGTTTGGGGGAGTTAAACGGTAAGTCATAATTAATATCATCCTTAACCCCGAGTCCAATCTATGTTTTTTATTTTCAGGGCAACAGGCTACATGAGGGTGATCCACATTGGGCAACTCCCCTTTAATAGCATAGGAATGGATTTGAAAGGGGGATGTGTAAGGGTAGAGAAAGGTAGCCAAAGGTTAACTAGGGCCCCCGGGCTATATTTTAAGGATCCTACCCGGCATTCGCCTAAAGAAATGCAGGGAAAACCCTACGAAAACCTGCATCGGGTAGGTCGGGCATTGGGTACTTGTCCCACGCCCTTCCGATAGCGGCAGAGGAGTTTGCTGTGGGGACGCAGCATTCCCTTCTCCGTGCCTCGACCAGTTTAGGAGGCAACTGGCCGACTATTCCAATGGGAATAGCGGACAACTCTTACCGTATGCCCAAGGTCTGTGACCCCGGAACATACACCTCAGAACACGCCGAGGTGCCTCGGCTTGTGGGAACCTTAGTTCAAAAACGGAGAGGAAAAGGCATACCCAAAGGTAGCCCCTTCGTATCTCTCCTAAAAGGTTCTGCCTGCGAGAGAACATCCATCCCAGATTACCTGCGAGGGAATTCTCCCGCAGGTCTGGATTCTTCCTCCCAATCTATGTTGTTTTTGTGTTATTTTTATGTAATGCAACTCCAAACCCACCCTTGAGTGTTGTAGAGTGGGGGTGGGATAGGCTGGGCGTTGGAGTGCAGGGGTAAATATTTTCAAACGAGTCAATAGGCCAATTTTTGCGTCGAATAAATATATTTTGGGGATCAACCAACACGTGTACGAAATTTTGTTTAATTTTGCTCCACGGGTGTAGATTTGTATGCGTAACATACATACAAATAAACACACTGTTTTAATTACTATATTTACTCTTAAATGGATATATTTATATCGTAAGAAAATAAAGTTCTGAAATCTGGCAAAATTAAAGACCCATTACTTAATGAATTATGAGAACTAAGTCTCTCATTCTATTTTACATAGATATATTAACATAAAGTTAATATATGACTCGCACGTCAACGATTACTGCTGGCTCTAAATGTAAAATTTGTACCTGATTACCTGAAGTTCCAAAATTGTGAACGAAACATAGTATTCAAAAGCATCTTTGTTTTAATTAATTAATAATTTTATTCTGACAAATTGGGTCTATTGCTTATTTAATTAAAAAGATAATAGTCAGTTTATATTAAATATTAAAAATTACTTCGCGTTTTACAATGCGTAATGTTGAAGATGAGAAGACTTTACTTGGGATGTTTGTTTGTCCTCAAATAAAGGAGAATATCACCGATAACGATTAATTAAGATTCGAAGGTGGTGTACAGCTTACGATTCTCATTTCACTCAAAAAATAAATTATTATTTTGGAGAACAATTCACCCCCACACACAGGACAGCACAGGACTTCGTAATATACAGCAGTAATTACTCACAACGATAATTTGATGGAACGGCTGAGAGGCTTTTAGGCTTATTTGAAATTTAAAGCAGACGGCCACAACTGGTCAAGGCAATGGAGCGGAGTGCGTCGTCGTATTTCATCCAGAGGAGTCGTAAAAATGTACAACACACTTGCTTCTTGCGGGGACTTGCAAGAAAGTGACCCGAAAAATTAACAAAGACGATTATGCGATCCCCGCGTTCTCTCTTTCACAAACGTGATTTTCCAATAATTATAATTAATTCTTAACTCACTTCTTGCAATTATGCGTCATTAATAACATTCCCTATACTATCATGAATAATTTCAGTATTACATATATTTAATTTTAGATTACACCTATAAATAAATTCTAAACAACATAATATGACTTTGGTATTAACCGAAAAGATACTTCCAAAAAAATTACGTTAAAATACGATTAAATGAAATGTTATTTGACTAATAATCAGGGTGGTTATACAAAAATTATATTATTGAAATATCATTTATATTCTTATTTCTAACATCAAATTAATGGTGTATATCGTCTTGCAATTCTCCCGGTTTTTGGTTTTAGATCGACCTTGTATGGAAGGTATTTTTTTTTACTCAAACACGTTTCAGGTACAGTGAAAACGTCCTCAGGAGGATAATTGGATGAGGATACAGATAATGTGTAAACGTATTGTAATGTTTCGATTCAAATACGTATTTTTTTTATATATTTCAACGTTTATGCACAATAAAAGTAATATTCATCATGTCACTCATGGATCGAATTGTTGTTAGGGTCTCTGGTATCTGGCTATTGCAGCCTTCAAATTGCACTTATGTCTCATAATTTGCGTGGACATGTGAAACTTAAACAGAGCATCACTTACGGTTTCGTGATGCATTGAAGAAGAAGCCAACAGTAATTCCACTCAATATTTAATTTATTTTTCTCTCCAATATGCCGCTACTTCCACCGTAATCCAAGAAAAAGAGATTACTCTCGCCTGTAAAACCACCACTCTCATTCCAAAGATAAAAAACTTTTTTTTAAAAGCACACAAATATAAATATTGGGCGATCAATGTTCAGCTGTGCCATCACAAGACACACACTTCCTAAGGTTCCCACAAGCCGAGGCACCTCGGCCTGTTTTGAGAGGTGTCTGTTCCGGGGTCGCAGACCTTGGGCATACGGTAAGAGTTGTCCGCTATTCCCATTGGAATAGTCGGCCAGCTGCCTCCTAAACTGGTCGAGGCACGGAGAAGGGAATGCTGCGTCCCCACAGCAACTCCTCTCCCGCTATCGGAAGGGCGTGGGACAAGTACCCAATGCCCGACCTACCCGATGCAGGTTTTCTAGGGTTTTTCCTGCATTTCTTTAGGCGAATGCCGGGTAGGATCCTTAAAATATAGCCCGGGGGCCCTAGTTAACCCTTAGCTACCTTCCTCTACCCTTCCGCATCCCCCCTTTTCAAATCCCTTCCTATGCTATTAAATGGGAGTTGCCCAACGTGGATTACCCTCATGTAGCCTGTTGCCCTAAAAAAAATATATTAATTTTCACATTCAATATTAGTCCAAAATTTTGTTTATTTACAGCACAGTATAAATACGAAATATGTTCCGCGTCACTAGACGAAAAATAACCCTCTGGTTGAGCGAGGCCATTGTTTCGGACAAAAGAGAATAATTACTCAGGTTTCCTTGACACGTCACGAGATACGCTTGCCGTGTTACGATTCAACGTTTTAAAACAGTTGGGGCCAAGGACTTCGTCCCTTTCCCGTAACTCCGTAATAATTATCAATGCCTTCTGCGACTCGACAGGACTCTATTCTCGAGTTGGATTGAAAACCGCCATGTTTCTATTATTTTGATGTTGTTCACAAACGTGACTTAATGACGTGTGTGCATGTGCTGGTGCGTTTCCACCGTGTATTTGCGCAAGCAAACCGCCATAGTTGATAAGTAGGACGCTGGCCTTACGTAATGCTGGAGGTTACTCCAGTGTCGCTGGCCTACAACACGAAAACTAAATAAAAAAAAGTGAAACACGAGTGATATGCGCCTGGCTCTCATTCAGTGAGGGTTTCAAGGGTGAGACGAGCGATTTCGGTAAAGAATCCGTGTGGTAAAATTAGTGATGGAATATAGAGACAGTAAAGTATTAAAAACTAAGAAACAAAGTCACTTGGCATAGAAATATTATTTTTTGTTTAAATAAATAATGGACAAACTGTCAGAAAAGCTTTAATAACTAGCCATGCGATTAATACAAATAGAAAAATAAAATTCAGTACGTTCCGTCCCTAATTTGGTACATCATAACGTGATCAATAGTCGAAATATAGAAAAAAATATTAGAATTTATTCGAAAGTTATTAAATAATTTTTGTAAAGTGATCATTGAACAAGTAAGTGTATACAATCAAAAATATAAGAATATACAACATCAGTATTGAATGTTCTAAACATGATCTTAATCGCCTTTATTTTCACTTTTTAAGAACTATTGTTCATCTGATAAAGTCACTAATTAAGTACGAATTGTAGTGATAAATGGAACGAAAACACATCAGCCTTTTAAGCCAGAATTTTATTAATACATTATGAATAATAATTTAAAATATTATAAAACATTCTTTTAGACTGCCCGTCCCAAGAGTATCTGAAAGACAGACTTATATATTTATTGAACCTTATCCGCTCTTGAATAAATAAATAAAAATAGTCGATTTGGAATATGAGGAAATGATAAAGGAATAAAATACGTAACTTAAAAAGATTAATATAAAACGAGTAAAAAGAGAAAAGTGAAAAAATTATTGAATGAAACATACCCTCGTAGCTGTAGCCAGTAATACAACTCAGGAAACGATTTAGTATTATTTTAGTGCATATATATAGTGATGTTGAAGACAAAATGTGTATAATTCTTTCATGATGTGTTTTTGGTAGAATTTCTGTCGTTGTGCAATGTAATTATGTTAATTTATGTTGCAGTTCATTTCTCTCTTAGGTATAATGTTTTCTGTATTCAAAATATTCTTTTTCCCATATTTTATTTAAGTAATTACTGATGTAAAAAGCTGTGACGGGGAAGGAGGATAATTGGGATGAAATATATGCTATAGTGAAAACGATAGTCAACGTCATGCAACACGCAACACAGAAAGAACAAAGATTTCGATGGTATGAATTGAAAGTGGGAAAATTCCTTTTGAAAAAACGGGAATGAAAATAGGATGCAGACAGGAGAGTGTGACCTAAACTTGTATCGTATTATGAAGTGCGGATGAGGAAAATTCAAATAAACGTGTATTACGTGCAGGGCTTAAAAGTTGGGCCATTGAAGTTGATTAATCTATATAATATCACATGAGGCAGCCCCACAGGGAACAATATTTAGTAAACGATGAAAAAAACTCAAATATGAGTACGAAGTGGATGGTTGATGAAGAAGTCACCGACAATAAGTTGGACAATGATGACGATATGGACGCAGGTGATCTTGGAGAGGAAAATACTGTACTGTACTGATATAGACTTTGTTGCACTGAAGACGATAAAAGATGACGTATATGTAGTGGTATTAATGAGATCATCTCAACGTGCGGATTGTACTTGATGAAGAAAAAACTGTCTAAAAATATTATGGGGACATTAAATTTGTGGACACAATATGGACATACGGAATTATTCATTGTCAAATTCATAAACCATTTTTTTTTTTGGGGGGGGGGGGAATCTCATAACAGTCGTAGATTTACGATTTAAAGATTTAACCAATCTTTGGTCGGAAAAGATAAATAAAAAGTCTGGAAAAGTGGCTGAAACACATATATTTCATATAATTAGCTAAGGAAATATATATTTGACATATTTCAGGGTCTGAAGCACGGGAGAAATAAAGGTGAGATCGTCAAAAGACAAAAGAAGTGGTGATATAAATACCAAACAGCGTTTGTGGAAACGTTGTTCCTTTATTCAGGCTTTAAGAAACCTAATAAACACAAGAGCCTAGAGCGACACAACTGCACTTATCAGTTGATAAAGCCTATTTACATTGAGTAATAATTAGATTGTATTGAATTTATATCAATATTTCCTTTGTCTGTATTCGGCTATTTTTCCCATTAACAATTCCTATGTAACCATAATAATATATGTATATATTGTAATTCCAATTAATTAGGACATTAATTGTTTGAACATAAAAATTTAAATTGTTTGAGAAATCCTTTGTAGCGGCGGAGTTTCCAGAACATAGCGGCAATGTAGCCCAGCTCTGTTCCTTTGTCGGAAGGTCCGAAAATGGCTAAAAACGCAAGACGAGAGTTCAGTTTGCAAGAAAATATTGTGAGAAGCAGTTCGCAGGAAAATATTGTGAGAAGCAGTTCGCGGAAAAACATTGTGAGGAGGAGTTCACGGAAAGGCATCGTCAATGTATAACTGTTAGTTGGAGGAGAATTCAACAGAGTCGGCGATTAGAATTTAACAGAGTTGGTTGGTGCCTGGACATTTTTGAGGACAAAGTAAAACATTTACGAAAGCATAACGTCGAAACTTGCTGAGTAAAAGCAGTTTTGTGTCCATAGTCGGCCAGAAATAGTAAAATTTCAGTTTGAGTCCAATGCAATAAAGACTGGCAAATCTACAAACCAAGGAATTCACCTAAGGCAAGCAGAATTCACCCAAGGCAAGCAGTCAACAGATATCTGACAACAAAAAGGGAAGATCATCCGAGTTCCTAACATCCTATAAATTTTGGCTAGAATCAGTGTAAAATCTGTGAGTCTTAGAATCAGTGTAAAATCCCGCAATAGTGTATTTCGAAAACGAAAGGTATGCTGGAATGCTGGACAAAATACAAAATAATTAATTATGTAAACGTAATTGAAAGATAGAAGTCAGATTTCGTTCTCCGTTTAAATTGTTAATTTGTTCTCATTTATTTACTTCTTAATTTCGTTCTCATTTTAAATTTCGTTCGAGTTTAATTGTCAAGTAAATTTCTTTTCTTTTAAATGTGATTTGTTTGTTAATAAGATTTTAAAGATAATTGATGTGTCCATTATCAAACCCAGTGAAGACCCTGAGATCTAATATTTTGAATTTGTAATTGTTTTAAATTATTGCCACAATAAAGATATTATTTGTAAAGTTCATTGATCTTCTCATTTAATAAAAAGCCATCCATTTGATTATAACATTTTGTCGCTTAACGTGAGATAATCTCTTTAAAACTCTTTAAATTCATTAAAATAAAACAAAAAAAGGCTTTTATTTTAATTATTACAATATATATATATATATATATATATACATATATATTGGCTCACGCAAAAGAGTACTCATAAGAGGGTTAACGAGAATAAATATATCACTGTATTTAATTGTGATTTTTTATAGAAGAATCAGAGGCAGATTTTATTAAACACCCTTCCAAATCCACCTGGAAAATATAGAAAGAATTGTAGATGATTCTACATAATATACTGGTGGTTATTATTGTCCATCTTGCTGTGGAAATAACCCAAGTCACACCAGCAACATATTCTGAAATGAATCCATCCGTCGTCAAGGCTGACGGTAAGTAAAAAAAGGAGCTTGCCAAATCGATAATTCGTGGCACAGTATTATCTACTAACGAGTCGTTTTTTTTTCCTCCTGCGGCAAGCAGTCTACAGTAGACTAATGAGGCTTTGTGACAGGAGCACGGATTGTCCGCGTTCCTTTTTCCTCTCCGACCAAGTGGTTTTCGTCGTGAACTTAGTTTCGCCACGGTCCTTGTCCCGATACTAATAGCCTTTGCCTCTTCTTCTATTCTCAGAAAATTGCGGACATTTCCCAGTCGTGGAGTGATTGAAGAAGAACGGCAGTATAAAAGGAGAAAAGCTTTTGTAATCGATTACTGCGGGTTACGACAAGAATTTAGGCAGTCTTTTTTTTTCTACATCGCGGTGAAGTGCAAGGGGGGAGGTAGGGAAACAACCTCCTTGGGGGCCCAGATAACAGCGAGGGACCGAATAAAAAGTTAAGAAAAGAACTTGATACTTGTCTGGAAGAGTAAACAACTCTCGACTACGTGCGCTTCGTCAAGCAGCAAACTTTATTGACCTCGCAAAGAAAAATTAACACGCGTTCAGTGACAACCTGGAACTTGGACAAAAAAGGAACCGCGATGCTACACAAAGAATTCAGAACATCGATGCCGGCGTCAAATTACATAACTATGTACATTATTATATATTCTTAAAAGAAAAATTGTTCCCTTTTCCTGGTTATTAGAAGAGTTGAGTAGAACTTCATGAAAAGAGAAATATAAAACTCTGAAAAATCACGTCGCAGATACTGGAAAATATACAATTATTGTAAATCAGGAAGAGCTGTTTAAAAGTTTTTATGTCAATACTTTGATATAGTAACGTCTGACAAACGTATGAAAGATTATTGGGGCATGAGGTTTCATGGTTGAATAAATAGATTAAAATGATATTGTTACTTCTGATGGGTAGAGGAAGGTAGCCAAGGGTTAACAAGGGCCCCCGGGCATTCGCATTCGCCTAAAAGTAATGCAGGGAAAACCCTAGAAAAACCTGCATCAGGTAGGTTGGGCACTGCGTACTGGGTACTTGTCCCACGCCCTTCCGATAGCGGGAGAGGAGTTTGCTGTGGGGACGCAGCATTCCCTTCTCCGTGCCTCGACCAGTTTAGGAGGCAGCTGGCCGACTATTCCAATGGGAATAGCGGACAACTCTTACCGTATGCCCAAGGTCTGTGACCGCGGAACATACACCTCTCAGAACAGGCCGTGGTACCTCGGCTTGTGGGAACCTTAGTTCAAAAACGGAGAGGAAAAGGCATCCCCAAAGGTAGCCCCTTCGTATCTCTCCTACAAGCTTCTGCCTGCGAGAGAATAGTCCTCGTAGACATTTTTTTATGGGAAAGTCCAGTAGCACTTTAGGACAAGACGTACGAGCAACAAGGAAAACTAACTACGAGACTGAACTAACGTCGGACCAGAGGCAGCCGCTAGCTATTTTTTGAAGACCTCCAATCAGCCAAAAATATTCTAGGGGAAAGCTGCGGACATTTAAGCCAAACCCCGGAATTCATTACTTCATTACGTTTTGTATAAAATGGACTTATTTCTAAAGTTGTTTAAAAACCGCGACTTTTTAATCAATGAGATAGAGGTAATATTTTAAATTTTAATGATAAAAATATCTTACTATTTATAATAATAAAAACATAAATATAAGGTCTTGAATTACGAAAGTAATTAAAAAATTTATTGACCAAAAAATATTAATATCACAACGTTTCATCCTTTTCTAAGGACCTCTATAGGTTGGAAATTTTTAATCTACAATTTAGAAATTACTAACATAATTATTTATAAAGTTTATTGAAGAACAATTACAATATAATTAATTAATTTGTAAATATATTTAATTTGTAATTGGTCTTTAAAATTTTTATAGTATTTATGTTATTAATTTCTAAATTGAAGATTAAAAACTGTCCAATATTGTCTTTCAAAGAAGGACGGAACATCGTGTAATTAATAATTTTTTTAAAAAAACATAATTTCTTGTGTGGCTCAATTTCGTCTCTTTATTTATCTATATTTTATAACGGTTACTCACACTTTCTATCAATAAAAAAAACAATGTATTACTTGATTTATTAAGTTATTTTGTATTCTAATGTAAAATAATTTGTAAATAAATGAATTCATTTTTATATAATTTTACACTCATGTATTTATTTCAATCCCATCACACCTGAGTGTTCAAATAAAGGAGGAAATGTTATCTCCAAACCTCTGTTTACTCAATTACATTTCACTTAATGCGGTTCATCCCCCGAGTACATTTGTCGAGAACAGAGAACAACAACTTATTCCAGTTGAGGAACTGGCGTTTTTGCGATCACTATGAATCATGATCCAATCGCTTCCACTTGAGCTATATTCCTCGTGAAGAAAAAAGAGAGAGATTGACAGATGCTTTCTTACTACAAAGACTCGAAGGCTATGTTAAGAAGTGAGTGTCTGAGTACAATAGTTAAGTCTCCCACTATTCTCGTGTTCAAGGTGTTCCACATTTATTGCAGACACGCGCCCACTAAAACGTCAGGACAAAGGAGACACTGGGAACTGGTTTAGCTGCAACGGTAGAACGTTCAACCAGGAATAAAATCTGTAATTCATTTCCCGTTTTCCTTCTTCTCTTGAGAATTTTTTTGTCTTCAGACTGTAAGCATTGACAGAGATATGTTCAGTTATTATACTCAAATGTAAATACAGTATATATTCAGTCACTTGTGTGACACATTTCTTCGTAAAGAGAAATGTTTAAAATTCGAATAAACTTTCCTTGGTTATTACATAATCTTGTTTTATATAAAAAGTTGTAAAAAATTTCATAATAAAGTTCCAGCGTCCATAAATGCATTTGGTAACAAATAAAGAATAGCAAGAAAACACGTAAAGAACAAACGTTTCCCACATTAGATACAATTTTTTTTTGTTCACTTAAACATCAAAAATCAAAATTACATAAAATATTATTTTAATGCATATAATATATATCCTCAGGTTTCTATTCTTCGTGAAGCCTTCTGCTGATCCCCCCACAATGATGTGTTTAACTTTTTCCATACATGTATTTTCATATTTACATTCCTTTTCTAATTTTAAAATTTTATTTTTATACTTTTTCTGAATTATATATTTACAATAGTCTTCAACTATATATTTTTCACTGACGTATTTTCCTTTTAGTGAGGTATTTATCTTTGATCATCCAATTTTCTTTGTTGTTTTGGCTACTTCATTATCTACTTCTTTATACAGAAATTAAAAGTAAGCACCAGCCAATTAATCATAAAATTATTCTGAAAAAATTATAATAGTAAATAAAAAAAATTACTACGTTCCTTCGCTATATTTTTGGGAACTCTTAAAGTGTAAATTTCAATTAAATGAAAAATTCTTCACCTATAAATTATATTACAAACTTGATAATTTATGATGCAATTATGTTAAAAACATTTATATATGTTTTTTTGTAATTTTAAAATTACGAATTTATCATTTAACATAAATTTACACCTGAAGAGGGCCCAAAACTTAAGGGATGAAACTAAGCGTCTGTTTTAAAATTATTTTATAAATTTATAATAAAAAATTTTGGACAAAATCAGTTGACGTTTTTTTCATTTATTTAAAATGAGCCAGATAAATATAATTCTTATTTATTTTCCTGTGAGTTTAATAGAACTTGAAGTATTTTTCATATTTAATATGTTATAGCGACTTGACTCGCCCTTTTTCCTCGGTATGGGAGCAAATTTACAAACCTAAAACACAGTTACACTTATGATGACAAGTTTATGTTTTACGTTGAGAGAAAAGTTACAAGACGAACTAAGACCTAAAATTACGTATAATTGTTAAAGATACTCGATCAGATGGAAAAGTAACTGTTCAAGAATAGAATAAATTCTGTCAATCAAAGATCAGTGTTGAATGGTATGACACTGAATTAAATGATCAGTAACAACCCGAATTTATTAAATATAGTAATGACAATATAATGGAATCCATCAGCGAAGTCACCGTTGTTTATCACTTTCGTTTTTGTTCTTTTAAATCCAGCTCTAAATAATTTTAAAACTCCTGTACCATCAGAAGAATTGGTGAACAATCTGAAGGTTGCGATTAACATCATCAACAGCCGTGACCGTATTGGAGTTAAGCAGCGAACTAAAGCTTGAAGCGAGAAAATTCGGAAATCCAAGGACTCAGAAAGACGTTAGTTCATTCCTCACATAATCGATATTTCACGGAGTCGGAGGAAATTGAAAATATTTAATGAGGTGATTAGAAAGCGTGCCGTGGTCCCCGTCAAGAGGATGCATACTACATTAGTCTCGAATACGCGACGTGACTCACAAACTCGCAAAATCTCGCAACCAGCATAGAATATTTAAAATAGAAAAAATTAATAGCCCTTCCTTTGCTCAAAAAGAGGATCTGCCACCTCGTGGATTACTATAAAAATACAACATAGAATTTTCTACAGTAATCTCCTGTTTCTAAAATGCAATTTTATATTTCGATGGAATGAACGACGTTTTAATGGTCCATATACTATAGCACAAATCAATGAAAAGTGCATTTACAAATAAATACGAAAATAACAAATAATATAAGTTATAAACGCAAAATATACAATTTTTAAAATTTGAATAATTATAAGTATAGAAAAACATATATAATTGCCTGAATATAATACTCAAATCTCGTTTCTCAAATTCATATAAATAAATATATATATAATTATAAAAAACATATATTAATAAAATAATGGAGGAAAACTTTTATATAAATGTATAAAGCCTAATACTTTGAAAATATATTCAGAAGTATTCGCTTTTAATTTATCCTGCGACTGCCTCTTAATATCACAGGATTCATTTCGTCGAAATCGTTTAATTAAATTGTTATATTTGTAATACGTAACTTTTAAATTACATTTATTATTCAGCAGCCAGATAAATTTCTGTTTCTGTCAGTCGTCACGCAAGGAAAACACAATACAAAAATAAAGTATGTGATTCATATAAATCTACGAATTAGCAATGAGAGCAACATATCAGTCTCGAAAATTCCGTATAAATAATAAAAGCGAATTATTCTGCTGTCAATTGGTTATATTATCGAGGATGCGTCTTGTTCCATCAAAGAGATTACTGAAGTTACAATTACAAATAATTTATTAAAAATCAAAAAATATATATTAAATCTAGGTTGAATGCTAAAAGAAGCTTTTATGACAAACTAGAATATTTGAGTGGTTTATTCGCTTTCCCCTTTATTTTATTGAATTACCTGCTGGCAGAAACAACAACATAAAATATGTCTACTAGAGTGATCAAGCGCAGAAAATCTTTTACCATTCCTAAGGAAGACATTTTGACATTATTTTTTAAAAAATCAGGATTACAATATTCAAATGGATTTAACCTTTATATAAAATAACATTGATTGGAATGAAAATAGCAGCCAAAACAAGTAAATGCGTTTTTAGGAGAAAAAGTTATGCTTAGCACTCACTTCAAATAATCATGTCTATGGAAATAATATATTATTTATGTCGACTATTCACGATGCATATAGTATTAATGCTACAAAATATATTTTAAATATTGAGTGATGTGCGTTTGTAAGGCACTTTTGTTTATTAGCAGGTGGACCAGTCACTCGACGGCCCCTGAGAGTTCGCCTTCCCACCAGGCACGCACCCACCGTGGCTCCCTACGTGGCAGGGTACGGGGAAACTATCAGCCCCAAAGTTCATTAGGTTAAGCGGTGCGTAGTCAACGGCGACATTCACTTTCTCGCAGACAGCTGAATAATTCATGCGCGCCCAATACGGGAGACGGCGACAGGCTCAAATACCGCAGACATATAGCCACAACAAGGACACGAACCCATTCCTTTCAAATTATTCCCGTCCAAATCGCTTGCTCATTCCCTTTCACATGCACACACACACACAAGCACACGCACGTCCATGCGCAGAAAAAACACGTGAATGTCAAAAACGAAACCAAGTGCTCGGATTAGAATCATGGTCATTACAGCACATTTTAACGAAGCGAACTGGAGCGCGACACGACGACAGATATAAAAATATAATCGCAGCTGAAAGAACATTGTCATGCTACCAAGTTCTACACTCAATCTAACGATTTGCCTCATATTATCTAATGGACTATTACATTATCTGGTTTTATTTCTCACAATAATGATTTTCGTCTGTATAATTGAAATTATTAATGAGGCAAAAACATTGCATTACAGCACATCTAACTCTCAGGGGCCTTCCAGTTATTTATCAAGTAATATTTATAATATTTTAGACCTTGACATGTAATCCTTCAACATTTTTATACTATTATTATCTTGATAATTCACCTTTTGTATAATCTGTGAACGTTCGCTAATATTCTTTGAACAATTATACCCAAAATCTAATAAGTAAAACAGTGTTTGTATATTTGTTTCTTTTTTATGTATGTACCCATACAAATCTACATCCGTGTTCTTTGCGACCAAGGAAACAAACACTGTCGAGATGAGAAAAAAAGGACAGAAGCGGGGGTGGAAATATTCAAACACTAAAGCGGTCGATATTTAAGTCGTATAAATATTTTTTGAGGTCAAAGAGATTGATAGTGTTCCTACCGATGTTACCTGTGTATAATCTCAATCCCTATCGGTATGGCAGGGTATATTCAAAAATGACAGTTACTATGTAGGATTATCAACGGAACTCGAACCCCGCGTGGATTAAAAAGAGTGAAGACTTGATTGAGATTTTCTATCTTTTAAGTAAAATCTGACAAAAATATAAGGTCCTTTTGAACCCGTCGTACACTAATACTACCTATAATTCAAGTCGAACGTAATAGATTTAATCCTTAAAAGAGAAGAAAAGATAAGTCAACAAATACTCTCAAAGTCACACAAATAGCTCCTGACATATTGAAAGATTTAATATTCCATGTTCCGACCCGCTTAACATTGTCTGACTATTTTTAAAAACTCAGTACCTTAGATAATATATAATACACACACTGGAATATGCATCCGTTTTTCATTTATACTGTTGACAAAAAATAGTTACTGACCTAGACATTTAAAAATTAAAAAAAGGTCATATATTCAACCTATATACATTTGTGACTTGTTTCAACTCATATCTATTATTGAATCATTTTGTTAATTGAAACAGTAATAATTGATACATCAAAATGTGAGTAAAATATTTACTGAAAATTATTTTTCATCCAGCAATACAAAAAAATTGTGCACTACTGCGCGGAAAAATTAAACGTTTTTTTTCTCCAGAATTCTTTTTCTCTGAGGCTAATTAATACAGAAAATCCTTTTCAACGTAATAATTTGTTCTGTGAGAATGAAATCTAATTTAAGTTTTCAAAATATATAACTGAACATTACACAGGAAGTACCAATGAAACACATAACTGAGAATAATTAAAGGAGCATGTCAGTATTATTATTTTAATTTTGAAGCTGTGTAATATATTATCTGTGTAAAAATAAATATACATTCGATAAAATAAAATAAATTGTGTAGTTAAAAACTGTAGTATGATTATATTAATTTCAAATATATGAATATTTGTGTTTTTGGCTTTAAAAAAATAGTAACGAAAAAATTAAACAATGCTTATTTTGCATTATTGAGACTAATTAAAAATTTTTGGCTTAAAATTTTAATAAATTGGAGTTGTTATTTGAGAACATTCTTTAAACTTCTCTGTTACAATGTTATACAATTTTAATGTCAGCTTTATTAGTAATTGGTTAAGGTACAGGATCGTGTCATTGATTTAAGGACGTTATTACCGTGATTTAAACTCCGCGGTACGGCCTAAAACCATACACCGTATGATTGGTTGACTACTTTCGTATTTACTGTTCGCATTCTTCGCATGCTATCTATTAAAAAACTGCGGAGCCGAATTCCTCGTCACATTCGTACGTGAAGTAGACTGGAACATTAACCAATATTATTGCTGATATCAGTTAAAGTTATCCTTACATTCCCTACGATATTACGTAGCTTTCGTGTTCGATTTCTCAGGAACGTAATTATTACAGTGCGGTAAATTCGTATAATGATATTACTTATCGACACAGAATGAGGTTGACCCGTTATCTCATTTATTAAAAAAAACTAAATTTAATCTCAAACAAGTCTCTGGTTTTCACACAATGCAATCAACCGTCTTTTTTTTATAATATAAAAAAAACAGCCAACACCGGAACAATTTAATACAAACAGACACAACGTTTCGTTCCCGATTTGTAACATCTACAGGTGTACAAGTATAAGAGTATAAAATTTTGTATAATGAATTTTGAATAATTTAAACTTAAAAACAATATTTCGTCATCTAAAGAATTTACAAAACAGAAACGAAACATTGTGTTAAATTATTTACGAAACTTGGGCCTATTTAATGTAACTGTAAAATGCATACATCGTGTAGATGGTTTAAAACTACGGTATTATTTTCAAAAAGTAGTGCTCTTTGCTACGATAATTGTTTATAAATCTTCTTCTAAAAATTTGATAAAATATACTCCTTATCGTTCTTTAATAGTTTAATTTCCGTCGTTAATATATTTCACTGAACCGATGAATGTACGTGTCGCAATGCAAATATTGGAAATTGAAACGGAATATGTTAAAACTGATTAATTGTGGAGAAATTAAAAATGTGGTGTGCGTTTCCCAATTTACTCTGAGTTAAATACCCTATTCTTTAAAAACATGGTTTTGGATTACGTTACGATGCAAATTAAGTCTGTACCAAAAATTTCGTACCCTTACAACGGTAGAAGTATAGTAGTAAAAAAAAGATTATAATCAGGGTTATTGCACTTATTTACATTAACTTTTAATACAGCATAATGACTGATTATACGACAAGAAAGTTGCCGATATGCCGCTCCTGAGTTGTTGAGCAAGAATCTGCGGAGATCTGTGTCAACGTGCAGGTGAAGGCAATCAACACCTTTCCAACACTACGGTCATCAACCGCGATACTATAACGCAATTACCCCCCAAAAAATCTAGCATTTGTCTTGATTATTTTTTCAAGAATGGTTAAAATTTGCCAAAATGATTTATAATAAAAAATCTGGCAATTATATATAATTAATTCTTTAATCATTCAATTATCTTTCAAGTTCGTGTGATGTAATATTATGGAATAAATTTTAGATCTCATATAAATGAAAAGTAATCAATAATAACGCTGAATAAATCAGCATTTAATTTATATATATAATACTATAACATAGAAATTTAAAAAATAATACTGAACGACCTTTATACACACAAACTTAAAAAGAGCAATAGTAACTGAGAAAATATAAAAGTATTTTTCCAACTAATAAATACATATGGGCAAAAGAACTTAAAATAAAACATCATTTAACTTACTTAGATTTACAGTATCATGGTTAATATTAACAGTATTAGGTTGGTTTTTAACATAAAACATTTCAGAAATAATCTTTTCTAATAATGTGGTCGTCTGATTAAAATAGAGATGGCATCAAAATTTGATACAATGTTAAGTAACAGAATTTTGTTTACAAACTGTCAGTTTAAAATTATATTTATGCATTTTAATTCGTATATGTAAAGTTCTTTTAGTTCGGCCGATATAACAAAGTCAAAATTAAAATAATTAATTTCATAAACAAAATTTGTAGTGGAAAATTTATTCATAGGATCTGTTGAAAAAAGAAAAAGCAGATTTAGACTTAGAAATTAAAGAATATTGTAGTTCGTAACATCTAAATTGATATATAGTATTATTTTATATTTTTAATGCTAAGGAGTAGAGATACATCGTTAGTTAAAACGCAACTTGGCCTTTTTCAATTTAAAAATTTTATTGCCCGCTCCTGCCACCAGACCGACTGCAGAGTCATCTGGCACAGATCTCTTTTTGCACGATGATGGAGTATCGCAAGAGCTTTGCCGTGATAGTTCCGTCCGTAACTCTCCAGTCACGAATTATGTTACTAGTAAACTTAGGGGAAAGTTCACATCGGGACGACTTTTCCCGTGGTTTTCGTTAAAATCGGATTAATTCGACACGCGAGAAGAATGTTTTCTTATTGAAATAAATCTCGCTGAGTCATAAAAATGAAAGTTAATGGAAAGCGGTAACGATTGTGACTTATTCGCTCGACGTCGTTTCTTCATCTACTTAACGGTGCCGATGAAGCCCATTAAAATCCATATCAAATCCCAATCAATAATTACGGAAGTAATTATGTATCAGTGTCGTTTAAATTTATTAAACACATTTGGATCTTCTGGCGTTTTCCAAACAGTGAACAATGAAATCAGAACAAAGTCAAGAACAATACTAGAAGTATGGAAAATAGAACTGTGAATTTATGGCCGTCTTTAGAGTGACACCAATGTTTATTGCGGTTTTCTTCGGCCTCTTTAACAAATGTAAATACTACCTCCAAATTTTATCTTTTAAATCTTATAAATTTATTCGGAATGAAATGGAACACACCCTTACGGAAACTTTAATTTCAAAAGTAACTATAACGGATTGAACATGGTCGAGGCATGGAGACGGCAATGCTGCTTCCCGACATAAATTATGCAGGCTTCTCCATGAATTTATCTGCATCATATTTAGGGTAATGCAGCGGGTATGATACGTAAACTGTAACCATGGGGCCCCCAAAGATTGATGCCTTGACTCTCCCGTCCATATCCCCACTTTTTATCCTTTCCTATGCTGTTAAAGTGATGAGAATCCACCACGTTGATGATCCTCGTGTAGCCCGTCACCTCGAAATAACAACTGTTCAGTTACTGGTTATTTGTATAATTTTTTCTCCTACCCCCCCCCCTATTTATATATTTACACAAACGTTTCACGTGTTGAAATGTCAGTAACATATTTCTCGTGCTAAATACAGCTCAAGTATTTGTATAACAGATTATTGTTTAAATGCAACTCTTTTTCCTTTACATAAAGTTAAAATCTAAGACGAACACTGCATTAACTCTACGTGCAAAAAAATATCGACCCATCACTCTTATCTATTTAAGACAGCAGAAATTGATTAGATGGATGGACGAATACGACCAGCATGGCTGTTTGATACAATAAATAACAATTCAATATGAAATAAAATAAATTACATGACAAATCTAATGTGCAAGGTAAAAATAACGGATGTGTATTGTTAAAATATAATAAAGAAATAATAATGTAGTTATATTGATATTGGATTAAACTAATGATTTATAAATTTACGAGAGCGTCCTATAATAATAAATTTATTATATTTAATTAAGACTGTAAATAAAGAGATTTTGTAAAATTAGTTATCGTTTATTCGCGTAATCTAGCTGTGAATGGTGAAAATATGACAGCTTTTTGGAACTGGAACTATTCTATCTTGATTTATAATTAGAAAGGGAATTACTTGAAATGTTCTACTGAAGGGACATATTAAAATATTTATAACTGTAAACATACAGTCTTTCTGAATGCGTAGCCTAATTCTCGTTTTGAAAAGGATATTGAATTCCGAGTATCTGAAAGCTGCAAAATATAAAAAAAATTCACGCTTCACCGCCATTGGTTAATGAGCCCCTCTTACGAATTCCATTCTCCGCCATATTTATTACAGCACGCAACGAACGTCGTTACGATTTCTCCGAATGTTGGCAAATTGCGAAGCAGGCAATTACAGATATTTGTTAAAAAGGATAAGGAAAGAAACAAGACTGATGGGATCCGGTCTCATAAGTTACTCCTGCAGCAGTCCGGTCTCGGTTTTTCAAATCCAAACCTATTTTATTACCGTTCACGTATTGAACATTAGTCCAGCGAAAATGAAGATAAATGCCGGTCAAATATACTTTCATTATTATACAAAGCCACCTACATCATGTTAAGTGCTTAATATCCATAAAATTCTTCTTTGAAGACTTGACGAGGAATTCCCTTTTAACGTCGTGGGAGCGAATACTTAACCTCCCGAACTAATTACCGTGGAGCTACTGGAATGGCCAGCACAAGATACGTACCTCCCTCAGAGTAGGAAGGATGTTAGTCCTCTGAATGAGGGAATGCACCTTAGGAGATGGAGGAATGTCAGCAATCTTGATTGTCCATGTTAAAAGCAGGTAAGATAAAATCGCGGAACCTGGCGGAAAAGAAACTGCGAGACGAGAATGAAGCAGTTGGACGTGAGAAAACTTTATAAAACCGGTAATTGTCTCACAGAGGTTCACGTATTACCACGATTGTATTGAATGTTCTTTTCTTCTCGAGACTGGTCAAAAAGGAAAAACAGTTTCTTAAACTCAGAAACGAACCCCTTCAGTTTTTTCTTTGCTGTCCAGGGTTTCTGGAATTCTCCAGATTAAAAGATCGATCTGACAGATCTGCGAACAGTAACTATTGACTCGTAACAACTACATATGTAATTAAATTGTGACGGAGTCTTCACTTAAGTAATAATACAGATTATATATTTCAATTTTCTCGTTTACAGATGAACAAAAAGGGATTGAGAATTAAGAAACAGGTGTAGAGTGATAGAACGACGTTTCGACCCCTAAATAATGTGTGTCTACAGAGGGTTACACTCAGCTCACAGTCTAAGTTGTGTAATTGCGCTTTGGTAATAAGGGACTGAATTAAAATGCTATAATAAATAATTTTCTCACACTACGTGTTTACAGACTTCAAAACCCGTAGTTATATTTCAAAAAATAAATTATTTGGAACATACTTTTAATTTGTAAGGGAATCCTTACTTTAATGCTTCAAACCTTCAAGGAAATTGCATTTAATGGCAAGTAGTATATTACCTTTGAAATTCCTTTGAATCAAAGGAAAGAAATAGTAATTTTTATTGTCTAAGACACTACTACAGATATCTCTTTCAAAACTTGAACAGAGTATTGGTTTAAATGCAATCTGCTTTATATGAGAACGAAATCTACAAAGTCTACGATTAATAATGGCGCCATTTCTACTAATCTTCAAAACGCGACACAATGAACACTTATTAGGTATTTGGTAATTTTTCTTTAGAAAATAACTTCATTCAGTTGGCATTATATTTGAGTAATGTTGCCAGAATTACAGTTTAAATTTCCGACCAGGTTTACCACAACAGATTAGATTTTAAAAATATCTTTCCTTCATAGGAAGAACACAAATAGCTTGTCAAGGATCAGCGTGGAATTACGGTGGCAGTTCAACGTCAGGACTAAGACGTTCCCAATCCAGACAGGATTCTGGGCAAAACAGGGCCAGTCAACCCTAAATCTCCCCTTTCCCCGACACAAAAGGTACAAGTCTCTAAACCTCTACTTCTGTACTAAATTTGAAGTAGACTTTGACTACTACTCGTTGGTCGTTTCTTCTATTATAGAAATTTTTTAGAATACGATACAATTATAAAATTATAATATAATAATTATATTAATAATTTGTTACTCTCGAAGAGAGACATTCATTGATTCCAAACCTCACAGGGATGGGAGGAATAAAATTCTTACATGGGATCCACCATCTTTTTTTTACTGAAATAAATCCATTTATTTAACCATAACCCAGAAGAAATTAAACGCAATGTTCTAAAAAAAATATTACTGTATTACTGTATTTAGGCTCCGACTGGGAATTATTTTATATTTTGACTTGTTGAAAAAGAAAACTCCTTCAGCTACAAATTGTAGAAAATGTTTTGATGAAAATCTGTGGCTGATTAAAACCTGCGGTTAATATTGTACTAAAATAAATTAAATTAGTATAGAGCACAAAGACAAGTAAAATAAAATTTAATTATTTAACATGTTCTGGTACTAACGTGGACTATCGTGAGTTTTATTAAAAATAAAGATGTGCTTTAAAATTGAATTCCAGGGACTATACGGCTGAGCTTCGTTTGAAATATTTTCTTCTGCTCTATCTAATTATATTAAATTGTAGACATATAATATATTATACGAGGGTTCAGTTTAGGACCGAAACTTATTGTCAAATCAATTAATTTAACTTAACCGCCTCTTAATTGGTCTCATTACTATTTTAAACTATACGGACGAAAATAATTATTTGACCCCCATAAAGTAAATTAAATCAGTCTTTGTATATATTATTCAAATATTGCATAGATTCTTCAATCTTTATACGTATATTAAGAAACCGTTCCCAGATATTACATTTTTATACTAATTAAATAAATAGACAAAAAACAATGTTTCTGCATTCTTTTTAGCTTTCGTCAGGTGATTAAATAACTCGTTCTTACGAATAATTTTGTGGTATTTAATTTCCCTATTAAATTTGTCTGTTTTTAATACTTATATAATTAGTATATTTTTAAGATATATGTATCATATTTTATAAATGTACTCTAATTTTGCTTTCATTAATTTGTCTACAATTCCGCTGCTTCATTTTGTTGCCAATCATTGATAGTTGTGAAGTTCTTCTTCATTTAATTCTTCTTCGTCCCACGAAATGAAACCCCGGGTCTCTATTTTCGGTAATTTGTTATACTCTCGTTGAATTTATAGTTCAATATTTTGTGTGTATCGAGAGCCTGTCAATTTTTTTTTAACGTTGTATGTGACCTGGTAGGCTTTTACAACTATATTTTTCCCCCCTTTTTTCCATTAAAGCCAGAGAAGGGCATCAGTGTAGCTTATCTGCGCCACGTTGTACTGACGTTCCCATTTCTTTTTTTCGCACGCGCAGCTACGCTCATTTCTGCGACGTAAATATCAGTGAATAGCGGTAGCGAGACAAAGGCTTGCCCTCTATCCCTTCACGCGGCATATTGGAATTCCAGAAAACGCCATAAAAGTTCGGACTCTGGCATCAATACCTGCCGTAAAATAAAAATAAAAGGGAAGGGGAAGGAACGTGGCCCCCGCCCGTGCCTCTGGAAAGGGCGAAGGCTGCCTTTTGTTTACGCCTAAACATTGCGAAATGTCATTAGTTTTAATGGATTCCTCCGTGGCGTTCGTCGTCGACAAAGACAAACACGCCTACTAAGATGTCCCCATTAGCATGGAAATTAGCTCTTTGCCTCAACGTCGGGACCTTCGCTGGGTGGCGGAAAGCAACTAAAGACTCTCTTCTACGGTAGTTTTTGTCAATATCGTGTATATCTTAATTTCCCTCTGACAACTTCACAATCCCGCTTCCTTTCAACCAGTCAAATATTTACCAACTTATTTCGGCAAAGCAATTATCGTCTGTACATTTCCATTCTAAAAATCGATCAGTATAACTAATAAACACTCAATGCATTATCCTTTAAAGCTTATTTTCCTTACAACCTGAACTATATTTTATGGATTTATGGGGAAAAAAACTCTTCCAAATAGTAGTAACATTTTTCAGTCCATAAATTGTTCTATTAATTACAATTAATATAAACTATTGGAAGGTGAAGTTAAAAACGTGACCATGACCGACGATGCGTCACAATAGTACATTTACGTAAATTTCCGTGTTCACAAAAAATAAAGAAAATACATTTTCCCACTGTCTGCCTTATTTGAGACGTTCTTGCTACCCTGGTAATCTATTAACATGATATACTTCACGCGTTTAATTTTATATGTGGAATATACATATATACTCACAAACAATAAATTTTATCTATTGCAATATTTTTAAAATGTGAAATTGCTTTGGGGGACTTTAAGGTTACGAATGTATCTGGTTTTATTCACATTTAAGTGATTGCATTCCTGGTAGCGTTATAAATCGTTTAAAAAATTAATGTATTAAAATATAGCGTGGCGTATATTTTATACAAAGTGGTTGTACGGTTTCTTGAAAGGGTTCATCTCGATATGTTTCCCAAAATTATGAAACGCATTAGTTTCTATCACGCTGTAGATTAGATACCGTCGTAAAGTTGGCTCCGTAATGAGACGTGTGCCAAATTCGAAGCAATCTTAATGGATACTGATTGCTTCGTGCTTACAAGCCGCCGCCTTCTATATTTCAGGTGCGGAGCCGTCGTCGGTATCTTCTTTATAAGCGCCGTTCAGGAAGAAACGATGGGGACGGTAGGTGGTGGGGGAAAAAGATGACCCAAAGTCGGCTGTTCTGTCTGCCGGGGGCTGGTTAGTGTCAACACGAACATAATGGCCGGTCGTAAACATGCTCGAGGCCTGCAGATAGCATCTGCTGCCTAAATGCAGGGCTCCAGCTGTTATTCGCACGGAATTCCTTTGTTCCACGCAACCACAGACACATGTCAAAAAAAAGGGATGTACGTAAAGCCGCAGTTTCACTAAACGCCCGCTGAACCCTTCACAATGACCGCGTTTTCGTAATCCAAGCAAACGCATTCTCGGGTAACCCTTGAGCTTCAGCTGAGTAACAAAATTCATTAACTTCAAATTATCAGAAACTGCATCTTATTAATCTCCCTCGCAGTCGAGAGGGATGGTTGCGGCATGGAGAAGGAAATGCTGCGCACTCACGGCAAATGCCACTCGAAAAGGCGTGGAACGAGTACCAAATGCCCGACGTACCTGATGCAGGTATCTTAAGGTTTTCCCTGCAACACATTTATACGAATTTCGGGTAGGACCCTTAAATTGCTATAGCAAAAGAGGCTCTGTGGTTAACCCTTCGTTGCCTTGCATTACCCTACCGCAACTCAACTTGCAAATCCACTGCTGTGCCTGGCTGGACGAACATTACTTTTTTTATTTTTCTTCCTAAATTATAAAGCGTGATTAATAGATCCCCAAAAATTTGTGCAACAGGTTCAGAAAAGGGGAGGATAAAAATTAATAAGCAAAAGAATTTAATACTCACGGTAACACAAGCAATATCTTTTCTGAAATTATAACATTTCTTGCACATACGTATTTTGACTTTATATTATGATATATATATATATATATAACGATCTGTACATAGAATTTTTATTAGACAATTTTTTTTATTTAAGAGCGCGACTATTCGATACTTTTCATATACCATATTCATTGAACAGTGAAGCAACGTAGCGTTGTTTACTAATAAATTTTTCTTTACTAAAACATCTTCATGAAACAACACAGGATAACCAAAACACACCCGCATTTTTTATGCTAGTCATTATCAAATATGGACGTGGTTTGGTTACCCCGGTTTTTAATTATATAGAATATAAGTTAATCTACCTCTTTAAAAGATTTGCTGAAGAAAATCTGCAGAAAAAAAATTATGTTCAACCAATTCACTCATTTTGTGCCTGATTTTTAGGCTTACAATATATTTCTTTACTGATATCCGTGTTGTTTCAAGTCTTGAGTTATATTCTCGGACTGATTCTCTCAACCTTCATGACAGATTCTCAATTCTGACAGGTTATAATGATCGTCAACCTCATCACTCGGCTATAAATAAAATCTATTTTAATCAAGTCACACAATTTCCATTGACAAAGGTCTGTTATGTAGACTGCGCGCTCATTATTATTAAACTTAAACAAAAATGACAAATATATTCATACTGATGACAGGCAAATTATCAATGTCCGGTTGCATTTACAGCTATTAATATTAATGTGCTATGAATTGAATATTTACAAAT
The DNA here is from genome assembly GCA_037074705.1 of Zhengitettix transpicula. Classification (NCBI taxonomy): domain Eukaryota; kingdom Metazoa; phylum Arthropoda; class Insecta; order Orthoptera; family Tetrigidae; genus Zhengitettix; species Zhengitettix transpicula. Next base: position 48,596,150 of record CM073596.1, read on the forward strand.
GGGAACGGAACAAATGGAGGTCCTCATTAATCATTCATTGATGAAAAGGATTTTTTTTTTCGATTCGTGTCGACTGTTACGGTTTCATAAATCCGTGCGTCCAATGAGTTACGTATAGGCAGATTAAAGCACTGGAATAATGAAGAGAATAGATATGTTAACGTTGTAATGGAAATGTAAAATAAATTTCCGGATAAATCCAATTCAGTATCGGGCTCATAATAATCATCACATGTATCCTATTACCTCAATTGAAGACACAGTAGTGAATTTCTAAAAGGATATTCAGAAATCATACAAAGTTATATGGAGAGGTAGGAACTGAAAATATAGATAATGGCGTACTCACTTCACCGTGAATACTAGTGTCTATCTCGTCTTCTTGCAGAATGATATTAAACATACTCATGGTTTTAGAGGACATATAGCAAAACGATGTTAAATAGACCAAATGTAAAATAACGCGAATATGAATACCAGTTATTTAATATACAGGGTAATTAATAATTCAAATAATACTTAGTACAATGCTGAAGTCAAAGCGTCTGGTTCTATGTATATTTATCAATTCTATGAAATTGCGCCTACACTCAGGCAGACCAAACGACAGCACAGCTGTACAGAAAAGCATAACTCAGATCTCGCCAACCGGTAAATAATTTTTGATTTTTATAATTATATTAATATTGTCTATTTTAATTTTTCAAATAATACATGAACTATCCATAAGTAAGAAAAAATTAGTCAAAGCAATTGAAAATAATATAATTTCACAACGTTTCGTACTTAAACTTCAGATCAACATTGAAGTAATTTTAGGTTTGGAGAGAGAGTTATAATAATTTTAATAACAAATTATCTGCCATAAAAATTATATTATATACACATTATGAGTGAAATTTATTTACAATAAATACTACATTTGACTAAAATAAATACAAAATTTAACTAAACTTTCATAAAAATACATTTTGAGTAAAATTTGGAAAAAATAAATTTTTATCATAATTAATTTAAATTAAATTAATTGTATTGTAAAATTTAAAAATTAATTTTTTAAAAAAAATATTAAAATACGTACAGTATCAGTAAAATATTATAAAAATAAATTTTGAGGTAAATTTAATTCAAACACATTTTTAGTACAAATAAATGTATTCAAATTTAATTATTTCTGTATAAATTTTATGAGGATATTAATGGACGAACTTGGCAATGAATATAAATTATTTATAACACTCCAAGCCCTAAATTACTCCACTGTAGATCTTTTGTAGGCCTAAATTAAGGACGAAACGTTGGGTAATTATATTTATATCAGTTGCATTATATATTTTTTGCAAATTTGTATATTTAGTATAACGGTTTTATTTCCATTTCTTACAAATAATATACGAATGGTTATTATATATTGATGTCAGCTGGCGGTAATTTTTAGAGACAATATATAAAAAAAAAATATGAAGGATAAAAACAGTTCATATTTTTAAGTATATTTAAGACTAGTACAATATGAAATTTTGCAGTTCGAGATTCTGAAATAGCGTTTTATTAAATTTCTTAAACCTATGTTTGACTTAAATAGGACATATTTAAAGCTGTTAAAACGGAGAAAACTGAATAATTAAAATCAGAAACTGTGCTGTATTCTTCATATACGTTTTGATAAGGACGAACTAATTTCTTTGGTGACTATTCATAACCTAACATAGCCCACCCAGTGTTTCATTCTGACGAGGATTGTGCGTATAGCAGTCAATACATCAACTTGAGCTGAATTATAGAACACATTACAATATATTGAATAAAATTATGTAGGTTACATCACTAAATATATGGATCAGATACGTCAGCTATTATGTCATAATATTAAAGTTCCTGAAATTAAAAGAACTGTTGCTGAAAAATACCCTATGGAACAAAAAATTAAGTTTTCGCTGAAGTTCTATGCCAACACGCGAGAAAAGTTAAATAAACTTGGATAAGGTTAGCGAATCGTATCATCAAAGGCTCATATCGTCCAAATATACAACCTTACATCTCAATATTACAAGAGATTGCCTAATAGAATTCAGTGGAGCAGTTCAAAAAGAATTTTACTTCCTTTCCCTACGCCCCTGAGGGGTAGTTTTATTTCTGACTGCGTTCTTCATTTATTCGTAGCTGGAGGAATCCAGACAGAATCAACCCCTTAGTTCCCTCCGACGGGGAAGCTCCCGTCTCCATTATTATAAACCGACCTACTCTGACGTATTTTATGGGACCTTAATTAAAACTAATCGCATTATTTCATTGTCTCAAATTTAAGGATTACAAATGGCATAAAAGGGGTGGTATCCTCTTTAAAATTATGGGAGTAGTTCTTTGTGGAAACCCTTTACTCTTCCTCGGCCGTTTCAAGTGGAATAGAATTAAAACGTCGTTATGGCTCTAAGTTTATCTCATTACCAATATTTACCGTAAAAAATTAATAACACTAGTCTTAAGAAGTATTATAACTTCCCCACCATCCCGGTATTTAGTAATTCCTTAATAATATAAAAGGGTGTACCTTAACAAAAGCAAATAAACGAGGCTGATATATTTCTGTTACGTCTAAGTGACTTTCTCATAACAAATTATCCTTGAGGATATTCAAGAGAGAAGCTTAGAAAGTTTTACGATTATAAAAATTATAATAAAACACTGGAGATTCATACAATCTCTTTTAAACAATTATTTCACTTCACCTTGTTGTTGGTATGTAGTTTCTTCACATTTTTAGTATTTTCGTTTCCTTGATGTGACCAAGTCATGCTATGGCAGCGCCACTCACGGGAACACTTTGAAAGATATGTGAACAATAGCGGCAATCGCAAAGAAGTCGAATGAAAAATAAATATAAATAAAAATAGTGTGCATTATTTTTGGAATGGTCCTCGTACTGTATAGTACTTTTACTTATGTCGGACAAGGAAATTTATTCAAATATTTAGTTATGTACATGTTAACTTCTACTTGTAGCTTCTAATAATTTTATTGTATTTTTATGTAATGATGTACCCTATTTTCTCATTCTGAGACTAATGGGATAAATAAATCAAATCAAATATATATAACTAAGTGAAAAAATGGGGGCATTATTATAAAATAATAAAAAATCACATAAGGAAAGTTATTGTGAGACGTAGGACAGTGAATAGAACAAAAAGTCTTAATTGGGATAAATGGTCAACACAAATTTGCAATGAACTGTCCGTCAATGGACAAAGCGATCCATCGGAACGGCCGTTTTATGTGAGACACACGAAAAGTAAAACGGTAGGGACTTGCTGGATAAATTGCTGCAAAATTGTAGTTGACAGTTACAAAGTAAGAACAGTAAAGAAATGGAAGGAAAGGAGTATACATCTTGAAATATCAGTTTAAATAGATATTAATGATAATTATGCGTTTCACGTTGTCCCTCTGGGGTACAGACGCTGTTGCTGCCTCGCCACCGCCAGCTTTGACTACGAATCTAAGCGATATACATAAAATATATAAATTTTACAACAATAAGTCTCTTATTAACTGTTAGTTTGTTTTCAAACCAGTAAGTTTGTAGGTCATTTACCGCGACCAAAGAACCGCTTTCGTAAAAAAAAAATTGTTTCCACTCTGAAATAAAATGCTATATGTGTGTTCGTGAACGCTTCTCAGTAAATTGAGACTTTACTATAACATTATGTGAGCACGGTTTAGAGATAAATGTAAAGTAAACGTCAATAAGCCCTTATATCTCAAATGGTTGCTTCTGTAAGTGATTCGAGCTGCGCTACTCAGAGTAGGCTATTTTGGTAGTTTGCTAAGTGGTCTGTGAGGTAATTAATGGAAGTCGTTGCATGAACAATGTAAACCAAACCGGCCTAATGCCTTTTTAATGCACAGTAGACAGGCTCCCATCCCTCCGATAGTGCTGATAAATGCTCGACGAGAAATTGCGAAACCTAATTACCGTAAAGCACTTTGACGCGATACATCCATAATTGGTTTGAGGGCGCTGAACTTTTTTTTCCTTACCAGCTACGGTCTATTGAAAATCATTTAATTATATTTCTACTTCAGGAAACGCTCATAATAAAAATAATAATTCTTCGAGAATAAAAAATATATTTTGGACGACCCTGAAAACATTTTTGGAAGATTTTATAAAAGATAATTTGAAGAAACATTACCGTCAATACGATAAGATACATCAAGAACATGACTTTCACACAATGAATTGTTTTAAAATAGTGTTGAATTTATAATTATTTTTTTACATGTAACTGGTTCTCGAAAAAAAATTATTTGTTCATACGAATATTTATGTATATTATTATAAATCATCATAATTTAGTTTTATTTTTAGGTCCCCTAGTAATGAAGTCTCGCCGTAGAGGTTCACTTCTGTAAGCCTCTTTAGGATTAATAGTGCTTGGCTTGATTGAATGCCGTTGGCGTGAGGCAAGACGCAATTCCCTTCGATAGCACGCATGTCTTATCTCAATCTCGAGGTCCCAGAATTGAGATTTCCTTGTCGTGTTTCTTTCCTGAGGCAGGCCACGTTCGCTCGCTGCTGCTGTTGAGTTTTGGTCATTAATCACAAGTAGGGCGTGTTCGCCTCATTCCGGCTTTGCAACCTGTTCCGGAATGAAATTAAATCTCGCAGGTGTTTAATCTGAAACAGGAATGCGACGCGGGCGGCAACGATTTAATACCAGGCCAAAGACTTCCTGCGTGTTCCACTAATTAAGGCGTTCCGCTGTCTTCTGCTATATTTGTTCGCCGTTACTTTAAACGCTATCGTGAAAGTTGCAGCTCAGACTAGAGCCTCTGGATTGTCCATACAATCCCCATTGATGGAATCTTGCATACCTTCCAATAAAAGAGCCTACTTAACTAACAGTTAGCTATTATTATCCAACCTAAAACTGGGCCATGTTAGATATGGTTCAGAAACTTTGACTATGTCTGCTTATGGAGAGAATGCTTTACGCGTATCTGAACGTAGTAAAGTTGTAAGAATAATTTATAAACCTATAAAATAGAGAAAAAAAAGTAATAGAGAAACTATACTCAGAGCCGAAGACATACGACGTCTCGGTTGGCTATACTACGCGTCAACAATGACGGCGGGTAGCGCAGATTGAAACCTTGTTCGACGTCGTTGCCACGAGGCGGATAGAATAAACACACACACGACAACCATATAACGTGGCCAAGCTGTAGTCGCTTACTGAAGCTATTTGGCTGCGCACGGAGAGGGAGTATCACCTGCGAAGAAAGTCCCTACCCTGGACCGCCATCAAATTTGTGACGCTTTCTACGCACCACTTAGAGAGGACGAGGAAATATTGCCAAACAAGCCGAATTATAAGAAGACGGAATGCAAAGAAGACAAAAGAAAACGCGGAAGAGCTGGATGCATGACATGGTTAAGCTTACTTAGTACTTTCAATCTGATTATACAGGGTAATTCTATGGTCATGAGACTAACCATGAGGGGTGGTACAGTTTACTAAAACATACATTTTGACATGAAAAGGTAAACATTACTAATTTACAACATCATCGAAAAGTGCTGCTTTCCAGTATTACTTACAATAAATGGTCAAATCTGCGACCATGCTTGGTAGCATCGAAAGAGTGATGTGCGAACATTTCCGAAAATGTCAGGTATTTCGCGCACGCTTGAAGCAGCAATGGAGTGTTGAGCAACGAGGCCGTCTGTTGTATCAACAACTGCAGCCCCGTGGTAGGAATTGACCGTACAGAATAATAAAGTATAATGAAAAACAGACGTACATTCAGAAATATTAGTTTAAGACAATAAAGTATTAATGATAAATAAAAAAGACTGAGGACTAATTAGTACACTTGTATCGTTAACGCTATTTCTTAGTGTTTATAGAACGCAATTTTTTTTTATTAAATCTATATCGTTTCCAATCAAGGTTCGTTGCCATGCCAACCACAGATATTATGGCTCAATGGTAGCTAAATCGTCAGAAAAGGGGAGGAACCCTTTTAAATAGCATTATTCCTTTGTTCCCATCGCGGTTTTATCCCTTGAATAAACATTACGACCAGCAACAACTTTTAAATATTTATACCAAGTAAGCACCAGGCTGTGACTCCTCGTGTGCGTGTTTCAGGCTCTCTAGTAATCAATCATTCTCTCCTTTGAGCCTTAGAGCTTCATTTTTTTAGATAAATGTATTCGTGTATTAACATCGAACTGGCGAACTAAGGTTCGAACGAGGCACTTATTTCGTCGTAAAACGAGAGTCCCCTCTCTTCCACCCCGCGTAATCGCTTCGCCATAATTACCTAATGGGTCTTAAAAAGGAGAATAATTAAGCTCATTATGATTCATAAGAGCCTGCGCGTTGACGCTAAAAGATCCAGACGAGCGACGAAATATTCCGGCTAATTGACTAATGACACCAAATTTTTTTTTTCGCACGTTGCGTGCGTGAGTCCCGGGACCTTCCTTCGATTACGAGGTAATTTCCTGCCGTAGAACGAGAGAGAGACCAGTCGGACAAGTCGGCCTGATTAAATTTGCAAGTGACTTGCCCGTCCGATTAAGCGCCATAATCCGCCCCCCAAACCGAATAATGGTGGTGGCATTGTGCAATCGAATTGCTATCGCGGAAATTTTTTTCATCCCCACCACCAAATCTTTTTTCTTTTCACGCCCTTTATGAGTGACGCAGCAAGACATTTCCGACAGGAATGAAATTTAAGCCACGTCACCAGAAAAGGATCAATGTAACGAAAGTAGATTATTGGAACGTTTCCATGCAAGAAAACGTAGGTTTAATAAATGAATAAAACAAGCAAAAACATTATTACAATACGACGTTTCTTTCACAATTTTGGGACTTCTTCAGGTAATCAGGTAAAATACCTATATAGCAAAATTAATATTAGAAATTTAAATTGTCGAAAACATAGTTAAATAAGCAATACAATCGTTGAATTCAAACGAATTTTTTGTTTAATTAATTAATAAAAATTTCTGACATATTGGCTGTATTACTGATTAAATTATTAAAAGATATTTGGCAGATTATATTAAATTGACAAATGTTTGTTTATTAGAAATGTAAACAGAAAAATGTTTTTGTCAAGTTACATTTCTATGTTATCGTATAATTTTTGCTTATTTCGTTATATTACCATCTAATTATATCGTATTAATTTAAATAAATACACCATTTTTGCCTGACATTTCAAAATATACAGAATGTTTCAATGCCTTTTTGTACTTTCATCAGGATGTTTGGTATGTTTCAATGGTAACGAATTTTTTTTATATATTATTCAGAAAGTTTATTAAATAATTTAAAACATTATAATTTAACAAACACGACGTTTCATCCATACTAGGGACTCTTCAGTTGTATATTTCAATTAAATTCGTAACTTAAAAGAATCTTACAAACATGGAAATTTATATTATATAATATAAATTATTGTTATGTATTACAATTGGTAACGAATTTTTTTATATATTAATCAGAAAGTTTATTAAATAATTTAAAACATTATAATTTAACAAACACGACGTTTCATCCATACTAGGGACTCTTCAGTTGTATATTTCAATTAAATTCGTAACTTAAAAGAATTTTAATAAAAATATTACAAACATGGAAATTTATATTATATAATATAAATTATTGTTATCTATTACAATTGGTAACGAATTTTTTTATATATTAATCAGAAAATTTATTAAATAATTTAAAACATTATAATTTAACAAACACGACGTTTCATATTATATAATATAAATTCTTGTTATCTATTACAATTGCCCAATTAGGGATGAAACGCCATGTTTGCTAACTATAATATTTTATAATAGTTTTTCTGAAATGTTAAACTGTTTATCTCGTATATTATTTAACTTCCGTGAATTGCGCAGCAAAACAATTTTTTAAAAAAAACAAATAATAATACCAGACAGACGCCCACTCGTTTTTTTTAAAAAAAAATGGGAATAATATTTCTGACATCCTCACATTAAAACAAATCCTTGTGAAAGTCGTATCGATCTCAAATTCGTTCGTCACACCACCACAGAAACTCTCAGACTCGCTAAATAAACGTAGTGCGTTGTAAAAAAAACTTTTCTTTTTTAGTCGCAGCTCGAAATATTTTTTATGAATATAGGGTGAAGAAATACAATTTTTTTAATCAGAAATTGTGGCGAAAGGGCCGTAAATCCTTATCGGTTTCAGTTATTACGTTAATGTATATTCCTTTTAAATGTGACATCCAAATTCAAGATAAACGAGGCTTAAAATGTATCATATTAAATAGCCTTAAATTACTCTTTTTTAAACGAGTTTCCATAAAACAAAGTAAACTTCTTTTCGATACAGAGACGTCTTTTGTAAAGCCCTCCGCGGCAATCTTTCGCAAATGATGCACTATCTGCCATCTCTCGGCAGAGCAATCAACTGCGTGTTTGTGTGTGTGTGTCTGCGAGTGAGGTTGCGTACTTTACTGGTTCCCCTCATGGATTCCGACAGACAAAAAGCATTAGTCGGCTCCAGGGGGTCCTCTGGACTGGCTGGACCCTTAATTGCATTCCTTTGAGGGTTCGCCAGCGCGCACATTATCAACTTCAAAACTCAACCCACCCCTTCCTCTCTTTGAAGTATTTTAAAATACGACGATGTTCTCTCGGGTAATGAGGCTAATGCTTTGTGTAATCATTTTAATTTCAGCTAATTGCGTAGGGTGCCCTTTTTTCTGTGTCATCTGTTCGTTCACCTTTATTAAACTGCATTAAAAAGAATCCCTCTCTCGCTCATCAGATGGGCTTTAAATTAAGGTAATGATGTTGCTTTTATGAAACTGAACTCTAAAATACTGGAAACATTGCATTAATAGAACGTTAACATGTATATTCAACTGAAATTGTCATTTTTCGTTAAATTTTACCCGGAAAAAAAAACAAATATCTGTGTCCTTACCAAACCAATTTTTTCCTTTGATCACTGTATTTTATTGGGAAAATTTTAAATAGTATGTAGTTTCTGGAAACTCCAAATACACATAATTTACCAGAAACAAAGAGTAATAACGAAGCATTTTCGTATTATGATTGGAGACAAATAAAGACAGAAGGGTCCCACAAGTTTATATACTCGACCCAAATCTCTTTTAAATATTTTAATTTACCAAACACGAACACGAGGACACATTTGCTAAGATTGTACAGCGAATGTGTAAGATAACACAATCGACAATGCATATTTATAATTAAAGGACCATAATGTTAGACCGCAAGAGAAACAAAAGGGGGGAGAGTTTGGTCGTTTGACAAATATCTTCAACAATGTAAACTTTATGTATTTATGTAATATAACCCTACAGGTTTTTAATAAATCTCAATAAAATAATTCAAAACTCCACTACTAAATTTTTTATTAATTTTTAACCAAGGAAGGAGCTTTCCGCAGATAATTTAACCACATTGATCTACAAAACCAAAATAAATTTTTTTACCAAAATAAAAAAATCCATTTTTACAGCATCCATTTATAAAATAAATTGTCAATAATAATGTTTTATTAAAATGTCCAAATATATTCAAAAATATGTAATTCCAGTTAAAATTGTCAAAATTTTCCAAATTTCTAACATGTTGAATCCAACCAATACGAATAATCCTGTAGGAATAATGGACTATGTTCATATGGTCTTCATACACGAATTATATATGTGGGGGCTGGGGGATTTTGAAAAAAATTGAAATGATCATGTTTTTTAAAAAATAAATTATTTAAGATTTTAGACGAATACGGCTAAATTATCGTCATTGGTTCAAAATTAATAAATAGTAATGGAGTTCAAAGTTAACCACCGTTTCGATTTTGACAACGCCTCTATTTTTAGACAGAGAACCTCATTATTTTAAACACTGTTAATATTAAACATGACACGAAAAATATTAATAAGCAATATGAAGTTTAATTTTAATCCCATTATCCCATATGTAGTTATCGTTGACTTTAGTTTTTACGATCAGTTTCCAGTCTTAAGTTTCTCGCCGTTCGCGTTTTTGTCCGGCACTTTTAAATATTCTTATTGTTTCGCTTTTTAAAGTTTGTCTTATGATGGTTGTATTTAGTATTATTATTATTTGAGTGTAAATAAAATATCTTAAGATTTTTTTATAAAATGTCACTACAGCGGCAGACAATTCAGTATAATTTCTAGGGTTACTGTGAGGTCTGGTTGAGGCTGCGGATGTTGGTCCAGGTTTGAAAGAGTCGCCCACGGAGGAGGAAGGATTGTGGTAATTGCTGCACAATGGAGAGGAGGGTCCCTTGAATGCACGTGTTCCATGCGGGGCAATCAGCCAGCCCGTTTTAAACGCCGCATCTGTAGTTCTTTCATTTGCACACAATGCAGGCAATTTGTGTGTGTGTGTGTGTGTGTGTGTGTGCAGTTGCAGTTGTTGCAGTTCCACTAATAAAAATTTCGCCGCAGTGCCCGGCCACGTCCTCCTCGGCTAAATAATGGCGCGGGGCTTCTGTCGGTACACGTTCACTTATTAACCAATTAACCACCACGACAGAACCGACTTTTCGCAACCGCGCGCTGGCCTTGTTGAATTATTCGTCGTGTTGGCCCTGTTCGCAAAAGAGGGGGAGGGGGGGGGGCAATAAAGTAACTCCGCCAACGCGAGGACTGTTCCCGGGGTTTTGCCTCTAAATGGACTTCTGTTGCATATTACACAACGTACACTACATACGCGAAATAATTCGCTTTAAACGTCACGGGGTATCAACGAACAAAACGAAGAGGGACGTCGACGTTAATCGTGTGGAAACCGTAGAACACCGTTGTCTTCACCGACAGAATTTCCCACCGTTTGTCAAATTATCGAAGGTTTGAGTCCATTAAAAATTAGTTACACAGCAGTTTTTAAGCCTGGTTAAATGTGTTTAAAAAATTGGACATTAATAACCGTATAATATACTATAATAGTTCAGCTATAATTTTCTAAAAATCAGAATTTATAATAATAGATTAAGCCTTAAACTAAATTCTTAAGTAGTTACCTCTTTACCCACCCATCGTAAAAGCAAAATATTATTGCTTTTCCCTTAAATAATGCTAAGATCCTATATAAGGAAAATAAACTAAAATTGCAAATATCAGAATCCGTATTAATAAATATTAATAGAAATAGAATTGTTAATGTTAGAAATTAAGGAAGCGATTTACGTAAATATGTTGGAATTTTTAAAAGTTTTTGTGCCGTGGAGGTTTTATTTTAATTTATTTTTTCAACAAAACTTCCTCCTGTTTATTGCAGCGCCGCAACAACTACCAACATTTCTTTAATAGGCGCCGGTGCTGTTTTAAGGAACTAAATTTAAGGTAATAATATTAAATAAGCTTCTTAATAGTATCTACTGTTCAAGTTCCTTGAAAAAGTCTTGGATTTGTTTACTTCTAAAGTCATCGATACAAATCCGACGCAAAAAATTGAGCGTTAATAACCTCATAATACACTGTAAATAATAAGTTATTTTACGAGCATAATTATTGTCACTTAATTCAATAAAAACACTAAAACATTAAATCAGTTATCTTATATTTATACTTCTATCAAATATTCTAAAGGAAAATCACGTCTATGGCACTAACGTACGGCTACTAACTAGCAACATTTCCAAGTGATTTCAACAGTAGATGCTGTTTTTTTAAAAATTATTACGTTAAATTATTGGTTTGAAACTTATTAAAAATACCAGCATAGTATTGACGTAAATTGATTCCTTCAGATCTGTTATAAACAATTTTATTTCTATTAATATTTATAAATGACTTTTGCTATTTTTAATTTTAATCTGTAATTTACCTTATATAATATCTTAGTATCATCAAAGTAAAATAATAATTTGTTGCTTTACAGTCGATGGTTAAGTGGTTAAGAAAGTAAAAATTTTAGAATTCGTGTTTAAAAAAAAAATTGTAGTAATCAGTTTCAATGTTTCTCTAATCTAGTTCGTTATTTTTTATATAAAGTTTTAATAATTTTATAGTAACAGATTAAAATTGAAAATATCGGAACCAAGTTTACTGTTTATTTTTTCCTTCGTTTGTCATATTAAAGGTTTGTATAATTAAATAATTATACAGGTCATTTTTATAATCATACTCTATGTTCTTAAATATTGTTATATATAATATTCTAGCTAATTTTATAAATGTTATATAAAAATATTGAATTTTTATTGTAATATTAGTGAGAGCTATAGAATTTGAAAATTAAATATGTTTAGAGAATTAGTAACTAGTTCACTAAATAAAATGGCTCCTGATAAAAAAAATTGGAATAGAATACAAAATTATCAATTAATAACATTGCCAAATAGTCGGGAAAGGTTTATTAGATAACAATGTAATTAATACATAAATATTTCGGTTACAACAGACATGGATATAAAACCATGCTGTTTTTAATTGGATTCAAAATTCAATGAAAGTATTAGAAAACTCACAGTCAGTTTTATCAGTATACTTAAGATCGTTCAAGAAATTTTAGATTACAATATTAATCAATCATCATGAAGTCCCCGAATTAGGGACTAAACGTACTGATAAACATCAGTTTTCTTATAATAAATTGTAAGTAAGACACTATCAATTATATTTTTACATAATTGTATTAAAAATTATCATGTACGTAAGACTTTGTTTCTTAATTTATTTTTTAGATAACTGAATTCTAATTGTACACATGTAAAGGTCCCAATCAGGGACGAAACGTTGTGTCAATGTTAAATATTATGCTTTAGTTAGGATAATATATTTTTGTAATAGGTTGTTTTTTATATATTTAATTTAAAAAGAAGTCATATTATTCCAATTGTGTTAATGACATTGTCAACTAATAAAGCCTTTTATGACTGTTCGGTTAATATTTATTTATTTACTATGTGTAAGTTGTTATAATTCGCGTAGCAGAGAAAAAAAAGTGGTTATAATGATGTGAGAGATTAAGTATAGAAAAATACCTTATAATTTTATTCGTGTTGTGTCAATTAGTATCGAATGCAAAAATACGGAGCAATACTACGACGTTCGTTACAATCAGACCAGGTAGAGAAATAACAGAGGTGACAGGAAAAGACAGGTTATGTTGTTTGCTGATGTAGCGTTACCGTGTGTAGTTACACTCTCTCGCTCTCTTTTGTCTCAAAGAGAATCGCACTAACTGCAAATTAATACGACTAACGTGACTAATAAAGAAAACAAGTGAAACGTAAAAAAAATTTATATTCCTAACTTATGAGTTACTAATTTGCTGTGGATCGTCCGACGATTGTGCCGCTTCCAGACAGACTGTAAGAGATTTACGGTAGCGATTCCTTTAATTGGAATACAAATTGGAAAAATAGAGAAAAGGGAAACTCATGAATATAACATTACGATACGTTCGAGACTGGATAGAGTAATAGCTAGAAACCGTCTTCATTATAGACTCTCGTAACAATTTTGCTTCGCAAGTAGAACGTTTACGTGACTAAGTTCGCTGGTTATTCGTAACATAATAAAAGGAAAAAAACAGACAATTAGTCCTTTAAAGTAACAGAGTTAGCCATATTTTGTAATAAATAATTGATGGATGAGTGTGTGTGTGTGTGTATTCCGTTTACAATATTTTAAAAAGCTGTTTATACATCCAACATAAAAGATGGATATCGCTGGAGGATTCATTCCACCTATTTTCAAATCTGCCTTAGAAGAATCTTAAGTCCCACTCCACCAGGATTGTAATAATGGGCTTTATATATGGACCTTTGCCAAGGTTCTTAACTTGGCCGATTAATCATTGGAGCCTATTTTAAATTATATTTGGTTAACGTTTTCGGCTTCCTCGGGTTTCCTTGGTTTCCTAAATAAATCTGTATTCCCCCCGATTTACAAACTGCACGCATACAGAATTCAAATCCAAATTATAAATTTAATTTATCACAAATTACAACAAAAACATCCAGTAAATCAAATCTTAAAATGTGTTTTATCAAAACTTATATTTTTTTAATAATATATTTTTATTCAGTGCAAGTTTCATTTTTTCTTCATGTTCACTCTCAACAGAAATTGATTAGAACATATAACATAAAAATTAACCTCTGTTAAGAAGATGGTAATACTTAATACAACCTTAAAACAGACCAAACTTTAAATTGAGAAGCAATAAAAAAGAAAATTTAAAAGTGCCGGACGTGGATTAGAGTCTTTTTCATACGACTTTAAGTCCTAAGACTGGAAAAGTAACGTAAAAACTGAAATCAAAGATGAATGAAAGAAAACATCAGGTATAAAAGTACGAGGGTGTTCTGAAAAGTTTCCGACACAACAATGATAGAAAAAAAAAATTTTGAATTTTTATTTGAATTTATTTTTTTTATTTTTCAACATAGTCTCCTTGAAACTCTACACACTTCTCCCAGCGATGCTCCCATCTCTGTAACCCGTCCAAAAATTACTCGGCGTTTTTCTCTGCAAAATAATTGTCGGAAACTTTTCAGACCACCCTCGTATTAAATTAACATCTGTTTTGGAATTAATAAAATAATTGATGACCTTATAAGACAAATTATATTTTTCATTTATACTGTAACGACGTTTCGATACCTTTTTTGTGCTTTTCTCAGGTATTTTCCAAATTAGTTTTAATAAACAAGCACAAACGTCGTTACAATATAAATAAAAAATTAAAAGTGACTGAATAAGGTCTTGAATTGTTTTATTAAATTTAAAATGTAAAAAATAAAATGTGTCTGTATATTGGCTTTAATTGTTTTCTTAATACCTGAAGAAGATATAAAAAGGTATCGAAACGTCGTTACAATATAAATAACAAGTGTCTGTATAAGTTCATTAGTTGGTTTATTAAAATATCATAACTTATTAAGATTTTTATGTGCCATGCTTAATATTAACAGTATTATGTTGATGTTTAATATTCAGCATTTCTGAAATTAATGAAAACAGAATATTGACAACGTTGAGCCTTTCTAATGGAGGTCAATATTGAGAAATGTAACTTAAATATAGAACAAAAATAGCATCGACATCATTAACAAAAATAAGCAGATGTGCAGGAACTAAGGAAGCGAAGAAAAAACGTTACTGATCACGTTCTCTATTATGCTATGCTTTTAATTTGAACAAGTGATGAATTCTCCCGTACAGAGTCGGTTCTTTTATTCGATCTCGAAATCCCTTGTAAAGGCTTTGCAGAACGTGTAGCCCAGCTCTTTCCCTTCTTGTCTGTAGTGTACCAGGTTTACTTATTCGCTCCCCTGCCCTGTATGAATTTCTCTGCCATTTCTGAGGATTCTAAATGGTTTTTCCTATACGAATCCCACAATAGTTGGCGTACTAACGAAAAATATACCATTTCCTTGGATTTTGCTATTCTTTACTATTCTTTGTAGCTACGTATGTACTATATCTCATTCTACAACTAACGGAAGAATAATGTAATATACTCCCTTGCAGTTATTGTGGTAACGATCGTCTGATTTGGCTGTTCCTGATTCGACTCCGCGTAAATATCCTGTAAAGCTGGAACGCAATGAACGTACTTCACAGCATCGTTCCTTGTCACCCTTAAGAGCTCGTAATCTCGTAACACAAGTCGGCTTCCGTTCGAACTATAATCAAAGTATAACAATGCCTCTCCTAGCTATGGACAGAGATAGTTCACGAAAGCAAAGCGTTGTGAGTGTTTCGCCTTGAGCCGGTTCTCGGTTGACAGGTTGCAAGTGGCACAAGGCCTTGACGGTTGTTTTAATTGCACTATTCAAAGGATCCGTGTCAAGGAAGGAGTCTTCCATATCGCCGTCGTGGACAAAGCGGTGGTGGAGGAGGATGTGGAGTTTAAACGAGAACAACGCCCACCATATTGCAAAAGCGTGTTCGGGAACCCTCACGGGGTTGATAACGTCCGCGTGGTCCCAGAACAGAAAAAGCATTCACATTAATTTTCAGTTTTTTTATTTTTGGAAGCTGTAATTGGGTATTTGTAAACGTTGAGAAACTTGGTAGAGTCGCTTCACTAACGCCTGCATCCAAAAGCGATAGCCTGTAATGAATCGGCCAGTTAATTGATAAACAGTTCGTGGTAACTCTATGAGATCACGTTTCTAAGAAAATATTGTTGCGACATTTGATCAGATAAAAAAATTAATAAAAGTAATAAGTAAACATAATATACAATACCAAAACGTTCACTGTAGTTTTCTCAGCCTACCTCAAAACTGATCAGGCCATCCCGAATATTTATGAATTAAAATTTCCCTTTATCAGTTCGCTGTTTCCTCTTGCAACTCAGATGAATAGAGCAACAACGTACACAGTGGAGGTCCTGGGTTCGATTTCTGGTACTGGTAAAGATTTTTACCAACCTGATCCTTCAATAAATTTCATGTTCAAACGAGACGAGACAAATATTTACCAACTACTATATAATCCCACGCTATTGTCTTGACCCCACGTCCTCTGAAACCGAAACCTTTCCCCTAATTGAAGTGCTTTAACGAGAATGTTCTCCAGTCGCGAGAGCATAAACGCTGTAGTTAGTTACTCTGGAGCTTAGGACTCGCGTGTAGCGAAATCCACCCCCGTCGTCCCTGAACGCTACACCAGATTTAATAAGCCCCCTGGCTCAAGGGCTGGCTGCTTCAAACCTCCCTCGCAGCCTGCTCACATACAAAATATTTTCATCGTTCCAAACATACTTCTAAAAGCTCTCCAGCGTGACTCAAATTCTTGTCTGGTGGCACATTTTATGAAAAGGGATAAAGCTGCAGGAATCGATACCAAACCGGTATATCACAGAATACGGAAAATCCCTTGCCTCGGATGGGAAATGCAGGTAAAAAACAACCACGAAATTTAAAATTAATTACGACGTGGTGTGAATAAAAATATTTCTGAAGTGAATATCTCATAAATTTAAAAGGGTTATTTCTTTAAGGAATGTTTTCTTCTCATAACGGAATCCAACAGTTGTCAATATCTTGGTGGAGGGCGCTATACTTTTCCAATATAATAGTAGTAATAGAACGAATTTTTCCATATTTATTTTAAATTCTTGTTTGTATGTATTTTGTGTTATCTGTGCATGTATTATAAACATTTACCGGGGCTTTGCCAAATGGAATTGAATAAATCTATCTACCCATTAAAAAAATTCTCATTTAAAACTTCAATTAAGCAGTAAGTTAAATTCGCTTTGTGAGACAGCGATGCCGAAAGGTTTCTTCTAGAATGAAAAAAGTCAGTCGAAATCCACTCCGTCGGAATCATGATCGCTACACAGACAGGGGAGAATAAAATCCAGACTCTCAATCGCCATCAAAGAAACAACGGACAAAGGACACTTAGCTGTCGAAATTTGGTGACAAAGATTGGTTGGTCGGAAATGTTGTGGAGAAGGATTACGAGGATAGATTCTAGCCAGAAGAAAAAAATTGATTTCTAGAAGGAGGAGAAAAAATTGTAGGCGTGATTCGAGATGACCGAAGTTAATAAAAATGACTTCAGAGAATCGGATATGACACTTTTAAGACAGTGACGGAGAGATTTTAAACATTTTGGTAAAAAGTTATGGGAAGAGCAGTTGATGTGTGGATATAAGTTGATAGTTACGTATGTGAAGTCTGTAACACCGACTGTTCCATGTTCGTCCTGTCCCAAGAGCGAAAACAACAAGTGTAGATGTGAGGAGATCCAATTGGACGTCGGATTTTCCTCAAGATGCTTTTCCTTTATTTCTGCTTTCACAATCAGACTGTTTCTATAGCGACATATAGGGCCTCGAGTTGTACTACTGTGCAGTATATGGATAATTTCTTCCGATTTTGTGGTTCGTTGATGCAAAATCGTATTTCTTGCACTGTGTAATATTTTCACGTCTTTTAATGATGACTACTTTTAATAAAACCATCAAATAAATTCATAGGCTCGCACCTCGTTCCGTATACGTTTAAACTATTTAAGTACAAGATGTATCTCCCGAACGTGCCAGATAAAAAAAATTCCACCACCCCCAGCGATATTATTTATAGTGGCAAGCAAACGGGCCGTAGGAGAGAGATTCAATTACAGCATCCCCCGCAACGCTATGGGGGAGAAAATGCACCCTACCTCCCCTCCAGATCCCCATGCACGCGTTACATAAATTATAAAGTCGTAAAAGCCCACGAGCTATCGCCAGCTGCGAGTTATCGACTTTCGCCATCGGGATGTGCTGCATCAGCAAACAGACACGCGGGGGAGACAGAAAACATACATTTCTAAAAAGGACATCCACATATGTAACACCTGGTGTCGGAATATCTGTACAGTGAATTTCTGGAGCCTAATTCTCGAGATCTCGGAGATCTGAACAAAAGTTTACCCACCAAATCATCACAGTCTGTATTCCAAACAATGGATGTGGGAGCCTGAACTGAAAGACTCCACTCTACTAGATGACATCTATTATCTTCGGACAGTAAATCATCTTCTAAGCAGTTCTCTTAGCTGGAATACAATGGCATCGCCAGACCTTAATTCCCTGCAGCTGAATCTAGATTTTTTATTTTTTCGTAATACATACAAAAATAATCCTCAAGAGGTCAGATTCGTCTTTGGACCAATGATGGTCTCAGCACAAAGGAAAATGAGATCACGTTTCGCAACGGTCAAGACAGCATTTACCAAGGAAATCAAATCTACATTTACGGAAAAACACGGGGCAGGGTTTTGTATAGATCATTAAAAAAAGAGAGGGAGAAGAAATATGTCCATGTGGTGGTGGAGAAGAATTGTAAAAAATCGAACGGACTGATATGGTAAGAGGTTCTAAGAAGAATAAATGATAACTGTTAAATATTTAATATAATCTGACAATTATCATTTAATAAATAATCAGAAAAACAAGCCATTTTGTCAGAAAAATTGAGTCACCCACAATTTTTGGACTTAATCAGGTAATATTATAATTATTTTTTGTTTTATATGACAAATTGAACGTTTTCTGTTTATTTATTAAACGAGAAGAGTTTAAAAGAAAGAACACAGCCGCCACAGCATATAAAGGACTCTTAGCTGGTACAATTTGGTCCATTTACAGAGAACCAATTTGTAACTCTATTTGGACTATTACTTGCAGGGTTATTTTTCTAGATTACATTCATTACTTTTAATTGATACATTTGTGTCACGTGCAAAAAATAACAGATTTTCAGGTGAGATTCATTAAACTGGGTTATAGAATATTAGGAATAACAGTGGACCTATATAGAACCTTGTGGTACACCTACCCTTATATGTCGTCAGTTTATTTGGCCACTTCTCGTTGAAATAAGTTATTATAAAATGATTAAAAACCAATGTTATCCAATTATAGTATATTAATTAACCAATTTTTTTTAGCAATACCTTTCGGCTGCCGCCATAGTCATCTGCAAATAAATAACATTTAATACATGCAAAGACCAACATTGCTTTCTCATTGCATTTACGAAATGGAGGTCATTGTAGTTATTGGGAAAATGTCAAAATTTTACAGATAGAAAATTCTTGGTAACTGAGAAGATTGGTGCAAGTAATATATATCTTCAACAATTTGGGGAAAATTATGAATAATAAAATTGATAGGGGAAATTATATGTTAACAGTATAAGGTTGATATGGTATGCTAATTGGCATGAGTAGAATCATTGTAGATGTTGGTAGTAATTAATTGAAACATTTATAGAAACGATAGAAAAATATAAAGCCAATAACAGACTTTTTTATTAATTTATTAATTAATCTGTTATATTTGCCTGAATAGGTTCCACGTCGGGAACAAAACATGTCTTAATTTAATTAATTATTAAAAAAAAATTTAAAGGTGTTATTGGCTGTTTTATCATAAAATGTATTTACACAGACGTTAATATAATGAGATGTTGGTAGGAAAATAATGCAAATGTTTATTGAATAAAAACATTACAAAAGAGAAGTATTGTTAAAGTGAAAAGTAATTATTGGTAAATTTATAATGAATGGGTATTATAAAAAGTGGAACAGAAGAAAAGTTTCTTTACGAAATAAAAGAGGATTTTATGTAAAAAAAAAAGTATAATTAACAGTAAAAATCGAAATTAATAAAGAGTAAATTGTTAGAAATAATGTAAATGTAAGCTATTGATATAAAAATTTGTATATTAATGACACTTAGAACTATCTATGATAATACACTTTAAGACAAGTGATATTAAACTTTGTAAAATGTTCATATTTAAAATATTTTAAGCTCTGATTGCAAATATGTGATGTATAATTAAAGATGAAATATAAAATGTAAAATAAGTATTTACGAAGAATGTAAATTAATGGTAATAATGTAATGAAATCAGCAAGATGTTTGACTAGATAAGTCATGTGATGAATGTTCGATATATTGTTGTTTTTTAAAACTGTAATTTATTTAAAAGATGACTACGGCGGCTGTCGACCGTTTTTGGTAAAAATTTTGACTAACTAAGGATAATTCGATGACTTAATGTTTTTTAATTATTGTAGAAACTATGTAAAAAGTCTTATTAAAGCTAATTTTACGAATACTTAATTATTTTTCTGTGGAATAAGAGGGGAAAATCTATTCATCAAAAAGTCAGTAGAGGACTGACCAATCGAATCAACCAATCAAATCAGTTCTGAAATCATTCATCGTGCAGTTGATCTGGACGATCTTGAATTGAAAAACGGGGAATTTAAACTAGTATACGTAAAGTACATAAAGGAATCTTTTTTATATATGAAAACGAAAACTGTTTCCATCTGTTTTAATGGTTTGAGACTGTTGTAAACAAGAAATAATTGCCACGAGGCTAGACACGGGACACGTTTCCGAATCAACACAAATATTACGTTGGATAAATATTCCCGACCCCGAAAATACAGTTGGGAAGCAGTTCTTTAAGTCAACATTGACGGTAGTCGCTGCTGGCCCGAGTGGAAAAAATAAAAAAATTCCAACTCTCTCTATCTGCGACTTGTAATATTGGACATTGGCTACTGAAATAATATCTCCAACTTTTTTTTTGCTCGGTCTGGCTTCTGCTATATTGGGGACGGATTTTGATGTAGTAGAAGGAGAGCATCGGGAAACGTGGGAAATTATTTATATAAAGCGCTATTTTTTTCCCTGAAAATAAAGAAACTTAAACTAATAATCAAGCCACCAAATTTAAAAAAAAAATCCCAAGAAAGGATAAGTTGTTAACTTTTCATGTAATTACGTTGTAATAGAGAATAGTAACCAAATAACTTTCGGGAAAATATTCACAATTTTTTTCATGTAATGGCGTCCCGTGTCTTGTGACTGGATGGGCAACTGATTGATGACCCAAGTCTGCATCATCATGAACACATTCTTCACATCCGCAAATAAATTAGACAGAGCTTTTAAGGTGAAAATGTAGGAAATAATAGCAGAGACGTGGGCGTTATTTATTTATATATGTTTTAAATTAAATTCTTAATTATTCAATCCCGCAACCCTATTTTTTTTATTATTTATTACAATACATGAATTATGGGAGATTAATTAAAACAAGTCTCAATAAAACTAAACTACCCAAATATTAAAATAATTGAAACTTAAGGCTTTTTTTATTTAAATCCGCTCTGTATTTCTCGTTTATTCAGAACATCCACAGACAATATTTTGCGTGTTTACATTTCATTCAAGGCAGATGTGTATCTCACGTCGTTCGCCATTTAAAAAGAAAAAAAATCAGATGAAGGGGGATTGGGGAAGGAAAACTGAAGAGAATCTCGTGTGATAACATCTATATTATTTTTCCTAGAGACGTCACCCCCTCCCCCTTCTTGTCTCTCACACACGAATACATACAAAGAATGTAAATGAAGAAGCAGGATCCCTCTCATTTAACCCCCCAGCGTTTACTTCCGCGAGGGTGGGAAGCGTCTTGCGAATGTACCGCGCGTGTGTGACGCAAAACACTCGATAAACAGCAAAATTCAAGAATTATTTTAAGAAAAGAAAAAAAAATCTCTGCGCATGAGACAGATGAGATTTGGCATGTGAGAGGGTTGGTTTTTTTGAAATCCCCTGTAGTTGCCTAGCACAAATCAATGCCGCTGTGAAGAGGAGGGAAACAAGGGGTGGCCGGTAGAGGGGTTTCAAGGATGAAGTACGTGCAGTCACTCTCTAATTACAAAAACTCTCTCTTTTACCAGAGTCGCCAACATGAAGCATGTAGCACACACAAAAAAATAATCCCTATGTGCAATCCAAATGTTTTCAATTTTAATACTGATGCTGATCACAGATAACTTGTATTCAATAATTATAAGTGGATTATTTAATAAATAAAACGATGATTATGCACGTAATAATTATGTAAAAGGGAGTTTACTGTACCAGACTTATATAAATGGTAGACCAACTCCAGAAAATGACGTAATACGGACATAATATAGTTCATAGCTCTGACTTGGTTCATGAACAATATTTAATATAATCTGATAATTATCATTTAATAAATATATAAACAATACAACAATGAGTACCTGTTACTCTTTTCTCATTTACTCCTCATAGAACTTCATTTTCTTTCATATCAACCCACTACATTTTTATTATAAGAGAGAACATAGATTCACTGCATTGTTTTGAAGTTATACGTTTGATATGAGCGTTGATAGACAAACTTTCCTGTTTTGCATAAGTGACGTCACAGCTTATTAAACCAATCAGAAGACACGCCACGTCCAGGCGTCGACTGATATTTCAAGTTTGACTTTCTCTTCAAACTTTAGTGCAGATGGATGTCTTCTTAGAATCTCTTCATTTTTTACTATTTCTGTTAATTTTTTTTTTAATTATTCTCAAACCAACTAGGAATAGTGACGATTTTGAAACATCACAATTTAATATCCCATGGCAGCGGAAGAATCGACTCTAAACTAACAAATGCAGAACTTGCTATCATTTTTCTTTGACTAGAGATTATTAAGTATCGTTCTGTTAGACCATTTATTTGTGCATCTTTCTGGTTTTTCAGCTTTCCTTCTTCTTTATTTGTTGATTTTCTCTCTGCTGTGTCCCTACCGTCTTCCTTCGTTCTTTTCTCTCCGTTCGTAGTTATTTTTAGTTTTACTCGGACAATGGGATACCCGATCAATGCTTACAATAAATAGTCTTCCTATCCTATTAGTTGCGAATAGTCCTTGTAGTAGTACAAGGAACAGGTTCAATGGCCTCCCAAATTCTTGAAATTCTCTTCAGTCCATTTCTGGTACAGCACTATAAGACATTCTGTAAGTCTCATGGAACTGTCTTTTAAATATTTATCATAATTTTTAGCATATGTATTCATTCCCTTCTATATTTACCCTATATTTTCGATAGCATCTCGAAGGTTCCCCCACGATATTCTTCTTATAATTCGTGTTTCCGTCCTTTTGTAGCTTTTATACCAGTTCTACGCGTGTCATACCGCCTTTATAACAGATCTGCAAATTTATTTTTCTTAAAAAACAGTTTAAAAAATCAGAACTATTATAATGCAGATTGAAAGAATAAAACCCGAAAAGAGTCTAAAATATGTATAAGGGTTAGCGGAGGGAATTAAGGGCGTGTTTATAATTTACGGTATAAATGAGATAAGTCATTAAAATAAATATATATGAGGATAATATGAAGGATATAAGAGAAAGTCATAGTTTGTATAGGTTGTCAACAAAGTTCTGAGATATATATTGGACATACTAAGAACTTATATGAATGTAGTATCATCGAAAAAAATAATAAGCGAGTAAGACAAATACAACTTAAAATAAAATAAGGGATGAGGCTGATTGTGAGGGCGCCAGTATCTTACATTCTGAAAAACATAAATTTAAGAAATTGAAATGCGTAATGAATAGTTGAAATTTTCGGGAGTGTGTTAAGGATGATTTATACTTGTTTGTTTAAAAATTGTATCAGTTTTTCGCATAAATATTTAGTCATATATGACTGTACCTGTGGTTTATTTTATTCATACAGTTAATGTCTCATCATATATTTTATCGCTTTTCAGAAGATTAGCATGGCCTTTACAGAGACTTCTTTGTACATGATGGTTGCATAAATAACTTTAACCGTAACTTGGAGCAATTTTTGGGTTTTATTCTTAAAATTTATTTCTCGTTCACTCAGAATATTTTTTGAATGTCCTAGAAGTCGAGCGAGTTTTCACTGTTATAAACGTTGAAAGTAGCTTTTCCCTTTCCCCAACTTGCAAGATTTTCTTTTTAGAGCTGAAGAACGTTTCCCTTGAACGAAAGCCTGATGGGATTCAAATGTTTCTTAGTTCCTCTACTCACTGCTATGTACGGCGGTGGTGGTGTTTTTTTTTCCCCCGTCGTGCTATGGAATGTTGCAGGCTAGGCTGAGCTGAGCTGGATTGGATGAAGTTGCGTTCCCCCTCGCAGCGTTCGCCATTAGTTTGCAAATTGAGGAGGACTATTGACGTGGGGGAGGTAGAGGTTTGTGCACACGACCTCTTCAGCACTTCTGCAGCCCTCGGACGCAACCGCAACACGCACACGCCCCTCATGGGGTCGCATGGGGAAGGGGTGGAGGGGCACACACAAACGCATGGCAATTTCTCTCTCTCTTACACACACACATCTGCTTCGTACGTACCAACTTTACAAAGGAAATTTAATTCATTTTGAGGATGGACGAACTCTCATTTCTATGTCTTTCGCACGGATAATAAATATTTTCTTCCACCATCTATATATATATATATTCAAAATGGATAGAAAGCTGATGAAAATAAAAAAAACTATTGACGTGAAGGGAAGTGGCGAAAAAGATGTAGCGAAACATTGACAATTGTTATTAGTATCTTTCGTCTCGATTGTTTCATTTTTCAAACTGTTTATTTTACTGTAAGTTGACACTAAATTATGTATATATATATATATATATATATATATATATATATATATACATATAGCTAACAGCCCCCACACGCTTCTTGATCTTGTTAAAGTAAATGACGTACGTGTAATAAAGACTATACCTAAAAAGTGGACCTCTAAGTGTTTTACTTTCAATTTATTTATATACATGTGATACTCAAGGTCCTAATTAGTATCCAATAGTAAATTGTCCGTGTTTCACGCCCGTCGAATCCTATACTAGGTACTTATAATTCATATCTGCTCAATCCAATTCGATGTTGAAGACCAGAAGATTTTTCATCCTTTACTCAACACTCAGAAACCTTACTTTCCTCAATCCAATTCAATGTTGAAGACCAGATGTTTTCGGCTTGAAAAAGTTGCTCTCTCGGTCTTTATTATTCTGCTTTTGATATTTTCTTCGTCCATATATTCACTCCATAAATTCCGTAAGTATTTCACCTCCTCCAGCCTCATGGGGACCTCTTTTCCTTTTATTTTGAGATGCTTTGAATTTTCCTGTTTGCTACTATTTATTTTTAGACCGAAATCCTTTGGGTGCAAAATTTTCCTCAAAAAAACTTATCATCTGTAAATATTAGCAATGAAAATCTTTCTTCTTGTAATTCAATTTCAGTTCCAAATACACTTTATTTAATTGCGTCCTTGCTTTTTCGACATAGAAATTAATTTTAGCTGCAACGTAGCCTTTCAGCTTCATTTTCCTCTTACCATAATCCTATTTCCTTCAAAATACAGCCCATCTTATTTTAACTTACAGTGTCGAAGCCTTTCACAACGTACTCAAAATTTTCCGAAATTACCTTCATACAGATGGAAAAATAATTATTTGCTAATGGCAAAGAAAAAATAATAATTTATCGTTAAACGCCAAAAGGTTGAGAGCGTGTATAATGAAATTTAAACGGTGTTAGGTTTATATAAATTATATATGATTCAGAAATTTATTGATCAGCATATAAGAATGGTGGTGAGAAAATAGGCAAAAATTTTAAATTTGAATCAATACCTAACCTAAGCGTTTCTAATATCATTCCATCCACATTTTAATCCCTATACCTTTTGACGTTTAAAAGATAACGCCATTTCCCATAGATTAAACTTTTTTGCTATTAGTAAAGAATTTTGTTGTAACAAGTAAAGTTTTATTAAATTATATACTTTCACAATAATTCAAGCTATTTACCGTTTTATTAAGCATGTTTTCCCGATAGGTCATTTTCCCGACGGGTCATTTTCCCGAAAGGTGCGTTATTCGAAATAAAACATAATATCAATATCATAGAACTCTTAATGTTAGGCATCTTATAACACATGATTATTATTGTAAATTAAGTTACGTATTAATGCGTGAATTTCAACCAGACTTTGTACACGTATCACTTAAGATCCAGGAACAAACCCCATGTGTTTAAGAAAACTCTATCAATATGGAAGGGGGTGGAATTTTTCAAAATCAGCGATAACGACGTATATTGACGCCAAATAAATAGTTTACGGGGTCGTTCAGATTCATAATTCCACTCTCGATGATTTCAGTGAACAACGTATCCCCTCCCCAAACGACATGAGGACAACTCTAGGGGTGGGGTAAAAGGGGGGGTGATAAAAAATTGCGATAACGACCCAGATTAGTGTTCTTATGGTTGACGATTAGCTTGGTTATGACATTATTAAAAGTTTTTATCTGGAGTGTGTGGTGTTAAGAGAGCCAAACGTGTACAATCGGCGGTGTAAGCCTTTGAAATTCGGTGTTACAGAAGAATTCTGAAAGTCAGATGCGGGCATATCGAGTCAATAATCAGGAAGTCTTCAATAGAATGGATGAAGAGAGGAAATTATGGAGGACGCTGACTAAAAGACCATATGTCACATTTTGAGGCACGAACGCCTCGTTAAATTAATATTAGATGGAAGTTTGATGGGGGAAAATAGAAGTGAAAGGCTACGGTTAGAATATGTTAGGCAAATTAGGGACAATGTGGTCTGAAATAGTTATGCAGAGATGAAAAGATTAGCGCAGGATGGATTAGCATGGAGAAACTGCATCAAACCAGTCCGTGCACGGACCACCACCACAACAACAACTTGGATTTATTAACATAACTATTTAGATCACTTGTTGACAGACTTGAGATTATTTTCAACGATGCCAGCAGGAAACCTCTCTGACTTTGGGGAAGGGATAAGGGGAGGAGGAGGGGTTGAGGGACCACACCCTTCCTTCTCTTTCCTGTAGCGACTTTAAGTATTCACCCCTCTTGGTAATGCACAACAACGGCACTTCGGAGCTTTCCAATTGGCTGTTAACAAGGGGCAGCCTCGTCCCTTTCAATATGGCGCCATCGATCCACGGGGAGCCCCCCTAGCTAGCCAAAATGGCGACCACCAACGAGCGAACAGCCAAACACTCCCTACACTTCTTCTCCGCCCATTATTAAGTTGAGATACGTCACCTGATTCCAAACACACAATAATGTTCTACATATACTGAGGTATTTTCCTAGAACATGATATTGCACGAGAAAAGCAATAGATTTTGTTGATTAGGAAAATAAATGAAAATAGTGATTGGCCTCGATAAGAAGTGCGTGCTTGTTTCAAACTTGTTGCTTTTTTAGCACTGATTCAAAATCAGAAATCCTATTTTTTCCTATCACGTAAGGTTTTTTCTCTCTAAATGATAGGCAAATAACTCAAATAAAAATATATTTTCACATTATATTAAAAATGCATAGTTTACTTTTATATCCTAGCTTTTTTATGATTTAAATGTTAAATGGACACACAGAAAATATTTCTGATTCTTATAGTCATTTTCTGTTGTTCTCAAAGCCGCTTTTCTTCTCGAGAGCTTGTGGAGGATTGCATTTTTTCAAACTTCCTACAGTAGTCAGTTATCATTCTGATATTCCACCTTCTTTTTCCCTTCATATATGCTTTCAATTTCCTTTACGTCTTTATGAAATCTTTCCACCTTTCTCCTAGCTGAAGTCACTTAAATTTGCAAGGAAATAGTCCAGGTTCTAATGTAGAGAATGAACTTTAAAGCTCATTTTACATCCTTATATCTTCTAGAATTCAAGCATATCTTCTGCAACAGGTTTGTAATTTGGGTCTCTTTGATTTCCAAGAAAGCTACTTACTACTAGTTTGAAAGATGTCCCGGGTTTTCTCTCGTTTTATTCAATTTTGGCCTGAAAATTTATTTAATTTATCAGCTTCCTGATGACAGGGCTTACTAATAACCTCCTCCCTTCAGCTTTGCCTCGGATAAACCAGGGAATTTTCACAAATGTATTTAAAAATTATCTCTTTATTGGTAATGCCCTTACAAAATGTTTTATAAGACCTTCTTTTATATGACTAATATTTTTATAAAGCCGAAATACACTTAATGGTTTCTCTTTTATCTTTACCTTGTTTCCTATTACCTTACTGCTGTATTTAAAGGAAAAATCCTCAATAAATAATTCTTTATTATTTTTTGATGGAAGTTACCCAGCGCAAATTATTATTTAGAATCTATAGTGATGCTTAAATAATCTCATAAAAAATAATATTACGTTTCCCCTTAAATACCCTAAATTCGTATACTTTACGTCTGTCTGTGATTTCTAATAACAAAAAATACTGTACGTGATGTAATATTTAAATTATTTGTCCCAGTAATTAGCGTCCAAAAAACTATAATAAAATAATACTATTTATTTTTAAGACAATGTTTTCATCGCTGACTTGTCTAATAATTGGTAAAGAAAAAGAGAAACTCAAAAATCCCAACAACAAAAATATCGTCATAATTATTTCTATGCTACACACTACGTCCTGGTGGAGATCAATGGAAATTTATAAAGGATCTATAGTACTCTATATCAAATGATACTTTCAGTTATAAATGGTTGAATATGACTGTACGTCGAAAGCTCCCAGGTCAGAAAATAACGAAAAGATTAAGAGGACTGCATTGGTTTTATTGAGTAATATTAATCGTTTAACTACTTTTACACCAAATATAAAAAGTGATATGGAAAATAACATTAAAAGTTATATTACGATTACATATTAGTCGGAAAAAGTGAACAATTGTTTGATACAATATTTTTTCCTATGACAGTTACCGGTTTGTCCTAACAAGTTGATACATGACGCTATTTATACAGTATAATAAAAAAATTTAGGAGAAAAATTGGAGAAAAACTTGTTAAGGTGATCGAATTTAAAAACGGTTTGGAATCATCAGAAGACGGAGACATTTCCATAAATTTTAATTTGACAAAAATAAAAACAGAAATAAGGAGGAAAGATGGCGACCGAGGCCAGACCGGTATTGTTGTGTGCGTTGTGTTGTAATAGAAAAGTTACATGACCAAGCACAAACGAATTGGATCAAATAAAACCTGACTTGTGATCCTGATTGAGCAATGAGAGAAAGGCACTCAACGATGAATATACAACAGACGTGATGTACGGTCTGTTTGTAAGTAGTTAACGTTTCTAATAAGTTTCACAAGATTTAATATGAAATAAAATTTATATTGCAAACCGGTCCACTATATTTTTATTTAAAAGAGAGAACATATATTCACCGATTTTTTAAAGTTATCCGTTTTATTATGAGTAATGATAAACTTCCGTGTTTTTCATGACTGACGTCACAGCTGACAAAACCAATCAGAAGACGCCGCGTCGAAGCATGGATTATAATTCCTCTGTCGCAGTAGAATTATCACAAAACCGATTATTTCTTCTTTTTCGACGAAAATGTTGTTTAAATAATTATTTGACCTAATATACCTACTCAGTTAACAAACGTTACCAGCGTGTAACTAAAATTTTCACTTAGAAATCTCGTCTTCTAATTATTATTATTATATATATACGTAACATACGTAAAGTGGATTGTGGCACTATATTTTTACATGTTTTGAAACATTGTGAGGTAAGGTTTTTAAGACTGATTATAAATAATGAATAGTAATATTTTGTTTACAATTTTTGGATACCTGATGAAGTTAAAAAATAAATATTAGTTGTTATAATGGTAACGTTTTTTAAATTATTTTGAAAATTTTTGACATTAAACTTCTAATAAAGATTATAAATACTGTATAAATAAATAATAGTTCTGTTTTTTTAATTTTTTAGAAAATTGATGAGTTAATTGCTAAGAATATATTTTAAAAAATATATTGAATAGTTCTGTTTTTACATTTTTTTTAAAAAAATGGGTAGGTTACACTTCTAGTAATATGTAAATAAATAATAGTACTGTTTGATGACGTTAAGTTTATTAGATATAATATATATGTACTTTGAGTTCGTCACCTAGGTTTGCGATTTTTTATGACCTGAAGAAAGCAACAAGTATCGCAGGAACGTTGTGTGATATTTACTTTATCACTTAATTCTGTCCGTTTATTACCCATTTGTTAAGTTCCTGTCTCTGACCAGTCTCTAAATTAACGTCTCTTACCCAGAAACGTGAACCGACCCTGAAGTAAATTTAAGTATCAAATTCTGCAATATCCTAGCGGCAATTCCCCGTAACGACGACCTTCGGTTCCCTTGGCAAATATTCCGCGCAGACCTTTCTTTCAACGATGGAGCTGTCCTTGCTTTTCACATTGGGTTTTCTCTACTGCTTCAACCTTTCACATCCATTTACTCTGACTGTCTAATAACAGCGTGTAACGTCAATTTAATTGCTTCTACCTATTTTCAAAAAAGGAACAATGATAAAGCCGGAGTCACAGCAAGACACGCTTGGGCAAAGTCGCTCCTTATGAAATTAAAAGAAGCTGAGGTGTAATTTGCCTTAATAACTGTAATTATGAGAAGAAATGAAGGTAGTTCTGATATTGAATTATGTGGTGTGAATGCTTTGATATTTTTGTTTATTTTTATTGACAACTGATCAAGTCCTTCGACTAAGGACACTTACGGAAAAGAACTCCGATTTTTTCCCCTTTACGATTCAATACAAACGTCTTCAAAAGAATTAACTGTAAGAGGAGGATATTCACAAAGTTTTCATTTTTACATTAGTTCAATTTGTGTCCGCTAAAACAAACACACAACGTATTAAAAATAAACAATCAGAAATCAATTCACTAAATCCAGATGTAATCTTGTTTTAATAAAAATGATGACCTACTTCGCAAAAATAGGTAATTACTTCTGGGACGCCCTGTGTATTAGATATTAGTAACGCTATTATAATCAATTTGGGGGGGGGTTGGTTTACTGTCTCATTTTTCATGTATGTTTTCAGGTTAGGCCGGAATATCGGTAAAGCCCTCCTCACCTGTGCCTAATGACGCTGTTCGCTCCAATTAAGACCCGTTGATGCAATTAAGCGAACCGGTCCAGGGTCTCTCGTCCATTCATTCATTTCACCAGGTCCATTAACTTGGTCGGTCGTCTCCTCGCCGCTTTCCGGTCCTCGGTTTATTGTACCGAGAAAATGGACCAAACAGACTGTAGTGCCTCTTTTATTATTTATTTCCTTTCATCCAGAACATCAAAAATTTCAAGCTTCACTTAACTTGTTTCCTTGTTCGCTTCCCAATTCCACGTGACCTCATTAAAGAGAATAATAATAAATGGTTGGGTTCGTTTATAATGCCACACCTTGCTAACACTCAACGGAATTATGGGTATAAATTAATTTACTTTTCAAATTTTCCTTTCATAAAAAAAAATTGCCCATCTGGATGTTCTTTCTTATTGTCTCAACGTAACTTCAATCCTCTTCGATTCTCCATATTTCCTTGTGTCACTGCCAGAAGTACTAGAAATATTATTAATAGATTATTTAAAACCTGTAGAAATTGTTACAGATACTTAAAACTCGTTCAGCCACTTTGTGATAATTTTGCTTCGTCAATAATTTGGCGAAGGAATTTCAATTGACCGAGGAAGAAAAAAGTCTGCGAGGGCTATTCTCTCGCAAGCAATACCTGCGAGGGATGTTCTCTCGCAGGCAGAACCTTTTAGGAGAGATACGAAGGGGCTACCTTTGGGTATGCCTTTTCCTCTCCGTTTTTGAACTAAGGTTCCCACAAGCCGAGGCACCTCGGCCTGTTTTGAGAGGTGTATGTTCCGGGGTCGCAGACCTTGGGCATACGGTAAGAGTTGTCCACTATTCCCATTGGAATAGTCGGCCAGCTGCCTCCTAAACTGGTAGAGGCACGGAGTAGGGAATGCTGCGTCCCCACAGCAAACTCCTCTCCCGGGCGTGGGACAAGTACCGAATGCCCGACCTACCTGATGCAGGTTTTTCTAGGGTTTTCCCTGCATTTCTTTAGGCGAATGCCGGGTAGGATCCTAAAACTATAGCCCGGGGACCCTAGTTAACCCTTGGCTACCTTCCTCTACCCTTCCGCATCCCCCCTTTCAAATCCCTTCCTATGCTATTAAAGGGGAGTTGCCAAAAAAAAAAAGGAATTTCAATTGAAGAACTTGCAATAGAATCAGAAGAAATAGTGAATCTTAAAGAACAAAATAACTATAATGTCCATTAAAAGACATTAAACTTAAGAATTTTGGTACGCCAACTTAAAAATATATATATTTCCTTCTTTGGAATTAAAACACGAAAAAATTGACTGATGTAAGAATTTTACATATTTTCTGAATTTTTCGGCGAGTGATATCCGGAATTTTTTTACCTGTTGTTTAAAAAACTAAATAAACGGCTTCGTAGGTAATGCATAGAAGTAATTAAGATATGAACGTGGGCGACATGAGATAAGTCAAATTATATACTCTCGGGATCCTTTGAAAATATCGAAATTATAAATCTTCTGTATTAGTTTTAAATTAACGAATAAATTAATTAGTAGCCAATGAGCTGAAAAAATTAAGATATAAAACAAATACCACACAACGTTTCTGTAAACCTTGTTGCTTTCATCAGGTAATGGTAAATCAAACTAACGGCAAAACAGCACAAACCAGGTGACGAACTCCTTTTCTTTATTAATTGTATGAATTTGTGATGTAAAAATTTGGTATAACGAGAAAAGTTTTCGGTTTCAGACATTACTTGCGAGTATCAGAAAGGAATTGGATTTTATTCTATCTAATATTTGTGTGTTGTTTTGTGCTGTGTCGTTCTTACAGCTCTTAAGATATTTTCCATCACCCGTTGAAAGCAACAAAGTTTGCGGAAACGCTGTATGATAATTTTGTCTGATTATTGGCTCCTTCATTATCTATTTCTTTCTTTGAAAGACAGTGATTGGTAATTAATAATGTGGTAAAAACATCATTTCACAGCCACTGTATTATTTTATTGCTTCTCTAATATGGAGTTTCGAAACATATGGTTCGTCATATTCATCATGCGAACCAACATACAATTAGATTTACGTTTATCATTTTTATTGTGGATCAGTTACTTTCTTCATATAATTTGTACATACCTGGCATTTTCCATAATATTATCCTACACAACATAATAAAACCTCAATTTAATTGTATTGCATGTAGATGTTGAAGACGAATATCACTAATCATAAGGTCCAAAATTCCCTATTAAAGAAGCAGTAGAATAATACTAGTGACTGTAAGGTTGTTTTTACCAGTCATATAAAAAGATTGGTAATTAATTAACGTTAATTTTTCCGTATTTTCTATATTTAATGCTATTTCCTTGTTGTTACAAAGGCTTTTTCCTACAAAATGCAACCTATAAAGTAATACGCTAACGATTTGAACGTTCCAACGCCGCTGTAAACTCAAAAATAGCTCTATATGTTATAATCATTTCTTATATATTTGTATTTTTTTAATTTGACACCGGTCTACATAGAATTAATTTCAAGTCAAGAGCGTTGGGGATGGTGTAAATGAAGATCAGATCAAATTTTAATTATTGACTACGGATAATTACATTGCCTTCCAAGTAATAATACAGTCTTCAAAAATATCAAATGAATTTCTTCAAGTAATTAATTATGCACTTGTTATTTATATTTATAAAATTAATTTTTTTACTAGTCCTCATATACCTTTGTGTATATATGCCAATAGGACCAGTTTATAAACAATTAAACATTAAGGTTCACAGGCCATCATGTACAAAAACAATTTTCATCAACTGATTTACATATTTTGTAGAAATAAAAGGTTTTTTTTCTTCTACACATGTCGCCATGAGAGGACATATACCTACTTTATTTTTTCCATCCATCCATAACGACAGTCACAAGTTCACGACTGGAAAACGTGTAACCATGAACGGAAAACAAAGTAGGCACATTTTCTCTCGTGCCGACATGTGTATAAGAAGAAAAATTGTATCTCTAGCATATATGTGTATCAGTTGTTGATAATTTTTTATTTATTATTATTATTAAAAGGTATAGGCTAATATCCAACATATGTAAACCTAAACGATTAAAATATCAGCCATCGTAAACCATTTTCCGACTATTTACAAGTCTAATTCTTAAATAACTTTTTTTTGCGGAAACATATACTTACGAAGATAGGTTTAATTACGAATTAGCAGGTGTGACGTCCTTGTGTGACGTCAGCAAATATTGTAAACGATTTTTCACTTTCAGATAGTGTTTATGTTCATTGAAACATTATTCATTTACACAAATGGGAATTAATTATTAATGAAGAATTGTCTTCTGAAACTTTTAATTTGAGAAAATCTTCCGTCTCCAGAACTTATTCTAATATCGGATATTTTAGAGTCTGGAATGATATTTAGCTTTTTCAGTTCTACCACAATAATTTAGTTTGGGATAACTGGGCATACGTAGTATTTTTGCATTAAAGGTCTTATATTATTAAGTTTTCGACATACTCTTTAGATGTTAGAAAGGCGCATATTCTCGCATTCGCTATTTAGAGATGTACTTAATTCTGAAAGGGGTCAATAATATTAGCTATAAACCTATTAGGTACTCATCTGTATTTAAACTTGTAACAGCGTCCAGCATTATGGCATGCATTTTATCCGGATTATGATCCGTGGCCATCACCTTCGAATACAATCCAGTCTTCACATTCTGTGTGGACGTCATTTTCAGGTATTCCTCTTCAGAGAACAGTGGATTTTTCTTTATAAGGCTTTTGATATCACGCACTTATACACTCCTTTACGCGAAAATAACTAGCCGGAATCCGCCGGGCATCTCCACTTGAACTACAAGTTACTGATGTAAACACTAGAATAGTTCTCGATACTGTTTACCTTACCGTAGCTGGATAAAACTTGGGTTTGTGCATTTGGCAGATGATGGCCTGTGAGCCGAAAGGTCCTTAATGTTGATTTTATTAGCACATATGTGCAAAGTTATACGAGGACTAATAAAGAATGTAGTCTTTCTCGGTGTAAATATTGAATAAAATCTTCTCGGGCTTCTAACCAAATGACGCGACGTTTCGATGACGTTTATCGTATTCTAACATATATGAGAACTATTGAAAAATTGAATACATTAATTTGATATGTGGTTAAGAGGAAATGTGGTAGTTTGGAATGTAACGGGCTTTTATTTTTATTTTCATTACAACCAGATTGAGTAATTATACCTCTACCTGCATTTGTTGGTGAAATTAATTCTGAAAGTAATTTATATTTAACTGTGAGAAGGTAGAACACACGTCTTTTCATCTCATTTAAAACGCATTGAACGCGGCGAAGGAGACGACACAGAACACTAATAACTGTTGTTCCTTTGAAGCAACGTGAGGTCTGGCTTCGTATATATATATATAAAAGAGGGGCGGTTTGACTCACTTTCATTTGGAGAAGGGCCTGAAGTAATGAAAACTGGTATTTGCCGAACGTGGGTGCGTGTGGGGGAGGAGATTAAAGCCTTATCGAGGCTGGCCGGGCCCTTCTGGTCTGACTCACTCAAACCCCCGAAGGGAGACGACGACAGGGAAATTAAGGAATAACGCACTTAGTCGGGACGCCTTCCTTCCCTTCCCTTCCCCTGGTCCTGGTCTTCTGTGACGTTGTGGCGTCACTTAAACACCTACACAACAGTCCACGTAGTCGTAAATCCCGTCAACAGAGTCCTTGCACACGGCAGAGAGACGTTAAAGGAATTAGTTATAAAAAAAAACTCGATTTTCTTTACCTACTGCGAAAAGACTTCATTCAACTTTTTTAATATATATCGGATCCCAGTTTAACATAACCACAAAACTTGTCGCTTCAGAATAAACTTCCTCACTAAGTTGTTAAATTCTGGTTTAGAGAAGGTTCACTATTTAGTCTCGATGGGCTGATTAATATTTCTATAAACCTTATTGTTTCATAAAACAAATAAAACAACAGTCACAATTATTTAATTTCAAATTAACAACTTATTGGGTTCAATAATTATTCTTTTAAATTCAACCACTCTAGTCTTCAATTTTTAAAATAAGTCAGAATAATTTTATTTTAATACAATTAGATAATTACACCTCATAAATGTAGCCCCATCCAAAAAAAGCGGGAATACAACGGTTCGGCCATCATCAGGTAATAAATTAATTAGAAATGAGATAAATTCAATCAATGGAATACAAAAAAATACTACATCATATTGATTATGTAACTTCTCCAAAAGGGAGAAAAAAATAGGATTAAAATAATAAAATTTAAATGCAATGATAATAAAAACTTATCTGTTGACATATAAAAATGAAACACTTAAAAATTAGGATCAGAGCAAAGAATCAGGCAGGTTTTCCTGAATTATTTTTTAAATACATTCAGTATGGGTACTTAAATGTCAATCTTGAAGTTTCTATGTGAATGTTTGTGAATATTTAAGATACAAAAACTTCCCCTTTCGAAGTTCTCATTCATCGAAGGCAAAAGAAAATACAGTATATTTATACTCCTCTACAGTAACTAGTCCTTAATCATGACCTTGTTTAAACCAAATTTGTATTCAAAGAGATGTAAAAATTGAATTTGCAGGTTCCAAACATGTTTAAATTTTTCAAACTGTATGGGTTGTTCCTTCATGCAAGTCAAGTAGCTAAAAAAAAGTTTTTAAGTTATATTCTACTGAATTTTTTTATAATGTTTCAAAACTACCAATAGACTTCCTACACGTCTTAGAAAACAAATTTGGCTTCAACTAGGTGATAAACGTTTATTTGTACTCAGTAGATTTAATTCAGGTCTCCCTTCTATTTTTTATTAATATGATGATGTATCTAAGTTGGGTCGAAACGTTGTTATCCTTCTTCATGAGATGTAATTCTCTAATTTAATTATCTTAACATAAATTATTATTATTATTTTACTGAATTATTCATTTATACTTAACGTCAAATGAAGGTCAACAAAAAAGAGTTTAATCGAAATCGGTGGACCTTTTTCTTGTTAAAATCGAATAAATTTACCTTTGTGACTGGTAGACAGAAATTTATATTTCGGATCCCTCGAAATTCATTAAACGTGAAGATAAAAAAAATTACTTTAATATTACGCATTTTTACAAATATTGTATTATTTTTTTTAATGGAAAAATGTTCATGATAGTACCATTACAAACTACATCATTATTTAATTCGCTGTAATTGTTCAACACGTTTATTCCAGTGTCTTCATAATGTTTATTTATTCTTTCATCTCGGTCGCTGTTTCTACGTATTCATACCATCTCCTTGATTATACAGTTATCTCGCCGTCCCTCTACTTTCTTCGTCTCATGATAGTTAAAAATACCAAAGTTAATTTTTTCTTTCTTTCACGTAGCTTCTATTTTTTTCCTCGTCGAAGGCCGTGTCACCTCATAAAAGTATGGGAAAGGGAATCGATACTTTATGAGTGCCTCTCCCAAAGGAACAGCCACATTATGGAGAAAAAGAAAAGAAGATGGATTCTCCATTAGCGCCCCGCGGATGATGGGAGTGAAGACAATTATCTCGCCGATACTGGGTGTTATGTATCCGATAGGAAATGGGAAGATTCCAGTTTCTTTCTCAGCGCTTCTTGCGTCATCTTTGGGTGGCTGACGAGAAAATTCCAGAAATATGCTGAAACATTTGAGAATATCAATCTCGGACGGGGAGAAAAAATAGGAAATATAAAACTTTGTGACCGAAGTGTTATTTATTCAGGAAACTGTCAGGAATTTGATGCACTTTTTTAAAATAAAATTCTATATAATAATAAATTATTAATTCTGTCGACTGGAAACTTCAAATCTCCCCGCTACAATATCGATATAGATAAATTTATTTAATTGCATTGGGCAATGTTTAAAATACATACAGCGAATTAAGACAAACTAAATACCAACATGAACATAAAATTTACATGAATAAAGTTCCGTTACACATATAAAACTTATTGTGTCTCTTAAATAATTCACAAAGTCTAGTCAGTTTCCTTCTATTTGCCAAAGTCTCTAACTCATTTCCTTCGAGATAATCTCAATGTCTTTTTCTGAATGAAAAATTTACGTCTGAATGAAAAATTTACGTCTGATTGAAAATTATTAATAAGAAAGCAAAATACAGATAAAGAAATGATAATATAAATACCACCCGACGTTTCTGGAAGCTTCGGTCCTTTCTTCAGGTGCAGAAAAAAAAACTCGAACCTAGGAGGACACAACTGCACTAGTCAGTTGACAAAACTTTAAAAAAAAAATTGTGCACCTGAAGGAAGGAACAAGGCTTCCAGAAACGTTGTGTAGTATTTATATTATCACTTCTTTTGTCTGTATTTGGTTTTCTTTCTCATTATTGTTCTTTTTCTGAATGTTGTCCAGTGCCTGAGTGTGACCGTCCCTGAACCGATCTCAACAAGATGGCTGCTCTATATTCTAGAATAGGTCACACTAAAAAAAGCAACGACCTTAGGGTTTCTGGAGCTTTTCTTTAAAACCCTACCTACGCAGTCTAGTGCTTTCCATGCCATATTTGCCACTGAATTTACTTGTTTCCCCCACGATAATTCTTTACTATTTGCAGCTGTTGGATACTTCTATTAATTAGTTAATATCAGTCGCAACGTTTTTATACTTTGAAAAGCTAATATTTTTGGCTTACGGACGCATTTATTTTTCAGTTTTTTATGCAAAGACCAGTTTAATATTTTTCTAAATCCGATTGAAGAGCAACAACGTCATTTGGCAGTTTAAATTCCGTATAAATAATGCAGTCGTTTGCTAAGAGATTTATATTGCACTGTGGATATCCCATATTTTTATGAGGTGACACGGCCGTCGACGAGGAAAAAGTTAGAAGCTACGTGAAAGAAAGAAAAAAATTAACTTTGCTATTTTTAACTATCATGAGACGAAGAAAGTAGAGGGAAGGCGAGATAACTGTATAATCGAACAGTATAATCGTTAATATACGCTAAAAAACAATAAAGGCCCTATAACGTTTCCCTACGGCCTGACGTTATTTCCAGAGCATTGGGCAGTACATAATTTACTCTAACTTTAAGTTTATGTTCCTTCTAAAAGTCCCGAATCTAATTCGTCGTCTTTAATTCAATCAAATCTTCCATTTCATTAAATCCCCCAACATCTAATTATTATTTTATTCACATAAAGACTCGGCATCAGGCATATACTTTCGAGGATACGAGTGTAATTTTCAAAGTCACGACGCTGTGATTTAGAAAAGGGTTTGGCTAAAGCGGATTTAAATTTAGAGGTACATCGTCCACTTCAACTCGGTAACTTTGCTAAACTGTGTAATTAGAATCTTTTTGTAACCTATAAAATAAAGTTTTCTAATATGGAAACGCAGTGAGCGATCGCGGTTCTAAATCGAGGTTCATATAGAACTGTATTTGAAACCCCAATGTGTGTTTTCTGGATGTATCGTTATGTTCTTTATATTTACTTACGGAATCACGCAACAGACGGAATTGGAGAATAGCGCCAGACAAGGCAGCAACCAGGAATACATCATTCGGCAGAAACACCATGCAAGAGACATCTATTAGATATAGGTGGAACTACACCTGAACTCTTCATCGTCATTCGCGTGAGCTTTATCTACCTTTTTTTTTTCTGATAGAAATCTTTACAGTTTCTGTCTACTCCAACCAAGTCATTGTGGTCATTACAGCAACTTTATTGCAAATTTTCTTCGCTGAAACCGTGTTACATTAATTTGATTGCCGCCTTGCAATCTTCAGTGAGTCCATTTGAGTAGATGAATTACTTCCTGAATATTTTTACGTTCGTGGAAACCAAATCGTATGAAACATGCGTCCATGAACCTTATTACGGCAATTAGTGTGCCTATTGATTGTTTAAAACTGTTAAAATTGCCCGAATTCGTAAAAAAAAAAAGTGGCAAGTAGAGTGCATTCATTTTGGAAAACATTTCGGTCTTGTTGTCCACACACGTAATTAATAAGCCAAATGAGAGATGTGTATCCATTAGTCGATTTTCAACTCACATAATGTAGCGCTATTAACTTTCATATTTAGGTATCGCGGAGCTTTCAGCTTTAAAAATATCAATTACAAACCTTGAAGAATCGGATGATAAGCACGAATATTTTTTATTTCATGGATTGACTCTTATTTAACCTGTTTGGCTTTTTTTTCCGGTTTTCACGTTATATTCCTTTCGCCTTTTACACTTTTGTGTTTCACAGCCGAATAAACCCTATATAAGTTTCAGCACACCCATTTTCCATACTAGTTCCAAATCTAGATCATTAGCTGAAAATTGAGGTCAGGATTGTAATGAAGGGGTAATAAAATTTGGTGGTAAATAGAGAAATTAAATGTAGGTAAAGTAATGAAAGGTTAGAGAGAAAGAAGTGATAGACCAACGTTGCGAAGAGTAAACAATTGGGTTGGTCGTCGGCGAGCATCACCATTGGCAAGAGAGTTCGTAATCCTACAGTGTTTAAAACGCCCCGTGAGGCGGCTTCCTGTATCTCTCGGAATAATATACCCGAATGCTAATGAATTTCAAGTCCACGCCGCTCCAAACTGATCTCCAACTGACTTTCCAACATGTGGTAGCGTGGCCGAGCGGTCTAAGGCGCTGGTTTAAGGCACCAGTCTCTTCGGAGGCGTGGGTTCGAATCCCACCGCTGCCAATATTTTATGTTACTAATTTGTTTATACAGGATCTCGTAATAAGCATGTAGTCATTTACAAAAGCCGTTCCCTGAAGCTTTAGCCTTCAGTATGACTAGCTTTTTTTTAAAAAAAAAAAAAAAAATTAGATAACTGGAAATTCCTCTGAGTAAGAGAATTCATTTATTGTTTTTCAATATATTGACTGAAATAAATATTAAATTTCCTAAACAACATAAATTATATCAAATCCTGGATTAAACCAGATTCTAAAATTTTGTATGCAAAAGTAATGAAGAAAAATTAAGGAAAATCAAAACACCAGCATATTAGTAAGAAAAAATTATTATCCTATTTAAAGTATAATATTTAACAAGACACAGCATTTCATCCATGATTGTGAACTCTTCAGTGTACAGTTATAATTTATTAGGATAAAAATTATATTAACAAATTTCTATGGTACAGTTTGCACAGCCAAAATTCATAGGAAGGTGATTCTAACATTAAATTGGAAAAGAAGTAAGATTAATATAATCGTTTACATCAAATCAATTTTTTGAATATGACACTCCTCCAAAAATGTCCTTAGTGGCAATGCCGAGCTTCAATTTCAGGTAAGTCACCACCTTTCTCTCTTTCCTTTCCTTTCCATTCAAATTGTTTTAATTATTTTGACATTGTCACACATCTTACTTGTGTATATATCACCTAAATCTGAACTGTTATCTTCATGAGAAGTAGCATCTATGACTAGCATAGATTAATAAATCTGAACACATGCCCAGAAGGACTGCTCAATCTTGAAACAAGAACAGGCCAGAAATAAATATGATAAAATTGTATGTAACATAAAGTACACCTCAATGATGACATTATATGAGTTTATGTGCAGCGAGGGTAATTAATAAAGTAAATTTTTTATTGTACAGACTCCTAAAATTTAGTAGTGTGTGCAAAAACAGATTTGATTTTAAATAGATAAAAAATATATACTAAATTATATGTTTGAAAATAGATATTAACTTAAGTTATACGTGAACTTAAGAATTAATATCCATGTGATTGTCTACTGAACCTCCTTTGAAGTTCTGTCTTATCTCAGAATTTATTCATTAATTAGTGTTGCTTAAAATTCGTAACTGTCAGTGAAGTGTCACATAAGATATACAAAGCCAAGTAGAAGAAACATATGACAGTATTTTGGATAAAAAAAATTTTTAGAGTAAAAAAGTTGAATTGTATAACAACACATATATACACATGTAGGAAAATCAAATTGCCCTTACTTTTTTGCACTTTTTTATTAAGCTGTAGGACAAAATCTACACTTGAATGTAATATGTTTAAGCAGACAATTTAATACATTTCAATGGAAGATGTGTGTAATTTACAGCACATTTTCATTTGCAGATGTGAAGAAGCTAATGCAGAAGCTAAGATGTCTGATATCATATATCACATAATAATTTTTAGAACTGATAAGTGTATAACTTTTTGACTATTGGTATTAAATAATTTATTATCAGCAATAAAATTAAGTAATACCTTTTTTTTCATTTAAAGTCAAAGCAAAAAAAGTTTTTATTGGAATTTGGAAAACGTTTTTTCGAAAATAATTATTATTGGAATTTGGAAAAAGTTTTTTCCAATTTTTTTTGGAATTTGGAAAACTTTTTATCGAAAAAATTTTTTTTGGAATTTGGAAAACGTTTTTTTAATAAAAAAAATTTGGAATTTGGAAAACTTTTTTTGAAACAATAATTTTTTTGGAATTTGGAAAAAAAATGGTAACCAAGGGTTAACTAGGGGCCCCCGGGCTATGGTTTA
Source organism: Zhengitettix transpicula (assembly GCA_037074705.1). NCBI lineage: Eukaryota > Metazoa > Arthropoda > Insecta > Orthoptera > Tetrigidae > Zhengitettix > Zhengitettix transpicula. Next base: position 48,639,058 of record CM073596.1, read on the forward strand.
AGGATCCTACCCGGCATTCGCCTAAAGAAATTCAGGGAAAACCATAGAAAAACCTGCATCAGGTAGGTCGGGCATTGGGTACTTGTCCCACGCCCTTCCGATATCGGGAGAGGAGTGGGGACGCAGCATTCCCTTCTCCGTGCCTCGACCAGTTTAGGAGGCAGCTGGCCGACTATTCCAATGGGAATAGCGGACAACTCTTACTGTATGTCCAAGGTCTGTGATCCCGGAACATACACCTCTTAGAACAGGCCGAGGTGCCTCGGCTTGTGGGAACCTTAGTTCAAAAACGGAGAGGAAAAGGCATACCCAAAGGTAGCCCCTTCGTATCTCTCCTAAAAGGTTCTGCCTGCGAGTGAACATCCCTCGCAGGTATTGCCTGCGAGAGAATAGCCCTCGCAGACAATTGCCCTCTATCAAAAACGGTTTTTTATTTTTTTTTAGGGCAACAGGCTACATGAGGGTGATCCACGTTGGCCAACTCCCCTTTTATAGTATAGGAAGGGATTTGAAAGGAGGGATGTGGAAGGGTAGAGGAAGGTAGCCAAGGGTTAACTAGGGCCCCCAGGCTATAGTTTAAGGATCCTACCGGCATTCGCCTAAAGAAATGCATGGAAAACCCTAGAAAAACCTGCGTCAGGTAGGTCGGGCATTGGGTACTTGTCCCACGCTCTTCCGATAGCAGGAGAGGAGTTTGCTGTGGGGACGCAGCATTCCCTTCTCCGTGCCTCGACCAGTTTAGGCGGCAGCTGGCCGAGTATTGCAATGGGAATATTTCAAGTGGGACAACCCAAAATCTGCTGTAGAATGGACCTCACAACGATACGTTATAATCGTTATAGTCAGGAAAAATGCACCCGCTAAATAGCAGAACCAGGCATCAGGAGCAACCAACTATAGACCCTACATACCCTTATCAACTAACTACAGCTCGAGACCCCGCCAATAGGGGAAAACTATCTTAAACGTCAGTGAAACCAGTAGAAGAAACGTTCAACACGATATAAAAATTCTGCAATAAAAAAAATAATAGAGTACCTTACCACCAAGCGCATCCTGCTGAGCTGTGTAGGCTACTCAAGTACAAGAAACAACACCATAGGCAGCTGTCATCTATCCGATCTAGTGACATCTGAGGCGACGATCCTAAAGGTGCTGAAGTTCATCTACCAAGCGACATTATGTAAAATAGAACCATAATCAGGAAATAATAATAAATGTAAACTGTTTTTAGGAGTCGCTAATGACTACCATTGTTAATGCGACAATAAATTTTATTTAAAATAACAAAAAACAAAATAAACCGTAAATTATCTTACATTTTGAGTTCTGCAGCAAGTGATGTTCGTTTCTCGCGCTAAGCCATTCACACTATGTCCAACGAATCCTTTGTATTACATATTTTTCAAGAAGCCTTGTTGTCATAAATTTTTTCACATCCTGCGTATTCTCTTTCTTAATAAGAACTTAAATCTTTGCACTGTCTTACCTTAAGTCATGGTTCACCTTGACTTTCAAAATTCCCTTTTATAGCTAACCTACAAATATTTTATAATTCTATTAACACCCAGAAGTATTTCCATTGTATTTTATTAAGCCCATACGAAGAGTAATTTTAATTTGATGTAACTAGAATTAATATAATACTTACGTTTTTATCCTTTCAAAATACATATTTAATATCAAAGATTGAAGCCTTTCCCGGTGTAGTTGTTCAATATATTCTTCTCGGAGTTCAACCGGGTTTTGCATAATTATATTAGAACGCAACGTTTCGACGACTAAAAGCTCTGTCGTCACCTTCTAGGCCTAGAAGATGACGACAGAGCTTTTAGTCGTCGAAACGTTGCGTTCTAATATAATTATTCAAAACCCGGTTGAACTCCGAGAACAATATATTGATCGTATTTAATATCTTCGAGGCATATTAAAAGTTAATTGCTTAACTACACAACATATACTTTACCAATAAAATGTATAGTATATTCTATACCTTCTGAACTTTGGTTATACATTTACTTCCCAACTCATGTGTCACTTTAATATTTTTATACTTACTTTTAGCTTCTTATTCATTATTTAATTAAACACTGATATCTGATTGTTTTTAAATGTATTTATTTCTAACAATCCGCCATAAAAAGTAATATTTAGTTGTTTTTTGACACACACACGGTATTGACTTTCCATTGAATTTTTTTTTGAAAATTAAACCTAGAAGTTACATATTGTAAATTTGTCATTTAAAATTGCTGCAACTCACATCAATCGTTTTGTTAAATCAAGAGGCTTGTCACACTGCTGTCGTGTATCTCTCCAGGAACAGTTGATATAGTCCAAATCTTGTCGAATTACTTCGTTTGGCACAAACCATGCAGTGTTTACTAATGATACCAGTACCTTTGGCTGTGTCCCCTATGAACAAATTAGCTGGATAATATAGTTTCATAAAGTAATATTTCGTTTTCCACTGAAAGGTTTGATTTAAACCATTCCAGCCAATACATTTTCTGGAATTTTAGACTCCACTTGTTTGGAATTTTAGAACATATGCTTCGTCAATGTTGATTGTATTAATTATAATTAACGGTTCCTTCATGTGGGATTTATTTGTCATTTAATACTACGGTATGTCAAGTAACTCATCTAGTTGTCAAGCTTGCATAAGTTAGAGATTACCAATCCTTTAATGATTACTAACTATTGATCAAATGTAAAAACTTTTTTTTAGGGCAACAGGCTACATGAGAGTAATCCACATTGGGCAACTCCCCTTTAATAGCATATGAAGGGATTTGAAAGGGGGATGAGGAAGGGTAGAGGAAGGTAGCCAAGGGTGATTGGGCCCCCGGTCTATATTTTAAGGATCATACCCGGCATTCGCCTAAAGAAATGCAGGGAAAACTCTAGAAAAACCTGCATCGCGTAGGTCGGGCATTGGGTACTTGTCCCACGCCCTTCCGATAGCGAGAGAGTTGTTTGCTGTGGGGTCCAGCATTCCCTTCTCCGTGCCTCGACCAGTTTAGGAGGCAGCTGGCCGACTAATCCAATGGGAATAGCGGACAACTCTTACCATATGCCCAAGGTCTGTGACCCCGGAACATACACGCAGGTTACCTGCGAGAGAATCCTCTCGCAGGCTTCCTTTGTAAAAAACTTAATGGTATATAAATATATATATATATATATATATATATATATATATATATATATAGTAACCTGAAATCATCTACGATCACACTACGAAACGATGATGTTGTGTCGTGGTCGAATAAGCAATTCCTCGACGAAAACAGAGGGCAAAGCAAAATTTATAAGGGATGAGGTTGGGGATCTCTGAGGAAAACTGTTGGGGACATAACCAGATTTGACTCCGCGGCAAATGAAATTCGTAACCCAGGGTACTTGAAAGCTTATAATTTCGTAAACAAATTAAATACAATTCACATAAACAGCCTCAAGTCCAATGCAATAAAAAATCAATTAATCGGCCACACGTTAAGGAGTTTCTTTACTTTCGTCCTCGTTCAACACGGGGTGGCGCGTTGATGTCGGGCCTGGCTCGTCAACTCGTCCGCGGTGACCGGGTCGGCTGTATTCCACTCGACTGAGGACGATTGCGGGCGGCGGAGTGTTGGCAGCGTATCGTCACAGAATAAGCTCGTCGACGGCGATGCACGGAGGTGGTGCGCTCGCCAGCTCGCCTCGGGACCACGGCTCCTTGCTCGAAGTTCGGGTGATGCACCACTCGGCGAATCCTCGCACACTTCCGGTCGCCGCTTCACCAGTCGGAAGTTCGCGAATCTTGTATTCAGGCCACGTGGGTCCGAATCGGGCACAAACCACGGGGCCTACCACAACATACGCAATCGCGCAATAACCAACGTCTGTCCAAAACCCTAAACAAATAAAATAGTTAACACAAATAAATATGCAAAGAAAATTTTAAAATAGAAATTGGCATAGCGCAAATGACTGAATCGACTGTTCAGTCAATATATATATATATAATAAAATAATAAAGAAATGATACGAAGTTACATAATTTATGCAAACATCTACGTTTGAAACCCATATATAAATACACAAATACTTAAAATACTACGACAATATTGCAACAAAAATTGGAATTTAACCAGGTTACATACTAATAAACGATAGTATAACTATGTAATATTAAAGGAATAACATAAATAAACTAAATCTATACGTTTGAAACCTATAAATACATACAATTAAATACTTAGAATATAACGACTTTTCTCCAACAAAAATGGGAATTTCACCAAGTTAAAGAGAAATATAAATTACAATAAAATTATAAACAAATGATAAGAACACAATTACATTATCTAAACCTCTACATTTAAAACCTGTATATATATACTATAAAATACTTAAAATAATACGACGTATCTGCAACAAAAATTGGAATTTCACCAAGTTGCAGACTAATAATAGTTATAATATAATAATAAACAAATAATACCAACACAAATAAATTATCCAAATCGCTAAGTTTAAAACCTGTATATATATAAATTAAATACTTAATATATTCCGACGTTTCTGCAACAAAAATTGGAATTTCAACAGGTTGCAGACTAATAATAGTTATAATATAATAATATACAAATAATGCCAACACAACCTCTACTAAACCTCTACGTTTAAAACCTGTATATATATATATAAATTAAATACTTAAAATATTCCGACGTTTCTACAACAAAAATTGGAATTTCACCAAGTTTCAGACTAATAATAGTTATAATATAATAATAAACAAATAATACCAACACAAATAAATTATCCAAATCGCTAAGTTTAAAACCTGTATATATATAAATTAAATACTTAAAATATTCCGACGTTTCTGCAACAAAATTTGGAATTTCACCGAGTTGCAGACTAATAATAGTTATAATATAATAATATACAAATAATACCAACACAAATAAATTATCCAAATCTCTACGTTTAAAACCTGTATATATATAAATTAAATACTTAAAATATTCCGACATTTCTGCAACAAAATATGGAATTTCACCGAGTTGCAGACTAATAATAGTTATAATATAAAAATAAACAAATAATACCAACACAAATAAATTATCCAAATCGCTAAGTTTAAAACCTGTATATATAAAATAAATACTTAAAATATTCCGACGTTTCTGCAACAAAATTTGGAATTTCACCGAGTTGCAGACTAATAATAGTTATAGTATAATAATATACAAATAATACGAACACAAATAAATTATCCAAATCTCTACGTTTAAAACCTGTATATATATAAATTAAATACTTAAAATATTCCGACGTTTCTGCAACAAAATTTGGAATTTCACCGAGTTGCAGACTAATAATAGTTATAATATAATAATATACAAATAATACGAACACAAATAAATTATCCAAATCTCTACGTTTAAAACCTGTATATATATATAAATTAAATACTTAAAATATTACGACGTTTCTGCAACAAAAATTGGAATTTCACCAGGTTGCAGACTAATGATAGTTATAATATAATAATATACAAATAATACCAACACAACCTCTACTAAACCTCTACGTTTAAAACCTGTATATATATATATATATATATAAATTAAATACTTAAAATATTCCGACGTTTTTGTAAACAAAAATTGGAATTTCACCATTTTCCAGACTAATAATAGTTATAATATAATAATATACAAATAACACCAACACAAATAAATTACCTAAACCTCTAAGTTAAAAACCTGTATATACATAAATTAAATACTTAAAATATTACGACGTTTCTGTAAACAAAAACAGGAAATTTTACCAAATTATATAATATAAACTAAATTACAATATTGCAAAGTTTACAAAGATCTTTACCTGTTGTTATGACAAAAAAGGATAGTACAATGATTTAGTATGTTTGGACTCGTCCGTAGTAAAATAAATTTTTCAAACATTTATGTTAAGAATCTGAAAAGAAATATAACAAAAATAGCCTCTAATATTACGGCGTTTAGACAACAAACTATTGTAATTTTACCTGTTCTTAGACCAAAAAAGAATAGTCTAATGAAACAATATTTTTGTATTCATCCGTATTAAATAACATAATGAATCCTGTTTGTTAAAAATCTGAAAATTATAATAACTTAAAAATCTCATATTATACGTCATTTCGACAACAAATTATTCGAAATTTACCTGTTGTTGTCCCAAAATGGGATCGCATAATAACATAAACAGTTAAAACTGATCCGTTGTTAAACAAATCTTACAAACCAGTTCTTTAAAAACCTTAAAATAATAAACACAAAAAATAATTATAATATTACATTTCGATAAAAATTATGGGAATTTTACCTGTTGTTATACCAAAATAAGATAGGATAATAATATAATGAGTTACAACGGACCCGTAGTTAAAAAAATTTATAAACGGTTTCTTTATGAATCTGAAAATTAACATAATAAAAAATATTTATAATATTACGTCATTTCGACAATAAATTATTGGAATTTTTCCTGTTGTTAGACCAAAACAGGATCGCATAAAAATATAAAGAGTTAGAACAGATTCGTAGTTATATAAACCTTACAAACCTGATCATTAAAAATCTGAAAATAATTAATACAAAAAATAATTTTAATGTTACATTTAGACAACAAATTATTTGAATTTTACCTGTTGTTATACCAAAATAGATTCGCATAATAACATAAACAGTTAGAAGTGACCCGTAGTTAAATAAACCTTACAAACCTGTTCTTTAAAAACCTGAAAAAAATTAATACAAAAAATGATTTTAATGTTACATTACGCAGCAAATTATTGGAATTTTACCTGTTGTTATAACAGAATAAGATAACATAATAACATAAAGAGTTAGAACTGATCCGTAGTTAAATAAAATTACAAACCTGTTCTTTAAAAACCTGAAAATATGTATTACAAAAAATAATTTTAATGTTACATTACGCAGCAAATTATTGGAATTTTACCTATGTTATAACAAAATAAGCTAACATAATTACATAAAGAGTTACAACTGACCAATAGTTAAATAAAATTTACAAACCGTTTCTTTAGGAATCTGAAAATTAACATAATAAAAATAATTTATAATATTACGACATTTCGACAATAAATTATTGGAATTTTACCTGATGTTATACCAAAATAAGATAGCATAATAACATAAAGAGTTAAAACTGATCAGTAGTTAAATAAACCTTACAAACCTGTTCTTTAAAAACCTGAAAATAATTCATACAAAAAATAATATTAATGTAACATTTAGACAACAAATTATTGGAATTTTACCTGTTGTTATATCCAAATAGGATCGTATAATAACATAAAAAGTTATAACTGATCCGTTGCTAAATAAACCTTACAAACCTGTTCTTTAAAAACCTGAAAATAATTATTACAAAAAATAATTTTAATGTTACATTTAGACAACAAATAATTGGAATTTTACCTGTTGTTATACCAAAATAGATTCGCATAATAACATAAAGGGTTAAAACTGATCAGTAGTTAAATAAACCTAACAAACCTGTTCTTTAAAAACCTGAAAATAATTAAAACAAAAAATAAATTTAATGTTACATTTAAACAACAAATTATTGGAATTTTACCTGTTGTTATATCCAAATAGGTCGTATAATAACATAAAGAGTTATAACTGATCCGTTGTTAAATAAACCTTACAAACCTGTTCTTTAAAAACCTGAAAATAATTAATACAAAAAAAGAATTTAAGTTTACATTTTGACAACAAATTATTGGAATTTTACCTGTTGTTATATCAAAATAGGATCGCATAATAACATAAAGATTTAGAAATGATCCGTAGTTAAATAAACCTTACAAACCTGTTCTTTAAAAACCTGAAAATTATTATTACAAAAAATAGTTTTAATGTTACATTTAGACAACAAATTATTGAAATTTTACCTGTTGATATACCAAAATAGGATCTCATGATGACATAAAGAGTTATACCTGATCCGTAGTTAAATAAACCTTACAAACCTGTTCTATAAAAACCTGAAAATAATCAATACAAAAAATAATTTTAATGTTACATTTAGACAACAAATTATTGGAATTTTACCAGTTGTTATACCAAAATAGATTCGCATAATAACATAAAGAGTTAGAAGTCACCCGTAGTTAAATAAACCTACAAACCTGTTCTTTAAAGACGGAAAATAATTAATACAAAAAATAATTTTAATGTTACATTATGCAGCAAATTATTGGAATTTTACCTGTTGTTATAACAAAATAAGATAACATAATAATATAATGAGTTACAACTGACCCGTAGTTAAATAAAATTTACAAACCGTTTGTATAGGAATCTGAAAATTAACATAATAAAAAATGAATATAATATTGAGTCATTTAACAAATACATATAGGAATGTTACCTGTTTTTATACTAAAATAAGATAGCATAAAAATATAATGAAATACAACTAACCCGTAGTTAAATAAAATTTACATACCTTTTCTTTAGGAATCTAAAAATTAACTTTACAAAAAATAATTTTAATATTACGTTATTTGACAACAAATTATTAAAACTTTACCTGTTGTAATACCAAAATAAGATAGCATAATAATATAATGAGTTACAGCTGACCCGTAGTTAAATAAAATTTTCAAACCGTTTCTATAGGAATCTGAAAATTAACATAATAAAAAATAATTATAATATTAAGTCATTTGACAAATACATTTTGGAATGTTACCTGTTGTCATACCAAAATAAGATAGTATAAAAATATAATGAAATTCAACTGACCCGTAGTTAAATAAAATTTACCAACCTTTTCTTTAGGAATCTGAAAATTAATATTACAAAAAATAATTTTAATATTAAGTCATTTGACAACAAATTATTAAAATTTTACCTGTTGTAATACCAAAATAAGATAGCATAATAATATAATGTGTTACTACTGACCCGTAGTTAAATAAAATTTACAAACCGTTTCTTTAGGAATCTGAAAATTAACATAATAAAAAATAATTTTAATATTATGTTTTTTGACAACCACTTAATGGAAATTTACCTGTTGCTATACGAAAAAAGATAAAAAAAATAATATAATGAGTAACAGCAGACCCGTAGTTAACTAAAATTTATGAACGGTTTATTTAGGAATCTGAAAATTAACATAATAAAAAATATTTATAATATTACGACATTTTGACAATAAATTATTGGAATTTTACCTGTTGTTATATCCAAATAGGATCGTATAATAACATAAAGAGTTAGAACTGATCCGTAGTTAAATAAACCTTACAAACCTGTTCTTTAAAAACCTGAAAATAGTTAATTCAAAAAATAAATTTTAATGTTATATTTAGACAACAATTTATTGGAATTTTACCTGGTTTTATACCAAAATAGGATCGCATAATAACATAAAGAGTTAGAACTGATCCGTAGTTAAATAAACCTTACAAACCTGTTCTTTAAAAACCTGAAAATAATTATTACAAAAAATAATTTTAATGTTACATTTAAACAACAAATTATTGGAATTTTACCTGTTGTTATACCAAAATAGGATCGCATAATAACATAAAGAGTTAGAACAGATCCGTAGTTAAATAAACCTTACAAACCTGTTCTTTAAAAACCTGAAAATAATTAATACAAAAAATAATTTTAATGTTATATTTAGACAACAATTTATTGGAATTTTACCTGGTGTTATACCAAAATAAGATCGCATAATAACATAAAGAGTTAGAACTGATCCGTAGTTAAATAAACCTAACAAACCTGTTCTTTAAAAACCTGAAAATAATTCATACAAAAAATAATTTTAATGTTACATTTAGACAACAAAGTATTGGAATTTTACCTGTTGTTATATCCAAATAGGATCGTATAATAACATAAAGAGTTACAACTGATCCGTTGTTAAATAAACCTTACAAACCTGTTCTTTAAAAACCTGAAAATAATTATTACAAAAAATAATTTTAATGTTACATTTAGACAACAAATTATTGGAATTTTACCTGTTGTTATACCAAAATGGATCCGCATAATAACATAAAGAGTTAGAAGTCACCCGTAGTTAAATAAACCTACAAACCTGTTCTTTAAAGACGGAAAATAATTAATACAAAAAATAATTTCAATGTTACATTATGCAGCAAATTATTGCAATTTTACTTGTTGTTATAACAAAATAAGATAACATAATAATATAATGAGTTACAACTGACCTGTAGTTAAATAAAATTTACAAACCGTTTGTATAGGAATCTGAAAATTAACATAATAAAAAAAGAGTATAATATTGCGTCATTTAACAAATACATATAGGAATGTTAACTGTTTTTATACTAAAATAAGATAGCATAAAAATATAATGAAATACATCTGACCCGTAGTTAAATAAAATTTACATACCTTTTTTATAGGAATCTGAAAATTAAAATTACTGAAAATAATTTTAATATTAAGTCATTTGACAACAAATTATTAAAATTTTACCTGTTGTAATACCAAAATAAGATAGCATAATAATATAATGAGTTACAACTGACCCGTAGTTAAATATAATTTACAAACCGTTTCTATAAGAATCTGAAAATTATCATAATAAAAAATAATTATAATATTAAGTCATTTGACAAATACATATAAGAATGTTACCAGTTTTTATACTAATATAAGATAGCTTAAAAATATAATGAAATACAATTGACCCGTAGTTAAATAAAATTTACATACCTTTTTTATAGGAATCTGAAAATTAAAATTACTGAAAATAATTTTAATATTAAGTCATTTGACAACAAATTATTAAAATTTTACCTGTTGTAATACCAAAGTATAATAGCATAATAACATAAAGAGTTAAAACTGATCAGTAGTTAAATAAACCTTACAAACCTGTTCTTTAAAAACCTGAAAATGATTAAAACAAAAAATAATTTTAATGTTACATTTAGACAACAAATTATTGGAATTTTACCTGTTGTTATATCCAAATAGGATCGTATAATAACATAAAGAGTTAGAACTCATCCGTTGTTAAATAAACCTTACAAACCTGTTCTTTAAAAACCTGAAAATAATTAATACAAAAAAAATATAAAGTTTACATTTAGACAACAAATTATTGGAATTTTACCTGTTGTTATACCAAAATAGGATCACATAATAACATAAAGAGTTAGAACTGATCCGTAGTTAAATAAACCTTACAAACCTGTCCTTTAAAAACCTGGAAATAATTAATACAAAAAAAAATATAAAGTTTACATTTAGACAACAATTTATTGGAATTTTACCTGGTGTTATACAAAAATAGGATCGCATAATAACATAAAGAGTTAAAACTGACCCGTAGTTAAATAAACCTTACAAACCTGTCCTTTAAAAACCTGAAAATAATTAATTCAAACAGTAATTTTAATGTTATATTTAGACAACAATTTATTGGAATTTTACCTGGTGTTATACAAAAATAGGATCGCATAATAACATAAAAAGTTAGAACTGATCCGTAGTTAAATAAACCTTACAAACCTGTTCTTTAAAAACCAGAAAATAATTATTACAAAAAATAATTTTAATGTTACATTTAGACAACAAATTATTGGAATTTTAACTGTTGTTATAACAAAATAAGATAGCATAATAATATAATGAGTTACAACTGACTCGTAGTTAAATAAAATTTACAAACCGTTTGTATAGGACTCTGAAAATTAACATATTAAAAAATGAGTATAATATGGCGTCATTTAGCAAATACATATAGGAATGTTACCTGTTTTTATACTAATATAAGATAGCATAAAAATATAATGAAATACAACTGACCCGCAGTTAAATAAAATTTACATACCTTTTCTTTAGGAATCTGAAAATTAACATTACAAAAAATAATTTTATTATTACGTCATTTGACAACAAATTATTAAAACTTTACCTGTTATAATACCAAAATAAGATAGCATAATAATGTAATGAGTTACAACTGACCCGTAGTTAAATAAAATTTACAAACCGTTTCTATAGGAATCTGAAAATTAACATAATAAAAAATAATTATAATATTAAGTCATTTGACAAATACATTTTGGAATGTTACCTGTTGTCATACCAAAATAAGATAGCATACAAATATAATGAAATACAACTGACCCGTAGATAAATAAAATTTACCAACCTTTTCTTTAGGAATCTGAAAATAATTATTACAAAAAATAATTTTAATGTTACATTATGCAGCAAATTATTGGAATTTTACATGTTGTTATAACAAAATAAGATAACATAATAATATAATGAGTTACAACTGACCCGTAGTTAAATAAAATTTACAAACCGTTTGTATAGGAATCTGAAAATTAACATAATAAAAAATAATTTTAATATTACGTCATTTGACAACAAATTATTAAAACTTTACCTGTTGTAATACCAAAATAAGATAGCATAATAATATAATGAGTTACAACTGACCCGTAGTTAAATTAAATTTACAAACGGTTTCTTTAGGAATCTGAAAATTAACATAATAAAAAATATTTATAATATTACGACATTTTGACAATAAATTATTGGAGTTTTACCTGTAGTTATATCCAAATAGGATCGTATAATAAAATAAAGAGTTATAACTGATCCGTTGTTAAATAAACCTTACAAACCTGTTCTTTAAAAACCTGAAAATAATTATTACAAAAAATAATTTTAATGTTACATTTAGACAACAAATTATTGGAATTTTACCTGTTGTTATACCAAAATGGATTCGCATAATAACATAAAGAGTTAGAAGTCACCCGTAGTTAAATAAACCTACAAACCTGTTCTTTAAAGACGGAAAATTATTAATACAAAAAATAATTTCAATGTTACATTATGCAGCAAATTATTGCAATTTTACCTGTTGTTATAACAAAATAAGATAACATAATAATATAATGAGTTACAACTGACCTGTAGTTAAATAAAATTTACAAACCGTTTGTATAGGAATCTGAAAATTAACATAATAAAAAAAGAGTATAATATTGCGTCATTTAACAAATACATATAGGAATGTTAACTGTTTTTATACTAAAATAAGATAGCATAAAAATATAATGAAATACATCTGACCCGTAGTTAAATAAAATTTACATACCTTTTTTATAGGAATCTGAAAATTAAAATTACTGAAAATAATTTTAATATTAAGTCATTTGACAACAAATTATTAAAATTTTACCTGTTGTAATACCAAAATAAGATAGCATAATAATATAATGAGTTACAACTGACCCGTAGTTAAATATAATTTACAAACCGTTTCTATAAGAATCTGAAAATTATCATAATAAAAAATAATTATAATATTAAGTCATTTGACAAATACATATAAGAATGTTACCAGTTTTTATACTAATATAAGATAGCTTAAAAATATAATGAAATACAATTGACCCGTAGTTAAATAAAATTTACATACCTTTTCTTTAGGAATCTGAAAATTAACATTACTAAAAATAATTTTAATATTACATCATTTGACAACAAATTATTAACATTTTACCTGTTGTAATACCAAAGTATAATAGCATAATAACATAAAGAGTTAAAACTGATCAGTAGTTAAATAAACCTTACAAACCTGTTCTTTAAAAACCTGAAAATGATTAAAACAAAAAATAATTTTAATGTTACATTTAGACAACAAATTATTGGAATTTTACCTGTTGTTATATCCAAATAGGATCGTATAATAACATAAAGAGTTAGAACTCATCCGTTGTTAAATAAACCTTACAAACCTGTTCTTTAAAAACCTGAAAATAATTAATACAAAAAAAATATAAAGTTTACATTTAGACAACAAATTATTGGAATTTTACCTGTTGTTATACCAAAATAGGATCACATAATAACATAAAGAGTTAGAACTGATCCGTAGTTAAATAAACCTTACAAACCTGTCCTTTAAAAACCTGGAAATAATTAATACAAAAAAAAAATATAAAGTTTACATTAAGACAACAATTTATTGGAATTTTACCTGGTGTTATACAAAAATAGGATCGCATAATAACATAAAGAGTTAAAACTGACCCGTAGTTAAATAAACCTTACAAACCTGTCCTTTAAAAACCTGAAAATAATTAATTCAAACAGTAATTTTTATGTTATATTTAGACAACAATTTATTGGAATTTTACCTGGTGTTATACAAAAATAGGATCGCATAATAACATAAAAAGTTAGAACTGATCCGTAGTTAAATAAACCTTACAAACCTGTTCTTTAAAAACCAGAAAATAATTATTACAAAAAATAATTTTAATGTTACATTTAGACAACAAATTATTGGAATTTTACCTGTTGTCTTAACAAAATAAGATAGCATAATAATATAATGAGTTACAACTGACTCGTAGTTAAATAAAATTTACAAACCGTTTGTATAGGACTCTGAAAATTAACATATTAAAAAATGAGTATAATATTGCGTCATTTAGCAAATACATATAGGAATGTTACCTGTTTTTATACTAATATAAGATAGCATAAAAATATAATGAAATACAACTGACCCGCAGTTAAATAAAATTTACATACCTTTTCTTTAGGAATCTGAAAATTAACATTACAAAAAATAATTTTATTATTACGTCATTTGACAACAAATTATTAAAACTTTACCTGTTATAATACCAAAATAAGATAGCATAATAATGTAATGAGTTACAACTGACCCGTAGTTAAATAAAATTTACAAACCGTTTCTATAGGAATCTGAAAATTAACATAATAAAAAATAATTATAATATTAAGTCATTTGACAAATACATTTTGGAATGTTACCTGTTGTCATACCAAAATAAGATAGCATACAAATATAATGAAATACAACTGACCCGTAGATAAATAAAATTTACCAACCTTTTCTTTAGGAATCTGAAAATAATTATTACAAAAAATAATTTTAATGTTACATTATGCAGCAAATTATTGGAATTTTACATGTTGTTATAACAAAATAAGATAACATAATAATATAATGAGTTACAACTGACTCGTAGTTAAATAAAATTTACAAACCGTTTGTATAGGAATCTGAAAATTAACATAATAAAAAATAATTTTAATATTACGTCATTTGACAACAAATTATTAAAACTTTACCTGTTGTAATACCAAAATAAGATAGCATAATAATATAATGAGTTACAACTGACCCGTAGTTAAATTAAATTTACAAACGGTTTCTTTAGGAATCTGAAAATTAACATAATAAAAAATATTTATAATATTACGACATTTTGACAATAAATTATTGGAGTTTTACCTGTAGTTATATCCAAATAGGATCGTATAATAACATAAAGAGTTATAACTGATCCGTTGTTAAATAAACCTTACAAACCTGTTCTTTAAAAACCTGAAAATAATTAATACAAAAAATAATTTTAATGTTACATTTAGTCCACAAATTATTGAAATTTTACCTGTTGGTATACCAAAATAGGATCTTATAATAACATACAGAGTTATACCTGATCCGTAGTTAAATAAACCTTACAAACCTGTACTTTAAAAACCTGAAAATAATTAATACAAAAAATAATTTTAACTTAACATTTCGACAACAATTTATTGGAATTTTACCTGGTGTTATACCAAAATAGGATCTCATAATAACATAAAGAGTTATAACTGATCCGTAGTTAAATAAACCTTACAAACCTGTTCTTTAAAAACCGGAAATAATTAATACAAAAAATAATTTTAGTGTAACATTTCGACAACAATTTATTGGAATTTTACCTGGTGTTATACCAAAATAGGATCGCATAATAACATAAAGAGTTAGAACTGATCCGTAGTTAAATAAATCTTACAAACCTGTTCTTTAAAAACCTGAAAATAATTAATACAAAAAATAATTTTAATGTTACATTTAGACAACAAATTATTGATATTTTACCTGTTGTTATACCAAAATAGGTTCGCAGAATGGCGCAATGAGTTAGAGTTAAGTTTTGAAACCTGTTTCTTAGTAATCTGAAAGTAAATAAAACAAAAAATAATTATAATCATATCGTTTAGGCAATAAATTATTGTATTTTTATTGTTATGAGTCCAAAATAGGATCGCATAATTATATTTAACACTTTTAACTGATTCATAGTTAAACAAATTTTACAAACATGTACTGTATAAATATGAAAATAAATAGAACAAATCCTAATTTTTATATTACGTCGTTTCGACATCAATTTATTGGAATTGTATCTGGTATTAGTCCAAAATAGAATAATATATTATTTAGAACTGATCCGTAGTTAAATAAAATTTTTAAACCTGTCCATTAAGAATTAGAAAAAATTAAAATAAAACAATTATAATATTACTTCGTTTCGACTAAAAATTATTGGAATTGTACCTGGCATTAGACCAAAATAGGATAATATATTAATATAATGAGTTTGAACTGATTGGTAATTATATAAATATTTCAAACTTTTTTTTAATTATGTGCAATGAATATAACAAAAAATATTTTTAATATTATGGCGTTTCGACAACAAATTGTTGGAATTTTACCTGGTATTAGACCAAAATAGGATATTATAACAACATAATGAGTTTTACCTGATCCGCTGTTAAATAAATTTTTCAAAACTGTTCTTTAAGAATCACAAAATAAATATATCAAAAACTAATGATAATATTATGGCATTTCTACAACAAATTATCAGAATTTACCTGTTGTTATACCAAAGTAATATTATAACAACATAATGAGTTAGAACTTTACAGCTGTAAAATAAATTTTTCAATTCTGTTCTTTAAGAATTTAAAAATAAATATATCAAAACCTAATTTTAATATTACGTCGTTTCGACATCAAATTATTGGAATTTACCTGTTGTTATACCAAAATAGCATATTATAACAACATAATAAGTTAGAACTGAACCGCTGTAGTTAAATTTTTCAAACCTGTTCTTAAAGAATCTCAAAATAAATATATTATAAACTAATTTTAATATAACGGCGTTTCGACAACAAATTATTGGAATTTACCTGTTGTTATACCAAAATAGCATATTATAACAACATAATAAGTCAGAACTTTACAACTGTAAATTAAATTTTTCAAACCTGTTCTTAAAGAATCTCAAAATAAAAATAACAAAACTAATTTTAATATTACGGCGTTTCGACATCAAATTATTGGAATTTACCTGTTGTTATACCAAAATAGCATATTATAACAACATAATAAGTTAGAACTGAACCACTGTAATTAAATTTTTCAAACCTGTTCTTAAAGAATCTCAAAATGAATATATTATAAACTAATTTTAATATTACGGCGTTTCGGCAACAAATTATTGGAATTTTACCAGACCAAAATAGGATAATATAACAATATAATGAGTTAGAACTGATCTGTAGTTCAATAAATTTTTGAAACCTGTTCTTTAAGAATCTCAAAATAAATATATCAAAAACTAATTTTAATATTACGTCGTAATGACAACAAATTATTGGAATTTTACCAGGTATTAGACCAAAATAGGATAATATAACAATATAATGAGTTAGAACTGATTCGTAGTTCAATAAATTTTTGAAACCTGTTCTTTAAGAATCTCAAAATAAATACATCAAAAACTAATTTCAATATTACGGCGTTTCGACAGCAAATTATTGGAATTTTACCAGGTATTAGACCAAAATAGGATATTATAACAACATAATGAGTTAGAACTGATCTGTTGTTAAATAAATTTTTCGAACCTGTTAGTTATGAACCAGTAATTAAATAAAACATAATAATTATTTAATTAATTAAAATGGAATTTTTCAAACAATATGATAATGCAGAAAAATGAGACCTAGTAAAGATATACTATGAAAATATTTAATGGTAATGTTTTGAGTAATCCTGAATGTATTAATTAATTAAATTCTTTGAAAATATATAAATAAATAATTAAATATCCACATACCTTGTGCTGCCCACGTGTGTTCTGGAAGACGTGCTATGTTATTCTGCGTCGGATGCTACACTTCACTGCACTCGAATATACGATTGAACGACCGCGTCACCAGTTTTTCTAATGCACTTCTCTGCAAACAACAGCGATCCACCTACTACTAGCATTGTTGACTCCTCATCCGCTCCCGTGGCGGAGAGGAAGAAGAAGAGGTTGGTTCGCCGAGGGCAACAAGTCGCCGCGGAACACACGAATAAAACACTGCACTATGCTCAGAATCTTTATGAACGTGTACTGTTTTACGAGATAAGACTTTTGTCTTATTCAGTAAAACCATACAGTTCAGTTCATTTTGAGTCTCCGAACAGTTCGTATGTAACATTGAAGAAAGATAAATAAAATATTATTTCATTTTGAAAAGTCTCGTTATTAATCACATCCAGTTGTATTACGCTTATTTAATTTTCTTCCCGTGTGGCGCCCCAACATCCGGAGTCTTCTACCAAGCAAAATCCTCCGCACGTTGCTCTGAAATTCGAACGTTTTGTTAAGAGCGATTAACTTGCGGGAGATCCAAACGCTCTTCATTTTTCGAAGGTCTTGTGACGTCATGCGCTGCTACGTAGACACGCACTGAAGTTCTCATGGATTTGAAAAAAAAGTTCTCGGAATTCCAACCGGGTAACACAGCGATGGTAACGCAACGTTTCGACGACCAAATGCACAGCCGTCATATTCTTGGCGAATTTGGATCCGAATTTTTACCAGAGAAATACTTACCCAGCAAAGTGCATTGAATATCTCCGGTGTTAGACCGGACGGTTACTGCACGATCAAATTTAACTTTTATGGCTTGCAATCAACGTTCATCATTAAGACAATAAAATAATGCGTAAAAACGTCATAGTGAAAAGAATTTTCGGGAAGAAAATTTTTTTTAACTTATGAAAATCAAATGAAAAACAAGTTACTATACTTAAAAAAATCAAAATGATATTAGTTTTAAATAAAGCGCATAAGGCTTGTATATTACGTTATTAATTAAATAAATTAAATATGGGCATTAATACGTCATAATTAAATAAATTAATTAAACTTTTAGTTACGAGCCTTATACGTGAGGGAGATTCAAACGCGCGCCATATTGGGAAGGACTTGTGACGTCAGGAGCAACTACAAAGACTCGCTCTTTGACCAGAGTAGAAGTTACCCAGCCAAGTGCATTGAATATCCTCGGTGTTAGGCCGGGCGGTTATTGCACGATCAAATGCAACATTTATGACTTCAATTTCACTTACCTAAAAAAAAATCACGCATTAATACGTCATAATGAAACGAATAATTTGGAAAAAAAATTTAATGTGTATTGCCATATGAAAAACAAATGAAACACAAGGTACTGCACGTAAAAAAATCAGAATTATGTTAGGTTTAAATGGAGCACTTATGGCATATATATTAAGTTAATAATTGATTAAATTAAATACAGGTATTAATAGAGCAATGTTAAGAAAATTCCTTGGTACATATTTATTTACTATATTTCAATATGGAAATAAATAAAAAACACAAGGTATGGCAATTAAAAAAATCTGTAATTTGTTAGGCGCGAATCGGTCACAAAATAGTGAAAGTGATCAAATGGCATACACAGTACGTTAATAAACAAGTCTACACATACCTTGAATAGCTCACATGTGTACTGGCAGAAGGCTTCTTGCACGATTAAGTGCAACATTCAAACTTACCTAATAAACAAAAAATAACACGCATTAATCGAAATAAATAAAACACACAAGGAAGGGTAATTAAAAAAATCAGTAATTTGTTAGGCGCGAACCGGTCACAAAATATAGAAAACGATCAAATGCAGCACAAATGGGTATCATAGTACGTTAATAAATACGTCTACACCTACCTTGTGCTTCCAACGTTGGTACTGGCAGAAGGCTTCTTGCACGATTAAGTGCGACATTCAAACCTACCTAATAAACAAAAAATTACGCGCGTTAATCGAAATAAATAAAACACACAGGGAAGGGTAATTAAAAATATCATTAATTTGTTAGGCCCGAATCAGTCACAAAATAGAGGGCACGATCAAATGAAACATTTACAGTTTGGATTTCAGATTCGAAACTAAATAATTTAAATATGGGCATTAATACATAATAACGAAATAAATTATATAAGTAACATTAATTATTCCCATATTAAAATTAATTAAACAAAGAATCCGATTGCAATAAAGAAATAATTAGTTTGTTAGCCCCGAATCGGTTACGTAACATGCTACACGATCATATGCAACACCAACAGCAAAGGTAAGGAAGCACACGAGCGAAAGGTATCAGTAGTTCGCCAACACTAAGGTCCATTTACGCGCTGCATATTACGTTCATAAATAAGTCATCACATACCTTGTGATTCCCACGAGTGTTCTGGAAGACGTGACATGTAATTCTGCATCGGATGCTACACTTCACCGCACTCAAATATACGATTGAAAGACAACGACACCACTTATTTTACGAGCGAATGATTAAAGTGGAAATCAAATGCGCGCCACATTGCGTAGTTCATGTGACGTGGCGCCGCCACCACAGATACTCTCGCTCAAGCTCACCTGTCTTTGATCAGAGACATAGTTACCCAACCAAATGCATTGAATATCTCCGGTGCTAGGCCGGGCTGTTACTACACGATAAAATGCTACTTTTATTGCTATCATTTTACGTTATCTGTATTTCCATTAAAAGAAATAATTAATCACATCAGGTACAATAAGTTTAAAAAATAGGAAATTTGTTACGTTTAAAGAAAGGAATTACGGATTGTATATTACGGTTATAATTTAATTAAATTAAATACAGGCATCTATGGAGCCTTGTGAAAGAAATTATCAGAACAAAATTTATTTAACTATATATCCATATCGAAACTAATAAAAAACACATGCTACGGTTGTAAAAAATTTTTATTGTATTCAGATATTAAAATTAATGAAACTCTTAAAGCGACTGCAATATAGAAATAATTACTTTGTTAGGCCCCAATGGGTTACGTAACATGCGACACGGTCAAAAGCAACACGAATGGATTGCATCTTATGCTTATAATTATTTAAATAAAATAAAGGCAATAATCAGTCATATTAAAAGGAATTATATCGAGAGAATTAATTTATATTTAATTTCAACAGCAAAGGTAAGGAAGCACACGAGCGAAACGTATCAGTGGTTCGGTAACACTAAGGTCCATTTAAGTATTACGTTCATAAAAAAGTACCCACATACCTTGTGCTACCAACGAGTGTACAGGACGACGTGACATGTAATTCTGCATCGGATGTTACACTTCACTGCACTCAAATATACCATAGGAAGACCACGACACTACGTATTTTACGAGCGAATGATTAAAGTCGAAGTCAAATGCGCGCCATATTGCGAAGGTCATGTGACTAGTTACCGCCAATACAGATACTCTCGCTCAAGCTCACATGTCTTTGACCAGAGACACAGTTACCCAGCCAAATGCTTTGAATATCTCCGGTGTTAGGCCGGGCTGTTACTACACGATAAAATGCTACTTTTATTGCTATCATTTTACGTTATCTGTATTTCCATTAAAAGAAATAATTAATCACATCAGGTACAATAAGTTTAAAAAATTGGAAATTTGTTACGTTTAAAGAAAGGAATTACGGATTGTATATTACGGTAATAATTAAATTAAATTAAATACAGGCATCTATGTTGCCTTGTGAAAGAAATTATCAGAACAAAATTTATTTAACTATATATCCATATCGAAACTAATAAAAAACACATGCTACGGTTGTAAAAAAATTATATTGTATTCAGATATTAAAATTAATGAAACTTAAGGCGACTGCAATATAGAAATAAGTACTTTGTTAGGCCCCAATGGG
Organism: Zhengitettix transpicula; assembly: GCA_037074705.1. NCBI lineage: Eukaryota > Metazoa > Arthropoda > Insecta > Orthoptera > Tetrigidae > Zhengitettix > Zhengitettix transpicula. The sequence continues at coordinate 48,661,023 of CM073596.1, forward strand.
TTACGTAACATGCGACACGGTCAAAAGCAACACGAATGGATTGCATCTTATGCTTATAATTATTTAAATAAAATAAAGGCAGTATGCAGAGACATTAAAAGGAATTATATCGAGCAAATTAATTTATATTGAATTTCCACACCAAAGGAAAGGAAGCACACGAGCGAAACGTATCAGTGGTTCGCTAACACTAAGGTCCATTTAAGTATTACGTTCATAAAAAAGTATCCACATACCTTGTGCTGCCTACGAGTGTTCTTGAAGACGTGACATGTAATTCTGCATCGGATGCTACACTACACTACACTCAAATATACCATAGGAAGACCACGACACTAAGTATTTTACGAGCGAATGATTAAAGTCGAAGTCAAATGCGCGCCATATTGCGAAGGTCATGTGACTAGTTGCCGCCAATACAGATACTCTCGCTCAAGCTCACATGTATTTGACCAGACATAGTTACCCAGCCAAATGCATTGAATATCTCCGGTGTTAGGCCGGGCTATTACTACTCGATAAAATGCTACTTTTATTGCTATCATTTTACGTTATCTGTATTTCCATTAAAAGAAATAATTAATTACATCAGGTACAATAATTTTAAAAAATTGGAAATTTGTTACGTTTAAAGAAAGGAATTACGGATTGTATACTACGGTAATAATTTAATTAAATTAAATACAGGCATCTATGTTGCCTTGTGAAAGAAATTATCAGAACAAAATTTATTTAACTATCTATCCATATCGAAACAAATAAAATGCACATGCTACGGTTGTAAAAAAATTGTATTGTATTCAGATATTAAAATTAATGAATCTCTTAAGGCGACTGCAATAAAGAAATAATTACTTTGTTAGGCCCCAATGGGTGACGTAACATGCGACACGGTCAAAAGCAACACGAATGGATTGCATCTTATGTTTTAATTATTTAAATAAAATAAAGGCAATATACAGTGATATTAAAAGGAATTATATCCAGTAAATTAATTTATATTGAATTTCCACAGCAAAGGAAAGGAAGCCCACGAGCGAAACGTATCAGTGGTTCGGTAACACTAAGGTCCATTTAAGTATTACGTTCATAAAAAAGTATCCACATACCTTGTGCTGCCTACGAGTGTTCTGGAAGACGTGACATGTAATTCTGCATCGGATGTTACACTTCACTACACTCAAATATACGATTGGAAGACCACGGCACTACGTATTTTACGAGCGAATGATTAAAGTCGAAGTCAAATGCGCGCCATATTGCGAAGGTCAAATGACGTGGTGCCGCCAATACAGATACTCTCGGTCAAGCTCACATGTCTTTGACCAGAGACATAGTTTCCCAGCCAAATGCATTGAATATCCCCGGTGTTAGGCCGAACGGTTACTGAATGATCAAATGTTACTTTTATTGCTATCATTTTACGTTAATAATTTAATAAATTGTAATACACATCTTGATAGCGAAAGGAATTATCATGGAGAAAAAACTAAAGGTGTATTGCCATTTAAATAATAATTAAACACAACCAGGTACATCAATTTAAAAGAATTGGAATTTTGTTATGTTCAAATGAAGACATTACGGATTGTAGATTACGTTAATAATTGATTAAATTAAATACAGGCATCTATGGAACCTCGTGAAAGATATTATCAAAACCAAAATTATTTAACTATCTATCCGTATCGAAACTAATAATATACACAAGGTACGACTATAAAAAAGTTATATCGTATTCAGATATTAAAATTAATTAAACTTTTAATGCGACTGCAATAAAAAAATAATTAGTTAGTTAGCCCCGAATCGGTTACATAACATGCTACACGGTCAAATGCAACACCAACGGATTGCATTCATATGCTTATAATTATTTAAATAAAATAAAGGCAATAATCAGTCATATTAAAAGGAATTATATCGAGCAAATTAATTTATATTAAATTTCCACAGCAAAGGTAAGGAATCGCACGAGCGAAAGGTATCAGTAGTTCGCCAACACTAAGGTCCATTTACGCGCTGCATATTACGTTCATAAATAAGTTTCCACATACCTTGTGCTTCCCACGAGTGTTCTGGAAGACGTGACATGTAATTCTGCATCGGATGCTACACTTCACCGCACTTAAATATACGATTGAAAGACAACGACACCACTTATTTTACGAGCGAATGATTAAAGTGGAAATCAAATGCGCGCCATATTGCGTAGTTCATGTGACGTGGCGCCGCCACCACAGATACTTTCGCTCAAGCTCACATGGAGGTGTCTTTGACCAGAGACATAGTTACCCAGCCAAATGCATTGAATATCTCCGAGTTAGGCCGGATGGTTACTGCATGATTAAATACTACATTTATCGCTCTCATTTGACGTTAATAATTAATAAGTACGATTGGGGTGTTACATAAAAAATTACTCTAAAGCATTCGAGTTTGTAGTCAAAACAAAGTTTGTAGGTGTCAATGGGTTCATTTCTGACCCTCACTCTGTCAGTAAAGTTGTATTTCAGCCCCTATTGAACGGTATGGGGAAAATTTACTGAAAGGCCGTTACATAATAGTAATGAGTGAATAGCCCAGACCAGATTTGATTCCTGAGTTAGCAAGTCACTGAGTTTAGTTTTAACCCGTTTTTTGACCCTCTGAAGGTACTGGGTGTACATTTTTTTAGGGTGGTACAGGGTATATTTAATTGGCCTTTATCTATTTAAATGTTGTATCATTTTTAATGCTTTCAGTAGTTTAGGACTTTATTAAATTAGCGATCACAATATTTTTGACTCCCTTTTGATGATTAATTTTGGACAATTCATTGTTTTTGACGGTGATTATAGACGTTTCGATCAGCTATTGTGATCTCTGAGAGACAGACTGAAATAATAAGCCTATGGGGGCCAAAAGGTGAATAAAACAATATAAACTTACAAAGATTATTTAATAAAACCATCATAAATACAAATACTTTTTTTGCACGTGATGTGGAGCATTTCTGAGATTATCCTCCTTTTTAAAAATTAACTTCCGTGTCTAGAATAACAGTACTGTTAAAAGTTATAGGAATGATTAGAAAATGGGAGTCGTTTGTAATGTGGGAGGCTTTACATTTGACACAGAGGTCGATTAATCCGGCCGACATAACAACAAAATCAGCAGTTGTTGCATACTAATTTTATACACACATCAAAACAACCTTTACTATATTTTTTTTAAGAAAGTAAGTCAAGAGGTTCGAAAAATTCCAGAGACATTTAGTTTTTTAACTAAAAATTTATTTCAGTGTTGCCACATTCTTTTTGGAGAATATGAAAGATGGTAATGAAAAAGAGTAAGGGTTTTTCGTAGAATTTTGTTCTATGTTTTATAAACCATAAAAAATTAAAAATCATTTTAATCTCTCTTTTAATGAATTAATAGCAGAAAGAGACCTGATGACGTCATCAGATGTCAACGGCCACATTTTTTTTAGATAATTGACGGGATGTAAACAAGTGTCACTAAATGTTGTATTACTGAATCACTCATAAAACTTTTTAAAAATAATTCATATTCATGATAACTATATATAATTTACAGTTATAAATGGTTTGATAATTGACAAATAGAACAATGTGGCAGCACTGCATTGATAAACAATCGTAATATAGTAAAATAAATAAATAACTTTTTCAATATTTATTTTTCTTTCAAAGAATTTTTTTATAGAGATTAAATTTAGCTATGTTTGGAGCCTTGTGGCGTCTGTCGTCAACTGCCTTCAGGTAAACAGCACGTAAATTTACATTATTTAATAAATGAAATATCGAGTGATGGATTGTCACGATCATGTCTTACACACGGACATTTCTTTTTGGCTCACGTAATCACGACAGTAATTATTTCTCGTATTAGCGTCCATCGAGGAGAAGTCGGCAGCCCTGGCGAACTGTCAACACGTTGCTGGCTTCTTCATTTGCAAATATTCCTCAGCCCTTTCAAACACCCGTGGCACGGCTTCGACGCCCTGGAGGCTGATGAACGGGAGCAATGGCGTTGGCGGAGGAAGAATTTATATTATTTTTGGAAACAACACGTGTGTCAACGTATTTGCTCCCTACGTGGAGAACTAATGCAAACAGTCCTCAAACATACACAGTATTACAATAGCTGCTAATTATACTGTTCATGTAGAACCTTCAAATAGATTTCTCCTCTTGTTACAAATGATAATACAAATAAAGAAAATACGCGGAAGTGTTGTTAACAAGACAATAAAATATAAAAGCAAAATTAAAATGAAAATTTATGTCTGAATAAAAATTAATAATAAGGAAGATAGCGAAATACAGTCAAAAGGAGTGATAATATAAATACCACACAACGTTACTGGCATTCTTGTTCCTTTCTTCAGGTGCAAAGTAGAGCACCTAGAGTGACACAACTGCTAAAACGGCTTTTGAGTTTTGTCAACTGTCAAGTGCAATTGTGTCGCTAAAAAGGTTTTTCGATGGATGTCCTCCGTTGATAGAAACTAATTTCTCAATACACTCAAAAACATTTACTTCTTTTTTTTTTAGGGAAACAGGCTACATGAGGGTGTTCCACATTGAGCAACTCCCCTTTAATAGCATAGGAAGGTATTTGAAAGGGGGGATGCGGAAGGGTAGAGGAAAGTAGCCAAGGTTTACTAGGGCCCCCGGGCTATATTTTAAGGATCCTACACGGCATTCGCCTAAAGAAATGCAGGGAAAACCTTAGAAAAACCTGCATCGGGTAGGTCGGGCATTGGGTACTTGTCCCACGCCCTTCCGATAGCGGGGGAGGAGTTTGTTGTGGGGACGCAGCATTCCCTTCTCCGTGCCTCGACCAGTATAGGAGGCAGCTGGCCGACAATTCCAATGGGAATAGCGAACAACTCTTACCGTATGCCCAAGGTCTGTGACCCCGGAACATACACCTCTCAGAACAGGCCGAGGTGCCTCGGCTTGTGGGAACCTTAGTTCAAAAACGGAGAGGAAAAAGCATACCCAAAGGTAGCCCTTCGTATCTCTCCTAAAAGGTTCTGCGAGAGAATGCCCGACCTATCCGATGCAGGTTTTTCTAAGGTTTTCCCTGCATTTCTTTAGGCGAATGCCGGGTAGGATCCTTAAAATATAGCCCGGGGGCCCTAGTAACCCTTGGCTACCTTCCTCTACCCTTCCGCATCCTCCCTTTCAAATCCCTTCCTATGCTATTAAAGGGGAGTTGCCCAATGTGGATCACCCTCATGCAGCCTGTTGCCCTAAAAAAAAAAAAAATTACAAATTCATATAAACTGCAAGAGGGTATTTGAAAACTGAATGTAAGGAAAGGCCAACATAAAAAAAACTATAACATTTGTGTAAAATGGTACTCATTTTATTTACTCTAAAGAATCTTTAGTATACTCTACTTATTTGTGTAGCATTTATCATCAGACTCATTTGTCACAAATTTTTCAAATCTACTGTAATTTATTTGCTTTCTTCATTACTGATTAAAATAAGTAGTTAAGCAGAGATACAGGTTGGAAATAAAATATAAACATTTCAGGATTGAAAATTGTTATACTAAAATTTACAGTTGGAACTTTAACATGAGCACTTGAGTCTTGTCAATACTGATTCGACCAAAATTAATTATAAAAATATATATTTACATCAGGCATTCCTTCATACTGATGTGTGACTCTCTATGTTCATTATAGTAAATTGTATAGAATTATTTTTTTGCAATCCACTGAAATTGAGGAAGTTCCTAGTCCCACAAATGACACAAATAGATAAGTGTCGTTTCTTCTGGGAAATCAACTGATAATTTATGTTGTAATCGTTCTAAACTATAACGGATACGCTTTCATCATTCGCCAACAATCAAACGCAATAAATCAGTTTCCATGCAATTTGTCAATAAAATGTACGCTGTCGTGGAAACTGCGTAGTATATTCTGCAATCGAAATAATTACCGTTAATGTTAGCCTAATTCAAATAATTGTAAAGGAATATTAAAGAACGTAATTGAAAATTCTATAAATTGCCATTTGCAATTATAGTCCACGATCTTAATATCAATACGAGGGCAACTAAGGGTGAGCACAACCTATTTCTCGTCTACATCCATTAATATGTGTAATAACACTATCTGTCAAAATTCGGAGATAATCGTCGAGTGTCATATTGGTATTTGTATGCGATAATAGACGTCACCAACTCAAGGATTTACGCACGAAAGTTTGACGTCGAAATGGGAAATTAGTCAAATCAAATAGATATAAACAAATTTTCTGCCGCTTTCTTGGTGAGAATAGACTTATAATTGTTTTATGGTAATTATTTTCGTAATAATAATGTTACTTTACAATGTTTAGAAGCACCACTTAAGAATTTTTAAATGCTAATATCTCGATAATTATACATTTTTCACATACATGTTACATTGTTCATTGAAACTATCAATATTATCTAAAAATGGAAAATAAAATATAAATAAGCTGCTTACATCACCGAAAATTTAGGCTAAACTATGATAAAACTCTTAAATGTTTGAAATTGGTAACTATGTATTAGCTATAGCATACATATCACATATTTATTTCATATCAATATACATAAATTTAGTCATTAAGTTCATTCTCTGTAATATTATTGTATTTTGACATGTTGCTATTAGCGATGTGGTGATGCTGTGCTCAATTATAGTTAATTAAAGTTTCCTTACAAGTTAACATGTCACTTTCATTAGTCTCTTTAAACACAGATAGATAATCGATCATTTTCTCCGTCCAATAAAAGAAATTAATATATTAATAAATACTTTGATATTAATATGTTTCGTTTGAATAATGCAACGTCCCCCCTGATTATGTTTTAATGCCAGCGTAAACTGTTTGTTATCTCAAATGAACATATAACACTGTCGTTATCAGTAAATCGAAATTACGAAATGAGACGTGATAATTCCCTTCTGAAGCCGTGGTTTAAGAGTCTTTGGAGTGCAGAAGTACAGCTTAGTGAGTCTCTGGGCAGGGTTCAACTTTTAAGTTACGCAAAAACGTCAGTCACTAGGTTATTCTTGGGAGGAGCATAGTGACGACAATGTCACGCGCCGTGGCGTCACTTACTCCTACAATTCACAACTCGCCATCTGAAAGCAAATTAAGTCCTACGTCGACTTGCAACACAAGGAAGCCCTCTTCCATCAAACGTACAGTCTGTACGTTACGCATGAACGAACAATTTGCAGTTCTCTACTTTCAGTTAGAACTCAGCCATTGCTTGATAAATACCTACACGTCAAGCTGCCTGCTAAACTGGTCGAGGTACGGAGAAGGGAATGCTGCGTCCCCACAGCAAACTCCTCCCCCACTATCGGAAGGGCGTGGGACAAGTACCCAATGCCCGACCTACCTGATGCAGGTTTTTCTAGGGTTTTCCCTGCATTACTTTTAGGCGAATTGCCGGGTAGAATCGTTAAACCATAGCCCGGGGGCTCTAGTTAACCCTTGGCTACCTTCCTCTACCCTTCCGCATTCCCCCTTTCAAATCCCTTCCAATGCTATTAAAGGGGAGTTGCCCAACGTGGATTACCCTCATGTAGCCTGTTGCCCTAAAAAAAATCCCTAGAGAATTCTCTCGCAGGTAAACCTTCCCAGAGAGCTCTGGCGGGGGCCACCTTTGGGGATGCCTTCACAACTCTCTGGTTTTTTGGACTAAGGTTCCCACATGCCGAGGCACCTCGGTCTGTTTCGAGAGGTGTACGTTCCGGGGTCGCAGACTTTGGGCATACGGTAAGAGTTGTCCGCTATTCCTATTGGAATAGTCGGCCAGCTGCCTCGTTAACTGGCCAAGGCATGGCGAGGGGTAAGCTGCGACCCCACAGAAAATCCCTCTCCCACCATCGGAAGGGCGTGGGACAAGTACCAAATGTCCGACCTACCTGATGCAGGTTTTATAGGGTTTGTCCTGCATTACTTTTAGGCGAATGCCGGGTAGAATCCTAAAACTATAGCCTGGGGGCCCTAGTTAACCCGTGGCTACCATCCTCCACCCTTCCGCATCCCCCCTTTCAAATCCTTTCCTATGCCATAAGAGGGGAGTTGCCCAACGTGGATTACCCTCATGTAGCTTGTTGCCCTAAAAATAATCCCTTCCTATGCTATTAAAGGGGAGTTGCCACCAAGTGGATTACCCTCATGTAGGAGTAATCCCCAAACCAAACACAAGTATTTTATATTTCAGTTATGTACTTGTTTCTAGTCTTTAATTGCGGTCATTTTCGAGAAACAATAATGTTAAATAATTTCCAGAAGAAGCAATATGAAGGAAATATTTTTGTATGGCTATGATCATATCTAAAATATATCGGTGAAGTTTTTCTTACACTTAAGTATCAAATCAAACCGTTGTAGAAAATAAAATCGATTTTAACTCAATTAGATTTTCATTTATTATATTAGTCGTCTTTGTTTTGGCAGTTACAGGGTCCTGAGGTTCATCCCCGTTGAGGCCTCTCCCTTTCAACATCATATGAAGAGAACGAAAAGGAGAACAAGGAAGCGAAGGGTTAACTAGCGCCCATTTCTGTGGAAACGTAAAAATAAATCAGAAATGAAGCGTGGTAATTCTCTAGAAATTACAGCTTTTCCGATAGTCACGAGTCTTTATAAAAGCAAAGTTACATCATCTCTACTTCTCCCGTTTATCTGCGATTCAACTTTTGAATCAACAACCTCAGAAAACGTAACAGGCGGAAGTTACGCCAGGTTTTGAGGTCTATGATAATGCTAATAGCGACCTTCGTACAGAGGTGTATGACTGCTTTGCACACACAAAGCAGATAAGTAGTCGACGCTGCCTGATAACCACAAACTTACGGAGAATTTTAGTCAGAGGTAAGAGGTTAGATTCGTCGCATTCAAGACGGAAACGACATTAACAACCATAAGTTGGTGCCCTAGGAAGCTACAGAAACGTTGCGTGCTTTATGAATTTACCCTGTTTCTTCTTCTGTTACGTTGGTTTAAAATATCCCCGATCCTTTACTATTAAGCTAACTTCTTTGGTTTTAAGTTAATATTTTTTATTATACGCTAAATATTGTTCCACATTTTTCAAAAAGCTTAAGCTAAATAAATGGGAGCCAACTTCTATGCAGATATACTTGTGCTATGACGTCACCGCTGGTGCTCCCAAACACATCTAGCCCCTGGTCTGTTTTTGGCTATTTGATTATAATATGATTGTTATAAAATAAGTATAGCTTCTCTCTTGTTAATATCATCTTACCTGCAACCAAATTTCAGATTTGCCCTAAATTTTACGACGTCTAAACACCGGTTTTCTTTAATTGTTTTTTCGTTTAAAGTCAATATTGACCGGGTTTTTTTTATCCCTTTTGCTCCCTGAAAATCTTATCACGAACTTTTTTAATGATTTTGATTCTTCTTACTAAGCTTCGAAAGTGAACAGTCGCAATTTTTGTCCGAGATTCGACCTTGGAAAGCAGCAATGGAAGCGAAACAAATGCATTCATAATATCCATGAACTTCCCGGAAACGTGACAGATTAGAAGAAGAAAAAAACCACAGCAAGAAGCAAGTCAGGTACTAGGCAAACTAAGGTATATTATCGTGTGCTTGAATATTAACATAACGTTTTACTCATTTAATGGTCGTTTTTTAAAAAATAAATCGTACAGGAGTTTAAATTAAATAATTTAATATTTGTTTATGTTTTGAGTGGTTTCGTGTTCCGGTTGTTAATAGACTAGTATCAGTACATAAGCTGTTTTAAGTGTTGTCAGTTTCATAACGCCTTTATTGATTATATAGTATTTTCCCACAATATGCATTTTAGATATCACCACATGGTTCGTAAATATCTTCGGCTGTTCTACTAGTTGGATTCACAAACAACAAAACAATATATCAATAGGCTAATTCAATTAGGCAGGAATTTTCTGAACTTCTATGACGTTTGCTTGACAATTTTTTTTTGCTAATAAAAAACTATTATTACCGTTATTATACCAAATATATTTCACAAGCCAAGATAACTTAAAAGTTGAAATTTATATGACTTGTATTGAATATAATTAATGAAAATTGGCCAATAGAATTAAAATTTACAACTAAAATACGTAACGTTTCGATCTACAGACGTATCTTATTAAAGAAACATTTAAATACGTTGCAAATTTGAATAAAACAATTCAATAGATATAATTTAGACATCCTCCATCAACTTCTATGACCATGTCTAAATTTGAATCTGGTAAGATTCTTAATTAATTTTGTTGGTGAGGACATGAGTATTCCTTTCGTGCTCTTTTCAAAAAAATAATTTCGTTAATTGCACGTGGGATTCGTAAATATAAGCAAAAAACTTAAGTTATGATTGGTTGCAGACGTACACACAACAATAGCGAAGGGAAAAGTGAAAATAGTTGTATTTAAGGATCTTGATTTCCCAAGACTTGGAATTATTCATGAGCGAGGGCTATTCTCTCGCAGGCAGAACCTGCGAGGGATGTTCTCTCGTAGGCAGAACCTTGTAGGAGAGACATGAAGGGGCTGCCTTTGGGGATGCCTTTTCACCTCTCCGATTTTGAACTAAGATTCCCACAAGCCGACGCACCTCGGCCTGTTTTGAGAGGTGTATGTTCGGGGGTCGCAGACCTTGGGCATACGGTAAGAGTTGTTATCTGTTCCCATTGGAACAGTCGGCCAGCTGCCTCCTAAACTGGTCGAGGCACGGAGAAGGGAATGCTGCGTCCCCACAGCAAACTCCTCTCCCGCTATCGGAAGGGCGTGGGACAAGTACCCAATGCCCGACCTACCTGATGCAGGTTTTCTAGAGTTTGTCCTGCATTACTTTTAGGCGAATGCTGGGTAGGATCCTTAAACTATAGCCCGGGGGCCCTAGTTAACCCTTGGCTACCTTCCTCTTCCCTTCCACATCCCCCTTTTCAAATCATTTCCTATGCTATTAAAGGGGAGTTGCCACCATGTGGATTACCCTCATGTAACCTGTTACCCTTAAAAAAAAATATTCATGAAAATAAAACTTTTTTTCCAAAGTCAGAATAGGCTACTAATGTTATTAATATGTTATGGAATTGAAAGTGAAAGCGGAAAATTATTTTGTAAAATATTGGCAAGGGCACACAGTATGTAAGCCGTAAAATCATGTTGGATTTCTACAGATATCAGGAAATTAGTATTGCATAAAACATTGTAGCGCATCTTCAAAATCGACATGACTAACAGGAAGACGATCTTTTATTTTTAAGTTTGATGATGTGAACAATACAATTGTAGTAATATTCAGATACAAAGACAGAACCGTAAGTAATTAACTTTTGGACGTAGAAGCTTGTTTAACTTTAATCATATGGATTTAAGAATAGATATTGTTTAGTCTTGGAACTGACCAGGAACTGACGCACGCAATGACCAAGTTACACGTCACCTTAATGACGTAGGGAGATACGGAAAGCTTTTAAGACCAAGGGCGTCAGTTTCAGAGACGAATAGGTTTAGTTTGCCATTAGTGAGTGAACAGAGCTGTAGTTATCAGTGATTTCGATTGCACTTTTGGTTAACTGCCTTCACATATTTCCAGTATTGAGGTATGTAAATTATTAAATTCTATATCTTGCGCAGGTCTTTTGAAGGCTAATCTTTACTGTCCGGAACTTCTTCGAAAATTTTTTTTCGCGTGTTTGGATATTCGTTTAATGTCACTCGAGAACGAACACTATAAGAACGAAACAAGAGTTTTTTCCATACGTCCAATTATATGAGGTTAAGTATTAGGCCACGATATTTTCAAAATGTAAACATCTTGTAACGTGACATTATCTCAAGCATTCGTAGTTTCCTAATATTGTTTTAATCATAAACACCCTAACTTGCGTGTTTTGCTGTCTTATTTAACATTTTTACAGAATCGATACTATTTTTATGTCAAACGTCAATAAACATAAATTTACTTACAAGTCATAATAATTGAACAAATTTTTGATAGCTTTCATTCCATAATTCACTGACCAAATATTAGTGTTAACATAAAGTAAAACTCTTATTGATTTGTTTCTTAAAACTCAACACTTTATGCCTAAAATCTGTGTGGCACAATTTTTCTCGTGAAAGGAAATATAATTATGAAATTGTTTTATAGGATATTGTACAACAATATATATATATATATATATATATATATTCTTGTCTTGCTTTGAAAGTATTTACAAAACCTTGCATTGTTTATGTTTTACTGATTTTGTAATTTTCATTGCTCTGCGTGTAACTTGTGTTAAAAAGTTATCTTCAAATGTTTCTGTGCAAAACAAAAGTGAGTTGTACTGTTTTTGTCAAATTTCCATTACATATTACAGGCATTTGCATTAATACTTTTTATAACCTAAATTATTATAGGTTCTTTTTTCTAATTTTATTATGATATAAAATTTTGATTTAAATATGAATGAATCTGAATATTATATGTATTTATGATTGAAGTTGTAATATGTATTTCATTGTATTGATGTTTTAATATTATTTAAGTTACATTTTTTTTTTCAGCATTGAGCAATGAGTTATCCAGGCTATCCGAGCTATCCCGGTTATCCTCAGGTAAAGATCTTGATGTTTATATTTTAACAACTAACATCTGCCTTAATATCTGTGAGCAAAAACTTGCTTTGTGCAATTTTTAAGTAGCTTTATTTCCTCTTTTATTTTCAAGGGTTCAGGAGTACCACAACCCACTCCAGGTGGCTACCCTAACCCGTATCATGCTACCACGCAGCTTAGTTATCCACTCTATCCATCAACTCCTGGGGGCCAACCCACTCCAGGGGCACCAACTGCAATGCCTCAGCCTGGTACTCAACCATCTTGTTACCAAGGATATGGGTTTGATTCACAGGCCCCTACATCATTTGGCATGCCTCCTTTCCCAAACCAATCAATGACCACACCCCAGTCCGCTCCTTATCCTAACCAGTCTATGCCGACTCCACAAGCTGCTCCTTATCCCAACCAGTCTATGCCGACTCCACAAGCTGCTCCTTATCCCAGTCATCCAATGTCTGCTGGTCAAACCTCTCCATATCCTCAACCAATGCCTACCTCACACTCAGCTTCATACCCAAGCCAACCAGCAGCCTCACAGCCAGGGCCCTACTCCAGTCAGCCAGGAGCATACCCTCATGGAAATTCAAGTTGTTATCCAAGTGTACCTGCCTCCCAACAGCATAGTGCCTACCCCAAAGCTCCAAGTCCTTATTCCAGTCATAGCTCATATGGGGGGAGCCACTCAACTAGTGGGTCAGCACATGTTGGAGTCAGTCATGCACACTATTCCAAGGTGAGAAAAGTTTCAGAATTCTCAATCTATAATCATGCAAATTAAAAGTATCCATCAGTAAATGTATAAGTTCTAGCCAACAACACAATCCAATCTATGAGAAATTACCTAAATTCATTTCTGTGTTGTGATTTTAGTACCTTAAATTGCATTCTTTGGAAGTAATTTATATCTTAAAATTTGTTTTCCCAACTGAATTCCAGATATATACATATATAATTTTATAAAATAGACTGGTTTAATCTATACAGTCCCAATACAACCAAATCACTTTTGAAAGGACAGAAAATTAAATTTTGCTTTGAATTACTGTGTTAGAAGTTCTCATTTCCCTACACATTTCCTCACAAATATCCTGAAATATGATCCTTAAATTTCATATGCTTTAAAACTGAATAACTGCATGAAAAAATCAATTTTGTTTCGATTGCCAAATAAATAAGTAAATAGATAGAAGCCAGTAGCTATATTCTAATTTATGATGTATTAATAATAATTAAACATTTACAATGGCTTTTTACTGTAATTTCAATTAATTATGGAATGCATTGTTAACTTATATTTTCATGTTCTGCATGTGTTGGGGTTACTCCATGTTAGTTCAACCATGATATGACACCCGTCATCTCAGATTTGGATTTGAAATTTCTGTTTGATCCTTTTATGGATTTAAGTAGGCATACAAAATATTTTTTTCTCTATGTCAAACAGTTTTCGATGATATTCCTCTTAGTTTGGATCTCTGTAATTAATTTTTTTTATAATTCACATTTCAGGATTTTTTTCTAGTATGGGATAATTGACATTTTTCTGAGTTACTTACATATGTATCTACAAAAAAATTTCATCCACTTAAGTCAGTTAATAGGGAAGATATAATTTCTTTTGTATAAATTGTGTAAAAGTTTGAAATTCCAAAAATGATAAGTTGTAAAAACTAAGCAGTTTGACATAGAGGTAATTATTTTGTATTCTGACATATAAAGGTAACTAACAAAACATGTGTTCACGGATGTCATTTTTTGTTGTTAAGACATTGAATGATGTTAGAATGACCATAATTATTTAAAACCTTCTGCTTTAAAATAGTCGCAATATAAAATTCTCTTTAAACTTAAAATTTTGTGTACAATTCTTACTGTTGAATACCATTAATTATTGGTCTTCATTTTTCCTAGTTTTATTGATAAGGTATATTATCTTAATAAAATTTGTATTTAACAATCTTTCTTTGTCTCTTCAATCAATTTAGTTTAACATTCAAACTACTTCATTGATTGTGATTATAAAAAATATTTTAATTCCAAAAATGCTAAAAATAAATTACAAAAGGTTTGTGATTACAACCATAAAAACATTTACTGAAAGACAGGCAAACAAACATGTATAATAGTTCCCACTTCATGCTTTGAATATATAAGTTTCCTGAGAGACTTTATATGAATAAAATAGTAACAAAAAACCATTTTTAATCATTTAAATGGTAAATATTCTAGTACTTGATCTTTTTTAAATAGTTTAATTAGCATGCCAAGAATTCTTAATTAAATTCGTAATCAATTATAAATGCAGATATCAATTTTACTAACTTTATATATTACAATAGTGAACTCTCTCTGTAATAAACAAATTACACTATAAAAATATTAGATAAACAGGGGTAAGACAAAATAAAAACAGAGATTGAGAGTTTTCTCAATATAGAAGTTGACGTCTTTAATTGTGTATGAAATGAATAAATTTTCAGGTGTGTGATCCCTTTCTTCAACAGATTATTTGTTTCACAATCTTAAGTCATCTTGTTGTGATGAATTGTAGTACCAACTAACTGTTGAAGGAGAAGGGTCACAACCTAAATCAATTATATGAATCTCTATTTAGTAGAATCAGTAGTTTGCACTTAGGTAATGTGTTGATGCATATGAAATGCACAAATAAAAAAAATACAAATTAGTAATAATAAAATTGTAAAAACAAATTGCTTTGTACTCCCAGATACATACAAAAACAGAAAATCCATGTGTAAAAATAAAATATATAAGCAACACCCATTGGTTGATTTCATATGGATTGATCATAATCCACATTCCTTTTATCATTTGACTGCCATTAATTATTGTTATATAATATTAACTGTGAATTTCATTGTAGAAAAATATATTCAATAATTATAATGTTTCTTTGTAGGGAAACCCTACTGTGAGACCTGCTCCTGGTTTCAATGCACGACAGGATGCTGAAGTTCTGCGAAAGGCCATGAAAGGATTGGGAACTGATGAAAAGGCCATAATCAATGTTTTGTGCAAAAGAACTAATATCCAGAGACAGGAAATAGCAATACAGTTCAAAACCTTATATGGGAAGGTATGACTTAAAAATTTAATAAGGCTATCTTTTATAGTCTGTAGATGTAGTATATATTATTTTTCTTCTTTGGAGAATATTGCATTTAATTAAACTAAATTAATTGTAATTAGTGTAAAATGGCCAAAAGTAAGAGTTTATACAACATTAAAAGTCACTATTAAGTACATTATGTTTCTTCCTTATACTTATGGACCTCTTTAGTTGTATATAAAAATTAATAAATAAATATAATGAAAGAGACATGACAGGCTTACTTACATAATTAAAAAATATTAATTGTTCTATTGTAATTGTCAAGTATTGTCTCAAATTTTAATAATAAAGAAAACTGTGCCCTTATGTAAATTTTCCCAATTTTCCTCTTTGACAAATCTTAAACTACTCAAATTAAATTTAACTTACCCATTCAAATATGTAATCAATATTTTACTATCACAGGATCTCATATCAGATTTGAAGGGTGAGTTGAGTGGAAGATTTGAAGATCTTGTGGTAGCACTCATGACACCCTTGCCTCAGTTCTATGCCAAGGAAGTTCATGATGCAATCAGTGGTATTGGTACAGATGAAGCTGCAATAATTGAAATACTGTGTACATTAAGCAACCATGAACTTCTAACTATTCGCCAAGCTTATCAAGCTAGTGAGTAAATCAAATTTAGTGTTTGAGAATTTTATTTACTTATTGTAAAATGATCTTAAAAAATTTTTTAAGTTTACTGACAAAATAACATTTTTATTTTTAATACTTATTGTGCCAATAAAGTTAACTGACAAGGTGTCCAAATTGAAAAAATATATTTACATTAACAATAATATAAAATATCTCAAAGATGAACATTTTCAATATTTTAATATTTGTTTAGTTTTAATTAAAAGACTTTAATCTTATTCATGAAACTTTTGTTTTTCTTATTTTTTCAGTGTACAAATCTTCAATGGAAAATGATCTTTCCAGTGATACTTCTGGAAATTTCAAACGCCTTTTACGCTCACTTTGCACTGTAAGTAAAAAACTTCAATTAATTTATACGTTCTTACCTTTTGTATTCATTGTTTCACTTTATATTTAGGGAAATTTAAGTTGTCCAATAAATGGGGAAACTGCATTATTCTCGCAACCTCTTTATGTGCTATAAAATAATAACTTGTTGACTGAATTTAATTAAATTTTTTATTCTTCTCAACCTCTATTGGTTATGTTATAGGCTAACCGTGATCAAAATTACAGCATTGATGCCGGGTTAGCCACACAAGATGCACAGGCATTGCTTAGGGCAGGTAATGACACAAAATCTCTTATAAAATCTGAGTCTATCTAAGATAGGCAAATTGAAAGGGTTCAATCTTGACAGACAATTTGTTAGTCTTTAACAAAGAGAATGCCATTGAATGATTTGACTTTAAATGGACAGTTGAATTACTTTTATTATCTTCACATAATTCACTATCAGGTTTATAATTAATTTTTAAGTCAATGGTGAATTATTGAATATAAAAAAATAAATTGGCCGTAAATGTCTTATTTAAGAAACTGTAACACATTTCAGGTGAACTTCGTTTTGGAACTGACGAATCTACATTTAATGCCATTTTGTGTTCAAGAAGTTTTCCACAGTTACGACAGGTGTTCATTGAATATGAGCGCCTAACTGGGCATGATTTTGAGAAAGCTGTAAAGAAAGAATTTTCTGGAGATATAGAGGCTGGTTTGCTTGCAATAGGTATGTGAAGTACAATTCCATTCATTGAGCTAAGATACATGTTTCATATTGAACTACAATGTAATACTTTTCGTTTCTTTAGTCAAAACTGTTCGCAACAAGGCTAGCTTCTTTGCTGAAAGACTTCACGACAGTATGGTTGGAATGGGCACAAAGGACAGAACACTGATACGCATTATGGCAACTCGGTGTGAAATTGATATGGAGGACATAAAGCAGGCCTTTGCAAGTCGTTATGGGAAAACATTGGACAGTTTCATCTCGGTAAGGTTGACATAGCGTGTGTGAAAATATTTTAATCCACTAAATTGCTATAAAGATTGTAATATATGTAAATATATAAATAATGAGTTTCACCAATCTTCAGTCCACAATTTATTCAAATATGTCAAATTACACAGAAGTTTTCAGCTGTAACCCATCTGTTAAAAGAAATTGTATTCATACATAAATCCGTTAGACTTAAAATCTAGAAGTATTCAAAAAAGGTTGAACAATGATATATTTGCTATTTACCTGTTTAATTTATCCAATTCAAAAATCACAATACACCCTTGTAACTAAGCATAATTCACACGAGAGATTATCCACAAAGTTATGCTTAAATAATTATCAATTGTCTTTATTTAAGTGCAACCACGCAGATTCTCTTGTGTGAATTATGCTAAGTTACAAGGTTGTATTGTGAGTTTTGAAATGGAGAAGTTAAAATGAGACGATTGTTTAGCAAATATACCATCTGTCCTTTTTTAATACTTCTAGATTTGAAGTCTGACAGATTTCTGTATGAAAAAAATTTCTTTTTACAGGTGAATATGGCTGGATTACAGCTGAAAGCTGTATCATTTGACAGAAGTATTTGTTATTTGAATAAATTGTGGACTGAAGATTGGTGAAACTCATTATTAAATATTTAACTGTAAACAGTTAATTTGTCAGTTTTAATGTCATGATTGGACAGTTACCAAACTTAATATCCTTAAAAAATATCCACTGTGCCTAACATAGTTCTATATTTTTGGAAATAGTAATTAACCACATATGTTCCAAATATTCAAGGAAAAGAAGAAAATACTGTGCATATTATCGTGTAGTGTTTCATTTGAAGCAGACTGTATTTGATACAGATTAGGTAGACTGTATTTGATGTTATAATAGTTTAATAACCTACTAATCATCATGATTTTAAAATTTATAAGCTTTTGGCATCTTTTGCCATTTTAAAATTTGAATTCTGACCACTATAGTACTACCTTTCTTATTGGCCAAATACAAATTTAGAAATCACAAACAGTGCCAAAAGCTTATAAATTTTAAAATTGTGACTGATAAGTTGGTTTTTGAACTATAATAACACTATAGGGCACAGTTGCAAGGAAATAGTTGACAATCCCATAATTTTATTTTAAATAGTCCTGGTTAAATAGTTATTTACTACTACCCATTCAGAAATATTATTTAGGTAATATAATTTTAATGGGCTTGGTTTCACTGACAAGTAGCCAACAAAGAGATAAAACTAGTTGATAATGTGTGGTATTTATTTTATCACTTAATTTTGTGTTAGTTTGCTATGTAGTTATCTGTTTGTTAATTTTAATGTAATATACACAATTTTTAGTTTGAAAAGTATACTTTAATATATATATATATATATATATATATTATACATTAAATATTTAATTCATAGATTGCAAATTTGAAAATTCTGTTTCAACTTTTTTTTAAGGGTGACACATCTGGAGACTACAAGAAAGCCTTACTTGCTTTATTATAAGTGCAGATGTATTATGGTAATTCCAATCTGCAATTATGAAATGTAGTACTACATTAATAATTTTGAAGTTACATATATCGTGAACATGGTTTATTATATTAAGTGTGCAGTGCATAAAAGCAATTTTGTGTGTTTCTGAAGACATCTATCTCATTCTAACAGAAAATTTCTGCATAATGTCATCACAGTTGAGCTATGCATTATTTTTTACTAATAATTATCATCAACTCAATTTCACTGTGTCTTTGTCCCTACTTATATGTATATTTATTACTTTTTCATAGTTAAGTATCAGCAGCTCTGAATTCGGAAGCTGCTAAAACAAATGTTCACTTTTAAACATAATTTACATAATATTTCACTCTTAATTACATAAAGCCAAATAACTTCCAATCAATTATTTGTGTAATTCATATTTAGAAAAATTATAATTCCTAATAGCATTTTTCTGCTATCAAAAATTAAAGCCACATGTATTAGGATTAATGTTGGGTGTTGAAAGTGAAGTACAAAATATGCAGCCATTAAAAATTTATTACAATGGTACTTCCCATAGTTAGGTGGAGGTTTTTGGTACATGAAATGATCTGAATTTTAGCGTAGGAAATTTAAGTACTTAAAAGTAACTATCCCAGTGCCATAATTTTTAGCAAATCTTTTGCTTTCCATCAGAAAGTAATAATATATTTTCATATTTACCTTACAATGGAGACAAGGGTGGTTGGGAAAAGGTTATTATGGATTCAAATAGTTTTTAACCACCATTTGTCAAATATAAAGTTAAAAAGCTACAATTTTTATACACTTGATTTAATTCCTTATATGAAAAGAACCTATGAATTATTCACTCTAAATGTTATCTTCCATTTGAAATTTATATATATATACATATTTGTTAATGTTAAATGAAATTATAGCTTTCAGTGTTTATAATCAAATGTATTTTATGACTTGTTAAAATGCTGCCTTTTTGCCTTAAATTGTTGGTACTTTGCTTAAATATTCTTGGTGCTTATTGTTAAAGACTCAATAAAATTATATATGCTATGAACTGTATTTCTTAAATAATTTCCTCGCCTTCTAAAATGTTCCAAAAGTAAATGTTTTTATGCCAATATTTTATCTATAAATTGGTAGGTTAATTTACTGCTACTAAAATCAATTAGTTGTCACAAGGTGCTAAATGTTTGGTTAAACAAGTTCAACTTCATTGCCATTTCACAAGTAATATTTCTATCTTGCTAAAGATCAAGCTCGTGATGATTAGCTATTTTTCTGATACAAATATACTTTCCAACTGACCTTAAATATTTGCAATAAATATATCTAGGTACATTGAACAATTACACAGAATGGTCATTGATTTACAGTAGAAACATTTTAGTCTTTTACAGTCAGTCATGTGCTTTACAATTCTCTGGCACTTAAAATATTGTAAAAACAAGGAATAAAATGTATTACTTTCATGTAAGTTAGAAAATATTTTATATTCTGCAATAAATTATCTGTTACAATATAGAAAATGTCATACATTAGAAATCATTTCAGCTTATATATGAAAATTTATATGAAATTTTAATATTTATGTACATTGAGCTAATTCAAATATGTAGTAAAGTGAAATTAGAATCTTAATTTTTGAAGATTCCAACCATTGTTTTCAACTTTGATGAGCACCAATATAGTGGTCCTATAGAAGAGATTATTTTGTACTTGTTTCCAATACCACTACAAGGAAAATTCTTTAATTTGCTAAACATATTCATATGTACAATTATACAATTGGACTTTGTTTTGGCTATCTTCTGTCTGAGTTAAGTACTTTGACAACAAGGAACCCAACTGCCGTGGCTGCAGCAAGTCCCAGACCTGCCTTCCACCACACAACTGAATCACTTGAAAATATTCCCAGTTGCTTCAAGTGCCTGAAAAAATCAACGGATATCTTAACCATCACAAAATTATATTGGTATAAATATTTTATTAATGTTGAAGACATATGTGATTTGACTTTTTTCCTGTCATGTTAAGAAAACAAAAATTAATAGCTTTTTCATAAAAATACTATCATATTAAACTCAAACTGCCATAAGAAAACAAAATAATGCAATTTATAACTAAGAAATAAATAGTTCTGAAATAACCATGCATTACTTTCTACAGAAAAATCTTGCAAATAAATGTTTTGTGCAGTATTACAAAGATTGATATATTTTAAACTCTTCCCCTATATAGTCATTACAACAACAAAAAAACAATTTAACTCATTAAAAAGAATTTTCTGAAAGTTTATTGACAATAGAGTGGTAGAAGATCTTTTGAGTTCTCTATAATCTAGAAGTTAACCAATAATTTGGAAAAGTAGTACTAGAGAAAAATAAAAACTTTGTTTTGAAGGATTGAGGAAAGGGACTTGCAGTTATAGTTTGAGGACTCTAGCAGTCCTACAGACAGAAAAATTATTTTATTCTATACAGTCTCTCACCTGTTTCTAGATGTGATGGTACTTATTCTTAATTCGTCACCTGGTTAGTGTGGTATGTTGTTTTTTAATTAGCTGACAAAATCAACAAAGATCACAGAAACGTAATTTAGAATTAATTTTTGTTTCCTGTTTTGGAAATATGTTCTCTTACTTTTGGTTTCTCAAAAATGTTTTTATTTATATTTATTATTATGAAACACATTGTTTTTAGTTTTACAGTATTCACCCAAATTTGTGTTTAAGTAAAAACAAGATAATTAATATACTCTTTTTTAATATAAGTATTCAGCTTGAGTGCTGTATTTACTGTTATCATCTAATTCCCACCCAGCTTCTTTTAAAACTACATTATTCTGTCTGTTCACATACTTGATCAATACGTTTACTTTTATTAGTAAAATTTACGAAAATAATCCAAGGCAAACAATATATTTGCAAAATAACTCGGTAGGAATTGAAAGCAATTGATTGCAAATTTTCGTTCACTCTCAATTTTGAATTTATTATACTAAATTACATGTATGCACATGCCATGCTCAATATTAATTTACAAATTAAAATGTGTCATTTAGCACATGCGATGCATTGGATGCTTGTCAGTCATCTATATAAGCCATAACAAAAAAAGCAAAATATATGAACCTGAAACATTGGCTAGCCCATTGGCCAGGAATTGGTCGTAATAATAAAACATGAACCAAACGACGCAAACTTCTGCAAAATAAATTTATACAAAAAATGAATTACAAGGGGACAACCAGAAACTTTGTATAGACAAACCTGCTCTTGTAGAATAACATCCAAGCAGCATGGAAGCGGCTGCAATGTTGAACATAGAATACATTTATTTTTACAAACATCACTTCCATAATCGTGCTTTTATGTATATAAATTCAATTAGTAATATCAACTCGCTCATTTTTATTTTAAAATACAGTACCCATAAACACCTTTATTTAATTATAATAATTTTAAACAGAATTAGCCTTAATGTCTGCATATTGAATTTGTTATGGGAATAATTTCTTAACTTTACATAGTACAAAGTATTTTATGTATTTATCTATAGAAACAAACATTTCAAGCTTCCTGTTATGTACATTAAATAAATGAAATCATTTATTGAAACTAATTACAGGTATATATGAAATAGCCACTTCTAAAGCTGTAACTGTAAAATTATTTAATAAATTATCTTCAACTTTTATCATCCAAGCAAAATAATAGTTACACACTTCTGGTATAGATAAGTTTGCATCATACTTACGGAAAGGCTGCCATTGTTGCCAGTTTCACAAATGTATCTCGCTTTATTTTCCCTGATGCAGAAAACATCTGTGGTGGAGGTAGCTTGTATCTGCTACAAAAATTTGCAGGTTGCAATATGTAATCCTGTCGAATCTCTTCCAAATCTGCTTTATTACCAACAATTAAAACTGGAATTCTTGTCTCATAGAAATATTTCTGAAAATCAGTAATGAAAATGTTGATAAAATCTATGACATTGTACGATATATATTTAATGATGACCCCATAAAAACTAAAATGTGTTATTATAAAAATTTTAGTAAAGAAATTTCCTTCCCTACTACTGTTCTTTTAAATATATTATGTAATAATATATTAAAGCAATGAATAAAACTTTACTTTAACATTCTTATCCAATTAGGTACTATAATATCTTTTTAAAAATTAGCTTTACAAAATTGAAAATTATGTCCTGCGCTAAAAAACTAATTAAAATATTGCTTAGAAAAGACATTTCAACTACCATGTATTACCAAATAAATCCTTGCAATGTATTCAAATGATTTTGGATTGTTCACATCATACACAAGGCAGGCAACATCACAGTTAACCTCAGAAGGCACAAGAGGCTCTGAAATATTCCGAACGTCCACATCTCTCAAAACTAGAAATTTTTCTTGTCCATATACTTGCACAACATTAATTGTACATCGATTGCTTCCAGTCAGTTCTTGAAGTGACATTTCCTAGAGATAAGAACAAATTATACAAGAAATTGCCAGTAAGATTTTAAGTAAAACTTCAATGTAGACTCACTTGTAGGGAGTGGCCTATGAGACTTCGACAAAACATCGACTTTCCTGACCCTTTCAGCCCGATCACATGACACTGGTACACATTTCTGGCAGACTGCTTCTTTGCCAAATCTAGACTCTTTTCTCTTGTTACTGAGTGGAAGAAATAATATGTTAAGTTAAATATTACAAATACAATTTTTGTTGATAATCAACTAGTCAAAAATATATAACAGTATAAGATTTTAAAAATTTTGACAGTAAATATGAACATGATGCTCCAGATACATATTGTAAGAATGAAATGTGGAAACAAGAAGGACAAAACTAAATTTTCCATACATCAATGTACAAAACTAATTAACTAATAAGAATTACTATTACCTAAGACTCCTGATAGCTGGTTCTCATTCTCAGATATATTATATCCAAGATAAGCTAAATATGCCAAAGTTTTCTGTACATCTAACAATGTTATAAGTGCCCACTGACTCATATAACCCTGCAGTGATATCCAACCCTGAAAATAAAAGTATAAGCTAATGTTTTAAATTTAAATAAACTAAATCAATTTTTAAAGTTTAAAACAAGTTTAAAGGATCCAAATTTACCCTAATTTGTAATTAATATCAATAAATAAAACTGTTATATCCAAAAAAAAATTTTTTTTTAAATGAGAAACTGACACAAATAAAAAAAGGTGAGTCAAAAACTCTGATATTAATGTCTGTAAAGTCATGAAAATATTAATGTTTTAATTTGCAACAGGCAAATGGAAAGTCCTCAAATATTCACAAATAATTTCCCAACTGTGTATTTGGCATTAATTAATATTTAGTTGATAAATAATGTGCATTTAAATTTTTATTCTAAATATTTTTAAAAAAATTGTATTATTATTAATATATATTCCTTCAGTTTCTTGCTTAATATAGAAAACAAATATCCCACCTGTGAATTTGTTACTACTGAAAGACTGACTTCATTTCCCCAGGGAATCTGGGGACACGTAGAAAACAAGCTCTCTAACTCAAATGGTGAAAGAGCGCCATCTCGGTCTTTATCATGTCTCTCAAAGAGTACAGAAAGAAATTGCTGCCCCTTATGAGAAAGTTCTGTTGTACAACCTGCAGGTATCTTCAGCCTAAACATTACACAAGTGTACTTATAGACAAGTTAAATAATTTTAATGCTATTTGTGGAATGGTATTTTGAATTTAAGTAGCATTAAATTTCTAAAACATAACTTACGGAGGATGAAGATATTCTTTTGCTACTTGTAGATTATCATTGTATCCAAATTTTCTTAAAACTGTCCAAGTTGTTTCATTTCTTCCTCTCTGAATGAAAAGACAGTGAAGAAACAAAAAACCTGCAAGCATTTATGAAAGTCAGTGAAACCCAAGCAAAAGAAATAATGAAGTAAATTTATAGGAAAATATCATTTTTACTGTATTACTTTATGCACCTGAAAAGTTTTTAAGTATATTTGATACTCAAAATCATCTAAGCTAAGAACAATTTTACCAGGAAGCCTGAAAATGTGGATGATGTAAATGAGTTATAAGATAAAACATCTGTGTATGGTATCCCTTCCCCTCTCTGACTAAACAGAATATTAAAACTAATTGAAGTTGTAGATTTTAATAATTAAGATTGTAACTGAAGCACAGAGTCTATCATTTTAAACTCAATATTGACCATACACATCATACAAGAGACACTAATTGATGAATAATGAACAAGTTTCGAGGTTTACCTTTCTTTGTTATTGCGTTACCAGAGACTCCATCACTCAGATTCCGCCTCAGTACTGATTTAACATCTTCCAAAGCCTGAGGCTGAAGAGGAGCATTGAAACAACGTCGTTGAAATGCATTAAGCTCTGTATCATTCAAGAGTCCATCATTATCCACATCACAAACCTACATAACGAATATTTTTATTCAAATATGAAACTTTCATAAAATTAAAACTAATTGTAAAGTCATACAAAATACCTTAAATATCCTAGTTAGCGCCTTCTTACAATTTTCAGTGAGCTGAAACCATTTAAAAACGTATAATACTTATGTACCAAACTTTTTAAACTAATGGTAAATTCATTAGCAATATTATTAGAAAACATTTTAATAACTTTTCTGACAAATACTTGCACAAGAATAGTGTAAAAAATAAGCAATCTATACTTAATTTCATTTGACATATTCACATGGAAGTAAATGTTTGAAATAAAATTCACACTTACATCTCTTTGTTCTATTACATACAAAGGGGAAGTGGGATGCAGAACAGCTTTTTGAGCATAATAAAACATTTCTGATATGTTCTTCAATGTTTTAGCTGAACACTGAAAAGGTATAGTGTGTATTAATAATAAATAAGAATAATTGATCATTTATTTAAAGGTTATACCTTATGAGTAAATAATAACACCAACCTCAACACAACTTTCTATTTCTGGAAATTCCTCCATTATACTTTCAGCAATCTGAAAAAGTTTAATCGTATACTTACAATTCAGAAAGATTAGTGTGAAAATTTATTTGAAACCAATTTACATTTATTTATTTTTCTTATAACATAAAGTGTGCATTTTGTTAATTACAGTACATATCTATCCTGTCTCTCAAATATCAATTAAAGTCATAAAATGACTTTTAAACATTTTCAAGTAATATCTTTCTTAAAAGAGAAAATACTGAAACTTGTCCAAATCATATACATAACTTTAATTTAAACAAATAATGTAATTGGTAATTTTCTATGACACTCAAAAAGAAAACTCACATCGACAGTTGAAAAATCCACCAGATCAACTTTGTTGCCTACAAGAATAACAGGGCACCTTTGATCTGGGGTACATTCTCTGATAAAAGGCAACCAATGTGATGCAACTTTGTCAAATGTGCTCTCATCATCAACTGAATACACCACACACACAACATGGGCACGCAATATTTCCTCCACTAACATTTCTTCTGTCTGTTCAGCAGCTATAAAACAAGTGAATGACTTTTTGAGAATAAAAATAATTGTAGTTACAATGAAATTTTAGCATTGTAATGGAAATTTTTTATGACGACATTAAATAAACATTTACATCATAAAATATATTTATTAAAAAAATTGCTTCAAGGAAAGTTGAAGTAAATTACTACACACACTGGAACTAAAATTGCCATTACATGAGAAACAAAAAACACTCGACAATTATTTTAAAAATGGCCTAAATTGCTATTTTAGATCAAACATAAAAATATTTCCTAAAAATTCTATCATTTATTCAAAATTTTGAATACAACAAAATTTACCAGAATAATCCACTATATGAGTTGGAACTTGTTCAGGTGTTACATCTGGGGGAATTGTTATCTCCTCAGCTTTGGATGGTACATCCTCTGGAAATTCTTCACTAACAAGAGATAAGATGACAGACGTTTTCCCAACACCACTTTCTCCAACAAGTAAAATCCGAACATTTCGGCGCATTCCAACATGGAACACCATTTTACAGGGTTTGGATCATCAGCTACAATATTTAAATTGATAAGTTTATATGAACAATACTACTGTTAAAAATGCAAGGAAATCAAATTCAGCATAACTCAGTAGAATGCACTACCAGATATAGTCCACAAGAAGTACTTCCCACTACTATCAAAATGCATTCAAATCTAGTTTTCTCACACACATCTATACAATATGGATAACTACATCTACAAACTAATTCAAGTGCATAACAAACAGAAATAAAGTAAATGTGAATTACATAACAGTAGTTATAAAATAGTATCACACTAATCAAATTATATTATAAGTTAAATAAATGGTACAAAAATTTTAAAATAATGAATACAAAACAAATACACTCCCATTTATGTTATTATCCACGAATGTTCTTTCAAAAATTAATATAAATTGTAACAAAAAATTATTTTAAATTAGTATGAAATTCAACTGTGTTTGCCTAATATTCAAATATATAGTGTCAAATAGTTTCACCTTAATAACGTCTTAAGTGGGAAGGAACCGGCTCAACTAATAAGATAGTACTTTAAAGTGATAACATTGCAACATAATCAATCGCCTCGATTAAATAAACATCAAATAACACACTTTTAACTTAAATGTGAATATATTGTGATTTTTTCGATCAAAATCATTAACATAAACAGAATAAATTAACCTCCAAAACCGAGACAAAACAATTTTGTCACAAACTTCGCTAGGCAGACGACCCTCCTCGAAGATTATCGAGCCAAGTCGATCTAGGAATTAGAATCGATACTAACTTTTGATCGTTCAATTTAAATAGTTGATTATTAAATATGTAGTTGATTAATGTATGCTAAGTTTCATGTTAATAGGCCGTTTCTGAAACCGAATTTAGCTATCGTCAAGGGAAGCCGATTATTATTCTAATAATTTTCAAAAAGTAATATCGATATAATATAATACTACCAAATAATTTATCCTACAAGACTATTTGTTGTTGTTAAGCAACTATCTTTTTCAGTTCCTAATATATTGTGGATAAATAAATCTTAGAAGAATCTACATGTATTAGTAATGAAAAATTAAGATAAAGTTGTTATAATTCTTAGGAATTAATTGAAACTTGATTATTCCAGATTCTCTAGAGAAGAATTGAGAAACGATTCATACTTGTACAAGAAGGTGGGCTATTGTAAATATTTTAAGAGCCAGTTATGCTAACCTACAAATATATGCAGAAAAATTGCAGAAGTGGATAATTGACTATGTGATGTCAGTTTTAGATGACAGACGTTTCAAAGATAAAAAAATATTTGTTTGCGATCTTTCATCTAGTTATTCTTCGCATACTCCCACGCATATGCAATCCTCAGCGTTTTTGCGAGTAGCTCTGAGGTGGGCCTCACGCGGCTTATGTTATTTTAAAGACTAAAATAGACCTTCGTCTGGAAAACCTTGATTAAGATTTTCTAGAACATTAATTATATGAACAACTCGTTGTGATTAATTTGAACTACAATGTCTGTCGGTTTCAATATAGTAATTGGGAAAATATTACAACTTATTTTTCATAATAAATTACTCCCTTTACGGTTTTCATTTGTTATTTCGTTTCTCTATTTGCCGCTAGGTAGTAGCACATGACGTCACGAAAAGCAAGCCAACTTCCTTTTCCTGTGTACAGTAAACGTGAATGCTGTGCGGTTGTAAATAAACTAAATCGGAGGTAATCTTTTGAATCTGTTCGCATATTTATATTAAATTTATGTTAATAATCTCTATATGGTTCGTCTTACATATTGTGTATCATAATTTTATTGATATATTTATGGATATAATTATTTAGAGGTTACGATCTGTCGGCTATAGCATGTTTTGTGTTTCATTTACAAGGTGGCCTTTCAATACAATTATATTTTGTAATTTTTATTTACAGCCATGGTGCGTATGAATGTTTTGAGCGATGCTCTGAAATCAATCAACAATGCCGAAAAGAGGGGTAAAAGGCAGGTTCTCCTCAGACCATGCTCTAAAGTTATTGTAAAGTTTCTGACAGTAATGATGAAACATGGTAAATAATTTTCTATTAATTCACATTATAAATTTTTTATTCTAATTATATTAATCTACTGTGGCGTTAAAGAAAATTAATTATACTTTTTGTAACATTTTAAAAACTTGAGCAAAATTAGAAGTATTTAAGTAACAATTTTTGCTGCATTTATTCTTTTATCTACTGTTCAGTTTCTTATTATCATGATCAAATCTTCACTGTTATGCATTGTATATAAATTACACCTATAACTATTAAATGTTTTTCATAATTTAATTTTGTATTAAAGTTATACTTCCAATTATGTGGCTTAATTGATATACTTTCTTTAAGGTTATATTGGAGAATTTGAAATTGTGGATGACCACAGAGCAGGGAAGATTGTAGTTAATTTGACTGGTCGCCTGAATAAGTGTGGTGTTATATCTCCAAGATTTGATGTCCCAATTAATGACATCGAGAAGTGGACTAATAATTTACTACCTTCTCGGCAATTTGGGTAAGTTGAGTGCCTTAAGAAGTTCATTTAATTGTGGAGTGGACTAATTTTACACAACATTTACATGTCAATTATTTTTCCCTGTTGTGTTTTTATTTATTTTTCCGACGTATCGACTTTTCTTTACAATTATAAATTTCATGTAGTGAAGTTTAGTGTGGCTTTCTCAGACATATTTCAAGTACAGTTTGTGTTGAAAGTTTCCATGTGTTATACACTAATTAAAATGAAATATAATTGTTATACTCTTGTTTGACACACGTAAAATTAAGTTATTCAGTTAACACTATTCTGCTGGATGTATCCTTCATGCAACACTTTTAAAAAATCTTGCACTTGACACACTACTGTACCTATTGGTGATCATTCAGGAAACCTGAAGGTGAATGGATACCAAGTAGTGTAGTGGAAACAAAATTGTAGTTCTTATATTCTTTTGAAAGTTTTTTATGGTGTCATATGTCACTTATTGACTGAATATGAAACAGTTTGCACTCTTCTTTGGTACCATGCTAGTTTATACCTCAACATGCAAGTGATGAATTTTGCTGTTTGACGTAGAATTTTCTATGCATGAATAGTAATAAAAATACATTAAAAAAGGTTTTGCCCTCTCACAATAATTGCGGCAGATACAGGCAATTGAAATTTCTAACTTAACATGAATACCTGACAAGTGATTCTTATCGAGTAAGACACACTATCCCCTGAGACCATGTACAATATACATTCATTTTCAGGCATAATTTGCTGTTGGCATGAATTATGGACTCTCTAAATTTGTAGGATACTTTTATTTGATGCTATGCTCAGATTTTATTTCAAAAGTTCTGAAAATTGTTTAATTGCCACGAATTTTCTGACAGTTCTAACTTATGCTTATTGGTTTTAGTGTTCATGTACCTTGTCATATGCAGTGTGCCATTTTCCACATTGAACAGATAAGATTTATTGATAAGATCCTTTTTAATATCCACAGCAGCCAACCATGAATTAATCAGTGTTCAGATTCTTTTGCTGGCTGTGATTCTTATTTTCTACAAAGTTTTTCTGATTAAAATGTAGTTTTCTTTTTCTTACAATTTGGTGGTCAAGTGTCTCACTTTACCACCTGAAATATATATTATAATTTTGTCTTCAAAGTGGAATTGGTCATTTCAATCACTTATAAACCATTTATAATGTTGCTAGATACAATTTCTATCTTTGTTGCTCAATATTGTCTTTGAAAGTTTTGTGTTAGTGTGATATATTAGAATTTTGAGATTTTTTTGTTTACAGATATGTGGTTTTGACAACTAGCGGTGGAATTATGGACCACGAAGAAGCGAGAAGGAAACATCTTGGAGGAAAGATTTTGGGCTTCTTCTTTTAATGTATTTAGAGATGGTTTAATAAAAAACTCATTCCGTTATATGTTTTTTACTGAGTGAACTGTAATCTTTAGGTCAGTCATTCTTGAATATAAACAGGTTTCTTATGTGTGTACACACAGTGAGAGATGCTCTTTGTGATTGGACTTCACAATTGTTTCTTATAATTTGGAACAATTATCCACAGCAAAACTGCATAACATATAGCAAACTATTGAATGTGGAACATTCTTATCTTTGAAATAATGAACTAGTTGATTAGCTATAAAATGCAAAGTAAGAAATGTGATATTTTGCCAAGTAAAAATAGGTAATTGATATATCATTACTATATATAACATGGATAAATTTCACGGGAAAGTTGGAAATTTGTTTGTAGTCTTTGAATCAAGCCATTTTAAGTAGTTTGACATGGAACTATATTATGTTGTAAAATAGCATTTTTTCAGGCCAGGCCTTTCTAAAATTAATATACAAGATACAAACAAATCCAAAGACTGTGTAATGTGGAAAATATTAGTCCAGAATTGTGATCAAAGAAATGTTTGGAGATATCACCTGTTGTCATATCTAGTCTGTTTCAGTTTTTCTGAACAAACTCGTATAACTATTTACTTTCCATAAGTTCTCGACTTCAGAATAATTTCATTATTCACCCCTTTTATATCTTTGATTTGTCATATGCATATACTTACAAAAATTTTACTCAAAACACTCGACCAAAAATTATTCTGTTAGAGACACTTTGGTATTGGACAATAATATTGCAAAATATAATTCTTTTATTAAATTCAACAAATTGTCCACCTGGGTTAAACATTACACAATGTTTACATGGACTGCTCATGTCTTGTCATCAATAAATAATGTACCAAATAGAAGAATATGTTGATAAAGAGAAAAGGTATCCTGTAAATGTATGCGCCAAATTAATTTAGCTGTAAAATTCTATAATTAGGACATTAATATGAAATGCCTGTAATAATTCTCATGTCAGTTAAGTTGTTCTGAACTGAACTAAATAGTCAAGTGACCAAACTGTGACAATAAATAATTAACCGTATTTTCCAGAGAATATAATGGTAAAAGTATTGAATTAGAGAAATAATGTATATTTAATTGAACTTCTTTTATAATTATATCATCAAACTGTGAATAGCCTTTTTAAGAAATGAAATTAATACCAAGGTTTATGGAAATTCGCTTAAAAATACTTTCTAAAATCTTTGGGGAGGTTATTGATTCACTTAAATATAATTAGTGTGTTAATTTGTACAGCAAAATTACATTTAAACCAATAACTAAGGATAAATTAAGTAGAAAATACAAAGGTCTTTTATATTTTGTAACATAATAAACTGAATTCAGAAGAGCATTTCAATATATTAACAAATTAACTTTCTAGCGTACACAGCCAGTTCTGTCAAATTACACAAAAAAACTATAGAATTATAATTCTGGATGAAATTTATAAGAGGTCTTGGTCAGTCATAAAAAAACAGGTTGAATATACAGGAATATCAGTTTTAACTGATATTTCCTGATAGCATTAAAAATTGTGCATTCAAAAGTGAGCTTCAACACTCCTAATACCTTGTTAATGAGCTTTTGGAAAATAATTGAATTCATACATAATCTTGGAATATTTACCATAAACTATCAGTTGCTTTTCATTATGGGAAATAATTGTATTGACTTTATACTATGAAAATATAATTTTAATCGTACAGATAAAATAATATGTTAAGATACTTTGTTGTATGTGAATATTATGTAAATTAAGTTATTAATCTATAACTATTTTTCACATCTTTGTCTCTCATCAGGAGATATGATTAAATGAATATAGTCTGTTCTACATACTTAGTTTATATTAACTCTACTTTTATTGACTGAAAAATTACACCTCGCCCTCCACACAATTTCTTATTGTAACTGTGCAGCCGCTTGCTTTAGGTAGGCTACAGAGAACTAACACATGTGAAAGTTAACTTGAGGGATATATGGTTCGTTGATGTTTTTAGAGCATGTCCCTTCAAGAGAAACTCGTGACAAGGTGAGAGAGAATGGTGTGTGGCAGAGCTATGAATACGGATGGCGAAGAAGAAAATTAGGTTGAGCAAAAGGCGCGTTTCGAAAACTATTTTGAACAACGTATTTGTATAATTGTATTATCTTTATATACAAGAATAGAACAATTGTATAATGTAACGAAAGTGTGACAGTCTTTGTCTTGTAAGGGAAATGATCTTGCTAAGGATCACTTAAGATTGGACTTTTCCATCCAGATAATGAAGAAGGAAAAAACAGTAGGATTAGGCTTTATTGAATGAAAATTACAACAAGGAAGTAATAAATCGTCCAGAAGAAGAACTGAGTAAGAAGGTTAATATAGTGAAAATATAAATTACTCCAATGTTTCGAGAGGTAAATAAACTGATTGTATTCAGAGAAAGAGAAACAATATTCGGATTATACTTACTATATTCGGCCTAGCCATAGGAAGACATTTAGTACTTGAAATATACATGTCGCCTTTTATATATTTTTGTTTCCTAGTATTTTGTATAAATTTATTGAAACTTTCATATAGATAAAACACTATAGACAGATATTATTTCCTGCACTTATCTGAATCAATGACATTTTATTGTCTTTTCACAATTTTCAGAACAAATTACAAATCTATTAGCCTCCAAAACTTAAGTTCTAATTTTTAAAAATAATTTTCTATCGTTTTTTTTGCTCGTGCTCGTATCTGTTTTTATGCGATTTTTTCTAATTTAATGTATTGGATAAAAACTTTCCGGTATTTTCGTCGTCTATAGCGGAAAATAAGTTGACGTTGTTGTTGGCATCTGATTGCCAATTACTCGTTTTAAACTATTCGTTCCAGGTAATAGTTTATTTTTATCACAGGACTACGCGTTTACTACCTCGACGCTAGTGGGGTGAGTTTTCTCGTGTTTTTTTTAAGGTCTTTACTATTAGAAATTCTTTCCAGGTTGGATTTCTTACGTAAACTTGCTTAGCCTTTGTCCTCTGCGAGTTTCTTTTCTTCTCATTTCCATTCCGCTTCAACAAAGTGTTTGATCCCAAGCACTCCAATGCATTAGTAATACAGATTAGTTTCAGTAGGATTTATTAGCAACACTTTTCCATGAACCGTTGCTTTCCAATCATTAATTTTATTCATTTGCTATTTATATTATTGATTGTCCCATGCTCGAGGATTAGTGCCGGTTGTAGTGATCCTTATGGAAAACACCACTCACCGTTGAAAACTTCAGAGAACAACAAAATTTTCGAGCTGAGTAGGAATTTTAGAATTTACACATAAAAGATTTACATAATATTCTAATAAAAGTGTCTAAAACAAAATAAAAAAGTATATAAATACGAATATATGCATATTTTTAATACCGATACAATCATTTATCACAATTTGTTGTATTTTTTATTAAGTTACTTAATTTTAACAACAATATAAACCTTCATTAATTTTAATAAAGAGAATCTATTATGTAACTGTCTTTACGATTAAACTATTCGTTTATACGCGGTGAGTGATGATTTTTTAGTAGTAATGGTTGAGTGTGTTCGATTCTTTATTGTATTTCATGCAATAATAATTTCTGTGAGGGTTTCATAATACAACGGATCTACAATATATTGTTCTCGGAGTTCAACCGGGTTTTGCATAATTATAGTGGAACGCATAATGCAGAATCTAAATTTCCAGCAATACAGGTGCTTAAAAATAAAATTTTCTAAGACAGCTAATAAAGTATATTATAGATACGATAATAGTTGTTAAATGAATTCATCAGGATAAATAACCAATACAAAAAACAAGTATAATTATAGTGAAGCGTTCCACTATAATTATGCAAAATCCGGTTGAACTCCGAGAACAATATATTGAACAACTACACCGGGAAAGGCTTCAATCTTTAAACAACGGATCTATATTACATAATATTTATCGCAAAAAAATTCTGTGCAAAATTTTCAGACTCCGTGCCAACCCGGTTTTTTCATAAAGCGTGAACACAATAACTTTACTCTTCTTATAGTTATAATCTTTTTCGATGACTAATTTACTGAAACAATTATTAAAATGTCTTCGAACTAAGGCGTATCCCATTACTAATATGTGCATATTGGCCTACATCATTTTCCGCAAGGTATATAAGTTGGGGTTTTAAAAATGTTGTTGGACGATAAACAGGTAGTGGATAAAAGCCGGACGCTGATTGGTTGACCGTGCGCATGCGCAGGAACTTTGAAACTATGGAGGTGCATTCCAATCAGAGATTGAGGCGCTGGCATTGGCGGAGGTTGTGCGTGTGCGTGTTCGTCTTGTCGGCAATGTAGCGAAGGCGCGTAGTGAAATCCCGTGTGCGAGAAAAAGAATATATATACAGATGAAACGGTAGAATGAAGAACTACCTTCCGTCGAACACGAAGAAGGGGACGGTCTCCGATTCAAAGGCAGGCCTCTGAGCTAGTTTCCGTAACGGTGTGCCACAGGTGTTTCCCAAAGAGCGTAAGCGTGTCGTGACAATGCATTGACGTCTGAGGTGAGAATCATGACTTAACACTCCGAACCAGAGACCGTTTCGTTGGCCGCGAGGAAAGGAGTACATCCTTAAGTCCTTTAAAGAGTGTTTCAATAAACTTTTGTCCGCCGTCAGGTGTGGGAGCGACCACCGACTGTCCCACGCGTCATGTTACTCGACCGGAACGCCAGCATGGAAGAAGGCGAACGAGTTACGAAATGTCGTGTACGAACAAAAGTTTTCAGTGTTAAACGAGACGAAATGGATATTACCTTCCTGGTGCCGTTGTTACTTCTGCTATTTGCCACTGCAGAAACTTCAGCAGGTATGTTTGTCTTTCTTTTTATTGTTTTGCTTGCAGTCAATTAATCTTCCGCATGCCCCTCTTAGCTTGCCAAAAGTTGGGAATTTTTGCAATAATGTGTCAAATCTCAACTTAAGCAGCGATTGTTTTTAAGGGTTTTCATTTTCTATGCAAAAAATAATAATTGTGAGACAGAGAAGAACAAAAGAATATGAATAGTTAAAGGGATAGAGGAAGCGGGAGCAGACACAACAGTTCTGCAAGTCTGCTAAATCAACTAATCAATTATATTTTCATAGATAATGGAAACCCGAAAAAACTAAATTCATCTAGTTTTACTTTAATTCTCATCTCCGCTCCAATTAAGTTTATAAAATGTACCTTCACAGTCTTTATTCCTACGAAGAATATAAATAAGGCATGCTACACTATTTTAAATAGAAATTTGAGGTTTCATTTATTAAATATAGGGTACTTTTCAACAATTATATGTGGTTGATAGACCAAAATTATATTCATAGTGTTTCGAATGTAAAATTGTGCCCGTTTATTAAGAAATAATTATTTCGTTGCGTTTACTTTTAAACACAATTTTTATTCGAATTTTATCGTACGATAAATTTTTCATCACAGCGGAATTACTGTAGACATGTTTTTAACAATGCATTTATCTGTGGCGATTAATATTAATCGATGAAGTTTGGTTTTTAATATCGCTGATGGAAATAAAAATAAATGTGATAGTGAGTTATGATTCAAACTTTTGGTGAAATCGTGTTGCATGTGAATCGTTTCGTTTCACGATATTGTTCAACAGTGCACATTGTTTACTCCCGTCATTGTTGAATGTGTAATATTTTTTTGGGAGTTTCGTTTTTTTCCAGACCGTTGATATTTTACAATGTGTTCTTAAAGTAGAACTATGTTAAAAGATGAGATTTATATTCCACGTTTTTTAAAATGTTTCAACGGTGTGAATTTTCTTGAAGAGCCACGCTTTTGTCTCTATGTATTGTTATCAGGTCCTGCTTGATTAAAAGTTCCTAACGCAGTTCTATTAAGAACGTTATTCAATTTAGAATACTCAATTGATGGCTCGTGGCTTCGTTGACTTTTGCTTTTAGAATTAGGAGTGGGGCACACTATAAGTTATATGTTGATTTAGGACGTAGTTGATGATCTGCTGAGTCTATTGGCAGCTGCACTTGTTTTATGTATTGGTTATTTATCCTGACGAATTCATTTAACAACTGTTATCGTATCCATAATATACTTTATTAGCTGTCTTAGAGAATTTTATTTTTAAGCACCGGTATTGCTTGAAATTTTGATTCTGCATTTAGGCGAATTTTGTCGTTGGTTATGTTATTACAGTTTTTGTTATTAAGGTTTAGTGGCAACCATATTAACACTGTATATATTTTACCTGCAGTAATATTACTTGTATCCAGCATTCGATCTTTGATATTAACATAGACTCCAATAAAAAAATGTTGACTGAAAAGGTAGTGGCAGAAAATCAAAACAAAAAGAAAAACAGATAAGGAAATGAATAAAATTTTTGAAACACAAACCAAAGATGACCATCAAGGAGAATAAAAATGAACAAATAAAATTTTTTAATTATGAAAATCCTACACCAAGCATTTCTAAAGATAAAGTAGATGAGGAATGCATAATATTCAGGGAAAATTATGAAGAAAACTGGATTCAGAGTAAAAAATGGGCGAACATTGACTACTTTTTTATTTTATTTTTGTGATCTTTGTAAGGTAAATAAATGATAGTGTAAATGACTTGTAAAACATTATAAAATTATACGAGTATTAAACAACAAGCAAACATTTTTTAAATTTAAAAACCTAATAATTTTGGCGACTATTTTTTAAATATTTCTCAGGGGTGATAACACTGCATGCATTGTATGTGATGTTCGCTTCATTAATTGCTAAATATATTTTTAGTACTTAAAGAAATGTAGTTGAACAACGATTTTAATTGCTCATAACCGATTTTAACCACAAATATACTTTTTAATTTCATTTTTTTCTTAAGTGGCCCATAGTACCCGCCGTTCCCCTACAGTTACTATACATGTATTACCAGTCTAGTAGTTATAGAGGACTCAGCCTTTTTCTGTTGGTAGAGTTGCATGAAATTTAATCAGACTTGTTTTTAATCTGTATTACAAACCAGAAAATTGTAATGAACGTTAATTAGAATCAGGCAAAATCCATGTCGTAATACGGATGGTTTCGTATTTGAATCTCTTACGAATTTGTCTGTTCTTGAGTTTCCCAAAATAGTTTCGCTTGAACTGGGAATTTGGCATCCTTGACCTCCGGAACAGGTCGCACGAGATAGGAGTGACTTAATAATTTATCATGTGCCAAGAAAATGAAGCCTTAGTTATTGCGCTGTAACTATGAATTGTAACCGATCTTCACTTTTCCAATACATGCCGCTTCATCACACTATGTAATCAAAGATCCAAATAAGGCTTTCTAGGTCTAATACTGTAGAAAGTGTTATAGGGAACTCTTTCTACTACACTCTCTGCAGTTTAAAACTAATTTCAACAAGGGACGGGAAGCAACAACCAGAGTGATGGGAGCAGAACAAAAAAATAAAATGCGAAAATTACAATGATTTGTGTCAAATCCATTATTTTAGGGGTCGCTGAGTTGACTACTGACACATAACGTAATTTAAATACGATAAAAATCGCCAATCCGTAGAATATATGCATAAAGCCACATCCATTATTTTTGCATATAACACTGGAACTTTTGTCTTCTGGATTCACCTAGCGGAGATTATTGGAGTCGTGCAGTTTACCAGGTTTCAGCAGGGGGCTGTGTAGAAAAATTCTACGTATTTTTCCTGGTCCCGGTCCTGGTGTAGGTAGAATTCTGTCGCTTTACCGGCATGTCTAATGAAGAGTGATAGAGAAAGCATCCGCCCCCGTTCACATTAACAAGCCGAACCCCTGTTGCCACCTCTTCGGTTCTCACCGGAGGCTCGCGCTTTTTTAACTGAATCTCTCTTGGTTGGTACACTCGTGATACTTTTCTGCTTTCCTCTTGAGTTGACAGCAAGCAATTTATATAAACGGTTAATTGTTTTATATATTAAAACGTGGTTTTCATCTGCTACATTTCCCTATACTGTCTTCCTTAATCCAGTGTGTTGGGCTCGCCTTTGTTTTATTTGCTTTAAAACCTCTTTTTTTTTTCGTGTACGTATTTTCCGAATTCTTTTTGTGTCATTGGCTTACCACATGGTCTTGGGTCAGTTGCAAGGTTATAATTTTTTTTTATTGTCAAAATCCTGTCCGAGACGTTTTGACATCCTGCGAAACGAACCCTTGCGATGTTGTTCTTATTAATAGGCCCCGGACTGTCTGGATTTGAGTGCATGCGTACGGGGATATTTTTGACGGCAGGTTGGTGATAATGCACGGGGTGAGAGGGAGAGAGAGAAGGATGGCTCCCGCGTATCTCGTGTCAGCAGCACGCCCAACAAAGGCAGTCCTCGACGACGCCACAAAAGCACAGTTTCGATGCCATCTCGAGGGCCTGTGTCAGCGGCGCTTCCATTGTACCGGCTACTTCGCAGATAATTTCTCCAAGTTGCAACTGGACGAAGTCTCTGTCGCCTCACTGTCCACTCTGTAAAAGACTCTTACCAGTTCGTCAACGAATGGAATTCCAAATCGGATGACTACAATATTAACTCATAAAATACATATTAACACAACAACTGTCGGTTGCATCCTCGTCCCCAACGTTAATGGCAAAACTAAGGGATCTGGTTTTATGAATCGATTCTAGGGCTGGCGACCTTCGTTCATATATAAATTATGTTAGACGTCAGTAATCAACTCGGCGACCCCCGAAAAAATGGATTCGATACTAATCTCGGCCATTTTCGCATAAGTCCAACCTCTTTCCCCTAGAGGTCCTCTCCTCCCTTGCGTTACACCTGTAACAATTTTGATCTGCGCGAGTATAAATTTTTTATCTGTCTCCCTCACCCATCGATGCGTCACCTCTTCTTTTTTTTCTATGGGAGATTCAACAGTGTCCGGGGATCACTTAAATATCCGGCAAAATACTGACGGAGAGAACTAGTAACCGAAGTTTTACATAAAGCAGCTACGTGGTTTTTTAACATGAGTCAAGAACCTACAACTGAGATTTTACTCTTTGCTGGTTGCCTGGCAATGTACAGTTATTTATTTATTTTGCATTAGACCAGAAATGAATTAATGACTCACTAATTTATTGGTCTTTACGAATATTGTATAATTAACGATTTCAGAAGGGAGTCTTAACATGTGGTTTTACCGGCATCGGGAGTGTCACTGTTCATTGCCACTGACACCACCAACTATATATTCGACACCAATGTGCCATTTTGGACACTTTTTTCATTCTTCTCTACTCATCATGCCAACGGAGGCTGAACTTCAACTTAATCAACTTAACCTAGCGATCCCCAAAACTACGGATTCTACGGCAAAATCGGTATTTTTTGTCACCTCTCCCGAACCGCTAGAGATTATCCTCTTCCTTGTGTTATGGGTTGAAATAAGTCCTAAATTTCATCGAATGTGATATAAGGCAAGTTTCTTATTTGGGCCAGACTGCGCGGGAGGAATCCCAAAGGAAACAAAGAAGCACGCTTCAAAATGATTGCAAAGGATGAAATTCGACTGCATATTTTCTGTATAATAGATTATTCGAAATAATTCCCAGCTTGCAATGGTAAATTAGTTTTTTTGAATTCACATGCAGGTATTTAACCTTCTTTTGTTATTTCACTTGGAAGTTGACAACTTTTTGTGAAGGTAACTAAGGAAGCCTGCGAGAGGATTTTCTCGCAGGTGAACCTTCCCAGAGAGCTCTGGCGGGGGCTACCTTTGGGGATGCCCTCACATCTCTCTGGTTTTTTGAACTAAGGTTCCCACATGCCGAGGCACCTCGGTCTGTTTTAGGAGGTGTATGTTCCGGGGTCGCAGACCTTGGGCATACGGTAAGAGTTGTCCGCTATTCCTATTGGAATAGTCGGCCAGCTGCCTCCTAAACTGGTCGAGGCACGGAGAAGGGAATGCTGCGTCCCCACAGCAAACTCCTCTCCCGCTATCGGAAGGGTGTTTGCACAAGTACCCAATGCCCGACCTACCTGATGCAGGTTTTTCTAGGGTTTTCCCTGCATTTGTTTAGGCGAATGCCGGGTAGGATCCTTA
The DNA here is from genome assembly GCA_037074705.1 of Zhengitettix transpicula. NCBI lineage: Eukaryota > Metazoa > Arthropoda > Insecta > Orthoptera > Tetrigidae > Zhengitettix > Zhengitettix transpicula. The sequence goes on from CM073596.1 coordinate 48,702,326, forward strand.
AAATATAACCCGGGGGCCCTAGTAACCCTTGGCTAACTTCTTCTACCATTCCGCATCCCCCCTTTCAAATCCCTTCCTATGCTATTAAAGGGGAGTTGCCCAATGTGGATTACCCTCATGTAGCCTGTTGCCCTAAATATAAAAATAAAACTTTTTGTGATATGTGTAGTTTAATCCCCCTGCTCCCTCCATAAGCCTGCCTACGGTGTCTTGGATTTGCTTTTGTAAATGTTGAGGATTTAGGCGAAACAGTCTTTTTTCTGTTGTAACTTGGGTTTAACGTTGTTGTTTTTTTTCGACTCACTGTACATCTTTTCGTCTTGGTCTTTATATCCCTTCGCAGACTTCCTCTAATTAATCCTTATTACTAGCTCTGAATTCTCTCTATTACAACAACGTGTCACTGTCTCTATGGCGAGAGTTATTTTCATTGGCGTTTTTCTAGTATTGATTGTATGCTACGGTAGTGTCCTCTGCTTCTAGCTGCATCTGCTCCATTTGGGACGTCCCGGGGGTTGAGCTTTGTAGTCCCCTCCACCCAGACTTTGAATTCATTGTAACTATCTCTTTACTACCCCCTACCTATTCCCGCCCTCTCCTATTGAAAACCAATGTGCTGCTACCACGCGTATCATCCGAGTGGTTTTGTATTCTAATTTCTTTGCCACCTCGGTTCTATTTCTCTGTATTATTCCCAGCTTGCTACTCGTTATTCTAAATTTCCACGCATTAATAAAAAATCATTTTTTTAATAAATTGAACAAACCACTAGTTTGACTCTTCTGTTCGATAACTGACTACTCTAACGTATAACTGATACTTTTTTTGTGTGCATTATAGTTTTAAACATAATAATATATTTTTTTTATATATACTACCATTCTTGTACTAAATTCGGCAACGGCCTTCTATCCATCTACCCATATGGCGAAATAATCCAGAGACCGTAATCATGACTTGTCTGTGACCTATCGAGGAAAAATCCGCTCGTCTAGGCAATATTACGTTTCTATCCCTTCCTAGACTGTTAAACGGGATAGGTCCCCGCGTGGATGACCTCACAAACTGTAAATATCGTCTAACAAGAGAATGTTGAATAAACCGGATACCGAATTAAAACAATTTGGAAAACAGAGAAAGCCTTCTAATAAGATGACCTAGACTGGAGAACACACAGACGAATGAACAGATTTTATTATTATTGAATTAGTTATTGAATTAATACCAGAAGCGTGTCTGAGGGCGAGTATGTGGCAACGTCGCTATTTATCGTTCTCCCTATCACTTCTCAGTGCAAGTAGATGACCTGCCTTGCAAGCTGCGTCAGACTATAATATGCTTTTTATAGCGACATTTCTTATCATGAGATGGATGGATGTCGTAGACTATTTGGTGAGGGACAAAACACAGAAGAATATTATGCGGCAACATTGAAGCCACTATGAATGGCTTTAACCGTGCACCATATTCGCCAAATTTAGCTCCAACTGATTATTTCGGTTTTTCGAAACTTAAATAGATGGTTTGCTTGTACCAAGATTTGCTTCGAACGAAGAATTAGGTGAGACAAATGTTCATTTTGTGGAATTTGAGAAATAATTTGATGGTGAACGATGAGAGAAGTTGGAACTCACCTACGTCATATGTTTTACACCGTACCCCTGATCATGTGTGAACTCTTTAAACGGTGGCAGATGGCAGGTGGACAGACGGCGTTGCTTGTGGGTCTTCCTCACCCTCTTTTGCGTCCCCTATCCCTATCGGATGCACGTGCAGGGTTTTCAGTTCTGCTACAGTCTACCTACTGGACCGTGAACACGTGTGTCCGTCCCTTCTCCCTTGGTCCCCGCTCTACAGGTTTACTCATCTACGCCTTGTAATTAATAGAACACACGCTTTCAAATTCAATTTGGTCTGTCCTTTTCAAGTCTCCATTACGTTAGTCGTAAATTCGGGAAGAGGCGTGAAATCAAATTACAAATACAACTGAATTGCAACGAACGTAATCATATTAAGAAGCTGTTAATAAACCGTAATATTACAGCAGTGATTTATTTGATGATGTCAAAAATATAATTTTGTCTTGCAGCCCTTCCACATGGCATCTTTGGGAACCTTCGAGTGTTGTGCTGCTGTCGCGTTCCACAATAGATATTCTCTAGTTTCAAGTTAGATTCCTTTCAGCGTCATTTTCATCTTGGTGGAAAAGCCCAAAGATGTTGGGGAGCAGGGAACCTGGACACTTGAAATCTGATGGTTGTTGGACAGTAGAGTCCGAATCAGATGATAAGGACTGCTATCATGGCCCGCATAGAAAGATTGCTGAATTCTGTGAATCTGGTGTCCGTTTTTGATATATATTATGTTTTCTTAGGACAGTTTCCAATTGATTCTATCGTCTCCCCCCTTTATTTTTCACATCGTTGACATATTTTATTCCTTTTCCAGGTCTCACAACATTCAAGCAACTTCTCAGGATGATATTTGAAGTTTCCTGGACAGATCTGTTAATTTAGAATTTCTTTCTTACAATAAATCATTTTTGCTCATCCCATACTATAAGTACTTTAAAAAATGTTAAAAGACAAGAAATAACGTAATTAATTATATTTAGCGTATTAACAAGTAATAAAACTTAATCGCGTACCTGGTGATTAATTTTTATCATGAAACAGTCGTATCAGGTAGAGAACCAATTGTTACCGATTGGATGAAAAAGCACCCCGTTTTCAACAAAAATAATTTTTAGGCAGAACCCTGTAAGGAAATATTATTATTCGTGGTTAAATATAAAGGAATTATAATTAAAACTCAATAATCTTCGTTAAAAGTAAAGTATAATATAATTGTATATATCTGACTATATAGATGGCCTAGATAAAACTTTAGAGGGGGGCATCAAAATTGCAAATACGGGGACCTGGTTACGGACGAGAAATTAGGGATGTTTGGCAACCAGACGGAGGAAAGATAGACTTTGCGCTCTTTTTATATCACATGCGGTAATCAAAGCGTGGAAAGACTACGGGATAAGATCGGAAAACCAACTTACATTTGCAGAGGTGATCACAAATTTAAAATCATACCGAGACCGCAAAATAAACCGACGTAGGGAAATTCTCATTCCTAAACAGATCGATAGGCAATTGGAACAATTTACGTGCTGCAGTTTTTCAGGATTATCTTCCCATAAGAATAATATAAATAAATTAGTGAAGTGTATTTTTATTATATAATATAAATAAGTTTATGTCTATATTTTTCTTTAGTGAAGTGAAGTATGGAAGGTGTGAACAAATTTTCAGGTCAAATTTCTAAGACTTATTTCATAATTATTACTTTTCTTTTCTTTTTTCTTCTTTCAAAATTGTTTTATTTATTTATTTGTTATATATATTTGTTTTAAACTGCCACAGGGAACGATCACAATCGCAGCTAATAATATGCATACATGCATACATACATTTAAGATTAAATAAAATAATTATAAACAAAACACAGCCTTTTAAAGATAGAAATTGATTTGTAATAGAAATAATGCAACGTTTTGTCGCTATTTGCCAACTGTTCAGGTATAGAATTTTTACACTTCAAAACAAAGATAACATTAATTATGATCAAACTTTTGGTCATAGATTTGGCAGATAATAATATAAATTTTGGCGGACTTCATACTTATAAAATGAAATTGAAATTTGACTTTAATTTCACACTTTATTTATGGTAAGTTGACATTTGACTAAAATAATCTTTACTATCAGGCATTAGATTTTTTTTATAATTAAGTAAATGTTATAAATTCATTAAATTTTTCCCTTGTTTTTGTTATAAGTGTTCCTAATCTCTACCCACTGGTTAAACTTCAGATCAAAGACTCGTAATTCAATATCTTATATTTCTGAATAAGGAGATTAAAGCGAAATTCTGCGTTTTTTAATTGTATTTAATTATATTTAATTCCTTCCAACAGTAAATTTGTATTATATACAAGTACATATATAAAACTAATGTTTTTACGGAGAGGTAGAAAATATTTTGTAGAAAATAATCAGCATAGTTACAAAAACTTTTAGGCTGATATAATTGCTAAAATACGGTAGAGTGCTAATATTCTGGGTGATGGGAAAATTGAGAGTCTCAGCAGCTGACGCCTCTGTGATCACTAGTTTCCGTACCCTTTCGCACAATTCTAAAGCCCCCCTCCCCTCTCACTCCTTCCCTCTGTTGTTGGATTATTTGCATAGATGAATGACAGATAAGTACGCAGTGTGGTCCTTTAGTTAACCACCTAGCCTGAAGTAACGTACACTGATAAAAACAACTTATTTGTACGAGGCCAGAATCATCCGGTTACGCCTTCGTAAGCCAGCCTTCCATTTCTTGCTGTTTGTAATGTACGAGTACCCAACATTCCTGAGAATCTGCTCGAAAGAAGTTACTCTTAATTTCCGCTCTGGTCTTGTGTACTAAGATTCCAGCGATTTCCCTCATTTCTGGAATCAACGTTGCAAGTCTTTCAGCTTCGGTGAGCTCAGAGCCCGCTTGGATCTCTTCAATTAAGCAAAAACGGGTGGCTTTTCAATTGGATTTTCTTTCAGCTGCCACTTGTCAGGTTCATGGCCATTATTGAAAAGCCTAAACCACTAGAAAGGTTAATGCCATAGACGCAGTCACAGCAACAACATAAATCAATTGATTGAATTGAATCATCTCTACCGTCACTCTATGATCACATCAAAGAAAGAATAATTTCCCTGGGTATCTGCTGAAGAAAACGTTTATGAGTTGCCATTGCTCAATCGCTGTTTGACCCAGGTGGAAACCCGAGAACGTTTTCTTCATCTATTATCAGACACAAAAAAAACAATTACAAGTTGAGCTACTAAAAAAGCTATTTAATAACTCGGTTAGTAACGGTTAGTTATATTATTTTGAAATATTATATAAAAATAGGTAAATTATTTTGGGTGACGTATTAATATTCAGGACATTTTCCCCAAAACCTGTTAGGACTAAAATTTAAACTGAAAATATCTGTAATTTTTTCCCCAAAATTTTGCTATTTACTTTAAAGGGATAGAAATTTCAACCAACATTTTATGATCTGGATTTTTGAATTTTCTTTTTCTTCCAAATATAATTTTTCAAATTTTTTAATATATAATTTAATAGAATAAATTTTAGTACGCATTTTATGTGCTAAACGTTTTATGAACATTATTTTTTCAACCAACATTTTATGATTTATGATCAAAAAAATTTTTTTCCCAATATCTTAAAATATCATTTAAAAGAAAATAAATATTAGTATACATTTTATGAGCTCAACTTATTTTGAAAAATATTGGAACTATAATTTTAAAATGAAAAAAAAATAGTATTTTATGTTTCTCATATTTTCCAAAAAATTTAAAATATTTGATAAAGGTAAAATAATTTAGCGAACGTTTTAATGTGCTATACATTTTTAACCCATATTGTTTGAAACATTTAAAAATAAATATTTTTTTGTGCTGACATTTATTCCCAAAGACATATTTTGATATATTATGTGTTATTATTAGGAGTTTAATGTCTGTGTAAATAAATTTGATGAAGAGACAGCCAGAAAATGAATTAAAAATATTTTATTTTAATTAAATTACTCATCAGTCTATTTTTAATTGTCTTTTATTGCCAGTTTTTTCATCAAAGTTTTTAAATATCATTAAAGAAGAAGAATTTTAGAACACATTTTCGGTGCAGGATTATTTTATAAAAGAAAAAAATTCAGTCAACATTTTGTGAAATTTCTTGAAATGTAATTTAAAATAGAAAAAGAATTATTTTACATTTCTGTGCAGTTAATTTTTTAACCAATTTGTCCATTATAATTTAAAAGTGAATAAAATCAGTTAATATTTTATGCGTGTTGCACATATTTGGTGTCAGCAGATACTTGGTTGACTTCCGTTTATATCCAGCATAAACGGTGGTAAAAATTTTTTTTATACATAATTACACGTTCATGCTTGTTTAATTTTTTTTAATGTACAGTATATTTCTAATATCTTAGAACTATTTTTTTTAATTCGTGATTTCTCTGACGGGACCCTTCTAAGTTTTCATCCTCCACCCCTTCCACGTATACTGTAAACGATACTGTCACGAATGTAAACAAGAGTACGTTTTCCAATTAGGAGTTTTCACGAGTGATTGTATTTTATTGTGTATAGTGAAATTGAGTCGCCATCATTTGATTTAATAGCTTCTGTTCGCACATAAAAGCTTTCGACATCCATTAACGTGCTGCAATGCCGTCCACCTTTTCTTTTCTTTTTCTCCCCTGAGCTGACGAAGCTGGTTCTTGTAACCTTGACAAAGACACGACACTTCTGAAAGGCATGTTCAGCTTAATGCAACAAAAGAGCCTCGCCGTGACTAGTTAAAGGGTGATTAGGGACAACATGCAAATTCTTCCTCAAACTCAGGAAAAATACTCGTTAATTGTCCTCGATTCAAATAATTTTATATCCAAAAGCCAGCAGAAAAAAAAATAGGTTACATATTGCGTCATTGCCGCCAAATACCAAAACAGCAACTAGATGCCAACCAATTTTCAATTATTATTTACTATTTTTTATTTCCAGTAATATGCCCAGATTACAAATAATATATCAGTAAATATTCTGTGTGTAGAAACATTTGATTCCAATTTGCTTTACATTAAATCTAAATCGCTGCGATTAATGTACAAAGTCGACAGTAACTATGATCCCTAACTTTGAATCTTACTTCTCTGCTTTTATGTTAATATCTTTGCTTTTGTTTATATCGTTTCTGCGTGCAGCAACGAAAGCTCTTACTGATTTAGTAAAACGATCTCAGAAGCGTAACATATAGAGTATTTAATTGTTCACAAGTTTTGTTAATTTGTTTTGGCTATTTAATGATTTAATTGTTATTCTGTATATATCTTAAAATATTACTCATATTGGAATTAAATTACCACTAACATTATTCACATTCTTGTAACCGAATTATTTTATTATTATTTATATTATTCGTAATGTGTAAAATAAAAATATATTAGTGTCATTGAAATTTATTGTCAGCTAAATAATTTCTTTTCTATTTTTTTTAGGTGAGTCCTGAATTTTGAATGAATGAATGAAAGTACCATACGATGTACGTAAAGTAACAAATTATTATGTTTTATTCTGTTAAATGACACAATGTAGTTTAATCTATTTTATATATTTAATATAATTTTTTTTATCGAATTAATTTTCTATTTAGAAAACGCAGCACCAGATATTCGGTAACTATGTTAACTCGTTTTAATTAAATTCTTGTTGTGATGTTGTGAGTTTCAAGTTTTTAAGAGAAAAATTTTTTTAGTTCAAATTATAACGGTTTATATGCGTATTTCCTGATGGAAACGTTAGCAAAAGTTGATCATATTAAACCTACAAGGTTGCGAACATTCTTTTCTGTTTTTCTTTGTAAACTATTTAGAAGCTTTTGAAAATAAAGGGGCTTCGGCAATTTTTTGATGTTGCAAATCAAATTATTTATTCTTTTTAAGGTTTTTTATTTTTCGGTAATTTATATTCCCGCCGCAACGATCCACGTCTTTGCCGCAAATGTTCATTACGCCTAGATAAATATGAAAAAATTTAAGATAAATCATAGCTGCAAGTGGATCATTTATCAAGGGTCTTCTTTGAATTACCACGTGCCCATCGTTATGTTGTAACCATAAAGAAGGGAATAGAACTTGGTTCAACCACATTTCCTTAAATTTTAGGAATCTAAGGACTATTTAGTGGACGTTTAACACGTTTATGTGTATTTTATGTTAGCCCACGTATTAGCATCGATCATCAAAAAATCATTTTCTGATATTTGAAGTAATGCTTGATGTTCAGAATCAAAACTTCAAAAGACAGCTCATAGATCAAATTATGTTTCTATAGATTTATTTTACGTTTCGTTTTTGTCAGATATTCTTATCTAGACGTTTTTATAGTTCTCATCTCTTGGTTAACGTGTAGAGGTGAGCAGCTTGCCAAAGGAATGCTGTGTGAAGTTTCCACGGTAAATTTTCCGGAAGCCTTGGCCAGACGCCAACAGGTGGAAGTGGTTTTTTTCTTCTCTCTCTCTCTCCTTCCCCGGTTCTTATTAGATTTCGTCTACGAGATACACTTCGCCCAGAATCTGATGGGAAAAAAATCTCTCAGCGATGTCCCTCCATCATCGGTCCTTAATCACGAGACGTGTTTCCATCTCCGGAGCACACAGATCTTTACTGACGTCACACTTTCAATTTCCAAATATTATTCCACTAGAAATCAAACCAAGACACAAGTTTTATTTATTTTTCGAGTGTTCCAGTGCCTGATTTGTAGAATGAGTGGCAGAGACAAATCAGTATTTGCTAAAGGGGGGAACATTTACTAAAAGACAAGAAGGAATGGTAAAACATCGTTTCGGATTTTTTATCAGTAGCCATTTTAATAAGGAAATTAATAAATAATTTTTTAAAATATTTAATGAAAATTACTGTAAAATTACTGTGTCGAGATTCATGTTGGATCGAAAATGTTGTCATTTCTATTTTTATTAGTCGCCATTTTAATAAGACCAATTAATAATTTTCTAAAATATTTAATAAAAATTTATGTGAAATATTTTTGTATGTTGAGTTTCTTGATGGATTGAAAATATTTTTAAAATTATATAATTTTTTTTGGTTGTCAGATGATTGCCGAAAACAATATTTTGGAAGATTATTAATAAGTTTTCTTATTAAAATGGTGACTCCTAAAAAATTGCAGATAGAATACAAAAACTCAATAAATCACATCAGTAGATTTAAAAATTAATGATTTGTGATAGGTAAATATTATACGTGGCTGAACATTGTGTAAATTATTTTATGCTGTGTATTGAAAAATATTTGAAAGCCACTCATATATTTGAATTAGCTGCGACAAACGTAAAACAATACTTTGCCCCGTTTTAGGACACCCCGCTCGAAGAATTAAAATGATTTTTAATCAAACGAATTTTATACGCACATTCGGGTCGCCTGCCATCTGCTCCTACAGGTATTACAGATTTACCAAGGCTTTTCGCCGGAAAGATCGGACGGAATTTATGGCGTCCGATGATGCAAGCAAAGGAGCGGAAAAGCCAATTTTCCTGAAATTTTTAAACGCGGTGCTGGGACAACCTTAATATATTTTTGTATCAAATATTACGAAGTGCGATGCAAATGGTTTGTGATATATATATATATATATATATATATATATATATATGTAGAGGCTCAGTCCTTAATAGTCCGCAAACTGTTATTTTATTACGACAGAGAGGAATAACATATTTTACAAGAATTGTGATTCTAGGTGGCACTTCCAAAAACTTCCACGAATTTGCTTCTGATTTTTTATCTTACCAAATTCCTCCAGTTCCTTTTTAAGTGTTCATCCTGGTATTGTGTGTAAAACGGTTCCAGAGATTTTTACAACGTTTTTTTTTAAACAAAGCTGTCTTTTAGGTTCACCACGGATTTCTGCAGCGTCGTTCTTTCTCATTTTTAAAGAAAAGGTTAGAAATCGTAGGGGTCTGAGCGATCATGGTAGACATATTGAAATTCTACAAAATGTCGGAAGAATATTATCATCATCATCATTTCAACCTCGGTCTCCGAGGATAATTTTCCTAATTTTCTTGCACGTAAAAGAAACTAGATATTTTATATTTCTCATTTTACCTTCCCTTCTTTACTTGCTGATTTTCTCCCTGGCGTTTCTCTACTATTTTCCTTAGTTTCTTCCTCAAGGGATGGTAATTTAAACATCGTAAGTGCACAGTTAGTCACCATATCGTCATTTTATTAATTTCAATTTGAACCCAGCTAAAATTTATCCATTTATACACCAGTTTCAGAGCCTTCTTCACGATTTTCCAATATTGACTTTTCTACAACTTATTTGCCCAAGTCAAGTGATTTGACCATGGAGGTTGTGACGGATTCTTTGTGACCATCATTTCCTTACCTTTCAAGTGTGCGGATGCCACCCGCTTGTGTCGTAGGAAGTTTCTTAATTCATGACCAATTCGATGAAACGTCCATCTTTTGGGTTCGACGGTAGAATCGGTATGCGACCAGTCCTCAGAGACGCACCGTCACTCTGTATCTTGCTCAATCTGTTCGTGTTGCAGCATCTTTATTTTTATTGATCTAGCCGTGATCGATGTCAACTTCAGTTTTGCAATTCTAGGGTATCTGATTTTATTATCACTCAACCGATTTTCATCTTCTCTCCAATCTTATTTTCCACCAAAAATCTCTGGATATCTCTCGTGAGAGATATTCCGTATAAACAACGCGTTACAAGGGTGAATAAAATATCAGGTGATTCCGTCGTCGCTTGTGACCTATCTGATTTAATCTACAACGGTTCCGGACATCTGGATCGTTGCTGCAGGTGCGCCCACACTTCAACATTAGCATAGTTCTTCAGCCACGCCTAACGTCTATCAGCCGGCGAATTGAGTGCACAGGCTATAAAACATTTCAAATCATCTCATGTGAGTGCATCTTCAAAACCGCGACTCTGGAAGGGTGTGAGACACGAGAGGTTCCGAACCCAATTAACTTTGACCTCACGATCAAGAAGCAAACCTGGTTTCGTACCAACTGGATTCAATTTTCCGTACAGAATTTACCGGTACTTAATAACAATATCCTGGGAAGTAGTTGAAACTTGAAAAAGAAATAAAAACGTAGGGAGAAAAATCGTGTTGTGAGCCTTCAGACACCCAAATCATCCAATTCTTTGATAATCAGATTTGTAGAAACCATTTCATCTGTTTCACGGACCCCTTTTGTATCTCAATATCAGATACTTCTTAAAATGTGATTACTCACATAGAGAATGTTACGTGTCTGAGGCACAAACGAGTAGTTTCCAATTTTTGCTCTCCATCTCAACGAATGCGAGTTTCGCCTGCCTTCTCGTGTTTCTTCGTCTTTGTATTGTTCGAGCCAATTGATCCGCCGTTGTTCCACTTCCGAAGGAATAATTGAGTCTATTCAGTTAGCTGCCGCTGCATCTGCTGGCTGATTTAAAAGCTGAGTTGCAATAACATCACTGACGAGTTAAAATCATGCTACATTATATTTAACACTCGTTTGAGAATTGAAGTAAGAATTGAGAACGAAATATTAGTTTAGAGAACGAGAACGCGGAAATATCAGTCACAACGGCTTTCAAGGGATTTATAATTTGTTTGTTAGACAAATTACACGATTGTATTCAAATTTGCGATTTTCGAAAAAAAAGGCAGGAGCGCCTCCAGCCATCGGAAGGGCGTGGGACAAGTATCGAAAGCCCTACCTACGTAATGTACGATTTTCCCTGTATCCTATTTCGGCGAATATCTGGTAGGATCCTTACAGGGACCCTTGTTAATTCTCGGGCGACCTTGCTATTTTTTTCTGCATTTCCCATTTCTATCCCATTCCTATGGAGGAGGAAACCACGGCGATGATTCAAAATATTCTGTTTCTAAAACAAAAAATTTTTTTTTTCCTTCCAAGTGGAACAAATAGTGAAATTAATGTTTATTTAATTGAAGAAATGAAAAAATGCAGTTTTAAAAAAATAGATCATTAAATTTTGTCGTCCTTCAAATGATTTGAATCAACACGATGTGTACAATGAAGGCCTTCAATAATATGGCCTGGAGTTTGGGGTGGTTTGAGGGCAAAATAAAAATCACGTAAATAGATGTAAACAATTTCGGCTTCGTATTTAATTAATATTGGGTAATTTTCCCGTTTCCGACGTTAAGAAATTATGTAAATAATAACCCTTTTCAGTTTGAGGACTGACCCTTAGGGCATTCCGCATAGTAATTTAGAGGAAATAAGTATGTAACCGACCGATGGTAACAAGCGCCACAGAAAAAACAAAACCATAATTTACAGTCAGTTTTTCTTACAAGGAAAATATGAAATACTGTTTACTAATAATAATAATGATAAATACTGACTCAGTGCTGAAAGGTAAAGGTGGCTATAAATGGGTAAATATATGGTTACCGTTCACCGGGAAAAGAAATAGATTGAAGTCAGGAAATGCCAAATATTAAACTGACCATTGTCATGGAATTTCAAATACAAATATAAATATTAGGAGATCAAATACTGGTACCAACATTAAACTTGTTGAAAAATTGTAATGTCAATTTTCGAAAATACGCGTTTAGTAATAATAATAATGTCCCTTAATATAATAGATGAAAGCAGCCCATTTACGAGAAAAGTCAAGAAATAAGGTATCGACTGATTATTGAGATTTTAAGGAAAGAACGCCAAATCTTGGAAAGATAAACTGAAATACCTGTTATAGTCTTGTTTTGAAGTCTATGTACCGTTTGTGCGCAAAACATTGATATTTAAAACGAACAGTTTCGGTAGTATCTGAAGAGATAAACGATGTCGTTAAGCTAAGAGATGACGACTGCCAGCGGTGTGGCTGGCTGCTTTGGATACTTCGAATTCCGCTGTAACAAAGGACGCACAAGCCTTCTGCTCAAGTGTATTCCCTTTTACCATCCATCTCATCCACTCACCAAGCAGTCATAATTATTGGTATCAAATCATATTCTATAGAGAAGCCAGGCTTCGAGTGACAGGAATAAGAGTCCAGTAACACTGTAGTAGCTTTAATTAGTTATTTGCATTTCTCAAATTTTAGAACACGTTTAATAGTAAATATTTATTTCCATGGTTATACTGACATTGAAATTTATAGAAGTAGAAAAATAGTTTGACCCTTCATGAGTAAACGTAAAAATAGTTAAAAAATATGATGCATTAGTAATTAATTTTTATGATAAGAATTTCTTCAATGATTTAAAATTTTTATATTAATTTAATTTTGTAAAGTGCCAAAATAATATGATAGGAAATGATATGTCTATTATATTTATTTACTTTATTATACGTCACCTTTTAATTTAAAATGCCAATAGTATTATAATTAAACTTTCCCACCTGTAATACAGAGTAATTTACCTTGTTTGTCTTTGTTAAAATTGCCTTTTTTAATACAATTGAATTTTTTGTGAATAGATAGATTTCTTATTTAATAAACATATATATATATATATATATATATATATGTATATATATATATGTGAGTTTCCAATATTTTTTTTAAAGCTCTATATGACATTCGACACATTTATCTTAACAACCATTCTCGGAATAAAATAAAATTTCTCTCATTTCCCTCTCAGAAACTATATAATGACGTTAAAAGAGTGAAAGCATTCGAAGTAAACTCATTTACGTGTGCTTATACCCTTAGAATTTGAAAATATTCTAATTCTTGAGGTATTTTAGATTATTATTACTTTTTAAAAAGGCATTTGTCTGACTAGTTTAACTCATTTTTTATTTCAAATTTGTAGAGGTTGGTAGGTGCAAATTTTAGCCATCATAAACACTGTTTCAGATTTTTTTCAATTTTAATTATTTTTGTACTTGTCATCATAAATACGTACTTCCCGGGGTAACTAATTACGAGAATCTCAGCGACAAATTCATCGCTCTCAATGACAGGTCCTTGATTTCTGTTGACATCAGGCTCGAAAGAACAGTCCTTGCTTTATGTCTATAAACATCACGTGCTAAATTCATTCCAAGGCAACTTATGCACACCTCTAGCTTGATGATGTCATGCAGTAGGTACTCCTTTATCCGGATGTTTCAAATCCAGATCGCTTTCCTTCGAAGAACCGTGCTTAACGTGAAACCGTTCCTCCCACGCTTTTTAACCAGAACCCCACACTATTAACCATATTTTAATTTTTTTTCCCTCTTTACATTTCCTCCCAAACCTCTCGCAAAACTTGATTACTGTGGATGCTTTTCACAATATATAAATAATTATTAACATTAAATCGACTTAAAAATGAGGAATTAGAAATATTGAGAAGACAGATGCTAATGAGAGGAATAAGAATATTTAAAGCATTCTAATTGAACCTGTTGGTTGTAGTTCTGATGATGGATCAATTTGGCTCGTAAAAATTTAAGTGTGTAGAATTGTAAAGTCTTGAGATATGTTGACGAATTTTTACACTTTTTATTTTAAAAAATTCCTGACTAGTGTCGTTGATTGCGAATGATGGTAATGAGGTCCTCGGTAGGCGTCCGACCTTGACGACGGTCAGTGACCTTGGAGTCGCTATAGTACTCTAGGACGCGGCAACATGGCGACTTACGACGACTGGGTAACGCTGGTCGCCCGGCCTTTGGTGGCCGGAATGTCCGTCAGAAGCTGTTTTCCAGCTTTTTGCGGCTCCCCACCGACACGCCGCAGGCCTGCCAACTGTCATAGCTGTTTACATGCTCCAGGGAAGAAACTGGCCGCCCTGGTCGACACGTGAAACCTGCCTCCTCAGTGTCACTTTCTCACAGCTTGTGTACGGAAAAACCTTCAGTTCCTCGAAGTTTACAAGCGTCACAATTTTCATGGCCAGTCTTCTATATCAACACCTTTTCATCTTCCGGGGTCGAAGTTTCGGAGCTGAAATCAATTGACCAATAAATCTTGTAAGCTGTCTTGTAAATAGTGTCCAGTTTACTGTATACAATACATCAATTCAAGTCAAAATTTGTATTATTTCTTTCTTATTTTCCCCTTTGTCACACCCATGTTTCGACAAATCTATTCCCATTCATTTCGAACCATTACTAAGAAACCACCAAAGTCAGGCCGGGTCATTCTCGGGTTTGAACTTCTTATCACACTTCGCTGAGGTGGGGAGATGCTATAAACTACCAAATGTTGGGCATCTCAGAGCAACCAAATGCAATCCCAGATTGCAGAACTGTTTCCGGATTTGTTCAGCTCAAAGGTTTGAGCTGGTTGAGGTTTCTCCTTCTGTAGGTCCCTGCCGGCTCTGGCACTTTCGCCGATTTCGTGAGTCAGTACGCAGACCGTTATTTTGCCTTCCATCCGTTGCGTCACCTCCTTGCCTCAGAGGGAACCTTAGTAACCATCATCTCTTTCTCTGCTCGCCTCTAGTTGTGACCACCAGGACAGATCAACGGCCAAGCTGCGCGGCGGTGTTTGCTGATAAAAAGAAACAACACATAATTAAAAGCTTCAAACAATATATCTTTATTTAGAACGATGACAAGAAATTCGATGTCCTAATTTCTTTGACGAGGGAACCAATATATTTCCTCATGTCTCCCTTCGTCATATACTCATTCATTCATGTCTTCTGCAATTCTCTTCTGCTGCTCCCCTCGACTCTTCGTTTAAATTATTATTGCACCTGAAAACGCTTTCGAATGCCATTATTAATTTAATCGCCTCTGAGTGCTGAATTAAATTCCGGATGGGGTCCATTTATTTTTTTGCAAGCTTTTTTGATTTTCGTATTATTTTCTACTTATTTCCCCACTCCTCTGTATTAGCTAGACAATAAAGTTCTACCGTAGTGACGTGGAATTAAAAATATTCCGAATATGGAATATATTCCAATGGAAGGAATGTTGTTGTCTGAGGTGTACTTTCGTCCAGGTGGGCAAGATAAGCCTCTCTTCTTGGGCACAAGGTGCGCTGTGGAGGGCGCTTGAGTTCGCCTCCCTTCACATCCGCCCACGCACGTGCGTAATTGGGGCACCTGCCACCACGTGCACGTATTATGACGAAAAAGAACTAATTTCAGTTGGGTTGTCCTATCACGAATGTCGCGGCTCCGCCAGAAATCAATGTGTCTGTCCTTTCTTGCGTATGTACGTATTCGTGTGTGTGATCCTGCATTATGGACGGTAGCATTATTGACAATGAATTGTTTTTCCAGATTCATTTCAGGATTTTTATTAATTCCATTAGATCTCAGTAGTTTGCGATATTTTATTAATTTATAAATATTACAAATATAAACAATTGTGTGTTATTGGGATCTACAATTGACGAAATTAAATAATCCTATAATAAGAGGAAACAAAACACACCCACTGAAGACAACTGGAAATGCAATACAGTATTATACATTATGCATATAAATAAAATTTTAAGCATAGTCATTCAAAAAATTTATTATAGAACAACTTTTTCTCAACAAAATAATTAATGATTTAAAACTTGAACATTTACATTTTATAAATGAGCATTTTTAAGAATAAGTGAAAAATAAAACACGAGAAGTTGGACTTCCATCTCCGGGGAAATTTGACTTGTAACTCCAGGCAGTATATGAATCAAACAAGTAAAATTTTCATAAGCTAAATTTTTATATAGTTACAGAGTTAATTTTCAAACATTATTATTATCCTAAATACTACTATGTAGTGAATCAATCGTAATTAAATGTCTCACTTTTATCAATTCTTTAACTTATGGATATACGATATTTTTGTAAATAGTGATATAAATTAATTTAATTTTACAAACAGTCGTATCCTAAAGTTGTAGACTAATAAAAGGAAACAAAGTGTGTAGGCTATGAAATTTATTAATGATTTATGTGGCAGACATTCAACAAGTTTTGCAAGAAAAATTATGTTAATTATTGTAGTTTATTTCGATTTTTTTTTACAAATATTTATTTAAATATATGCTATTAATATATAAAACACTATATTGACTTTTTAACTGAGACCTAAAATAACGATATATTGGTCCTGGTCCATAAATTTTGGATTGTGCCTCTTGAACTCGCTTGTGAACGAAACACTCGGTCTTACACGGATTCACGAAACTATTGTATTTGTTTAAAATTGAATAACGTTACAGCCCAAATCAATTTCTTTTGCAAACGTTGTTGCTTTCATAAGGTGTAGAATTGAGAATAGATTGAGCTTTTTGAAATTCACAAAATTAATTATATTAATATAAAAGAAAAGACGTTAGCGTTTTTGCAGCTTGATTTTCAAAATGCTCGAAACGATTTTCAACGCTACACCTCAAACAAAACAACGAAGTTTATAGAAATCTTGTGTGGTAATTTTTTTCCCTCTTATTTGGTATGTTTTTCGTTATATAATTATTTAATTGATAACTTTAATGTATCGTGAGGATAACTATTAAGTAATATCATCCCTGTGTGATAAATACTACTCTGGTACAGAGTGATCTAGTCGCATATTAATGTAATCCATGTTAAGTATTAAAAACCTTAAAATCTCATGTATGTATACTTCGATGGCTTACAACATCTATAATTATATTTTCAAGATATTTAGATAAACTCAAATTTCCATCTTGTGTGTAATTTTTTAGCACTCGTAAACAAATTTAATATTTTTTTTAAGATTTAGTTGAAGCCACGGACAGTTAAGAATAAAGAAATGAGAATAAATATTACAGTTTCATATTTTTTATGATATAAAGAATTATAAATAGAGAATTTCAAGTAATTTGAAGTATTGTCATTGTTCGAGACTCTTTTTTTTTTGTCTTTCGTAACATGAAAAGAGATTCTAAGAGAAAAGTGAGATTAAATCGAAGACAAGTATTTTTCCAGTTATTACACGTGAACAGCAAATTAACTAGTGACGATAATTTTTTAAAAAAATTTATCTGCAAGTATATGATGTTTTAATTGAGGTTGTGGCAGGTCGTTAATCACCTCAGTAGAAGTTGTATAGTCGGAGGAAAGATGAAGAGGTCGCGAATTGCAAACACACAATCGCAAAACAATGGGAGAAGGCAGTTAGTAGTCTGCAACTGCGACTGAGCTCCGCCTTTTGTTAATGAGTTGTAATTGGCCTATCTATTAAGGCCGCCAGCATCTACTTAAGAAGAGTAGTGTGGCATTGTTAAGAGGAAGGACGACACCAACGTTGCGAAAGTGCTTCGAAACGTTGATATTATTAACAGGATGTTTGGTATCCGTACAGTTTCCATCGCATGCTTCAAACGACCCGATATTTATAGGTAACGAGCCTATTTCCGGGTTTTTTCTTGGCCAGTTAGAAGGTTTTATTTTCTTTCGGGCGAAAGTTGTGCTCACGCACTCATCAAAAGTTATGGCAATGTCACTATCGCGTGATCCACTCAATTTGCGCACGGACACATCGATTAATTAGGGTTTATTTTCTCAATATTCCGCCTATCAGGGGGATTTACTAAAAAAGTTATTATTAATCATTAAACGAACACTTTAACCTGATAACAAAGGCCAGAAGCCCCCCCCCCCCCAATAAACTTATTATAGTAAAATAAATAAATAAATAAAAAGTAAAAAAGTTTTGATTCGAGACTTTTTAAAGGTTAATTATTTTCATTTATTGATTTCCAATATAGCAGTCCAATTTTAAGTAACGAAAAAATAATATTTTGTTTCGAGCAATATTTATCCAATGTCTTGGACGATGTAACCTATTCTACAAATGGCGAATTATCGTGGATCAATACAAGACAGAGCTGTAAATGACTTTTATTAATAAAATATAAAACGTCCGTGTGAAAACCATACTAATTAGATAAATAAGTAGCCAAAAAACAGACAAAAAGAAGTGCCAAATTAAATACCATACAACGTTTCTTCAATCCTTGTTGCTTTCGTCAGGTGATTAAATAAGACGCAGAAGCCGTAAGAACGGCTCGTCACCTGGTTTTTTGAAGCAACGAGGATTGCAGAAACGTTGTGTGTTATTAAATTTAGCACTTCTTTCTGTTAATTCTCTGAGATTTGGTTATTTATCTAAAATAATTTTAATGGTTTAGTGTTGTGTATAAGAAGGAGCTTTTATACCTCAAAATAAAAGCTGTATTAGAAAGGGTAACACATCTCATTATTCTTTAATTTTTGGAAGTTTTCACTTATCAATATCAGAAGTATTCACAAAAAATTGTGCTCAATTAATCGTGTATATTCTTTCCCTAAGAGACTTCTTACTACCGAAAAAAAATCTTTGCAGACAAATTGAACAGTTGCTAATAAACCTATTTACTGGGATATTCATGGAGTCGCACCCCCCCCCCCCTATTATCTGTTGGCCCGTTAACGAGTATGCCCTTACATATTAAAAACATTCCCTGTCGAGGTTTTCTTCTCAATGAAATCTTTTAGAAAGTTATGTTCAGCCGAGTTCATGACCCCCCCCTCCTAATTTTAAAGTATTTATACCCCAACTACACCCATTCTGTGGCAATTAGGTGGTGTAACTTTTTTTCTGGAATACAACCAAACATACTAATTTATATTGCATTAATTTATGGCACTTATTGAAGAGAGAAGCTTACGGAAATACTTCAGGCTCTGTTAGTGATGTGAAAAATGCTTAGAACTGACAGAATTCAAAGAGTATTTATCGTTAAATAATAAAATTATTCGACTTCATTGAGAAAACAAATGTTACTAATTATTTTTCTATAAATAGAATAATAAGTGGTTGAATAATGTGTCCGATATGTTTAGTAATGTGGAAGATAAGAAGTATTGTAATATTCTTTGTGTATATTTTATTTTTCAAAATTAAGTACGACGTGGCAAATGTAAATTACGCCCAATGCATATTATATATAAGATTTTTATTTGTTTGGTTTACCTTTTTGACTAGTAAGCGATTGTCATGGCTGTTTTTGACTGGTGCTTGCTTCGGCTGTGACGTATTAAGATAGATGGGACCCTGATTAATCACCGGGAATGCTGCTATTATTTTACAGTATATTTGTTTCCGTTTTTTCTCTTACTCTTGACTTGAAATTGTAGTACTTGGAGAGAGTAGAAAACCAAATAAAAAATTCAATCAAATAAGTATAGACCGTTCTTAAGGTTATTCTCTACATGTTAGAATTTTCTGTAAAAAGGTATCCGCCGTTGTGGTGTTGGCATAAAATTTATGGTGTGTTTAAGTAAGGTTTTATTTTTATTACATTTTATTTACTTGTGAAATAGCAGGTTCTGGATAACGACCAACATGTTATGTTTTGCAGTTTCGTTATACACTTGGATTTTTTTTTAAAAAAAAGTATTGGACATATTGAATTACATTGGGGTTAATAGAATAAAATGTCAGGACTTTTAACATCGGGGAAAAGTTTGTTTCGAGTTAAACATGTCCACCATCGCTTCTACTTCGCGGACAAAGAAAAATATGGCCGCGGTTTGTAGCATACGACACAGTCGTTGCTTCTCTTTTCATAGAAACTTTTAATGGAAACGAAGTGTTTGGCTTCCCTTCTGTTTTCGTGTCTTGTTTTTTTGTTTCTCGCCAGAGATCCTCCCCACCTCTCTTTTTCTCTGACAAGTTTGCGTGCGACTTCGGTTTCCCGGTGACACTTCATTGTTTCACCTGGACCATTGTGTTTTAAAAACAAAAATTACCGGAAACGTTTTAGCCTAATACGGGGCCACTCCCACGGGAGGGAGGGAGGAAATGAAACTGTGTGTTTCAAGTAGCAGAATTGACTTTTAAACTAGAGGTTGGAGGTTGTTTTTTTCCAACCAAACTGGTGAAAATTTCGTTCAGGTACCTGGTCTGTTTCTGGAAATGTTTCGTTACTCGTAGTACAATTATCCATTAAAATAGCATAGAACAAGGGAATCTAAATTTGATTGTTATGCTTTACTTCGACTTTAGTGCCTTTAACTAATTTGTATTAGTACGCGGAATAATCACCAAGATTCTCCCTTTCCATCGCCCACCGCGGAATATTCCGCTCTCGGTAATGCAGCTTATTTGCAAGTGTCAGGACAGTCTTAAAAATATTTATTGTGGTCAATTGCCTGATTTTCGTAAAAATATATACATTTTTATAGTTAAAATTTTTAATTTAACACCTCTGTTGAATTAATAACGTCGTTACAATATAAATAAAAAATAACGTGTCAGTAAAAGGTACTCAATTATATTATTAAATTTTTATGGTGTTAGAAAGTGACAGAGAATTTAGTGAGAGTTACATACATAGTGTCAGTTGAATGATGTGACAGGTCGGCTTTTCGAACATTACATATCGTATACATGTCTTAATGTAACTCACAGTTGCTATCAAATTCAAATATTGACTATCTCGTCTAGCCTTCATATGATAATTAGCATAGTCTGATGTTATTTCGAACCCGATCTCGTGTTAATGCCTTTTCCTTGATATTTAATTAGAATTAAACCGACATTAACGCATTACTTTAGACGATCCAGTGGAATAGACCCAACTAAAGAACAAGTGCTTTAACACTGAACCCAGGCGAGTTCGCCGAGGAAACAGACTGTACTCCAGTTTGCAAACTGCCCTCTTCATTTTCTGAGGAGGTCATTATTAATGCAAAATTTTGGGGGCCAGAAATTGTTCGTCCGGAAACTTGAGACAGTTAAATCTTTAAGTAAGTTACGAGGTGAACAGAGAACTCTGCTTCCGATCGTGTTGTCTAGTACTTTTGATTTCATTTATAAAAACGTGTAATGTTAATGTGACACGAGCTGAGAATATCTGTCGATTTGAAGAAAATATTGGTCAGAAAAGAATCGTAAGAAATAGCTCATTATTTGAGAAATTGTGGTGGTGCTATTCGGCCTCTAATCGGCGGAGTACCATCGTATTATGTCTAAACTTTTGTGTGTTTATATTTAAGATTAAATTGCTTTTAATATGTTCTATGCTGTAGGTCGAAGTATAGCTAGGAGGTTGTTTATAAATATTTAGTAATGTCGATACTAACTTCTTTGTTTATTACCATAATATTTTGACGAGCTTTGCAGCAGTGCGTGAAGCGGTTTGTTTTACTTGAGGTATTCAGCTACCTAATGATATCAGGCATGCTGAATGTAAAGTATTATAGAAACGGCACGGGATAGAGGAAGTTATTTTCCTAATGCTAACTTCTGCACCTGAAGACTCGTGGACTGAGACGTTGGCACGTGAAAAATGAGAGGAAGATTTTGCAACTGAAAAGAGAACAGCAGATAAATTATAAGAAAGGGATGGACTGACGCACAGCCAGAATGTTTAGAAAAAGTGAAAATTTACGGAAGTGAGAAAAGTATACACGCCACGGTTATTAAATACGTCCTGTGGTGTGGTGTGTTTCGTAACGAAGGGTCACCTCCGTAGTCGCAGAAAGACGTTGATGACAGATGCAGTCGTGTTTGTTTTTCGAGCGGATGTGTTTGTCATTAGGACTGTCTTCTTTCCGAGAGCTATATCTCCGCTCCCCATTAGCCAAGCTGAAGACCATGCTTTTTAAGCACCCTAAATAACTTTCTGACCGCTTGCGAAGCACGAAGGCAGGCCCAGATAAGACGAAGGATGCCTCCGAGGACCCAAGTTATAGCGACAAATCTGTGTAATGAGGCATAATTTGAATTTTTTTTTAGATTAAAAAAATTCTGCAGTAGAAAACGTATTAAGATAAAGTCGCAGTAACGACAGTGACTTCACCGTTAGCCGTAGATATTTATTGTTCTAAGACCTGCAGGGAGAGATCATTGTCGGGTGTCTGTGACAAAATATTGACATTTGTCTGTTGGCTGCGGACTGGATTTATATATTGGACTCACGGAGGATCGTTTGCGGTTATTAGGAAGAGAAATTTAATACCGAAGTTATACGAAGAGCTCATTTTAGTCGACGTTACGAGAATTATTTAGTTATATGGTTATTTAAATTGAAACCACTAGATGACTTTGGTGAAGCAGCGGTGGGATAACAGCAGGTCAGGATCGACCACCAAAGCAAAATCTTTCGACATAAAAATGATTACATGTCAATTATATCCACATGAAATAACCATATTGATATGCTAGAAATTATAATATATTTTAATAATATATCGATTAATTTAGTAACTTTAAATTGAAAATAAGTCAACTAATATTTAATAAATCTTTCAGTTTCATATAAAGATTAATAAAGAAGAAGCATTTCGGTAGTTGTATTACTTTTGCTACGCAATCTTGGCAATCAGTTTGATAACTGGCGAGTTGATAATCGTTCCTATATCAAAGTTGACATCGCGTTTCATTTATTGCAGCCATTTTTCTACACAGAACCAAATGCTAATTACAATGAGAATTGAAAGGCCAAAGAAGGGTTTTAATTAAAGTCAATCAAGAAAAATATTGGTTTCAGCCTTTTTAATATTCTATCGTAAATTTGTGGGGGATAATTTTCCTGCACAAAAACGCAAGTGCCTCAAAGTTTTACTTTCGAAGCTGAGGACAGATAAATTTCGATATGAAAATTCAGTTAAAATGACATTTTTAGTCAATTAAAGGGGATCCAATAGTATCCTAAACCTTTAAAACATTCAAAACCTCTGCAATCGTTGAATACTGATGTTCATATAACAACGTATAATTATCGTGAATAAATAACAGGATTGTCTTTCAAAAGTCTGTTTACTGTGAGTTCGCTGGTGAAGGCTACAAATAATTAATCAGCGAATTAATTAAGATGACATAACAAGTGCCTTTAATCAGATCCCCTCTAGCTGCGGATGAATGCCATTCAGGTCTACTCGCTTAAGAGTTAACAAGGTAAAAAGAAGATAAATTAACAAATGACTTGTTGTATTCTTTGGTCTTTAGCAGTGCAAACGAAGTTTTACGTCTTTTGAAAGTGTAATGTATATTATAATATGCTTAAGTAACTTGACAAATCTGCAAGACCATGCAATAATAATTAGGTTTTAATTGACCTATTTTAATTTGCTAATCGTCTTGATTAATTTTTTCATTATAAGGTGACGCGCTAATAGAGTGTTTTCGATCGAGTTTTCTTTATTTTTTCTTAACAAGTACTTTTGTTGGCCTCTAAAGCGGTTTGGAATTCAATTAACTTGTATGTAGAGGATACAGTTGTGTTTTCTTCTTCTTCGGTAAATCGTTCACTTTTTTCCCCCCATTTTTTTTATTAATTTTTACAAATTCTAATCAAGAGACTTTACAGTTCTTATTTCTCTGATTCATTACAGACTACGTGGTTCCAATTTTCCTATTTTATATTTAATTCTTAGAAGAAGCACGGAAATGAGACTTCAGGTATTGTTTTCTTTGAACAGTGATTTTGTTACCATGAACATCTGGCGTATTCCGTTCTTCTTATAACCAAAACCCTTCTTTGGTCACTCAATCAAAGTTAGGATATTAATAAGCGCCGATTGCATGAACAGCGTTTTCCTTCTCAACCTGAAGGGATCCAGTCCCATGGAGGGAGCCGGACCCTGGAGGAGGTCTTCCTTTTGAGATTCGGCTGGTTGGCATGGAACACCTGCAGCTTGTTCCTCCCGCTCTCTTTGAAAGAAGTCCTTTAGCCACGCAGCAGAGCAATAACCTCCCTTCGTCCTGGACGGACCACACAAATCAGTTCTTTTCCTTAGCTTCCAGTCTTGAGTTTACGTAGAAATGCTCAAAGGTTCCTGGTGGTCCTCACGTGTTGGCAATGTACACAACCGTGACCAATAGCAATTTCATTCAACACGTTTTATTTTACCATTAGTCGGATCTGTTTGAAGCATTGGCGGCACTTAATGAATAGGATATGGCAAACACCAAGATTCAGGAAAAGGAGATGGCCGCTAATGCCATTCTACCGTTACAAAAGTGGATGACTGTAGGTATGGAACGTGAGACAACGATGGAAAGTCTATAGAAGGAAAGCAGATTTCTTTTATTTTTACGTCTGAGGATTTATTCAACGACTCTGTTCGGTGGCAGAAGCACGGAAAAACACAGCCGTATTTAAACCATGAATATCTCAACGTTTCAGTTTCTTCGTGCTTGAGTAAAGCCTATCATCTAGTTTATAAACCTGGTATTTGACGATACGAGTGTGTCCATCAGCTTTGTCCAACATAGCTCGGTATCGTGTTCTGTTGATATTTTAAATTATTATGGTTATCAATAGGTACCCCAAGAACCAAGAAAAGCGAGGAAGGATAACGGCAGAGACACAGCAAAGAGTAAATCAATAAGTGATTGTGGGAAAGTAAAATGCTGAAAGATTAATTTTTACTTTTCTTTGGTAAGATTGTTCACTTAAGATTTCCCCTGGGGATTGATCGCCGCTGACAATTAACTGAGGCAGCGTCGTTTTGAGGAAACGACTTTTTATTTTAATGAGGCCATTTTCTCTGCTTCATCGTCGGGGGGTCATAATTTGTGGTGCCTGCACTATAAAAAAATTTACGCGGCAGTTAACCGATTTCGATTTCCTGAAGCGCATTTGGAGACGGACTTCACTTCGCCGAACCGGTCAGAATCGGTTTCAAAAGATGAGGGAAAATACCATTTCGTCCTACCCGGAGTTCGGATGGATTGAAGATCGTTTGTGTGCTGGATCGCGTGGAATGCGTTCATAACTTGCCGATCTTCGACCTCGAGAGGACGTCCAACGATTGCTAACTGGCCGGAAACAATATTCATTCAACATGATTGATTTATTTATAATTTAAAATAGATTTTACTTATTTAATAAAATGTATATTCTTTTATGAACACAGACCATTCTCACAGTTATTCATGACTCGTCTGCCTTTGTTTTACGATCACTTGCTGATTCATGGCTCCAGAACTAGTCTCCGTTGTTTCACACCTAACGGGATGAATCGATGTTTCATTTGATATATATTTTTTTGTTTTAACTTTCTGTCAGAATTTTTTGCCCTTACTGGAATTTCATTTACTATCCTCTGGCCGGTATAACTTACAATTCACTTTTCTCGAATCTCATTTTAACTACTTCCTCTCAGCTCCTACGTACAAAAGTGACTTTTTTCTACTCAGAATCCAGTATGTCCGCTATAATTTCGTTTATTATAAAAAAATGTGGTGCTTCATAGAATTCCTTAATTTCTTACCTACGTTCCTAATTTCCGCCATCATCAGCCAAGTGGTCTATCGATTTTCTCAGTTTCAGAAGTAATGCTACAAGTCGTCTGAATTTCTTGTGCTCAGGACCCGCTTTGATCTGTTGTGCCAAGCCGGCCGGCATCCTCTCAAATGTATTTTTCTTTTAGGGAAGACGTGAAAAAAAATCTCGTGGTGCCAGATTGGACGATTACCATATTCTTGTTTCAAGCTGAGAAAAACCGTTCCTCCACATGCCTGTCCGAGTCGTTTACTACCTCATTAATCTGCATCTGCAGCTATTTATGAAGTGATGAGGCTGAGGTTAGTTTCGCTGCCCTAAAATTACAGTCGACGCCCGGCCATGATGATTACGGGAGATAAAGACACCAATCTGCCAACCTTGACTGAGAGGGTTCACCATAAAGTTTTTCTGTATAGTTCTGTGGTTAACTGCAATTTTGATTTGGCTCCTGTGCAAGTAGCGCATTTACTGTACCTGTCGGTGTTGTCGGTATTCGCCGGGGGAAAAGCGTTGTTGCCAATTGTTCCGCATGACTCGGCTCCTCCAACCGTCTAACGTCCGTAGTCTCCCCCCCCCCGCCCCCCCCCAACACGCTGAGCACCTGGCCTCGCTCACATACGTGCACGCAAACTCCAAATACTCCCCCCACTTGTTTACGTCCAGGTATCCCCTTGTTCAAACCACTCGATTCTGGAATTTGGCGATGTCCAGAAAATCGCCATAGGTTCTTTAGCTGGACTGGACCCAAAAGGATTAGTGAATCTGAAAGGACGAGCGACGAGGCATTCTTGGAGATATTATTTAAAAGACTCAAGTTTTAATTAATTTTAAAAAACAAGTGTAACACGAATACTAAATTTTGCTTCAGCATATTGCTTGAAATTCCACCAATCAGCGGAAACGTGCGGAGTGATATCTTTAGTTCGATTAATTACGGAAAAAAATATTCCAAGACCGGAAATTTAATAACTTCTTTGAATTACCTACCTAGAATTTCATATTAAACATTTTTTAAACAATTTCGAAAATTAGGTTTGATAATGCCACTGGAATGCCAAATAAAACTACTAGTGGGAGTCGAATGTAATTAGGCGTGTGGAAAAAATCTGCCCCTTTGCTAAATATGGGACTGGAAAATCAAGCCGTGGTTGTCTTTGATCCATAAATGGCAACGTTCGTAGCCTTGTGTTCCCCACAACGAATGTTGGCTAAATGGCTCATCCACGTAATTTTTAAATATCAGATTTCGGCAGCGATTGAAGTTTTTCCCGGTGAATAGAATTTAGAAAGACTTGACGGGTTTCCACCCGAGTTATTTCGGTAGACAGCGACGTTTCGATGGATAGCTCTTCCATCTCCTTCCAGACTGGAAGAAGAGCTATCGAAACGTCGCTGTCTACCGAGATAACCCGGGTGGAAACTCTAGAAACCTTTCTAAAATCAGATTTAGTGTCATACTCCCTATTTGATTACCTTATTTCAAGTGCCAACTTCTCATAATTTTTACTGTGCCCTAATAAAAAAAATTTGTCTAATCGCAAGTAGGCTTCAGGAGGAGGATGGCTGACTGTGACGCAAGATATTGACCAGACGTTTCATTCGCATGGTCGAAGAAGAGTGTGCTGGTTGCTCTCAAATATTCCACCTTGCATGCTAATAATAACTTCAGCGATTGATGATTCAAACGATAAGATACATTTGGAAGCACGCGTCTGGGTAATTCTGGGGTAGTTCAAGATCCACACACCATTTCTCACCGTACCATCACGATAGGCCAATCATGAACTAAATGAGAGTCATTGCGATTTGAAAACTCATTGAAAGAGAAATTAATATGAATCTGAATATATGATCTAATCCTTGGTATCCCCATGCTATTCGGACCAGTGCTGGGATGATGTCGTAATGCACGACTTGGAACCGATTCCTTTCTCCGCCTTTGTTCCCCAGAAATGACCAAATGTAACCAAAGATATCTGAAGAAAATCGGCAAACTTACCACGTGCTACCTATATTTGAGGAAGTGCTTTAAGTTTGCAAACTGTCTTTCATTCTTTGGATTTATAATGTATCACGGCCGTTGCTTAGATCAACGAAACTTCAGAAGAACGTAAAGCTTCACCACATGGTCTTCGGGCTTCAGGGGGAGCTCAGTAAAAAGGCAAGGAACAACCACAAACCTCAAGCTGATGCGATACAGTCTGACTGTCATAAGTATGTAATAAGAAAATTTGTTATTCCAGTCTCCTTGAAAGTTAGACAACAACTTAGCATAAGTATTATTCTAACTGCATCTAAATAATACGACACCTTCAGTCCAGTGTCGTGTTTGCAATTACATAAATTAAAGAAAGTATGCGGCTCCCTCAGTCAATAAAATTCGGCTGCATTAAAATATATAATCGGCTTATATGTTTCTTGTTTGCTGTTAGAACGACGAATAATTATTTAATTCTTGACACCATCTGACGAATAAATCCAAAGGTAACAAAGAAGATTCATTATTATCGGGATACACTAAGGATGTAGGGGTCAAGAGAAGAACACAAGATAAGTAAGTGTACTTTATTGCCCCTCTTCTATTGTACACTTTTTCATTGTCTGTTTACAAAAAAAAACACAGTAGGCGTGTAAGTATTTGCTTTTCTGTGATTTATATTTGAATAAGACAGCGCGAGTAGAAGACAGGATAGGACGTTCAGAAAAACAAGTCACGTCGAAGAGGGGGGGGGGGGGAACTCGTGCATGAAGGCATTTCATCGTCGTCGTATATCTCAAACACAATCTTTTAACCGTATTGGTTTGGTGCTATATATATTAATGGATATAACATGATTAACACCACAGTTCAATGTAGTAATAAAATTTCACTGAAGCCAGTTTTGAGGAAAGTTCAATGACATTCATATCAAATATACCCTTAAAATCTGAAAGGGTTGAAGATTCTTTCTAATTCATGTTTTGAAAGAACCTCTCTCTCAGCTGATTGCTTCCGCTTTTTGACGAGACGTTTCTGAGTCCCTTGGGGGCAAGTCGCACTTATCGCTCCTTGCAAGTGACTTAGTTTCATGGATATATTTTTTTTCAGAGCAAGCAGATGCTGAAGAAACAGCAAATGTTCCGGAAAAAAAGATAAGAGATGGAGATTTGCGTCGACGCACTTCCCCTTTAAGATGAACGCCATGAGGCTATTTTAGTCCTATTTTCAAAGCTTTGTATCTTGATAGGGGTAATATTATATGAAAGGGTCATTTATGATATTTACTTTATCTTTCATATATTGGATGGTTGTGCGTAGTAATCGTGGCCCGTTGTAACCTCCCGCCAGTATAATTTAGCTCTTAGCATAGTTAGAGAGTACAGGCGTCTACATATATTAAAAATGTATGTAAAATGTGAGCGCCGGTCTAATAGTGTGAAACGCCGTCACGTAACGTCACTGAGTTGCGTTCGGACTCTACTACAGACGCGGAGTCTCCATAACCTCTGTTCCTTGTACAGATTTTTATTATATATAGTTTCCTCGTGATGAATTACTGTAAAAAAGTTTTTTGGAAATTCACAAAAGCCACCGCTGGTTTCGATTTTAAAGAAGTCATTTACAAAATTATCCAGGCGGTTTCTTTATTAATATTACAAACAACTGCTTGTTTTACCGGTACAAAAGCCCTGAAACTATGTGTAACTTAGTCTCTGGAGACGCTAAGTCAATTCTGGGAATTATTCACGCGCATTAAGTGCTTTTTCACTTCTTTTAACTATTGATCTTCTCCCATTGCACACGCCTGAATTTGAGTGTATTGTAAGCAAACATTCAGCTTACCCGACCTTTATTCCCGTGCAATGAGAGCTGCAAGAGGTGAGAAACTACGTGATAGAGGCTCAAGCACTTACAACTGGTCATATCCCACTCGGTTAGAACTGTTTCTATAGGTTAAGACGGTGAGAGACAGGAGTAATTGACGTTGTTCCTCCCCTTGCATGGTAAGTAGATAATTACTAGACGCACATTAATGGCGACGGATCATGTGACATGCCCGCAAAACAGGACGCGAGTGGTTTCTTTTAATTAGCTAAGCGTCAGATGGTAACAAAGGCAAATTGGAGTAACGGATAGAGAGAGGCCAACGACTCCTTCCTTTCTTTCTTTCTCCCCCCCTGGTTGTAACTGCATTTACCAGCTCTAGTCGGAGGCATAAAACGTGGTTAGTCTTTGCAAGGTCGAAGCGGCATCTCCGGCGCCATAAAGTTCAAGCTGCCGTTACCACAATTTATAGCTTTGCGAACGTTTCTACGTCACTCAAACTCGTAGACTACTTGCCCACGTAGAAACATTGAGATTCCTCCTCAGGGGCGAGGTCCTACTCCTTCCTTCGCAATAAAACTAGACTAGAGCGACTGGTGACCTCGTTGCGATAAATAAAATAAAATAAAACTTTTTACAAGTGAAGACATTACATGTAAAAAATAATATTAATAACAGAAATGAAGGTAATAATTATGCCGGTATAATCAAAATTTAAAATACATTTTGTAAGTTATTTGGTTAAATTAAGTGCACTGTTAATATTAAAACCGGCGTGCTGTCATTGCGTCATTGCTTCGCATCACAGAGTTCCCGGGTTCGAATCCCGGCATGGGCATGGATGTTTGTGTTCGTCCTGGTCAAGAAAACTGGGGTTACGGCTGTGGGATAATCGACACTCTGACCAGGTGTCACTCCTAAATCCAGAATGTGTCATGTAAGGTGACAGTCTGGCAGCCGTCTCGGTAGGCCAAGGCCCTTCATGGGCTGTCGACCCAAGGAGTTAGTTATTAATATTAAAACCATA
Source organism: Zhengitettix transpicula (assembly GCA_037074705.1). NCBI lineage: Eukaryota > Metazoa > Arthropoda > Insecta > Orthoptera > Tetrigidae > Zhengitettix > Zhengitettix transpicula. Next base: position 48,732,999 of record CM073596.1, read on the forward strand.
TAAATTATAAAAAAAATCCCTTTACAAATTGTATAGATTCTTTGAACCTGTATTATTTTAAAATGAAAAAAAAATACGTTTGATTGAAAATAATGAATAATAAAAATAGCCAATACAGACAAATAAGGTAATATAAATACCACACAACGTTTCTGAGATCCTTTTCCCTTTCGTCAGGTCTGTATTGGCTATCTTTCTTATTCATTATTCTGTATTATTTTATGTCAGATTATCATATTATCTAGATTTTTGTTATGACGACTATAATTTTTCTTTAAAATGAAGAAAAATGTTTTTATTGTGAATTATGACTGTATGGACGATATAACGGAGAATATAACTGATATGGTTAAAATTGAATTGGTTCGCAGTAGTCAGTGATAAGAGATATTAACTACAGTCCTTTAGAGAAGGTCAAACTGGATCTTCCTTCTCCTGTGTGTTATAAGCTCTGCGTTGTTGCTACATGGTTTTCCATTTTAGAACGCTTCGTTAAATGGTCTTGTTAGTCTCACTCGTGAGTTAATTGGAGCATATACGTGCATTACATGTGATAAGAACATTCGCTAGTCTGCTATTTTTGACCCGGATAAGATGAGTGAATCGCGCGCTTCGTCAACTCACTTTCTCCTGCAGAAAGGAAAATGAAACCGCCCCGGATCCTCTTCAACTGTCACAGAATAACTCAACGTTTTACGTGAATGTAAATGTGCGTGAGATTCAGTGATGAGAGCTCATGGGATAAGCAACGCAATACAAAATTAGATCACTGTTTTATACGGTGGTCGCTTAATCCTTCCTTTTTATCGCACTTACGGAACTGTAATTAACGTTTAATAAAAGCTCATTTATAAATGTACGAATTTGTAGCTGACGTGATTCTTGGAAGTGTTAGAGACCGTTGGTGAGAAATTTATTAATAACATACCAGAATAGGGTAATTATTTCAAAACAGAAAAATTGTTGCGGGCAGTTCTACCCACCAGGGAGTGAAATATTAAGATAAGAGTAAAATAATACTAGTGACCGTGTAAAGTTGTTTTTACCACATTAATTACCAATCGACGTCGTAATGCTTTTTTCAAAGAAACGACTAGATAATAAAGTGGCCTTTTAAAATACAAAATTAAGTGGTGAAATATATACCACACAACATAAGCACGGAAGTAAGAACTTTATCCGAGATATTGAATATATTTGCTTATGTGCGTCGCCTGTGAGTTGCGACGCGGGCCGTTACTGTTTTCAACACCTGATGAAAGCGACAAGGTTCGCAGAAACGTTGTGGAGTATTTAATTATTGACTTAATTTTGTCTTTATTGGTTAATTCGTATTTTTAGTTGTAATTTTAGACGAATACTGTCTTCTTCTTCTTTATATTTTCAACACTTTTATCAGTTGAAATGTCTTTGCCTGAAGAGTTCAATCGCCCGCGGGCGTTGGGAGGACAAAAACGAGTGAAGTTGTTTAACCCGATAAGTGTTAAAGCTGACGTTTAATTGTGATATTTTGTAGTTCAAATTAAATCTAATTACCAGTTATAAATTAATTGAAAGGCTTCACTTGGTGTTCCCCAAAGTTTACTTAAAGCCAAGGAGATTTATCGGGTCTTTCTTATAATTTTGGAATCACAAAATAATTACCTTTGTGAAATTAAAATATTTTGAATTTAATTGAATGTATAAACTCGAAGATTTTTATGTTAATAGGACTGAATACCTCATGTTGAGATAAAACTAGTAAAATAATGCACTTACTTGATTTCACGACTGTAACAGGTTATTTTAAAAATCTTGAAGAACTGGAGTTACTGAAACGAGGAATCTGTTTTTGAAAACTTAAAGAATCTCGCGTTATTTTTTTTTAAAAGCAGTTTGTAAATGAAATTTATAGTTCCCTTAGTCTTGTTGAATTTCTTAGCTTCAGTCAGAATTATGAAACGGAAGTCGGAGGGTAAGAAGTTACAAAGAGATTGAGATAATAAGGTCCTGGGCACCCGGCAAAGGCCACCGATAAAGGATGCACTTATCAAGAAGTCTCATTACCAGCTAATTACAATGCGACGTTTAGTGTTGTTACTGATGAAAAAATAAAAGTAGCCAACTACATAAGGGGTTTATCTTCCTCATTTCTTTCGCTTGGTTCTATTTTTTGTAATAGACTTCTCTGTGTATCTTGTATTTTTATTTCACTGGAAACTAATTAACAATATTCCAACGATATTAATGCCTTTTCGCATTTTAAAATTCAAAGGGAAATCTTACCGCCAAAACAATGCAATCTACACATATGTATTTTTTAATGACTCCTACAATCGTACTAATTCTGATTCGATTTGTCTTTAAAAGAAAAGGGCTTGTTTATATATTTTGAAGACTCCATTTTGTTTTACGTATCTTGAACTGGTATAATTCAAGGTCTTTCCTAATCTTACGAAACGTTCCCACTAATTAACTATTCAGCTTTTCCGGTAACATGTTTACTTCCTGTAAACGTTTTACGTCGTTTCATTTCAGATTACCATTTTAATGATTTCTAGTTGTTTTCCACTGGGTAAACAATTCTTGAAAATGGCATATATTAATTGGTCCTAAAAGTGTTAATTGGTGGAAGTAGCTTTCTTCATTATTGCATTTCTCATAGAACTACTGGTTTAATTTTCAGAGTAATTTTAATGTTTCTCAATAACCCTGACATTTTTTTTTTAAAAAAAAAATTGTGCTTTGTTTCAGGTGAGTGCCAACAGACTTTAAGAATCAGCATTTGTGTAACAGTTGTATGTAAGTACCCTTAGTTGAATTTTCTTAAAATATTCAAGAAAGTTAAATTAAATTAATGAAAACAACTTTTCTCAAAATATATATTGAGATTCACGTATATTGCTTGATTTGATTCTTTTCAAGCTTACCTTTGTGCTTTCTCGCGTCCACGGCGCTGTTTTCTTTAAGATAACTATCGGGTAATTTATCTTCATAATAGTATTTTTGCCCTCCTAAACACCCAGGTCTTTTGTTTACTCTCACTTTTTTCCAACTTTACTTCGTCGACAATATTGTTAACTTTTATGCGTTATATATATCAACAACAATTTTAACAGAAAAATATATCACTTTCTAAAACATACTGTAATACATATATAAAATAAATAAAAAGGTAACGAATGTGACGACGTCGTAGTAAGCCGTTGTTTGGTCGATAGAATGACTTTCCTTGTGCTCTTATAATGTATTCGACTGATATATGTGTGTATTTTCTAACGTTTCTTTATAATTTTTTGCATATATTAATTTAAAAAAAACACTGCGAACCGTCATTTATTTCTCTATTTTCAGGTAGATGCTCTCAAGTCATTTTCGTTTGTATAAACAATAATATATTTTTTACATAACCAAAAAAGAATTTGCAGTAAATTTTTATTATTAAATTTAAATATGTCTGATTGTTATAATTGTTAATAAATTTATACTATACATTAAAAGATTTATTTAGGATACAATTCAGGTTTTCACTCGGGTAAGACTATTTATTGAGTTGTGGTCAATAAATCCTTTAATATATAGTACACTTATATGGTTATTAAAAATATTTTTGTTTCTAAGTTGAAAGCTTCTTCCCGAAATTAGGAAAATGTATAACTGGGACTGCTGTATGGGTTTTTAAATTAATTATATTAATTGGATGATCAGTTCTTTGCTACCTCTTTGGTCTTCACATCAGATACTGGGAAAAGGCGTATCGCCATTTTTTCCTGTATATCTTAAGAATTTTTTTAAAACTTACTCCATATGTTTCGTGCAATATGACTCGTTATTTTGTGGGTTTGATTCTGTGTAGTAAAAATATTGTTTCTTGTCGTGTCCATATTTTTAATGTTGAGGGGTGCACGACATAACTTCACCTGCCGGTAACGCTTCCAATATGGCGGCACCCTTGTCCAGGAAGTCGCCACCATTACTTCTTCCGAGCACGTGCACAATGCCGCCGCCCACACACAAGGGAAATATCTGCTTGCTTCACACACACACACACACCTACGCCAAGTAAACCGTCTAAGCGTAACGTGCTGTCGTCAACTCTTGTTCATATTGACTCTGGTTAGCATTTCAGAGCAAGTTGGTTTCACTGTTCTCCTTTGAAGTCATAGAAATTTTGTATTGTAATTTCAGTTATAAAAATAATTGTTTTACACTGCTTGTAGTTAAATCGTCGCCTCTCTAAGCTTGTGTCCATGGAAAGAGGATCATGAAATATTGACGGGATCCACTTCAGTTAGCTTGGTGAGAACGACCTGGTATGTCGATCTGGAGCATTACAGTAGTCGAAGAGTCACACTGCTTTGAGTCACCGGAGTAATATCCTGCTACGCGCCTTCGTCAAACTTCTCCACAAAGATGGGGTGCTTTGTTCCAACGTTCGCTTGAAACTTTTGTAATGACATCGTGACGTTTCAAGCTCAGCCTCCAAGGGAGGAGAGTGTCTTTGCTGTTTCGTCTCAAATATATGTGGCATTCTTTTCATAATTACCTCACGATCAAAGTAAAAACACCTTTTCTCCGTTCTCCAAACAAGAAAAGATCTGACTCGACAGATCACGACAGTGGGAATCATTGGCATGCTCAGTAAGTCCATTGTGTGATTACTTACCATGGTCTTGTATTTTTTGACTGATGTTTGAATATTGGTGAGGACAAACCTGCACCGTGCACACCGGGATTTACTTTAACCTCCTATCCAACTATCTTACAAACCGCTCTTACCTTGTCAAATATCGAAACCATTTCTCCCCAATATACTCTATTCACTCAGGGGTCCCTGAAGGCAGTGTCCTTGGCCCACTCCTATATTCCATCTACACCCTCAAACAACCGCAATAAAAACTGCCATATTTCCCGACGATATAGCCATGCTTAGCCATTAACCATGTAGCCGTTTGGGCTAATAATCCGAGAATAACCATAAACCCAAACAAATCAAGTTTTCCTTTTCCATAAAAAATATACCATTCACTAACAATATCTGCATTAACAACACACCCATTCCAAACAAACAAAACCATAAATACCTTGAGTTAATCCTCGATTCAAAGCTAACATGGTTCCAACACACCAGTCACATTGAAAAAAAACAGCAATCACCGCTTCAAAATACTAAAACCATTAATTAATCCTAATTCACCTTTATCCGTTTCAATGAAAAAAATTAGTTGTGGAAGTACGACTGTAACATTTGAGCTTCTGCAGTCAAAACACGTCAACAATATCCAAATATCTCAAAATAAAATCCTTCGGTATATGACCAACTTTCCCTGGTAGTTCACCAATTCCCACAATATTCCATATATAATAACCAAATACATACTTCTCCAATATAAAAAAATACATAATTCACCCCAACCCGTTAATATCCGATTCAGCTGCCTCTGTTCCACCTCCTATTTACGATTAAAAAGAAAGAAACCCAGAGACCAAATTAATAATCAATGAAATACATAAGTTCAGGAGATAAAACGAAATACTCCACAGGATATATATTGTATAATATAACTTGTAAAATCTTAAGATTGTAAAGTTTCCTGTAAGAATAAAAAACAACAACCAAAAACCGTTGTTTTTTTAAAAAATGAATCTGTATCACTGCTGCCGAATTCGGTTAGTCATTTTGGGATGAATGGATGCATGAGCCTCACCTGTGAAGGGAGATGACGTGCGTGGTCGACCGGACATTCCATCGATGTAACGCAACGTTGCGCCAACGTGGAACTGCACGTTCGTGTCATGAAAATTCATCGCTATTAACATAGCAATGAGAAGGAAATGAACGCGTGAAATAAGCTGGATGTTCCTCCGTTCATTCGGATCTAAAAAGTTACTAGATCTATACATATATACGTAGAGGGATCGAGTAAGTGCTTTAATAAACATTATCATCCTCCATTGACCGACGGAGCCCAATCATATTAATAAGTGCACCGGAGTAGATATGAATACGAAAGCGCGATATTCCGAGACTGGTGATATCAGTGTGAGCATAGAAAGTTTTTTTTTTGGGCTATCGACGTCTTCATGAAGGCGAGGGCAAATCCCCACAAGGCCACCAAAACATCGTGATTATCGTATCTCTGCCAACAAGACGTCTTGTAAACCGTCGTTACAGCACGTCCAAGCGAGAGTTGCAGCGCGTGGGCGGAGCCAACAGATGAGGCAGTGTGGCGGGGAATTCAAATAGCGGTTTCACACATTTACAAGAAATTATGCCTTGGACACCTCAATGCTTATGAAGTACATTACTACAAACATTTAAAATATTGTTACTGTTCCTGGTTAACTACAGCCATGCGCAGTAAGACCATCACACTCTGGCTGGTGGAAGCTGTACATCCCAATAGCTATTGGAACTTCGCAGCTTTTGATGATGAATCATGTCCGCATTTCTTCTGTGGACTCCAGTTTCCATTCCCAGACTGCTACCTGACTACTCCAGATAAACACCCTACACAACTTCCAGCTCCTTTTAGTGAAACTGCTCCTGGTCCTTCTCCAAGAGTGGATAAAATTGGTCCTCTAAAGCTATGCGTCATCTACCATCCAAATGCTATAATTTATACTAGTTATTTCTTTTTGGCTTATACAAACAAATGTAAATGCCTGATTACACCTGATTACCATCCCAAGAACAATTATTCTTATTGCTAGACAGGCAAAAAAGCTCTGTTGTTTCGTAGTGACCATCATCTGAATAATTGCGTTCCTGGAGCCTCAAATACAAATTATAATAGTTTTTTTTAGTAAATCAAACCGTATCTCGTTACATGCTCAATTGTTATTTTCATTCGCATTTCTAGAGATTTTTTTTTGTTTTTGGAATCCCAAAGTTGATTTTGTTGAGGGCGTTGGCAGATGCAGTCATATGAAACGCTGCTGTCCAAGGTTTTACAATACCGGTTTGGTATTTATGAATACTGTAGTATTGTTTTTCGTCGTTTGTGGCTTGGTTCTCGAGCAGGTGGCTAGATCTTGTCTGCTGTTCACTTTCCCTTGGGTCTTGACATTAACTACGCGGCTCACCCATTGCGTCATACACACTTCGTGACTAGACACGAGCTACTTTGTCTAGTCCAAGGTTCTATCCGCCATTGCTTAATTGCTGCAGTTCTCCTTAGCAAATGTGCTTAACATGTACACAAAGGCAACGAAGAACGAGAAGAATCCTGGAATCTCGGACGTGCTTATCTAACCTGATCCGCGTATGGAATATTGGCTTTCACTTCTTTCCGCCGCTTTCTCAAAACTGCTGATAACTTCAATCTTTAATGAAAGTTGTGTTACCAGCGCCCAGACGTTCTTAAGCGAATGATGTAAGCATAATTCTTTTTTTACGTCACCAGATGTTCACGATATTAAATGCCAAGCGAGGAAAATGCGTCCAGAATTTCCATTTCCTTTTTTATGTAAATAATAATCCTTGATATATGGACTAAATTTTAAGAAACAAAATTACGATTTAAAAAGTCTGTAGTAAAGGGGGTTAGAACATCCTTTAAAAGTCACCCAGGGAAAAAACTGTTTCTTACCGATATATTTCAAGTTAGGATTCGGTAAATCTGTGCTTCTCAGTGGTTAGCGTCTGAATAAAATGAAATTAAAATCCTGAAGGAATATTACTGTAGAGGAAAAATTACTACTCGAGGATCTGCCACGGTAGTTTTCAAACATCCAGAAAGTATCGTGTTTAATAAGGAACGTAGGTTTTCCCGGTGTAGTTGCTGGATGAAGTTCTCTCGGAATTTCAACCGGGTAGCGTAGTTTTGTAAACACAACGTTTCGATGGCTTGCACCGCCATCTTCTTCACCTTCTTCACCTGAAGAAGATGGCGGTGCAAGCCATCGAAACGTTGTGTTTACAAAACTAAGCTACTCGGTTGGAATCCCGAGAGAACTTCATCCAGTATCGTGTTTGTTGACAACCTGGAAGTCGTATTGATCGATAAATTTGTTCCAAGAAATAGAACATGATTTGATTCACAAAGGAAAGAGATTGTTTCATAACAAAAACAAAGTTCGGCAAATCTTGTTTCAGTAAGGGATCAACTAGTTGGAGTGTTGTTGGACGGATTGCATAAAGAGATTGAATCAATTAAGGGATTAGTCCTGGAACGGATCAGAGAACACCGCCGATCATTTGCACCACCCTCGCACTAACGTTTTAGTACTGACACTGTTTAAATTGAATTTCTTCATAGAACCCTTGGCTACCTTCCTCTTCCCTTCCAAATCCCTTCCTATGCTATTAAAGGGGAGTTGCCCAAAGTGGATTACCCTCATGTAGCCTGTTGCCCTAAAAAAAATAAAAAAATAATAATAATAATAATAAAAGAATATTTAATGTTCTACTGAGAAGTTGCATTAGAATCAAGATTCTCTGCGTTTCCGTTGGGGACTTTCCAAACTATGGCTTAAATTCAAGAGCACTTTTTCAACTTTGGTGAACCATTTTATATCGCGAAGGTTTCGTGGCAGTTTCTCAAATCATTCACATTTTTTTAAGGTTGATTTGCACCTGCGGCTAACCGAGTGGTAGTATCATCTCACATGACCAGTTCTTCCGGTCGGATTGGTCTCTGAGACTTGAACTGCGTTCCACTGCAGTGGCGTATTATCTTTGTCCAAGGATTGCAGCAGCATTGCGTGGCCGTCGTCATGAGATCTTAAGTGTTTTCTTTGCGGTTAGACAGAAAGGGGGAAAAAATACAGCCATTTACGACATGATGGCAGTCGTTAAAAACTAATCTGGATCCTTGCCATCAGCTTCAGTCATACCTTTATTTCTGATACGTGATGATTGTTCTGCTGGGGGAACCTTTGCAAAACATTCAACATTATTGCTTCAGATAAATTGAACTCTTGGTTTTATTTGATTCATTCCGGCGTCAGGATTGACTCGATTTATCACACATTCCGTAGTAGTCAACGATATTCATAGAAACTATTTCTCATGTATATTGTTGGGTCCTGTGAATGAAAAGTCTGTCCCAGTGAACGTTGTTTTATTTGTATTCGTGTTTGGTCTTCGACAGATTAATAGAAAATGCACAGAGATTTGTGCCATTAATTGAAGTAATTGTAGTTTGTAGAACAACAAAGGAACATATTTCCGACTGAGGGAATCGTTTTTATATTTTAATTAATTTTTTGAGATTGGAGATAAATGAGTCAACCTGATTTGAAGTTATATTATACTATTCGACAAAAAATAACAAATTGTATAAAACAAAAAAATATATTTACGCCTGTAAAAGATGAAAAATAAAAATCACAGTACGTTACGTTTCGGGTTCTTCAGTAGTGCCCTTGCTAAATTTTCACGTCATTTATTTATAGGTTTTTGGTCTGTCTTATTGTTTAAAAATAAATGTATTATTTATTAGAATATTTAACGTCTGATTATAATTAAATATTGACCATATTACACAATTATTAGTTGATAAGAATTTTTTGTAACCTTCAAGTAGGACTGTGACGAACAATGGTTGAGATCATACTGAAATTTAGAGAACAAATTTGAAGTACAAAGAGATAAGCACACACATAATACATCTCAAAGCTGTAAAACAAAGTCATAGATACTGTTGAGACGTTCACGAACTTTTTTGGTGTTGATTGTATTAACATTGGGTTTAACATGAAATTTTTCAGAAATGCTTCGTGACTGGTACAACAATGAAACGAGGACTATTTGATGGCCTCCTTTTCAGAATAAATATTGAAATTATTAACTCTCCATTACGAATAACAATGCCAGTACTTTAGTACGCCACGTATAAAAAGTCTTTGTGTATATTCTTATTTTACCAGTAAAAAGGAGAATCAAGAGTCATTGTCCTGAAGGGGTTAAGTAACACCACGTAGTTGCCATAGCAACCCATGACGCGTCAGTGACGAATCACCGCGAGCATCTTGACGATAGACGTCGTACTTTAGTTCTGGATTTTCTCTTTGTTTTCGCAGTTAGTGTTATAATATTTTCCGTGCATGGAAGCGTAAATATCTTTTGTTTTCACCTGTTATATATTTTTAAGGTCTATCGTTATTTGTTCCCACGAACGAAGCTGAGGCAACCCGAGACGGCCGCAAGCTTCACCGCGAATCCGTACAGCTACAAGCCTGCCTCACGAAACTTTTTTACTTTCAGAAAGAATTTCCGTAGCAGTAAGGAAAAATCACTAATTTTCCAAGACCTCGTTCGCGTGGTTCGTGCACGTATTGAAAGATAACCGGCCTCACGATCAACCTAGCGACTGTTGTCGACTTTGTTTTGTATGAACCAATTGTATTTCAATATCTTTAGGTTTATCTTAATATTGTCAAAATTCTAATCCAAGATCTGTAGAAACAGAGTAAAGGAAAATATACTGAGAGAGACGGACAAAGAGAATATTTCCTTGACCGGATTGTTCTTGATGACAGAACGGTCGCCAATTGCGTGATTTGTGATCGTCGACAATCACCGCCTAAGTATTTTTTTTCTTTTGTTTGCGGATGCAGACGGTCTCGATGGAGTGTAAAGAAGTCATATTCTTAGGCAAGGCCTATTCCTTCCTTCGACCACGCACGAGTCCTGCCAGCCGCCGTTACACTGGTTGTTTGCGTGAGCGAGCTCAGGTATGCAAATGAGAGTTATTTGTGGCTTTCTGCAAGAGTGACGCAGCAATTGTATCGTCCGTTCTCTAAAAGAGTTTGGATTGAGTGGTTGTTGGACACGGGGGAAAAATAACCTCTGACCAGGAGCAATTAGGTGAATGATTTCTTCATACATGGATCTTCTTCCGGCCCCCGGTGATTCGTGACGGATCAGACATCCTTAAGATATTGGAACTTAAGAAATTTGAGATGTTCCATTCTCAACTTCACCAGGCCATATCTGCATCCAGTAAGCATGACTCCAGTGAGAAACGGTTGGAGAACAACAATAACACTTGTCAGACACTTCTTGACTACAGGAAGAATTATTATACAGGCTTTCCGAAAACATTTTAATATTTTGTCACTTAAACGAGATTTTTTCGTTTTGGAGGTTAGAAATAATTTAAATAATTTATTAACATTATTAAAATAATGATTATAATGCAGTTCATGATCAGTTTCAGACAGTCTAATTAATTTAACAACGTTTCGGTACGTATTTGTACCTTCTTCAGGTCTTTTCTAATTATCACCAAATGTTAAAAACATTTTGACACAACATGTTCAGTTATGTCGCGACGGCTTAAGTGTTTATAGTGTCAAGAGCAGCCTAGGACAACTTTCAAATTTAGTGTTATTATTAAATATGTTGTATTTAATAGATTTTGTGATAATTAGATAAGACCTGAAGAAGGTACAAGTACGTTCCGAAACGTTGAATAATTTAAACTGCCATGAACTGCATGATAATCATTATATTAATAAGTGCAGGAAAAGTATCATTTTTATAGGAGCACGCTGTTTGGCGGGCAAGGATAAAATCATCTTTCATCCATGCTGAGTTATCAGTTTGTCCGTCTCTTTTCCCTCGAGTCTATGAGCGTAATATTTTGAAGATGTCCACGCAGAAGTATAATACATCGTCAACAGGAATCTGAAACTTATTTGCTTGAAAGCAAAGTTTTTGACCCATGTTCAATGAGGAACATAAAGTGCGCCGGCTGAAGCCATAAGGAATAAAACACACAAAGTAGGTCCGTGTTTCTGATTACGAAAGTTCATATCGGGACAAGGTAGGCGGTACAAACATGCCCCTGTGTGTGTGTGTGTGTGTGTGTATGTGCGTGCCTGCGTGTAACGCACCATTGCGACAATCTGTCGACGCTGTGGAGTTCTGAGAAACAACAAGTGCGAGGGTTCGATTTTTATGTCCCAACGGTACAAAATGACGACTTTTCATGTTTCCGGTATATAAAAATATATAATACAACAGTCTTGATAAAATAATAATAATTAAGCCGGAAGCTAAAAATAAAACATAAATGGAAATTGTTTGTTTTCCTGTATACAAAATTAAAACAATTGATATATTATCTGAAATGTATTCACGAAATAAATAAATACAATTGTCAATAAGTAAATTAAAAAGTTTAATATAAAATATCTACTACAATGGCTACTTTGACATTAAAAATCAATACAAACTGAAAAATACGACGTTTCGTTCCTGAATTGGGACTTCATCAGGTGAACGTAATAGTTTAAAAAAAATGAAACTTAAATGATTAATTTTTTGTGATAAAAATCTGGCATAGAAGTTAAATTTTTCTATTCTAAAATTTGAACAAAACATATATTTTAACGTATATTGTTTACCTGATGAAGTCCCAAATTAGGTGACGAAACGCAACGTTCAGTGACAATGCAGACACTGCAGTGAACATTTGAAATCAAACCTGTTCTGACATATTTGGTCATTATATTTATTTTAAAATAAATACATTCGAATTTAATTTCGCTTGTATCATTTTGTGTTGAACATTTTCTGGCATTAATGATTTTTTTTAGTTCCCGTAAGTCGGTAGAAAATAAATCTTAAAAGAGTACCTCGATAAATTACCCGTCTGCCAATTAACGTCAACAGTTGGGAGTTAGTCACTTGTCATAAGCAATTACTGGTGGGACAGTAAGTCATGTCGTATTAGAACAAATCTGAAACACAGTAAATAATACTTTTCATAAAAATTAAAGTAGAAAAAAAAAACTTTCATTTATCGCGTGGGATATGAATAAATTTGGCAAGAAAGAACAGGAACAAAAAAAATCACTTTTTTCCATCACAGGTAATATTGTTTTTCGATAAAAAATTTCTCCTATTGGGAAAAAATATGTTTACTCTTGCATTAATTTTAATTATGTAATTCACGTGATTAAATATGCAGTTAAAAATTATTGAAGTGGGTTTATATTATTGTTTGGGAGTTTATTAGTCTCGGTAACCTGGAGTGCGTTTATTGTAAAAAAAATGTTGATTGGACGGGGCTGTAAATACTCTTATCAGTATTCTATTAATTAAAATCTAATATTAAATTATAAACAATGATTTTTTATGGAAACTTTGAAGAAAATCCGCCATGTTTAATGAAATTATATCATAATTCTAAGAGAACTGGGATTTTCCTGATGGAAATCACAAATTTCTTAAGTTAAACACTCGGGGTAAGCATTCAAGGTAAGCATTTATGAAAACAACTTTTCAACTGTGTGTATTTACACCTGACGACGCAGGTAGAGCACGCGCCATGGAAACGTTTTGATGTTATAAAAGCTCGACTGGGAATGTTTTGTTTATATAACACATCCTTGACCATTGGCATCTGTAACGTCTATGGATAGGATTCAGTGCTGATAATAAAGGCAATACACAAACATTTTTTGCTTTAATGAGTTTCTGTTTATAAAGTTTCTAAAATCACTGTTGTAAATGTTTGTATTTCTCTTTTGAAAATCATGGTTGTTCCGAATTTCAGTAGCTCAAGAATTACATAGGATTTTAGTTGGTTGCTCTGTTTCATCTCTATAGCATGACGGTTTTCGAGAATTTCCACTTGAATGATCTCAGTTATTTTCGAGTACCGAATAAATTGTTCTTCCTGCATCTGATTTCTTTTATTTACTGGTTTTCTGAGACACTGCATGGTTTCTCTGAGGCATGCGAAGGTGCCATTGTTGCACATCTCCAGTAGGTATTATAATCCTTGACTATGTTAAGGGCTACGAGGTCCGAGTAATTTGAAGAACACCGAGTTGTTGGTGCTGAACTTAAGGATTATGGGCTCTTTCATACATATGTTTCTTATCGGAAGTTGGTCGGCATTTTCAAAAAGAATGACGCTAAAAGGAAGAAGGTTAAGGGGGAGACCGTCTTTACATAACTCAAGGTCGTTCAGGATGCAGCTGGAGTATTTGGACCAAGCTCGAATCTTCTTCTTCCCCCCCTCAGGCTTCCAAGGACGACGGACGCCATCAATGGGGAGCTTCGGAGAAGTAAAGTGTTTGTTGGCCGGCCATTCGGCAGTTCCTTCCGCCACACTGAATTTTCTAATACTCTTAAAAACGAACCGTGTTGTTGGAGGAAATGGAAGACATACGTCACTAAATGTACGGTATCGTCGATGAAAAATAGGTATTAATGACATTACAGATTTAAGAATCCTATTTTGAAGAGAACAGTAAAGTATACAAAGGGATGAATTTTTTATTTCAGTTGTAACAAAGAATATAAGGATGTGAAGGCCTTCGTGAGCATTCGGACTCTCGTACTGTAGCTATTCTTTTTCTGCTAAAGAACAAATTTGTTTACTGTTCATAACGTTTCAAAAATATTTAATTTAATTTGATTTTGGCCATGGAAGTTGGTGGAGGAAGTCCTAAATTATTTCTGTTAAATTGTTTTATTTAAATTCACAAAATAAGTTTATTGTTTCTTTCACTATGTACAACTGAAGGAGTCCTTAAGCAAAGTGAAGAAAGTTTTTTTTACTAATTGTAAATTTTATTGTTTATAAATCTTGAATTTTTATATTCAAATATTTGTTTTAATAATAATTATTTTAATTAACAAGCCTACGTTTCGGTACCTATTTGTACCTTCTTCAGGTCCGAATAAAAGGTTTGTCATAAATGTTTCCTCATTCTGCTTATTATTTCTAACAAGTAATCTCCATTCCCAGACTGAGGTAACGTTTATTACTATAATATAAACCTTTCAGTCGAAACACGGTTTGAAGAGGGCACAAAGAAGTGCCGAAACGCTGTTGTTAACTTTTTAAAAAATATTTTGATTAGTGTAAAAATATTTTGAATAATAAAAAGTGTTGATTGGTCGTTAAATATGTCTCTAATTTCGTCCTACCTTATCCTTCTTACTCAATTCGTCTTCAGGACTATTTATTAATTGGTCTCTGTCACCTTCGCCCAATAAACATCTGGTTTATCTTTGGATTTTTATATCATTCTGCTATTTTAATTTCCTCCTTTTTTTATATCTTGATTTAGTGTCTCTTGTCTCTCTACCGTTCTTGATTATTGTTCCTTTTTTCTTCAGACAATGGAATATCCCATCAATATTTATAATCTAACCTCAGCATTCCCAGAAAAATCCAAAGCTACATTTTATGGACGTTACGTAGAAATTTCATTATTTTTCTAGTGAGAGACAGTTAGTTTTACAATTTATGAGTTTATTTTTTTTAGGAAAGAAAGGAGGAGTATGTTTAGTTTCTTAGTAAAAAAAAAAGCTGGAAGTCGCACAGGTGTACCGTAATTACATCACAAAGAGCTTAACGGAGCGCAACAACTGGCAGGAGATAAGTTTCAAGCGTGGAAATATTCACACAAGCCAACAACATCGAAGGTTACCCGCTAAACGGTTCCGTTACGCCCATTTCTTAATAACTGCATATGCAACATTTCTTGCTGCAACAATAACTTCGAACAGATTAACCAACCACACGACCTCGTGTAAAATGTACTTGAGAGAATAGCGAAAACACGAATATGTTGTATTAGAATCCAGTTTAATTTTATATCTAACCGGAGCGCTTGCTTGTGTGGAGCAATCCATAATCAACGGTTGTCACTCAACGTCAACAATAGCGGAAAAATCCGCACTCTTGCGACCGCGGAATATTCCGCTCTCGCCTATATTCTTCTATAAGCATCCAACGTAACACTCAAACCCTGAGAGTAGCGACATTTGAAATGGGTTAAAAAATGTATTATTTTATCAACTGAGTGCAGCTCTTTGTTATAATTATTATTGAGATCTTATTTACACCAAACTTGCCTTTCTTCGTCTGTTTTTGAAGTTTGCTGGCAAGTGTTTTGAAATATCCGGAGAAAAAATCCATTGTCCGAAACTAAGGATTCGTTCTTTTTTCTTCACAGCACACTCATAATTTATCCTATTACAAACAGTAAAAGAATATGTTTTTTCTTCCTTAATCCATTCCTTTATAATTTCTCTTGTACATAAAGAAAACACGCTGTAATTTTATCACATGTGCTTTACCTTGTTTCCAAAAAAAAACCATTTCAGCTGTAGAGGTTTATTTAGGCTTTCCATTCTACGGAACTTTGAAATTAAGAAATATTTGCGAATATACAAATAATATAATTGAATTAAATAAATTAACGACCTATTTTACAGACATTTTAAAATATTTTATTCACCGCTGCGGCGTTTCAGTATCTTTTTGTACTTTCATCTGGTTTTTTTTTGTATGTAAAAGTTTTTTAAAAAAATAACATGATAAACATACAAAATGGAATTGAAACGTCATTGTGTTGAATAAAATATTTTAAAATGTAATTATTTTATTTAATTTATCTTTAATAAAAATAGACTTAAAGTTAAATACTATTGATTGTCCCAATGTCCCACCATCAATTTCGATTGCGGAACTCTTCATGTAGTAAAATGATAATTGAAGAATAATGATTCCATCGCCTTCACTGCCCACACTGCAGGTGAATTTTTCGAGACTTAAATTGCCTATACCTTTTGTGACGTGGATATATATATATAAAAAAACGGATAGACAACGTCTGCGAAGGATCGTGTTGACCGTGAAACCCTAATAAGGAAGGGGACACCTCCACCTTCGAGCTCTGGAACGAAACCTGACCTGACGGGGGGGAATCGACGGTGGTTGCATCAACCTAAACTGGACCTACACGATCGTAGGAGCATTTTTTTTTCCTTCTTCTCTCAAAGATGAGACCAATTCGTCAGCCGGAGTCTCAATAAATATCAGGGGGAAACGCACACAGTACGTGGTTATTAAAATATTAAAATCTAATTGCTTTAGTTGTTATGAAGGTCGCCCTTAAAGAGCTGAACGACAATGGAACGGCAAAGAATTTTGGAGATGGAAACAGGACATCGTATATAACATTGTTCAAAAAATAAATTGGTCTGAATCAAGAACTTGTACACATTCTGTTGAATTTTCGATTTTAAAGCATTTAAAAAAATGGCTGGAGGAAAATACAGTTTAAGGGAATAATAAATAGTATAATTATAATGTTGTTAAATCCCAAACGGAATATGTTCACCTGAAGAGGTCCCAATTAGGGATGAAACGTCGTGTTTGTGAAATATAATGTTGTAAATTTGATAATAATTTTTTTTCTGGTGTTTTTCACATTATTTTCTTATTTTACCTGTCGATTTCATCTTAAACGTTTTGTATTCGCTTAAAATTAACGATTTTTTCACCACTTGTGCTTTAAAGTGTAAGGAATCGTGATTATACTAGTTCACAGACCAGCATCCGTCACGTGTAAAGTGTTCCATCGTGAGTCTTTATATGACCTCAGAAATCTCGTTAAAATGTACATTTTATCGATTTCAATCAAGTTAGAAAGCAATCATAGTAATTAACTTTTGGCTTTTTGCTTTGTGTCAATGATTGAAATCCGGAAAGGATCTGTTTGTCTTCGTTGATGATGTATGGTGCGTGCATGGAGGAAGAGGAGGTTGTGACTTTAGCTAATTGCTCTTCCAGGGCGGGTTATGTAACAGGAGCAGTGTTTTCCGCCCGTTGTCATCATCTATCAGTTGGCAAACACCGTCTAACCTGTTCCCGACCAGGGGAGGAGAGTGACCTGTAAATGGATTGTATCTCTTCGTCGCCGCTTCCGCGCGCAACTCATTCGTTTTGCACATTAATTGGCGACCGATAACGCAGCGCCATTAATATTCATGAAGGGTAACGGTGCTCCTGCAATATCGTCTTGCCCAGGAATTTACTTCCTCTTTCAAGAGAATTAAGACAAGGACGCAATCGCTCTTTTCAGACGCCAGTCACCATGTCATTTATTTATTCCTAGTTCTAATAGGTCAATTACTGCAAGGAAACTGTCCGTAAATTTTTGAAGTGGTCTTTTAATATTCTCATGACATGTTCCATAAACATTGTCCTCTCATTCGAAGCCATGCCCAAAAATTCTCATATTATTATAAACTATTTGACGAAATTATTCAAATCTTTGTCAATCCATACGAAATCAACCAATAAAAAATTAATATTTGCTGACATATTTTATTTTTACACATCGATATTTTATTTACGTATGTATCAGGGAGTCTTGTCCTCTGTTATATTTTTAAGGGGGAGAAACATTAAAGTTGTGTTGTAATACCTTCTTTAAAAAAAGGTATTCCTAAATTCTTAATTTTTTCTAATTGAAACACATTTCTAGTTAATTTTTAGCTTATTTCCTTACATCATAACATGTTTTTGGTCAGGTCATGATTTATAGATGGTTTTTATTTTAAGTTGATATCTCTTTAAACAAAAAAAGCTATTTAACTTACCGCTAACCCCTGTAAACGCCAAAAACGGCATTATCAAAATGCCTGCTAAAATCCAAACAAATAATAATAACTTTTTTTAAAAAAAAATTGTTTTGTACTCCCAGATACATACATAAACAGAAAATGTACTATCAAATATAAAATATGTCAGCAACAGCCTTCGGTTGATTTAATATGGATTGACCCAGCGTCAAAGCAGACTATCCCATCCCGTAAGAAACATTTCTGCTTCTTTTTCGATTTCAACACATCATTCTCTTTTCAGTACAAAATTCCCGGAATTTTTCTAGAACATATTTTTATAACCCGAATTTTTAATCTTTAATTGTCGGCCTTTTGTTGGAAACCAAATAAATTATCGTTCCTATAAAAGCAAGAAATAAAATATGAAGGAAGTTAGTTAAACCAACGTTACTTTAAATAACATTAAAATATGTCGTCTAGGTGTTGTGGATCACATTTGTGGTTGCAGAAATGGCAGGTAATAACCACGAAACTCAAGATGATCAGCTGCTGGTAATTGCGCTGCCGAACATCGAAATCTGTAATAAGATTTCTTGTAATTTAGATCTTCAAAACCCTATCTCCGTGAACGATAGGCAGTAAGTCTGACTGCAACCAAATAAAATATTTAATCCACTTCCTCAGTCAAAATGTACCTTTCTTGCTCTCCGTACGATTAATAGAAGTATACATGCGACTCCCTCAGTCAATAACCTTGTGCTTCGATTCTCTCCAAACGACAAAGAATTCATTTAAAAATATTCAAACGTCTTCTTCAGAAGCATTATGTTTCTTCAGTGCCCTTTTAACGACAAGTATATTTGTACGCGATTCCGTCATTCATTAACATGTTTCTTGTTTGCTGTCCGAACAACGCATCATCGAATTCTCGGCACCAGCTGAATACGAATCAAAGTTGTGTCTTGAATCATTACAGTTAGATTTGTTTTCTTCTGTTTTGTCGCTTAGCAATGAATTTGTTTTATAATTGATAATTTCTTTGTTGCATTTACTCGGATTGTGTGGGTGAAGTTTTGTGGAGCAACGAATCCGGAGTGAACTTGGGACATCGCAAGCGTTGTAGAATATAGTCACGGAGCATTGCTCGGGCCTGTTTTCTAAACGGTTTACGAGTGACGTGGGCAGCTGCGAATCTGTGATAATTAAGATGTGCTAATTGCGGAACAACGGATGGAGTGTCTCTAGGTTAGTAGGGCCCCTCGTTTATCTCTGAATGGTCTCTAACATACGTAACTATGGAAATGAATTACCCGTCTGCCAATTAACGTCAACAGTTGGGAGTTAGTCACTTGTCATAAGCAATTACTGGTGGGACAGTAAGTCATGTCGTATTAGAACAAATCTGAAACAGTGGCATATATTCTTGTCCTTAGCTTCAACGGTGTGGAAAGGAGGAAGACAATTTTCAAAAAAGAAATAAAACCTATAAACAGTGTCCGATAATAATGATATATATATTCTGACTATTTAGACAAATTATAAATAAACAGATGCCAATTTTATGTCAAAAAATATATATGTATTTATGGAAAATTGATCGTACTAATTATCTTTGTTATTTCTCCTCTTTTCATAATCTAGGACTGTCGACTAATATATTTGTAGAATTATATCTATAATTTTTAATATATTTATTGTTAACCTGATGAGGGTTCACTTTAAATCCGATACGTGTTAAATTAAATGACATTTTTTAATGTTTAACGTATATATAAAATTACTGTAGTTTACAGAATTACAGATTGCAAATGACAATTGTCGAACGCTCTTGTTGAAATGAATAAAACTGCGTGGAGGCCGGTGAATGACTTTTAATTATCAGCAAATTAAATTAATAATAGCCCAATGAAATTATCTGTATATTAAATTAAAATGAAACGAAAATTACGCTCTGACAAATTCCACATCCTGACCTCTTTATAGGATCTAGGCGAATGTGACATTATTATTCGAAATGCTTTGTATTAAATCTAACATCACTGCAATTTATTTACCAGCAGGGTTCTTTGAAACTCAACGATAACTACAACCCCCTTCTAGTTAGGCCACATTCTTTGCTGGTATGGCTTTTGTGCAGAGTATTTTTAAAATGCTCGTACTTATTCTTCCTGTAAATCTGAAGAAAGCAACAACATTTTTCAGAGCTGTTGTGTGGGTTTTTTATCACCCAACCGTATCTGTTTTTGACTATTTTATCACTTATTGATTTTTTTTGTCCACGACTGCAGGACGAAATTGACGGAAACGTGTCACCAGCAAAACAAAAGCTTTGCTGTAATGGATTGCGGTTAAATAAAATTGAATTAAAATAAATAAACATTTATTAATTTATTTACACGTAACATGTTACATGGCATCATTAGTGTAGGTTAAATATTTTTTATGCTATTGTGATAACGAAAAAAGTAGACTGGATAAAAAATCGTAGAATCTGGCAATCACTGTTGTAGAATGGTAAAACAGTATTTGCTAGGTCATATCATTAATCAGAGGAGTCAATTACAAAAATATATAGATTTTGGGTCTAATCACTTCCGTCCCATCACGTCAAAGAACATAGGCAACTTACATCCGTCGATGACGTCATTGACAAACACCTGTGACAACATATGCCGAAGTAATTATCAGGTCTGGAAGGAAGGGGAGGGGGGTCGTGGTAGTATTATATGATATTACTGTATAATTTGAATTCCCATGTCGCTTTTCCCGTTATGACAAACGTTACACGGAAAAATTATGATGTAGGTGATTTTAGTCAACACGTCAAGATCAATTGCGACCACGATACTTTTTCCAAATAAATTTCTGTTCGACGTAAAAGTCGAATTTCTGCCTTCGGCTCCGTAAGTGAAACAACCCTCTCGTCGTCGTGGGTTACAGATAGATTAGTGAATTACTCTCCTAAGGGACCTCCCCCGACACGAAACATTCTTCACCATTTAGACACGGGCACAACAATTCGTCGAGCCATTACGGCGGTTCCTTTCAGGATGAACTCTTTGGCAAATGTCATCCTTGACCAGGTGGCCTTTGTCGCAGTTGGTGAACCTTTTTGTCACGAAACGTTCTTAGAACTTGTGAGGAAGCAACGGTGGCGCCGTTCTCACGCTAATTTCAGCTCAGTTTTCTCTGCCTTACCTTTTGACTTAACTCAGATCGAAAGCAGGTTATTTAATCCCCTGCAGTCGCCTGCTCTTTTTTTTTATAAAAAGTGAAAATATCACCAGTAACAAAATATTACGCTCTTCATGCGCAATGTTATTCAGTTCGTCGTTTTCCCGAAATCAATCATTCCTAACGTTTTAATGTCATCCGTTTTCCCGTAGAGACGCAGAAACATGAACGCCTACTGCATACTTTGAGAAAGAAAAATATGTACGAAGAATCTACGGTCAAATTATAAATATGAAAAGTGGTAATTTAAAACTATTCCAGGAATCAAAATTAATATATATATATTGTCAAAAATGAAAAAAAAAGCGCATAAGAATAGCAAGAATGCATTGTGATGTCCATGTTAAAAGAAAGCATGACCCTTCCGAGAAAAAATAAGCTAGCAGCGAAACCAGGGGAAGTAGAAAAAATAGGAAGACCCTGGTCAACGAGAGTTAGGTGGACGCAAGAAAAATTGAAATTCCGAGGTGGTGGCTTTGGATAAGGTCAAGAGTAAACTAGCTGTAGAGTCATTGATGACGGTGAATTTTCCTGTAGAAGACGCAGCAGCAGGTAATTTCTATTTCCTCGTGTTTTAAATTGAGAACTTATATTAGCTTTAGAATTTTAAATACATTCAAATAGTGAATAAAAAAGATAGACAATTCAGACAAAAAAGGGATACTTTTTTGTCTGAACCGGCTATGTTTCTTATTCACTATTTTCAATCAGACTTAAATTTTCTCATTTTTTACATTCAAATAGTCTTCTGCCATACCCTGGATAAAAAAATTAAATATGAATTTATTTCCATATACGTTATGTTTAATTCCCATAAATTTATCGTATTCAATTTTCAGTTATGTTCCAAGCCATTTGGATTCCCTACGTAATTATTTAAACTTATATTTCTTTCTTCCTTGCAATTTGCCTACCAACCGCCATTTTCCCGCTTCTATTTCTCGAAATATATATATTGTTCATCCGTTGCCTCGTAACTCTTCCTATGGCCTATATTATTATCCGCCAGAGTTATTCCGTTCAGACTTCCCAGTACGTTTTATTTATGTTCCTTTCTGCCTTTAATATGATTAAGGTTTCGATTGAAAGATTTTCCTCGCGTTGAACACCAAGCATTCCACAGATTTTCTCTAAGGCTCGGACAAATTAAGCGTCCGTGTTTCCGTCGAGCTTTGGGAAGTAGGTCGTTTCCTGCGTTGTACGATACAAGCGTGGCCTGAGCCTGTTTTTGGCAGGAAATCGCCCAGGCTACCTGCGGTAATTGTTTCCAGAGCCCCGGAAGTGCCAGTCTTCTTGACACGTCGTGGATTGATGGATGAATTCTCTCTTCTCTTTTTGGAAAACTCAAGTCGTTGGAAGGAGTTTTACCTTATAGTAAAGTGCGTGTGGAAGCCGTCTACGAGTGGATTGGATTTGAATGAGGAGATATGCTGCACAGTGGAGGATTGATCTTCAAATCCCAGAGTAAATGTATTTTTTTTAAAAAAATATATCGATTTAAAGAGCAATCATTGTGAATGAAAACAGACCTAAAATACTACTGCTTAAAATTTGTTTTTGTATGTCTGCCAGTAACAACCAACGAATTGCAGTGTCTGCAAAGCTGAATTTTTATTTATTTAGAAAAGGAAACGTTGTCGTTGAACGCTGTTTTAAAAAAGTTTTTCACAGTCTAGAAAAGCACCGGATCTCGTTTCCCCTTGTCTCTCAATGTGACTCCACAAGGAAGAACTAACCCAGTACTTAAAAAATATTGTGTAGACTCGTCTCGCACAATATAATTTTTTTTTCTCTTTACGAAGGACGCCGAATTGACCCAGTATTTAGGCTTCCTGTGCTTGTTTGCGTCGCTATGGACGGCGGCGGCGGCGCCAGACCGGCGTCGCTGTTTGCAATGGGGGATGGAGGAAGGATTCGCAATAAGCGACGCTGGAGTAGTTTGTAAAGACCATGCCTATGTGTGTGGTGTAGAGCTGCGCAAACAAGACGATTGCCAGCCCCCTCTCACTTACACAAGTTCCCCGTTTTTTCAGGTGATTTTTATGAGCTTCCTATCCACTACCAAGATTTGCCCCCGTGATCTACTGGACGGACGTCGTTCTTCAATCCTTGATTAATTCTGGCAAAGAGCGATCATTTTTCTCGATCGTCTGTCGTAATCACAGTGATCCGTGCTCTCATCGTGTATGGATGGTGTATCTACCTGTACGCTTTTTATATAAAAGAAAAATGCCAGGTCTGAACCCCCAAAGGTGCTGGTTAACTCTTCAACGACTCCACCTTCATTCTGAGGAATATTCAGATCCATGATTCTTTGGTTAGGCCGAACTGAGTGGATCGGGAGAAGCGTGCGTTGGTTGATCCAGACTCTTCAACTCTCCGTTTTTCTCAAGAACAGAGACCAAATTCAAATACAAGGGATGCTTCAGTGTCACCTAACAGAATATCAGGTCATTCAATTTTCCCCAAATGACACTTGAAGGGAGCAGAAACAAACTGCACTATTGTGACCACGTTGGTGCTTCTCACAGCGAGGACTATTGATCCGTTCCGCCGCCGACACGTCGGTGCAATTCTGTTCCAGGGTGATCGGCGTGGTATATACCTGAGCATTGTTCTGAGGAATGCAGGCGGGCTCAGTCAGGTAGTTGAGGTTCATTCCAGAACAGCTGCGAAGAGATGATCGCCTCCTCAGACAACACGATCGGACCAAGGTTCTTGCGCACTCGAATTTTAACACTCGCATCACTTCGTTATATAATATATTTACGAAGCCCCACATTTCACAGCACTCATTTCGGTAACAGCAGATTAACGATCCTTGTCTGAACTTGCCAAGGTCGTGATCTCCAGACGTGATGAGTCACATCGTAAAAATGCGATCAGTTTTTAACGGCCGGCCGTCGCCCGAGACAATGCCAGTTGTGCATAACTTGACGGACGGGGTTCTATAAATAGCGCCGACAGTGGAGAAACTTCACAACTACCTGACTATCCATGTGACTTTCATGGAAAAACCACAGGCGAAACCGTCAAAATAAAATTACCCTTCTCCAAATCATAGAACGTCAAATATCTTCACATCGGTTTCATGAAACATTCTTATTAATGTAGTTAAATGATGTGAACTTATCCCCAGAAAAACATTCCTACGTCAGAACTTTTTTTATTGAGCGAAATCGTGCATAAGAGAACTGAGTAAGGAGGTTATTGTAGAGTGAAAGTAGAGATTGCTCTAACGTTTCGAATAGCAAAAAACTCCAAAGTACCCACCTTAACAATGAATTTAAAAAATCGGAGAATGTCTTTACGTCGAAACTTTGTCTCCTTTTAGATCGATGTGCAATAATTTTGATAGTCTGTTTAAAGTGAAAACCATTGAGATCCTCAATAGCCATCAACCGCAGACTCCACTTCACCATTATCGGCAAATATTTTTTGGAAAGAGAAAATAATCCGAGGGAACTAAATCTGGCGAATAGGTTGTGTGAGGAAGCAGTTCCAACTTCTAATCATAGATTTTTAGCCATCGCGGTAATTGATGAGGATTGTCGTGATGAAATAAAACTTTGTCGCCGAATGCAGCTGTTACTTTTGATATCACCACTTCAACAGTTAGCAGAATACTCGCCGTTGAGTGTTTTTCCTAAGTGAAGATGATCAATGACGATTATTCCACGCGCGTCCTGAAAAACTGACGCCACGAACTTCTTGGTAAATTGGACGATTTCCACCTTATTTGGAGCCGATTCTTCCCTTTCATTCCATTGCTGTCTTCTTTCGTCTCAGATGTCAACTGATGGACACATGTTTCGCCCATGGTTATGAATCGACTAAAAGACTCGGCTTTATTGCCGTGAAACATCGCAAAATTCTCATTGATCCATCCTCAACGATACTGATTTGTTCAATGGTCAGCAAACGCGGCGCCAATCTTGCGCACAGCTTCCTCATGTCCAAATTTTGAGTCAATGTGCAATGTACAGCACTCGTTGAAATGCCTGCCTTGTCTAGTAACTCGTGGAATTAAGTCGACGGTCATTTGGTACAATTTTGTGGACTTTTCGTCCACTTAATTGGGTCGACCAATGTGATGTTGGTTCTGGGCTATTTTAAACTCTTCCACCCAATATTTTATCGTTTTAAAGGAAGATTCAGATTCTTTCAGAGTGGACTCTAGCACGAGGATCACTTTTTCCCATGTTTATAAATTCGCTGATTCACTATTGATGGTTGTCAAACACTAACTTCAGTTGTATAAGGTTGGTACTTCAGACCACTTTTGTTTTTCAAACAACAACCCACCATCTGTACGTCAGGGACTTGCTTCGTAGCCCTAGAGAGAAATGAACTTAATCTCGGCATTATCTTCTGAATGGAGCCAGTGAGTATTTTTAGTGTTTGTTGGTTGACAGAAGCTAGTGACAATTTCGTTTAATATGGAAATACCAAACTTATGTTGATTATAAGTCGGTAGGTCTACTCGCGTCCACAACCTTCTCGGCCAATTGAGCAAGTTTAGTTTTTGTGTGAGTGTGCGATAGTGAAACCTCTCGACATTTGGCGAGGAGGTCCAGCCAGAGGTCAACGAGTGAGTTAGTCTCTCCTTAACACGCGTTGCGGTTCAAATGAAGACGAGCCTAGGCTAATTTTCTTCCAAATTACACATTCAAAGTCGGGTTCTTCCTGCGCACGTGATTCAACCAGTTTTATCTAGACAATGACTGATAAGGCACAAGACGCTCTGTCAGCAACAGCCATCAAATTAAATATGTAAACATTCTTCTCTCCCTTTCAAAGCCTTGTTCTGTCATGCAACCAAGTGTGATCTGACGTGAGGTTCTCGTCCTTGTGAAATGACGCTGAGAAACTACTGTTTCTGAAGCAAATTCCCGATAAACGGTAGTTCGAAGTTCAGTTTCCTTGCTTCAAATGTTCTCTTCTTCGCTCAAAAGTCTTAGTCACCGATGGTGATTGTTCCCAGCGTTCTACTTTTATCACCATCTGGTGACGTCATTGCCATGATGATTGACTTAATTGTGAGTTCACTTTGTTGGTTGTAGGTGTAATTAAACTCTGTAATCAGCCCCGTACGCGCGCCGGGGATTACAAAAATCAAAGTTCATGCTTTAGAGGTTGTCAGTGTTGTGTTCTAGTTGGGACCTTAACAGAAATTCCAGAACAAATGTACGTACATGTAAAGGGTTGCAGAAACGTTGAATGGAATATATTTTATAACATAGGCCAATTTATTTTATTTTCAACGTTTCATCTCTTATTTTGGTCAGATCTTTAATGAACATAATGTGTACCTTCTTACACAACGACTACGAACGAATTGCAAGCAAGCATTGCCAATATTCACAGCCGAATCAACTTTTCTTGTTGTAACGAAATTTAGAAGAAGAAAAAACATGAAAAATAAGGAAATGTCACAAAAAGAAACATATGTTCATAATAAAAAAGAAATTTCAATTTTAAATCAATATCTTATTATTAGTTACAATTAAAATTCCTTTTTTATGATGATGTAACGAAGTTTAGAAGAAACGCATGAAAAATTAGGAAATTTTATTTAAGGAAACAGCTAAATAAAAAAAAAAGAAATTTAAATCAATATCTTGTTATAAGTTATATTTAAAATTCCTTTGTCATGATTTAAATGTTTATTATTATCAACTATCATATATTTTATAATAAATTTCAAATTTTAAAATATAAATCCCCCCCCTTTCCCCCGCCCCAAATAAATATTTCCTCATTTTTCTTGTGTTTTTTTGAAATATAATACTACAAATTCTTTTAACTGTAAATTTGGGCACTTTTTGTGTTATTTCAGTCATGTACAAACATCTAAGCTATGTCCATTATAAAATTGACTTTATAACCTATAGAATAAGTAATTATTATTAATAATAAAAACAGCTAAGTACAGAAAAAATTGATTATGTTAATTACCAATGTCGAGTGTGGTTTTTATACCATCACATCTTTTGTCTGTATTTGGCTGTTTCTGTTATAAATTTTCAAAACAGACGTACATTTTTCATTTTAATAAGTAATTATGTCAGAATAAATTAATTCACTGAATTAACTAAAAGTTACTCGGCATAGTTAATAAATTAGTCCGTTAAGTTATATTGGACGATTTATAATATTTATTAATAATAAAAAGGCTTTTTTATTATATTGGTTACACCACAACTGGCCTGAATACCAGGTTATATCTTCATAAATTAAATTTAAAACCTAATTTTAAATTAATACAAAGCACTATAAAACTATGTTAAAGCCATTTTTTTAAATTGATGAAATAAAAATCCTCCATAAAAATACAGTAAGAACAAAAACAGATCTAATTCAAATCTTTAACATTGAATGAAGGTAGTTTATTTTAACACTGGTCGCTTTATATCGATCCATTGTCTTTGTTTATTCGATTTATTGTTCCCCTAACTGTTGGTTAGTCGAAGGTATTTGTACAAGGTGGATTGACGAATGCCCGTATCGGCTCTATTATGCCATATAATTATGATCTTATTTTTATATAAGAAAATGTTTTACTTTCACTGAAGATCGTTAAAACTTAATTTAAACAACTCCGTTTTTAAAGTTATGTACGATCTTAATAATTGTAACAATTATCTCATGTTTTGGATGATTTCTGTCCTCATATGAATTTCAATTTACAGACTGACTGACATAATGTCTCTCTTTCTAAAATATTCCATAAATCGTAGCCTCTATAAAAGGTTTTTTATTATTAATATAGTTAATAAATTGCAGTTTTCAGTAAAAGTTGAAGTAAAACACAATCCTACATCCAGGTTTTCTGTATTGTAAAGAAACACGATCAAATTTAATCGAAAAATCTTAAATGCTAAAAGAGGGTTGAAATTACGTATAATGTATAAATTAGTTCTTAAACATATTTCAATGGCCGCAACGAATTAATATTAACAAAAAAATTGAACGTGTCTTTTTTACCATATAAAACACAATTTTTCAACATTTTGTAGTTAATTATGAAATTTGGGTGGAGGTTTGAACGTGTTTCATTTTAATGCGAGTTATTCTGACTCTTTAATTCGTAATGTCGGTTTATTCATTATTGTATAATTTTATTTAATTTTAATACATCTGGGAACTAAAACTTCATAAACAATATCGTAACTCCTGACGAGATCCAAAATTTCGGGATAAAACGTTGTGGTGTTTAATAAATATTAAACTTTATTAACAATCTCATCTAATAAATTGTTTCATACTTAACATAGTTTATTGGATCCGTATATAACGGAAACACTCGCCTGCCAATAATTAACTTTCCACTAATTGTTAGTTGCAAATGTGAACCGTCATGTAATGAGTCGGTTATGGCTCTGCTTTAAGCCAAGAAATCAATTAAATGTTCCAAAACGTCACAAAAATTTGTTTGGTTGTGGAAATCTAGAGCAGCAATCGCATGGATCTGTTACATAAAAAAATAGAAAAAAATATATAATATGATGCTGTATTGTTTAAGATGACATACCGTCGTAGAAACTATTTAGAATTCTGAGAAATTGAACTGTAAGTATATCTGTTAATTAAGAACCACATAGAATAATAATAAAAAAATTAAATTGTATTTCAGGATTGTAAATTTCCAGATGCAAGGAAGCATGCGTGAACTTCAAGCGACTTATTTTGAAATCCTCCCAATGGGTTCTCCATCCATCCAAGGGGGAATATTATGTGGTGCGCATTTCACATTTAACTGGAATATATTTTTGTTTCAGAAACTCCAGTAAACTAATGAAACGTGAGACGACGTTTAATGCTGAATATATAAATTATATTTGACAATACACAAGTGAAGTTGTGTGTGTGTAATCTTGAGGTTCTCGGACCATCATAATTACATTTTGGAGGCGCTTTCTGTATCTGACCACTCGTCCGCTGTAGCTCTCACGCCGTTAATTTTTTCTGTCTCTCATACGTATTTATTCACACGTCACTGTCGTATATTGCGGCTCTTAAAAAGTGATTAAAGCCTTCACCTCACTCAGTAGCTCTGTGGTTAGAGTCCAGGTGAGTGTAAGTGGAGCCTGAGGTTCCGCGTTCGAGCCCCACTTACAGCTTCCATTTTTTTTCTGATTCTTCCTGTTCTTTACCTGTCACAGTCGAGGTTCGCAATTCTTAAGGCAGATTAAAACGTTCAAACTTCGCCTCACTCAATAACTCACTGGTTAGAGTCCAGGTGAGTGTAACTGGAGCATGTGGTTCCGCGTTCGAGCCTCACTCACAGCTTACATTTTTCTTCCAGGTCTTTACCAGTCAGCGTCGAGGTTTGCGCCTCTTAAAGGAGATTCAAGCCACCAACCTTCAACTCACTCAGTGGCACAGTGGTTCGAGTCCACGTAAGTGTAACTGCTCGCTGAGGTTCCGGGTTCGAGCCTACTAACAGCTTACATTTTTTCTGTTTCTTCCAGATCTTTACCAGTCACCGTCGAGGTCTCCCTTAAGGGAGATTCAAGCTTTCAAACTTCACCTCACTCAGTGGCTCAGTGGTTCGAGTCCAGGTGAGTGTAACTGGATCCGAAGGTTCCGGGTTCGAGCCTACTAACAGCTTACATTTTTTTCCAGATCTTTACCAGTCACCGTCGAGGTTTGTGACCCTTAAGGGAGATTAAAACTTCCAAACTTCACCTCGCCAGTGGCTCTGTGGTTGAGTCCAGGTCGGTGAAACGCATTGCGCAGTGCGTGAATCCGGCCTCGGGTTCGAGTCCTGGCGCCTTCGCAACTATTTCTGAAGGATCTGTCCCTCAGCTTCTCTCGGCTCCGAGAGTTTCTTTCTACGGCGGGGTCGGGAGGAGTTGAGGGGCAGATCCTAAAGTAATTTGCGATTGAAGGCCCTTTTGGTTTTTTTTACAATTCTTTACTTTGCAAGTATCATATTCCTTTTTGTCTAGGAATTATCATATTCCTTTTTTTCTTTTTTCTTTTCTTCTTTTCTTCTTTTTTTCTTTTATTCTTTATTTATTATTTTATTTCATTAGCAAAATTGGAAAAAAATTACGCAACTGTTTCTAACTCATCTCTGCCCGTCAATTGCTCCGACCCCCGAGGGGGGCGGGCGGGTTGGGAGAAACTCGGGGGGCCGAGCGGTTTGGAAAGCAGAGATGTTTTAGAAACAGTTGCGAAGCCGCCAGGACTCGAACCCAGAACCCAGACCAGCTACGCACAGAATCATTGCGTTACACTGACCCAGACTCTAACCACAGAGCCACTGGCGATTCGAAGTTTGGAAGCTTTAATCTCCCTTATGAGTCGCAAACTTCGACGGTGACTGGTAAAGATCTGGAAGAAACAGAAAAAATGTAAGCTGTTAGTAGGCTCGAACCGGGAACCTTCGGATCCAGTTACACTCACCTGAACTCGAACCACTGAGCCACTGAGTGAGTTGAAGGTTGAAGGGTTGAATCCCCCTTATTAGTCGCAAACCTCGACGGTGACCGGTAAAGATCTGGAAGAAACAGAAAAAATGTAAGCTGTTAGTAGGCTCGAACCCGGAACCGTGGCTGCAGTTACACTCACCTCGACTCGACCACTGAGCCACTGGGTGAGTTGAAGTTTGAAGGGTTGAATCTCCCTTATGAGTCGCAAACCTCGACGGAGCCTGGTAAAGATCTGGAAGAAACAGAAAAAAATGAAGGCTGTGAGTGCGGCTCGAACCCGGAACCTCCAGGTCCACGTGTCCAGACTTTAACCACCTCGGCCACTGGCTTGCGACGAAGACTTATCGTTCAGAACTCATACAAGAACCTCCCCCATCACCTGAAACCCGCAGCAGGTAAAGTACAGGTATTACGATAATTTGGAATATGTTTTAGTCCTTTTTTCTCGTTTGCTTCGTCCAATGTCTGCTTTCTTTATTTTATTTGTGCTGCCAATTTCCTCAGTAAAATACTGGAATAATCTTTTTATCTTTCCTTGTCATCGTGCGACTCGTCCATTGGGGCGGGGAGGATAAGGGAATAGAAATTCCATTTAAAA
Organism: Zhengitettix transpicula; assembly: GCA_037074705.1. Lineage (NCBI taxonomy): Eukaryota > Metazoa > Arthropoda > Insecta > Orthoptera > Tetrigidae > Zhengitettix > Zhengitettix transpicula. The sequence goes on from CM073596.1 coordinate 48,764,578, forward strand.
TTGCAATGTTTACTGTAATTTATTTCTCGAATATTACAATTTAGAGAAACTTGGAAATAATTTTACAATCGAGGTTGTCAAGTCTCTTCCTGTAGGCTCGAACTCTGATATGTACCTGGGTTTTGCCCACCACAGCCACTGGGTGCGGTGTTCACTGACGATTTTGAACTGGTTATTGAGTTTCGCTGTTTATCAGGAAACCAAAACATCAGGACTAGACGTTTCCGAACCCCAACAACTGTGGTAAAGCGTTCGTTTCTGGTTGTGAAGGTATTTGGTTCAAATTCTCGTCGTTTTTACGTAACGTCGTAAACTCATTTCCCTATACACACGCAAACACATTATTCCTCATTACACCTAAACCTTGCCTGCAATTGCATTGGTTAGTCTAATGCTAACTGCAGTAGTCGCTCTACTGCAAATCCGACATAACTGATTACCCTCGCTCTGTTGATATAAATTTTTCTGTCATTTAAAACTTATGTTTTTATGCTTCTCAACGGCCTTCGAGGGATGTTCTCTCGCAGGTAGAACCTTGTTTGAGTGATACGAAGGGGCTACCTCCGTTTTTGAACTAACATTCCCACAAGCCGAGGCACCTCGGCCTATTCTGAGAGGTGTACGTTCCGGGGTCACAGACCTTGGGCATACGGTAAGAGTTGTCCGCTATTCCCATTGGAATAGTCGGCCAGCTGCCTCCAAAACGGGTCGAGGCACGGAGAAGGGATTGTTGCGTCCCCACAGCAAACTCCTCTCCCGCTATCGGAAGGGCGTGGGACAAGTACCCAATGCCCGACCTACCTGATGCAGGTTTTTCTAGGGTTTTCCCTGCATTTCTTTAGGCGAATGCCAGGTAGGATCTTTAAAATATAGCCCGGGGGCCCTAGTTAACCCCTTTCAAATCCCTTCCTATGCTATTAAAGGGGAGCTGCCCAACGTGGATCACCCTCATGTAGCCTGTTGCCCTAAAAAAAATTATTTATTCGGATTAAGGTCCTGTGTTGGTGTTGGAGAGGCGTTTTGCCAGAGAATTGGAAGAGTGGCTTCATCCCAGTGTTCAGAATCGCCTCTAGAGGGTGAATAAAAAAGCTTGTCTTTTTTTTATGTTTACGTTGATTAAATTCGAATCTTTGTTCAACATTGTCGAGGAAAGGTAATTGCCGGAAATGTTTCGGTTTTCTGGACACTAAAGTTGTGAATTTAAAATTGGAAAGTTCGGCGACAGCCTTGACGGTCATGTCTCGTTGCGTGTGTGTCGTACCTGTCGACCACTCCAAGTGGAGTGGTGTTATCCCTTGACAACGACCTGTTGAATCCACAGGCGTCTATGGCAGAGTGAGAGAGACTTCATTCCCCTCTCTCTGATCTCCTTACACGCCCACGCAAAGCTCTGGCCAAATAGAGGGCGATGCCCTCTTTGCCGCAAAAGACTACGTATTTCACGAGCCTCACACGACCACAAGACGCGGGAAATCGGGAGTAATGAAACTACAAGGACTCCATAATATATTAGAGATGTTCACTGGCCAAAACACAGTTACATAAATAATGACGATTTACATCTGCTTTTGGTCAATTTGAATCTCTAATTTATCATAAAATGTACTATTTAGGTACTACACCTATTTACCTGAAGTAGTCCCAAAATTGTGGACGGAACATTTATGAACTTCTCTTCTGGTTTTATCTGTATGTATGTATGAATGAGTGATAATTAAATGAATGATAATTTATGATAATTTTCTATTTATTTGCCATTTACTGGCTTGAATGAAAATAAATATATTGTGTGGGAAAAAACCCTAAACAATATTTCTATAAATTATTAGCACTTACTGAGTTTCCCAGTTTACGAACTCGGAAATGAGTGTCGTGTTGTAGCTTAAATTGTTTTGAATGTGAAATATTTAATCATTTATGGGAATTTATTATGTCTATGTTAAAATTAGGACGTGGAAGACGAGTAATTCGAATTCAGAAGCTGCTGTAAAATAATGATATGATAATTTATGATACTTTAATGATAATTATATGATAATTTCTGATAATTTTATGATAATTATTTGATAATTTCTGATAATTTTATGATAATATAATAAATAATAAAATATACACATAATTAATTATTGTAAACAAATATAAAGAAGAAAAGAAATGGAATGTGGCTTTACTTGAAAGATTGAATTGCCAGAGGCGAGAAAACTAATGTAATAATTGTATTGTACAAAATAACTACAATGTAACTCATAATAATAAAATAGAGGGTGGTACTACGGTTATGGGACAAGCTTTGTGGGGGTGATACAGCTTACTAAAGCATACATTTTCTGTATATTAATGTACGGTCGGAAGTGACACGTTTGAGGCAAGGTCACAAAAAATGAGCCAATGGAAAGAAAAAAGCATTGTTTATCATCACAAAGTGCTTCTTTATCGCAATGTTTATAATAAATCCTCAAATTTCAACGTCGAATAAGTGATTGAGCGAACAGTGCCAAAGACGACCAGGTATTTCGCGCGCGCTTGTGGCTGTAATGTGGAGCAAATTTCACACGTGTTCTTTGCGACCAGGAAACAAACACTGTGGGGGTGAGAGAGGTCTATCTCTCACCAGGAGCGGGGGTGGAAATATACTAAAAATGCTAAAACGGCCGATATTTGAATGGGATAAATATTTTTCGGGGTCATAGAGATTGATAGTGTTTCTACCGATATTATCTTTGTATTATTTCAACCTATTACGGCATGGGAAGGGAGCACCCTTATGTGTGAAGGTGGAGGGGCGTTACAAGAAAAAATAACGTGAAATCAACCGATATTGGAATCAAATTTGGGGTTATGAATCTCGCTGAGTTTAGTAACTGACAACCCAGGTATTTAATAATTTTTTTCTTGACATATTGGCAGAATTGTGTATTTATTAAATGATAATTGTTAGATTATATTAAATATTAGAGTCTAGTTATAAAAAATATGAATTCCCCACTTCGGTCCATTTTTCCCTTTCATAATTTTTAAAAAAATTCATTAATAATATTAAAAATTCAAGTAGTTATTAATAAACTATATTTTAGGGAATTACATTTATAGTTAGTTTCAAATATAACTTATGGACATTTAAGCTGATTTATGTAATTCGCTGTATCGGAACATATGGAAAATTGCCACGAGATGAATACAATATAAGATTGGCAAACTATCGTCCCTCACGTTATTCGAGTGTGTAACTCGCTGTTAACTTGTTTCGCGGTTTTAAAACTTCGGCCTACCTATCCCATTCATGTCTCCCTCAACTCATGTAATTTCTCCTTGATGAGGTAAAGTCGAGCCGAAGTGACGACCGTGGGTACAACATTTTGGGTTGAAAAGGGAGAAAGTCTAATTATTTTATGTTACCTGTATCTGTGTTTGTGTGGAACAGTGGGCATGTGTGTGTAAGCGCGTTAGACCCTTGTGCGGCTTCGTGAGAACGCGGGAGCCATTGTCCTCTGGGAAACGAGAAACCCACGGCCATTATGCGCGAATAAAACTGGCTGGAGTCTCACAGTTCTTCTTGCACACTGCTATTATTAATATATATATATATATATATATATATATATATATATATATATATACACCTTTACTTAAAGCAATGAGAATGGAAGGGATTTTCTTGTTCTGTCAGAGTCAGGATTTCGATTTCAATTTTTCATAAATAAATAAAAATTACACTTCTTCTTCTGTTGATGGCTGCAAACGGTGCGAATATTTCCAGGTCGTTCCGTGCGTTCTTAACGAAACTCGTCCATCTTTGGAGCATCCTCATGGTGCGTATCCGCCAGAACCAAAACAAGCGATCAGAGATATCGGACGTCCAATAGCTGCAACAAAGAAACTACTTTCTATACCTACAATTAAACACAGAAACAAAGTTTTATATATGGTTTATAAAATATATATTTTTTCCAACTTGTCTGCCAGCTAATTTCTATGCACATCAAAAGTGGTTTTACGCAGAACTATGGCAATCTCATAGTTCCAAATATATCCTGAAATGATCTGAATCTCTCTGTGTTTTGTATCGAGCATGAAACGTTTCTATTTTTTATAATTATTTGTATTAAATGTTAATGGAAATTGACCATTAGTCAGATTTTTTTAGAAATAGGTTACAAGCCTTTAATAACATAGGAAGGGATTATTTATAAAACATTTAAATTTACAATTAACTAAAATATATAACGTTTCACCTGGCAGCTTACGGACCTCTTCAGATGTATATTATTAAACAATTAAAATATTATGTAAATATGGATGAAACAATTTAACAGAAAATATTTAGACATACTCCAACAATTAAAATGGAGTCAGTTGAAATGAATTTAACAGTGAGAAGCAACTATTTTCGTCGTCGGGATGGGAAAAGGGAATTATACATGGGTCTAGGCAGAACCAGAAAGTCGAATTTCAAACTGGAATGTAAAATCACACGTGGCGAATCAGTAGTTATTAGAATTACCCTCCGAGAGGAAAGTACGTTTAATTTTAAAACGTTTTGGAAAACAACGCTGTTTGTGGAAATCCGCAGGCCATACGCAACGTTGTCTACTCGCAGGAAGACGAGTACCTTGGATGTTGCTCTCGAGGAAGTCGTAAGAATTCCCCGTGAGTGCTCTCTGGACCCCCCGAGGCAAGATTCCAAACCAACAGCTGCTCCGAGAAAGCGAAATTATTCGTCGCCGCCGACAAGCTTCCTCTGCATCCAACGTTAAAAAGAAAAGTTATTGAAAGGCGATGCAATCTTGGCGGTTTCATAATAACGATTGCTTCGGCCTTTATACGAGATCGCTGTGCTGGGGTTACGATAAAGGAAATTCCTCCCTCATTTTCTTGTTGTAGTACTGTGGGGAAAAAACGTTAATATTTGTACAATCATCGTGGTACAGACAAATCGCTTCAGTATGGCGGAATAAACTTCTGTATCTTCCAGTCCTAGTAATTATTTGAATCTGTAAACAATACGTCAAAGCCTTATCCGCCATTTCTAAGTCCCAATATTTAACAGACTACAAAATAACGGGATTGAACTAAATTCTTTTTTTTAATCATTATTATATTATTTTCCCCTAGAATTCCCAAACAATTCAGCCGATTGCTTCTCAATTTCTCCCTCGTATTTAAATAAGAAATTTTGAAAAAAAAATTCATTCATCAAAGCACTTAAAACTGCTAAGTTTCAAAACCTCATTTAACTAATTACTATTGCAAAACTTTTGCATAATGCTTTATTTCCTTTCTAGAATTCATATCTTATTTTCTTTTCTTTTTTGTTTCAGGTGAGTCCAGATTTTCTGAACAACAGGAGATCGGTAAATACAAATAATAGTTTCCTTAAAATTTTACCTTTTTAGTAGAGGTTTGTCACCCACTTTCTAATATAAAATAGAAATGGAAGGGGTTGCAGAGAACTTCAGATAAAAGTGATTGTAAACTGCATCCTAGGTTTCCACCTCTGACAAGAACCTTGCAGTTTATCTTCGTCATTAGTGAAAGCTGTTTCGCGAAATGTGCAGCACTTGACTTTCTAAGTGCACAGACAAGTTAATGGCCACTGAAGACGGAAATTGGTCACATCCTCTCCTTCCTATTTCGTACTGAGCGATAACTAATTTCATCGTCATCCACTTCCAGGGGAACACCAAAAATTATCAACAGTAACTCTGGCCATTTCTCCTCAAACAAGCTCACGTGACCGTAAAAATTAAATACTATAAACTTGATTAACTAAGAAAGCTTATTATTATTCTGCTCTGGGCAACAGCAGCCATGATTGATAACAGCTACAGGCAGAAACTATTTATTGCTTCGTTCAATAAACTTGATCCGTCTGGCTTAGGGTTTTAGTTAATTGTACCTTTCTCGTTTTACCTCCCCCTTTTATTTAATTGTTGACTTCTTCTTTCGTCGTTCTGCCTCTTCTTCGATTAACTGAGATATACTTTTAAAACAGCATTTCGATCCTTATAACGTGAAAATAGACACCATGTCGAAATTTGCTTTCTGGTATCCCTATTGTTTATCAAACATTTTGGAAATTAACATTAATCTTAATAATTCAGTTGACAGATGGAAACTTCCATCTGGCAGAGTTTTTATATTATATAAATTTGTAAATTAAAGAAAATATAAAAATAAACAACAGTTAAAAATAATAAACAACCTTTTAAAGCCAGAAAAATATTTTTAATGGGAATTATACAATGTTTTGTCTAATTCCTATTAAAAATATTTTTAAAGGCTGTTGTTTATTTATAATTTATCTTAAAAACTTAGTGTATATTTTTTTAAAAACAAGCCATTAATTTTCAAATTGACTCAAAATCATCAGCGCGCATACCTTCAACTTTTCCCAAATTTATTTATTTTCCAGAAGAATTTACAATTCATGTCTACATCAAATAAATTTTGGACTGGTTGAAGGTTTGTGCACGGATCATTTTGAAAATTAATGGTTTGTATTTTTTTATAAAAATATTATACTGAAAACTTATTTAATTTACAAATTTATTTTAAATTTTTGTGTGTGAGAGATTCTCGTTAAAATGCAAATGGTTTCTGAAAAAAAAAAAATTTGTCCAGATACAAAATTCTAAATTAAAATTTTGAATATGACCAATTAGTTTTTTATTTAAATTGCTGACTGTTTAAAAATATTGGGGTTATTAATAAAAAAAATTAACCATTTTTCAATTATCAGTCTTTCATGATCAATTTGATATCCTTGAAGAAGTTTTGAAGGGTAATTAAAGAATTGAAAGGCATTTTACTTTAAATCTGTAAGTTTCCAACCCCCCCCCCCCCCCACACACACACAGTTGCAGAAAGCCGTCGACAGCCACTAGTCGCCGGGTTGAACCATGTAGGCCCATATCTTAGACTCTTAACTTATGACCCTTATTCCCTGATCACAGAGATTTTTACAAGTAGATCTTCTTATCCGGTTCTTACCATTGCCTGGATCGGTTTTAAGAACTGGAGTTTAAGAGTAGAGGAACAAATAAGACGGGCGAAACAGGACAAAGAACAATAACAATAGCCAAATAAATAGAAAAGATGAAACAAAAACGTATAGGCAGGAGACCTTGTCGCTCTAGGACTGGGTTGAACTGAGTAGCTCCAAATCCACAAGAGTGTACGGACTCGTGCCTACGAACTGAATGTCTTCTACCATGATAAGAACAGAGTTTGATTACTATTGGAAACGGCGATTTCCTGATTTTCCTTGCTATACCTTACTTTTCCATCTTTTCTATTTCTCTGGTTTTTGTTATTGCTATGTCTTTGTCTTGTCCCGTCCATCTAATCTGTTCCTCTATTCTTAATTTCCTTTACTTAAAACCCAACAACAACGTCTACTAATGATTCCACGTCGTTGTAACAAAATTTCAATTCCAAATTGAGACTTTTACCATTTAGAATGTCCTCCACTTTTGTTTTTAAAACCAGACAACGGAATATCCGACCAATCATAAGCAAGTATTAAATCCACCACAGTCTGCAAATCCAAGTTACGGCCTGGACACGACACGGCGGACGCATTTTCGCGGAATTGCATTCTGGTAGACTGCAGCCTTGCACATGCACGCGCAAGTAGGGAACCTTATCTGGAAGGTGTGTGTGGGGACAGTGATAGTGGCTTATCAGCAAATACTTGCCCAGAGAGCTTGTTTACTCTTTCGCTATAAACTGGAGCGGCGTGACAAAGCTGTGATGAAGGTGGCGTAATTTATTTATTTTCCCAAGTGTGTGTGTGTGTGGTATTTATAGCCACAACCACTCTCAATCAATCTGAAATCTCTTCCTGCTCCCTCTAGAGTGATCGGACCGCGACTTTGTGGCTCCCAGGAAAGTCATAAGGGGAAAAATTGGTCACAAGGTAATCAGTGCCGTTGAGCACGCTGAATATATACGGTTATAGTAGAAAAACATTACACAAAAAATGGTGTAAATATCTAGTTGATCAATAGCTTCGTCACATATATAATTTTGAAATATAATTCACATTATTATAAGTTCAGAAAGAACCAAGCTCAGCCATGTAGGCCATGAAATTGGGATGAAAGGATCAGGATGGGAAAATCTCGACCAGGGTTAAGGAGTCGCCGAGTTTAAATCTCGCATAACCGTGTTTGAAATTTTATGTTCCTCCACGTTAAAGGTTGTATTTCTTTACTGTTTTTTTTAAGATACTGGAAGTATTTTAGAGTTTATTAAGTTTTCGAGTATTTTTTCTGACTTATGTTTATTTATTTACTCGTAGAAATTTCATGTAAAACCCACGACGAGCCGTTCTGTCCCTTTAGGGGCCATTATCTAATTTGACGATTCGAGAGCAATATTTATCCAGGCTGTAAGGCTTTAGTGGCGAAGGGAAGTGAAAGCATAGGCTGTTTATTTGTGCGTCTGCGTGTGTATATCAGCCACCGCCTTCTTGAGGGGCGCCCTCTGTTCTACATGGACGGCAATCGCTCGCTCGAGCTTCACTCATTTATCTTTTTCGTAACGTGGCGCATTCCTGGTACGAGTCCTCCCTCCGAAAATAGTGTCATTACAGATAACTCACACGCCGATGGATTGGCCCCACCACAGAGGATCTTCAGGGGAATCATTTGAACAAGTATAAATAAGATATTTTGGATAATTATTGGACGAAACTGAAGTTCCTTGTGTAACTTGCATTAAGGTCCATTAATAACGGTAACCTTGGGTGTTTTTAACGAGCCAGGGTAAGTACCGATAAGGACTGACCGACGCACCATAATTAGCGTCCGTCCATCCATCGATCAGGGGCTTCGTTTCCGTATTAGATAACCTCATTCGCCCTCCGTCCGTAACACACATTCAGTCTCTGAATATTGTGGCCATCATGGCCAAGACGGTACCTCCAAGTTTTCAAGCATGAAGAAAATTTAGTAGGGCTCTCACAGATACCTGATTTAAATTGGGGGGGGGGGAGATTTGGGAGAATTCTGAATGGGTCGATTATCACTACTTGCCCATCACTTTTTAAATAGGAAGATTTGGACATGGGAACATGGGAACCCGATTTCATGTCATTACGTCACGACATTGATAAATACCCTTTAAACCTCGTCAAATGTAGTCTTGATAATTAACTACTCCGTTTCCTGAGAAGCGAAATTTATGTGATTTCATTAACGACACGTATTGAGGAGAAATCGTACGATTGTTTCTGCAATACGCATGATGTAGAAGAAGTGAAAATTGAGGACACGAAAGTGGATTTGCTAGTTTACTCTTATTCAATTATTCAGTCTGTGAGTTTTAGAGCAACTAATTAATTCCTCGGAAAAGAAATAATACAATAGATTAATTAGTAGTGAAAAGAACAGACGTGGCCATGTATTAATTTCCCAATAAGCGATTGGAATACTTTCCCCTCCTGAGACAGATTTCTAGTCCGCTTAAGCTGAATACTCCATGAAGTAGTAACGACATGTAGTGAAGTTTAGTGATTTCTGCCCCGTTGCGGATGGATGTTAAGTGTTACTCGTGAAGTGAAGCGTGGATGGGTGGAGTCCGCTCCTTTCCTCGAGCTGTTGAGACGTAAATTAGTCGCTGCGAGAAATAAACTAGTTTGGAGAGAGAATAACTACCCTAATTTCCTCCAGAAGCCGAGTCCACGAGGTTTGCACACATCAGCGCAAACAACGGTGTTCTTCCACCATATTACGGACGAGGAGGAGCCATTCCTGGAAGTGCGTTGTTGGCCGTCGACTCTTTGGTTTACATCCTTCATCGCACCCAAGATGATGTGTTTAACCCTCGGCTGTCACCCCGTTCGGTCCACCGTTGTTGTTTTTATCTTCGCTCCCCCTCTTTCACTTCTTTATTTATCTCGTCTCCTTCCCTTTTCCCTTTTAGTAGCCCCGCGGGCTGTTCTGTTCGTTCCTATTTTTACCGTCTCCGGCGACGGTGGAAGATAGGCCTTCAATCATCGCCTGCGGCTATTACAGCATCAATTAAGGCCTTCCTTCGTTTTATATTTAGCAAGGAACGTCGTCGTCGCTGCTCCTCGCTGTCGGTAATTGGCTCGACGGCGAAACTGAATTAGCATCAAATACGACCTCGTCGACCACAATTTACGAGGAGCAATATTTATTCGAGCCCATTATCGACGCTCTTCCGCTCCTAAGGGCGAGGTAAAAATCTTACACAGGTGAAGTACCTCGTTTCTCGTGGCATTTGCTTCACTTAATTCGGAAAAAGAGGGGAAATCCCGAAAGAGTTGACGTTATAAATTTCAGTTTTGTTCAGTTTCATTTAATAAACAGAAAAACGACCAATTTGTAAGGAAAAAAAGTGTATTAATCAACCAAAACAAAATAATCGTTTAGTCCAGAATTTTTGGGGCGGCATCATGATAATAGAGAGTTTTGAGTATGCACACACACACACACACACACACACACACACACACATATATATATATATATATATATATATATATATATATATAATGGATTATGAGTTCGTTACCTAGTTTGTGCTGCGTATCGTTCTTGACTTGAATCACCTGTGGAAAGCAACAAATGATTGCGGTTATGTTGTGTGGCATTTATTAGCACTTATTTAAGTCTGTTATTAGGGTATTTATTTATCTAACTAGTATATTTTTCCACAGACGTATTATTTTTCCAATTCCGCATTTTATTAATATTTTGTAATAAAATGTAATAGTAAGAAAAAAAATGGCGGATATTAATCTGGGCTCTTGAACGAATATATTTAGATTTTTCAGGTTTTACGAGATCAAAATGTAACATTCATTGAGCAGAGAAACCAATCAAAGACCTGCAGCGTCGAAGGATATCACGTGTGGAACAAAGGCTAATAGACGAGCTCTTCTTGGGTTTCCTACTTCCGCCCCTATCCACACCACATCTCACAGATTCAAGCCGGCAGTGACGTATAGAATGCCAGTCAGGTTGCAAGTAGGAAATTGCCATGGAGGCCTGACAAGGGTTCGCTGGAGTGACAAACGTCCAAGTGTTTCCCGTACACCTCGCCAATTTTTGCCCCCCTAAAACGGTCTCATTAATTTGTTTCAACTATTTACCCCTCATAATTCTGCGTTTAGGTTCCATATACTCCTACTTCTAAAACCATTCCCGCGGTTTCTTTTCATTGAAGGCTTGGGGGTTTCTTCTGACGTGACCTTTCCACCTTGAACGACAGGAACCCGTCACACCCTCGACTGCCAAAATGTCTTTCCTCCCTTTAAAATTGTTTCCATATTCCATACGGACTCCCTTGAATTAGGGAATTAGGTTAGACAGTCGTCGTATTAGATCAGGCCAGTGGAAGCGGACACGATAATCGGGTTGGTTTCGGGGACGAGGGAGGGCAAAAGTAAAGTTGGACTCTCCACTTGCTGCTGACCTCTGTGAATATTGCATCTACTTCCAACTTGCGTATCGACCAATGTGCTGTTTCAATTTCCCACACGTTACTTTGTAGTAACTAGAAATGTCATCAACAAGCCTTTGCCGATCTCCTCCTTGACCCTCAAAACTATACGAACCTTTATCAACTGCTTTAAACTGTATTTTGTAAATATTCTATTTTTTGTTCGGCAAATTTTAAAGTTCGTTTCAGCATTGCTAACTACTGCATCTTCAGCCACAAAAAAAATATTAGTATTAGGTCATATTCCGAAGGTCCTATTGAGAAGCAGGGCTTCATGCAATGAGTCAATAAGTAGTCTTTTATTACAGATTATAAATAGAGTAACATTTGTTGCCATATTTTTCGTATAATTATATTTTAATTCTAATTCTAAAAATTTTCTTCTTATTATTTTTTGTTATATTATGTCAGATTTCAATTTTACATTCACGACATTTCTGAGGTATTTATTGTCAAAAACTTGTAGTTTTTTTAAAAAAAAAAAGTTACGTCTATTACAATGCCAGGTTTTTATTTGTATAAAAATTTCTCTTTTCTCTCTGTGAAAATGGAAGTTATTTTTCCATCTTCGTAACAATATCTGCGTCCTTCCAAAGAAATGTTTGGCTACAATAAATATTTATTAAGCACATTAATTTATGTGTTTCCATTTTACACCTACTTTTCTTCTTGACCTTAGTATTTTCCCTGCATTTTCTCGTCTCACGCTCGTCACTTTTCCTTATCGATTCCATATCGCCATTATCACTTAAATGACGCCGGAGGAGGAGAAATGAAACCCTGGCAGCGTCGATCGTCCTCTTATCATACTAACTACCGAATTTCTCTACGACTTCTTTCACAGGATCGTTTCTTTTTAACCGGCATTGTTTTCTCGTGAGCAGCTTTTCAAAAGAAAGTCTCGTGGATATTTCTCCTCCGTCGCCATCAAGTCCGCTTTCCACTTTCGTCCAGGGAACAAATTTCGACTTCTTTCATAGTCTCATCCTCACGCTTTCCAGTAATTGAAGTGTCTTATCTTCATATCCCTCATCCGTATTCACTTGAGCATCCTAATTACAACCGGCCCTGTCCCACGTTTTATATTTTTTTCCCCCCACTCGCAAGATAATTTTTCTTCTTCTTTTCAACACTGATACATGAACGTTACTTAACGAGCCAAGATTCATTTATACCCTAAGATTTATATCGTATCCCTTATAATTTTTCACGCGTGTGGCCCCGCGAAGATAAAAAGAAAATATTCAAGCCACCCTAAAAATATTATATATATATATATATATATATATATATATATATAAAAATAGTTACGAGTCGTATTTTTTTCAGAGCCACGCCAATCGTAATTAAAAATATTTCTGTCAATTTTTTAATAAAATATATAAATATATATTCTGACTATTGAGAAAACTAATAACTACATCAGCCAATTTTAACTCAGAAAAAGAATTTATTCCTGTAAAATTAAACAACGTTTCGTCGCTTATTTTGCGACCCCATCAGGTTCAAGTTTTAAAATAAAATTGATACACAGGTCCATTCTCTGCTGACTGCCGTAACCGACAAAGAAAAACAGCAGGCTATGAATTTTTTTTAAAAAAAACTTGCAGAGGTAGCAAAATAAGCGACGAAACTTTGTTTCATTTAACATTAATAAATTATTATTTTCTGACTTAAAATTGCCTGTTGTTTATTAATTCAGAAATGTGTTGGAACCGTGAATGTGTTTTGAAGCCTTTTGGCCTTATTCAGACGTGTGCAGTTTGGGAAACATATTCGTAATCGACGGCAAGGCCGTCGTTGGACAAGATCACGTCGGTGCCGTACACGTCCTCATAATCCGTTGACGGGCACAGTTTATTGTGACGTATCAGCTTCTGTTTTCGTTTGACGCTAGCTCGACAAATATTTTTGATGTGAGTTTAATTACTTGTAACTTCGCGGCGGAAATATCCGCGGAAGTCCTAATACTCTGAAATGTATTTAAAACAAATTGGGTTAATTAAAAAATCAAGTTAATTAAGAATCATTTTGGGTTGCAATGTACGTGAAAGGCACACGTACCGGGTATCGAACCCAGGACCCACCATTCAGCTATCACCGTCGAATCACAACTTTGTCTAACCGTTGGATACTGCTGCAAATTTTTAGCTCACATTCCTCACCGTCTAATTATTCCCTGCGAGTGAATTCATGGAATCAAGTTGCGTGATTGGCACCAAAATGGCGGGTTATTTATAATTAATACTTTTATTAATGCCAAATTGAGACGGAAATTTATGAAAGCCTCTCCGGTGTTTTATCTTTGATTGCAGCAGCAAAGCAAAGTATTTTTCACGGGGAAATGGCGTCCAGTGTCGCATCTTTCAGCAGCCAGGCTCTGCTGGTGATTTGCAACGTTCATAATCCAGCCGCTAATCCCTCCGGGTCGCGCACCGTATATAGTTTTAAATTAATGTTATGGACATCGATGGATGTTGTAATTAATTTATATCCCTCCGCTGACTCCCGTAATGCATTCAATCCAAGCATCGGCAGTCACCATTTGAAACTCGTATGGAACAAACATTCCAGTCTTTAATCATCATTTGGAACTTAATATGTATATAAAGTGGTAAAACATCAGAGAAAACAAGGCCGTTACTGGGAAATAAACAATTATGAAATCTCGGATCAGTTCAAAATACATTGGGAAGTGTTTTGAGGAATAATGGCTACGGCATGAAGGAATAATATCAAGTGTCAACATTTTAATTATCATTGAAGGGTTGAATGAGGTTTATTAATACACATTAGGTGTTAATGTAAAGGGAAAATAAATATATAAATAACAATCATTCACTGAGATGCAGCGACATTTTATCCCGTAGTTGCCGGCTTGTAGCAAATGTTACGTGAATGGTCAGAATAATGAAGACGACAATCGTCCAATGACAATCACGAGAGATTAATGGGCAGATTTGAGGGTCAAGTCCGGATTTGCGCTAAAAAAAATATTGAACTCTGATTGGTCAGAGAAACGGAAGGGACGAGAATCTTCTAAATACATATTCAGCGCAATTGAAAGGTGGATTAAAGTTTAGTAATACACATTCCCAGTATCTTTCCGGGGTTATACAATTCTATATCATCAAATAATTTTTTTAGTTATATGAATAATATCGTAAAATAAAAAATTGAGTTTTTTTCCTGTTTGGCCGAATCGAAATGAAACAGGAGTATTTACAGGTGCTGAAACTGAAAAGAGAATTATCTCAATGCGAATTTATTTAAATACTTTTGAATTGATATAGTTAATCTAGGCTGTTATATTAAATTATTTACTTATATAAAATAATAACTTATCTTTTCGAATATAAAGTGTTAATATGCGGTCAATGACGGTCGATTTGCTATTTCCCATTTTATTTATGTACATTAAAGTATAATATAGTATTTATTAAATTTAAATTGTGAATATCTTTAAATTATTTGATTATAAAATTTTAGATTTGTTATTAATAAATAAATTATTAGCAAATAAACATGTTTTTATGTTATGAAAGAAAATATTAAAGTAATGCCTATAAGAATATTTTGCATGGAGCGGAGCAACTCAAAAACTGTTGCTTGACAATTCGAAAGGAGAAACAACGAAGAAGTTGAGGACAGGGCGAGGTGAAGAAGAGAATTTACAGACCAAGGACCTGTCAGCACACAACCCTTAATAATAATTGTAATGCTCGTGACACGGTACAAAAGTCTGCTGTGCCGCCTCCAACGCGTGTTGAAGCCATTCTTCCCGAAATTCATTTTTCGATTGCTTTTGTGAGGCTCAGTGCAGTGGAATCGTCCCGGATGGTTTATTATTATGTCTACAAACTCTGGCCGAGTGGAGTCGTGCTTTCAGAACCAACAGTGTCCATTGTCGTAGGTTAATGAGTGCAGCGGCGATTCTGCAAACAGGATAAAAATGTTCTCTTTTTCCCTCTATTGAGACGTACGTCAATTTGCACTAAAAGCTGTTTGTTGTATTAAGGCAGTAAAGTAGTTCCCGTTCTAACCGCGTCCTCCATTTTTGTGTCTCTTACGAACGTAGAAAGAAATCAATAAACTATATAATTTCGTGAACAAATTGATATGCTGCAATTTGTATGTGGAATTCCATAAACGAGCATGTCCTCACCTTCTCGCAATTATGACAATTTTCTGGCAATTTGTCCTTTATGGGGGACACGGTTATATTTGTATATGAAGTACTTTAGTTGATTGTGTAGTTTGGTGTTGTGCCTGTGACCCCGAAGTCGTGCTGTTCTGCCCAAATGCGAGTCACGTTCCTTTCACTGTGACCGCGGCCATTACGAAATCACCGCCAGCCGCGATACTTAAAGATATCATGAGGATTCTGCAATACGAAACGTTCGTCTATATCGGAACAACTCGAAAAGGAAAACGGTTCAGAGAAGTCGCGCTTAGAGAACTTCAACAGAAAAGATGATATACGATTAATCATTATTATCTCAAAATATTTAAAAAGAAACGCTCATATCTTTTATCACTTTATCATTACTCTGGAACTACTTTACTTCCATGGATTCTTCAATGGAGCAGAAGTAGATACTGAGAAAGATGAATTTCTCTTATTTCTTAACACCTAAAAGAAACGTCACATCTCTTAACAAATACGAATACAGACACAATTGTATCTCAGCTTTTAACAAACAAACATTAAAATTCCTTACGTTTGAATTACCCAGTAAATAGAAGACTATTCCTTTTCCAGAAGCATATTCCCGTGAAGATGAAATTTTTGAAAGTTAACCTTCTAATTTTGCGATACGCAACCTTTTTATTGTGTGGCACGGCGTTGGCGAGTCTAAAGAAAATGACCAGAGTCCGATAGTACGTCACAGTATCCCACGTTAATGGCCGAGTACAAATCGAAAGCCGATTAAAACTATAAACGCGTAGAATCAAATATTTATTAATCTGTCTGTCTCGTAACAGAGAAAGAAACCGACCGACATGAAATTGTCTGAATTTAATTTGTACAATTATATTTCATAACTTGAAATGGTATTGAGAAATTATATGTAGGCCTACATGTTTGTTAAGATTTGAATAAATAAACAGCCTAAAACGGACAGTAATTATTAAAATAAAATTCGAAATGAAAAAATTTACATTTGATGATAATTCATACTAAGAAAGATAGCCAAATGTAGACAAAATAAGTGATAATACAAGTACCACACTTATTAATATTATCACTTGTCTGTATTTGGCTATTTTTCTTATTATTAAAATAAAATTCATTGAATGTTGGGCCACAGAAATGAAATATGTTCCATCAAATATATTCAGTTTAACTTATGTTTACACACACGCCATCAAACATCGCGATCGCGGTGCTACCGCACTCTCTCTATCCATTGACAATATGGGGAAAAAATTAATTATGTCTCCCTCTGCATAATTTGGAACTACCCGAATTTGAGATAGCACAGTCTAATACGATTATAATAGAATGAAAGTGTATAATAAATAAATCCATAATTTTTCATTTTTATATCATATTATTTTCTTTTATTTCTGTTTTTGTGGGTGCACGACGGTGTCTAATGCTTTCTTTTGGATAGTTAATTTCCATGGTAGATCTATCAGAAAGAAGACGAAACAAAATGTCAAGTCACTCTGTGGTGAAACCTAAACCGAACGTAATGTAATATAAATAGTCATCGTTTCTTTATTTTTAGTCTTATGTTGTTTATCAACGCATTGACTCCCAAATACACCGACGTGTTGTATCTTAACACACTTTATCTTAAGCAAAGAGATAAAAATGTTTACCCTATGGAAGAGATAAACACTAATCAGTTTCAGCGAGAGTTTAATCTTTGACACAGTTCGTCTGAGAGCATAATCGATAGAGTATGGTTGTTTTATTATCTGTGGCCGCCGCGCTGACGGGGATGATGTACGAGAACGTCCGCAGATACGCGAACCAACCACTTAGAGATTAAGCAATTATCGGATTAGACCTTCAATAAAGATGCTCTGTTAGGTTAATGGATGGAATGTGTGTTTGGTCGGTCACACTTCGTTTACTCTTTAAGGACGGAGGTCGATTAACGTTGCCTCATGAGAAAACCCAATAAACACAGGATGATTTAAACCAGATCGTCGCTCACAATTTTATGATCATTTTCCGTTGCTTTCTTCTGGAAGGTAAATAATAATTTATTTAGAAATTTTTCGGATAAATAATAATTGAGAATTACAAGAACGACTATGCAAGTTAGCTAAGGGAATAAAGGTCAGGTAATTCACATTCTCGTGTTCTTCTCTCTCCTGAGGAATTTATCTTGCTGTCCAGAAGTTGGCTCGTTCATTTGCCTTGGCCGTGAAAGTTCAGGTTCGCCTACAGAAGTCGTTTACACTGCACAAGAACAACTCCTACACTACAGTTTCTATTTATTCTTTCTCTTTTTATCCCCTTTTTTTTGGTTAGGTCTCAACATCATATTCGTGACTATACTCTTGTAATATAATACTCAGAAGGGTAATTTTTTATGAAAATTTTTATTGATTGCACAAATTCAACAGTGTCCTCTTTTTAATTGCACCTAGGTAAATTAAAATTTATTCACTCTTGAGTTTAATCTTTAATTGATTCACTTTAACCACATTTAATACTCCGATAAATTTCTAATACGTTAAAACAGGCAAACATCAGGGTGGTTTTATGAGACTCTGAACATAACAAGACAGGAACACTCCAGGCTAACAGGAAAATCTTTACAGGAATTTCTGACAGGTTCCTCATTTACACTAACTCGTCGGCGTAACAATTCTTAGCACCTCTAGATAGATTCTTCTTCCGTCCAGAAGGACGGAGTTGTACATTTGAACTCTACTATATACTTTAGGAAAAAGGACGAACTATCAGTGGAGACTATTATGCGTCCTTAACAAACGGGCCCGGAAATGAAACAACAATTAAATTTACCTAAGTAAAAGGTGCTCGTAATCGACGAGTATCGGACTTAAAATAAGAATTTAAAATTAAATCCAAAATAGAGGGGGCTACATTTTCCTTTCTCCGATTTTTTTAACTAAGGTTCCACAAGCCGTGAAACCTCGGCCTGTTTTGAGAGGTGTATGTTCGGGGTCGCAGACCTTGCGCGTAGGGTAAGAGTTGTTCGCTGTTCCCATCCGAACAGTCGGCCAGCTGCCTCTTAAAATAGTCAAGGCATGTCATGTAGCCTGTTACTCTAATATATATATATATATATATATATATATATATATATATATATTGATCCCCATTGTGTTTAATGCTGACGTGCAAAGATATAAAGTTCTCTGCGAAAATATTAAACAATTTTGAAAGAAGCCATTACTGAGAATAAAAGTAATGTTGCACTTTTAGTATGAGATGTACCGTCTAAGAAATGAAGACATCTTGCCCTGTTACCCTTTTCGGCAGAGTAGTTTGTGTTGCTGGAGTGCATCAGCTTTGGACTTATCAAAGACCCTCCTTCAGAGAGCACAAATCAGTTTTTGTGGGATCGTAATTTGTTTGGCTGCCGTAACTGGCTGTGAAGCACTGGGCGGCGAGAGACAGAGGTCAACAGTTAATCAGGGAATGACTGACTCAAAGTGGACACACAAAAACACTTGTCGAGCTTGTTAATTAGTTCAACGGCCAATTTTCTCGAATTGAAGTCGTTGCTGGCGCTGACGAAGACATTAACGGTCGGAAGACGTGAGATAAAGGGAGGTTGTCCTCGACACAGCTGTCGTGAGTCGCGTGACAGGGGATTTGCTTACTTCCCGTCCAAAAACACAAGTTTCTCTTCCCCGCTGTATAGAAAGGAAGTTCTTTGTCGACGGAAAAAGTATACATCGTAACTCAGATACCGAGGAAGATTCGGAGGCTGTCCTGAACAAACATTGCACCTTCACAAACAGCCAGCTCGACTTTTGTGACAATCCTCCTCAGACTGTGTTTCACCTTGCTTGGGGAAATGGAGATCCTTCCACAATCCAGATTTAATTTAATACCTTTGCATCACAGTATATAATACGTTACTTTTGGCGACAGCGGATTATTTCTTGATTGAAAATGACGTGACAAAGAGTTGTCAATGGACAATTCACCTAACGTTTTTTTTAGAGTAAAATGGTACTTGAGGGTAATCCACGTGGTGGAAACTCCGCTTTATTAGCATAGGAAGGGATTTGAAAGGGGGAATGCGGAAAGGTAGATTAAGGCAGGCAAGGGTTAACCATGGCCCCCGGGTTATAGTTTAAGGATCCTACCCGTTATTCGCCTAAAAGTGATGCAGGACAAACCCTAGAAAACGTAGGCCAGGCATTGGGTACTTGTCCCACGCCCTTCCGATGGCGGGAGAGGGGTTTGCTGTGGGGACGCAGCATTCCCTTCTCCGTGCCTCGACCAGTTTAGGAGGCAGCTGGCCGACTATTTCAATGGGAATAGCGGACAACTCTTACCGTATGCCCAAGGTCTGTGTCCCCGGAACATACACCTCTCAAAACGTAACAGGGAGAAAGTTATTTAAGACGATAACTGTCCTGTAATATATAATTTAATTTAATGATTATTGATAATAATTTTACAAATTAATAAAAACGTTATTAGAATTGACTTTTTTAATTTGGCCGTCGCTAGCGTGATTTTTGTTTATTTCAACTACTTACATTGTTTCTATCTGTGCAAATTATTTTAAATTTACAGTTGTTTCCTCATTCACGGCTTCGCGTTATCCATCACTCATTGCCCTTCACCGGGCTTTTCTTCAGGATATTTTATAACAGAAACAGGGATAGTTAAAATAAAGACATAAAGTAACAAAAAATACGAATTGAAACCGTCCTCGGCTTGCAACACATTCAAGAATTAAAAAAAAATTTAAGTTGGATAAAGCACGACCAAACCGACCTACCATAATGATGTTTGCTTACCCTTTCAAGAAGAAATAATTATCCTAGGTGAACAAAGAAGTTGTTTCGACTGCTCCCTTAACATGCCTTATTGCGTTTCCAGCCTCAAATACATTATTAAACCAATTCGTGTTGACACACGCAGGCCGAAAACGTTCAGTTGATTAGTTGTTACTTCAGTACAACAATACCTGGGTGACTTTCTAGGGACAAAGATCACAGACGATGAAGTGTGCAGAACTTGTCAACGAATAAGTAACGTGAAGATGCGGTTTAGTTGAGATGCCGATGTGCACGTTACTGGAAAAAAAAAATCGATCTGCAACCCCTTCCTCGAGTAGGATCTGAATGCTAAAAGCTGAAGCTTTCCGACTTCCTCATTCTTCTTCTCCCCCTTTGCACGACGTAATTGTGTGAAACCTTGAGAGTTTTTTTGTCCGTATTGTTGATTTATCGCCGTGAAGAAAGCCAGAGAGAGAAGACCTAAGAGTACTGTAACATCGCACCACCCCCCATCTCACATCTCTGGCTTGTGAAGGGAAAGGGGGGGAGGGCGATAGCCGCGTCCTCAGGGGCTTCGCAAATCGGATAGGCCTATGTATCGCGTGACCAATAGATCAATTGCGCTTCGTTTTCCTACAGCTAACACGCTTTACAGCTTCTTTAATGTCTACATTCAACTTCATGTGGGCACTTCGGAGATTTCGACAGAGTCCCTCAGATGGGAGAATCCAGTAGGTTCGCATTCGTAAGAATTGTGTTGGACTGTGATGCTTACTTTTACTATTAAATATTATTTATAATTGTTTTGAAGTTTATACGAATAGAAAAAAGTTAAGTTAAAATATGTAGGCCTATATCAAATACATATTGAAAACTTACGTTTCACTCATGACACAAACTCACGCCTCACGTAAAATAACTTAATTAACTCGTTGAACCCTCCAGATAATTAAATATATAGAAAAATAAATAGACATGAAGACAAACTAATACGGTGAGATATAATATTCCGATATGTGTAGTGTTTAAACCCCGGACTATAGTTTAAGGATCCTACCCGGCAATTCGCCTTAAAGTGAAGCAGGGAAAACCCTAGAAAAAAACTGCATCAGTTAGTCCGCGCATTTTGTACTTGTCCCACGCCCTTCTGATGGTAGGAGAGGGGTTTCTGTGGGGACGCAGCATTCCCTGCTCCGTGCCTCTACCAGTTTAGGAGGCAGCTGGCCGACTATTCCAATATGAATAACGGACAACTCTTACCGTATGTCAAGATCTGCGAACCCGGCTTGGGGGAACCGTAGTTCAAAAAACCAGAGAGAGGAGAAGCAGTCCCCAAAGGTAGCCTCCTCCAGAGCCTCTCTGGGAAGGTTCACCAGCGAGAGAACGCTCTTACAGGGAGAGTTGGTAATGGTGCGAAAGATTATGTTTGGATTTTGGCTGAATGGATGAGGCGTAGGTCCAGGTGGATTGTATTATGGAGAGGTATAAGAGGCCTTTTGTGCTGATGGTGAGTGAGGCTTTTCTATTTAGGAGTGGACCTAAAGTTCTGAATTTAAGGTTGTTTTCGAGGGGACGTGTTTAATGAGCGAGTTCCACGACAGCTTTGAATCTAAGAGGATTCCTACGTAGGTGGTGTCTGTTTTTGTGGGTGTTTGTGAGTTGTTTTAGATAAAGGGGGAGGACGGTTTTTGCTTTCTGTTAATGGGACGGTTACTGATTTGGTGGGGTTGATGCTGATTCGCCATTGTTTGGACCAATGCTCTACGTTGGTGAGTGCTGATTGAACAGGTTGGATATTGGAGGTGAGAGAGGAGCATTTATTGTGCTAGTTGCGGGATGTTGTGGGATATCATGGGAGATAACGCAATGAAGCTTCCTTGGGGGACGCCTGCAGCGATGGGGTGGGCCCGAGAGAGTTGATTATTTATTTTGTTGAGGAGTATTCTATAGCGAGTGTTTCGATTGCAACTAAAGGTTCCTCGACATTTTTTTTTATAAAATGCAGGCTTATGTTATCTAGTTTGTTATTCTCAGTTCC
Organism: Zhengitettix transpicula; assembly: GCA_037074705.1. Classification (NCBI taxonomy): domain Eukaryota; kingdom Metazoa; phylum Arthropoda; class Insecta; order Orthoptera; family Tetrigidae; genus Zhengitettix; species Zhengitettix transpicula. The sequence continues at coordinate 48,787,037 of CM073596.1, forward strand.
TAGGGTGACCGTTGAGGTGCGCTGCGGTAGGAAACTTCTGTGTTTAGCGGGAGATGTCTGCGGCGAACCACCTGACTGGATGTTGCATGAGCGGCCTTCATTACAATTCCCCCTTCCACTCCTTCCGCGGTACAAGTTTTTTTTCCCACACCTCATGTTCTCTTCAAGAACTGAATAAACAAGTAGAAAAGTAACTTCGTACATGAAAAATTTTAATTTATCACAGTTTCGTTGTCCCAGTTAGGCGGAGAATAGACAAGGACCAAGGAACAGAGGAACGAAGTTAGTCTGAAACAAATCTGATATATATATATATACATGTATGTATTCTGTATGAATAATTGAATCGCGCTCATTTTCAGACAATAACTGGCAATCTGATGAACACTATTCAGCCTCTAATTAGTTTCCGAGTGATTAGTGCTGAGTCTTCCTCGAGGGATTCAGTGTAACCTGATTTGTTCAGGTTGAATGGACGCTGTTCTCGTAAAGAAGGAAGACGACATTTTACCGCGTCTAATATGCCTTTAAACGGTTCGGTTAGTGGTTGGTTTAATTCGAGTCCAGCAATGGGTGTCAAGTTTTTGCTTTGTCCGGCCCCCTTGAGAGGCGCCTGGAGAACCCTCGACATATCAGCTACATCTTTCAGCGCAGCTTATCTCTTCCCGGCGTCAGCAGACTCCAGGAAGTGACGACTCTCCATAAAAATCGCCTCGACAATTACCGGCCTACTTGTTATTTCATTAAAGTAATAATAATAAAAAATATATAATTATACAAATAATGAATAGCCAAATAACAGACAAAATGAAGTGAAAAATAAATATCTCGCGTTTCTGCAATCCTCGTTTCGTTTTTAATGACCTGACGAAAGAAACAAGGATTGTAGAAACGTTGTGTGAAATTTATATTTACTTCATTTTGTCTGTTATTTGTCTATTAATTATGAATCTAATTATACTTTTAACATTGAACGTATTATATTTGAATTTCCATAATAAATATATTTCTACATGAACACTGACAATTTAATTTATATATTTAAAGCATGTGGTCTGGATTTAATACAAACTTTACCAGTGTCTACGGTTACTTTACGGTACCCGACGAGGTGAAACTTGGGAGGCCAAATTTCCTAACATTCTGTGGTAGACAAGTTATTATTCTATTTCAGCTGGAGGTCGTGTCAAACAGGTTACGTTCCCTCCTCGAAATTAATATTTAGCTACTCACTGGCTCGCTCCTCTATATCAACGTTGCTGCTCATATTTCGTCTCCCAACTATCTAATCTAACGTTAACTGCCACCTCTACCACCGGCCAATCTATTACTGCACTCTGACTGACCTTAAACACTGCTTTTTTTTTCGACTGCATCATTTTTGTTGTTGAAGCCTATAAACAAAAATCTCTTCCATCGGAGTTGTTAATGAAATTTCCGTCGTACCTCTCTCTAAACGTTCTGAGGTACCCTTGGCAGAAATATGTCGCTGGTAAATTTTATTAGATCAATAATAATTATATTCACGCCGTCTGCAAATACAGAGTGTGTTTGTGGAACTCCCACTTCCCAAGTCCGCTACCTTGGGACGAAGTAGTCGGGACAAGTTATAAAGTATGTTTCCCTTATCTATCTGACATTTTAAAGATAGATAGGAAGTGGAAATCTGGTGGCACAAAGTCGCGTGCCTAGGAGATTGGAACAATTAATTACCCTTGGCCTTTAGGCTGTTTGATGTCTGTGGCAGGGCTTTGAGGTTCACCGCGCGTAATGCTTCGGCCCGGTGCGCACTGTGCGTGGGAGGCTGTCTCCCTCTCTACATCCATCTTATCATCAATGGAGAGCGCGACTCTCCTGTGCAACATACAGCTGCATGATAGCAGCCGAGGATTGTGATCCACTTCACGTTAAAATCAAATAAAAGTGGTCCGTAATTAAGCTGTGAATCATCAGAGTCCACAAGGAAAAAATATTTCAAATGTCTAATCTAATCTTCTAATAAATAAATCAGAGTGTATGTTTGTTTGTATGTTCCTTATAAAATCTACCTCGGTGGATTTCGTACACGTGTTCTTTGCGACCAGGAAACAAACACTGTCGGGGTGAGGCGTATACCACCCCTAGGAGCGGGGGTGGACGGGTTGGAGATATTAAAACGTGCTCAAGCAGCCGATATTTGAGTCGGATAAATATTTTTCGGGGTCAAAGAGATTGATAGTGTTTCTACCGACGTTATCTGAGTATAATTTCAACCCCTTACAGCATAGGAAAGGGGTGGACGGGCGTTACAAGAAAATAACCGAGATTCTAATAAAATCGTGTGTATGGATGTCGCTGAGTTTATATATGACAATCTGGACAAAGTGTGTGTGAGACGCAATGCGATGCTGGTTAATGCGAAGTGAACGGGGGAAGAAAGTTAAAGACTAGAAGATCCGACAGAACACACAATTACCAACTGCCTCAGAAAATATTTCTCAAGGTAAAGAGTCATCGATGGCAGTTTGTTGGCGGTATTAATTCAAAAATATTTGTGTGTGTGTTTCGTTTTAGTGTGTTCGTATATAATGATCATTAAGACACAAGGGATAATTCAGTACATAATAAACCAGAGGGAAAACAGAATAGAGACAATGTGCAGAAGTTGAACAAACAATGCGAGCGTGAAATGGTTCGATGCGGATAGTTCTGCGGGAACAGAAACCCAGTGATGGAACACTGCACTGATGCAGACACGACGACGCGAACATTTGTACTGAAAGACACTGAGCTAAAATAAAAATTATTGTTTAACCGATATATTTCCCTTCAAGTGTCCGAACCCTGAGACGCGACGATTTAATTAATGTGTGTGTGTGTGTGTGTGTGTGTGTGTCTAACGAGCCATCCAAATCCTATTACAGTAATGAAGACTGGCAATCCACTATAGTGCTGTTATAAACTAGTATTTAATGATTACCGTAGGTTCTTCTCTACAAGCATCAGAACTCGTGCCTTAAATAATTTTAATATCATTTGCTTTTACGTCCTAATTTTTAAAAATTTATTATATAATGAGAAACCTATTATTTTTCGACCAATCAGATATTTATTTGGTTGGCATTTTAAACTGATTTTCGTTAAATAAATGTCTGTGATTGGCCGGAAAATTATTGTTTTCCATTAATTTGTTTTCTGGCGCGTAGGTTTTTAATTTTTTTATTTAACGTATTTCTTCTTCATCATAGTCTCTACTTCACCAATTTATATCGTTGTCACTTTGGTTCAGATTTTTTTAAAATTATATCAGATTGACGCGAAGAGGAACTAGGTGGAGGGATCGATTTATGTCAGCGTCGCTGCTGTGGGTTTACACTTTTTTTTTTCGGACATTGCAAGTCTCGTAGGAAGATTACCTTGACGCCGCTGTGTGGCGCGAGGAAGCCTTCCTACCCGCGCGTTCAAGTCTCCGGTCTGCTAACGGCCGTTCCTACGCCGGTCTGTCTCTCCGCTTCACTTGCTGGCGAAAAGCTATTTTCAGTTCCCCGCGGCTCGGAATGTTAATGACGACCGGTCCTGGCCACCGGAAGTCACGCGGGTATTGTTGTACCGGGGAGAGCTCCTCGGGCAGTTCTCACCGGTTGAACAAAGCTGGTTGCGTTCGTTCCCCAGTTTTACGTTTATTAATACTGTTCACCACGTGGCATTATCCGACGACAATCTCCTAAACTGCGGAATATTCCGCTGTCGGCGAAGCTGGCGAATTCAGAAGCTACACTGATGCTATTAATTAAATTATTAAATTATTATTTTCATTTTTTGTCATTATTTCAGACTTTTTCTCGCTTTTGTTGAAATTATACCCCATATTTCACAGAATGTTAACCAAACTGAAAAGACTTTACAGTACATACCTCTCAACGTATTACAAATATTCAACTATAATTCATATTAACGGTAAGGCTGAATACGTACCTAGGTCATGCTAGGTCCAAGACAGATATTGTGAGCCGCATCAACCTGGCAAAGACCGTCTTCAACGTGAAGAAACGCTGCCAACAGCATGGAGATTCCTCTCGGGAAACGTGGCAAGAACAATCATCTGGAGTGTTTTCCTCTATGGGGGGCAAAACCTGGAGACAGAGAAGAAGTTGATAGCAGCTTTTGGAAATTGATTATACAGATTTTTGGGTGGACAACCGACGAAGAAGAATCACTGTGCTTGTGGAGGAAGTTGTGCTCAGTCACGAAGGTCTTCTAAATAAAATAACAGAGGGAATGCTTGAGAAACAAAAAAAAACGACAGAGGCCGACCGAGAATACCGTTCATTAATTTCATTAACACATTGGCTGCAAACGTAGATGGCTCAAGACTTTAATTATATCGAATACAATATATATTATTACAATTTAGAAATGTTACCAAAACGTATTACTACTAGAGGTTAATTTAGGAAGCATCAATACGAACTTGAATATCCATTACTATAACAAAAATGATTAACGTATGTTCAAAATAATAATGCTAAAAACGATCTTCATACAGACATACTTAAAATAGAAAAATTAACTAAGTAAAAAATGATCCGATATGACATGACGTCACGTAACGTCACTGAGTTGCGACCGCAAGAATAATTTTGGCTCTTTGATCAGTGTTATATTATTGTACATATATTTATGATTAATTACTGTAAAATGTATAAAATATTTACGAAAAACCATCACAGCCTTCGACTTCGAATAAGACATTCACAAAATCTCCATATAGATTATTGTCAGAGCAAATCCTTTTATCGGAGGAACACCAAATAATATCAATTTTCAGTTCGCATAAGCGATTTTTGTCACCCTTAACGTATTTTTCCAGTTCTCATTCAGTTTTATCTTGCAACGTCGATCTTTGTCAAGCATTATTTTTCTGAACTTCCTTACTTCTTCCACACGCACACACACAACACCCCCCCCTCCCCCTTCTCCTGTGGCAACAGCATTGTTAACTTAACAAAGGCAGACCGCAAACAGCCCGAGGAGGATTTGTGGTAGAGAGACATTGTGCCGCTCACAGATTCATCATAGAATCCTTTCTCAACTCGTGTTTTTAATGCTTGCCCCCCCCCTCCCGTCCCCCTTTTACGGTGGAAGACCCATGCAAATGTAAAATGATCGCATGCGAATACCCATGTTATCTAGATCGCTCAACCAGTTCGTTGATCGCTTTCAAGCAACGGAATTGCTGCGGATTGCTCTGATGGAAAACATTTTCGTTTCGTGGGCCGAATCAGAATCGTGCCCAATAAGCCTTGACTGATTTTCTTCTTCTATTTTGGACGGTGATTCCGCTAACATGCACCCCGTCCACTCTACACACGGAATGCCTGGTCCGTACATGAGGGTCAGAAAGTGACCGATAATACGACCTTTTCGGGGGGGGGGGGGACCTCTGTGACAAGTGGAATGTTCGCGGACAAATAACGCAACAGAGTGGACAAAAAGTCTTCCACCAACAAGAAACATGAAAGGAGTTTGTTATTAGTGGTCAATTAACAGTTAATACAATTATCCATGCATTACAATGCTAAACACTGGAATAATGATTCACAAGAGAAAAAAATTAGGTCGCGAGAAATAGAAAGTCGTGTCAAGATACGCAGTGGTCCACTAATTGTAATTGTAGTAGAGTTTGGCCTGAGCTCAATTTAACTCGGAACCTTTGTTACGGTGACTTGGAGGTAAAAACTATTTTGGAAACATTGAATTTCGGAAATATATTGTGTTGTGTTCACTTCAGGACATGTCATAGATCTTCTCCCTTCTTCCGCTGCGCATCTGACCCGACTTTCTACATCTCACGACCTATACTATAATTTACCCTTGATTCGTGATTAATGTTTTCTGCTTTCGTTTATGAGTAGTTGAGTGACTACGATTAGTATTTCAGATGTCGTTTATAACTTTTTTGTGTGTGTTGTTGTTGTTGCAGAGAACCTTCAAGCTCCGCGGTTCATCACTCAGCCATCCTCTGCTAGCAGCATCGTCAGCGAAGGACAAATCAAAATCCTGCAATGCCAAGCTCTGGGTAAGTTTCATTTATCATTTCCCAGTACAGTATCACCGACACGCTGGAGAAGGATCACCCACGATTCAAAATCATTATTGTTAATGAAATAAAGTTATGCTGTCATCCACAGAGAAATTAAGGTTTCTTGTATTACGTAGAAAGTACTTCAGGAGATTATTGTATAATCTAACTTATCTTCTAGTAAATAAAACTGAGTGTGCGTATGTATGCATGTTCCGCATACAAATCTAGACCCGTGGAGCAAAATTCACCAAATTTTGTACACGTGTTCCATTAAAACCGGAAACCAACAATGTGGGGGTATGGCCAACTACCATTCTCAGGAGCAGGGATGGACGGGGGTGGAAATTTTCAAACATGTTAACCGGACGATTTTTGCGACTAATAAATATTTTTCGGAATCGATGAGAGCCATAAAATTTCTCTACACGTTCGTGTATAATTTCAACCCCTTTCGGCTTGGTAGGGGAGCAGCTTTAAGGGTGGTGTAGGACAAAGACAATGCAAAAACAACCGAGATTGGAGTCGAATCCGGGGTTATGGAAGCCACTGAGTTTAATTATGACATTCAACTTGCCGTTTAGCTTACCCGGAAATTTAAACATGTTAAACTGCCGACATTTGCACCGAATAAATATTTGGCCGGGTCAGTGACGTTGATTTTATTTCTACCGATGTTGTTTGTGTATAATTTCAACCCCTTTCGGCATGGGAGATAAATACATTAGGGTCGAGGTGCGTTACATAAAAATAACGCAAAAGCAACCGAGATTGGAGTCAAGTCGGTGGTTATGGATATATAACAACCCAGCTAGTATAAAATAAAAAGAAGTTTATGACCAAAAACAGCCAGTTTATTTAAAACAAATTGTTTTATCTCTACCTTCTTCTAGGTTGTGAATTGACTGTTAAGCAGTAAAATTCGTGAAATTTGAAATTGTAGATTAGTTTTTTGAATAAACTGTCTGTTATAGGTCTTAAGAACCACGTTGTTCCTTATAATTAAAAATAAAAAATCATAATATAATTTAAAAGAATGACGAATGCAACAAGGCACAGTGGCAAGGAGATAGTTGACAATTCCCATAATTTTGTTTTAAAAACTACCTATTGAGAAAAATTATTTAGAGGATATTTGTAATTGGGTTTGGTTTAGCTGAACAGTATGCTAACAAATAGATGATTAAGTAGCCAATAAACAGATAAAAATAAGTGCTGAATAAATACCACACATTATCATCTAGTTTTGTCTGTTATTTGACCATTTATTTGTATTTAACTTTGATTGGGTGTTTCATAAAACAATACTGACGTAAAAATAGTACTTCATATGGTTGAGAAAAAAAATTCTGCTATATGCATATAAATGCATATTAATGCCAAGACAACGCAGTTATCTCCTTTATGAAGAAGAACCATTTATATATCTGAAGGAAGTGTTATTCATCTGAAGACAATGCAGTTATCCCTATCCAATAATTCAAATATGTTTTTGACGTTCCTCTGAACCCCGACTTTCTTCACTTGAAATTTGGCAAAAACAACAGTGTAAGTGGTACCTCGAGAAACGACAATTACTAATAAGAAAATTCATCGAAATCTGTTCGCCCGCTTTTTATTTTATTACGGTTAATCGGGGAACGTTACCAATTTATTTACATAACTTTACGATTTGGTTTATCTAAATTGTGGCCAGAACTGAATGTTCCTCGGTTTTAATATCGCATAACATCAAGAACTGCAAGAACGAGGTTTAAGCCTGATTCGGCAGGTTTCTATAAGAAGAATAAAAAAGGTGATTATGGGTGGCATGTACAATTCAATTTTATACTGACACCGATAAAAGCTAAATTTATTATATGGGCTCGTAGACGCAAAAAAAGAAAGAAAGATTGATGGTGATGTCGGCGAAGGTAATACCAACCTCACAATCATTGAATTCGCCGATACTTTTTAACGTCGTGATGAGGAGGTTAGGTCTGGAGAAAGCCAAGTCACAGGCGCATTAAAGTTGCACCAGTTCCACCCTGCGCGCGTCTTTGTCCCTCCAGATTGGAAACTTGCTGCTGTACATGTAATAGTAAAGACCAAGTCAGCCACTGCTGCTCATAAAGCGCTCGCAGGCTCAGTCTCCATATTAAAGATACACGCACGCCACACTGAGCTGCCATATTCAGAAAGGAGAAGGGGAAAAAAAGAAGGAAAGAGTATTTCGAATTACAAAGGCATTGTTCCCTCAAATCCTCTCCCCGTAAAAAAAAAACTCCAGCGTCAACAAACCGCAAACAACCACTGCGCTGAAACTCCTGGCCAACTATGGAACAGTTTACTAATATATTACCTGCGTGGGCCGACTCTAGGTTGAAAAGTATTTTGAAACGGAGTGCTGCAAAGGTAATTGAGAGATATAATATTGCATGAGAGTGTTTTAATTTTTTTAAATAAGAAAATGGTGGGCCGAATATGAAAAGACGAGAACAGCTTGTTCACTGGACTGCACGATGAAGTCAAATATTCAAGGATTCACAAGCAACTGTGGTGACAGATGACTCCGGTGGCCTCGTCCACTTCCACCGCAAGCCACAAAATGCGCTTCTTCATTCAGACGCGAAGCTGAGAGAGCAATAGCTCCGCTTCGTCCGCTTAAGAGCGATTATTCGATCGTTTGCATAGTCTCGTAGGCTTGACTCATCAATAAATAAATTGGCCGTAAGAAAAAAGTTAATTGACAAAGCGATTAATACAATAAAAATGTAGTATCACGATGTTTCGTCCCTGATTTAGGACTTCATCAAGCGAACGTAAAAGAAACGTCGTGATAATATATTTTTATTGTATTAATTAATTTGTCAATTTTTTCTGACTTACCGCCAACTTATTTATTTATTGTAAAATAACATATCTGAGATAATTATTAAATCTCGACCAATTTCTTCTACACCAAGGTCTTTTATTGTCCTCAACTCAATTACACCAATCCGTCACTTTTAATCTGCGTGTATGAAAGATTTAATCAAATCAAAATTATTTAGAAGTGAAGTCGTTACTTCATATAGGCTGATTCTCACTATTCCTTTCGCTCAGTTTACGTTCTTTAGTTTTCCAATATTTGAATTATATTAAGTCGTCTCCACGTCCTGACACAATCTCCACATCATTATCAACTAATTTCAAATCCAGATTGAGATACTTAACGAGACAAAATTACATCAGTCCAAATAAAACGGCGATCGCACGAAATACCTAACAGAAATCAGCGATTGTTGAGTTATTAAGTTCAGACCAGTCAAAAGTATTTACGTATAAATGATGCGATCAACCATTTAAGTCTGTCTCTATTTGGATGCTATAACTGGTGGAAATTTATCAAATCAACGCCAGTCAATTAAACTTGACTAGTGTGAACGCACTCTAAAGTTATGAAGCAAATTGGACTCGGGGTAAATCCTTATCTACATTATTAGGATCCAAATCAAGGGTCGGAACCTAAAGAGGTGGCAACTATGCGTCTGTTCATGACTGCGACTTTAATTGATCTAAACGAGTTCGTGACAAGTTTGCTAGGTCACAGCTTTCAGGTTTTAATACTTTCCGTGGCACGTGAGATCAAAATGGCGCACGTGACCGTGTGTTCGGTTGGCAACCCTTGCAGCACTTGACTCTCTCCCCAGAAACATGATATGGAGACGCGAGCGCGAAGCCTGCTGGTGCAGCAAGAGCGTTCGTTGCTCTTCTACCTTCCTCTGTGAAGGGGCCACGAAATTTCCCTCCACTAGATCATTAGTTCATTGTACGATGTAGTGATGGGCCTACAGGATGCCATCACATCAGCAGAAAAGATAATATTTAATTTAATTCATGTCGACTATGATAATTTAATTTGAAGATACAGCTTATCAAAAAGAAACGCAATTATTTCCTCTTTCAAACTGAATTTTCTCATCTCTCCTCTAATTACATGTAAATCTTTTTGAATTCACAATGCAGTGAATTACCAAGAGAACGGCTATGGAAACTGTCAACAATGACAAAGAATACTCCCTCTTAGATAGAATTCAGATTGTATCATATCATGAGGAATACTTTTGTTCACATAATTTGTCTATGAACACAAAACCTTTCAAATTCTTGGTAACACACTGGTGATATGAGCCTTTCGTGACACAGCACAATTATCTCTGCATGAAGCAGTCCCTGTAAATCCTTTTCTTTTTATTGTCATAAAACTTAGGTAGTTTACTCTCTTATTTTATTGCCTCCCTTTTTCCAGTAGTCCATTCAAAAATAATTAAACCTATTTATGTGTATATGAATATTAAATTATTTTGAAAAACCTACCCTCCTAGTAACATAATCACACCTCTTAATTTTACTTATCTTTACATGAATTGTAATAGGTACTGAACATTTAAGCATTTGGAAAATAGGAATTGATTTATGTAACCAGATAAAGTGTACTGAATTTTATTTAAATTTATTATGAATGGCAGAAGGAAAAAACATTAAACAAAATTAAGACTTGGCGATGGGGTTTCCTACAACTGCACATCAGGAGAAGGATTATTTATCACATTATATATCTTTCGATAAGGGAAACTAAATGGGAACTGGTTACAATTAGAGAGTTCTTGAATGTCAGTAATTAGATTTTGTTGTTGTTGTAATACTAGAATATGAATCAGAATCTTTAAAGGGTAGTTTTTAACTACAACTGGCAACAATGTTTTCTGCATGACCCATTGAAAATTTATTTTATATAAATTTGAATAAGGTGAAATTTTTATGTATGAAAGACTGAATAAGATGTATATAGAGTGAATATAAACTCATGTTTGTTGCTACATTTAATATCTTCTCTGTTCACAGGTCAACCTCAGCCGCAATACCGGTGGTTAAAAGATGGAGTTGCACTGAATGACTTTTCGTCAGAATACTTCTACAAAATTCTTAATATCAGAAAAGAGGATGCCGGAAGCTACCAGTGCATAGCTCGAAATGATGTGGGGTCCATATTTAGTGAAAAAATTGCTGTCACCGTTGCATGTAAGTATTCATTTTTCAAATTTCTAAAATCATAGTAGGCATTGTTTCACATGATTTTCATATTTGTTCAGATATGGGATTGTTTGAGGACAACGAGGAGAAGATTGTGACAGTCGAATCGGGTAGTGCGGCAATCATAGATCTTCCAAAAATTGAAAGCCACCCTCTCCCATCTATGATTTGGTTTTTTGATCAAGAAGCACGCAGTCTACCATATGATCGTAAATATGCTTACACTCCTACACAGCTAATAATACTGTCAGTTGATAAGACTGATGAAAAGGCATACAGGTAATCACAAATATTATTCTGCACTATTTTGTTTAACAATATAGATACTTCCAATCAGATATATGTCAGACTCATTTCAAGTAAGTTAAGTACAGTATCACTAAAATAATCCTGTAGAATTATAGCCTGTTCAAAAGTATAAAGGTATATACAACAAGGCAAATGTATGTTTACAACAGTAATTTATTAATACTAAAATAATATGTGCAAGGGTAAATAGCCAAACTGATTAGGGAAAGGCAATTAATGAATTTTAAATGTATTGATTCAATTTTATAAAACTATTTAACATTCTCAAACATTCATATGAAATTATATGCTCACTTAAGTCACTTGTAATTAACAATCCTAAAATATATATGTATTCGCTCAATTAATTTAGGGCCCGTGCAACTAATTCACAAATGGGAAAGGAAGAAATTAGTGCATATATAAGACTAAAGGTCACAGGAGACCAAACTCGGGAAGTAGCTCCAGAAATTATCGTGACACCTGAGGACAAGCATATCATTAAAGGGCAACAGCAGACGGAGCTGCGATGCATTGCAAATGCAAGGTATAGTTGTCAAACTATGTACTATCATCAACAGCAACCAATCTGCTTTTTAAAATCATACAGTAAACCGAATGTACCTAAATAATCCACCTGTAACATAACATAGGCTATCTGTGTGACAGAATGTAACAATAAAATCAGAAAATCCTTGGTTTTCTCTGAACCTATTTTAATCTGGTAACAAACACTTATATTTATATATTAAGTGAGCTTCAATTAAAGTTTGGAGAGTATTAATTATTTTTTCCTTAAAATTCAGACCTCTACATGAATTGGAGATCTTATGGTCTAAAGACGGAATCATGATTGAAAGTGCCGGAATTTCGTTCACTTTTGGCTCTTTATGGAATAATACTTTATCCCTTTTGAATGCAAATTTGACACACACTGGCCTTTACACATGCCAGGTGAGACTTCGAAGTGGAGGCTTTCCCACCGTGAATGCATCTGCCAACATTGTGGTCCTTGGTGAGTGAATTAACTTTATTTTATATTACTATTATTGTAACATAAATTAGAGATTTTGATGTTTAATTTAAAACATGTCAATCAATCAGTAAACCTATCATGATTTTGTTCTATTGTGATTTTTATAATAAAATGAGATCTTTATGTTGCACTAAATATTTCCTTAAACCATTTTAATATTTTTAGTACATTCAGCTAGTGAAGGAGAAGCACTTAAATGTAAGTAATTACCGTGATTTTAAATTTATTTTCTCCAGAAAAACCTTCTTTTGCCTCATTAATGAGGCCTGAAACACTTGGGGAATATGGGTCCACTATCTCTCTTCCTTGTGAAGTCCTTGGTGTTCCAAGTCCAAACATAGTGTGGTTCCGAAATGCAGAAAGGGTTGAATCGGTTCCTGGTAACAAGTATGTTGATCAATATACATATGCATCTATAGTTTATAGTATTTAAAAAGAGCGACATTCTAGATCGTATAATTCATTTTTTTATGAAACAGAAATGATTAATCTAAAGTTATCTAATAAATAATTATGCAGCCTTAATCAATGGTTAAAAATTTTAATATTTTAACATTTAGGACTTCAGTTTTGTAATAGTTATATTATGTGTAGTTTAAATGAATAAAAGGAATGGATTAAATGCTAATCTTGTAAGCTTTCACTTCAATCATATTCAAATAAGAGGTACCATATAATACACCAAGAAATCACAATATATTTAATTTACTGTTATACTAAAATTACTTTGCTAACCATTATCTTATTTCCTGCCCTTTATAGGTTAATATATCAAAATAATTTATAGAATCAAAGTATTTGCAATTAAATATTTAAAATACCATGATTTTCCCCCCAGGTACTCGGTTGATGAAGATGGTTCATTGATTATTAAAAAGTTGTCAATGGAAGATTCGGGGATGTTCCAATGTTTAGCTGCTAATGAAGCAGGGGAAGATTCAGGATACACATGGTTAAAAGTCAAAAGTAGGTGTTAAATCTACCCTAACACCCAAAAATATATCTTCTAGTTAAACAATTACAAAGATTAAGGAAACTCATTTCAAAGTATTTGTGTCATATTTCTGCATTTGAAACTCATACTGATTTCAAAATAATTTCTTCTTGATTGGTGTATTTATTATTAGAGAAGTGTGTGTGTATGACAAAAGTTTTGTATTATTATAAATAAAATAATGCTTTAGCACAGCTTTCTAGGGTTAAAACATCTGTACCAGGGAGATCTAAAACAATGTAAAAACCTTGTTCTTATTTGTAAGGGAGGTTGCTGCTTATATAGTTGATTAAAATGTAGGTACTTTGTAGGCAGTAAGTATTCATTAAGTTTAATTTGTAGCAGAATGGTCGTGGCCTTAGTTGCTGCTGGAAACATGCAAATTTACATCAAAACATAAAGAGTTAAGATTTAATGTAGATTATTTCAGACATTAATCTACACCAATAGCCTTAATTGAATATATACAGCTTACACATCTTTTGCAGTTTAGAAATACAATGAATATTAATTTAACATAAATATTATGCCTGTCTCCTATTCAAGAATATAAAGCAATTTGACAATAAATAATTTCTGGGATATTTACTCCTGAATATTGTCACATTTAGATATTGCAGGCAAGTTTGTCCGATTTCTTCTCTAACACCAAAAATGGAGTGCAGCTTATTTCTATTTTTATTACTTATTTATGAAAAAAATTAATTATAAGAATGCCATAAGGAATTGTGTGCAATGCAATATTACTTGATGTTTCACGACAGAGTTTCGAAGGAAGTTGCGATGGGCGTCTCCAAATGTTGTGAGAGTTCGCCAGTCAGATCTCCAATTTCGAGCTCCTCACCTCGGGAATGGGAGTAAGATTGATTTCATCAGTAGAATAGCCCAAAAGCACTTCTGTCTGTTTTAGCTGGCACGTTTGTGAGATAGTAACATAGTTACGATTCCTTCTAGCAATAATATAGTTGAGTATGTTTCATTCTTCGTAGTTTGGTAGAAGTTCTGCAAATTGTTTTGCACAGCACATTATTGAGTAATAGATTGTCACAGAACATAGATCAGAGTATTTTTCCCCACTTTCATTACTGATAATTAATGCAACTAATTGGTCTGTATGATTTTTAAAAAAATAAGAGAATTCATAACATAATAAGCTCAAATATCTTAGATTTGGGGAAATGATTCCTTTGTGTTTTATTGCTTAGTTTTTATATCCATTATAAGCTTTATTACATTACTTAGTCAACAAATACAGGTTTGTTAATATAAAACTCATTTTTCCAATCCATTTGAAATTTAGTAACCTTGGTTGGTGAGAGTCATATATGGTAAAACACTATCAATTATAACTATTTTGATCATATATGTATTAGATGGTCTTGTGCATAATATTGGTTATATTATTTTCATACTTCACAATTTATTAAAATATTCTTCCCTCAATATAGATTAATACAGTTTAATTTCTAATTCTTCAGCTTTTATACCTGTCATGGAAACTCCGCCTCAGAATGTTACCGTCTTGGATGGAAAAGATGCTACTATTACATGCAGAGCAGTTGGAGCTCCCACCCCAAATATTACTTGGTTTTATGATGGTAAGTTTTCTTTTTCTCCGACGAAACATTTGAAATTTCTTCTTTCTTTGTTTGAATTAATCATTGACGAACTTGTTTTATTTAAGGTAATATAAATTTTCACATTACTAAAAATGGTTGCATATTGAATTAATTCCTAAGTACAATAATTATAAAATTTATAGACTTGTAATTTAGTTACCTATCTATATAAATAACAAACTTAAAAATGTTTTCTATTAATTTTACCTGTCCAAACCTGAAAATATTGTTATTGATATGATTATATATCATATATTTAATTTATGTATCTTTATAGATAAACTGATGGCAGAATTGTCCGGGAGAGTGCAAGTATTGGAAAATGGTGATTTGCTTATAGCTGCAGTTAGAGAGAGCGATGCTGGAAAGTATACTTGCCACAGAGCAAATGAAGCCGGTTTTGTTGAGGCTTCAGGATATCTTTCTGTTTTAGGTAAAGTTATTGAAACCAAAAGTTAATCAATAAAATTCATTAAGATAAATTGCTGGTTCCTAATCTTAGATCATAAATATTATATTTTTATATACATATATTACATTTTTTATGTTTAGTAAATAAATTTAAGTATCATTTGAATAGTAGAATAAAAAGTTATATTAGTATTTTCTTCCAGTGAGAACACAAATAATTCAACCACCTGTTGATACTAAAGTTCTTCTTGGACACACTGCAACTTTACAATGTAAAGTTTCTAGTGATCCTTCGGTTCCTTACAGCATTTTATGGTCCCACTACAAAGAGTAAGCAATCCTAAGTTTACATTACTGTCTAAGACATTTCAATATCAATAGTGGAATTTCAGAAATCGAGTGACATTACTCAAGTTTCCTTTTGCAGAAAAATAATACCTGGTAGTAGCCAACGTATTCATGTGCAGCAAGATGGCATGTTAGAAATACAGGCCGTGCGGGCTGCGGATGTTGGAACATACACTTGCGAAGTGGCATCAGCTGGGGGAAACGAGACACGTGTGGCACACTTGAGTGTTGTAGAGTTACCATTTCCACCAGTAAATGTGAAGGCAAAGAGACTTGACACAGAATATCAAAGGGCGGTGAATGTTAGCTGGTCACCTGATTTTGATGGCAACAGCCCAACACTGAAGTTTATTGTGCAGAAACGAGAAGTTTCAGATATAGGTAATAATAGGAAAGAATTATATATTTGTGCTAAAAACCATTTATTTTGTTTTCAATATAATTTGGATCAAACACTGAAAAGCAAAATAATTCTTCAAAACCTGTTACATTCTGTTTTACTCTTTTTCACCCCACTTTGGTTTCGTCATTTTAGTTTTATATATTTGGCCCCTAGGAATACAGTGTATCTGTTTAAACATTTTGGCCTAAATTTATGGGCACTCCTCTTCATATTTTAAGCTAACTTATCAGTAGTATGTTTCATTGCTGAAGCTCAAGATTTTTTGTTTTCTCTGAAGTATTTAATAGTTATATCAAAATAGTATAAAGGAAGATCATGGTTCCAAACAAAGGTTAGTTGATAAATACAAGTTTATCAACTTCTGATCCATGCACACTCTTCTCATTGCATCATCACAATTTAATTTATGGTTATTAAATGTTATATACAGTATATAACTGTAATAAACAAAATTATGTCTAATTGAACCTCGATTTAGTGAAATTCTTAATTTGGTTCTTCAGGACTCATCGCAGATTCAATTTTGAACTGGGTAACAGAACTGAGCAATGTCTCAGCTAACCAGAGATGGATTTTGCTGACCAACTTGAAAGCAGCAGCGTCTTACCAGTTCCGTGTGAGTGCAGTGAATAGTGTTGGTGAGGGTTTCCCATCAGAACCAAGCAACATTGTTCATCTTCCTCAAGAAGGTAAGAAACGCAGTTAACTCAGTTTAAACATATATAATAATCAAGTCAAGTCATTGTTTTGAACATTCTGGACACCAATTTATTTTCCTCCTTTCAAGTAATCAGGTTTATATAAAAACAAAGTTTCATTGCCAGATATTTACTCAGATAACTAAATTTCTATAAATGTCATGAGCTTACATGCCTATCTTCTGAATTTATGTTCCATACTTCATGAAAACTAAATGAAAAATGGCAGTCAATCACATTATCAAATTGTGTTCCAACTTCTTCAAATCACACAACTTGACGTTTGAATTAAACCCACTATTATAATTTAATGAAACCAATTTAATAAAGTATTTGAATGTAATTTTGTGAGCAGTTTTTAACTGTTTTTGTATTGTTACCTGTAAAGTTGCACACATTTCAACAATATAGTGCTGGTTCAGGCAATTTAATCCCTCGCCCTATTATTGTAGATCCCCTTCGCCATGTCATATTGTGAGCCTGATTCAATTTAAGGCTTGCATTTGTTGTATCTAAGAAGAACAAGCCTAAATTATATTTTGCTTGACTAACATACCATGGTCCCCACATGTTTTTCTTAAATTTGTCCCAATTTTCTTCAATAACTTCATAATTAGAAAAATATTGGATGAAATTTTCTCGGGATTCCAACCGGGTAGCGTAGTTTTGTAAACCCAATGTTTCGATGGCTTGCACCGCCATCTTCTTCAGGTGAAGCCATCGAAACATTGTGTTTACAAAACTACACTACACTACCCGGTTGGAATCCCGAGAAAACTTCATCCAGCAACTACACCGGGAAAACCTACGTTCCTTATAGAAAAATGTTAATAAGAATTTCATTATAAAATTATTGCAATAGTTCTTGTGTTTTACCATTAGTATTTTATGTTGCAGTAGTAGATTTACATATTTTATTTAACTGTTTGTTTCACCTTACCTTCCCAATATTGCAGCACCATCAAGACCTCCAGTTGGTTTTGTAGGAACAGCGAGATCTCCATCAGAAATTATCACTCAGTGGCAACCCCCTCCTGAAGAACATAGAAATGGCCAGATATTAGGATACATTATCAGATATCGTCTTTTTGGATATAATGACAGTCCATGGACAAACAAGAATATTACAAATGAAGTAAATTATTTTATGTATATTCATATTTATAAATGAGCCAACTGAATAAATTTTAGTTACACCATTCTGTCTGTGACTAGAACTACTATTTCATTACAGTTTTATATTGTTTTCTTCATGTTTAAATTTATTTGTTATTTGAAAGCAATTATTCAGGCACAATTTTATACTGTATTGTACTGTCGCAGCATAACCAACTCTGGTAGTTTATCATTAATAAGTGTGTTGACATTTTGACAATTAAAGCTAGCAGTAATGTCTTTAAAAAAACCATTCTGTTGAATGTTTTAACAAAGCTGGTGCACTGATGTCTTAACAAAGCTAATTGATTGAGGTTTGTATGAACTATATTAATGTAATATTGCATTTGTAGGCACAAAGAAATTATCTGATTCAAGAATTAATCACATGGAAAGATTATGTGGTTCAGATAGCTGCCTACAATAACATGGGAGTGGGAGTATTCAGTGATGGAATCAAGATAAAAACCAAGGAAGGAGGTATATTTTAAGTTCTTTTAAATAATTCACATGATTAGTCTATTTTTAGTAACTTGATATAACCCTTAATTGTTTGTTTTAGTTCCTGAAGCTCCACCTACAAACATCAGAGCAGAATCAATTAGTTCAACCAAAATAGAAGTGTCATGGAAACCACCTGATCCACAGAAGATTAATGGCCTTAATCAAGGATACAAACTGCAGGCTTGGAAAGGTAAAGAAATTTATATGCACTTCAAAATTTATGTAAGGTATGCTAAGAATCAATAAATTAGAAGTATGTTTCAATTGATGAATGAAAGTACATTTTAGTGGCTAGTTACTTTTGTGTAACTATTGAATATACTATCTGTTTGTGTTTAGGGGATCCAAATGAACCAGGAATTGAACCTTTGACCCTCAGAGTTTTACCAAGTCTGTTAGATCCACTTGCTGAACAAAGTGATGTCATTAGAGGACTTGAAAAATATACCAAGTATAACATAACAGTTTTATGCTTTACGGACCCAGGTGATGGGAAGCGAAGTGACCCTGTATCTGTTAGAACGAAAGAGGATGGTAAATAATTTTAGTGTATTATAGTAGTATTTCTTTAAATCCTAGAATACATTCAGAACTTTCTTACTGTGTTACTATAAAGAAAAATATTATTCACATTTAGTCTCATTTTCTTTAAATTATTTGTTTAAGGAATAACTTTTTTAATTTGTCACATCATAATGTTACACTTGCAAATATAATAAAAGTAATTACTTCCTGTATGTCTTTGTTTGTTAAATTATGTCAAAAGGTAAGTGTAATTTAGCTCCAGAAATTCATTTTTAGATTCTACTATCTAAAATTAAACTAAATTAGAAATAATTTAATTTTGAATATTTTTAAATTATCAGTTTCTAAACCATACAGCAACAATTTAAATAGATTTAAAATTATCATCAAGTATTTCTATTCTTTGCTTATAAGATTTATAATGGGTTTAGCTTAACATCATTATCAAGAATGGCTTTTCTTTTCACAGTTCCTGATGAAGTAGCCAGCCTTCAATTTGATGATATAAGTGACAGAGCTGTTAAAGTTATTTGGTCTCCACCGAAGCAAATTAATGGTATTCTAACAGGCTACCAGTTGAAGTATATGATTAAGGAAAATTTAAATGATGTGAAGGTGGAAAATCTTACTGCTGACACTCACAGTATTATGATTCATCAATTACAAGTATGTATGAACAAACTGATAAGAAATATTATTTTCAAGAATCACAGAAATATACGTTACAAGTAATTTTATACACAATGAAAGGAAGGTGCAATTTGTGTGGTTTTATAGAAAATAACTGATAAATTGAAACTATTATTAATGTTACCTTATTCTGTTTGTTGGAATGTTTACTTTCAGTTGTACTGTATTTATTTTTATTCCCAATTAATTTGTAAGAAGTTAAACTATATTTTGGTTGCCAGGCACTGACTCACTATAGATTTGAAGTGACGGCATTGACTGCAATCGGTGCCGGACCTCCTAAGATTGCCACAATACAATCGGGGATAGAGCCTGTTCTTCCACATCCTCCAACCAAACTGGCTGTCTCAAACATTGAGGCATTTTCTGTGGTTCTGCAGTTTACTCCAGGTTTTGATGGAAACTCTTCTATTACAAAATGGACTGTTGAGGTACATAAATTAGCAAACATAAATATAGAACATATTATTCTATGAAATGTATTAGTTTTTGCTTTTCTGAGCTCATTTTGTAAAAAACTAAGATATGGAAATCTATATATGCATAACAATGAATGTTGGTCTGTGTGTCCCCTAGACACTCCTAAACCATTCCTGCAATTGCAATGAAACTTTGGTGAGTTGTTGTGCACACCCCCACAAAGATTTCTGTCGGTCCTTCGAAGTATGACCAAGGGGTAAATTTTAAAAACATGCTAAAATGGCTGATATTAACGTCAATTAATTTTTGGGGGGGGTCAATGTGTAAATAACTTAAAGCACCAATAAGAGACGGGGTGGGGGTATGTTGTATAACATGAAACAACTGAGATTTGTCTCAAATCCAGAGTTACAGAAGTCAATGAGTTTAAGTGTTTCATTAATAATGAGATATGTGATAATAAATTTAATGAAAATGAACGTTTGTGAAATGGATTTATGATGATAAATTGTTTAAGGAAACCATGATCAAAAAAGTATATAGAATAATAATATTATATTTTAGCTACTTTTTGTTTGTAACTATTCATTATCTTTGAGTTACTTATGGTTTATTTCTCTATCATGTATCCTTTTTTTTTATTAAAGCAATTGTTTCAGGCTCAAACTGCACGTAACTCATCTTGGTTTCCTGTATTTGAAGTATCCGATCCTGATGCGAGCACGATAACTGTCATTGATCTTGTTCCATTCACGCTCTACAAATTAAGAATAATTTCCAGTAATGTAGTGGGACCTTCAGAGCCATCAGAACCTACAAAGGAGTTCCAAACTATCCAGGCACCACCTGCTCATCCACCTCATAACGTTACAGTTAGGGCTATGAGTGCAACAGAGTTAAGAGTGCGCTGGATTGTGAGTATTATCATAAGTATAGTTTTTGCATTTGTTACTCATTTTCTCTATAAAGGAAAATTTTATCTTACATTATATCCATTATACATTGATAGGCTGAATACAATTTAGATTTAACCATGTTTATAACTTGACATTATTTATTACAGCCTCTTCAGCAAGTTGAATGGTTTGGAAATCCCCGAGGTTACAATATCTCCTACAAGCAAATAGGAATAAATAAAGCTTTCAGTGTCAAAATTGATGACCACACTGCAAATTCACATATACTTGACAAATTAGAGGAATTCACTCAATATGAAATCTCTATCCAAGCGTACAATGATGTGGGAAGTTCTGAAGCTAGTGCTTTGGCTGTGGAGTGGACTCGTGAATCTGGTAAGTTTTTCTGTCTTAAATACCCTTTTGATTGCTAATTGTTTGATGGATCTAATTACATTTTATTGTTTTCAGTTCCATCCTTGGGACCATTAAATGTTGAGGCCAATTCCACTTCATCGACAACAATTGTTGTGAAGTGGGGAGAAGTGCCAAAAGAACATCAGAATGGGTTACTGGAAGGTTTTAAAGTTTACTATGGTACCAACCCAAGACTTCCGTTTCAGGTAATTTATTCAAAACTTTATCTGAAGAAAAGTCAATGAATTAATCATTCAATATACTGATGCTGTACATTTAAATTGCCTGTTATGGATTCATATTTAAAAATATTTTACTTTCCAGTACAAGGAAATAGACAAAAATACGACATTCACTACAACTTTGACAGAGCTCCGCAAATATGTTGTGTATCATATTCAAGTTTTGGCATATACAAGACTAGGTGATGGATCCCTGAGTATACCACCTGTTCGTGTTCAGACTTTTGAGGATGGTGAGATGAAAATAATTAATTATTTCTTACAAGACAAATAATTAACCGACACATAACTGGTCCTGTTTTTTTTATCAAAATCTTTTATAATTACAGCTAGTTGTTAATAATATTATTTCAATTTCAGCCCCTGGAGCACCATCAAACGTTTCATTTCCTGATGTTTCTCTGACAACAGCAAGAATCATTTGGGATGTTCCGGAGGAACCCAATGGAGAGATTTTAGCATACAGAGTGACATATTATGTTAAAGATGAGAATGGAAACAACCATACAAGAGAATTTCCTCCATCAGATAGAACGTACAGGTATTTGTTTGCCTAATTTATCTTAGCTAAAAAGTAAACAACGTGAAGTGTAAGGTTAGAAATGCTTATGCATATTCTTTTATTTATTTTGTTGCTTTATAATTTTGTTCTCAGAGCAACAGAGCTGAAACCTGAGAAATATTACTTATTTTCTGTAACTGCACAAACTCGGTTAGGGTGGGGGAAAACAAGTAATGCATTAGTTTTCACAACAAACAACAGGGAGAGACCTCAGCCTCCTTCAGTTCCTCAGATAAGCCGCAGTCAGATTCAAAGTGAACAAATCACATTCAACTGGACACCTGGAAGGGATGGATTTGCACCTCTGAGGTATACAAAGAACATTTGTAAATATTTATTCATTTATTACAAAACTTTTATCCTAAGATTTTCGGTTGTAAATGTATTTTAATAAGATAAAATATAGTAAATGTTTGGAGATATTTTCTATGTACATTGTTATGGATTTTTTCTTTAAAAAAAAACAAGTATCCTTAACAGGTAAATCACAATAGTCATCACAATTTTGTAGAATTTATATGTTACCTGATTGGAATCCTGAGGACTTTTCATTCATCAGATGCATGATAGATAATTTTCAGTCATTTTTCGAATCATATAGTAGATTAATATAAATATCCCCATATGAATCAAATCTTAAGGTATGCGGAAAGAGGCATAAGTTTTACAGAGCTACCATATATGTCAATAAATGATTAATCCTTGTGTAATTCAACAGAATTTGAATTACAATAGTTCTACATATTATCTACATTGTAAAGTAGAAGTTAATGCAAATAGTTAACATTTTAATTTTTTATTTTTGAAATGTTTTAGATACTATACTGTTCAGCAAGTTGAAGATCAAGGACCATGGCAAACAGTTCCTGAAAGAGTAGATCCTCAAGTAACATCATATACAGTCACTGGTTTGAAACCTTTTGCTTCTTATCGCTTCAGGATTCAAGCTACAAATGACATTGGGCCCAGTGGTTGGAGCAGCGAATCATTAACTGTCAGAACATTGCCAGCAGGTACAGTGCTTACAAATTGTCTAATGATATTTCTGTATGAATAGTAACAGGATTTAATTGGAAGAACTTTCAATGACTTCCAGTTACTAGTCTTTGCTAGCGTAAGCTTATGAGCAAAGCATTATATACAATTGCATAATGTTCATTCACAGCTCCTAGTCGGGGTGTGACAGGACTCAAAGTAGTTCCAATAACAACCACAAGTGTGCAAGTACAATGGGACATAATTGACGAAATATATTGGAGCGGAGATCATGAAACTGGAGGTTACCGTATTGTCTTTCAGCCAATGTCAGATTTTCCAACTGCTCTTCAAGTAACTCCCAAAGAAGAAGTTCATGGGATAAAAGTAAGATTAATAATTATTGAATATGAGTAACATTTAAAATATTTTTTACTGAATCTTCTAAAGAATAATTAAACTAAAATGTATGAACCACATGTCTGTAGAGTATTTAATGAAAAGTGGAGGAATTACACACAATTTTGTAATAAAGTCATAAACAATTGCAGTATTATATTGCTTTTCGTGAAATGTAGATATTCTTATTGAGCATTATAACTTGAAAAGTCAACAATTTGAGTTAGGAATTGGAGGACGAGTATCAGAATTTTCATTGTGCTGGTAATTGATAAGTAAAATTGGCAAGATTTCTTTAAACTAATTCACATTAACTAAAATAAAATGTTGACAACCATGAAATGATACAGTTTAATTCTATGGATTGTATCGTGATACCCAAAACTGATATGCTCGCTTTATTAATTTTTATTTCAGGTTAATCAAATAGTTTTGAGTGATCTCACACGTGACCGTAATTATGAAATAGTTGTGATACCTTTCAACTCTCAAGGCAGCGGACCTCCAAGTCCTCCTGCAACTGTGTACGTTGGGGAAGCAGTGCCCACTGGAGAACCGCAAGATGTTGTTGCCGAACCGGTGTCTTCAACAGAAGTACGACTCAACTGGAAGCCTCCACAACAGAGTCAGCAAAATGGGGACTTGCTTGGATATAAGGTACAAAACCAATGTCAAAAAATAAACCTTATATTCCCTTCTCATTTTCCTCATTATCTGTTGTGGGGGAAAATACATAAAAACATTTAAAATGTGAATTATTGTTATTTGACCAAATTGTTTCAATATTACTGAAAAAATTATCAGTTAAATTATTTAAAAATTATTGCTAATTATTATTATTACTCCTTTAAAATTAACTCTGATATATATATATATATATATATATATATATATATATATATATATATATATATATATATATATATATTGTAAAAGTAAGGATGTGACATTGTCAAAAATAATTGCAATATTGGTATGGAAAGGACAGTAAATAGGTTGTGGCTTACCTGAAAGTGATGTGCAGTGTCGCCTTGAGGAACTGAAGGTTGTTCTTCAATATATATTATTAGGAGAATCCATTAAGGAATTGGAACGAATTTGGTGACAAAGTCACATTCAAACTTGGATAGTGAGGAAGGATAGAAATAAATAGGAGGATTGCGCTTTATGTGAATTCATATGCTCAGGTGAAGAATTACGCACATAGAATAGCATATGTTCAAAGCAGAGAGAAGGATGGAAGAAGAAGGAAAGACTGAAAATAATTGACCCAGGCGGGACTTGAACCCATGTATTCTGCTCAGTACACAGATGCCTTAACCATCTCGGCCATCAGGTCAAGTTCCTGACCAGGCAAATATAGACAGTCTTATTGTGGACCATTAGTAGTTTTAGTGGAGGAATGGATAGAGTAGAGGGAATAAAGTATTAGGAGCTTCCATTAAGGAATAAATACAATATTAGGAGAATCCATTAAGGAATTGGAACTAATTTGGTGACAAAGTCACATTCAAACTTATTTATATATATGCGTAGTGTCATGCGACATTATCAATAAATATATATATATGAAAGTGATGTCATATCCTTACTAATATCATATGTATAACATATTTCGATACAGTGAAGTCGACTTACCTGAAATCAATAGTTGGCCTAGTCGGGCTGAGATGAGATAATATTCCAAATTTTTTAGCCTCCTTTGTCAGGAAAGATGGTCTGAACTGTGTGCCAGCCTTATTGGATGATTCAAATTCTTCACTCCCTCTACTCCCTCCATTCCTCCTCTAAATAACATAATAATAATAATAAATAATAAGACCGTCTATATCTTCTAGGTCAGATTAAGGTGTTTGTGTGCTGACCAGTATACGCAGGTTCCATCAGTGCCCGAGCCAAATATTTTCAGTCTTTTCTTCTCGTTTCTTCCTTCTCCATACATTGAACATATCATTTCCTTTGTGCATAATTCTACACCCGAGCATATGCATTTACATAAAGCATAGTTCCAACTTCCTCCTCTTCATTTATATCTTTCCTCACTATATATAAATGTGTGTACGAATTCAATTTTGTTTTATTAATAAGTGCACTAGTATTTTGTGATATGTAATATTCTTGCCATATGTATATAGCTAAAGATACTACTATTTCTAAACTATTTCAGATATTTTACTTTATAATGGAAACTTCACAAGATATAGGAGACCATAAAATTGAAGAAGAATTGGAAGTTGTCCCTGCAACATACACTGCTCACAGTTTAGTCTTCTTGGACAAATATACAAAATATAGAATCCAGATTTTAGCCTTCAATCCAGCGGGCGATGGCCCTCGATCAAAGCCAATTATGGTCAAAACATTACAGGTATGGTATTATTATCTTATATATTATGTCAGTAAATTTATAAAATGTCCATGTTAAAGATACAATAATTAGATGAAGAAGCAGTGAAATAAGAGACTTAATTAAGTAATAATATAAATACAATTAGTAATTTTATCACTTAATTTTGTCTTTTATTAGAATACTTCTTTATCTGACCCTTGTTATATTTTTGTATATTGTAAGGGTAAGAAACACAGGCCATTATCTCAAGTTTGATATTTTTACTGAAATCACTCTAATTCATATTCTTGAGAAATAGTAAAGTATAGGGTATATTTGACATTACGGTGAATGAAATTCTCAGGTAAGTTGTAGTGCAGAAAGTTTCTTATTACTAGCTTGAATTCTGTCCACTGTCTAAAGCAAAGAATGGGCATGATGTTTTCTAGGTCAAATATGTTATTGTGAAAGGCATACACATACTAACAGATGCTATTTTTGGTTCATGGTGGACCACTGATCTCTGTAGAACAGCCTAAATGACTAATGAGGAGCATGTGTGAGATAAACTCAACATGACCAAAAAAAATTTGTGAGAAGGGTGTTGACTTATGCACATACTATATTATTATAGATTTCACAGCATACTTTTTTTTTACACCTTCTTTTAGGGACTTCCAGGGGTTCCAATTAATCTTCAGTTCACAGACATTACCATGAATAGTTTGAAGGTTTCATGGGACCCTCCAAAGAAACGCAATGGAGAAATAGTTGACTATGTTGTCACTTATGAAACTGCAGAATTAAATGAAAGTAAGTTTACATTAATGAATTAATAATGAAATAATTTGATTTTAATTAATGGAAATTAGCCATAAGTCAGAATTTATTTATAAAACATAAAAATTTACAATAAACTAATTTAATTGTAAGTTACTTAAACTAACATACATTTAGTTTATTGAAAATTTAAATGTTTTATAAATAAATTCTGACTTGTGACCAATTATTCATTAATTATACCTAATGCAAGTCAGATAAAGTTCTATTTTTATTTCTCATTTTCTTTTCTTTTACATTTACACTTTCAATTAAAGTACAAATTTCATATCACTTTAAACTATGTTTAACACTTGTTTGTCTCCTTAGCATTCAGTAAACAGGTAAAGCAAAAGGTGTCTGCAACAAACCTTGTAATTCAGACACTTGAGGAAGAAGTTACATACATATTCAATGTGCGTGCACAAACAATAGATTATGGTCCGCCAATTGTGGGAAACATCACAACAGGCCCTCAAGAAGGTTCCCCTTTTAAACCTAAAGACCTTGTAATTAGCAAAACTATGTACAGTGTGGATTTACGATGGGTTAATGGACAGTCAGGAAAAGGACCCATTATTGGATATTACATTCAGTGCCGACGAAAAGGTAAGCACAAAACTTGAATCTAAATTATTTTTTATTATTTCAATGACAACTTAAAAATTACATTTAGTGTGAACAGATGTTATTGTCTATTGAAAATAGTATATTCTTGATTGTTTAATACTTCATTAATATTATTTCAATCAGATGCTTTCTTTAATAGTATCATTTGAAACTATTTCAATAATAGTTATTAATATTATTCTACAATAATTTCAAATTAATTCTTGACATCACATACATATTTTGTTATAGTAAATAATAAATTTTTATATCATCAAATGAAAAAGTGAGCCAGCTCCTTTCATTGTTTTATCTATCATCCTTATGATTTGTCAATTCCTGAAATAATCATTTGCTTTCTGGATATTCACTTGTGACAGTTTTGTAAAAACCTGAAACATTCTTCAGATTCATCAATTCCCTTCAAAGCAGCCATTAAAATGTAGCAAGAAAGTTGGGAAAGTAAGATAGTTGATATATATATAACACATTAGGATAGGAAAGATACAATGATGCCGACTTACCTGAAATCAGTAGTTGGCCAAGTCCGGCACATAGCCTGAGCTCCCTTCATCAGGAAGGAAGATCTGAATTGTGTGCCGGCCAGGCATGAATTGTTATATATATATATATAAATATATATACTAATTTGGTGCTCCCTGCTTTGAACATATGCTTTTCTATGTGCGTGATTCTACGCCTGAGCATATGACTTCACATAAAGCGTAATTCTCCTATTTATTTCTATCCTTCCTCACTATCCAAGTTCGAATGTGACTTTGTCACCAAATGAGTTTCTATTCCTTAATGGAAGCTCCTAATACTTCATTCCCTCTACTCTATCCATTCCTCCACTAAAAACTACTAAACTACTAAATGATAGAAATAAATAGGAGGATTGCGCTTTATGTGAATTCATATGCTCAGGCGTGGGTTCAAGTCCCACCTGGGCCAAATATTTTCAGTCTTTCCTTCTTCTTCCATCCTTCTCTCTGCTTTGAACATATGCTTTTCTATGTGCATAATAAGATACCTTCAGTTCCTTATGGTGACGCCACACTTCACTTTCAGGTAAGCCACAACCTATCTCTGTCCTATCCATACCAATATATATATATATATATATATATATATATAATTTTTTCCTCCTTCTATTATGACTTGTTCCATGTACTGGCTGGCATAAATTATAATTGTTTATTCTAGTAGAACCAATTTTTTAATCAAAGGTTGTATGAGCAATGGTCCTGTTCTTCTGACGTGTAGTTTTATATGTATAAATTAGATATGTAATCTTTTACAATGTTAAAAACACCACACAAAAATTAAACAATTCAAGTAAACTCAAGCATTTTGATATTTTCTGTTTCAACAGCCATGGAAGATTGGCAACTTTGTAAGTGAAAAAAAAATCACCTTCATTTAAATATGTGAATAAATAAGTGCCTCTAGAATACTTAGCTATAGGGTATGTGTCCACTTGAGGTGAAATCTAGAGATCTGATTTAGAACCTTGTCTGCCAACTTAACAGTGTGGTTGCAGTCATAGTGAGTGACCATTAAACACTATAATTTTCAACTTTATTCAAATCTTGTATAGTGAAGAAAATTTGACTGAAGTAAAAAAAATTGCCTGAGGTAATGGGTAATTGTTAGTGTGTTAGGTACTTGCTTTACACTAGTCAATGAATCATTATTCATGCAAATGTAAAATACATTGTGAAATACACGAGTGTTTGATATCCTTTCCCTCGACTTTGCTTTCAAGAAATCCTGGAACCTGTGCTACTAAAAAGTGACAGTTCTACACATTTCTGGCAGATAATTATTTTGTTACTAAATCTTAATTTTTTTAAATATATGAAAACAAGGATCAAGTTGATCCTTGCATATAATGCAATGTGGATTTTGTATAATGTACAATAAATTCACATTTAAATTAGAACTTTGCAAGAAAGCTATTTCTATCTATTCTAATTCCATTGTTTATGAGGATTCCATCACACACAAATATTTGAGGGAAGTCTGTGATGAGAACCATTATAACCCATAATTAACTTATATGTGTATTTACCACAATTGACTTAATTTCAAATAGTGTGAAAAGGGGAATAATGAATTTCATAGCATTAAAATTTTTACTAGCTGTGATAAACTTCTTCAATATCATATTTTACTTAATCAATTTATGAAGTTTGTGTGAAACCTTAAACAATTATATACAGGATTGTGAATTCAAAATCACTTGCATACCTACTTCTTCACGTTGCCAGCTTTGTACTAAATGTAATAAAATATCCAAAGCAACCTATTTTCTTTATGCAATAAGTTAAATTTTAAAATTCTTCATCTGCTCATTCTTGTTGCGCTATTTTAATTAAGACTTTCAATGTTTATGTTCAGTTAATGCACTCATCAGAGTGCAGGTGCCTGATCTCTGGGATATAAAAAATATACATATGCCCTGTGACAGCTTGTCTTGACAACAATCTCAGAACTTTATAAACAAGAGTCAAGTCTCGAGGTCTTTAGTCTCAAGTGCAGATGTACCGTAAGCAATCTAGCACTATAGAATAGTCAGCTGTCCGCTAGATTAGCATTATGTATACATTTAATAAGTCAAATTGCAGAAAATAGACTGGTGAAACCTTGTATTTACATATTCCAATTTCTATATTAGCAGCTAACTTGCACCAAGACTTTGTATTTAAATTAAAGTAACATTAAGAACTACTCACACAACACGGTAACAAACGTGTTATGGCATTCACAGCTTGAATCTTCCTGGCCGAAACAGAAATGTCAAAAGAAAAACATTATCACCATTTAATTATAAAATTATACTATAAATAATTTACATTTCATAAGACTAATGTACATTAAGAGGTTTTTGAATTTTACTAGCCTGGTTTAGTTATATAATTTTCTTAAAAATTCATCTTCAATATTAACTCTATACCAAACAATCAGTTTATGTTGCGATTAATTTCCTTGAAAATTATTACTTGTATGTAAATATAAGGTTTCACTTTTGCTTAGCCTCAGTTGAACTGCTTCTTATTTAAAACACCTAATGACTATTTTTACTTGTAAGATTTGCACCATAAATAATTGTGAGAAGGTATATCTTTCAATGCATGAAGTATGTGTTCTTTTAATGTCACTTTCACATTATAGTGAATAATTATAAAATATAAAACATCTGCATTAAAAGCATAATAATTAGATAGATAAATGGCCAAATAAGTACCAAATTAAAAACCACACAATTTTTCTGCAATCATTGTTTCTTTTGTCAGGTGATTTAAAAAAACCACAAGAGCCTTAAGAATGACACACAACACCAACCAGGTGATGACTAAAAAGCAAAATTATAAACAAAGTTTTAATAAAAGATATTTAGCTTTGCTTTTTAGTTCGCCATCTTGTTTGGGCAGTTTGTCATTCTTACATCTTTGTATATTTTTAATCACCTAACCAAGCAATGAAGATTGCAGAAATGCTGTGTGATATTTAATTTAGTACTTATTTTGTCAGTTATTTGGTAATTTATTTATCTAATTATGATCATGAATAATATTACATGTGCCAATGCAATGCTGGATAAATTGAAAACATTTGTCACCAGGAGGTGGCTCTCTGTGTAGGTGTGGAATAGGATTAGTCTCTGAATATGATTTATATTCATCTTGTCTAGTTTCTCTAATTCTTGTGTATGTGTACCAGTTATTTTCTCTGGAGTTCAAGAATTTTAAATAATGACTTACTCACATGCCAGAGCTGACTGAAGACTAATTTTACAATTCAGATTCTCCATTTTAATGTTGCAGATGACACTAGGTGGCAGACTGTTGATCGAACTACAGCTGGTCTCAATCAAGAGTTTATAATTTCTTATCAGAATTTGCTGCCTTCAACTTATTACTTGTTCAGAGTCATCGCATACAATAAATATGGGATAAGTTACCCTGCATACTCAAATGATGTGGTAAGTTCAAATACATTTGAGTTTCCTTAAAAAATCCATAAAGGAGAGTTCTTCCTTGCCTATTATTATTAATTTATTGTCTTTAAACATGGTACATTATTGTTGACAGAATGTTTTATTTTCCAGGTGTTGACTCCTTCAAAATTATATGTGGAATATGGTCTTGTACAACGGAAACCATTTTATCGACAAACTTGGTTCATGGTCGCTCTTGCTGCTGGGTCAGTTATAATCATTATTACAATAATAGCAGTTCTCTGTGTGAAGAGCAAAAATTACAAATATAAACGTAAGTACTGCTAAGCTAATATATTGGCATATTAGCTGAAGATCTATTCTCACATTTAGAAATAAGATAATTTCTTTAAACTGACGGGACAGGTAGTGGAAATAAGTCCAAATTTCAATCATTTTTATGCCCATCGCCCTTGAAGACAATTGTCAGATTGTCACCTTCAATAACAAATCCTGTTAGGGAGTCATGTGCCCAGTTTCCATTTCTTCAGTTATTGACAACTTTCTAGGCTTCTCCATGATTAGATGTAAATCTTATAGCTTAAAGAAAATTTAAAGAAAAATGAAAATGATAAAAACAGGCTTCTCTAAAACTGTGCAATCAATGCCAGTCACTACTTCACACTGGCTCAAAACTATACAGTTAACTAAACAAAAAATCAACATTCCTCCTCTTCAGTTAAATAACTCCTAGTACCCTCTCCACAACAAAACACAGACCTTTGTCAATCTTCTCACTAAGCAGTTTACTCCCTACTCTCCCCACTACTTATCTTTCAAAATCGAACTACAGCAAGTCGACCAACCTCTGCATTTCCAAAACTCTCTACCACAAGCAGCATCTGTTACGCCATCCATAAACAAAAAAACAAAGCACCAGGTCATGATCAAAGCACTCCCTCCCAAAGCAATAGTTCTAATAATGCAAATTCAATGCCATTATTAATCATGTACATGAATTTGTTTGTGGCTTAATTTCATAATTTTTTCTTTCAGAGGCTAAAAAAACGTTGGAAGAATCTGTGGCCATGGGTATGGATGAACGGCATGAATTGGCAATGGAAATTTACAGTTCACGCAGAGGGGCAGGTGCAAGTATGGGCTTGGGAACTTGCGGAACGTTAGGAAAACGCAACACTTTAGGTCGTAAATCTATGCACCAACCTCCAGGTCCTCCCATGCTCGGAAAATCTCCACCAAGGCCGTTGCCTTCGTCTGTTGCATACCACAGTGATGAAGAGAGCCTGAAGGGTTATGATGAGAACCCAGATGACAGCAGTGTTACAGAGAAACCATCTGAAATCAGTTCCACAGATTCCCAGGTACCATTTCTAAGAAAGTAAAAATTGTATGGGTTGATTAAGTAGTTTACAAAGAAAATCCATAATTACATGAATTGATCAACTATTTAAATGTGTGTGAAATTGATAGTTTCCATATTATCAGACTTAAGTTGAATTGAATTTTCAAGTTAGTAAGTTTTACTTTTCTGATATATTATTAACTATATTTGTCAGAGATTCCCCCCTAAATACTTATCACTGTTGACCTTGAACTATAGTGTCCAAATTAAAAATATTCTAGAGTTTCCTAATAAATTGTATTGCATTATGTGTTCTGTAAGGTGGGTTTGCTGAAGTTGTGTGGCGACCTGAAGATAACCACAGAATATAATATTGCCCCAGTTAAAAGCAAAATAAAACTTTCAATATTAAATACACAATAAAAATATGTTGTTTTGGTTAATCTTCTTCCTTGGCTCTCTTGCAAACTACCAATGAAAGTTTGCAGCATATTCTGAAATGATAGGTATCTTCAACTGTCATACAAAATGTCTTAATCATTATCTAACAATTTTTGAAACCAGACTATACCAATACCTCTTCTTATGTATGAATTATTCTGGATATCTGACTTTTTCCAAATAATCCTTCATACATTGATTTCGTTGGTGGTAAATTATTGAGAATAATTATTCTATTACCAAATGAAACATAAACAATTCAAAATCTCTTTTCATTCTCCATCCAACCAAAACCATGTCATTCTTGTGCTCAATATACACGTTTTTAGTCTCTTGTGCCTATTGATTGTTCATGTTAAAATGTCTTAAATAATGTAATTATTTTTATAGGGATCTGAGAGTGAAAATGAAAGTGTGAGGTCTGATCCGCACTCATTTGTAAATCACTATGCCAACGTCAACGACTCTCTCAGCCAGTCGTGGAAACGCCAGAAACCAGTACGCAACTATTCCAGTTACACAGACTCAGAACCTGAAGGAAGCACAGTGATGAGTTTGAATGGAGGACAAATTATAATGAACAACATGGCGAGATCGAGAGCGCCTTTGCCCGGGTTTTCGTCCTTTGTATGACCGAGAATCTCTTATATTACTTGAATATAACATTGTGGAACTGTAAATTGCTATACATTTTGTGGAAATTACATATAGTTTCCATTTGTGTTCAGTAGATCAGCATTCCTCCATACATGGTGTGATTATTTTATGTACTAAAATGAGAATTTGCTGAATTTATACTTCATAATGAAGTGGATACATGTAACTTATTCTATGTACAACAGGCCACATAGAGTGGATGAGGAAACAAAATACTATAGGTTTATAAAAATTTTATGCACTATGTATTTTATAAAGGCCATGTGAAACTAATGCAAGGAACCAAATAATGTTTTATATTTAACTAAGGAAAGTAAATAATGCTGAAAAACTAAGTGTTTTTCCTAATAAATATTTGAGGTGATAATTATGTCTCAGAACTACCAATTACAAGGCAACCAACTGTCACTGATAATCTGCTTGCTGAAGCTGTGATATATATTCTATCGTGTTGAATGTAGACTGCTATTTGCATATTAAATGTGAACTCTAATACTGTCTGTAGTTAAACATATATATGTAAACAAGCACAAAAAGGATGAAACTGATTAAATCATTCCATTGTTAATTAATTGTTAGTTATTGTTATCAACAAGTGTTGTGTGGTGTACAGACATTCAAAACTCAGCATTTATAAAATATTGTTGTGTGTTCTTTGTGCTGCTCAGAAACAATATCTTCATACTTTGTAATTTAATTACCCTGATTGCATTGTACTTCATATACAGAAGAAAATGTCAACTAGGACTTATTAAACTGAGAGACAAGACTTAATACTGTATTGATTTTAATTATTTAGAGTTTTCTAACCTTTATAAACATTTGTTTTGGGTTGTAAATGAAAAATTCATAATACAACATAAACAAATTCTTCATGCTCAAAACATACTTTTTACATGTAAAATGAAAACCTACAGTTCAGTGCTACTTTGTCACACTCAATTTGTAAACTGTGTGTGTGACATGCTCTCAACCTTTGTAAATGTATCCTATAAGTCTATGAGTGTTGACTTCTTTTTAATGTAATCATATCATTGTAGTTACTATTTATTTTTCAATACAGTAAATAAAGATTACATTGAAAACTACTGGTGCATCTTTTATTATGATCATATTATGTTATGCCGAGCTGGCTAGAATCAACTCTACTTACCCTAACTGAGTACCTCATAAGATTTTCCATCAAACTGGGCTTCACGGATCACTGCAAGGACGTGGAATTGCATTTGAAACACTTGTAGCACCAATTCTGAAGACGTAGGTCACTGACGTGTCACCATTGCTCCTGTAGAGAACAGTCAAATCAGCAGCTATTAGGTTGATGGAAGGCACCACCAGCAGTGAACTATGGCTGGTTTGTTTTACCATTAAATACTACAGATAGCATGCAATGTGTACACATTTCTGATTTCTTAGTTTTCTCCTGGATGACAACTCTTGAGTAAGTCTAACTAGTATTGTCCTTGACGTGCCTGAAACCTCACGACTACTCTCAGAATTCTTAACGGATGCTAAAGGGGTGAGAGCAGTATTGAACAAAAGACATAATGAGTTGTAAGTAATATGTTGATCTATTGATAAGAAGGTACAAAGTGGATGTTTTAACATTTATTTATAGACTGGAATATGGACTACTACCAAATTATTTATTATTCTTAAAGGCTAGAAACAGTGATATACATAACTATGAAACCAGACAAGCAAGTTCCTTTCATCTAAACGAGGCCCATAGCAATAGAAAGCAAAATACTCTGTTTCACAAAGGGTTAATAATGTATAACTCATGACCATATGATATTAAAAAGTCAACATCAGTGAGTCAATTTAAAAAGAATTTGGAAAACAGAACATTAAATGAAGTAACATTGTGTAATACAGTTTATTAAATTGAATATGTCATGTATGAAATTTTGTGAGAATTTATGCAGCTGTTGTGTTATAGGATGAATGTAAATTAGCTATAGGCTATTTAGAAACAAATAAATGAATCTAACAACAATAGCCAGACAAAGTTCACTTGGGATGCGTAGAAGCAAGCCTCTCCTTCCCCGTCCAGATTATCCAATGGGCCATTCAATTTAAAAGTTTGTCTGCATAGCCCATAGGATATTTATTGTAGGCTTGAAAACAGCAATCAGAATACAACACACCAAAGAAGGCATCTGTTGCATAAGCAAGTCAGAATTTATTTCTTTATTATACAAATAACATCAGAGAACAAATATATGTGAACCTTGAGTTACAACACCCAAAAAAAGACTGCTGAAATGTGTAAGATTATGGAGTGTACAGAGAACTACAAGCTAAATATTTTAAATTGACACAACATACCTGAATTTTGAAATAGAAGTCTTTCCTTATTGTTCATATCTCTATCTGCAGTACCTGAATACTACCTAGTTTCTGAATTGTGCTGGGCTATAGATATATGTAAAAATATATTACATTTAAAATCATAACAACTCACAGACCTATATAATATCTACAAAACAAAATGAAATAATTGATATACTTAAAAACAATTTATTATTTTAATAATTTAAACATTGTGAAAAATGAACAAACTGTCGAAGCAATGAAGTTATTGCTGAAATCTATTTTCCAATTGGGACTCTAATCCTTTGTTCTGAGAATCGAGTTATAACAGGTTGCTCTGAAATTACTGAAGGAAAAAGATTTTTAAATTAAATCAAGTCATTATTTTATGAGTTCTAAATTAGCAAAAGTAATAGCATATCTTACCAGATGTAGATGGTCTCATTTTAATCATATTGTCAAAGCCTTTTTCACCCATATTCATTCGCCCAAGATTAAACATGTCATGTACTACTTCCAATATTATAGTTCTGAAAATCTTTGCTAATACATGAAGAGGTATTAGTCGGCAACTGCACTTTTTAAAATATGCTTCTTTTTCATACTGCATTTTAAACTGAGAAAAGAATGGTGTTTTCTCTAACTGTATTTTACTTAATCTTTTGGAAAATTTTTGTCCTGAAAGATAATCCCTGAAAATTAAACACATTAGTTCATTCATTACGATGAACAATGATAAAAATATATCACAAAAAAGTATCAGGTATTACAAATGAAAGAAAAAGTGACTGGGTACAGAATACAAGTAATGCTACTTTAACCAAATAATGTAATTGAGGACAAAAATATCTCCTATTTAGTATTAGTTGTATTATGTTTCTCAGTACTATATTCATATTCAGTGACTAGTGCAGACTAAAAAATAATGATAGTATTAGCAAATGAAATGTAATGTACAAAAAATTATATATCAGTAAAAAACAGGATTTTGTGTATAGTAAGCAATGGCATTATTCTAAGCCAACCAGGACTAATTGTTGTACTGGGATTTTCGTATTGTGTGGGGTGAAGAAGAATTATGTAAATTTGCATAATAAACAAGTAGTTGTAATATTTGAGGGGCCACAAGGAGTTCAGTCTTGATAATAGACCTGTGAGAAAAGTTAGCAAAGTGGAAGAAAAGAATTAATTTAGCAATTGAGTCCAGCATTCAGGGCAGGAGTGATACAAGAACACACAAGTGACTATAGATGAAATACAGCCATCAGCATGATCCTTCGAGAAAATTTCACATCGAAACAACACGTCAGCAAACTAGAGGAGAAAACTGGAGTACAGTGGCCATCAAATTAATTAACTCATCTGGACAGAAAAGTAGGATAGAGAGCAACTGACTTACCTTAAATGTATTGTTGGCATATATGTAACAATAAACATGTAACATTTTCAAGGGCCTTAACACCCTTCCTCAGGACAAAAGACACCTTGAAAAATTTCAAGGGCTTCCTTCTGTCCTGAGTGGCAATCTTCAATTTCAGGTAAAGCCTCCCACTTTATCTCTTTCCTTATATATAACACATTTGGATAGGAAAGAGTGTCAGCGATGCTGACTTACCTGAAATCAATAGTCTTGCATAGAAGGAAGTTCAAATTTTTGAGGGCTTGAGCCCCCTTTGTCAGGAAGGAAGATCTGAACTGTGTGCTGGCCAAGCACAAATTGATGTATTCAAACTAATGTGCACCAGCCATTGTCAATTGACACCCAACAAATCTAACAACACACTCTCTATCTCTCTCACTCAAGGAAAGGGACAACAATGTAAAAATACATACATGGATCCATACAAACATGCATACAAACAAACAACACATTAAAATGGAAGGTAAAAACTAAAGAAAATAATAAGTTAAAAAGTAAAGGATTGAACTGATCATTATAATAGTAATCATTATAACAATTATCATAATTTTATGCTGATACAAGATTTCAACACATCACAAACACTGCCACAATGACCACTATAACAAAATTAGAGGATGTTGAGACAAGGACTTTGCCTAGATTGTAAGATATGCTAGAAGGAGAGTTTACAAATATGGAGTTCGGCATCTGATAGTTTTAAGGATGGTCAGTGTGTAGCATTGGTCAAAACTGTTGGAGTTGTGATATATGAGTAAGGCATGAGCAGCTATTGGAAATTAGGTTTTGGATAGTTTGTCAGTGCTGCGGTGGTTAGCAATGCGTTCAGGGAGAGTTCATTATAGTGTATTATAAATTTGTTTCTGGAGGAGGTCACTAAATTATTTTCTATTTATGAAGGCATTGAGGATCTGGTTAGTGTATATGGAGAGACTGTTTCAAGAAGAGCAAATTCAAGCTCCTCTGATGGTTAAACTATATGGGAGGGAGCGACAACTGGTGAAATGAAGATACTGTAAGGTGTTGGTGGGTTTAATGTGGATATGTGGTTATTAGGCCAGTATTGAAATGTATATCAACATCGAGAAAGATGGTGATGGTGGGGGAGTAGTTCCAGGTGAACTTAACTGGGAATTTAGTGTTTAGGTTTGTAAGGAAATCTGAAATGGTATCTGGTCCATGTGTCCATAGTATGAAATTATCATCTATGAACCGGAACCAAGGAAGAGGAATTTAGGTGTTGCTGTTCCAGTTGTCCCATGAAGACATTGACATAGGAGGGGGCCATCTTGGTGCTAATAGCAGTGCCACTTATTTGGTGGTAGATGTTGTTTTGAAAAGAGAAGTAATATTCCTGAATATGGAGGTGAACATGGTTGACAAAAGGTTACCCAGATTACTTTTGACGCTAATAAGTATAGTTAATTTTCTTAGGATACCAGTTGTTTTTTTTATCTCTATTTATTTGTATTTCTTTACTCCTTAAAGATACAAGGAGACCTTAATAAGTTAGCGAGTATTTTTGACTTTTAATTTGGTGTGATTTTTTAGACACTTATTTTATTTAGTAGGAAAATTCCCCGAGTTTTAAAAGTACTGTTACTCGTCATCTGTGTTTATTTGAAGTTAGATGATGAGGGCTTAGGTGCGGGATAGGAAAATAAATCGGTAAATGTTCCAAATACTGATTCTGGACAAATGAAATGTTTACAAAGAGATTAGTGTCCAATCAATTCCTTCTCTGGGAAAATTTAAATAAATACCCGAGCAACACTGGGCACTCAGCTAGTGAAAATATAAAGAAAACAATTCATTCTTGTAACAATTTCAATAAATTTTTTGTTTCATTGTTTTAATTCAGCATGATTTTTAGACACTGATTTTATGTAGTAGGAAATTCTCAACATTTTAAGGTAGTGTCAGTCATCAAACTGGTTTATTTTAAGTTAACTGCCAAGGGGTTAGGTCAGGGAGGGGAAAGTAAATATATTGTATATTTCAAAATTGATCTTTAAATAACATAATTCCATATACATATATATCTATAATGGAAATAATGTCCTTAATCTAGTTTCTTTATTTAAAATAATGACATTTATTTATCATAACTACATTTACTGTAATTTCACATACTGGCACCAGGCAAAGTGCCCATTTTTAGATTAAAGAAATGTATACATACCATAATATTCTTTCCAAGATGTATTTTGCAACTTCGCCATGTTTCTTTTTGACGGTGACAGGAATAAATGATGAACTGTGATCCAAATTAGCCCAGGTGCAGGCAGGATTTAGTTTTAATTGTTTATTAAAAGGAATCAAGTTATCAATTTCAGTTTCAGGTATAATGCAGCATGTCACTGCTGTTACCAAGTGAATATCTTTTGGTGCTGGAAGTATAGGTAAATTACATTTCTGCAATCATGAATGTGAAATTTAATCAATTTGTCATTTTTATCTGGATGACTGTGCAGTAAAACTATTTTGTTTGCATACACGCTTAAAAAAAATTCTTCTTTCAACAGGTAAAATTTATCAAGTCATAAAGTTGGAATAAGAAGGGTTTAAGGCATTACTCTATCTTTCACATAATTATTAAAAGTTTTGCAATACACCGCATATTAATGTTATGTATCAGTGTGACAAATAAGTAAAAAAATGCCCTCCCTTAAATGCAACAAAACATGCAATTCTCCAGAGGTCTGAATCTGTTGTTTCAAATTATCAGGAAAAACAGTGTGACAAAGAAGCAATATACAAGGAATAAATGGTCGTGTGAAATACCTGGAACCAATACAGAACTTCAATATAATCTAAATTTATCAAACACAGTATTTAATAAGTTAAGTTAGGACAGAGAACAGTATATGTTAAAAATTAATAAAGAACACTTATAAGGACCACAGAAAGATAGTATTTCCTATTCTCTGGAAGATACAAACAAATTAAATAAATTAATTGAATAGCAGGACTAAAAATAAACTATAAATCAAAGATAATGATTGCAAATATGTACATGAAAAGATGTGAAAACTGTCAAGAGATGAAGGGTTCTTAAATTTTAATTAACTTGCTTATTAAGAAATGGAAATGAGTAACTCATTACAGTTTATCATTATTCCATCTTTTTATAGCACCACAATAACAGATTTTTATTTTTCAGTAAACAAGAGTTTATGATGACTCTTTAGAGCAATCTTAATATAAAAAATATCTAATAGTTCATGATAACTATGTAAAATATAATATGGATGATACATAAATTCCTGTATTGAGTAGTTCACTTTTTAATTTAAATGGAAAAGTTCTAAATTCCTTAATGTGGGTAGGAATCTTATTAAAAATTTATTCCTGCACTTTTTCCCCCCCAAGCAACTGATAAATCACTCGCTATGAGCCCCAGTGGTGAATGGAATGCAAGTTAACTGCTGCTATGCTCCACTTTACTATGACTCACTAAAGTAATCATAACAGTCAACTTGTAGAAAAATTCTAAAGAATACACACAATTCACCAATCAAGCAAACAAGTCATCATTGCACCAGCATCAACATGGTGGAAAAGGACCTAGAACCACCCACACTCAACGAGAACTTCAAGATTTTCCACAACCCAAGTGCATCTAGTCAACTAACAACAAATGAGGTTAGTGAAAAGCAATCAATAAGTGCTCAATTTCCTGAATCCACTAGTGCTTCTACTATTATTTTTGTATACAATAATATTTTTGTAAAGTAATATCTGTCTGAAAAGCATATTTTGTTTGTAAAATGTTCAAAAATAAGTGCTTCCTCTAACCAAAGAAAACTCAACAAATCAAAATTTACAAATCTTTGAATCTAATAACATTTTCAACATCTAGAAAGCTCAGATAAGGACACAGTCCATCCCCTTACAACTCAAACTACCCCAATATATATTACAAACACAAAAGGCATAAACCTACTAGTAACAGAATGTTGCAAAAACAACTTCCAATATAATTCAATTGACAATAAAATACGACTTGATCGTAGAAGATTTCAGGACAACTACCAAATTTTTGCAAAACCATAATGCTCAATTTCACATATACCAAGAGAAAACAAAACAAAAAATTGAAAAGTTATTCAAATCCCTCAGCTAATTAACACACAATAATTCTGAGCATGAAAATCTAGGATATCAACAAGTCCAACTCCTATTCCAACTCCTGTTGTAATGAATATATATCAAAAATTGTCATCCTTAAAGCACTCACTATATTTCATCACCAGACAATAGCAAAAAGGTTTTCACTAAAATTGTGTAGAATTTATTTAACACCTAATTTTGCCTGTTTATTGGGTAGTTCATTATCTATTTGTTAAATTTGTTTTAATTGTTGATGACAAATTACAACAATGAATAGATACATTGATTTGAGAGTGTAAGTTAACTTAATTTTTTTTATTGTTCCCTTCATGAAACATGTTATTTAACCTCACTTATTTTTCTGATGACACATTTTTTGCATTTAAAAGATCATTTCTTTCCTTGTAACCCTAACCCCAAAAAAGAATGCAAAATATATTAGTGTTTTAGTTTGGCATAATTTGAAGTGTCACAGAAATTAGTGTCTATTAATAATAATAATAAATATGATTTTAAGCAATCTTAATTATGTTAATGTTAATTATATTAAGGAAACAATTACAAAGAAAAGTTGGTTCGTATTTTAATATTGTCTGCTCAAGGTCATATTTATATTACATATTTGAACTGACTGTGACTGGAGTTTGAACTAAGCTTCTTCATTAGCTTATTTATAGGATTTTTCCAAATCAATTAACTATTTTCCAAAAGGCCAAGAAATTTTGTACATTATACTAGTTCAATATCATAATTGTATGTCTCCAGTTGGAACAAAACATTTATATAGACTAATGTTTTGGTGTGAATCTTTGTTTGTTTCCTGTCAAGTCACAATGTGAGATGTCAACAGGAGAATAAAGTTTGGATGAAATTGTTTTTGAGTAAATTCATTTATATTCAATTATTATGAAATCAGAAGTTTGGTGGAAGGTATTTAACCAATATGTGCTCCCAGTATTGCTGAGAGAATTGAAGACTGGGGAAAAATGCATATTTTGCATGGGATAATCAAAAGAAAATGTATGAATAAAGACTTAGTGTACAGAAGTAAAAAAGGTGTGATAGGGGACTACATGTTAAAAGTACACAGACAATAAGTAAAGATTTAATTTAACATTGATTTTGAATTAATAAAACAATTGATGACCTTATACAGACAATTTTTATTTTTTATTTATATTGTAAAGACATTTCAATACCTATTTGTATCTTCTTTAGGTATTTTCCTAAAGAGGAGGTATTTACAAATGATTAGATTTATAGTATAATTATACAAAGTAAACAAAGGCAAACTAAAGTAAATCAAACACACAACTTACCAAATTAATATAGTAAACTTACAATATAAATAAGAAGTTTCTGTATAAGGTCATCAATTGTTTTATTAAAATATAAAGAGTTAAGAACCAGAACTAATGATACCATATGTAGGTAACTGAATGACCACAGTGATGTTAAAAGGGGAAATGTGCTACTACCTTCAAATGTTCTTCTTGTATATAGACGATTAAAGCTCTGTAAATAATGTATCATTTATAAACATTGACATTAACTAAATTATTTAAACATTATCTTCAGATCAAAACTGAATCCTAAAATATTTTAAACTGTGTAAATAAATTACAATAAGTAAGCAATTTTAATTATCATGTGAATATAGTGTTTTAAGTAGTTTATTTCCATAATAACTTACAGGTTGAACCTCTCCATCTTCTGTAATAGTAAAAAAATCCTCCATCATGTTTGCAACTTCTCTGTATTTTACAAGAGACTTATGATGTTCCCGTCGTTGTGTAATGTTGATGACAGTACAACACAATGGGACTGTAAGCTTTGTTGCGATAGAACTGCTCTGCATCCTCAAAAGGAAACATTGAGAAGTCCGAGGATATATTCGGCCCTGTGTAGGTGTTACCTCCAAACTTATTATGTTCTCAATTTGAACTCTGTTGGTATGAAAATACAAGGAGATTATTTTCCTTGACAATCTGTTAAATTTATTATATTTATTTTTAAAAATGGAATATTCTCGATATACACTTACTCTTCCCATTCGTATCCAAAAAGTGTATTATTAGACA
Source organism: Zhengitettix transpicula (assembly GCA_037074705.1). Lineage (NCBI taxonomy): Eukaryota > Metazoa > Arthropoda > Insecta > Orthoptera > Tetrigidae > Zhengitettix > Zhengitettix transpicula. The sequence continues at coordinate 48,830,826 of CM073596.1, forward strand.
AGTTATTCATGAATAATATTGCTTGCGTATCTGAGTGTGTAGGAAAAGGTTCCAATATTATATGGTCTATAGATAGTTCAATTTTGGTGTTGTCTACTTCAATTTTCCTTAAACTAGGCATATTGAATGCTGGTTTTGTAGGAACTTTCTTTATGATGCTGCCTTCTCCAATCAACATTAAGTGTGTCTTATGATCTTCCACTGTTATAGGCAGAGATATCTGTAAAAATAGATTGCTTTTAGTGACCACAAATATGTACTACATATATATGCGATCATTCATATGTCATTATTACAGCTAACAAGGGTTCCACCACTGCCATTATGGAACTGGAGAAATACAAAAGTATTTTGCACACAGGGGGACAGATCTTAAAAACATGTTCCCACTGACCCAAATCCTTCTACCACTTCTAAAATAGTCAAGTTTGTTCAGACACATGGCCCACTTCAAACATTATCATCTGACTCAATTGATCTCCTCACTCCAAATGGGTTTTGAAAAAGTTTGACAGTGCCACAGTGGTTATCAATGCATTCAGGAAGAGGTATTTTGTTTGGTTGATTATAAAGCAGGACAGAGTCTGCAATTAATCTGGGAAATTATGTGGTAGGAGAGAAAACTTACGTTTTCTTTGATTTTGTAGGCAGTTTTTTTTTTTTTTTTTAGGATGGTAGTAGACGTTGGGACCCCTAAGCAAACTTTGAAGAGGGCATTACTACTAACTCCTAACACATCTTCCAGCAAAAAACACCTCCTCTTCCACATCAGCTTTCACATTTAACCCTGTATAAAAATATTCACAGCTGAGGTAGCTGCATTTTTCAAGCTAAGTTGAACTGATTCTGGTTACATATTTATGTTCTGAATACCTGACTTTGAAAACTATCAGATTTGTCTACATTTTTAAAATTATATTCAATCCTCTACTTATAATTCTAATACTTACTTTTTCATCTTTCCATTCTACACTGCACTCATATACAATTTTACCTCCCAATTACATCAGTCAGACAATGAAAGCCCTAATTAATAATGTTCCAATTATATACTTACCATTGTCACTAAATTTTAAGAATAATTCATAAAAGTAATGCCTCAAATGACAATGACGGAGTCAGAGAAATGATATAGAACTTTCCTAATTACAGAAATTACACACACACATTAATTTGTGTATGCCTTTTACTGTTTTCAACATGAAGTATTAAATATGCATGTAATGATAAAACTTTTAAAAAATCATAATTAATATTATCTTATATGTTTACCTCATAAGTAATAAACTGTAGTGGCTTGAATACAAACATAAGAGGGTGAAAACTATCAGCAGCTATTGAATCTTTTGGATTGAGACATTTTATCACTTCTGATCCATAATTGGATTTTGGAAGAGACTCTAGGAATTTTGTTTGCAAGCAATAAGTGACTGGATGGTTTGTGATATTGTACATCCACAATATCTGAAATGTTTTATATAAATAAGATAAATTTATAAATGGACAAAGAGCAAGACTATCTATGAAAATTACTGGAGATTAAATTATACAATTTTTGATATATCTAGTAGTAAAACTAAAAAAAAAGAAAATATATAGAACTGATAATATATAATAAAACCCATTAGATGCAAAAAGATAAATTTAATTTAGTATGATAAATACATAACCTCATTACCAAATATGAATAACAGGAACAATAGAACTAATTTTAATAATTCAAGTAGAAGCATTTATAGTAATGTGATGTATGTTTTGCAATGAAATTCTTAGAGGAACAGTGAAGTTAAAATCAGTATATATCAACCAGTCTTAATAATAAATAAGTGAGAGAGTAGCTGACTTACCTTAAATTGAGAGTTGGTACCGCCATGTCAAATTTTCAAATGTCTAAGACAAGACAGAACCATTCTAAATATATATATTTGTTGAAACTAAAGTTTTAAAATTACCTGTATTGAAGGATTTCTGTCTCCAATAAAAATGGGATCTAGGCAGATCTTGTGTTTGTACAGACTGATTTGCTTATAATCCACAGGATACACAACAAGAGCAAATGTTATGATCACTGTGCGATCATTGGATAAATTCAAATGATATAACAAATCTGCATTACCAACTAATTTGTAGTTCACATGCAGATTTATTTCTACAGTATGCTTTGGCTGAAATTAATATTGTGGTATATAGTTAATCATTTATATACATCATTATAGATTTCTTATACATTTTCATTCAAAATAAAATGTACCTGAATATAATGCACACATAATTTTCTAAGTTATAACACTCCTCAAAAACTACCAATGAAATAAAATAATTAGAGTAATACAGATGTAAATAACAATTTTGTATTGTTTTCAGTGAATGTTGTTTGAATACTCATTATTCATTATTATTATTATTGTTGTTAGCTAACAAGATAGCTACCACACTGTCTTCCCACATGATAAATTTAGATTGTTTCCAGTCTTATAATAAGTTGTTGTTGGGTCATTTTTCTTGCCATACCATATTATGGGAATAAAATATAACCAAATGAAATTCTATATTTAGATTAATTAAAATACTATGGCTGAAAACATACCATCAGTTCACCTGAAGAAGGACTCATTGTTATTAGATCCTCATGGTTACAGTCATACTTATAGGCACGGATGGATATTCCAGGGTTATAAGAAACAAGCTTACAATCACAATTTCTTTTCCTCTTTAAAATCCAATTCAAAGAAATTTCTGACTCATTTCTCAATAGAATCTTAAGAATAAAAGGAGGAGAATCAATTATTTTATGGGGAAGTTGTATTCTTACAAACTGTTTCGACATTGGCGGTATTGTCTCAAGGATATAATTCAGTCTATATAAACAGAAAAAATATTAAAATTGATTAAATGATTCCTTTGAAAATATATGCAGTATATGATGTATATTGATTTGTATTTATGAATAAAAAATACTGATTTTAAGATTTAGTAACTGTATAAATATATGAAAAGATTCTCACTACCATGTCAAACTACTGAATTTGAAAATGGTTAATTCTCAAATAAGAGTAATATCAGAAAATATGTATAATTTGTCTTGCTTTCAATATCATGAATAAGTAGGCAAATAGTCAAATTTTTAGTCATCTTCCAAATACAGTTAGTGGCTATATAATTATAAATTATTATTTTTAAAAAAAATACTTGAACAAATTTTAGAGTTATTTTAACATCAAAGTTTCATTTCCTTTCCAGTTGATATTAAGAATCACTAACTGCAAAGAATATACTATATTCATTTTCCTTAAATTTTATAAGGCATAAACATGATTACTTACGCATCAATGTTGAGAATTTCCCAGAGGGAAACTTTGCTATACAAATTTCCAAGTTCATTACACATTATATCTCTAACCTTCAACTTAGGAATTATGCATACAACATGTAACAATGCCAGATTTTCTGCATTTTCTACCACCACATCAGAAGAATTTGCTTCTTTTCGTAGTTTGTAAAACACTTGTATGCTATGAGTTCCTACAGTCTTCAAAAAATAAAATGAAATTATATACAGATATATTTGACCTCAATGGAAGGTTGGTGCTTTAAAATAAAAATTAGCATAAATTATGGTTGAAGATAGTCATAATTCAGCATTACAATTTTGTGCAGTGTAATAGTACTATTTATGTATTACACGATGTTCAAAGTTGAATTCCTTACTGATTCAATAATTTATTATACTTATATGTAAAAAAAAAATATGAATGGAATGAATAATGAAAACTGATAGCATACAATTTTCTGAGACAATTTGATGAATAAAGAAAGATAAATCCAAACATAATTGTTTATTAATGAATTAAGAAGTAGAGCAATTAAAAATCAATGGAACTTGACTGTAATTCTCATGGTTGTATGATCTTGAATCCACTAAATATAATGCTTAATGTGACAACAGGACAAATAGTGTTGCCAAACACAACAATTGCAGTGTATTCTACCATTTTCAGTCAGCTGTATAAAATGTCCATTTGTGACCTTGTGCATGTATTCACTTCCCTCCAAGTGGAAACCCCCAAGTGTTACCTAATTTTAATCACACTTTATATTTGTTATGAAACCTATTACACAATTTTAGTGCTTTTTAGTGACACTAATAATCCAAATAATATATAACAACTAAATGATTCCACGTTTACAGAGCCCAGTAGACTAAATATCACATGTAATGAACTTATAATTTTTTTAAACAAATGACAAAATAAATTACTTAATTTTTATTTATGCTATTATTTCAATAATATAAAAATGTATGTCATGTTAGGGAAATTTATGCATATTTTATATGAATGTGTAATAGCTGACAAAAACTATTTTTATTATAAAGAACAATTACTAAAGAAATCAAATTATGTCAACTAGTACTAAATTTGCAAATAGAATTACACTATATAACATATAATGAATATGCCTATTAATAGGAGAAAGTTCCTGTGTTTTTAACAGTTGACATTTGTTGCTTAGTTTGTGCAATAATAAATATCTTGCAACTTCAAAATTGGTTATTATTTGATGAAAATATATATAATAATAAGAGTTTACTTTCATTCTTACTTTGCAATTAATAGTTATCTCTATAGAATTTGATTCCTTGGGTCCCAGAGTTCCAAAATTAGGTGAAAAGGTAGCTTCCAATTCAGAATTATCTGGTGTATGAGTAGGGATGATTAAACTATAGTGCATGAAGCATGAACCAAAGTTGAATATGGTAAACTTGCTGGACATTGATTTTCCCCACTCAGTAATACCCACATTGACTGTATCAGGTAAAGCCTAGGTAAAATGAAAATATATTAGTGAAAATACCATACTTATAACAATTTTACTTAATATTATATTAAAATTCATACCACCAGAGATGTTGTTTCACTTGACCCAAACACTGTGAGTGTCTTTTCAAATGTTTCACCAATTTGGTACTTACTCTCTTGCAATGCATATACTTCACATTTTACAGTTGCTTTATGGTCTCCAACAGACTGAGGGTGAAATAACCAACTCATATACAGAATTTCATTTGGTGAAATTGTGCCATATTGCTCAGTAATATTCATCATGTCTGGATTCTCTACCACAAGGAAATTATATCTAGAAAAAATGAAATATTAATGAAGTCTCATGTCTAGATAGTAATAACATTAATAATAGTTCATTGCCAATAAAACTGATACATTCATTTAGCATAGTCACATTTTTACAATTTATACAGTAACTTGAAAGTTTCTCCTTTTAATATTTTTTATTTCCTGTGGTAATTTATTATACCACATGAATCCTGGCAAAAATGGACTTTTTTATATTATAAAGGTCTGGTAGAGGAGGACAAAGAAGGGATCATATTTATAAAATTCTGATCAAACAGTTGGTGTAAGTCAGAAATAGAAAGACAGATATAGTTTAAAATATGAATTCTCTTCCTTCCCTTTATTTCTCAGGTTGCCATTTCTCATTTCAAAAACTTTTATTTACAAAATGTTATTCATTCCATTTTTCTGTAAATATTTAACAACTCATTGACAATTTAACTATCTTGTCTGTCTATTTGGTTAATGAAAAAAGGCCTGAAAAATGGAAATGACCTTCCACCGTTTTGTCACTTGCTTGTCAATGCTATTCCACACTTTACAAATTGTCTTCAATATAAAGTGAACTACAAATACCACCAATACCAAATATCTAAATTTGCTTTATTTTAAAGTTTCTAATATATTTTAAAAATTAATAGATACATTTACAATATAATAATTACCTAATGCAGTGTCGTGTTACATTCTTTACTGGAACATGTATTTCTTGCCAACAGCCTGGATAAGTCTTTGGAAATGTAACTTTATCATCAGTTCCAACTATTATTGATGGATACTCTGCATAGCCACAAAATTCAATTGTTTTCTGACAGTTAAATAATTAAATATTTTGTTGTTAGTATTCTGTGTATAGTCATAAAAATAATTAAATATGATAACCAGTTGCCATTAATAAAAAGATTTAAACATTTGTCATTTGTGAGAGATATGCAGTAAAATTATCCTTATAACATTCTATTAACCGAGTGTATAACATCAACCCTGCCAAAAATCAACATCATACAGAACTTAAAAGTTTTACTGAAATACCAAATTTCTACATTTGTGTTTAAATTATTTTTACATACAGGGTGATAGTTTGAATCACGGCCGGTAACAAGGGGGCCAGACACAAATAAATTAAAATAATTAAACTTCTGCAGAAAAATCTGATAATCAAGTCTTGGTTATAAAATAACTTGCAAGTTCACAGTTCTGGTCTAAAGTGTTGGGGGAGGTGGGGGGGGGGACCAGGCTATAGGGGACCGATAATCCTGGTTGGAATGATTGTTTTATCATTCTGCATTTGTGTATTCATTTCATAGATCAAAGACCAATTTGGTCAGAATATTGCCAAATAATTTGAAGAACATACTGCTATTAATTTAATACAAGATATTGCATATTAAAATAGTATTTCTACACCTGATATTCTTTTGAACCATTGATTTCTAATGTCCACATTTCTGAATACTCAGCCTTGTTACTTTCTATTGGACAAAGCTGCACCACAACAATTTGAAATTCTTCATATATAACACCTTGACGTGGTTTCACAACATAGTACCTGAAAATATAGTAGTATGCAATGCTCAATAACATCAATGTTAAACAATTGAAGTAATTACTTCCTATCAATCAATATTACTGAACAACCTCATCAGACATTATATTCTAATATCTATGAAAACCATAATAACAACTACAACGATGATGATGACAATAATACTAATGTTTTTGCATTATAACATATAATATGGAAAATGTCATGCATTTTTGTATGAAATATTTAATGAAGAAATCTACATGAAACACTTGGGGGCTAAGATGATGGATCAGGCCAAGTATGTAGGCTAGTCAAAAGTCTTTATGGACAATCTTCCAGATGCTGGAACAAAAGATTCAAAGAGTTCCTTGAGCATGATGGACTGAAGGAAAGCAAAGCAGTTCCATGCTTATTTTACTGTAATGATCAAAAATATAAGTTATTTTTAGCATTTTATGTTATGATGAATTAATTACTACTACTCTGGAAATCTAGAATCATTTTCTTGAGGCGCTGCAAAAAGAGTTTAAAGTAACATATAAAGATGAAGACTATACTACTGATATAACAACTAGAAAGTCTGTTTCTGGAATATTATTCAAATACAGTGAAGTAGCATTAGGATGGAGAAGTTCTTGACAGCAATCAATCTATGTCACCAAGTACTACAGAGGCAGATTATTTTACTGCTAGAGAGGCTACTAAAGAAGTAATTTAATTTAAGTGGATATTTGATGATATACCACCACTGAGAAGAGTTCCTACACTTCAAGTTGATAATGCAAGTGCAGTTCGTTTAGCCAAGAACCCAGAGTTTCATCAACAAACAAAAGATGTTGACATCAGATACCATTTTGTATGTGAAAAGTGTTTAAATGGTGAGCTGAACATTGTGCATACTGCACAATTATTAGCTAAACTAATGGATTGTTAACTTCCAAAATTACTCAATTCAAAATTAGTCATGATCGCATATTACTTTCTATTTTTAAATACCCACATAAATTGTTAGAAATAACTGCAACAACACTTTCAATACAATATGTGTGAGTCTAATTGTAGACCATGATCCAAAGATATGAAGTATGTAAAAAATACCCCAAAGACCTGACACGGTTCCAAAAGAATGTCTAGATTTTGAGGAAAAATGGAAAACGATAGGGTAAGCAGTAAGCATAAAGATAGAGAACTTCAGGTTGATGTCTGGTACAATATCAGTCTTGACTTTATAAATATAATATCTTTTTAAAAAATATGAGTGATCTTAAGTCATACATACCGCACTGCAGGAGGTGTAAAATTAAACATTACAGGATCTGGTCCAATGCGTTTCATATAGAAAGTTGCATATACTGGATTTGGTGGAACACAAGCTGGCATTATGATCTTTTCAGGGTTAATTTCAACTACTGCTTCATTATTATATTTATTTGAAGTGAAACTGTTACCTGAAGAAAGAAGAATAAATTTAATGGTGTGTCAATAACACGTCATAATGTATACAAATATTCTGTCACATGTAGATGCAAGACACATTTCAATCTGATACTATTAATAAAATGTTTGCCAATAATAAATGTCAAATAATAGTAGCAACTAATCAAATGCTAATAAGTATTAGTCATTATTTAGACCTGTTTAAATAGGGACAGTGTTCAAGATATTTTATATTAATTAATTAATGACATCCATTATGTAAATAGTGAATATTGTAAAGCCACAGTTCTTCCCACACAAGTAGTATGCACAATTTGTTTGGTTTTCCAAAATATTTCTAGTATAAAAGTTTCATCCATTACTATAATTGATTAGCACCACCAAACAATACAGCATACAGCTGTACTTTAGGAGTTTTGTTTGAGAATATAGTTCATAGCTTAAAAAGTTCAGTAATGACTTTTATTTTTAACCTATTTGTCTATATCTAAGAAATGACAACAGTCATATGATAATAAAATTTCATACCTAAAAGACTTAGCTTCAAAAAATATGGCACAGGAAAATGTATAACAAGAGCATCTGCATTTGTTGCTGCACAATTCAGACATATGCAGTAGGCTTCCAATTCTATATCATAAATCGTATCATTCTTAATTGGACGAAAATAAACATGAAATTTTTCAACTGCTTTACTTCGAATGTTTGTTACTAGGGGTTCAATATGGAATACAGAAGTATTATCTGTAAAAAAAAATTAACTAAAAATACAATTTCAAGGTTTAAAAACACAAAATTACTTGTCATTCTATTTATATATGAATATGTGAGTATATATAAAGACAACTTCATATGAATACCAGTGTAAAAGTTGCAGTCACCTTAATATGTTTACCCCTTAATAAAGTATCAAGTGATGCTGCTCTATTGAGCCATTCATAAAATACTCCAAGAAATTTTCCTTTATTCCCAATTAAATCCAACTTTCACACTCAAATAAACCGTGATCACTTTCTTTGTTTTCTTTCATTACAGATAATTAATGTCTATGCCATACTATTGTTTCACAGATATACAGTATATATAAACTGAATACATTTGAGTTAAAGGTGGTAGTATATGTGGTATTAAACATTATTTTAAACATAGAAGTTCCATTTGATTTTCTTATTATTCAAATTATAATCATCATGATACCTTTCTTCCAAATTAATTTTATATCACTTTGGGTGTGATTTGAAGCACAGATGTAAAAAGCTGTTGGAGATGGACTTTCCACCAGCACATTTCCAAAGTCTAAATTAGTTATACTTAAAGATAGAGGAGGTGTTTTTTTTGTAACAAATGAGATATCACTCATGAAATGCTCAAATCCTCCTTTTGGAATTCCATAGAGTGGGCAATTAAAAAAATGGATTGCATTTAAACTTGTACCTTCCAGGAAAGGACATAAAGCTTCCAAATGAATATCTATAGGGGCCTGAAAATATAAAATTTAATTCATTAATACTTCCACAGCCCCAATCATTTATTAATACATTTTATTTTATAAAGAAGGGTCACTGGATTTATCATATAAACTACTAGTCAGTAATGAAACTGAGCAAATAAATAATCTTATATGATTTTTCTGATAGAATTAAATGGTTTATTGTGGGATTTATATAGTGTAATATTTTATATAATGTATTTAAAATTTGGAATGCATTGAATTTTGCCTTTGTAAGTAGATACCCTGACTGTGGATAACCTACGATTGAGATTTAATTGCTCAGATGATAAAATTGTACTGGCAGATTTTATTTAAAAATTCTTGAGGACATAAGAATTTAATTGAGTAATTAATTTTAATATAATTATACTTGTCACTCAAGAATTTTAAAATAAAAGCTGCCAGTACAATTTTATCATCTGAGCAATTAAATCTCAATCATAGGTTATCCACAGTCAGGGTATCTACTTACAATGGCAAAATTCAATGCATTCCAAATTTTTTCAAAAAATTCAACCCTAATGACAAAGCAAGCTATTCTGCACCTGAACTGTGGTATTAAAGAAAAACCTGTGCTATGGTGAATTTAGGTGTATCACCTACCTTAATGCTGTTTATAGATTCCAATGGTGAATTTTTCTACTTCCAACACCATATAACTCACAGTCTGTATTTTAAAAGTACCGATGCTAAAGTTTTCTTCTGCATCCAGCATATAACATTTCATTTTACTCCAACTGTCCCAACTCTTTTTCTGCATACCATTCAATTGTTTCTCTGTATACTTTCACTTAACATATAGTTTCTCTAACTTCTATCACCATCATGAGGATGATACCAGGCTGACAAGTGAGTTACTCCAGTGTGTGTTTATTGTATGTGTTTATAAATTAAATTCACTTGTCTTAAATCTAAGAACATTTTATGTGCCGTAGATTCAAAAGAACCAATTTAATATTATATTATATTAATATATTGTTTCATATATTTATATTATTTGTAAATACACTATAAATAATTAACATTTTCACATAGTAACCTGGTTAAGAACTAAACAGTAAAGAGTTTTGCTGTAGATCCCAGGTTTAATTGGAACCAATGTTATAGTTGCACTGACTTTACTATTTGGTTTTATATACCCATGAGTTGGATTAACCTTAAATGCACTGTATCTGTTATCATTCATGAACTGATACACTGCAACAACAGAAGACTTATTTTCTAGCTTTACAGTTTTTTCTTGATGTTTCCTTGTTGGAGTGATGAAAAATTTCAGTCTGGTAACTGATGGTTGAACATTTGGTCCTGAAACATTTGAGACCATATATGACCTTAGAATGTAGAATAATAGAATAATTTTTTTCATCAATTAATTATTGTACTATTCCGATACCTATTAATGTAAATCATTAGTTGCTTATTCTTGAATATTAATAAATTATATTAAATAAATTACTTACCAATGCTGTTTCCCTTGGTTGCAATATAAAGACATAGTTCTGTATTACAATAAACAATGAAGTTGTCAAAATTAGTCACAAATGGTATACATGGAGCATATATCATAGTAAACATAAATGAACAGTGTGGTGAAACATTTTTTCTGTATGTGTCAACATCAAAAACTACATCAAAAAGCTTTCTTGTTCGATCACGACAAATCACATATTCTTGGTCACCCTGTAAAAAAATTAATGTTTTCCAAAATGTAACATAATTAACTTCAAACCAACAATGAAACAGCAATAAGTGAGCTTCAATAGGAATAGTTTACTATATGTGAAATAGTACCAATATTAAATCAAAGTATGTACATAAAAACTACAAGTAAATAATCACACAAACTTGAAAATAATGAGACAATATAGCAAGACAATATTAGAAATTAGAAATTTCCTTTCAGTTTCAAACATGTGTATTTCTTAAATTTTCTGTTATTAATCATGTAATTTCATCACATACAAACCTAAGCAGCTAAAATCATGGAAAAATTAGAAAATAGGAAGCAGTTTTTCAGTATATTTCAACTTTATTCTGTATTATTATGGCTCGGTGAGTAACAATTTTTTTTAAATCTTGGCTGAGTTTTTATTATTAAACTTAATTTCATTACATTTATTTATGAAACATGTCATTTTGATAAAAAAAAAACCTGCATATAAAAACTATTTCAACACATTTCGGCACATATAAAAAGCACCACTGAAGTTTTGGCATTAAAACAGCATCATACAAATTCAATCAAATTATTACTCAGTTTCTCAGAGGACTTCCTAAAATGGGACAGTAAGATGATTTGATCATTCATGGAATGTCAAATGAAATTTACAGAATCTCAGATTATGTCTTCAGTGTCTCTCAGAATCTAAAAATGAAAGTGTGTTCATTTTTTTCAAGAAAATATTGAATACTTCGGACATTGATTTGAATGAAATAAGGTCAGAAAATCTCCAGAGAAGATTTGTGCCATCAAGTATATGCTTCCTCCAAAGAATGTTGAAGAACTCAAACCTTTTTGGAATTAATCACATATTACTCAAATTATATTCCAAGACTGTTAACATACAACTTTTATTTATGTCAGCTACTATGTAATCATTGCTGTAGGTAGTGGACTTTATATTGTAAATCAGCTTTCCTGAATTTGAAAGACTAATTATGTAGGGATCAAGTGCTTGTTCCTTGTGATCCAAGACAGCCTCTTGCCTCCTGCCAATGGGTGCATCTCTGTGGTAAGTCATGTAGAAGAAGAGAATGATACTATTTCCTACAAATAAAACCATTGGGACAGAACTATTCTCAGCCAAGATCCTGTGGTGTAGGGGTCAGCGTGACTGCCTCACATCACAGACGTCCCGGGTTCAAATTCGGCAAAGGCATGGATGTTTGTTTGTGTGAAAGAAGCTCTCGTCAAATCAGTCTCCCCTATCGAGCAAAAATGAGTTCCCATAACTAGTCACAAATAACCAAATCTATTGATGCGACTGTAAATAAATCTAAAAAAAAACTTATTCTCAGTAAACTGGAAAGCTCTGACTATCAATTTTGGTGTTTTTTACAATCATCCGTGAGGAAGAAACTTCCAATTAATAACAGACAATGAACCACTGATTATAGTGAGAACCTGTGAAGAACACTAAACTGATGGAAATCATAAATTGCAGAAGTAACAATAAAAATTTAACATTATTTATCACTTTAGCCAATATTGCCTGAGTTAATGCCCTCCCCAAAATACTCATTAACATACACATTAATAGTCTCATCTACTAAAAGTCCTAGTCATAATACTTTCAAATTTATATACAAGGCAAGGGTTGAATGATGCTCATTACTGTATGTACATTTACAGTAAAAAATTATTAATAAATTAGACAACTTAAATTTACAATATGATATTTTAATGTATTTATATGTTGTCTCTTCACTTAATTCATTGCCAAATAATTTAGTAAAAAGTTTTTAAAAAATTTTTTTTAAAAAAAAGATATTTTCTAAATTAACAAATATTTGGAATCTGAAATTTTAACCTTTATTAATTTAAGTGAATGAATGAAAATGACTTTTGACAGACAATAGTTTTTTTTATTAACAAACTTTATTAGTAAAATTTTTAATTCAAATTATTTTAAATCTAACAATAAAATTAACCATCATATTAAAGATTGCCCTCTTTGCAGAAATTGTGATGAGATATTTGGAAAATTCTAGCATTTCTTCAGTAATTTCCAACCCATTTGTTATGCAAGATATGTGGATGATATTTTTTGCATAATTCCCAAATCTAAATTGAATAAATTTGTTAATAATTTACTGAACTATCAACCTAATTGAAGATTCACTTTTTAATTAGAACATAATCATCCTATTAACTTCCTTGAAGTTACAATCTTTTGTTATAATAATAAAGTTTTTACCAGTTGGTTTCAAAAATAAACTTATTCAGATTGAATATTAAATTGTTAATAAAACCACTCCCTCCAATGTAAAAGAGCTATGCTAATTATATCCCAAAAATTTTAGAACAGTATTTGGAGCAAAATTTTTTACATTCTCTTTTTAAATTGTTTCATTAATATACACAGTAAAAGTAGATTAAACTGAATAATATAAAAATAATTCAGCACTGCAGTTGGTCAGCATAATGAAAGATATTTATGATAATATAAACTATTGACGAGTACGAGTACATAATAATGACACTAAGGCAAAAAGAAGAGAAGAATTAAGAGTGCTTATCAGTTCTATGGGTCATAAAACTAAATCTTATAAGAGAATTTCAGATAAAAGCTGGAGGAGAATGAGGTATTTGTTTCTAGCTCAGAACAAAATACTGTAAATGTCAATATAAACTATAATGACAAAAAATGAAACTGGCTATTTACTTATTTCAATTATACAAATGTATAATACAATCTTTTTGTTTTGTGTTTGTAATTAATCATAAAATCAGATATTACCATTATTACAAATAACTGTTAATAAAATAGTGACACTGTTTCAAATTGAAAATAAATTTACTTTACAATATCATGTAGTCCTATAATGCAAGACCTTAAAACTAGATAACTAAGAAAGATAGCTAAAAATACTTGAAGTTTTGTCAACTGACGAGTGCAGTTGTGTCCATCTATGCTATTCTTCGCACCTGATGAAAGGGACAAGGATCTCAGAAACGTTGTGTGGTATTTATATTATAACTTAATGTCTGAATTGGCTATCTTTCTTATTAATTATTTTCAATCAGATGCAATTTTTTTTCAGCTTAAAACTATAACTCAGAACACAGAATTACAAATTTATCCAAAATTGCACTGTTAGAAAAGTTCAGTAATGACCCTAAGAACTTGATTAATTTTGGTAAACTGAATGGAGAAATGTAAAAAACAATGTATGTCAACATGATCATCATCATATCATATTTTTGCTTTTTTGGTGGACTCTTCTAAGAGACATATCCTTAGTATAAAAACTATTTTATAAAGATATTTTTGCAAGTCATTTCTTAAAACAATGCATCTGCTCACTTAGCGGACAGATATTTGGTGAGGAATCATCAAATTTGTACATGGTTGCGGAGACTCTGAAATATGACTGCCATAATTTAATTAAATACAAATTTACCATATGATGTATTATGGAAGAACTACGGTAATAGGGTGGTACGTAATGTAAGTACGAGGCAACAGAGGTGGGTGAACTTGGTTTTCCCTCGTCCCTTGGCCACACTCAAAATCGACCATTGTCTAAGTTCAAGAAAAACAAGATTTAAGCATTGATAGTCAATCCTTGGGAAAGCTTTAATCTATATTATTTTCTTTTTCAATAGTAAATTGCACATGGATAAGTTGTATTATAGCATCACAAACTTAAGAATGAAGAGAAGGTAAAAATATTTAAAAAAAACCTTTTCAGATAGGTCCACCTATTGTATCTTTTATTTACCAGGTGAACACACAAAGATGATGTTATACTTATAATGGAGCAGCTGTAAACTCAGACGATATTCAATTAAATTGCGCCGTAAACTGCCTTAAATAATTGAGCGCTTTACTAAACTGTGCAAGTTTCTTGCCACACTAGATTTTTTATTAGTCTCTAACATATTTTTTTCTTGCTGTTTATTTTTCAGTTCCCTCATAGAGGCTCAATGTCTGAAGACGGATAAGGGAAGGCAACAGTTTGGTTCCTCATTTTGGTTGTGATAATGGAAAAGTTTTTGCACTGAAGGACCGTGAGAATGTTTGAGAAATGGTGCCGATGGTGTAGTTGAGGTAATCACTCTGTGTACGAGGTGGCTGTTCCTTGTCAGAAGGCCCATCTGTGCATCAAGCAAAGTGTAATTGATGACTTTGTTAACAAACATTAGCTGATCTGTTGACAGTTTCCTCAATTTCATAGCATAGCCTTTTGCTAAAGTCAGGCACTTTTCGTATTCTGTTTCAAAATATCGTGTGGCCTTTGCACACACATCTCGGGCTGAAATGGAAATCAAGTTCCTTTTTCTGTTAAGTGCGTGATATGTGGAAGCACTCGCATCATCACCTGCAGCTAGCATCTCCTGTAAGTATTGAAAAATATTAGGGCAAAATAAACTATTAAATAAATACTTTTGAATTTTTTAAGTTACAATCAATTTTACAGGAAGTTTTTCTTTTTTAGATTTTCTTTTTCCTTGTAGGTTGAATTCGTACTACACGACAGAAAGTAATGAAACGGAGTTCGAGTAAGGCAGAAACAGTTGAGAAGTAGAGATCAAAGGGTGAATAATAGGGTAATGGTCCAGGATATAATCTAGACGTTTGGTAATCCAGCTACTCTAGATCCTATTCGGAATTTTCCTCATCCCTGCATCTGGCAGGGATTTCAAAATAATGTTCCCATAAATCATGACACCTAGTATGGTTTTTAGAGGTGTATGTTTCTGGGGTCACAGACGTTGGTCATACGATAAGTGTTGTTCTCTGACCCTATTGGACCAGTCGATCAGATGCCCCTTAAATTCGGCCAAGGGCATGGAGTTTGGAATGCTGCGCTCGTTATTGGAAGGAAATGGAACAAGGACCAAACACCCGCCCTACCTGATGCAGGTTTCTCTATGATTTTCCCTACATCACTTTTAGGCGAATGCCTGGTAGGATCAATAAAATACAGCCCTGGGGGCCTAGAAAACCCTTGACTACATTCCTCTACCTTCCACATCCCTTCCCATATGCTATTAAGGGGGCGAGCCATCAAAGCGGATAACCCTAGTGTAGCCTGTAACAAAAAAGGTGAATAACAGAGATTAATAAAGCAGCAATGCCGTAGGTGTCCAGTGATGAAGTGTGATATAAAAATGGGTAAGCGGAAAGAATTAGTAAAATATTGGAAGGTCAGACTATTCAGGAATATAAGGGATTAGTGCAGGAAAGTGTCTGTAAGACTAAACTCCAGGAATGCAGGTACAAAAAAACAATTGGAACACTCATCTGGATGGAAAAAATAATGCAATTTATAAATTAAGAACTGTGTGAGAGGCAAAATTTGGATACAACTTGTAGAAGGGGACACAGGAGTCAATTTAGTGACTTGAGAAAAATGATTGGTGGAAACGATGCGTGACGGAAACTAAGATGACAACATGGTATCAAACGTGACATTCAATCAAATTCCAGTTTCGACGTTTTACATTCAACTTTCTAATTCTGGCATTCTATTGTTCAGCAGAATTAAACCAGAGCCTTGCATTGTCTAGCACGTATCAACATCTGGACATCGAGGAAGAAGATCCTATAAACACGTTCCGTCGCCGGGATACTAGCAGCCAGGAACAGTAGCTGATGACCAGAGTAAGCGGTATTAGGAGTGCTTGTCGCATAACCTTCCGCTGCCATGTCAGGTATCATATTGTAAGGACCAGATACATGACCCTGAGTTGTTCAAGAATTTGATTTGTATTTATTATTTTGTTCCACAATATGTTATCTGCTTTTATTTTGTATTATTCTTCTGTGTTATGGTTTTATTTATTCAAAAAGTAATAAATTTTTGTGAAGTGGTTTCGAAGATAAACCCTAAACCCACCAAAGTAATTTAAGTCAAATTCTAAAAGATGGGCTTTTATTCGAGGTAAAAACAGCTTACCCTTAAACATCACAGAACCAGGACGTGGAGACTTGAAAGTAGTGGAGAATAGACAAGGAGAACAGGTTGGCAAACGGTTTTCACCAGAGAATGTTTATTGTATATGTTAATATATTAAACTGACTCGTATTATATGATAAATTTTGAGTGTTACAAAAGGACCAATATAATCTTATCTTACATTGCATGTAGGCGCTTATGGCCATTACTACGCCGCAACACAATTACTTCACTAGGACAGCCGACCAAAAGACAGATAAACGCAGGGAAAATGCGAAAAATACATCTCTATTTTCGACTTGTCATATTTAGTTAAATCACATAAGGTTTCCCGGCATAAATATTCCCTGATTTAAGTCTTTTTGTAATTAATTAAAAATATATGCCTTGTATTTTTATAAAATTAATTTTACAGTGTTTAAAAATCCCCGTTATATTATATTTTAATTGTTGTCGCTGCCCAAGTTGTGACACGCTTGAAGCACTGTGAATTTCTAAAGGAGAGGATGTGGCGGACACGCACAAGCCGTGAAAAATGGAAGACTCCAGGTTCACTGGCACTTTTTGGAACGTAATATATGTCAAAACAAGATGACATTGAACCTGGCCAAGGATAGAGGAACTATACGCTCAGCCACTTCACAGATACCGTGAATGTTGTACGAATATATAGGCCTTGTAAGTAATAAAATGAAAACAGGTGTACTTACCGAACATTCATTGCGCACACAATTCTCACAAGCTGTAGACTCTCTTCGATAGGGGGGGTTTTCTTTTCCACTAAAAACATGAGTTCTTGATAATACCATAGTCTCGGCATGAATAACTCATTTGAAGTGCCCGGTCTCTTCGAAACGGCGACTTTTTTCAGTTCTTTCCGAAATGCGGATAGGAGTGCACAGCACTACCACGCGTCGCGTCAGCTTGAACACGTTTCAATATTTCTACCAGAACGTCGTACCCTTAGCTGTTTTGGCCCCATTTGTGTACAATGGGTTTTCGACATCCCACAGTTCGGGCAATGACCGATAGGCTGCGATGAAGGCTCCGAGTGCCTCTTGCTTTGAGGACGCGGCCATCGCGAGAGCTCACTAACTCAGCCCGGTCTGCGAACTGTGCAATTTACTCAGTTTATCGTACAAACATGACGTCATATGTAGTAAACTGCGCAGTTAAACTGTGTATGACCTAAAGGCGACTATGTTCGTCCAGTAAGAGCATGTGCGTACAATGAATTTGTACTACACTTGTCGAACAATGCGGCCAACAATACTCTCTTTCCCTGTTGTCCTATCATGCAGTAGAGCTTGAAATATAGTTCAAATTGCGGGACAACTTTGCTGCTTCATACAGAAGCTAGTCGACTACACCGCTATACGATGAAGAAACGTCTAAAAAATTATTGGTGTTTCTTTTTTAGTTTTTGGATACTAATTACTTAAAACAATTAAAATATTCCATCACATACAGTTTATTTTTAGAAACAACTAAATGTCTATGAGCTTTGTATATTAAAGGAAAACTTTGTATTATAGATTTTTATTATATATATAATATTTATATACTCATAGATTTTAAATAATAATTTGCAGCATGTAACTTCTATCCAAAAGAATAAAATATAATTTACTGAGGATCTTACTTTAAACTGGTACACTGAGTTTGTAAATGTACAGTTTGCTATATATATATATATATATATATATATATATATATATTGCTTGGTCAACAGAGTCGTAACACGAATTCTCCAAGTTTTCTTTGCTAGTAATTTTGTTTTAACACTGCGCATCTATTATTCGATATCGAAGACTTTAAACTGTTAGGATCCGTTTTATAATATATTTAACTCTGTCTGTCCAAGTTTCTAGGAAACACGACCCACTTATTGATTAAAAATAAATACACCTTATTTTACAGACTTGTTTAACAAATTAATCTTTTTGGTAGACGAGATGTATTAATTTAAACCAAATGCAGTTATTTCTGCGCTTGTGGCAAAACTTCGTCTGACCAGACATGAATAACGCAACCAGTTTCGAAAATGTCAACTGTAATATGATCAAAGATTTATTTACATATTGTCAGTAATTACAAGAAATCACAAGAAAAATTTAAAATTGTTACGAACAACTCTGGCTGTAAAATAAAAATACCTGGATTGCGAACTACAATGTTTTGATTTCTACTTCAATCGACATATTTCTTAATAACGACAAATAAAAAAAACATTAACCGATTTAAAATAGCGAATCGTAGTAAATTAAGAATAGTGCTGACAAAATTAGCTTATCAGGGTTAGCCTTCTCATACTGATCATTCTTTAATTTTGAATTTCACATTATCCTCAGTTATTTAATGTATTAAAATACGAATGTCACTATTGTTGATCAAATACAAAGTTTTTTAATTTGCACGAGGAAGGATGATTAACCTGTGAAAGCATAAAAACTAAGGCAAACTGAGGTTTAAGACTTCACGTGGTTGAGTGGAACATTGTATCACTATATATTCAAACTACCAATGATGCGCACAATATTCGCAAAAAAAACAACTAAGATCATGTTGTTTCGTTTATTTAACATCTTTAATGTTTGTAGATGTGGATAATGTACACGGAAAATGTTAAAAGGGAATGACAGAAACAAGTACCCACCCTGCAAAGGAAAACTGGTTATTTCGCAAGTTAAATGAGACAACTATAGGCTATATTCTCTCTACACGGTTAGGATCTGTTAAATATACCATTTGGTTTGAATTGAAGGGAAGAAATATGGTGCTGTAACACGTAAATATGTGTTACAATAATAGTAGAATAAAATTTAGGTATCTAAATATAGGAAATAATGACGAGGCTCTCTTACGCTAGAGTTATTCTCCAAATGAATGGTTTTACATTTGATTTTGCCGACTGCCACGGATCCAAAATCATGAAACAAGTATTTACACTTAGCTTCAGTGCCAAACTTTTCGTAACACTCGCACGTGGAGATAGTGCAGTTCTCATCTAACATTTTTAAATGCTTACAAGGCCGCGACACTTCGCTGCCAAATTCAACATTACGAACTTAAATGACAATGATGGACAAAGATACTACACCACAAAACTATACGTAATCAAATGAATTTCTTAGAATTATAGCTTTAGTTTCCTCTGCTGTGTTGACGACGAATCAGTTGGATTGAGCTGTATGTTTCTGTTGTTTTTTTTTAGAAAAATTAAGCTTATACAACTGAAATATTAAGCATGGAATATTTAAAAAGTAAGACATCTCTTTTGGACTGACTACGAATTTGATGACACTTGCTGGTCGATTAATGAAATAATGGACTTTGTGAGTGATGAAAATGGAGCTTGTATGGAAACTTACTTCTCGTACTGAGCAGAAACAGCCGGGAAAGTCTAGCAGAGCAGTGTTTCTCAAACTTTCAAACCGCAGACCATCATGCACCGGGAGCCGTCTACTCGGAACACAAAAATATTCTGATATGTAATTATTATGACATCGTTTTATTAATTTATTCTACCGGTATTTATTAAATCTCAATATTTTACCCAAAAATCTTATGCCGACACAGTACTCCATTTAATTTTTTTTCATTTGGAATAAAACCATTTTAGAAACATGAAATTAAATCTTTCGAAATGAAAAAAACATGTCCTTAAAATTCATCAAAACAAGTCAGAATACTGATTGCAAAATAATTAATTTCATGACCAGAAAAACGGGAGTGTATTACAAGAACTTCTTGTAAATTGACACTATGACAAAACAAAAATCTTGCTTCTAAAAACTCACTCTATAATCATTTCCTAGTATGTGTATGGGGTGAAACAAATAATTGAGCTACAGTTTATTTCAAGTATAAGGTTTAAATGTGAGATTTGGTCCCAAAATTAACATCTACACTCATATTTTGCTCGAAATTTCAGGATGAAAAGGACATACAGTATGTCGAAACAATATACCCACTCTCCAAATACTATTTGTCATAATTAATGACCAGCAAATAATTAAACCTCTTCATAACACACACAAAATATATTTAAATTTCATACAGTTTGAGTGACATTAACGTGTTCAATGCTGGCGTTCCTTACATTCCTGACAGCTTAAACTTGAATACAATCGCAAAGAACTTGTAGAATATCGGTAGGGTCATTTATCATAATTACGAAGCAATTAAAGTTGAATCACTTTTTTCATTTCCATGCATTTGACCATGGACCAATCAAATTAAAACTATCCAGTCACCTTAATTTGGAGTCTTGATTAATGCTAGAATGTATCTTTTTCACTGAAGGTGCTCAAGCTCTGTAAAATGAGATCAGAATGGTAGAATAAGAGGTGAGGGTCCTGATGATAGTAGCAGGTACTTGTTGAAACCACCAAAGACCTAGAGGGAACTTCTGCCAGGTAACCCGTTGGAGCCATGATGTGATGTAGGTAGGTAGAGAGAGAGGGGGGGGGGGGGATTTACAAAGTCAGAGAAATTTTGATGGGGAAACTATTTCAAGGCAAACATGTCTTTGCAGAAATATTCTGTTGTTACAATATATTACAACTCATCAGATGAATAGATTGTAGCAAAGAAATTATTTCTTTTTGAAAAACATAGCAAATATTTGATTCCAAGTACTAGGACAAGCTTGATTAGGCTAGAAACCAATTTCACACAACATTAAGACTCAGAATCTTTAACCAATATAAATTTCAACAAATCTATGCTTAGATACCAATATCCAACATTTACTAAACAGCAATTAAGGATAAATGTAAAATAATTTTTTCATGTCACTTTCAAATGCATGCAAAAAATGACCAATAGTTTAAAAATAATCAAAAACTAAAGATGTTTAAGTTATTGTAACAAATTTAATACTTAAATATGGTGAACATAAAATTTGCATTGAGTATTTAAAATAATAGTTATAAAAACACATACCATATCATGACAAAAAATGTTTTGTATAACTCTGATGTGCCAAATTTATTTTGACGTAGTAATAATAATGTTTACTTTAACTTTCAAGTATTTAAGTTAATCAGGTACAAGTAAAATTAATAGCACAAAACAGACCAGCAAAACAACTTTTTTGTTGTTGTATGTTCCTATAAGTGTATAACTATTTTGGTTCACGTAATTTTTTAAATATAAAATTTTAATTAAACAAAAGTGTGTGGACTATGGAGACAATAGTAAAATTTAACATTTTACAGGACAGGAGGGTAAATAGCAGATAAATAATTTCAATTTACATCACTTACATGTACATATATAATATATTCTTGGATGCAACAATTCCAGTAATAGGAATATCCCTTGCAATATTAAATTTGTATGTACAGCACAGTTCATTGTGATAGATCACTTTACTCATACTTTGCATACAATTCCAATTACCTGTCTTCAATGAACGCATCACTTCACTGAAAATGAATTATTTTAACAATATGTAAAATGTGAACACTGTGAAGTCTTGTTAAAAAAATGTTCATAATTGTCAGCAGCGCACAAAAAAAGTATGACAGGAAAGATTGTTCTGAACAAATTAACTGTTCATTTTCAAAAACGATTACAAAAAAACTATACAACAGTTTTCTATTAACTGGGCCATAACTTAACACTTACACAAAAACATCGTGTCAGGAACTAAGTTTTATTTAATGAGAATATCCACATATATATAATATATTTACACGAACACAGTTATGTTGTCCTACTTGTTTTCAACAAGCTTATCACGTAAACATTTAATCTTTTGTACAAAATAAGCTTCAAGTGATTCTGCACACTTGAAAAATGGTGACTCCTTAGGATTATAGTATCTACAATTATCAAAAATTTTTGTCATGTCTCCAATGAACTCGCTTAACTTCTTGTATGACTTCTCATTGATCCTTAACTCAATAGTCTGCAAATCTGGAAAATTAACAGTAAAATAATTTAATTCCCTTAACTAATTATACCTTTGCTATAATATTTAGCTATCCATAGAGATATATAAATTACCTCTAATAGGATTATTTTATACATGTAACGTAAATATTTCATATGCCAGACATCTCAAAATGTATAATGATTTCAACTATTTAAACATTCACACAACTTCTTCTTTCTAATATATTTAATTTACAATATTGCATTACTATTCTAAGTATGCATTATACAGGTTATTACATATTTTGACTAATTATGTACACAAAATATACACATACCCATAGGTTCCTTTATTACTTTGTAATAATCTGGTGCTTCATTGGGATCCACTGGTTCCATAAATGGCCATGCACTTTTGTGGGCCTGAAATTGAGATAATACTAGCTATAAAAGCAGTAACTTTATCAGCAAATTAAGTATACAAAATTTAATTTAATTTTACTTGTAATTGTTTTATGAGCTTCCGTAGGCCCTCAAAGTCTTTGGAATTCAAATTTTTCATATTTGCAAAATTAATATTTGAATTTCTCTGACAATTTGGACAAATGTATTCATCAATATTATCAGCTTCTGACTGTAAAATTCCAACACATCTACCATGGAACCAGTCTTGACATCGATCACAGCAGATATAAAATCTATAAAAAATAAACATTTAATAAGAATTTTTTCAGCAAATTAGGAATAAGGATTACATATTTTTACTTTACTTACTGAGATTCATCATATGGTTGTTTACATAAACAATACAATTCTTGGGTTTCTCTTGCATGTCGACACTCTGTACAAACAAACTCTGTCAATGATTTGCTCATTTCTTCAGTAATGCCAACACATTCGCCATGGAACCAGTTATTGCACAAATCACAACCAACATAAAACCTAGACACAGAAATAAATATTTCAATATATTTACCAAACAAATCCAAATCAATAGAAAACTTTTAACACTGATAAAATAATTTTTTTAAGTCTGAATCTAAATTCTTAATTCAGTTATGAATATTTGCAACTTATGGATATCCATTCTCACATTAAATTTATAAAATACATAACATTTGTTAAAATAATTCAACATAGTACAGTCAGCTAATACAAGTAGCATAACATCTGTCTCTTAAAGGACCTACAAAAATTTGAATGATATATTTATTCTATTTGCCTTGACGACCTTTCACTCCAAGGTAAGCAACACTAATCCCTCTCCATATCAATTATGCACACAAACAATGAACTTACTTAGTTTCATCGTAAGGTGTCCTACAAAGACAGTACAATTTTTCCTTTTTGCGACCTCCAACACCACCGGTTGGAGAAGTCATTCCACTGCTCGGTGGACCTAGCCCACTGCGTTGTTGCTGCTTTTTTGGTCTTGAGGCTTTGGATGCTGTTGGTGGGCTTAGAGCTGATACAGCTACTGGAGCCGACTTTCTCTTTCCACTGCCTGTTCGAACCTCGTCTTGTTTGCTCCTCTCTGCTTTGGTCCTTGCAGCAAGTTCAGTAGAGAGGTCCTTCTGAATAGGAAGATTTATATTTTATTTATGTAATTCACAAGGTTTATAAAAGTGATGTAATATTTTCAACATTTATCGAAAACTACAGTCCTCTGTCAAAAGGTTCATGTAATTTATGAATAAAACAAGGACAATGAAAGTCATGTAATGAAATGATTCAAGTACACACAGGGGAATATTGACATAACACACAAAAACAAAACAAAAAGTTGTCAGTAAAAGTTTGGACACACAATATGTAGCTTTTAAATAATAAATATACCATTATGTTAATACTATTTTCCAACAGAGCCTTTGCTGGTTAAGTTGATGTTAATAAAACAACTTTTTAAGTAATAAATTTTTAAACCTTTTTATATATAAAACAGGAGCTTTCGGCTTACATAGCCATATTCCTTCTGTAATAACATAAAACACCAGTATTTATAATTTACATAACATTTTAAATTCATATTGGACATAGGATAGTTACTAGTTATTCCTTAATTAATATCATAGTTCTTTGTAGCACTCATAGTCAAATAATCCATAAACACTTCTAATGTGTTCAGTCCAACATCACCACCACCACAACTATATTTTTACAGATTATTTGACTATGAGCACTACATAATACTATATTAATTAAGGAATATTATGTAACGGCATGAAATTTTCCTGTGTCCAATGTGAATTTAAAATGTTATGAAAATTGTAAATAGTGATGTTTTATGTTTTGACAGAATGAATATGTCTATGTAAGCTGAAAGCTCCCGTTTTACGATGAATAAATATACAAAAACGATTAAAAATTAATGACTTAAAAAGTAGTTTTTATTAATATAAATATACCTTTAATTTGCTATTTCTTAAATAATAGTCAGTGAAATAAGAAAATTGGATTTAGAAAATTTAATTCATGAAATTTGTTTACAATTTTAAAACAATGCAGTTTGTTTTACTTATCAGAATATTAAAAGCAATAATTCAAACATGAAGTTGTATAAAAGAACCAAAATATATATGCATATTTCCCTATATTACTTTAAATAATTTTAAATCAATACAGGTTATTAAGATTTGAGACACACCTGAATATCAATTTGTAGCTCTTTTTCTAATAAAGCACGCTTCTTGATCATATCTTTTTTGAGTAGCTCTTTATGCCTAAACAAAAGAACCTGAAGTTTTGTTAACACCTGTTGCCGTCTCCTTTCTTCTTGTGATTCTCGCCATTTTCCAGTTCGAGACCTTTGAACAGTAGTTGGCTTTTCCTCTCTATCCTCTGTTGGTTGTGATCTAAATGGAAATTAAAAGATTATCATATATGATAGGTGATCTGTGTGAAAACTCAAGTGTGCCAAAAATAAATGCAAGACATGTTCTTGGAAAACTTGTAGATTAGGTGTTGAATATTGCTAATGGCTGGCCCACATGGGTTTGAATATGGCACTGTGCATCCAGCCAACACACCATGTAATCCTGTTCCATCCTGAGGACGGAGGCTTAGACCCTAAAATATTTGAAAAGTTTATTACTACCTAGCCTGGTGATACCAATTTAAGGAAAGTCAGCTGCTCTCTCTTTCCTGTCCAGATGAATGAATTAATTTGACATTGTCACATCAATCTTAGTTGCCTTAATAATATGTGTGTGTGTGTGTGTGTGTGTGTGTGTGTGTATATATATATATATATATATAAAATATATTTCTATTCCTTAATAAATGCTCCTAATATTGTGCCTGTGTCTATCAACAAATTATATAATTGTGATATTGGTATGGAAAGTAAACAGAGATAGCTGTGGCTCACCTGAAAGTGAAGTACGGTTTAACCATAGGGAACCGAAGGTAGTTCTTCAAATTTTCTCAGTCTCCGAAAATTTGAAGAACTACCTTCGGTTCCCATTGTTACACCTTACTTCACTTTTAGGTAAATGACAACCTATCTCTCTTTCCTTTCCATACCAACATATGATGTAACACTCCTTCCTGAAGAAGGAGGCTGAGAGCCTCCGAAAATTTGAAGAACAACCTTCAGTTCCTCATGGCGACACCGCACTTCACTTTCAGGTAAGCCACAACCTATCTCTCTATCCTTTCCATACCAATATTTTGGACAATGTCACATTCTTACTATTACAATATATATATATATATATATATATATATATATATATATATATATATATATATATATATATATATATATATACACACATATATAAAATTATTAATTGTAATATTGGTACTGAAAGGAAAGAGAGATAAGTTGTGGCTTACCTGAAAGTGAAGTGTGATGTCACCATAAGGAACTGAAGGTTGTTCTTCAAATTTTGGAGGCTCTCAGCCTTCTTGTGCAGGAAGGAGTGTTACACCATTCCGTGCACTGGCCGGGTGCATATATATATATATATATATATATATACAATATTAGGAGAATCCATTTAAGGAATTAATTCACATTCAAACTTGGATAGTGAGGAAGGATAGAAATAAATAGGAGAAATAGATGAATTCAAATAAAGCGCAATCCTCCTATTTCTCCTATTTATTTCTATCCTTCCTCACTATCCAAGTTTGAATATATATATATATATATATATATATATATATATATATATATATATATATATATATATATATATTATATCGAAGCACAGACTAGCCACATGAGACTGAAGGAAGTTCTTCAAATTTTCGAAATTGTAGCACTTCTTTCTGAAGGAGAAGGCTGTGAGCCAACAAATATTTTCCCTGCAGATAATACCGGGCACACAGTTCAGATCTTCATTCCTAACGAGGGCTTGGGTTCAAAATTTGAACTGCTACCTATGCCAGACTGGACCAACTACTGATTTCAAGGAGGTCGGCATCAGTGTCTCTCTTTCCTATCCAAATGTGTTGTTTAATTTGACCTCATTACATTTTCATTAAGTGTTATATGTTATATATAGACATCATTGGCATGTAACCACACAGGACTGAAGGAAGTTCTTCAAATTTTTAATTACCTGTGCACCTGACGGTTGCCATATGAATGATCACAATTATTTTGACTAAGTCATAACCTTATATATATATATATATATATGATATTAGTAAGGATATGACACCGTCAAAAAACTCCGCAGTCCACAGCCAGAATGGTGTAACACTCCTTCCTGAAGAAGGCTTCACCACACTTTCAGGTAAACCACAAGCTGTCTCTCTTTCCTTTCCATACCAATATCACAATTATTTTTCACAATGTCACATCCTTACTATTACAATTAATATATATATATATATATATATATATATATATATATATATATATATATAGTGTTGTAATAACGATTGGGAATAGTTAGCATCATCATCTGTTTCTAGGGATATATATCTTAAAGAACTATAAACAAAATGATTGGACTGGAATTTTCTCATAGATAATACTAAAATAGAATACCTGGATAGATTCAAAGTCAAAAGTTCTTAATGTTTAGAAGCTTACAAAACAAAATTATTTACTATGTTTCAGAAAACGGTCTATAAATTATTCGACAAGGATTGATAAGTGATATAGTTCCTAAACTCCAATTCAGTTATTTATAAAATGAAATAATGTTTTATGGGTGCTGGAGAAGATACAGAAAAAAGTAAAGGAGAATAGTATCAGCATGTGTCATAAGTATATAGTAATAATAGAAAAAAACATCTAATAGCTCTTCGTAATTTTGATACATTAGTCTATTCTGCGCTTTGTATTTATACATTGATTAAAACATTATACAGTTGAATATAGTTAAAGTATATCACATTCTAAGAAAATTGCAATTGAATAAAAAAATTGAACATAATTTGCATACTTGTCTTTGACTTCAATTCTGGCAACTTTCCGTTTCGGAGATTCCCATTCATCTTTGACAGAAGTGGCTTGGGGTGAAGCACCAGGAGAGGGAGGTGGTCTTTTCTTTGGCTGCACTTTGTTTGCAACTGGTGTTGTTATCACAGATACTGGAGTTGGCTCAGTTTTCTCTTGTTTAATTTGTCGCTCTTGATACCTCTGTAGCTGCAAGAGTTTTTCTTGTATCTCAGGATTGAGATTCTCCTGCTTTAGAGCGCTTTTAATAGCTGTAAGAACATAAGTACCAACAATTAACATTTTTTGCAAGTATGATTTGAGAATCTGATTGAGTGGAATTCAGAAAGGATAAATTTAATTAACCTCTGTTAAGTGAGGTTTGAGAAAGAAGTAAATAATTAACATGCATATATGTTATATGTTAATATTGTCTCTTTAGCTAACAGATTCAAAATTTTGAATATAACTAATTTTAAGCCCCATGAACATTTAAGATCCAAAATAAGGATTTAAATACAATCAAATTGTTAGCATACAATGTAACACAATATGAAACAGAAATCAATTTCAATAGATTGCTTTTCATTAGGTCCGATAAATTGTATTTGATTTATTATTGGTATATTAAACATGCAGCTGGGAAGTGGATTATGGATAAAGGTGTGGAATCAAAAGAGTTATAGAAATTAATAGAGTAACTAATGGGATTGACGAAATTGGATGTTTGATAAATATAAACACAATCTACCAAAATTATGTTTTCAATTTTATAAATTAAGGGTAAGTTGATTACGGATGATTTACTACAAACATGAGTAATGCAAGACAGCATTGGGAATCACAAAAACACAGCACAAAATTGCAATTAATGATCCACAGGAAGACTCTAATACTTATGTGCAATCCAATAAATTAATGTATTGATAGACAAGACATAAAGAAAAGCTTTTGTTTCACAAAAGTATTAATCCAAAATTGATATATGAAATGAAATGAGCCAGAAAATTAACTGAAAACCTTAACAAATATTCACAATCATTTAAGTTTAATGAATAAGGGAAAATCATATGCCATAAACACCTTGAACCCTAAAAATAATTTAGCAGCTTTTTCAGATAATTAATTTTATTATTAAAGTTATAAAACTATCCATCACCAATAATACTAAAGAGCTAATAAAGAATTTTTTAATGAACTAATATTTGAAACTACAATGATATCTGGTATTATATTGATAGCAAGAATTAAAAAATAAGACTTTGAAAGCAAAACAACTTTTGTATTTTGAATATTTAGGGGTAAACCAACTATGGAAACAAGGCCAGTAAAATTAAAATATCCAAATGATTATCAAGAAATTTGAAATACAGCAAATGATGGATTTCATAAATAATTTTTTTATATAAATTATTCATAGGTTGTAATAATAAAATACAATACAATACAGAACATTAAAAATATCAATACGGTAGTTTTGAATGCATAAGCATTGAAAAAGTACAGATATTATCAATGATAAAAAGGTTTTGCCAGAATTTTTTGGGTTTCCCAGGTCAAAGCAAGCTTTAGCCACAACATTTCAACGGCATACTCTGCAATCAAGTGAAGTGAACCGACTCAGAAAGATGGCAGAATATGCTATTGAAATGAAGCTTAAGCTTCTTTTTAAGTTAAGTCACTAGATAAAGTTGTCAGAAAATAAATTAAATAACACATTTGGATAGAAAAGAGAGACAGCGATGCCGATTTACCAGAAATCAATACCTTGTCAAATCTGGCATATGAGGAAATTTCAGACCCTCTTTCCTGACAAAGGGGGCTCAGGCCCTCAAAAATTTGAATATATATATAATTTGTGTTCAACGAGCACACAGTTCAGACCTTCTTTCCTGACACAGGGGTTTACGTCCTCGAAAATTTGAAATTTTAGTTTCTGGTCAGCCCAACTGTACAAATAGCTGATTTCAGGTAAGTTGGCTACACTGTCAATCTTTCCTACCTAAAAGTGTTATTTAATTTGACCTTGCAACATTTATATATGTATATATACATATATACACACATCCCTTCTTCAATAAAGAGATTTACATTTCATACACCAGCCATCTGAGGAAACTCCACACACTGCAGCTGGCCAGTGTATGGAAAAAATCTCTTTACTGAAAAAGGGGGCTATGAGCCTCTGAAAACTTAAAGGACCTCTTTCTATCCTGTGTGGCAACGTCTAACTTCAATTTCAGGTAAGCCACCAACTAACTCTTTCCTTTCCATACAAATTATCTTAATTATTTTCACAATATCACATCCTAACTTGCATTTAAATATATATATATATATATATATATATATATATATATATATATATATATATATGTGTGTGTGTGTGTGTGTGTGTGTATAATTAGATTACAAACAAATGTGTGGGGGATAAAAACCAATATTTTTAGTACTAAAAAGATTTTTAAGGATTATTGGTTCTTTCCACACAATATTGAATCCTTTCCAAATTTAGTAATATTAATAATAAAAACCAAATGGACAGTTAATAATATATACACATTTCATCTTTCTTTTTTAATTTCTGCTTCTTTTCTTATTGTCAATTTTTTCAAGGGTTGTCCTAGTTTTCATAGCCTTGAAAAGGTATTTACTTTGGTGGGTGGGTTATTCGTTCTGTCTCTGGGCAGTTCTGCTTGACTGCACACCTTAAAGTCAAGTAACTGAATACGAATCTATCCCTTGAGGAAGGGGGATTAACATTTCAGAAAAATTGAAAAACTTCCTCCTAGCCTGCAAGTCAAAGCCAAAACTTAATTTCAGGTAAGCCACTCACTTTCTCTCCTATTCCATTACAATTATTTTAATGTATATTAAATATATACATATTTATTTGTGAGTGTGAAAATAATTTTATGTACAGGAAAGAGAGACAATCATTGGCTTACATGAAATTGAAGATCAGTGTCATCATTTTGAACAGGAAACACTTCAAATTTTCAGAGACATTAGCTCTTTTCTTAGGACTTTGGTATGCAATCATGGTGCTGCTCCACACAGTGTTATATATAACTGATACAAGGAAAAACAAACAATTCAATTCTGGACGCTAAATGGATGCTTCTATATTTTATTTTGAAAAAATTATTTGTGTTTTGTAAGTTAAAATAAATAAAGTAAGGTGTGATAAATCAAAAACACATGACAAGTTTCGGTAATCTTTATCGATTTCTTCAGATATGAAATATAAATAAATTAATGAGTACTTTTGAATAAGTTTCAGTCTGAAGTAAGTAACAAATATTTCTGACATAATTAAGCTTAATTAAACCACAATTTATTCAAAAACTCTACTAATTTTACTTATATTTTATACCTGAAGAAAGCAACAAATATTTCCAAAATGTAAAGTGTTGTTTTTATTTTTCACACAATTTATTGGCTATTTAATTATATTATTTTACTTATTTAATTTATGAGTGTCATTAATAATACAATTTGTACCTGTCTTATTACTTAAATCAGATTCTGTTAATGAGATGTACCAAAAAAAGCTATTTTTAATAAAAGAATAATAGCTTATTCTACTTTTGCATGGAATTTAAAACATTCTTGCCAGTGTAACATAAAAGAAGATGGAGTGATTATGATAAGTGAAAGCAATGTAATGGTTATACATTTCCATGACCATTTAAATTATTAACTAGGAGTGGCAGAAGAGCAGTTTAATCTATTTAACCTATAGCATGTATGGTAAACATTATACGTTGCCAATATTACACGAACTTAACTATAATGAATATAGTAATGATGTCACACTTGTGAATTGTTCAGGTATGAATGACATAGCACAAAATAATAAAATAAATGTATATCACTAAATATCAATAAACTTCTATACTACTACAATTTAAGGGAATTATATTACAAACATTTTAAATAGTTAATTTGTCACTTAAATAATAATGGATATACTTTCAATATAAATTAATCCAATTTTGTTCTCAAAAAAATAAAATTATGATTGAATAACCCATTTAATTTTATAAATAGTTATTTAAAATAAGATCTACACTAACATCTCAAAAATCCTACTCAATAATAATATAATTTTTCTACAATTAATTCTGAAGAACACTTTAAGCAAATTGTTTTCATTGACAGCAATGAAACAACATGCCTTAAAGTATGGCTGAGAGGACTGGATTGCACATAAGCACTAGCACCCAACTCACTCTGCTGAATGTAGTCGGGGGTTAAGATGAACTTGTTGGGAGACGTGGCGTTCTTGTTCGCACCTAAGCTGGCTCCCGGTGTGCCTGACCCTGTGACTTGCGAAGTGTCAGTGCCACCCTGTTGCTGCAATTGCTGTTGATCAGCTGACAACTGGTCCTGTTGCTGAGTTTTTGTTTCTTCTTGACCAGTAGAAGTACCCAATGCAATCTAAGAGGAAATAATAAAAGGATCACGTAAAGCACAATTAACGAATTTTTTATTTAATAAGAACGAAGGGTTTCGTATGAAATATGTCCAAAAATAGTTCTGATCAATAGACAGTCAGAAAAATGTACAAAGTTTTGACAGACGACATAATCATGAACCTGAGGGAGGTGACTCAATTTAAACTTTAATTTATTTTTAAACCATTCAACTTAATTCCTTTATACTGTCCTACAAGACTATTCAGTTTAATAAATTATTCTTTCTATTCACAGTGATGCAAATTATTAAGCTGAAATTTGAACTCATGTACTGCTTTGTTTACTAGAGAAGTGAACTAGAGATTTTACAAGAATTTTTCCTATTATTTTGAAGTGCATTACCCTAAATGTTTTTTAACTACGTAACATAAATAATTGTACCTATTATGAAATTCTGAGTATTATAAAAACAATACAAATTTGATGAATGATATGCCAATCTAACATTGATGAAAACAACACATCTATATCCCTTTTAGTAATAAACTAATTATTTTATGGTTGACATATTTCTATAACAGCTAAACTACAAAAGCAATCAACAGTAGCATTGAATAATTTAGTTTTACAGTTTCAACTTATTAATTTATTTCCATTTTTAAATTGTTACATGCAACAATGTTATAAAATATAGTTATTAATTATTCAACAGTAGTTTCTTCATAAAAAAATGTTTACTCAAAAATAATCCCTTAGTTGCTCAAGTCAAAGCTTTTGCCATAATGATGTTTCTTTGCTTATACCATATTTGTCAATACACCCTTCATCCACTGTAAATGAAATTTGCACAAGATTCTGTGTTTCATGAGCAACATGAATGTCTTTGGAAAAATACTCGTGAATAGGATTTGAATAAATTTAATACTTTAACATTAAAAAGATAATTGTATTCTAAAAACACATCTTAAATCTGACACACAAAAAACATGCATCTGCATATTTGGTCTATTAGTGAAATTAAATAAATAATTCACAAGGTGAATTTATAAAATATGAACATTACCTGTGGTGTTTCAGGTTGGCCAACCTGCTGCACAACTACTTTGGGTACAGATTTCTTTGGTGCCTCCACTGGAGATGGTGTTGGCAGCTGTTGCTGGGGTGGTGGTTGTACTGCTAGATATATCTTTGTAGGACCAAGCACACCTTGTTTGCCAGTAGTCGCTTGAGCTAAATTCAAATTTGGAAAATAAATCAAGTTTGAAATATATATTTCATATTAACAAAAATTAGATAAAACAATTAATTCCATTGCCAAAATAAATGCTGTATAATAGTTGACAGTTAATTTTTAATATGCAATATTTATGTAACTAGTAGTTTGGTAAAGCATTCTCAAGTTTTCATCATGTATAATCAAATTAAATTATTGTAAAAACATTTAATCCAACAAATCCTACAACAGAAGTTTTAAACTTAAATCTATGAATAAAGGTAGATTACCTTTAGAGAGTTGTTGTTTCACTTGCTGTTGGACAACTGCTAACTGTTGAGGTGTAAATTCAGCTCCCTGCAATCCCTGAAGTACTATGCGAGGACCTTGCTGTGTCTGAATTACTTGTGCCGTTACACATTTTATTACAGTACCAGGAGGCTGACCAACAAGTAGAGCTTGCTCCATGGAACCTGCATCTCCACCAGAAATCTTCTCTTGATTTACGTGGCTCTCATTTATCACAGACTCTTGTACTGGAGCCACTGTTTGTACCGGAGATGTCACAGTCACTTCACTTTGACCAGTGGATGGTGTTGTAACAACTTGCTATAAATTTTGGATAAATCATTTTGAACAATGTCAGTTAATTATTTGCAGAAATTTCAAAATACTATTTTGTTAGTAGTGAACATTACAGCGATGCCAATTTGATTTAGATAATGTGGCTTTAGTTAATTTTACTAGTGTTCACTCAAATAAAATCCTATTATTTAACACAAATTGAGAATGAATGAAACTAGACCTTAAAATATTTATAAAAAAAACTTAGCTCACAATGTTTGGTGCAGTAATATTCCAAAATTAAAAATACAATAAATTTATTATGACTAAAAACATTATAATATTTTGTTAAATGAACAGTGTGTATGAATACTGAATAATTTTTAAAAATATTTTCTTCTTTGGTGTCCGATATTTTGATAATGAAAAACAAATCTCTGAGGCTCAGTTAAAGAAAAATAGCTCGTTATGATAAGTACTGTTGGCAAAAATGTAGTGTATAAACTGAGATACTTTCAAAATAATGCAGGCCGTTTTTCTTTAATCTTGAATCTGATTCCCCCCCCCCCCCAAATAGTATATATAATAAAAATTTATGTTCCACTCAAGGTATAATCTGCAGTTAAATACTGAATATTTCTTCCATACACTAATACAACTTTGATAACATTTCAAATTCACTTGTCATGTTGATTTTCACTAAATTACTACTATACAAACTTTCTACTTCACACAGTAATATATTTGGGAGAAAAGGTAAAATATCAGGTAGAAAAAAACATTAAACTACCTCATCACAAAAGGGAAGAATCTAAGAACTTCAATACATCAATCCTACTGATCTATACTGAGGTAAAAGCTTACCTCATTAATAGCATTAATTTTTTTCAAACTAATGTGATATGAAAAGTGTTCAATAGTTCCTTACTCCGTAAATTAATGGCAGGAATTGAGACAATGGATCTATGTCCGTTACATTCACATACTCTGCAAAACTACTTAGATCAAAGTTTGAACACCAACTTTCTTCATAGCAAGAGAGTGCATTTGTATGCATATAAAAAAGATGCATAATTAGCCTCATGTAAGATAAAATGCTACAAATGGAAGTATCACTGAAACTGGCGTTATGAAATTGTGTCTCCACAGATGTATAATAAAGTTAATAAAAATCAACAGCATGATAGGTTTATAAAGAATACAAATGAGCATTTCTATATACAAATGTTTATAGCAGATAAATAAGGGGTACAATATAAATAACAAAAAGCAGTAATGTTTGACACACAGATGTTACAGCTCACAAATCTACAAAGCCAAGTTAAATTGTTTTGGCAAGAAAAGTAATGCAAGCAGAAGTTACGAACTTGTCTTACTTGAGTTACTTGTTGGGTAGTTGTAATAGGAGTTCCAACAGTCTTCACCATTAAGTTTCCAGCTGCCGACACTGGAACTTGCAGTGTATTTACAGTTTGAGTTGTGGCAAGAGATGGCACAGTGGTTCCAACAGTAGTGGTTAAAGCCACCGCTCCTCCAGTTACCATCACTGCATTTCCACCTTGAAGAACTGCAGTAGCTGTTCCTGGAGGAGCTGTTCGGATAAGGACTTGTTGTCCACCTATTGTAGCAAGCTGTGCCTTCCCGGAGGCTAATTGTTGAGCGAGATTTGTATTTGTGACGACAAACTGGCCAGCACTTAGAAGCTGTCCACTGGCTGTCATAACCTGCAATTTAGTTACAATCAAAAGGCTGTAAGACACTTACTTGGATATTAATGGAATGAAGAACACAGCATTTTACAACTTTAAAAGTTTGTGGTAACACCTCTTACAGCCTTTTGCTCAAACTTTTACAGAAGGGAGGGGACATTCAGCTAAATATTAGCCTCTTTTAATATCTTAATTAAATCATGATCTCAGAAGATGTTATAATATGATATGTATATGAATTTATTAATGTTATAGTTTCTAAAATGTGAACTCATTATTGAAGATTTACAGAGCACCTTTAACCAAGTTTGTTGAAAGTTATCAACATAATGTTGTGACGACAAACTGGCCACTTTCCACTTGCTGTCAGAACAGAGGCTTTGTGATACAAATTTAATTTAACAGCAATATATGAAGGAAATAACTGCTTCCTTTGTGAATATACTAAGTACAAAAAAGAATAACCAAAAATAGAAAAAAATACATTTAAACAATATTACAAGAGAAACTATACTAAATCGGACCACAAGTTTAATTCCAAATGTTTTCTCTAGACATGTATGATTCCTCTAGTTACAAGTTTTGTAAAACAAAAGCAAATATATTGTGCATAGGATGAATATATTTTTTGCAAAGTAATAGACCTAAATTCTTTACAATTTGTACTATGGGCAATATTTTTTATGAAATTTGTAAATTACGCAACTGATAACTCCTGGACTAATTAGAAATATACCTACAAACTGAATATGTCTTACAC
This sequence comes from Zhengitettix transpicula, assembly GCA_037074705.1. NCBI lineage: Eukaryota > Metazoa > Arthropoda > Insecta > Orthoptera > Tetrigidae > Zhengitettix > Zhengitettix transpicula. The sequence goes on from CM073596.1 coordinate 48,867,986, forward strand.
TAATGCCATTAAAAATTTACACTTGATCTATCACAAGTCTTTCCAGTCACAGAAAAAACAGTTATGTATAGTATTGAGTCTACACATCAGGCGTGTGAAAATACAAAATTTTAACTTACTGGAGTACGATTTTTGTTAGGGGTTAATTTTGAAGGTTTACACCATTTACTTAAATAAACAATAAACCAAAATCCAGTTCATTGAAACAAACTGCACCATTGAATTTGAATGGAAAATAACTATTGTCAATTTACTAAACATACCTGTGTTGGTGTTCCAACCACTTGGTTGCCACTGACTACAATCTGCCCAGGTGCAAACACCTGGTTTCCACTCACTACTACAGTTCCTGGTTGTGTAGCAACCTTTTGAACAACTGGTGATCCAGCTATCTGCTGCCTGATCATCACAGTCTGTAAATTGTAATAATGTCAATCATATTATAAAATCAAAGTATATTGAAAAAATAAATTATTTACAAGAAAGGTCAAACTTGGGTTTCACACAGGGGTAGCTTGAGGGGTAGAGCCTTTGTGCCACAGCACTGCTAATATAAACTAATTTTATTAATTGCATTAATGTGTGTATATAATATCGATATTACAAATTGCATTCTAATAAATTTGAAGTGGTGTGTGCGTAGATTTGTTCTGTTTGAAGCAGCGCACAAGTTGGCTTGTCCTATTTTATCACTTTTAAGTACTACTGAGCCACTTGAGAATTGAATATAGAGATATTACAGTAAGGCCCTTCTCACATAGGGCAACTGTTTTGCAACTTAAGTTTCAAACTGGTCCCACGTTAGTTACACACACACACCCAGTTTGCAAAGACAAATACAACCTCTTACTGCACATGAGTGCAACTAATTCTGAATCATTCAGAGTAAAGTTCTTATTTTTGCTAAAGGTCCACTAGTAGGTTTCATTTTACATTCAACTCAACATTTTTGTGACTAGGAGAAATGATTGCACACAAACCGTTAATTGATTTGAAATTGTATGGGTTTCAGTGGACTCATGCACACTCCCACTATTGTATATGGACAAGATCATCAAACAGTTGCATACTCAATTGTTTCACAACTTGAGTTACAAAACAGTTTCCTGGTATGCAAAGGGACTAAATGTATCTTTGATAACAGACATTGATCCACTTTATATAAACACCTGATATTTAAACATTTATGCTTCCACATAAAATGTAAAAAATCCATAAGTACCAGGAATACTTGTGTTCTTATAGAAAAGGAAGACAAATGAAAATGTTCTCAGCCCAATTTCTAGATTTCGTATCACTAAAATAACAGACAAATCTGAACAATTACTACTTATAGATTATTTCCCCCCATGTCTCAGTATATTACTCACACAACTTGCACGACACACATTTAACACTAACCTGTTGAGTCTTGGTAGGACTTTGTGGTAGATTCACTGCTTTTAACTGGGCTTGGTTTGCTGGAGTTGCAGCAACAATCTGCTTGACTGCACCAGTGGCTGTTTTCACCACCTGTTGTGTTACTTGATTAACAGGAGTAACTGCCCTTGCTATAGCAGTTTTTGTTCCTGCTGCAACTACTCTGGTTCCAGCCACCTTGAACAATTAATAAACATAAATTTTAATCAACAACTAAGTCTTAGAACACTGGCATTAATATTGTTCTCAAATTCTTTGGTTATCATTATTAATTTACTACCATCAATTATTGTATTGAAGAGGTATGCCATAAATATTTGAAATTTGTATTATTTCTGTACATGCAAATGAATAAAAATTTGTCTTTATACAAAAAATAAAAATTGTTATTGTTCAAAACTTACATCAAATAAGATTTGCAAATTATTTTCAATGGAATTTATTATCGTGGTATTAAATTACAAGATTTTTTACCTGCTGTGTCTGTGACTGCACTTGTGTTGTATTAAGAACATGAAGTTTCCCATCAGGCATCTGAACAAGTTGTTGTCCTATAAATATATAACATCACAAATATTTTTTTTTCAAAACATGTGAAATAATTTTACTTTGATTAAAAAAATTGATATTGCTTAATTATACAATTTGTGATAAAATAATGAATTAATTTTTGGCCTTTACCTGGCATTAATCCACGCACTTGAATTTTTCCATCTGGCCCTTTGAGAATCTGAACTCGTTGTTGAGTAGGTGGAGACGCTAAAGAATAAACAAGTTATAGCAACACAATAATGAATTATAAAATGTAACAGCAATTAAATAGCAATTAAAATAAGAAGGTGCTTGGGGTTTCCACATGGAGAGATTTGCTGATGCCACACTACACATGGTCACAATTATAAATCTCAATAGGAACAATAGAATAGAATGTTCTTCAACACTGTTTGTCCTGCCCTAAATTTTAAGTGTTCTGATTGGTGGATTCAAGGTCACACCACTCACGGGAAATAATATTCAAGGGATATCTAATTATAATTGAACCATCCTTCTCTTGATCTTTGTTCAAAGATTAAAATGTAGTGGATGATTTTTTTTTGGATAAAAATGAATGAAATCTGAAAATATTTAAATCTATAAAAATTAAACAATAAATCTCATATTTGATTTACCTGAAACTGCAGCTTGTCCAGAAGGTTGAATCTTTATAAGAGATTGTCCTGCTTGTGTCGTTTTGGGCAATATACTTGTAGGACCAGTCATAACTCTAGTTGATCCATCAGCACCTATATATAATAATTGATTAATTATTACAAAATTGAAGTTACAATAATTTTTTGTTATTATCTAAAATATTTGCTTTTGGACAATTTAATGAAAAGTTACGGAAGAACAAATTTTTATGATAAATTTAGAAGAAATATAAAAAGTTCTATTCTTATCTCTCATACAATTTGAGCTAAACATATGGAAATAGTGCAGCATTTGCAAAATTAATTAAGATTTACAGTAGAGTAACAATCATAAAAACTCAATTAAATATTCAATAATCACATAGCATAGTGCAAGTAACTACAATGTTCTTGTGAATTATATATTACCCTTTGTCATAAATATCCTTCTTGTCCCCAGGACCGTCTTCCCCACTGCATTATTAGAGTTGGTTAACAGGGAAGTTAGGGTGCTTTTAGTTCCTGCAGCTTGGCCACCTGGTGATGGAGGGATTGCAACCTTAGTAACAACTTTGAGTGACCCATCTGGTTGCACTAAAACATTAATGCACATTATAATAAAACGAACAAGAACACTTAAACCCTTTAAACAGAAGAAATTTATGATTACTTGTTTGAAATTCAAAACTTGTAGATCTTTCTTCGTAGTTTAGAAGTCTTACAGATGTTCTAGCTAAGATATCTCAAATCAAGAAACTTATCATGAACAAGATCCTTGTGTTTTTTTTTTGTCAATATGTTGAGCCTTAAGCTTATATGGTAGAAAGCAGTCAACTAAGGACTGGAATGTTATACTGAAAAGACAAAAACCAAGTGGAGAAACCATCTAGCAAAGAGAAATTACACCTCCAAAAATTTGAAATATGAATTCTAGCCAATATGATTAATTTGACTGTTCGGGAACTGCATGTAGCATGCATCTTACTCCTGAAGCTAGGGGTTAATGCCACTAAATATTTTAACTGTTTTCTTTGCAACATGGCAACTCTGGCCCTCAAATTCAGAAAAGCCATGTCAGGTGTCTTCTTCCTTTCCATGTCAATTATTTGGACAATTCCACTTCAACCTTTGATATTTATTGATTGCATTCAACTGTCCTGAAGAAGGAAGCTTATGCCTCTGAAAATTGAAATGCTTCTTCCTGTTCATCATGGTGACACCAGTCCTCAATTTAAAACAAGCACACAATTCTCTCTATCTATTTTCCATCCATGCCAATTCTATATCTACAATATAGTAAGTTCTGTTCATCATGGCAACAGAAAATCTCAATTTCAGGTAAGCTACTCACTTTCTCTTTCCTTTCCACACTAACTATTTAGACAATGTCACAATCTTACTCACTTTTATATATATACTTACCTGAAATAATAATAAATACAAAGATAATAGTAAATTAATTTTTTGTCACAAAAATTTTGTTATATTTTAATACTTGCAAAATAAAATATGGAAACACATAAGTGGAACAACCAATAGGACCTTTGATCCTCAACTTCCAAAATAGCAATCATCATAAAAAGCTACAATTATATTACCGCTGTCCACAAAATACCTGAGACTTTCCTACGTAATGCATACTTATATGTTTTTCACCAATGTCTGGTCATATTAGATAAAAAAAAGTAGTCAAGCTTTTGAGTTCCACATGTGGTTTGTGTGGTGTGTTGTTCTTACAACTGTTATGATTTTGAATCATCTGATGAAAGCAACAAGAAACCTTGTTAAATATTTACTTTTATCACTTAATTTTGTCTGAGAATTGGCCACTTCTTTATCTAATTATTATTCATATAACTCACCAGACATTTTTATATTTTAAAAATGTCTGGTGTTTTTCATATTAACAATATTTAGAATTACATCCATTTGTTCATATAACTGCATTAAAAATTGAAATTTCTAGCTCACTTCAATAGCAAAGCACTCACCGTGCTGAGTTGTTGGAACCACTTTTAGAACCTGACCACCAGGGACTTTAAGAGTTTCTAGTGCTCTTTTCTGCTGATGTGCTGCCCGTTGCATACGCAGTTGTTGCTCCATTTTCTCTTTTATTTCTTCAGGAGTTGATTTACCACTGACCATCTCCAACTTGGAGCCAGTAGTAGGCACACTGCCTTCAGTCTTGGGGACAAGCGAACCCGAACGACTCCTAGTAACAACTTGCGCATTAGTCTTCTCCAACCTGGTGGCAACAGGAGAAAGACACGGGGAAATGTGTTAGCAGTGCATGCACACACACCCAAAAGTAACAGGGTGAAAGTTTTGGATGGATGGATTAAATTAAAAACTAACCACATAAACACAATTAACTTAGGGTGTTTTGAATATTGGGTAAAGCATAAATTTTTGAATTATAGATTACAATCAATAAAAATGCTGTTTCATTAATTAAAAAAAACACACTATTAGAGATAATTTACAAAAAATAAATGTAAGAAAGCAAAGTTTATTCCCAAAGTTAAAAGCAAATGTGTATAGTAATGAGAAGTGTTGTTTTGGTTCAGCTAAACTTTATATAGTGATAACACATATCAAACCAATGAAAAAGTGTTGTCAATTAAAACTTTTATTAATTACCAACAATTCTTAAAATGGTTTTAACATACAAATCTTGTTTCATTCCATAATATCATACAAATAATTTCAGATGATATAAAATAATTTAAAACTTGGGCAATAAAATAAATGATTTGTTGAGAGGGTGTGCAAATGTGAGCAAGGTAGGCTAAGAAAGTTAATCAAGAAAAATTTAATTATTTTAACTTTTAGATTCACAAAAAAAAAGTTATATGAAATAAAAACTCAATTGAAGAAGAGACTACTATTGTTAGAAGCTAACCAATTTTTTAAAAAAATAACTATATAGTACCTGTCACCATACTGTTTAATTTCCCATAATTCTAGCTTATCTTCTTCAACCCATTCTTCTGAAACCTGTGGTTCAGTATTTTGTGGAGACTCAGCCCGTTTACGTTTACGCAGTCCACTTCTAATAGATGTTACTTCTGTAATAACATTGACATGCATTAACATAATTTCTTGGTAGTAAATTCATATTTCTTTCTAAAATACATTCTTTCTATTTAATATTTCTTAAACTTAAGTAAAGTGGATTTCAATATTTTATAACGACTAATATAAATCCTAAATATATTTTAGGAAATATCTTACCTCGTACTGTTTTAGGTAGCTCCAAAGGTATAACTACTTTTCTTCTCAAGTACTGAGTGCGGTCCATAAATTGTCCAAGGTGGCGGTGTTTCAAAATTTCTAATGACATTATTTCGGTGTCTGTAGTGATCTGGTGTTTTCCATCACTGGATGGAGGTTTAACCTTATGGGAATATAATACATGAATATTAGAAATGAATGTATTATGAGCAATTATTTAAATGTTAAATATTATAAACCAAACAGGCCTGAATATAAATTCTGAATCACAGTGAGTTAAACATACTTTGACACAGTATTTAAAAGTTACAAAGAGTCACATAGGAACTATACTTGTAATTTCCTGATTGCATACTAATAATTCCTAATCTATACATGAATTTAAAAGCATTTGACATATAAATTTTATAGGCAATACAATATTAAGATACTAATGATTAACTATTACATTATAATCAAATAGCAACAAAGGTTTTTGCTTCCAACCAGGTGAGAGTAGGCTTAGGCCACAACATTTCAATGGTGATCACTGCCAGCATCTGATATCAATTGATAATGATGGCAGTGACAGCCACTGAAACATTGTGGTCACCGGGTTGGAAGCCCAAGAGCACATACTAAATTAATTCACAAACATTCTCACATCCAAATTTTCTCCAAACCCAACAATAAACTTTTACCACAATAATAAGACAAATAACATTCTCCTCCAACCTCGTCAACTGTCACCTCTACCTAAACTATTCACTCCTCCTCTAATCCGCTCTACCATAAACAAATTAAAAAACAAACACTCCGCTGGTCACGACCTTATCACTCCCCTCCACCTGAAAAACCTCCCTAAAAAAGCTTCAACCTTAATAACAATCATTTTCAATGCAATCATCCGTACAACATATTACCCAACAGCCTGGAAGCAAGCACATATAATAATGATCCCAAAGCCAAACAAACCCAAATCCTGTCCCAATAGTTATAGACCTATCAGTCTCCTCCCCTCTTTATCCAAACTGTTTGAAAAACTCCTTCTTCCCCTCCTTAGCAAAGAATTAACCCACCTCATTCCTTCTGCTCAATACGGCTTTAGGCCCAAACACTCTTGCACCCATAAACTCTACTCAGTGACATCCTACATCAACAAATCAATAACTCGTGCATTGCATTTCTAGATGCAGAAAAGGCTTTTGATGAAGTACACCACCAATCACTACTTTCCAAAATCAAAGATCCACTTAATGAATTCCTCTTCAGAATCCTTACTAACTATTTTACTAACCGCTCCTCCTCTGTCAAATTTAACAATACCCTTTCAAATTCCTTCTCTATTTACTCTGGCGTCCCCCAGGTCAGCATCTTAGGCCCTGTCCTCTTCAACCTCTATTTTCACGACATACCTCAAAACCTATCTACTAAAACAGTACTTTTTGCAGATGACCTTGTCATACTCCTCCAAACATCTTTGCTAGACTCGGGCTCCAGAAAACTACAAATCCCCTCAATGATATTGAAAATTGGGCTAAAAAATGGAGAATCAGCATAAACCCTACCAAATCCACAACCATTCCCTTCAGCCTTAAAACCAAACATTCCCTCAACCACTCCTTCTTTCTCAATGGCACCAAATACCTATCCAACAAACCACACCATACCTAGGCCTTATCCTTGATTCCAAATTATCATGGAAACCTCACATAGCCCACATTTACCTTCAGAATCAACAACAAAATAAAACAACTCTTCCCTCTTATCAACAGAAAATCTCCCATATCCCTTAGCACCAAAAGACTCGTCAATCTATCCTTAATCCACCCCATATGGTCGTACTCATGCGCCATATGGGGATCCAGAGCCTATTCCTACTCCAACAAAATACAAACCAAACCAAATTCTCTGTTTAATATCAAAATCCCCCTGGTACCTTTGCAACTCAGTTATCCACAAAGACCTTGAAATTCCCCTAATCCCTGCCATAATTCATAAATCTACCAAGTCCCTAATAAATAGCTCCATCAACCATCCAAATCCCACCATTGAGCTATTCTACAGTAACCCACCCCCTCCTTCACAAAATCGCAGACTCCCAATTGACATCATCCTCCCCCTAAATCACTCTGGAATTACCTAACTCTAGCCCCTCCTACCAACTGGCACTACATACTCCCTAAATATCCGTTCTTCCCATCTTCCCCCATAACATCCTTAACGCTTCAGACATGTAGTTTCCCCAATGACCAGATTGATCGCTAACATCATGCCGGCTTATATGTTAATATGCGGTAAACAAGTTAATCTGCTTCTCTCGTCTCTAACTTCGAATGACAAGGGTCACATCCAAGACCACAAGTTTACATGTGAAATATTTACAAATTGTAAATACCTTGTTATTTGTTTAATTTTTAACAATTGTAAATACTGTTATTATTATTATCACAACTGTAAAGTCTCTGGACTAAAAGTTAACTTAATAAATAAAAATAAAAAAAGCTTGAATCTTAACAATTTTAGTACATTTAATGGATATAATAAAAGTTGCTGTCATGAGAAAAAATACTTAATAATAATGTTTGGAAATTATTTTACAAATTATAAAATAATACTTTTGTTTTAAATGTTGTCATAGGTTTACTTGTATTTACAAATCTTTTTACATATTAGTTAATTAAAACCTGCATGAACAGTCTAAACAATATTAGATAATTTCAATATTATACAAACCTGCATGTCATCCCATCGTAGACACGCCCACATAATTCGAAACTGCAGTGCAGCAGCAGCAAGCGATTTCAAATTTACTGTTCGGTATAGCCAGCAGGTTTTAAATAATGGTCTAGAGCATGGATATGGCCAAACTTGATGATTTGCCTATCATAAAAATAATAAAGTTATGAGAAGAGAAAATTATTTAAATAAACTTGTGCACTCACTTCAAATAAATGCATTTTTTTCATTTATGGATTACTAGTATTACACTTTAGCATATGATTTCTATATTAGGTATCCAATATAATTATACCTTTGCCAAATGATGATAACCGTTTACAGGTATTCTCCCTCCATGCCGAGCTAATTTTCGCAATTCATGTTGCGGAAGTATTAACATATTACGACGTTTACTTCTTGTTTGGAATGTAGAACATAATGGGTACTTTACTGGAGTCCTTTTCTTTCTTCTATCTGCTAGAGAAACAGTTAATTTCTTTAAATACACCCGTCCTTTGGTTGATATACACGAATAAACTCGTTTGGTAACTTCTTCTGTTTTCACTGTTTCTGTCTGAGCATTACTCATTTCTTTGGAAAATGTTTGTTTCACATCACCATTTGCTTCTACTTTGGTTGTTAAGGAAGAAAGTTCAGAAGCTGTCTTTACTTTTGATGTTAAAAGAGAATTCAGGAGTAAACCACTGAAACATTAAATGAGAGACATAAAATGTAATCATACATCACAATTCATTAAAATTAATTATTTAATTTGAAAGAACTATTATAATAACTTTTATATAAATTCATAAGTAATAATACATGATTTATATTTAATTCGTAAGCATTGAAATTATAAATAAGGAGTTATCTTGGAGATGTTCTCAGCCACAAAAATAATGTAGCTAAATAATTCCCTGCGGGTTCTCACTTCGCAAAAGAAGACTAAAAAATTTTTGGAGCTGATAAAAAAACCTAGAGGGATCATTTAATGTAAAATTGTTGTTCCTCTCCCTTCTATCAGTGAGTGTACTAGGTGTGAATTTGACAAATTAGTACAGAAACTTGAAAAGAAAATTTTGCCAAAAGTAGTAAACATGAAAAAATCAAAATAATTAGTTTGCTACCTGAATGATTCAGAAAATTGACCTTTTCTTTCTTTATACACTTAAAAATTTTTTTTAAAAAAAAAACAGACTACAGTGTTGTAACAAAATAGTAATAAAGTGTTAAATAAGAGTTATTTTTAAAAAACAACCCAAAATGTTTATATATCATGATTTATATATATTATAAATTATAAGAAATAAATTTCAGTCTGAGAGTCTATTCAGATTTTTACTAATCTTTTCCCAGTTTTTGCTGTGTGTTTTAGCATCAAAAAGTTATTTAACTTATTGCTAACCTCTGAAAACACCAATAACACAAGACCCTCACAATCAAAATATCTGCTAAAATCCAAAGATGTAATAATAAAATTGTAAAAAAATATTGTTCCGTACTCCCAGATATATATATAAACAGGAAATGCTCTATCATAAACAAAATAAAATCTATTGAAAGAAAAGCCTTCTCCATTGGTCCTCAATGAGACAAAAAGTCCACAATTGTCAGTAAACCATTTATTTAACAGAGCTTTCAGCCCATTTTGGTCATACTCATCTGAACAATGTACATTACAAAATAAAAACCCAAAACATAAATTTTCACTCTTAGCTCTATTTGAAATTGCTCTGTTACCTTTACCAAGTGAACACTATTGTGTAAAGCTACCAGAGCAGATGTGAGATTGAATAGAGTAAATAGTGAAAGTTTTTGTTTTTATTTTGTAGTGTATGTTGTAATGGACCGAAAGCTCCTGTTTTGTGAAATAAATGGTTGACCGACAATTGTGGACTTTTTTATCTCATTGAGGGCCTATAAGAGGGCTTTCCTTTTAATCAACAATATATAATAAATTGGTCCAAATAGGCCTGAAGAAGGTCTAAACTGTGAGTGAACTTTAGTGTCCTACCAGCATGAATTTCAGACCTTCTCTCCTAATGAAGGGGGTTCAGACTCTCGAAAATTTGTAATCTTCGCTCTCCTCGGCTAGACTAGAGCAACTATTGATTTTTGGTATAACTACTTCGCTCTCCTCGGCCAGACTACAGCAACTATTGATTTTTGGTATAACTACTTCGCTCTCCTCGGCCAGACTAGACCAACTATTGATTTTTGGTATAACTAATTCGCTCTCTCTCTTTTCTGTCTAAATGTGTTATTTAATTTGACCTCAAGTGTTATACCATATTTCACCGACTATAAGAAACACTTTTTTCTTCAAAAAATTGCCTCCATAATTCAGGTGCATCTTATACTCAAAATTAATATAAAAAAGTCCAGTGTTTGATTTAAAATTCCTGCCAGTCTTAAAAATGGCCATATATTCGGCACCACGAGAAACCTATATCCAGCAACATTGGATTGAAATGGCAGCAGCAGTGAACCGATGCAACAAACGAAGGGTTGGATGGATGAGGCTGGTATGAAATTATGCATTAACAGTGTGGGAGAGAGGGAAAGGTGCTTTATTGAAGAAGAGTTCACTTCCTGTGCTAGATCACTTTAGTAGTCATTTGAAAAATTCTGGGAAAGAGAAATTGAGACAGGGAAATACTTGCTGTTATTCTGGGAGGACTTACTTCACAATTGCAATCTCTTGATGTCTCATTAAATAAACCATTTAAAGTGTATATGAGAGAGGAATGGAACAAATGGATGATGGATGAAATCCAACATGAATTCATTCCAAAATGAGCTTTAAAATGACCTAAAATTAAACAGGTGTGTCAGCTCATAAAACAGTCATCTTTCAAGAAGTGCAGCAATTATGAACATTATATAGATGAAGAGAACAATGATGATGAGGGTGATGATGATGATGAAGAGGAAGAAGAAAATTCAGATGACGATTTTAAGGGATTTTAAAGGTCAGTTCAGTTTTATAAACTAATAATTTATTTTTAGTCTTGCTTTGTTATTTTTTAAAAAATTGCTTAAAAATTAAGGTGCATCTTATAGTGTATATAATTGAAATCATTGGCATGGAAAGGAAAGAAATATAGATTGTGGTTTACCTGAAAAAAGAAGCTTGATGTAGCAACTTGGGACAGGATTTTCTTCAAATTTTCCTTCCTGAAGAAGGCTCAGAGCCTCCGAAAATTTGAAGACTACCCTTCTGTCCTGAGTGGCTACACCAAGCTTGAATTTCAGGTAAGTCACAAACTCTCTTTCCTTTCCTTTCCATAATTTTTGTTGTTGTGACCTTTCTACGAGAGCGGGCTGTTGGGTGTTGATTGTTTCTGTCTTATTTCACATAAAACTATTTGGTCCAACACTTTCAATATGAACTAAATTATTACATAATTTATGACAGTTACAAAACATACAAACCTTGTTGGTTCCTCTACGTCTTTCTTGACTTTGTTGTTGTTATCAGTTGTTTTGCTTTCACCAGTATGCACATTTTGAATTTTTCCATCTATAATATGAAATTTCTGATGTGTGGTTACAGTAGTTGTTGTTTTAATTACTTCTGTAGTTGTCACAGTTACATCCTTTACTACTCCAGATGATGCCTAAAATAAAAGAAGTTGATCATATTATAGTCCAATATGTATTAAAATAATTATTTTCTCAGTAAATAACAGGCTAAACAAGCTTTTATTCCAATCGGAAAAATATTGTACTGATATTTCCAAAAATTGGAATTACATATTCTATGTAATATGGTTGCCATTATTCACTCTAAGGTAAACCTGAGAATTAATATTGGATACTAAATTTGACATTTCAAATTTCCTTGGGAAACAGATTAGTCAAGACATCATGTTAGCCAACTTCACACAGTTGACCTCAATTTCAACAGAAAAAAGTTTGTAAATGTAAGGATTTGTTAAGAAAAGATTCTTAGACTTAAATACTCCTATAGAGCTGTCTATCAATAAGTTTCAACCAGTTTTCAAAACTTCAAAAAGAATGATTTTAATAAGGAATGTCAGTGTAAGATTGATTTAATATATATATAAAACTACTTTAACAGAAATAATGACATCCTACTGAATAACACTCAGTTTTATAAAAATAGTTTGCCAAAGTTCAAATTATATGTAAGCGGTTATATTGCTGGTAATATTAGTGTGACTTTACACATACATGATCAGAAGGTACTTGTTCTTCAGCATCTTCCTCATAACCATCTTTTGCATCTGAACAAGTAGACACTTCTACTTCATTACAATCTTCAGCTGTGCTGGTTGTGATCTCCACTTCCTCATATGGAGCAGTTATGGCGGAAACTTCCACTTCATTATACATGGCAGGAGTTGGAACACAATGCACGTCATCTCCCATTTGATTTTCTGGAACTTGCTCATCAGATAAAGATGGTTGATTATTCTGTGATTCACGATTGGTGTCACATCCTTCTTTAGTCTCAGAATTGTCATTTTCACTTTTATTAGATTTGCATTTAATGATTGGGGTTGCAACTTTAGCTTCATCCTCGGTAGTTGTATTAACCGCAATAGCAGATTCCAGATCTTTTCTAATTGCATCCATGTTTTCTTCTCCTGATACTATCAACAAAAGTAATAACGATTAGAAGAAATATGGACACAGATAAGAACTTTTTGAAATGTGATGTTACAGATGAATGAAGATTAAAAGGGATAGATAAAATAAGGAATATGAAAGTTTTAGAAAAACTCAGAAATGGAAGAAGTCTTTCAAAAAGTTATAAAAACAGTTGTCTGAATGTGAAAAGATGCAGGCATTGTTGTTAATATATTAATATAAACATTTTATTTCATCAACACTATTTTAGAAATCAAAAGTTATATGGGTGATAAAACATGGAAATTCAATATATATAAATTAAAAACACCAGCCAGAAAAGTTTATTACCATATTTAAAACATAATATTTACCAGAATGTTTCATCCCTGATTGGGACCTCTTCAGGTGTACAATTACAATATAATTTAATTATAATTTATTGTTTAATTTAGATTAACTAATTTCTAATGTGTTTTGCACACACACATTACGACCACAATATGATTACATGTTAGAAATTAGTTAATCTAATTTTTCTTACAATTAATTATAACTGAATTGAATAGTAATTGTCACCTGAAAAGGTCCCAATCAAGGATGAAAGACTGTGTCTATTAAATATTGTTTTAAATATGATAAAGTTTTTCTGACAAAAAGACTGGTGTTTTAACATTTGATTTAAAAATAAGTCAGATTATTAAAATTGTCAATACAATATAAGATTAATTTGTAATTTGAATACATAGTTTCTGTACCTTCATCGCCACCAGAAACTGCAGTTGATGATTTTGTAGTTTCATTAGCTGTAGACACATTATTCACCAAATTGTTGGTGGTATGACTGTTTGCTTTCCTCAGTAAAATTAAAAGTTCTTTTCTCACTCTAGCTTTTTGCAAGCACAAAGGTGAATAGCATGTTGGTGTCAGCACATTATTACCACTTGGTTTATTACCAGATGCTGCACAATCTTGTGAGTAACAAACAAAAGTCTTCCCAAGTCTAGTAAGTTTAGCATACTGGGCTCTGAACATGGCTATCTTTTTTGAAATGTTATTTAAAAGGTCTTTTCCTATAATGGCTGATCCCTGAGCATTGTTGGGAACACAAAGTTTCCCTAAAACAATTGATGGAAGAAGATGCTCGACCCCATTTTCACTTTCTGCATCACTTTGATCATTTTCAATATCCACTTCAGCTTCCGCATCAGCCAACTTCCCATCCCCATTTGCAATAGGCTTAGCTAAATCTTTGTTGGCCTAAAAGTAAAAACAAAATAACTTCACCTTCAAAATATAAAGTACAAGCAAGCACAAATACTTTATTAATGTATGAACAAGTTCAGCATACTACAAAACTAATAAACATAGATTCTAACAGAGATGCTCCACAAATTGAAAACAATTGCCATAACATATTTATCAGGAGATGGCCAACATTTAATCCTATAAAATGTACTTACAATTTCAGATAAAATATAATAGAAATGAAATATTTTTTAAAAAAAATATTTACCTTGCATTAAGGCAATAATTAATAGGTAAGTAATAGCTAATGAAACATTATGCAATAAAGGGGGGTGGGGGAGGAAACTTACACTTTGTGATAATTTTCTTTCTTCCAACAATTTAAGGTGAAGTCTTCTGGCTAAGAACTCATCCAACCTGGATTTCTTTGCAATTTTGGGATAGTGTAACCGTCCTGGTGAAGTGAGTGCCTTGGTGATATTGATTTCTTCAAATTTTGAGATAGGAGGGAAAACTCTCAAATTCCTCAGGGCAGCTTAACATAAAAAAAGGAATTACTAACAGAGTTGAAGTCAAAGCATCAAGAATACAAAGAATAATACAGTACAGCAAATGTTTTACAAAAAAGTAATAAAAAAGACAGAACTAAATACTGAAAAAAGCCCAACAATTATTGATTTTGTTGTGTTGGAATGCTTAGGCATAATAGTTATTCACTTGGGTAGAACAAAACTACAACACTTTACAACTAAAGGTTGAAATGAAAGGACAGAGCTAACCTCCTTTGTCATCCTGTTCTTCTTTAATAGCAGGTTTAATGTCAACAGAGGACTTATCATCAGTTATTTCTTTTTTAATTTGGTGAGATTTATCTATACAATTGTTTTCCTTGTCAGAAGGTTCTGTTTTCACATTTACAGAATTGGCCAAAGTATTTGTGTTTTCCAAGGCATTATTATTCAAGCCGCTTTCTCTCTTAATGCTGTTCTTAAACAAATTATTTTTTTCATCTTCTGCACTCTTTTTAAGCAAAAACTTGTATGTATTTGGGTCAACTGCTAAAATTTTTATGCCCTTATCATCTATAACAGAATTAATCAGGCAATGTATAATTAAAATACAATGAAAGCATTTAGGAATTTAGTAGTTTATTACAAAAATAAGGTAAAGTTTGGCATAGTTTACCTTGAACTTGAACCATTATCTTCTGAGGACCAGCACGTAATCCTACAGTTCTACAATCCAGCAACTTGTATTTTCGTGTTGATGGGAGCCATAACCAACCCCACTGTCCATGAACTCGATATTCTTCACCTTTTTGTTTCCACACCTAACAATGAAAACAGGTTAATTACTTTTAACTGAATGAAAATGAAATGAAAAGAAAAGAAATACCAAACTGATTGTAACATTTTGCAAGTTTCAACTCATGTTTGTTATATTTTGAGTTTTTTAGAACATTCAATTTAAGGAACGTATGGAAACAACTTTATGGTTATATAAATTGTTATTGGTTGTGAATATTTTTATATATAACATCAGAATAAATTAATATGCAATAGTTTGCAGAATAATTAATTGTATATGCAAAATTTGAACAATGTACACATTACACTGCCACAATGTATCAAATACAGAAATTGGATGGTT
The DNA here is from genome assembly GCA_037074705.1 of Zhengitettix transpicula. Classification (NCBI taxonomy): domain Eukaryota; kingdom Metazoa; phylum Arthropoda; class Insecta; order Orthoptera; family Tetrigidae; genus Zhengitettix; species Zhengitettix transpicula. The sequence goes on from CM073596.1 coordinate 48,884,002, forward strand.
CACAAAGTGTGACAATTATTACATATTTATTTTTACCTGGTGTTTTAGCCCAAGAGTATATTTCACAAAGTTATATGTGAGCCTATTTCGCTCTTCTTCTTCATCTTTATCTTTCTTGTCTTTCTTTTCTTGTCTTTTTCTTTCCTCCCTTTCAGCTGCAGTTAACCTCTGTAGTTTCACATGACCTATAATAACAAATGGAAGTATGGATAATGAAAAGCTTTTTTCTTTGCACCAACAAATTTTAAAAAAACTGATTCCAATAATCCAGAAACATGGCTCTATCAAAAAGCAGAATAACTTTTTATGGATAAAAACATTAATATATTCATATTTTATTCACAATGACAGGATCTTCAAACAAAACAATGAGATAAACTATTTTAATGTGAATAAATAAACATTCAATGATGTCGCTTTTCTTGAAGTAACACATTCTAGGTTCTGATTTCATAATTTTAACTTCAAAATTATAATAAATTATAGCTTGTCATCTACATTAAAGAAAACAGTTAAAACATACCCAGTGCTTCATGCCAAACACTCGCAAAAACAACTGGCTTTATACAAGCCTGCAAAACAATTAGTGCACGAGCAAAGTCTCTTGGGACAACACATGAACTAACAGCTGTAATCCATGGTTTCCTGAGCAATGGCCAGTTGGGATGCATAAATGATGCCTGAATGCTCGATTCCAATTGCAACATTGTCTGTCGAAGAGTGCTGACTAAAATTGCTCTTCCACCTGAAAAGTAAAGTGTCTAATTATTTGAATTATACATACACACACACACAGGTATATATATATATATGTATATTGGTATGGAAAGGATAGAGAGATAGGTTGTGGCTTACCTGAAAGTGAAGTATGGCGACACCGTACTTCACTTTCAGGTAAGCCACAACCTATCTCTCTATCCTTTCCATACCAATATTTTTGACAAGGTCACATTCTCACTATTACAATATATATATGTATATATATATATATGTGTGTATATATATATATATATATGTGTGTATATATATATATATATATATATATATATATATATATATATATATATATATATATATATATTGTAATAGTGAGAATGTGACATTGTCAAAAATATTGGTATGGAAAGGATAGAGAGATAGGTTGTGGCTTACCTGAAAGTGAAGTGCGGTGTCGCCATGAGGAACTTCAGGAAGGAGGCTGAGAGCCTCCGAAAATTTGAAGAACAACCTTCAGTTCCTCATGGCGACACCGCACTTCACTTTCAGGTAAGCCACAACCTATCTCTCTATCCTTTCCATATCATTATATATATATTAGTAAGGATTTGACATTGTCAAAAATAATTGCGATATTGGTATGGAAAGGAAAGAGAGAGACAGAGATAGCTTGTGGATTACCTGAATGTGAAGTACGGTGTCACCATGAAGGAGGCTGAGAGCCTCCGAAAATTTGAAGAACAACCTTCAGTTCCTTATGGTGACACCACACTTCACTTTCAGGTAAGCCACAACCTATCTCTCTTTCCTTTCCAAACCAATATTGCAATTATATATATATAAACACACACACACAAAGAAACTCTACAGAAATATTTAATTTGAAAAAACAAAGACAATATTCTAATGAAGAAGAGTTTCATTAACATCTCACCATACAGAGAACCAATCCACTTGAATTCAGATGCTATGGTCAATGAGAACTTGTGAGACAAATGTCTCTTCTTATCTCTTTCTTCATTGCGTTGTGGTTTATTTAAAGCTGCTATGTTAGTACTATATTGGTTACTGTAATTTTTGAATGCATTTTCCGTTCCAAGTTTAAAGACAAATGTTCCTGCAGAGTACAGAGTTAAGAATAAAATTAATGCCAATTACTTGCAAATAAGTTTATATTATTTATATTTATATGGCTGAAATAAGTGAATAGCTCATTTCACGAACATAAATTTTCAATCAGAAGAAATCATTAAGCACAAACAAATCACATTACTAAAAAAAGGCTTCATTTATATGAAGATAAATAAAAGTTGTAGGTAATTGAGGAAGAATTATTGAAGCTATTTATTACCTGTAGCTATTTGTTGAGCCTTCAAACGTGTAATTCGTGTTCCATCAGTTGCTATATCTTTTTCTAATTCTTTGCGATCAATCTGTAACTTGTCCAATTCTGCCTTGGTGAGGCCAGGATTACTTCGTCTCTTTAAATCATCCATATTAAATGTTCGTGGCTGAAGAGAACCTGTTTTTGACCTTGTCACAATTGTATGTTTTTTACCTGGAATGTAATAAAAAATATTCATTTAAATTAAATATATGATTGAAACAATTAATAACATGTGGAAAGGAAAATATAATCACAAAATAAAATTTTATTTTAGAATATTCCACTTAAATGCTCATACCATCTTTACCAATTCTTGTACATTCTTCACCCTCCCTATCAGAATCTAAATCTAAATCGTCGTCATCAGGATCAGACATTGATAGAGATGAAGATGAAGTTTTCACTGCAACAGAAACACATGGCACAGATTTATTTAAGCAAATAGATTTCAAATATGAAATTATTACAGATTTTTGAAGAGTGAATTTGTTCACAGGTTCACAGTGCTGAAACAATTTAGGGAAAAAATGGCCCAGAAACAATTGAATAGGTAGTAGGAAAACACTATACTTCATAGTGGTGGGGATATGTACCGATTTTATGATAGTTTTCCTGTTAGTTTAAGATGTATGTATAGGTATATATGTGTGTGTGACAAAAGTTCAGGTTATATACTCTTTTATTGTCAATGGTAGTAGTCCAAGTTGAAACAATTTTCGTGTTATCTGCTATAATTTAATTTTGTGAATGTGAATTTGAAGACTTACGATGGTAGAAGTATTTTTTGTAGTAATGAAACTGAAAAAATTTGGAAGTAAAGGTAATTTTTTTAAAAATATATAATTCTATATTAGGCAGCCGTCACAATATAACAAAAGGAAACAGGGTTGGCACACACAAATCAAAATTTTCATTGGGTCAATAACAGCATGAGAAGCTAGATTATGGCCTTTACATAAATTAAATATTTTTACTAATTGTTCACAGAATTTAGTTCAATTGATTGTTGTTAGTATGCGCATGTTAGCATTTTTACCTTTAACATCCTGAAATATTGGATCATCATCTAAAATAATTTCCATTATATTTACAATTCCATATTGAGGATTACCTGTTGCAGTCGTTGTCATAGTAGTCGTTGTTGTAGTAGTTGTTTCTGTTACATGTTCATTCATATCGCTCAAGAAACTTTTAGTTTCAACAATAGTAGACGTACTATTCGTGACACTTTCTGTTGTTTCCTAGAAAGAAAACCACAACTTTAAAAAATTCAAACAAGTAATATGTAAAAATAAGATTTTTAATATGCATAACACAATTCTGAGTCAAATGAAATGGATACAAGTACTCAAGATTATATATAACATTAACATGGTATTATCAGCAATTTAATTGTTCCAAATTTTTCATAAGTAAAATGCTACATCTTTGCATGGATCTTGAGCCACCTTACCTGACAAGATTCAATAAGTAAAATTAAGTTTCCAATGAAATAATTAAAATATTTCACTATATACAAATGCCACCAAATAGTTTTTTAGTACTTTATATGAATATAAGATTTGTTACTTAATAACTTGATTATTCATCAATGATTCCATTGTCTCAGATTAAATAACTTGTGAACCTATTTTAAATAATCTAACATTGGCAACTTAATGCTCATCTTACCTTTTATTTATAATTGTAATTTATTATTGTGTTCACCTCAGAGAGTGTAATGCACAATACTTTCTTAAATAACTTCTAATAAATAAAATTACAGCTTATAGATACTAGAATAAGACACCTACAATTGCCAATGGAGAGCCTCTAGATGCTGCTTCAAAATCTTTGGTGGAGGGACTAGTAAGTGATGCAGAGGGCATGTCTTCAAAGTCTTCATGGAGACGACGAACTTGTTCTTCAGCTTCTTGGCGTTCTCGTTCCAATTGTTCCTCATGTTCTTTAGCTTTTCTTTCTATCCTTTCTTTCTGTATTTTTAGTAATGTTGCTGAATTATAGAAAAGTAAAGGTAAATTTATGTGTATCTTCTTATAAATAGGACAAACTTTAATTTAATAAATACAAACATGTTGAATTAATTGAATTACTTATAAGCTTAAATCTGAAAAAATTAGTCAGTTATAAAGCTGTTTTCCATAAATAGAAAACAGCCATGAGAATACTAAAATAAAAATTAACTGATTCACAGAAACATCAAATACATCAAATACAAATGCAGAACAAAAACCAATATAAAACAAGATGGTACACTACAAAAACAAGAAATTTTGTTTATATAACAGTCCAGTGAGCCAGAAACCCATTACATATTTTTCTTCCAATTTTATTGAGTCTAATGGAAAAACAAAATCACTAATAATAAAAATTATAAATTAAATGTAATCTACAGAGAATACAGAAATAACTTCCCTTCACAAACATGCTAATTTTTATGTACTGATATCACATGTAAAAACTAGTTTGAATCATACAAAGATATGTTTAATAATTATTATGATATAAATAAATCAATATTTCAAAAAACTATACATGAGAAACCTGTCACAATACTGTTAAAAAATAAAATACATTTAAGTAAACAAAATATATTACCATTTTCAACTTCAAGATATGACTTCTTATTGCCTTTAGCTTGATTGGTTATTTTCTCTGTAATTTCCATTTGTCGAATAATTTCATCTTTGAAGTCCCCAATCTCTCTGGCAAGTGCAACTTCCATATTGGTTCTATCTAGACATTCAAGAAGTTCTTCCAATTGAGAAGGTGTGCTATAGTACCACACTTCCCCATCTTCATTTTCACTGTGAAGTACATACAAAATTATGACAATTTATTATAACAAAATAATTATAACAGACAAAAATAAAAAAATATGAATACAAAATATAAACTCTGAGACTTCATGGTATATACATTAATGAATAGAGGAGGAATAACTTAATATGATTATTAATTAATGAAACTGTAGAATATCTTCTTTATGTTGAAGCTAAATTTGGATTATTTAGTTTCAAATGATGCAACATACCATATGTAAAGAACTTTCAATTTGGTAACATTGGATTTTGGATAGTGAGGAAAGATAGAAACAAATAGGAGAAAGGTATGAATATACTTTTTATGTGAATGCATATGCTCAGGCATAGAATGACAAACAAAAGAACAGCATATGTTCAATGCATGGAGAAAGAAGGAAAGACTGAAAATATTTGGCCAGGACGGGACCTGAAACTGCAATAATCTTTTCCTGAGCACAATTGTCAAAAATCTTCAAAGGCTTTCTCTGAATATAAGTGACATTTTAATATAAATTCCGTATAAATAAAACCTAACAATACACATTCTCTGAAAAAATACACAAACAATTCAGAGAGAACAATGATATACTAGATAGTGCAGCACAGCAGCTAATACCAAGATCAGTGGTTCAAAACTTTTAAAGGCACAGAACACTCAACAAATCTCTTTTATTTTATTGAACCCTATATTCATTTATAACAAATGAAAGACTGAAATTTTAAATAAGTATAAAAAACCTTTATTGGGAATATTTCAAACAAAGTTAATGTTAAGAATGACAACACACATTATTTTCAAGGGACTAAGTTCCCTTCCTCAGGACAGAAGAACTTAACATTGTGCCAGACTGGCCACACTGTTGAATTCAAAGCCTGGTGCACCAGCTGATAGACAGTAATAATCAACACCTCTGTCCTGCTTTCTATATTGGCCAACAAAAAACCTCTTCCTGAACACATTGCTAACCACTGCAACATTGTCAAATTGTCTAAAACCCGATTCTTAATACCTACTCATTCCCGAAGCCACAAACCAATAATTTTGACTGACACTTCTCACTGATCCTCTTCAATACTTATCAGATGCTGAACTCCATCTTTGGGAACTCTCTTACCAACAAATTCATAAAGTCCAGTCAAAGTACTGGACTCAATATTCTCCAACTTTCCCCAAACTCACTCACTAACTTACCTTACATTTTATCTCCCACCTATAGTTAGTCAGTGTGTATTGTGTATGTAATATACATGTTTATACATACAAATGTACAGGTCATGAGATGTAGTAAGTCATGTCCAAATAAGATACGCAAGTTAAGGATAAGTTTACATCAAGTAACTCATTCGTAAAAGTAATGAGATAAGTAAAAAAACTACGGCACTGTCTATAATACCCATTCCTAAGAATATATTGCATGTTTTTAAGAAGGATAGTGGCATTATTCAGGATCTAGGGAAGAGGTTATTACAAACTGATGACAATGCCCCTCTTCACCTTCTTCTACTGTGCAGCTGCAGCTGATACGACTTTCTATCTCACAACCTATATGTATGTATTAGTTATGGACTGTGAGATTGTTGCAGTGTAACAGCTGGTGCAGCAGGGTTTGAATTTGACACTGTACAGCTGAAGGTCAGTCAGTACTTCTACCAGAGAAAATTTGACGCAATAAATTTGAGGCCAGCTGTTGTTTAAGGTATCAGAACTGCTATATATATTTATTTGGATACAATTCGTGGCCGGCCTGCACGCAATTCAGACCTTCTCTCTGACGAAGGGTGCTCAGGCCCTCGAAAATTTGTGGTATTCCCTCACTGCTGCCAGCCTGGACCAACTATTGATTTCATGTACATCAACTTCACTGTCTCTCTTTCCTACCTATGTGTATGACACTTAAGGAAAATGTCCAACTTCACCGCCTCTCTTTCCTATCCAAATGTGTTATATGTATAACATAAGAGCACAGGAATACATACACAAAAATTCTTCTTCCCAAGAACCAGTATTTCCTGCCATGCCGATCAAAGCCAAGATGTTCTTGTCTGCAGAGAAGTCCTGACTTTTCAACGTCAGGTATACAGTCAACAACACCTGATACCTAAAGATAGAAGTAAACATTAAACAAGAGGCACAAATATTAAAGTAAGCATTTCACAAACTAATATTCCCAAAAACATTTGGAAAAACAAGCCTCAATAATTAAACATGTGAGACCAAGTGTCACTTACGACACCCAGAAACATGTGAGACCATGTGTCACTTACAGACACCCAGAGTAAATGTTAAGATTATGGAATTTTCTCATGCTTAATTCACTGTTCTACATTTCAATACTACTGGATAACGGAAAAGCTAATTACAACAAATGCCCCACATAATTTTAAAAATAGAAAAATTTTCTATTACTAAAGTACTTGTCAAATAATTACACAGTTATAATTTGATATATTAATATTCGAGATCTGATATACAGGACTTAATACTTGGCATCGCTTTTGCACAAACTTTATAAAAACATATTGTGTGAGAAATGGGAGAAATATTTACAAAATATACTTAAGTGGACTTAGTATTACACTTATGAAAAATGGAATTTTACATGGGATATATAACCAGCATATGAACAAGAAAAAAAAGAGTAGAACTTCTCTCCAATTACATTAAAAAATGTAATTGGTCATATTAATGCAGAAACTTAAATGGATTAATCAGTAATGATGTTCTAACGACTGATATCTTGAATGGATCTTAATAATGAAGTACCCTTGTAACAGACTTAATTTAATGGCGATATTCATTACAACATATGTCAATCATAAATTGTTCGGGAGCTTTCAGTAATTATAGCCATATTCATCTGAAATTAACTCCTTCGTTTCTATATATAAAAAGTATTCTGACAACATTGTCCGCTGTCTGTTCATGTACATACAGACGGCGTATGATCTTGTCATGCTAAATACTTTTTATATATAATTTCATATAATATATAATGAATATGGCTGTAAGAGCTGCGGACAGTCCACAGTCGGCCGGTGTACGGAAAGGTGTAACATTCCTTCCTGAAGAAGGAGGCTGAGAGCCTCCGAAAATTTGAAGAACAACCTTCGGTTCCTTATGGCGACACCGCACTTCACTTTCAAGTAAGCCACAACCTATCTCTCTTTCCTTTCCATACCAATATTGCAATTATTTTTGGCAATGTCACATCCTCACTATATATATATATATATATATATATATAATTGCAATATAATCGCCATAAGGAACTAAAGGTTGTTCTTCAAATTTTCGGAGGCTCTCAGCCTCCTTCATGGCGACACTGTACTTCACATTCAGGTAATCCACAAGCTATCTCTATACCTCTTTCCATTCCATATCAATATTGCAATTATTTTTGACAATGTCATATCCTTACTAATATCATATATATAATAAGTTTTATAAAAACATGAATTATCATAACCCAACTCATTAAGGACTTTGATGATCTTCGACTATGCAGGAGACTTCCTTAAAATATTATTTGAGCTTACCATTGCAGAAATGAGGTAAAATTGAAGTTTGAGAATATTATAAAAAAATAGTTTTCAAAAATGGTACCTTATGAGCTTTACAAACACCACACTGCCAATCTTCTTCAGGCACATCTTCCATTGGGGGTTCAACACATTCCAAATGAAAGACTGCAGGGCAAGTCTCACAACACAACAAATCACCAAGCCTATGGCACATACGACAGTGATCATCATAATGAATGTTTCCTAAAAACAAAGAAACCACACATTTGTACATGGACAGGGCATCACATAAACTTCCTTTTACAAACATTGCAATTATTTGTTAAAAATACATATAAGGTGTAAATACACTAATAGAACACATTTTAAAAATTCCAAATGGAGCATAAATATTTTCTAATTAATAAATATTTCAAAATGACAATTACATTATATTTTTAGAGCCTAAGATTATAAATATTATTCATCTAGGAGCAACATATTAAGCATTACAATAAAAAAAATACACTCCAAATATAACCATAGAACAGTATTTACTTTTGTAAATTGTAAATATGTAATAATGAACACAATAGACAGCTTGTGATACAGCTTTATAATTAGGTGCTAGGGAATGAATTATTGTACTTTCAAATTTACTTATAATTAACTACATCTAAGATAACTGAATTTTACAATTAAATAAAGTTATTACAAATTTTAAAATTCAAATAAACAAGTCACAAATACAAGTGCAATAAAAAAAATTAAATTTTCATTCTTTATACCAGGGGTTGCTAAAGCAATATCTTGAGCAAATGAAGTTAAATATGGATTTCCGATGGGAATTAAGGTAAACTCAAATTTTGATTAAAAATATCCTACGTATGTAAATAAATGTGTATATATATGTGTGTATATATATATATATATATATATATATATATATATATATATACACACACACATATACATATATATAAATATATATAATTAAAACAATTAGTTTGGAAAAGGAAAAAAGGTGGAGGCTTACCTGAAACTGCAGGTCAGTGTCACCACTTGGGACAGAAGGAAGTTCTTCAAATTTTCAGAGGTATTAGCTACCTTCTTCAGGAGAAAGTTAAATTCCATGTGCCAGCTGGTCATTAAGTAACTTCTTTCTCCTGAAGAAGAAGGCTAACACCTCCAAAAATTTGAAAATCTTCCCCCTGTCCTAAGTGGATACACCACACTTCACTTTCAGGTAAGCCACAACCTATCTCTCTGTCCTTTCCATACCAATATTGCAATTATTTTTGACATTGTCACATCCTTACTATTATATATATATATATATATATATATATATATATGGATAGGAAAGAGACAGTGAAGTAGACTCACCCTGAAATCAACAGTTCGTCCAGTCGGCTGAACAATAAAAATATTTCAAATTTTCACAGGCCTGAGCTCTCTTTGTCAGAAAGAAGGCCTGAACTCCATGCCACCCAGGCACAAATTGTGTTTAAACCAATGTTATTAATTAATATTACCCTATATATATAATCTTACATATATTAATAAAAGTAAATTTAGATATCGTCAATAAAGCTAAAACAAAGAGACTAAAAATCAATTTTGTGGTGGTCAATAAAGTTTTGAAAGAATTTTATGGATTCAATAAGTTTGGGTGCCCCTTGTTACAGTGAATGCTTCAATATAGACAATAAATCTAATGTGTTTCTGTTTCACTCGAGTATTAATGTTCTTTTAAATTTGTATAAATATTCAAAAATATAAATTTCATAAAGAATCACTCATCATTAAGCAAACAAGAATTTTTTTATATAGCTAGAAATTAGTTAAAGCAAATAAAAAAATTGGGGTCCTACCAAAACAGTATGTATAAACTTTCTACAAAACAGTAAGATCAAATAATCAACAAATTCTTTACTTAAAAAATTCAATGTATTGTGTTCTTTTAATCAACTATAACATGAAATTGTTCAAATAATTTAGTGAAATTACTCAATATTGTAATATTAATTAAAAATATTGGTTTAAACACATAATTTGGATATCCCATAAAAAAATGTGTAACAACCTCACACAAATATTATTCCTAAACAATATAATTAATATAAAATATAATTTAAAGTCAATATCTCAAGAAAACATTAGTAAAGCTATAGTATCAAACATAAACAAAGCAGACAAGCAATTACCTTCATTGAGTAAATCTTCTCTGACAGGATTTGTAATCAAAAATTGATCAGTTAAAAATTGCAGAACTTGCAGCCGGTTCTCTACAGACGTAAAAGGATATTCACAGCTACTTAATATATTTAATACGACAGAATCAAAATTCCTATCACTCTCTACATATGAGCGGAGAACTTCTGGCCATGTCAATGCATCTACAAAATATAACACAATATTTACACTGTCTTTTTGATCTAATGCTCCAAAATGTGTTTGCTGAGAATCTTCTTCTCGCAGCAAAGCTTTCAAAAGCATTATATGAATTTCAGCTAATAAAGTACTCTGATCTTCACATATTATAGCTGCACAAAAGTCTTCAAACCTAAAAGGTGATAAACGCACTAATGTTCTGAAGTGTCGTAATACTTCATATACACACAATGATTTCATTACAAGTTCTTTGGGGACAACTAAATCTTCTGAAGATTTAGGTAGTACCAGGGATGGAATGTCCCTATTTTGAAGCCATAAGGGATCTGGACTAGGAGGTCTATGAACGAACGTTTTTTTGGGAGTACCACTAACAGTACTATAACTAGAAAGAGAAAAATCACTATCACTTGATGCTCCATCATCAACACTTTCTTCCATATCACTGTCACTTCGAAGAATATCATCTTCAAATTCACTTTTCCCACTAGACTCGTCACCAAAATCGGAGCCATAGTGATATTCCGAGTCTTTTTCTTCAACTGCATCGGGGTTATATCCTCTTCTGTGATAACCTCCACCACCTCTTCTGTTTTTAAATCTACCTCTACTTCTTGTACTCCTACGACTACTTTCACTTCCCACCGGTGATGACGCTCTTGAAGCTGTCGGGGTACTTGTTTGAGAATTCGGCGTTTCAGAACCCTTGTATTCTCGATTTAGTAAGTATTTTGGTTTTTTCAGCAAATGATATTGGAACTTTTTAGGTCTTTCCATTACCACCGACTTAGGCGGCCTTCCCCGCCTCTTTGCCCCCCTTGTTGACATCTTGAAGCACCCTATGCCAATCACCAAAGACTATTTAACACGTGGTTTATGAAAACACTCTATTGTATACAAATACGAATGACACAACCTCATAGAAACGGAGACCATTTTTGCAGTCAGATCTTTGCGCCATTTTTTCGCCGAGGTCACGTGACCAAGCACAGAAAATACATTTTTCTACTTTGCATTTTCCTTAAACGTCATTCGAGTTCTTTAGTCCCTCCTTCATCACCCAATAGATTACCAACAAGTCAATAAATCACCCAAACAGTAACAACTTTCACAAATTATTTCAATGACGCGAATGGTACAGTATAATACAGTCTCTTAGCTTTCTCACAAACATCGGTTTTGATTGGTGGAGCTAAAGGCCGCCATGTCAACATTGTAAAGTGTTTAAAGTTTTATTGTGAATAACTCTAATAATAACACACATCCGGACGATGTATTACGTGTGGTAGCACAATCTTTAATTATACATAATGGGTGTTGCACATTTTCACACTCCATAAAATCATTAATAATTATTCACCAAAATTACCTAAATATCCAATCATAAACGCTGTAACGTAAATGTTATGCACATTATAGACCACAGATGGCAGCGTTGTTCTGAAGCATTGATGAAAATCGCTGTAGATTTGTCGTGCAATCGCAGCTTTTCTCGCAATGTAACGGCAAATGATGTCATCACCCGGTTAAGAGATGGCAATACCGTTCATTTCAAATGCAGAATTAAAAAATCTATATTGTTAAGAAATGACTCAAAAATATACTCATTCACACTATCAAAGAAAATGAAATGGGCTGCTAAGTCAAGAATTTATAACATCCAAAATTTGATCAGGGTAGTTTCAATATAAAGTTTACTTTAATATAATATAATAATATTTTTTAAATATATTATCATTTGAGTCTAATTCATTGACCACCAGTTAGATGTTCGTTTTGTTCCTACTGTACTTTAATATTTGTACAAAATGTTTATATAATGATTTATTTTATACTTAAGTTTTTATCCTTCAATACCAATTTTATTTGTTTTTTTAACTTTCTAAATGGATCTGATTTATTTTAAAATTAAGTATTGATATCCTACGGACTTGAATATTTCTGTAATTTAATATAATTATTATAATCTTATACCAGTATCATAATTTTATAAAAATAAAACGTTATTGAAATTTTAATGTGAAAGTAACATTTAACTAGAGACAATGTGTACCGCAGACAATCGTAAAATTTAATTAAATCTGTGTTAATGGAGGTGAACTGCGAAGAGGGGATAAACTGAACATCAAAACCGGCAAGCTGTACCTGCGGTAGTTATAAGGTATTATTAAAATATTTTTATTTTCATTTTTAATTTGTCACTTAGAAAATCTATCCATGGTATTATCACTCGTGGTGCAAATTCATGAGTCACGGTGTTTAAAATTGAAAGTATTTATGATTCCAAAAGATTTTTATCATTTACATAAAAAATAATGATTTGAAATTATTTCTGACTAGTCCAGAATCAAGGGTTGAGTAATGTCTGTGATATTGATCAGGGAAAATCTGCGAAAAGATAGTTTGTTTAATTTTCATGGAAAAGTAAATTATATAGGCATCGGTTCAACAAGCGTTTGATTTCTATTACCATACAAATTTTGAAATCATCCAATAGAACAAGTAGTGGGGGAAAGCTGACGTCAGCTCTATCTATCGGCAGGAAGGTGAACATTCAGGATAAGTTGAACGTCGAATTCTGCGGTACCCAACGATATTAAATCGTGGTACTATTGTATATATAGTAATGTAATATGTATACGAACGACCGAGTGTAATAAGGATTAACGTTTAATTTAAATAATACCAGAGTAGTAATCTAATATTAAATAATGAACGGACCTTTTGCCATGTATAAAATGAAGCCGTTAACAGTATTTAATGACTACATGGAAGTGCCTCAGTGCATGTACAAAATGAAACCTATACAAGAATCTTATTTCGACCATTACTCGGACAATGTTACGAACTGTGTAAAAACGACGAATGTTTCGGAACAGGTTAAGAAGCTTTTAAAGGTTTATTACACTTATGTCATATTGTCATTATTCATATGTGTGTGTGTGTTTTATAAATTATTGGCTTGACGTCTTTATTTGTACTGCACGTCGGCAGCCACAAGGATCGGCAGATATTTATTCCTTACAATTAATTTCATTCTCATTTGTTAAATACATCACCTCCGCAAGATTTACATTTAAAAAATCGAAAAGATCTAGCTGTTTAATGTTGAACTAGTGCTACAACTTTTATAATTACTTACAAGAATAAGTGTAGATTGAAGAAGTCTTCCTTCCATACCAAGTTTACACCAACTAATCAAGATCAAATATGTCCGCCAAATTTTCTATTAAGGTCATTGCTAAATGTTAGCTCTTGTAATTCATCATCAGTTTTTAAAATTGCTCTTGAATTGCCTCAATAAGCATGAAATATGTTTTATTTTCATTATAAATATATAAACAGACAACAATTACTTAAGTAAATTTATTTAGTTTTCTGTAACATATATTTGTTAATTTTACCACTATGTTCTCAACTTGCTGGTTTTATATAAAATCTGTATTTGCAGTGTCCATTACCTGAAATAGCTGCTTTGGAGAACCGCCAAGAAGCTATTTTGAAACAATTAGCACAATTGAAGAAGCAAATGACTGCTTTGAGAGAGGAATTAAAGAAATCAGAAACAAATTCAGAGAAGTTGAATATGCCCTCAAATATTTCTCAAGTAATTACCATCTTTGTTAATTACAATATAATGGTTTTATCATAAATTATTTAAAAAATGTTAATTTTTCAGCTCATACATCATCCAAATATTGTAATTAATGCAAGTCCTGAATATCCACCATATTCTTTACTTGCATTGACATATTTTTGGAAAGGAAAAGTCAATATATCTTTTGAATTCCACACCCATTCAACTCTTCATAATTTGCCAAAAGTGGCAGACTTCCCAATAAAAGGCACAGCAAAACTTGAAGGGACTCCTACCATTAATGTAAAAATAATCTGGAAACCTGGTAATGTATTTATTTTCACAATTATGGATATGTAGTTAAACTTCTGTAAGTCAATGTGCATAAAAATGTTTATTGAAACTGTTTTATGTTTAACAAAATATGATAGTCATAGATCCAGATAACAAAGTTTTCCATATATGAGAATGAGAAAATATACCTCTTATTTAATTTTATTATTATTCTATTTAAGAGAAAGTTAATCTTGTTAGGATATATTATGGAATGACGACCAACCATTCCTTTATGCCTTTTATTTTAATATTTTTGAGCTTTTTTCACTTGTTTGTGCAAACCAAGATCTCATGTTTTTTTTTGTAATGACTGTCAAATTGAATTTTTTCTACATTTTAATTAAATATATTTAATTCCTTTTCAATTTATTCATTCATAAGTAATATTCATTAAATATGTTCTCCATCATGTATATATTATTTGCTAAAATTTTCTGATATATTTAATTATTTTACAGTTGGTGCAGAAACTGAGATGATAGTATCCCCTTTGAAGCATGTTCCAATATGTGGAGAGAGTAATATTCTAAGGTACTTGAGCCGATTGGGACCAACAGAATTTAACTATGAATTTTCTGAAGATCCTACTGTTCCAACCAAAATTGATAGTTTGTTAGATGTTTGTTATCAGTTGGTACGTGCACGGACAATTAAAGAAAAACAATCGTTGATTAGATATGTCAATGGTCAGTTGGGAAAAACAGCTTTCCTTACTGGAAGTTCTTGTTCATTGGCAGATATAGCTGCATGGTCTGTTCTTTTACAGAGAAACTGTACTACTAATTCTGATCTCACTGTTAATTTGTTAAAGTGGTTTCAAAACTGTTGTGAACTATTTAATTTTACCAAATAAAATATTGTTAACCTATTTATAAATTATAATGCTATATTAAAACAATCGTCATTTTGAAGATGCCTACAGATGTTTGAAATTGAAATATTTGATTAAAAAAAACTGGAGATATATCATGTTAAATCACATTTGCAATTTTTTACTGAATTATCTTCACAAATGCTGCTTAGGTTACAGATACATTTAATTTTTTGTATGTATATCACAGATTTATATTTTTACTGTCAATTCAGAATAGTCTACTATATGATGCAAATGAAATAAAATTTTAATCTTCTACGTAATGATAGTGTATACAGGAAATTCTTAAATTGAAATTTTTTACCACTTGACATCACTTGTGTTATTTAAGCTAATTAGAAAAAGGTTTAGCACGAGTTCAGGAATTGTGTGTTATGGTAATCTTATGAGAGTGTAAATTTTAAAACAAATTGTCATTGGTAGCATGGTAAATGTACACAGTCACTTCAAAACCAAAAGCAAGTATTGGGCAAGTGGCTACTATACATTTCACTCTCAATTACATTTAGTGTTGCTGTTATTTATTCTAATAGATTGGGTAAATGTAAAACCGGAAAATATTTATTTTAGTGAACCAATTTGAGCCCAAAAAGTTATTGTGAACTTTAAAGTTTAACATTTATTGAACTGTAAAAGGGAATAAAAATGTTGAAATCTCTCTTTTATGTATATTGTCAAACATTTAAATTTGCAAAAAGTTCTGAAATATACATTAGATAACAAAGTAAAATTGAAGCTATATAAAATTGCTTCTTGATTGCTTTAATTTCATATTTACTACTATTAAACCATTCTGGGCATTTTACTATATAAATAACTGGAAATATTGTAATAGAGGATAAAAGTTAAATTTAATTTGAGACAACAACTAATGTAATTTTTTTTGAGTGTCATATAGAACACTGGATAAATTAATAGTGTAGGTTATAGTTACTTTTTTTTTACTGCCATACAAGATTAAGTAACTTAATAAATTTTAGAAAGCTTATATGTGCTTTTTTAAGAGTAGATGATAACCTGTAACGGTAGAAGCTTATGTATGTGTTTACTTAAGAAAAGACAATATGTGATAGTAAATTCATATAAATCAATTTTATTAGTATTAAAAGTCTATTGGTTGTAGCTGTCATTAGAAGATGTAACTATAAAGCATTTGTTACGATGATTGATGTAGTTTCGAGAGCTGTAGGATACAAGAAAACAATTTTTCAGTGTGTTTGACAAATGTAACCTATTTTAAACAAAGCCCGATAGCTGCGTCGCTATTCTCTATTATGGAAACATATACAATTCCTCTGCTACACCAAAAGAAAGAAAATTTACAGACACACTGTGACCGCTGCCAAACGCGAGGGGACGCACAAGGACAACGTTAACACAGCATCTAATTCAATTTCCTTTAATCTTCCTACTTAAAATTCAGTACATGTCCTTCATTTCCGTATGTATATTTCGATTAAAATATAAAGTACCCATATGTATTATCCATTCCGCACGATTTAGCAAAGTGAACGCATTACATTGACATATTTAAAAATTTGATTTTGCACAGGATTCACCAACAAATTTGTTGATGTACCTATTATATAAATATTGAAAGTAAAAAATGTATTGATATATCAAATGAAAATAATATATATATACAATACGATATTCATAATCTTGCTGCACAATACGTTGATAATTCTGACTTACTGAATTTAATCTCATTAGTAATAACAGGGTGTTACTGCGGGATTTTAGTTTATTCTTATTCACTTAAATTATTTGGGTTGGACACACGTGAATAAATGAAAAAGTGATCACATTAGTTAACTAGACTGTAAAATCAAAGAACGATTTAGAATGTAAAATAATAAAGTATTTAATATGAATTAATATATATATATATATATATATTCTCATCTATAAAAGCAATTGTCTTTAGAGGCTAAACTGAAGGAATATACTATGGCTATTGTTGTGGACCGAGTCTCCAATTGGATGCCAAGGTTGTTTTTAACGACATCCAATTGATCTAATATATAAAGTTTTAGAAAAAGAATGAAAATTTACATTCCAGAAATGAATGTGTGAATTTTAAATATTAATATTTTTTCAAATTATAATTTGAGGTACCATTCAGATGAAAGTCAAATGATTTGTTGACATACTGCTTTACTAGCCAGCTGTCACTTTAGAACGAAGATGGCGCGGCTGGGGGGAAGACCTGCTATACAGCTGCTAAAATTTTTTCGCTATAACTTGAACATTACTCCTTTCTCAGGTAATTACCTTTAGTATTTATCATTATTGACCGTAACCACTACATTATTAAAATAATTCCATAATAATATGAAATAAAATGAAAATATTCATATTGTTTACCGATCAGAGTGCGCTTAATAAAAAAAATTGACACCTTGTGTAAGCGCGTAAAAATAAAAAAATTTCACTACCATTTTTATTTGAAACAACTGTAATGTTAACAGAATTGTTATTCATACTATTTGCTCATATAGCTGTTGTAATGTTTACAGACTAGGTTTCCGGACTAATATAAATATTCGCAAGAAATTATTATTTAAGCTTATAATAAATAGTTTTTTTTAGAAGTGATACTATATGTCAGTAATCTGTTTTATTTGAACTAGAAAATTTTTGTTTCTTTTCATTAGAGTGCTTCCGTGAGTATATGAAACAACAAATTTGAGATTGCATGAGTTTTTGAATGACTAATTTAATTTTTAATAACCATTTATTGTGGAGATTATTTATTTTGAATTATTTATGAGTTTCTAATGCAAAATATTGTATTATGTCAATAAATTAGGCATCTCAGCCAGATTTTCAACCTCATGTGACACCCCAAGCTTAGTGCCCGGTGAACCTGAAGGGCCCTGTGTGAAAACTGAAGTGCCTGGCCCAAAATCAAAACAGCTTCTAGAGGAGCTTAAAACATTACAAGTAAGCAAAAGTTATGCATACCTCTTAAAGGGCTCCATTCGTAAATATACCAGTACATAATATTGTGTATGTACTATAATGCTATTTATAAACTAAAGAAAACATTAGCTTCTTCACATCACACATCATTTACCATATTAATTGTTGAATGTGCTGCTTTTTATATTGGCCAAACAAAATTACCTCTTCCTGAATGCTTTGTTGACCACCACTGCACTGTAAAACCTAATTCCCAATAGCTGCTCATGTCCTAAGTCACAGCAACTTCAAATTCTACCATTACTTCACATTTACCCTCCTTAAAGTCTTACTCCACAATTCGTCACATGTTAAACTCCACAATGTGAACTCTGTCTTAAGATATCCTACATTCCAGTCAAAGTTCTGGACTCAACTTCCTCTAACTACTGCCTTTCCTCAATTTCACTCACTTACTTTACTTTTTACCTTCCACCTCTAGTCTGTGTATTGTGTATGTATAATTCCATTATTGTATCTCTCCTTGAGAGAGAGAGAGAGATAGATTTGTTGGATTTGTCAGGTTTCAATTGTTTCTGTCTACTGGCTGGTGTGCCACAGTTTGATTTGAACTCTATGCAGCTGGCTGGAAACAATGTTTAGTCCTTCTGCCTGAAGAAGGGTGTCTCTGGCCCCTCAAAAATTTAATATTTTCCTTCTGTCCAGTCTGACTGTACCAACTGTTGATTTAAGGTGGGTCAGCTACACTTAATCTTTAACATTAGATATATACAATTTTAAATAAGCTGATTCATTGATTTATTTTTCATTATCAATTTTCTATCACAGTAGGTGATATTATAGTTCTTTATTTTGCATTTAAAGTAGTAATATATATATATATATATATATATATATATATATATATATATTAATTGTAATAGTGAGAATGTGACATTGTCAAAAATATTGGTATGGAAAGGATAGAGAGATAGGTTGTGGCTTACCTGAAAGTGAAGTACGGTGTCGCCATGAGGAACTGAAGGTTGTTCTTCAAATTTTCGGAGGCTCTCAGCCTCCTTCTTCAGGAAGGAGTGTTACACCATTCCGTGCAGTCCGCAGCCGGCCGGTGCACGGAATGGTGTAACACTCCTTCCTGAAGAAGGAGGCTGAGAGCCTCCGAAAATTTGAAGAACAACCTTCAGTTCCTCATGGCGACACCGTACTTCACTTTCAGGTAAGCCACAACCTATCTCTCTATCCTTTCCATACCAATATATATATATATATATATATATATATACACATACATATGGCCTCCTTTAGGAAGGAGTGTTACACCATTCTGTGTACCTGCCTGTTGTAACTATAGACTGTCTGCAGCCACACTGTGCTTCAATTTCGGGTAAGCCACAATCTATCAATATTAAGAAAAATGTGATGGGATCAAATTAAATAACACACATACTAACAATTGATTTCAGGTATGTTGACTTCACTCTCTCTCTTTCCTATGTAAATGTGTTATATATTATTGTTATTATGAAGTGTTTTCTGATATACAATTGAGCATCAATGTAGAACAACCAACAGTATGAAGAATGTTTTTTTTAAAATTTATGTTTACTGCTTGTTACCCTTCATAAACCAAAAAATGTGGCATGTTAAAGATAAGTTTTTGATAAGTCTTATCTTTATCTCCCACTTGAGAGTGCCTTTGCAAATAAGTTGTGGAGTTCTGTACTTCAAAAGTACTTCTAGCACAATTAAACATTTACAGTTTTATAATAATATTAATTTTAGTATTGTCTGGTGTTGACAGATTTTTCTCTAGCATCAGTGTTTATTTGCCTAATGTTTTTTAAACCTTTTGGGATCAAAAGTCTGAAAAGCTTATTCAAATACTGAGAATAATTTTTTTATTCCAAATTCAATCAGTTATGTCCTTGAATAACAACTTTATTTTCATGGCAACAGTAAAAGTAATTAATTCTCTGACCCTTACACCTACCCAGCCATTTATTACATGTTCTCAGATCATCCACAAAAGCTGAGATCACTATTTATTATGTCTATTCAATTCCATTACCAAAATTAGATTCTCAGACCTTCATGTACCCATTCCCAGAGACAAGTGATGTGCTAGAAAATGTATCCTGTCAGACAAATTGAAGAAAAAATGTACAGTATATATTATTTATAAGCATAATTTATATGGACAGTAAAGCGAAACAGACTAAATTACTTATTAATTAATTAAAGTCTGGATTAGCTATGTCGGACAGGACAAAGTTCAAATTTTTAGAGGTGCTAAGCCTCCTCAGTAGAGCATACTGACCTGTCCATATTAATCATTTTACACTGTATTCTGGCTGACTGTACAAGGTGGTATATATCTTCTACAAAGAAATATATAAATTATTCTACTCTAATGTGTATTATCTGTCGTTTACTAAGAATCTTCTGTTACAATCAGATTGTAGTGTAATACTTTCTATTTATGATTTCTTAAGATAGGGAGTTTAACTTAGTTTCTAGTAATGATAATCTACGTGTGGAGTAAATAAGTAAAAAGGATGGGGTGAAATATAATTTTTTAATGACTTCCAACATACTTTTATGTATTATATATCATGTATTATTGAAATATATGTATTAATATCATAAATGACTTTTTTCAGGAAGCTGGTTCAGTGCAGCTGTTTGGAGACTATGATCGTTCAATTGGAAATTACCTTGTTGATGTTGATGGGAATGTTCTTCTTGATGTGTATGCACAAATATCATCTCTACCTCTGGGTTATAACCACCCTGATATGTTGAAACTGCTCGACAATCCATTCAATGTTGTAAGTTAAAACTGAACAAAATAAAAAAATCATGTTTTGTATTATTTCAGTGATAAACTTTGTAATGTAATGTTACAGAACTTTAGTAAATTATTTTTCTGTTTTCAGAAAGCTATAATAAATAGACCAGCATTAGGTGTGTTTCCACCTGCAGACTGGCCCAAAAAACTGAAGTCTGTTTTGTTAGATGTAAGTGTAAGAATAGTTTTAATTTTTTAACAAACATGTTCACAGCAAGTATTAACGTGGTGTCATATTTTTTTATGTGGGTTATTTAATCTTCTGTTATAAAATGATTCTATTCTCACTTAATGTTCCATTAAATTTCTGCAGGTTGCCCCACCAGGACTTACAAACATCACAACAATGATGTGTGGTTCATGTTCTAATGAAAATGCATTTAAGAATGCTTTTATTTACTACCGTAAAACACAGCGAGGAGAAAAAGTAGACTTCACTGATGAAGAAAGGCAATCTTGTGTCCTTAATCAACCTCCTGGATCACCACCCCTGTCTATATTATCTTTCAAAGGTATATTTTTAATATATAAAATTGCTGATTAAAACTGAAAGGTTGTTCTTCTAGTATAAATAATACAAATACAGCGAATGTGCATGTAAACTGTGTAATACAAATAAATGGAGGAAAAGTAAATAATAAATAAGCTCCACTACATATATATATATATATATATATATATATATATATATATATATATATATAATATTAGTAAGGATATGACATTGTCAAAAATAATTGCGATATTGGTATGGAAAGGAAAGAGAGATGGGTTGTGGCTTACCTGAGAGCCTCCGAAAATTTGAAGAACAACCTTCAGTTTCTCTTGGCGACACCACACTTCAGGTAAGCCACAACGTATCTCTCTATCCTTTCCATACCAATATTGCAAATATTTTTGACAATGTCACATTCTTACTATTACAATTAATATATATATATATATATATATATATATATATATATATATATATCCATTCTTTCCTTAAGGACAAGCATAATTTAAAACATGACTAAAGTTTTTCTTGTTTAATTTTTAGGTGGTTTTCATGGCCGAACTCTTGGATCCCTGTCAACAACTCACTCCAAGTTCATCCACAAGATAGACGTTCCAGCATTTGATTGGCCTATTGCAAAATTTCCTGTGTACAAGTATCCTCTTGATGAATTTGTTTGTGAAAATAAGGCTGAAGATAGTAAATGCCTAGCTGAGGTATGTAATATACATTTGGTAATTGGAATTTATACATTAAAATATTTGAAATTTAAAATAATGAAGGTTTACTATAAATACCTATATATTAATAGTTAATATGACAAACATAGTTCAATAAATTGTTAAAGTACATTTTCTAATAATGCAAGCAAAGACTATGAAGTGAAACTTTTTACATTTTCCGCCTAGTTGTTATCTCGTTATCCAAGTGAAGTTTCCTCACTAACCTGTATGATTAATGATATACATGTCAAAAAATGTGTATGAGAATAACTGTTCAAATCTGAAAGTTTTAAGAAATACCTTATATATATAATTTAGTGTAGTTTTCTCTAACATAATTTCTGTCTGTTAGGTGGAAGAGCTCATCACAAAGTACAATAATGATTGCAAGAATGTGGCAGCCATCATTGTTGAGCCTATACAGTCTGAAGGAGGTGACAATGCAGCATCTCCTGAGTTCTTCCAACAACTTCAGTGCATTGCAAAACAGGTATTACTTGTTTATTTAGGATTTTTGCATGTTAATTGCTTTATAATTAATATTTATGTAATTAACCTTCAGTCATGTTTCTCTTTTTCTTATATACAAAAAATTGACACATTTGATAATTTATATTAAAAATTGTCTTCAAATGCTTACTACTCCAAATATCTAATTAAATTTGGTAATCGTGTATTTGTTAAGACCTTTGGCAGTGTGATAATTTTTGAATACTGTGCGATTGTGCACAGTACCAGTAATATAATCTTTTTCCAGTCACCACTTAAAGATAGACAGTAGCATTTCAATTATAAAATATAAATTTTTAGAGCCATAGTTATTTCATATTATAAATATAGTTGACTCAACTATCCAGCCTAAATATTGAGTTAGCTATACAAATTCCTTTTGTCCTACCCATAAACTAAAAACACCCATTTATTACTAAAATTCACTCATCCATATTTTCTGACCTTATAATATAGACTACTAGTAATTAATTTATTTAAAGAAGTAATGCCCCGTGACGAACATATTCCATGGTTTTCAACTTCTGATACACAACTGTTGAAGTGAAGAACAGGTTGTTTTATACAATATGCACTAAGTAGGATTTCAATGTCTTGGAAAAGTAAATAACAGTATTCTTTATATTGTTTTGAATGAAATCATTGAGACACAGACAGTTGAATCTATTGTGATACAACTTCAATTGTGGACAGTAAAATGTTTTTGCTTTAGATCCATATACCAATTGTAATTTCTTTTTCGGGGATACTGATGTACAGTACACCTGACACCGGGAAAGCCTTTGTTCTCTATAGTTTTAATATAATTAGCTCTTCCTAAACATATATTTTTATTTATTTAATTTTTCACAAATACATGTTCTCTGAAATAAAAAAACTGAGTGTATATTACTAAGTTTTTGTAAGCATTAAATTTTTTTTCCCCCATTTTTTTTTTTGCAGTTGAATTTCTTTGTAGTATATATCAAATAATTCTAGTATCATTAACTATAACTAGTGCTTCTTTTTCCAAGTGTTGAGACAATTGAAGCTATTATTTTAGAGTGGTATTATTTTCTCACAGTATAAGGCTGCACTAATAATAGATGAAGTGCAAACTGGTGGAGGACCTACTGGGAAAATGTGGTGTCATGAGTACTTTGATCTCCCATCGCCACCAGATATAGTTACCTTCAGCAAGAAAATGCAACTTGGAGGTTATTATCACAAACCTGAATTCCAGTAAGTAAAAAAATGTCTTTTGATCTCCAGAATTCTGTGAAATATATCATATTAATATATATATTTTTATGGAAACTATCGTTATTTGCCTTTTTCTTTTTAAAACCAACTGTAACAGTTAATTGCACCAAAAAGATACCTATGATGTTCAATTTCATTATAGGATAAATAATTTTGGAGTGTTTTCCATAGTATAACATAAGATTGTTTATTGCACACACACATTTTTGGAACATTTTTACTATAATTAAAATAATAATGCATAACATTATTGTACAAACTTTCAATAATTCTCATTACCTTTAATTAATTATTTTTATTCACTAGAAGTGAATGTGACTGCTCCCTGTTGCATGGAGAATCATTTGTAAATGTGGTAGATAACAGTTTCAATGGAAATGATCAGGATTTAAATATTACATTATTCAATAATTTCTAAAAGTCAAAAATTGGTTTGAATGGTCATGCTGGAAATGATTCAGGAATTAAATAATTTGTAATTATGAAAATATTTTGTGTGAAATTATTGTGGCTATAGATCCAGATATCTTAAAGATAAGGTACATAATCCAGTTATTCCTTGCAGACCTGCTCAGCCATACAGAGTTTTCAATACTTGGATGGGAGATCCTGGTAAGGTTGTACTACTTCAGGGTGTGCTTTCTGTAATAAAGAGAGACTGCCTTCTATCAGTTGTGAAAAATGCTGGTGATGTTCTACTGCAAGGACTATGCTCAATGCAGAATGATTTTCCTAATTTAATCAATTCTGTGCGAGGAAGAGGAACTTTCCTTGCTTTTAATGCTGCCTCAGCCAAACTTAGGGATGATATCATTAAAAACTTAAAACGGAAAGGTAAAGTAACAACAAACTTCAAATATTAAATATTTTCAGAAAATAGATTCCAAGTTGATTTGCTACATATTTGTTTGTCACATATATATTTTATCAGTCATGAATTTTAATAGTAACATGAAAACAAAATATTGTGAATTTATAAACCAATGATGAAATGCACTTTCAATATTTAATTACAACACAAATTTTTAATTAATAGTACACAATTATACCTTATTTTAAATTATCATATTTTGAACAAATTAGTAATACTCCTTTTTTATTTAAAGTAACTAGCTGGGTGCCCGGCGTTGCCCGAGATGTCATTTATCTATAACCATCCATAAGACTCGAAATTTGGTTACTTTTGCGCTATTTTTATGTAAAGCTCCTCGAACCCTATCCCTAAATGTGCTCACCTCCCATGCAGAAGGGGGATGAAGTCATTGAATAAATATATCGGCCGTTTTTACATGTTAGAAAATGACCACCCCCACAAATATGCGATGATGAAAAAGAATGTATTCCACGCAAAAATCGGCCGATTACATTGTCTGAAAATTTATTCCCTCGCCCAACAACTCCCAAACCAGTCGCGTTACCCAGGTTGTTACAATTAGATTCTGCGACATTCATAGTCTCGGAATTGATTCGAATCTCGGTTGTTTTTGCGGGATTTTATTTAACGTACCTCCACCCCACCCCTAAGCTTGCTCCCCTCACAGGGGTTAAATTATACACAAACAACATCGGTATAAATACTATCAAAGTAATTAACCCCAGGAAATAATTATCGCAAATATCGACCGTTTAACATGATTGAAATTTTTCACCCCCGACCACTCCCGCTTCGGGGACTTAAACGGTCAAGTTTAATGTCATAATTAAACTCAGTGACAATCCTGATAGTTTCTGGTTTATTTTTATCTAATGCTACTTCCACGCCAACCCTTAAGGGTGCACCCTTCCGAGTCCGAAAGGGGTTGAAATTACACACAGAGAACATGTAGGGATATTTTATTAATCTAATTCATCCCGAAATATATTTAATTGACGAAAAAAAGCCGGTCAACTCATCAAAACCCAGCCGATACCCGCGCGTTGTCCAGATTGTCATAAATAAATTCAGCAACATCTATTACCTTCGATTTGACTCGAATCTCGGTTGTTTTCCCGTTATTTTCAAGGAAATTAATTAAACTCAGTGACAATCCCGATAGCTTCTGGTTTCTTTTTATGTAATGCTACTTCACGCCCACCCTTAAGGGTGCACCCTTATGAGTCCGAAAGGGGTTGAAATTATACACAGAGAACATGTAGGGAAATTTTATTAATCTAATTCATCCCGAAATATATTCAATTGACAAAAAAACCTATCAACTCATCCCAACCCAGCCGATACCCGCGCGTTGTCCACATTGTCATAAATAAATTCAGCGACATCCATTACCTTCAATTTGACTCGAATCTCGGTTGTTTTCCCGTTATTTTCAAGTAAATTAATTAAACTCAGTGACAATCCTGATATTTTCTGGTTTCTTTTTATGTAATGCTACTTCACGCCCACCCTTATCAGTCCGAACGGGGTTGAAATTATACACAGAGAACATGTAGGGAAATTTTATTAACCTAATTCATCCCGAAATATATTTAATCGACGCAAAAAACAGCCGGTGAACTCATCCCAACCCAGCCGATAACCGCGCGTTGTCCAGATTGTCATAAATAAATTCAGGGACATCCATTACCTTCGATTTGACTCGAATTTCGATTGTTTTCCCGTTATTTTCAAGGAAATCCTCTCCAGCCCCACCCCTATCATGCCTACAAACAACATCGGTAGAAATACTATCAACGTCAATGGTCCCGGCATTTATTTATTCCACGCTAATATCAATGATTTAACATGTTAGAAAATTTCCATTCCATCCACTCCCGCCCCTTGGGGCTAAATGGCCAATTTGATGCTATAATTGAACTGGATGACATCCATAACCTTGGATTTGACTCCAATCTCAGTTGTATTCGCCTTATTTTATTGCAGCGTTCCTCCACCCAACACCTAAAAGTGCTCTACTGATAATCCCGACCCGCTTCTGGGGCTGGTAGACGCGTCTCACCCCAACAGTCGGTGGAAACACTATCAATATCTGTGACCCCTAAAAATATTTATCCGACTGAAATATCGACTGTTTTAGCATGTTCAAATATTTCCACCCCCGTCCACCCCCGCTTCTGGGGGTGGTAGGCGCGTCTCACCCTGACAGTGTTGTTTTCCTGGTCGTAAAGAACACGTGTACGAAATTTGGTGAAATTTGAACCACCGGTATAGATTTGTATTCTCCACCCCAAACCCTAAGGGTGCCCTTTTCCCAAAGTGTAGGGGATGAAAATTATATTCAGAAAACATCGGTAGAAACACCATAAATATCTTGGACCCCTAAAAATTATTATCCGACTAAAATATCGGCTGTTTTAGCATGTTTAAATATTTCAACCCCCGTGCACCCCCGCTTCTGGGGGTGGTAGACGCGTCTCACCCCGACAGTGTTTGTTTCCTGGTCGTAAAGAACACGTGTACGAAATTTGGTGAAATTTGCTCTACCGGTGTAGATTTGTATCACGAACATACAAACATACAAACATACAAACAAACATACAAACATACATACACTCTTTTTTATTTATAAGATAAAAACTTTTTAAAAGAGTATAAAAAGCAATGGTTCTGAAACACTTTTATTTTTGACTAAACGTCGTTATTAATGGAAACAACATCGATTAAAATAGTATGAACAACACCACCCCTAAATCTGCTACTTTCCCGTAATGGAAAGGGTTGAATTTTTACTCATATCACATCGGTAGAAACACTATCAATCTAGTTTACCCATAAACACATAACATTTTGGCAGTTTTAGAATAATAGACAATTCTCACCCCCAGCCCTAAGCAAGCTCACCACTAATGTCTAAAGGGATTTATATTTTCAACAACACCCGTTGAAATAGTATTCACGTAATTCTCCTCCAAGAACGCGCAAGAACTGACTATTGGGCAATTAAAAATATTTATCCGAAGTAAACTCACTGACATCCATAACCTACGATTTGACTCCAAACTTGGTTGTATTCGCGTTATTTTTCTGTAAAGCAACTCCACCCCAAACCCTAAGGGTGTCCTTTTCCCACGGCGTAGGAGATGAATATTATATTCAGATAACATCGGTAGAAACACAATCAATATCTTTGACCCCGAAAATATTTATCCAAATCTAATACCTGCTGTTTTTGCATGTTTAAGTATTTCAACCCCCGTCCACCCCCGCTTCTGGGGTTGGTAGACGCGTCTCACCCCGACGGTGTTTGTTTCCTGGTCGTAAAGAACACGTGTACGAAATTTGGTGAAATTTGCTCCAGCGGTGTAGATTTTTACTCTCCACCCCAAACGCTAGGGGTTGCTCTTTCCCCAGGGTGTAGAGGTTGAAAATTATATTCAGATATCATTAGTGGAAAGACTATAAATACCTTTGACCCCTAAAAATATTTATCCGACTGAAATATCGACTGTTTTACCATGTTCAAATATTTCCACCCCCGTCCACCCCCGCTTCTGGGGGTGGTAGGCGCGTCTCACCCCGACAGTGTTGTTTTCCTGGTCGCAAAGAACACGTGTACGAAATTTGGTGAAATTTGATCCACCGGTATAGATTTGTATTCTCCACCCCAAACTCTAAGGGTGCCCTTTTCCCAGGGTGTAGGGGATGAAAATTATATTCAGATATCATTAGTGGAAAGACTATAAATACCTTTGACCCCTAAAAATATTTATCCGACTGAAATATCGACTGTTTTACCATGTTCAAATATTTCCACCCCCGCTTCTGGGGGTGGTAGGCGCGTCTCACCCCGACAGTGTTGTTTTCCTGGTCGCAAAGAACACGTGTACGAAATTTGGTGAAATTTGATCCACCGGTATAGATTTGTATTCTCCACCCCAAACTCTAAGGGTGCCCTTTTCCCAGGGTGTAGGGGATGAAAATTATATTCAGAAAACATCTGTAGAAACACCATCAATATCTTGGACCCCTAAAAATTATTATCCGACTAAAATATCGGCTGTTTTAGCATGTTTAAATATTTCAACCCCCGTACAACACCGCTTCTGGGGGTGGTAGACATCTCTCACCCCGACAGTGTTTGTTTCCTGGTCGTAAAGAACACGTGTACGAAATTTGGTGAAATTTGCTCTACCGGTGTAGATTTCTATAACGAACATACAAATATACAAACAAACAAACATACAAACAAACATACATACACTCT
This sequence comes from Zhengitettix transpicula, assembly GCA_037074705.1. Lineage (NCBI taxonomy): Eukaryota > Metazoa > Arthropoda > Insecta > Orthoptera > Tetrigidae > Zhengitettix > Zhengitettix transpicula. Next base: position 48,913,476 of record CM073596.1, read on the forward strand.
TTTTTATTTATAAGATAGCAATATAAATTGGTCATTTTAAATTATTTCCATAGGTTTGGAATTGTTCTCAGGTGGCATTTACTAAGCACGACGTTTTATTGACTAGCTTGCACCTAGAAGATGTAGGCGGTGCTATTCAATGAAATGTAATGCTTAGTAAACAACATAATTCCAGCTGGTCTTTTCAGGTTTCAATATTTGAATTTAATTGATTATATTGTTATGATTATAGGCATTCAAGCTGGTGGCTGTGGTGTGCAGGGAATTCGATTGCGTCCTGCTTTGATTTTCCAGAAACATCATGCATGCATATTTTTGGATCGTTTACGTCAAGTCTTATGTGAATCTAAATAAATGTAAGTTGAAAAATATGAAACGAAATGTCTGAAAAAATCGATTGGCAACTTGAATTAAAATGTGTCAATTACTGGTTTATCAATGTAATCTAAAAATACCAATCAGGTATAAAAGTGGGGGAAGAAACCTTTATAAACAAAAAACTTGGCACAGTGAGAAAATTTTGGTTCCATTGATTCTAACTGGTTTATGATTCACTGTTTTTTTAACTCTAATTACTAAATGGGTACTTCAGCAATGAATAGCACGAAAGATACATGTACTTTACAAAAACTATTTCACTATTATATAGTATAAAACGTTTGTGTTAAAAGTATAATAATTAAATAAATAGCTAAATAACAGGCAATTTATTTAATTAGGATTTTCACTATAATAATAAGGTTCTATAGTCACTTTCTGATTGCACAATGAGTGAGTCTTGTTATAGGATATATGGTTTATTCATAATTTATGTATAAAGCACAAAATTCTCACAAATCTCTTTGTAATTCATAGCTTATACTCCACTTTAATTATGGTATAGTTACTACATTTGCAATACAATTATTTTAAGACCTCATTGAGACTTTAATATTACAGCTGTAATCAATTTTTTTTAATATCTTATCCTGTTGAAGTTATGATTAAAATAATCTTTTTTAATAAGTGAGATATTAAAATTTTACTTTCCTATCACTTGCACACTGCTCTGAGGTTCTGTCGTACATTTCAGAAACTGAATCCCTTGTCAGGAATTTAAATTCAGGCAATAGAAATATTTTATCTACAATTGGACTCGTATTCAGAAACACAAAGCAAACATTGCTTTCAATAAATTTGACTCATTTGTGTATGCCAAGTAGTAAAAATAGTGTATTCTACAATTTATATTGATGCATTTGCAGAAGTGTGTGTGCATAAATGTAATTGATTTAAATACACTTGCACACAATTGAATGCATTAGTATTCAATTTTAATGTTTATTAAATCTAAAATAATCTTTAAGAGTTTGTATTAAACGTGTGCTTTTTTTGCATGCAATTTATAGTGTTAAGCTTTGTGAGGCCAATTAAATTAAATCAAGGAGGTATTGTTGTCTTAATTTACAATAGCTTATTGCAGCATTTAACTTTTTAGAATGTATTTCATCAATATGAAATATTTTTTTTAACAATGTGAAATTTAAATAGAAAGGTGTTTGATTGATTTATTTTCTATTAATTTTAATATTAACGATTTACTCAGAATTTTCAGTGTCACAAGGTGTTCTTAGTCTATATTTTTATTTTGAGACTGACTTGTAGTGCCATATTTTTTGTATGTAATTCTTTATTGTTGGAAACTTTAGTTTTTAATTATTAAATTATGAAAATTTTGAAGTCAAAATACTTTTATGAATCCTTTATCACGTGTGATTTTATATTAAAGAATTAGTAACATACAAATTTCTTGTACGGTGACTTTGTGGGAGGGGGGTATGAACTGTACTGACAAAATTTTGATAAGCTGTTAATGATATATAGTAACATTTGCCAAGTCTTCCATAAATTTAAAAATATTGTTATAGTTATATACACAAAATATTCCAGTGATATTTATTACATTGGATACATTAGGAAATATTAAAATTTTCCTATTATATTTAATTTTACAACAACCAAAGCAAATCAGAAACCTCACAACACGAAATCATATTTTTACCAAAGTAGCCTTATGTAATGTCTTCCATGTAATTGTGTTGGAGGTGAAAATAGCAGATTTGTGTAGATAGTTCTTATATAATAATAAATGATTTTGTCTTGCTATATTAATTTTTAGAATGTTATATTGTGTGATTTTAAAAATAATGTAATATTACTTTTAAATTCAAAAACTGAGTAGTATTACTTTATTATTTACAAATAGTTGATTTTAGTACAAAATTTTATTGATGTCAATTCTATAAAAAAAAGGTGCCCATTTTCTTATGTAATCAGAAATGTATGCTTTGTAAAGAAACATAACAGATAAATATAGTTAAATCAACTGCTACACTGTACCATATTCTTACCAGTAATATTTTTAATTGCAGACACCTTACTGATTTAAATTATATGTAGCTGTATGTTTCCTCTTGATGATATGATTGCAAATATGGTAAACAGTTAGCATTTACCAACTTTTGACTTAAAATAAAAAATAATTGAGGCTTATCCAAATTTCAACCTCCAAAAACTTCCGTTCAGCTCTTGTATATCTTACAAGTCATATAAAATTATTGTACAGCAACTATTTATACAGATGTGTGTTAGTTAAGCACACCCACTGTTGGGATTTGTGTCAAAGAACATGATACCCAGTTTTTACATTGTAGACAGAAATTGAGTTGTCTGGTTGTAAACTGTAGATGGATAAATTTTAGTGTTATAAAAATGTTGTGTAATAAATTATTTGCATTTTAGATCACAGGTACAAGGTAGCTGTTGGTGCTACATTCAGTGCAAAACATCAATGCGCTTACAGTAGTTATAAATTTTAATATTTTAAATAAAGCTATATACCAATGATTATAAAATTGCTTTAAAGTACTAGCCATATATACAGTATTTCTTTATCAAAATCCATTTATGCTGTATATTTAATTAACAGCTGAAAGTTTGCATTTTACACATTTCTAGTCAAAAACTTGATATGATGATCTATGTTTATCAATTGTATCTTAAGTTTTAATGTCAGAGATATGGCTAACTTTCACTGTTGTAAGTATTCTTTTACCTTGAATAAAGTTTTTTGTGTTACAACCACAGCTGTTCATTTTTGTAAACCCACCCTCCCCTCCCCCACACACAGATGTATCAAGATCTTTTTTTCTTCAAAGTGTGTTTATATGCTAGAAGAATCATTACTATATTGAACTAGCTTCATTTTAATCAAATGCCAATGTATATTCTCTTCTAAACATTCTTGTTCTGTCTTAACATTTTTCTGAAGGACAAGAATCACTAAAATCTTGGAATTAAGTGTCATATGCTTTAGGTCATTAAATATTTAAGGTTACAAAAACTGGTTCATTGAGTATATGATAGTTTTATTTTATAAAATCTTGTACACAAATTTATATTATTCACCTTCCTTCTTTTTACTAGTTGCACCTTGCAATCGTTGCTGCAGCAATTTCTTCTGCTGTTCCAGGAAGCTATGAAATGATTCATCTTCATGTTTTGTCTGTACATCTGAAGAACAGAAATAATTATTGACAAAAGTTTGAAGAACCAATAACTAGTACAACCAGAACAAATAAAAATAGTTCTATCTAAAACTTTATTTGGGTGCAAATCAATTTGCTTTTAAAAATCAAATCAAAGAGAAACTATTTTTCTCAATATTAACTTACATTACAATATCACTTTCTAAAGCAAATCTATTGCAGGAAACTATCAAACAACAGTTGTGTAGCAATAAATATGTACAACATGCTATACCAAATTCAGTGGATCATGGCAAGGTAATTCAAGCAAATTATATAGATATAATATTAATTTTTTATCTTAATACAATCAATATGTGTATGGAATATGTCAATCCATATGAAATCATCAATGGGTTTTATTGACACATTTTATTTATGAGGGTCATCTGTTTTTGGTGTTTTTAGAGGTTAGCAATAAGTTAAATAACTTTCTTGTTTATTAAGATATCAACTTGAAATAAAAACCATCTAATTCTCAATGAAACTATCTATAAAAAAATGTGTTAAGTTGTAAGGGAATATCCCAAAACTTTGCTAGAAAAATGTGTTTCAATAATAAAAAAGCATAATTTAGGTTTTATTTCCAAAGAATTGATTACAACACAACTTTATGAAAATATAAACAATATTTGACACATTTGGTTTGAACATGATTTGTAGATAGATGGTTGTATTGAGAATAAGATGTTCATTATTTCTAGTTGATATTGTGATAAATTAATAAGTTATTTAAATTATCGCTAACCTCTGAAAAAACACAAAACAGGCAATTCTTATAAACCAAATAGCTGCTACAATCCATAGTGAGGGTGGTAAATTTTTTTAAAAAAACATTTTGTACTCCCAGACACATACATAACCAGAAAATCCATATATAAAAAGTTGGCAACAAATTATTTTTTTATTGGTTGATTTCATATGGATTGGCCTGAATGAAAAGATGCTTCGTGATTAATGAAAGTTTATACTGACAATATAGGTTATAAATATTTAAATTATAGTTTATGACAATGATATATTACCATCATCCATTCTAACTGTGTCTTCTTCACCCTCTTCATCTTCACTGCTTTCATTGGCCGGGTGCTTAAGATATATTTCAGACAACTCCCTGCCAGCACTTATCTCGCTTATTAAAGGCACAGGCTTTCCTTTACCAAGTTCTTCATCTTTAGCCAAATTAGAAAGTTTCTCCTCTTGCCTTTTTTTTTTCTCATTTTCTTTTTCAGTTTTCATACGTTCCCATTCAACACGATATTCCCTGAAAACAGAAATATTATAGTATTTTTCTAATGTTATTTAAATGCAGAAATAATAATAATGCCGATAATATGAAAACTTAAGCACCAAATATGGAGTTGAAACTGGAAACTTGATAGATTAAGAAAAGTCTATCTTATGGAAGAACAGTTTCAGACTACATATTGATATCATGTTTGTAGAATATTTTCATGTGTTATTCCTATATATATAATCTTCAATCTACATAAATAGTAATTTTGACTGATTATGTTTGCATGTAATGTCATGATTCAACCATGACACCTTGAATCATAAAAGTAATTATAATGTTTATGAGCAAAAAATTTTAATATAATGTTTCGTCCTGTTTGGGATCTTATCAGACTGGACAATTTTTAATCCACAATTTAGAAATTAATAACATTGAGGACAAAACCCTGTGAAATTAATATTTATGTAATAAACATGATTACTATTGTGACTGAAGGTCATCTATTTATTTATATTATTAAATCAGATATTCATCATTATAATGATACATTAAGTAAATACACAATTTATAAATAAATCCTATCAAGTGTATCTAAAAGCTTTAGATGACACATTTCTTGAACAAAAGGACATTGCTTACTTTTCAAATTCAACAGCAGCCACATTAACTAAACTGAAAAATTGGCTTATACCAACTCCACTAACAGCTGATACACCCACACATTTCAATGTGCTGTAGAATTCATCTAATGCCAAAGACATTGATCGTGTCAGATTGGAAATATAAGTTGTTTCAGATTCTAATGCTTCCTGGAAAGATTCAAAATCTGTCATCCAATCCACTGCATATTGATGCTCAACAATGTCAACCTATAACAAATGAATTACCTCTTAATTAAAAATACTAAATGATAAAAACATTAAGGAAATATGGATAAGCTTGTGTAAAAAGAGCTCCATGTTATAATTTGGAGTCATTGCTATACATTTCACAGCAAGTGCACCATTTGAAGACATAAAAAGATTTCATTTACTATGAAAGAACAATTTTAAATTCAACAAGGTTAATTAAAAGGAAAACCTTTTATTTATTATGGGGAATTTTTACATATAAAGTTGCAAGCTATCTAAAATTAGTTTTATTTAATTAAAATTAGAGTTATGTATTTCTGGCAAGCAAATCAAATATACTATATACAGTAAAAATTTACCTTGTTCATAACAACAATAAATGGAAGTTTGGTCTTGTACAATATTGAACAAGCATACAGCATATTAGACATAAATGTCACTGGATTCACACTTCGCACAGTGTCCATCACATACACGACAACTGTGGGAAAAGCAGATGCTAGAGCTTCTGTAATAATATTACCAGAGGCAGACCATGTAAACACTTCAATTTGTCCAGGTGTATCAAATATTGCAAATTCATGTTTTGAACTTGCTTTTTCAAGCAGTCCAATTACTTGATCAAATTTGGTTGAAAATAAATTTAAAGAAGTGACAATGGCACCATTAGGTCCAAGTCCATATTGTTTCATTACTTCTTTATACTTTACTGTATCCCTGATATCTGGAATAGAATAGTTGTATTTACATCTTACATACAGTGCAAACATGAAATATAACCAGGTGTCTTATTAGATGTCAACAATTTGAATGATTTGTTGAGAACAGTTTACATTCTGCAGAAAAAACAACTCACCAATGTTTGCAGGATATGACACTTCTCTGCAAGCTGGATCGAGGTTGAGAAGATATGGTGGTTTTTGTTTAGAATATAAATAAGAAGAAAGTTTCTGTACTAATGTAGATTTCCCAGAGCCTGCCATTCCCAAGATAATTAAACAAACTGGTTTGTTAGCTCTTGGACCTGATTCTTTGTCTACATGGCTTGATGTACCTTCCTGAGCACAATCTAATGGCACATCTTCAGAGTTAATTGTTTTATGATCTCCACTTTCAATTGACGTCTCGCCTTGCTCCATCGTTAAGTCGTCAATATTTTAAAAGCAATGTACAAAAATAACACGAAAATCAAACAATCGCTTCGCAGCCTATTTGAAAAGAACTAAAGAAAGGTCTTAAAAAGAATAACATAACCTAACTTTATAGTTCATACAACTCAAAATTATTCGATTTTCAGATTTCTGAGGATTGCACGTTACTTTTCCGGGTTTGACTTTACTAGCCCTTTTCCGTAATACACCTTCAATTATAGTATTGTCTATAGAGCTTTAAATTGCGCGTCTTAATTTATCTTTACATACGAAATCAATGTTGCCAATACGAAAAGCTGAAGTTCGTAGCAATCCGATAATACATAGACTTTTTAAATATGTAACTATATCTCGTTCATGTTTACATTTAATTATATGAATTCTGATATCAAATATCAGGAAGATACGTAAATGTAAAGAAAATAATTTTTCATTGAAATACGTTTAATTATTTTACATAATAGTGATGGTGATGCATTTGCTACACAAAGACTGTGTCCTTCATCCGTATGCATTGAGTAAAAGCAAACCAAGAGAAACCTGAGGTTTTGTTTCAGGAAATCTAGAAATATAAATTCAATTGTATAAATAATAAGAAAGATAGCCAAATACAGACAAATTAAGTTTTCTTTCTTATTATTAATTTTTCAATCAGATATAATTTTTTCATTTCAATTATATAAAGTTAAGAAGGTTTTTATTGCATCTTATATCAACTGCCCTTCTTGACAACTGACACACAGTAAACCCTCATTGAGTACTGCCGTCTTATGGTGGGTATGCTTTCCGTCGCCGCCCAGTGAATCAAAGTGATGGCTATAATTACATCTAGCCGTCAGGTAATCATATTCCAGTTCAGATATGAGCAGCAGTGTACCATAGTCTAAAATTAATTAATTAAAAAATGTGTGTACTTATTTAGTTACAAATATATTGCCCACTTTTAATTAATAATCTAGATTTTCACCGTCTGTCTTTATTTCTTCGCCAATATCCTTCCATATGTCAGTTATAAAAAGAGTGTCCATATACTTAGTAATAGATAAATCATATGGTTCTTGGAATTTCAAACACACTAAACCAGCCGCTCATTTCTTACCAAACAAGATAAAACACACAACACGTCAGTCATTTACAGAAATTATCATTGGAAAGAAATTAGATGTTGACGGGACGAATGCGCCTGATACGGAACAGACACGTATGTATCCTAAAAAGAAAAAAAAAATTGTGATTGTTACTTCTCGGAAGGTGTGGGAATAGACATTTGAATGTAAATTGGATAATGGATTGATTACATTGGCCGATTAATGGTACTCTTAAGCCAGGGGTGGCCAACATATTGGAAGAAATGATTAATACAAAATGTTATTATGTTCTCTCATTAAATAAAATAAACTGATGGTATTTTATTGATAACCAGCAATAATTTATTATAAACAATTTATTTTGAAATTTAAACAAGTAGTAAATATATTATTTTATTCAAATACGTTATTTCATGCCCTTCATTATTTCCATATATACATTACAAATATTAAGGGAAGCAATTATTTTCTGAAATAATCTTACAATTCTGATTTTTTAAAAAAATGAATAGTATTTGTATAATTTAAACTGACAATAATTTAAATTACACTAAATTACTTAACATTTTAAATAAAATGGATAAAATAGTTTCATTTATTTTCAAATATTTTTTTATTTTAACTCCACGAACTTCTGCATAAATAGTGTAGTGCATATATTTCCCTCAGACAATTACATATACAGAAATCTCATAGTACCACAGTCTTTATAGGATCAAATTAAAGTTACAACCATTCTCTTTGTTGAAGAAGTTGGTTTACTCTGCGTCAGCTTCCCCACCTCCCTCTTCACCACCACCATTATTTTTTCTTATTGAAGCAGCCATAAATATAGCAAGAACTATGCCTGCTAACTGCAAAAACAAACATGTAAATAATTGATATGACAGAAAAAGGATAATTGAGAAATTTAACTTAACAGTACATAGTAAAGTATAGTTACAAAATTTTTAATAAGCACACCTACCTCTATAAAGGCAATGCCTATACCAACACTTGCCAGCATCAATGCCCCAGTACTAACTTTCTCCTTAAGTTTCATAAAGCAGCCATCTTTGTAATTTGTTACTTCATTTTCTCTGACAGCAGGTAAAATAATGCATGGTATTGCAGGCACTTTTTCAGGACAACAGGATGGTGGCAAAGGTGATTTTTTCCAATCACTAGCTCCATCCACACCACAGCACATCATCTAAAATAATCACTTTAATTATTATAAAACTGAGATATTTTTTAATTGTTCTATAATTGATTAATTAATGGATTAAGTGTTGGAATTTAATTAATGACAAAAAAGTATATCACAGCATCATTGAAGGATATTGCTTTTATTTCCTGCAAATCATCACATTACTTGTTTAGAGTATATTGGAATTGTCATATATGATAATTTATGTAGGATACAACTTCAGACATTATGTGTCTACAAAGCTCGTGTAATATTCAATGCCTTGATAAAATGTCTTTATTTTGTATCCTGTTTATGCAATCCATTCTGTGAATGATATTGATATTAAAGGATTGATGAAATTATTTATACCTGAGAATTATCTGAAAAAACCTAAAATGCTATTTTAGTAATTTATTCTTTAATTACTTTGTGGAGTTTCACAATTTTTATTTGATTTGTTTATTCCATCTGATAATTAAGCTATGATTGATTCAAAATAATTCAGATTATAAACCAGAGTAAAAAAAGTAGCACTGGCCTTCAAATTATAATTATATTACAATCTTTAACATAAAAGTAGCAAAAAATGTGTAAAAGAATGTTCATAAATACACCTTATAAAGGAAATGTGATCATATAGGAAAATTAATGAAGTAACGTCACATATGACTGTCATAGTCGAACACTTAAAATTAGCAGAGTTACATAAATATTTAACTGACACATTATGTAACAAAGTTGTTATCGAGGTAATTAATTAATAATATTTTAAGATGGTACAAATGTTATCTTGATCGTAAATTTAGTTAATGAATTATTTATTTCACATATATACAGTATTATTAAGTAAATTATTATTTACTTTAAAATTTGTCCTTTGTCATTCATCTTAAATTAAATGATTTCTGATTATGTAATTCTGAGTTATTGCATACTTCTTTCTGCAGAGTATCCCAAGCAGATTTTTCTACAGTAGAATTGTAATAGTCATTCATTGTACGTCTCATAGATATCTTGAGGGCATCATTCAGTTGATCCTTTGCTATAGCTGCAGTGACTCCAACTGCAAGCTCTGAGATGAAAATAATAGCTAGCAGAACTGCATACTAATAAAAAAAAGGATTTATCAGGATATTAATTACAGTTGCAAGTAAAAACTTATGGTTGAGTTTTGAGGTTTCTTTATTACACAAAAAGCTGGTTAGATTATTAATGGAAACCACATTTTGCTATCCCAAGTTACATTGATATTTTATTTTTGGTACATGAAACACTATTAGCCCCACTTTTCGAAATGCTGTAACACATTAGGTGTGCATGTTATGATGTGTTCCAATACTATAATTTATTTCTCTTAATTTAAAGAATCATTTTAGAAATATTACACAGTTATTATTACACAATTTATCACTCAAGACATATTCACTTATTGAAGAGAGACTAAGAACAGACTTAATCAAGAATTATTAAGCTATACAAATAAATTATTTATAAACATTAGTAATTCATGATGGAAGATCAAACGATTTCATTCCAAAATTTCTTATTGCAACATTTATTGGTGAAAAGCCAAACTAATACTAGTATTCAATGTAGAAAAAGAGAAATAATTACTGTGCCATTTGTATATCATTCGTAAAATAATTTATATATATATTGTTTAATGATTTTTAAATTTAAAAGAATTGAAGCACATCCAAGTAAATCGTAAAAGAGAATTGGTGATTCTTACCCCCACTAGCATTGGTACACTTTCTCTGATAGCGCCACAGCAACCCAATGATGCAACTAGAAAAATTATTATCCCAAGAACAATCAGTACAATAGGAGGGCCTACAATGTTCCCGTCCAAAAAGTTACGATATCCTCCAACCTCTGCCAGAACCAATGAACCAGCTACTATTATCGCCACTCCAGAAACCTAAAAAGTAAACAGTAATATGCAATTGATTAGTACATTGATGAAGAAAATAGTACCTGGCAATACTAACAACAAGTGAATACAAAAGTCTGTCCAAAACGGAAACAAAAAACTATGATTATTTTTATGCAAGCCATTTGTTCATATTCTCCATACTTCACCCTCTGTCGCAGAGCCATATATCCTCCTTAGCTCTTTCCGTTAAAAAATTCTTAGTGTGCTCTCATCAGTAGAAAACATATATATATATATATATATATATATATATATATATATATACCTAGGGAAAATATGATGAGCACAAATTTAAATTTCGCTGTCTCTCCTTCTTATAAATGTGTTGTATATCTATCTATCTGTGTGTGTATCAGTAACTAAGGAATGATTTAATTTTAATTGTGTGAAACAGACAAAGTAGATATTATGTTATATATACACATTACATATACATGATTATTGTGTTAATGAAATTATGAATTATAGGTCCAAAACATAGTAAAATATGACTTTCCATATCATTATAACTTTGTTTCTCACTAGGATGAAATTCAATTACAGCAGGAATTCAAACATATAAATGAATGCCGAAACCATGTTGGGCTTTTTAAAAATTTAACATTTTCATTTCGATTGAATCGAACCAACAATTAGGCATTCCGAATCTTGTGGAAGAAACAAAAAAATATGGAGAAAACTGTAGGCATTAAGCTGATAATGTATGGGGTGCATTTAAAAGTCAGCCCAATGATCAGAAATCCTTGTATATATAATACTTAGATATGAATTAGCATTCTGTGATAATTTGATAACGTTTCGAGAACTCGTTGGGTATAAATAATTTACTTTTTCAAGGTAGTCATCATTTCAACCACTTGTTGTTAACCTCACCCCATCTACCCCCGTCTAGCCTCACCCACGCACCCCTCCCCACTCCAACTCTTCGGAGGCCTATAAAAGGCCCTCCTCAAACCGAATCGGGGGGATGGAATAGATACCCCATGCCCAGAGAGCTCTGTCGGAGGCTACCTTTGGGGATGCCTTCACCTCTCTCTGGTTTTTCTGAACTAAGGTTCCCACATGCCGAGGCACCTCGGCCTGTTTTGAGAGGTGTATGTTCCGGGGTCGCAGACCTTAGGCATGCGGTAAGAGTTGTCTGCTATTCCTATTGGAATAGTCGGCCAGCTGCCTCCTAAACCGGTCAAGGCACGGTGAGGGGAAAGCTGCGACCCCACAGCGAACTCCTCTCCCGCCATCTGAAGTGCGTGGGATAAGTACCAAATGCCAGACCTACCTGATGCAGGTTTTCTAGGGTTTTCCCTGCATCACTTTCAGGTGAATTGCCGGGTAGGATCCTTAAACCATAGCCCGGGGGCCCTAGTTAACCCTTGGCTGCCTTCCTCTACCCTACCGTATCCCCTCTTTCAAATGTCTTCCTATGCTATTAAAGGGGAGTTGCCACAACGTGGATTACCCTCATGTAGCGTGTTACCCTAAAAAAAACCGAATCTCTGCTCAGCTGTCTAGAAAGCTTCTAGGCCGCTAGGACTTCTCGATCCGCTTACGTTCAGAACCACCTTCCCAAGACGCAACTAGAGTGCTAGGTCGCCTAACCCTCTACCTCCCAGACGCATCTAGGGTGCGACGTCGTCTGTCTCCCGAAAGGACGCATCTAGAGTGCTAGGTCGCCTTCCTTCGAATCTCACGCGTCTAGGCTACTAGGCAGTGAAGATTCCCTCACCGTTACAGCTCTTTTCCCATCTCCTTGTCGACTTTACTTGAGAATCTATGTGTTTGTGCTTTTGTGAATAAATCTGTTGCAGCTGACAAGTTTCTAGTTTATCTCCTTAGTATAAAACTGTTCGCCTTGAGGGGAAGAGGGTTAAGAATTAGAGCTCGACACATATTGTCAGTGTTCCATTGTCTCGTTTGGGAAAACAAGCAGTTGAAACAAAAGAGGTTGAGAGAATTCATATGAAGTCAGAGAGGGACAGAAACCGGAGACAAAGAAAATTTGACATTAAAATCACTTTCTGGCATCAGAGTACATACACGAGAGGCCGCACATTTTGCAGACGTGGAACTACTTGGTTCATCCCAGGTCTACAGTGTACATCACAGTATCTAAATAAACACTCTTCCACGTTCAGCTTCTCCACGTCGGTTGGTGGAACAATCTACAATTGCTTTTAATTCTCAAATTCATGGTAGTTTAAATTAATGTTTGAGAAATTATAATCCTATATATGTAAATAATATATTAAGTTGTTCAAATAATCACTTCTCCGATTTGTGCCTACTGGACACAAGGCAAATTCCAAAAACAAATCTTACCGTGAATAGAAGATTAAAGAAGAATAGCAGGTACTTGACGATTTCCATTCCACACGACTTCATGTTTGTGGTCCTTTTGTTGCTCACTAACGTAGAAAACTTGTAGGAGATTCAGTCGCTTCGATCGCTCCGACTGCTCTGTTGAGGAATAGTTGCACTCACTTTTCAAAATACTTGTTATCCCGTGGCGGCTCACGAGCCCATTGGCCAGCAAGCCCTTATCCGTGCCACTGGTTGGTCGACGGAGGGCAACAAAATGGTCGCCATGGGCAACGCGGACTCGCGAAGGAATCGTCGTGGAAAAGGAGAAGCGAAAGCGAGCTCAATAATTCCCCGTTAGCACCTCGAGACCCAATTAAAAATTTCGTCCCTTGACAATGAGATATCGATCACCCCCGTGAACTTACGTAGTCATTGTGTGCACAACGCGTTAAACATTATCGAGGTACCTTCCGTTTAACCGAAAAATATATCACTTACTCCGGTCCGTCGCTCTCCTCTTTCAAACTGTATCGGTTTCCGTAATTTTTTGCATTTCGGCCTTTGAAGTTGTTGAACAAGTGTTAAATGGCTTATATAAATTCACATATATTGTTAATTATATACAACTGAAGAGGTCCCTGAACAACCTTAGAAAACGTTGTTAGATTAAGTTTGTATTTTTATTTATAATTACACCAACAAGTTTAATTTATAATAAAAATGTAATTACCAAAAAATAAGATATTGATTGCCATCACAAAAGGTTGTTCGATACCCAATTTTGGTTGGTTTCACATCCCTGAATTTTTCAGATCTGACATAAGAGCTTTCAGTTAATACATTTATTGACTATTCGTCTTATTATTATGAGTATTGATCGTATATTCCGTTGTCTGAGTAAAAAGGAAGAGCCAAATAAAAAAGGAAAAACGAAGGAAAACCATTTATAATGTCGAAATACAGTCCATTCGCATCCGGTAACTTGCTTTCCTCTTCGACACCCCACTTTCAACTCTCGTTTGCTCTTTTCCACCATCTCATTTTTGGTCTTACAGATTGTCTTCTCCTTCACGGTTGACCGTTAAATTTGTTTTATGAACATATTATTGTCGATTCTAATCACGTTCCCCAGCCATTGCAGTCTTCTTATGTTTATATCTGCTACTATATCGAAGCCTTTGTACAAGTCTTATTCTCCAACTTTCGCTATCGCTATCCGCCTCAATATCGTCCGTTACCAAATATTTAAAAATATTGAAAAACGCTCCTATCCATAACTGTTAGCTATATAATGCCTCCATTTTAACTAGCTCGGCCTGTGCTCTAGATTTAAAACTATGGTTTAAGCTGTAATACATCGACGACTATCTGGTTCTTCTTTGTGCATCACTTTGTAAATTTTTTCAGTCTCTCTAGAAACAGAATTCACCTATATCTTCTCTTAAACAGACAATGCAACACTCGATTTTTATTAGAGGAACAGCCTACAGGAGGATAATCCACGTGGTGGCAACTCCTCTTTAGAGCATAGGAAGGGATTTGAAAGGGGGGATGCGGAAGGGTAGAGGAAGGTAGCCAAGGGTTACTAGGGCCCCCGGGCTATGGTTTAAGGATCCTACCCGGCATTCGCCTAAAGAAATGCAGGGAAAACCCTAGAAAAACCTGCATCAGGTAGGTCGGGCATTGGGTACTTGTCCCACGCCCTTCCGATAGCGGGAGATGTGCCTTGAATTAAACCCACCGCTGTCATAATATGGCTGTCAGAGAATAAATAAATATTAATCAAAGCATTTTCAATTCAGTTTCGTCCTCGCTCGTAGAGTCCGTTACTTTGTTCCGCAACACTTGTGGCGGTTGGAGCCATTAATGACAGAGAAATCGAATCTGGAAATCTCGTATCACTAATGGCAATTATAACTGATTCACGCCATGTAATGGAAACTACAACCAAACACGTAACGGGACCCCTCAGTTCTTGAAACTCAAAACAAACTGCTCTTCACAGTCATAAGCGGAAACGATATTTATATCACTATTTGCACTTAATTACTTCCTGTTGTTTCCACACGCTGATTATTCTTCATTCTGCTTTACTTCGAAAAGCATAATGAATTAATGACTTGAATATTAATAAAGATTAATACTATTGATAGCGGACCTTTTATGTGGGTGAGGCTAGGTGGAAAAGAAATAAGGGGATTGACCAATCACACCCCACTGCTCCGTTACAGCTCTTCAATTAACATAAAAAACTTAATTTAATATATCTCGCACAAAACTAGATCTTTTCTTAAACATACATATGGCTATATACTGTGGGACGTAAATATGATTTATTTATTTAATATGAATTTATACAGAGTTACATGTAAAGAACGGTGGATTCTTAAACTGTCAAATTCTATCGAATCAATTTAATAATACTGTAAATTTTCCCTCTTCCGCCAGACAAAAGTAATATCTTTTTCCGTATTACGATCATATTTACATTTCATCAGTTGGGTAAATAAGCAAAGAAAATTAAACGAAGTGGATCGTCGAAGGGACCACAATGAGAGTAAAACAATTGATGACCTTATACAGACACACTTTATTTATTTTTTTATCATGACATGTAAATATCTGTTAGTCTCATACTCGGTTATATGTAAATAATATTGTCATAAAATAAATCAATGAAGTTTTTATTTTATATAAATCTAAATAATTGGAGTATTTTCTTTATACTACTCTGTAGCTCTCTCCTCGTAGTTGATAATTTCTCCTGTTTTTGCCCAAGTCGTATGTGGTTTATTCGTCTTGCTGTTGTTCTTTTTGTTGATTTCTAATCTTTACTCAGACAATGGAAGACGCGAGTGTTCCAATAATTAAGAAAAGCTTCTCGACTTTCCGCCCGGGTTATCACCATAGGAAACCCGAGGAGCTTTTCTTAATTCCATGTATCAGGGAAAATATTCTATCTTTAGTCTTCCAATAATGCTATCAAATTTCAATTTAGGAATGGTTTTAAAAACACAAATAAACACGAGATTTAAAAAAATTCAGTGAACAATAGCAGTATAATAATCAGGTTGTGATTTCACGCACTTTACATGAAAGCCCAGTGTTGAGTTTTGCTTCGTCCAGACTGCACGAATGGCAAGTCAAAATCTGATCACGACATTAACATTTTTCGTGATTTATAGAGAACTGTGTGATTACTAATAATGTACACCAAATGGGCATAATTTGAGATCGCGCAGTGATACAAAACTCCCGGTGGTGCGGAAGGTAGTTTTTTCCCCCTTCTTAATACCAGCGTGTACTTACATGTCCACGTGCTCACGCGACACAAGAGTAACGTGAAATCGATGGAGTCTTTCCTCTTTTGGCAGGTAACTCGAAGCGAAGGTAATCACTCAGTCAATGTCTAGAAGTGACATTCAAAGCAGTTCGCGGAAACCAAACACAAAAGCAGCAAAAATAATATAAAAAAAAGAGGCCTCATTTGTCTGCATCGGATCTTTAGACAGAGACTTTGATCTATAAATTAAGGGTCCTCTGTGCAGTACACAATAGCTGCGGCCTTGAAAATATAAACCCTGAATTTTCCCAGAGCTGCGAGGTTTATAATCAAGATACTTGAACTCCGTCCATGTTTCCTTCCTTCCTAGAAATACGGACACTAGTTCATCGAAGTCCGTGTTGTCAATCAAATTTCTAAAAATCAGGCGGTTTTCTTTTGGTATCACTTAGATATCTAGACAATTCGTTCAGAGGTTTACTTGATGTTCTTAAAATCTTATCCATTTCAATGGCTCGGTTTTCGTTGTTTGTTCGTTCCGCACAAAATTAATTCCAGTTATAAATTTATTTTAGCATATTAATTAGGACGAAATATTGATGATTTTTGTTAATAATTTATATATTTGACGTTTTTGACTCTTCAAATCACAGGTCTTACTATATTCAGCAAACGTTATTCTCGATGGCTGAATTTTGTACCTAAGTTGCTTACCATCAGTATTATTCTTGTGAGTTGTGCCTCCTGGAAGGTCCTTGACTTGGTGTGAAAATTTCATTCTCTACCTGTCCTTTATCATCCACAATTATTTTCTTTCTCCCATCAAGTCGTCTAGCAGCTGCAATCTTCTTCTTCCTCTTCCACGATGACCTGGAACTCCATCCATGTGTCCTTCCTTCGATGATGAGCTGTTAACAATTTCTCCGTACCGATCCAGTGTCTATTTCTCTTAAAAACTGAAGCGGATACGGATTTTTCCTTACAACTTCTTCATTTTTGATCATATTATTTTTCAAATTTTTTCCATCACCGCGTGTCAAAAATTTCCATCTATTTCCATGTTTTTGTGTTTATGATCCATACAAAGATCGTCACTTTACCAGGTTATATATTATGTTTGCTTGTTAGTAAGGCAACAGCAGTGACACGTGACCTGTTTCCTCCGTGCCGTAGCAATATTTCGTGATTGACATTTTGTAATTAAATGTTTCCCAAAATTATATGTTTGCAGTTACGTTATTACAATATTATATGCCGGTTCAAAGGTATGTTTTATTTGTTTTTCTTACAGGGGAAATTTGGTTATACATTCTTCAGCAGCTCGATTTTTGTATTTAGTCACTTCTACCACTGTTTAATACATTTATGATATTTTTATTGTGCCAATGATTTTTATTTTTCTGTCGCTAACCTCTTCAATGTTTTTGCCATGTAATACACGTTTCTTGTTTTGTGCTGTCAAGGCACTCAGAAAGAATATAAAGTGGACTAGTTACACATTTCCGGAAGTTGGCGTTTGTTTCGTTCCGCGTCGAGTCTATTCCTGACTTCTTCGAACCACCTACAGCGTTCGTTGCCCTGAAAAGTCCTCATTTCCAAAGGTCGATACCGAGATGCGTGTTGGCCTAGCCTCGTTCTCGACCACTCACTTAATGGCCGAAAACATGACAAGTAGCGGTCGAGGAACTTGTTTTCTTTCAAACCAATCTCTAGATTAAAATGGATAGATTTAGGATATAGGTTCCTTGCCTCTCTAAAGGGATATTTATGTATTATACATTTTTTGCTTCTACAGTCTCCGGAAACACCTCTTATCAATATTTCAGGACAGACACAGCAAACGGAGAAATGTTTCATCTCAGTCGTGTGTCTTCTTGAAGTAATGACAGTAAATATTTCGACTATAAAAGTTTTCTTTTTTTATACACTCCCATAAGCAAATTAAAATAACTTTCTACGAGCCTAGTCAGGAAAAACAGTATAAGAAACGGAGCACCATAGTCTGTTTTGCACGCGGGCGCTGAAAATGGACTGAGTGTATAGGAAAGATGTTATAAAATGTAATGAAACAGGTAAATACTATATTGGTCAGAATGTCAGCAACAGAAGAGAAATGTGCACGAATAAGGCACTGCATGGACAATACCTGAAGAACATACAAGAAAATGTTGATAATAAACGTTGCTATGGTTGAAGAAGGGAATCATCAAGAAAGGAAAAGACGGTCTCCTATTGGCAGCTCAAGAATAAGTCATAAAGGGTATAATTGACAAGGGCCAGAAGGATAGCAAATGCCGTCTATGCAAAGATGTTGAAGAAACAGCATAGGCCACATAAAATAATTGAAATTGAACAAGCCAAGCCCCTGTGAGATCTTGGTATCCAAACGGACCGTCACTTGGCATCAGACAAAACTGTGGCAGAGAAAAAAAAAGTGTTTGGATAATTGAAATTGCAGTGACCAGAGACAGTAGGCTCCAAGATAAATAACACGAAAAAAGTACAGAATACGAAGACCTTCAAATCGAAATTGTCGGATCTGGGAAAATAATGCCTCTGAAATATGTGGACTGTGTGAGTCTTCAAGTGATGTCCAGATACGGTAGTCTCGTTACATCTAATGACATTGAATAAATATTGTTGATCAGGCAATCTGTTCTCTAGATCAGATAGTAACTGTATTCATGGTTGCTCGAACGTTGAGTCTCTGTATGGGCAAAACTAATAGTCCTTGAGTAAAATGAGCCTGCAGCATGTCAAGGTATATAGTATACAAACATTCTACTTTTTGTAATGACAATCTTTAAGCTATTTCAAACAAAGACATATATAAACAACATAGACTGGACAAGTCATATTTGAAGCAAATTGAAAACTCAGCCGCCATGTTTTATACTGTCTGGTGGGCGTTCCCCATCGTCTGCTAGCCTTTACTATGCCGCACAAATGACCTAAAACTAAATCTCTACGGACAATATATTTTAAGGTTTAAGAAAATATAACACATTTAAGGCATAGAAAAATTTATTGACCTTTAAATAATATCAGTTTTGTATACAGTTGCCTAATGTTGCGTCCTCTTTCATCCATTGCTTTTTCTTTACACATATGACGAATTCTGCAATTGAAGTAATGTTTTAATAAACCTTTATTAAAATTGAGTAGTGAGTTTCCTCACCAAATTTGTTTATGTCCCAACATCCGGAATACCTCCACACACAATTTTAATAGTAAATTCTTCTTTCCTATTTGTGTTTCGTTATTTCTCAATACTTTTTTTCAGCAAGTGTAAATAATTTCACAACGTCTTTAGACGGGTTCATTAACTTGTCTTTAAAGTCCTTTATTTTAATCAATCTCGTTTTTCTTTCAGAGCGAGGAGCAAGGAGAACCTCTAAACAACCTAAACACTTTAGTTTTTTTACCGCCATCCGTACAACACTTCCTGAAATATATTCTACCACTTTTTCTGAATATAATGTTAATCTCTCATATTCAGGGATGTAATCATGATCAAAATTGTGACCTGTACAAGATTTTAAATTTTTTTTTTTCAATTGGTACAACCAGTGTCTCCAAAATTCCTCTCGTACTATTGGATGGATCTATCTGCGTAATCAAAGATTACCTACATGCTGCTCTGAACTGTATTTCCCCCACATCTTCGTATGCAAGAGTTCTAAATGGTCCTGGCTCATTCTCCTGCTTAATATAAATTTGAGAACTGGAGAATCGTTCCTCACAGTTGCCTCAAACTGAGAAGATCTAAAACAATCCCTGATAAATATACTAAACTCCCATCGTACACCTTTAAATTCATAAAATACTGTACAGGTCTTTCTATTGTGTTGCATATTGTCACTCTGTTACCTCTAAACACAGGAGTTTCTGTACCCTTGTTCATAACATTGCACGAATTCAACAAATCAAATGCTTTATCTACCGTTTTTATGAACTTTACCGTGCCCTCACAATTTACAAATTTAGAGAAACCCAAGTCTCTACGAAAAATCATGGCGTCTGCTACAGAATTGCTTAGTGTCTGGGCAGCCAATGCTACTATATACTATATAATGAGCGTGTAGCCTCGTCATTCTATTTGACACATGTAACCGCTCCTAGTCTAGAGCAACACAACAACACCTCCAAAGCTTTTTTTTTTCTCAAATGACGAGTACAGTTGTGTCGCTCTAGGCTCTTCTTAGCACCTTTAGAAAGGACAAGGATCCCAGAAACGTTATGCAGTATTTATATTATCACTTATTTTGTCTGTATTTGGCTATCTTTCTTATTATTAATATTACGCTGATACGTAAAATACGATACTTCCATGTGTTTTCGAACTACTATTATTACAATTGTAGGTTGAACACACGCTTGGCATGATTTATAATAACAAACAATTTATTTTAACAAAAAACTTCAAAACTTTCATCATCAGTAGCATAACACAAATCGGGTTTTAGGTGAAGTGGACCGACTAAAAAATGGCCACCCAGAGCGCTGTAACGCTGATATAGCCACTCTATTATGTTTATATATCTCTTTGATTTCAAACGTGTCTAAAATAATTTCTCAGCTATATATGTATATACGAATTATAATTGGCACCGGCATAACTATATCTCTGAAACAGCAATATCTCTGAACTGAAACAATTTCAGGTTAAAGAAGTCTTCCGGCAAATACGTTTTTTCAAAATATGGAGTAGAACCGCAACAAGAAATCCGCATCACTTTAGGCGTTTCGTGATCCAAATTTTCCTGTCTTTTGAATCATTTGCATGAAACATGTCCAGCAGGTTGGTAAATTTTCATTATGGTGGTGATTAGAACTGGTTCGGTCAATGTATCTTATAAATTCGTGCCTCGATTACTAACAATATTTGCAGTTTCCATTCACAACATAAATTCATTTAAATATATAGTATGAAATCGAATCATAATTGGATGTTCTTCGAAATTTAATTCTTGTTGTTATAATTAAATAAGTGTCCGTATGAGTTGAAATATTTATTTATATGAAGGTGCGTAGTGGCACGGATGACGTCGCAGCGTGTAGACAATAAGTGCAGTACCTCATTCTTGTGTGTTCATCTCTTTAAAACCTAACTTGTTTCTTGCGCACTGCCTCTCTTTCTGTTTTTCTTGTTTCCTTTTTTTTTCTTCGCTTGGGGGTTTTCTTATCTTCCAGACGATCTTTACCGTCATCTCTTTGGTCTGCCTCTTTCTTTCTGTTTCTCTTCTTTTGTTTCTTTTTTTGCCTTTTTTACTTTCTTTGTTCTCACTTATCTACTCCGAGACAATGGAATACCCGAATAATCTAAATAATAAAGCCGATTTCTGTGGAGGTGTTTGTGGAAATTAGGAGCTTTAGTACGTTTTTACAAGAACATTTACAGAATCGTTGACACTGTATTTCCTGATCCTTTTTCTTCACTTGGAATATTGTCTTATCAGGAGGAGAAGCCGGAAGTGCAGGAAGCGGCGGGACAGATGTATCAGGCGCTGTCGTAAACCTGGCAGCTTTGAGGAGCCCATCACTCCGTTCCTGAAATACCTGAAGAACCTGCGCGCCAGATACCCACACTGTCTGGCCGTGGACATCGTGCGTAAAGGCACGGCTCGCTGGTTACGCATGTCCTGCGAGGCACGCAAGCGCTGGGAACGACGCTACGCCAGAAGATAGACTAAACCAGTACTCGTTATACTCTTGTTTCTTGTCGTCTCAAGTAATACCTGGCAGTCAAAGTGTCTCTCGATTTAATCATTCATTTAATGTAGTTAATACAATTGTTTTCCATTGTTTGTGACCGTTTTCCATTTGAGACATCTCGTATAACTCCAAGAAAAATTTCTGACGCGGATTTTCCATTAAATAATAAATTGATTACAAATGTCAACATACACAGATTGTATATAATTTATTTAATGTATAATAACAAAAAAAATTAAGTATCTAACTCGGTCCTTCCGCAACGGTTTATTATACAAACTCATTGCCCGTCAAATCTGACCCTTGAATAACAAGATAAAGTTAGCGTCAAATTAACAAATTTGGGTTCAGTCAAGACTGACTAAGACGAGCATTAGCCTAATGAAAAAAAAAACAATCGTGGAAACGTGGATTTCATAAACATCTCCTTTTCTCTCAGGAATGATAATTTCATGACTATGTAAATGTCACTTGTCCTTGTATCTATTAAATACGGTTTCCGTGTATTAAAGGAAAAATTAATTAATTCGGCACCAATCTCTGGTCCTTACAAATATTTTATAATTACTCCCTTGCCTTGGACTGCACACGTGACGACCGTAATGGGAAGTGTCACAGTTCATCCGAAAACTATGGAATCTGACACTAATAAGGGCTATCTTGGACCATTTTCTCCTTCACAACCTCCTTCCCTCAACTTACCCGGCCTGATAAAACGAATCCCTAAAATTCTGGATCCGACACCTACCTCGGACCATTTTAGAATCAACTCCTACCTCCAGGCTTAAGGGACTGAACTCGAAGTTAAACGTCATATTGAATAGTATTCAACTCAGATCAGTGGCGGCCACTGAAGCAAATACAAATTTTACTGGAAATATTTTTGGGCACATCGCTTACTCGAAATAAAGCTGATTTGAAGCGAAACTCAATTAACAAAGAATTGCTCCCACGTCTAAAGCCCTAACATCAAGGACCGAGCGCAAGTAATTAAAGTTTACTAGTATTTCGGTCCACATACGGTATGGGAAAAATAATCATTAATATTGAATTAAAAACTTGCTCAGATTCAACAATGAGTGAGACTAGCGCATCTCTGGGTGTGACGTCATCAGGACAAGCTGAGTGGATTTAACCTCTTCATGAACTACGGCACTCTAGCGGAAAACTAACTACTGAGCCAAGACAGTTTTGTCATAACGAACAGGCATAATCTTAGGTTGCAGTCCGTTGCAACTCTCTGAACGTGCAGTTTTGAAGTGGCTCAGTAGTGCAAGTAGGGCAAGTCCACTCGCGCTCTGCTTCAAATGAAACAAATCGACCCGCGCTCTACTTCGAACTTATTAGAATACAATTAGTAAAATCTATATTATATGTACGCGTTAATTAAATGTTTAATTAATAAAAATCATATTTACTAGTAGTGTCGTGGAACAAAAGCTCTACCTCGCGAGCCGCCGCTGACTCGGAGCGTTTCAAAACCGTGTAATGGACAGCACTTATGATCGTTTACGCATTATTGTTGTGTACTTCACCGTTATGGTGAATCTCACAAACTCAGGGACCCCCATACCCCCTGGAATCGACACTACTTTTGGTTGCTTTCACATAGAGTCGACTTAGGCAGTAACTACATCGTAAATGGTACTATTAGTTTCAGCGGCCCCGAACTATTTATCGATTCTAATATCGTTACTTTCTGACTTTTAAAAAAATGCTACACCATTCCACTCCTACCCTGCGTTGATTTAGAAACAGTGATATTTAAACAATTGAAATTTAGGTTGATTTCAAGTTAATATGGCAATTCGTAATAATTTTAGAAAACGTGAGATTTGTAATCCTCGGCATTGTTGCCTCAACAGTGAGGTGCCCCTGGCCGTAGTTTATAATCCTACCTGACAATTCTTGTCAGCTGTCAAGCCATCGATTCTCCATTTAGCCCCTTCCTTTGCCAACGTCCTCATGTATCAAAACTTTGCTATGTATAAATATTTACGGGGTTTCCTTTTCTCAACTATTCATTGTTTTATATGGAATTATATTCCAACAATACAACTTATACTTACGGACATTGTATTTTTCTGGTGAACAAACGGACAATGAGCAATAATTGTGTAACATCTTGTCCTATATTAACTTTAAATTAATATATTGTTCTCATTTCATGCTTTCAAATAAATTGGACTTCACAACTGATATCGCAACATGTTTCAGTCGTGATGTAAAATATATGTGGTTTCAGTTACATGTTAAAAAAACAGTATTGTGTATTATTGCTTTACTTTCACTAGAGAATTAGAAATGGTAGAACGCCTTGATATAGTACTTCTGAAGCGCGCACATCAATAATTTTTATTCTCGGAGAATATTGACGAGGAAATGGGCAAAGTAAAGAATGAGGAATTAGTGTTGAGGGAAGAGTACAGTTTATGTGAAATTAATTTTGATAACTACATAGCTAAAGGGAGAACAGAACCAAGTTGATAAATGATGTTTCATCCTTAAAAATAACGTACTAATTCTGAACCCTTATTAATACTAGTACTGTAGGCCTTAGATGTTTTAATTAAAATTATTTTTTGTTTATACGCTTGTACTCTTTCGGAAATAAAGAAGAGAAGTTCAATTAAAATTGGTATTTGGTTGCTTGTCAGAATTTAGGTAGAATTCGTCGAAAGATCAATACATAATAACAGTAAAGGTCAGCAGTATTCTCTTTATGAACGATTTCGTGTGATATGAGATTTAATAACGAACAACAGTTTTATGATGGTTTAAAAACGTGTACAGTACTACTTAGAAGTTTTCTGTTTTAGGATATCAACATTTTAATAAGAAAGATAGCAAATTCAGACGAAAATGTGAGAATATAATTTTTTTTTGTCTAAATTGGCTATTTTAATTATTAATTATTTTCTATCAGACGTAAACCTTTTCATTTTATATCAACATTTTGTTCTTTTTTTTTTTGAAAAAAGTGTACATTTTTACGAAATAGCTATTATCAGTTCTCAGAGAAAAATAAACCAAAAATGAACCAATTATTTTTGTTTTGAAAATAATTGTGTACAACAATAAATGTAACTTATAATTAAAATGAGTGTTTTGAAATTAAAATTCTAGGTGATGGGACGTATGTACTTTAGTAAATCAATAGACATTTTTAACTGTTAATAAAATGAACTGTAAAAGTTAATTACTTTGTGTTATCAAATAGTGCAGTCATATAATTATGTTATTTAAAATTTGTCATGAATAAGTTGTCACATTCTGACCAAACAGAATTTGTCACATTAATTTTCTAATATTTTGTAAGGAGGTAATGAAAAAAATATTCTCCCTTCCCCCCCTTCCTTTTTGGTTGTTGGACACAATCTACATTAGGGTAATCCACGTGTTGGACACTCCTCTCTAAATAGGGAGTACAAAATGGGGTATGCAGTAGGGAGAACAATGCAGCCAAGGGTAAACTATGGCTTCTGGGCTACAGTTTAAGGATCCTAAATGGCATTTGCCTAAAAGTGATACAGGGCAAACAGTAAGAAATCTGCATCAGGTACGTTGGACTGTAGGAATTTGTTCCCCACACTTCCAATGACTGAGTGGGGTGTGCCCCAGAGACGCAGAATTCTGTTCTCAATGCCTGATCCAGTTTAGGAGGCAGCTGGCCAACTGTTACCATAGGAACAGCAGACAACTCTTACCATATGCCCAAGGTCTGCAACCCCAGAACACTTTCCAAAACTGAACAAAGTGCCTTGGCTTAACATATCTCCAGGAAGGTTAGAATATATTAGAAGTTCCAAAAGATGCAGATAGGCTAAGATCATTGTAAGCTGAAACAACATAACCATATGTGACAAAGAGGAAGGTCTTTGAATAAATTGGACAAGGGCATTAAGAAGACAATATGCACTTACTGGATGAAAATCACCAATATAGAGGGCAGCGGATAAAATGTGAATTGACAGTATATAGCTTTACTGAAATATGGATAATGGACATGAAAGACAGAGAGAAATGGATTTGCTTCTCCCTATGTCAGGCGAAGGTGTTTTTGTGCTTTAATGCATGTGGTTGTTTTATGTGAACCTAATTGATGAAAAATTACTACTTGACAGATACTGAGAGTAGTAGTTTTTATTTAATGTAACCATGTACATTTTTTAACAATCTTTTAAGAACACCTGAGAAAAAAAAATTCTTACAAGTTTGGTTCACAAGAGATAGGTTGGATTGTCTGTGGAACATTACATAATTAACATAAACAACAAATTAGTATCTGTGTTGAGTATGGCATGTATAGAATGGCTTATAGATTGTTAAATAAAATGTTTGATAAATTACCAAAAATGTAATGACCTTTATTTTTAGAATTCTCAAGCACACACAATTACAAGTCATAAAATAAAAAGGCATTTACTTAATATAAATTAAATATAATTAAAAACCTTACTTACTGATTCATAATAAATATTATTTTTTCAGTTATAGTAAAAGTTCAAACATAAAGTATTTTCAAATAACACAATTTCAAAAGTTAAACTTTTATTTGGAATTACTCTAAAATAAATTATTAAAAAATATTTTTCTTTAAATACTGCAAGCTAATTTAATACATACAGGTTGGCATAATTTAAGACAATTGTCCACATTCACTCTTATTTCATACACAGCTACTACTTGTTTAAATTGAAATTATTACAGCCGAACACAAGTGGAATACTTCAATACAGTATATATTAAAAAGTAAACTCTTTAATATAAGTAAAACATCTGAGACAGTCCAGTCATAAATAATAATAATAATATATACATACACATACAATCAGAAGTTTTCACATACTTGTTGCTTTGCTACAAATCACATTAACAATTTTGATGCACGGTTTCAGTTATAAATAATACTATAAAAATATACTCAGTTCTTTAAATAAAAAAAGCTGCGATCACAATGATGATTGAAGACAATAGTGGTAGTGGTGTGATCAAAGTGGCAGAACTAACCCATGGTGTCACAGGACTCCTGGAACAGTACAAACAAGAAATGTGGATCCTTATTTCAGTTTTTTTAAAGTGTATATTTGAACATGTCCTAGCTGTACTTTGTTTATAGTTAATTTGAAATATTACATTTCAAAGACAATGAATATTTAATGCAAAATCATTCTTACTTCTTTGTTTAAGCTCAAGGTAGCTTTTATACGTGAGTTTTCCATGTGTTCTTAAAGAGACACAAAATTGTGTATTTTTACCATTATTGATAATTATAAGAATAGGAAATATTTAACATGGACTGAAAAACAATTTCCATCAAAGAAGAAAAGTATATGAAAGTTTATATCTTTACAATTCAGAAAGACAAGAAAATTACAATACTCTTCAAGATGAAACTAAAAGATATTATTTCATAAGTAAAATTTCATGCTGTGAAAGATATTAAATGCAAAAATATTCATACAGATATTTGCAAACCATTATCAACACTAAAATAAAAGTTCGCTAAAAGGCAATGAATGTTTCCTTAAATAGGCATACTTAATTTCCTGCAGTTTCACACTAACAATTGTAACAATAAAATCTTTTGTTATACATTTCTCTTGACTAATTGAAATATATCATGCTAAAATCCAAAATAACAAACTATTTTTAACTTGTTGAGTGGCATTTTCTGTATAAAACAGTGTAATGCTTTACCTATAATTATGGTTCTATAATAACAGAGAAAACTTTCACAAAATAAAATTGACTTTATTCTTAAATAAAGCTTTTTTGTTTGAATGTAAACCAGTAGACTTAATATTCATAAGGACTAGTTAAATTTTTAGAGCAGTCTTAAAGATTGGTGCTCATTATATATCTTGGTTAAAAATAATTTCTACTGGAAGATTGCAAATGTGTTTATATATATTATTAGTCAGGGTTGAATGTACAATAAGGTGAAATTATTTTTCAACATTTTTCTCAGCTATTAATTAAAGTGTATGTAAATTGTGTTTTTATATGAAATTGTTCCACGAGTAGCAAAAATTCTCAAGGGCTTTAGAAGAAAAATTATTAGGTTTTCAGTGAAGCAATAGAAGTTAATAAGCTTAAAGTTTTAAAGCATATTATCTCACCTTATCATACGTGCTGATTGTGGCCCCTCTCATAAAACTTCATTCCAAATTTAAGAAAACATCAGCTGTCTATTCTCATACATATTGATAAACAGAACAGCATGTTCAGATGAAATAAATGAATAAAAAGCATTCCAAGAGAAGATCATACCCACAGACAAGGTTTCAATAACTTTGACAATTACAACACTTTAATTGTACTAAAAACCCGACACCTTCAAGAACCCATTCTCAAATCCAATCAATACAATGAACTATAAATACAGATGAATGTAGTGCAGTTTTATACTGAACCTGGCATACTTTTTTTGTATGGTGTATGCTTCTCGTAAGCAAGATTATTGACTTTGAAATTAAAATATAAAATGTCTATGATAAAAGTATATTAATTAGCCAAATAACAGACAAAAATAAGTGCTAAATAAATACCACACAATGTTTCTGTAATCCTTGTTGCATTTGTTAGGTGATTCAACAAATGCAAAAGCCATAAGAATGACACGCCACACAAACCAACTTTTTAGTTTGTAACCTGGTTTGAGTGGTGTGTCATTCTTATGACTCTTGTGTTTCTTGAATCAGCATCAAGGATTGTAGAAACATTTTGTAGTTTTTATTTAGGACTTCTTTTTGTCTGTTATTTGCTACTTATTTATCTAATGATTATTGAATTTATTTTGTGGGTTGTTGCCATTTGTATGTTTAGTGTTTTGTTACAATTGGAGTCATAAGTGAAGTAACCCAATGGAGAAGGGGATTATTTCGTTATAAAATTTTCAGTACCTTATTTGAATGCTAGATATTTCAATTGTCATGACTTGAAGATATACACTCAGTATGCTGATATTCTTGTCTCCCACATATTCATTATTCTTATGACTTTAGAGGATCTCACTAGACTGACATTTCTAAATTAGACTCATAGTCTTAACTCTCTGAGCCAATGTTTTTTCTGCTTTCCTTTTGTTGCCTTTCATCTCTGAGCTATCTATTCTGTTAGACAGCAAGCTCACATTTCCTTTATTATTATCCTACTTAACAAGGTTTACATATACAATACTTCTACACATTTCTGGCACCAATCTCTGTTATTTAATGGCATTTATGATATCTTTTCTGAAGTTTATAATATGTGATATATGAAATGATAAGAAAATTTTATGTGATTGCCCATTTATTTGTGCTTGACTTGTAACAAAATAGCTTTCAACTATTATTTGACAGGAACATTTTTTAACAATAGGAAACATGAAGGTCCAATATTTAGGATCTAAATTTTTGTGGTTTATTGGTGTGTTACATATTTTAGGTATTGTTATAACAGTTAAAAATTTTTTCATTAATATCTTGTAATCAATTAATTGTTTATAATTATTGCCAGATGAAAGTGAAAATTTTAATAATATGGGATTGTCAACTTCTCAGCTTAGAAAATTTTTAAATTAAGTGCACTAAAGAATTTTACTTAGAAATTAGTTTATCTGCAGTTTATTAAAGTATGTAGGAATCAGCTACATTTAAAAGTTTACGAGTCTAATTATAATCATAACTAAAGATAAACATTAATAAATTAAATTGATTATATTTTTGTCAACAACTGCTGCTAATACTTTAGATCATAGAAAGGATTGGTTACATTTATTGAATAAGAGTTGAATTTAGCAAGTTACACACACAAGCAATTTTTGTGCTTAAAATTGTGTGAAGTTTTATTTCAAGCAAATAAACAGAAACTCATATACATAATATATTTATTAATAGCTGTAAAAAAATCCTTGGTTAGCATTTTTGTTATTGCATGCCATTAAAAAAAGCAAATCAGACCAAAGTTATCTACGAAGGGATAGAAAGTAGAAGAGTAACGTTAAAACCCAAGCTTTCACTATGTCCAAAAAATACTCTAGATTGCAATGATTGAGATTTATTAAAAACAAATAAAAATTTCAAATTTTATATATTTTTTATTTTAGAAAATGATTTTCAAACATTTATATGTTTCACATGAGCCAGAATGTTTAAATTAGTGCATTTTGTGCAACAAACTACATTTGTGAATTAAGTCATAATTGTCATGGGTAGGTTGTGAAGTGGAAGCAAATGCCATGACATTACATTATTCCAATAACTCCGCAGGCCACTCTGGTTCCAGCATGACCTGTCGTTAGACTGTCAGCAAATCCTCCCTTTCCCAAGTCATCAGGATCTGAGTGTACGACGATGGCGCGCCCAATAATGCTGTGAGGTCCATGTAGAGAAATCACATTATCAACAATGGAAATGGTGGCTACAGTATTTTGTGCAGCTTCTATGTTGCCCAAGTCTCCAACATGGCGATCAGTGTCATTGGGACCACCATGATTTTTCTGAAAGCAAATAGACATTATATTTAGTTAAGATAATCAATACAATTTATATGAATAGAGATAATAATAAAATACAGGCTTAAAATATATTATGACTAATTTTTTAAAACTAATATATTTTCTTCCCAAAAACTGAAGTCATTTTAATGTTAATTTTAATTTTAATACATGGATTCTCAATCACTTTAGATCTTCTGTCATTCTGTAACTGCAACAATTATTTTTTAATCACACAGATTGAAACATTAATTTGTAATGAGTCTTTCTAAATTTCATACTTGAAGAGAATTTTTAATGTCAAAGAAATTTGCTTTAACATTTATGGATAGAGCATGCCAAACTGAATGTTTGTGGACAGAGGAATAGTAAAATACAGAAAGATAAGAAAGAAGATCTGGTATGAAAATTTTGTATTGTGTGGCAGGAGGGCATCTAATCTGCTTTGTGACTGTAATGTGTTTGAGCTGTTGGCAATACATGTTCACAGAAAGCATCTCTTTTATCATGAGTAATATTCTGAGGTGTTTATTAGCAAAAAAGGCAGCTCAGATGGCTACAATATTATTTTCAATATGGATATGTGGCTGTTGGACAATTTTACAAGTTCTGTGATGAAGAGAATGAATAATCTTTTCTGAAGCAATATGATCTTCCTGAGCACAGACAGTCACATATCAAAGTAGCTTTACTTGAAACAGTAAAACTATTTTCTTTCAATTATATCCCAGAGAGTAGAATATAACATTAGATCATATTCCATAGATCTTGTAAAGAAACTGGGCTTCAATGATGTGGAATGAGTCATGAATTGTACATTCATTATAAACTGTTGTTTTCACTTTTCCCCTAAACTCCAAAATAATATTTAAGCTGCATTTACCTTTCTTCAATTTACATTCAATATACTACAGACCAGATTCCTAAAAATCTGCATTACTAACAACATGCATATAGATATTATTCCTGCTCTATTTGCATGCACATGCAGCTTCATTCTTTCTTATTTTCGTTTTTTATTATGCTGTTTCAACTTTGGAACTACAGTTAGTTAATTATAAATTTTTGCATAGAGTAATATTTACAGAAAATTTATTGTTGAATATGATCTTAATATTTTTAAGTGTTTTTCTATTACAAATTACAATTTCAATAAATCAGTATCTAAGTTTACACATTAAGAATTAAGAACATTAAGAACTACAGTGTTAAAGGCACAATCTGACATTAAGTTAAATATAAAGTGAAAACCATTGTTTTTGTGGACTTACCTTCTCAGGATTGAAATGTGTCCCAGTAGCTGTGCAGCTACTGATATCACCCTTTTCATGAACATGAAAGCCATGTAAGCCAGGAGCAAGGCCTTGAATCACACCACTGATTGTTACTGGACCACCATTTGTTTCTTGAACAAATGTTGCATTTCCAAATACATTAGCTCCTTGCAACACCACAGTGGCCTGCCTTACCTATTAAAAAGTAAATTCACCTCTCAGGCTAAATGTATATTCAGTAAATCCCAGATATAGGAACAGACATGTCCTTTAATAACTATGTAACTAGCTTAAATAATGTTATACATTGTTATCTTTCTTTTGGGGGATAAATGGACTAATTTTGGGATTAGTGATTGCCACTCATTGAAACTTAAAAAGATTAGGTCTAAAGCAATATATCACACAATTCTGATGTGATGTAACAAAAGTGTCATCTTTGAGACAAAATTAAAATGTTTATTTGTAATCCAGTTATAAAAAAATTAAAATGTCTGACTATTAACATGTAGGAGAATATATTCCATTACGTCACCTAGTTTCTTTGAAAAATAAATGTCGATTGGTGTCTAGAAGACATTAAGAACTACATTGTTGAAGGCACAACCCAACATTACATTAAATTCAGTCAGTCATATCACATTCAATTATAAAAAATCCTTGATTGTGGTTTTTTAGTTATTTGGAAACGCGATCAATAATTTGAAATAGTTAACAATCAAGCCAGATCATTATACATTCATATATGAAATAATTACATATCTCTTGCTTCTACTTTAAATCAATTTTCACAGACATGAGAAAGGGAGAGTTTGTTTACCAAATTTGGTAAATCACATAAAAATGTATATATTATAAATTGATATAAAGTTTGAGAATATGAACTTATTTCCATAGAAAATAGCTATCTGCTTTTAAAGGCATTATTAAAAAGCCGAGAACTGATTAAGAATTTGTGTGTATAAGGGTATTATAAAACAAAGTTAATTATGACAGATCTACCAATCATGCTATCCTTGGTGCTTGATTGTATAGAAAAATGTGATGGAAGTGAAATTTATGTTTATAGATGATTTGTTAAGGGAAGTTCAAATTTGGAAATTAGACAACCTGCTCTCAAAATTATTGTACACGCACATAAAATACGTGACAAATCATTTGTGGATATATTATATTAGCTGATGCCTTGAAGAAAGAACCCACAGGCCTGACACCACAAATTTCTAGAAGAGGGCCGCATAGCAATTTGGGTTTTGCGTACACGATCGTTTGACTCTATCAGTTTAAGTGGATGAATCTGTTGGAGCATGCGGATTTACATAATGAATAATTGATAAGGAGTAGGGCCTGTCTGGTCCGTAACTTACCTCGGCGGCCACCAGAGCAGCAAACAGGCTCAGCAAGCTCAGACGAAGCAACATTGTCTATCTGCAAGCAAGAGAAAAAACTAAGCCTTTGTTACAAACATTCGCACTTGTTGAGCCCACGTTCTGAGTAAACGGGACTTCTACAAACGATGTTATTATTGTAATGGTAAACGGAAACGTTTGGCGTTACAGCATTGCTGTGGTTCTAATTTAGCATGTAGTAGGTCTACAAAATATTCAATGACTCAAATACACAAACTGGAATTCACATGACGTACTGTTCTCTTTTCGGAGATTCAATACGATTTGATTTAGAAGCGACCGACCACTACGAGAGCAGTCTTAAATTCAAAGCAACCACCTCAAAGCAAGAATGTTCATTTATTTGCGTCAGAGTCTCTACCCTGAAAGGGTCGATGTCGACTGTGTTCCGTAAGTTATGGGGCATTTTTTCAAATATGCGAGGGACCTAGAGAAGATACTTGGCAAACAGTTTTAATTAAGATAAATTAAGAGGTGTAGTGCGAATACTAAATATCTCATGTCAAGTTTTTTTTCAACGGATACATATTTTAAAGTAAAAACACTAAGTGTTGGAAGAAAGTACTGTATTTAATCTTAAGCACGTAGTGGGTCTGCAATATACGTCGCTATATACAATAAATTTACAAAATGGTTTTTGTTTGAACACGTAGTTGTAAAGCATGAGATTTCAGCATATTATTAACTAATTTTCTATGGAAACAAATATTTTAAGGACTGAAAATATGGCTTTATTCAATAATTTTATTGATCATTGAGACTTTATATGTTACTCACTAACTACTTAAAACACTTTGCAGCACGCTGCTCCAGTTTGTTGTCCCGCCCGACACGTGCGTTGTCGGGATGAAAATGATTGGGTCTCAATCGGGGTAAAAATATGTATAGCATGTTTCTCTTCTGACGAGAACTGGCATGTCATTTTTAAAATATTCCCATTCGTTTAGATTAATACGAGGAAGATCAATTACCACAATCAAATACGCAGATGACCTGATATTATCGGCGAATGGATGTCAATATAGAAAAGTCAAAAGTGACGAAAACAAACCAGAGCACTGGCATGTATATTTGTGGGAAACGAACGATCACTAGATGTCGATCAGTTCAAGTACTTTGGAAAAGATTTGACGAATGATGGCTGGAGAACATATCAGTGAAATGGCCAAGCAAACAGCCTTACTAACAATAAAATCGAATGTAGAATGGCGGAAGAACCCGGTAAACTGCAGAACTTTGTATGGATCAGAAACGCGGGTATTATGAAAGAGGGAGAGAAAACACCTGGAATGTTTTGAAAATTTGGTTTGAAGAATAATCAAAAACAAAGTGGACAAATATGGTAGAGAAATGAAGAAGTTCTAAGAAGGGTAAATGAGAAGAGATATCATCGAAGGAAGAAAACAATGGATGGGTTCCTTTTATTTATTTATTTATTTATTTAGGGCATCAGGCAACATGAGGGTGATCCACATTGGGCAACTCACCTTTAATAGCATAGGAAGGGATTTGAAAGGGGGGATGCGGAAGGGTAGAGGAAGGTAGCCAAGGGTTACTAGGGCCCCCGGACTATATTTTAAGGACCCTTCCCGGCATTCGCCTAAAGAAATCCAGGGAAAACCCTAGGTTCCTGGTCATTGTGTCAGATATGAGAGCAGTTGCTATAAGACTTGTAGCGAGAAAGAAGAAAGAAAAGGCAAGGTGGAGAAGGAATTAACAGACTTAGCCAAAGGGCTTGTGTGTGTGTGTGTGTGTGTGTAGGCACAACACTTTAGAAAATTAAATAATGCTAAAATCAATTTTTGTTGTGGTCAGGATATGGATTAAAGAAGTACGTTGATTGAAACTTTACATTGTGTGGGTTGTTAATTCTCTACATTTGCATTTCCAATCCATTCCATTTTGGATTGTTTAAGATTTTTAGCATGTTAATCTGAGTTGGTCATTCAGTTTTACGTTTAATAATATTAGTGTTAATACAGTTGGAGGAAACTACATAATCTCTCTCTTTTCCCCTATTAATATCGATACATGATTATATTGCCAGTTAACTTGATAAGTTTAGGAAGCCGTGTGATGTGTTCCGTGTTTAACTTTAACCCACGAAACAAATTTGGATTTTCCTTGAAATTCTATGTTACAGAACGCTTTCGGGACAAACGGGTATGAAGAAGAATTTATGAGACTGGTGGAACCAGTTCTATCAATGTCACCTTGAGGAGCATATTATACCCCTTCTGCTGGCTGTGAAGTGTTGGAAACATTCTCAGAAGACGAGGTCAGTTATACACAACATCTTTACATTTTCTTGTTAGGGACGCGAAGGCCGTGAAATCAGCCACGCATTGAATTTATTATAGGCGCGCAATTCAAACTTGTCCGCGTACCTAAAATAAATCGAAACGATTTAATTTGCCTAAGTTGCCCCCACACCACGTTAAATTTCTGAATGATTTCACAGTACATTTATTCTGATTAAAGTTTTGAAAGTTGACTAGGAAACAAAACTGGTTTGATCTGGATTATAAACTGAGACATAGACAAAACTGATTTATGTTAAAATTTTTATAATTTGATAAAGAAAGAGAAAAAGGCACTTTATCGTCATATGTGTCCATAACCATTTATAATACGGCCTACAATTTGAAATTTATTAAAAATTTCCTATTCTGTAGCCGTTGTCTGAAGACAAACTTTAGAGGACGTGTTATAAAAAATATTGTCCCAACTAGCTGATTGCTGGACGTTGTTCTGGTATATGTATATTTATGCCAATATAATATTAGAAAAATAATAAATTCTATCCTATGTTCAAAATTGATGGAATTTTATTTGCAGACATTTTAAAGTATAAATATAGTATATGAATTACAAAAGAAAATCGCTATAATAATAACTAACTTCCAAAATTTATTCATTAATATTATTTAAAATTATTTTTTTCGAAAATAAATATCATAAAATATTTTACTGTGTATTCTAATATATTTTGTATTTATAAGAGTATCTTTTTAATCGTAAATGGTAAAACACCTAAAGCTATTTTAAATTATAAACTTAACATATCCTATTAATTTAATGTCATTATGTACTATA
Organism: Zhengitettix transpicula; assembly: GCA_037074705.1. Classification (NCBI taxonomy): domain Eukaryota; kingdom Metazoa; phylum Arthropoda; class Insecta; order Orthoptera; family Tetrigidae; genus Zhengitettix; species Zhengitettix transpicula. The sequence continues at coordinate 48,950,033 of CM073596.1, forward strand.
GCCTTTATAAAATTCAAGGCTGTTTCATTTTCATTTAAATAAAACAACAGTACTGTAATGGAGGATTGTAATATTTACTTGTTGAAGAATGCTTTGGCGACTTTTTACAAGAACACAGAGGAACACTTACAATGATAAATTAAGGTAGTCTCTAAGATCTAAGAGTATGCATGAGTATAGTGTAATATCTTAGAATGTGTCATGTATTCGGAACACAAAAGGAAATTAATGTCATTCACAGTAAATGTTATGTCTTTATAATAATATGTTATGCTGTTACTGTTACTAATTTGTCGCCGAGCTTAGAGAAATAATTTTTTTCAATTATCTAATTAATATTTTATATTATATATGTGATGTACAATTATGATTGCCAAACAAAATCTCTTACTCTGATCCATATATATGTATATGGTAAATATATTACTTTATACTAGTTTTTTCGGAGTTTTTTTATATTAGATGAATACGTTAATATATAAATAGAATTGTGAAATAGTAATACAGTTATTATTTAGTTGAACTGATATTTATCGGCTGATAATTTTGTTGGTGAGAAAAAATACGTACAAAATCAAGTTTAAGATTTTTCGCATTAAAATGATCCACAGAATGACTGAATACGCATAGTGTTCATATTATACAGAAAGTTTTGGAACTCGAATCTCTTTCGAAAAATTAAAAATTGGTATAGAACTTGGTATAGATACTTGCAATTGAGATGCGTGCGGCTCAAAGTTTTCCTGGATACTGATTCGCTCACCACGAAGACAAGTCTTATGACTCAGCAAAGCTGATTAGTCACGTGGCTCTTGCTTAACAATTTTCTGACTTCAAAACAATCTTAGTTTGAGGTAACGCAACTATCAGAAACTGGTTTGTAGTTAATCGTTTCGGAAAACATGATAAATGCTGGGACGTAGCCTCTGTGTGTCTGAGATTATTTACTATGGACGTGGCTAATAATCTGCACTTATATAACGTGTTACCATGTATATTATTTATTTATTAATTGAATCGTGTTTTAGTCCGGCCAATAAGGAAAGACGACTAGGGTCAGTATTCGATTGCTGACCTCACATGTTTTCCTTATATTTTATTCATTATATAACTATAACTGATCTGTGTTGCAGCATATGGAATATTACGTACTATTTAAGTAGTACACTTAATTTTATATTCATAAATTATAACGAAATAAACCGCCTTGAGTTAGAAAAATGTTAATTAACAAAAAATTAAATATCCTGACGTTTCGTCCTTGTTGTAGGACCAATTCAGGTTTAGTAACTTCATATATAAATTATACAATGATTTCGGTTGCAACAGGCTAAACTTTGCCTCTAAATTGTTTGTATGATTTATATATGAGTTTACTAAACCTGAAGAGTTATGAAACACGGACGAAACGTCGGTATATTTAATTTTTTTGATAACTAACAATTTTCTAACTCAAGGCGGTTTATTTCGTTATAATTTATGAATATAAAATATTTTTTCATTATCATTATCTAATTTTCCTAGCATTGTGAGTTTTTATTTGGATTATATATAAAAACACTTCATCATTCTATGTATATTCACCAATTTTTCTACTATAAACAGTGATTAGTCATTTCTTCACCGAATTTAAAATAATTTTTCAAAATCAGTTTGCTCAGTTACTGAACGTAGGATTTCCTGGTTAATAAATTTATTAAATAAGTGGTGGTTCTCGGTTTTTCGACCAGGTCAAACTTTTGTCAGAATAAAAAAAAAGTCGGACAAAAATATGACTCGGTTAATAAACCGAGAATCATATATTAAACAAATATTTATTAAATTTGCCTAATATCGAAATTTTCGTAATATTTTGGAATAGAGGACATTTAATGAGGAAGAATTGCGAAGAAACGTAGAAATGAAAATAAATTGTTACAGATTCATTAATCTGACGACATATGTAAAATTCCTTAAATAAAATTTCTGAAATTTTTGTTTCGTCTGTATTTTTTTTATTAACAATTCTAAATTGTACTAATACAGCCGTTATTAATTGAGTTTGATTTGTTGTTTGAGCTAGAAAACATAATTACCACAAATTTTTCATTTCAATTCTCGTGGAGGCGATAGCGAAACCAAGTAAGTATTTGTGTTACAGTCCCAAGAGATGAAAAAACCACCTCGTTTTATGACGGAAAATTAAATTCCTTAAAATCTTCACAAAACAACGGAAACGAAAAAATATATTTTTTTAAATTACTGAAATTAATATTTCGTCTGTGGTTTTTTCCATGAAACGTTATGATGTAGAATGACTGGATATTTTTTCATATTTCTTATATTTTTTATTAAGAAACTAGTCATCAAATTTTATATGAAGTTGGTAATTATTTTTCGGTGAACTATATCGGGAACAAATTCTGCACTTTCTATTTCCAACCGTTCTCCTATTTTTTACATTCAGATATAATCTTTTAAATGATATCATTTAAATTCTACAGATTAATGGTTTAATTAGGCAGGGCATTCGAAGCGTTAAACAATATCAAAATAAAAAATTACAAAATAAAATAATGATGAAAACTTATAATGTTTGAGTGGAACAACTGCAGAAAAATAGTTTGAAAACAAACATGTATGAAAAAACTATTCATAAGACAATGGGAAGTAGATGATTAAGAGTTATATGTATACGTGAATGATGCAATTTTAGAATCTGATGGTTGCAAATGAAAGCGAAGCCTTGGTCCGTCGACTCCAGGTGATGAATGCTCCAGATTCCAGCCAGCCGAGTAGGAACTGGTCCAGCAGGTGGGGGCAGTGACCGCAGGGTCAGGGATCAGACAAGGGCAACAGAAAAAATAGATGGTGGGATATTTCGAAACAAATTGAAGCGTCTAGGCAATTTCATAGCATCTCATCAAATATTCCGCTGACTGAAAAAGAAGGGAGATTACATCCAAGGTTTTAAAAATTAATCAGTTAGGTTCATTTTCAAGGAATAAAATTATTATGGATAAAGGCTACGGCATAATAATATTCTGAACATTTCATCAGATGCTCGATTCAATGAATCATTGGAAAAATTTACCATTTTATTTATTTGTGTGTTAATTTAATTTCCCAAAAATACCAAGTATAATATACACATAATTTAACATAATCGACTGTCATTCGTTTGTTTTATCATTCGGATTAATTTAATTTTAAAAAAAGTTAACAATTTTAAGGGAATATTCCAACAGAAAAGGTTTTAGCAATGTGATGAAGACTCGACAGAGTATCGAGTAAACAATGTAGAGAAACGGTAAGAACAGTGGGGGAAGAGGAGTACCACAGTATATAGAGCCTACATAAAATATATACGAGAGTCATTCGGAAAGTCCTCGGGTTGACAGTGACAGCCCTAGAAGGGCACAAAGCACAAAATACCATAATTTGTTAGTCAGAATACTATCAGTTTTTCAATTGTTCGATTGATATAATTCAGAAAATTAAACAAGTGTTGCGTGAAAAGTGGATCAAATCCATATTTCAGCAGTTTTAAAAGCATCCATGTAAAAGATTTAACCCCGGCAGCTATAAAAGAGTTTGATTGGACAATATAAACGAATCTTTACCGTCGTTTTTTACGGTAAAGATGCAGGCAGCCTGATTTCTGAAGAGCGAACGGGCCCTCATTTTTTTTAAAAAAAAATTAGCGTCCGGGGTCGCTCAGAACGACCGTTAGTAAAATCGTAGAAATCCAAAATTGATTCATCGCCGTTTGGAGATACGCGATGTTTATTATATAGCAACGATTTCGGTAGATCGTGCCCACAACATGTTGACATGAACATTTTGGTACGAAAAGTGTGTCAGCGCGATTGCTGCCTCGTTGACCGAAACGCACTCGGATGAACATTTTTCGACAGCGTTAGTATCTTTTTATACGCAACTAAACCGAAGATGAATCGTTTCGAAACTACTTTCCAAAACTGTGGGAAATACTCCGAAGCAAGCGGGAAAAGTCAAATACCACTGATAATGTGGTCAATTCGCCGGATGGTATTATAAATTGAAGCACACCACGGAGAGGACGATACGCCCACTTGTGAATAAAAGACGGTGCAGATATATTGAGCGACAATAAAAACGATTTGCACGTTAACTGTTTTTCTATGTAGCACCGATAAAGATCACTTATTTCGATCGCTTCTCACTGACGTATATTACGACGCTGCTGCTTGTGATACAAGAGAGATCGGAAATAACCCAAGCTGAGTAGTAAAGTGAGCGCACTTGAACGCTCTCCAGGGATCCTATCAACTCTTTGCAAGGCCGAGATTGAATTACTTGGTTGTCGGCAGACTTTAAACCCGATTTTCAGGGAAACCTTAGAAGCTAAGCCGGAAGGTATTCCTCGTCCTGCTGGACCACTTTGAAACACTACCGCTTCCGTTTCTCATTATGCGGGAGTAAAGCTCAAACCTAAAGCGGCAATTTTTTTATATCATATGGACTTAGAATTACCTTAAAAATGAATTAACATAAATAATTTGTCATCCGACAAATGTTCCTTCGCTCGTTGGTTTTTATGTTGTATTAATTTGACAGCCGTTTTTTTTTTTGGGGGGGGGGGGGGTCCCAAAGGCTGAACTAAGTAGGTATTTACATAACTATTAGAGGAGAAGGAAAATGGTCGGTAAAATTCTGTAGACATAAATATGATGCTGATAAATTTTTCTTTTTAATCCAGGCTAAAACTGATCGGAATAGGTTAAATTTTCTGATAAAAAATGAGTAAAGAAATATAAATATTAAGGTAAGAGTAATAATACGTAGTGAAAATGTGCCAGGATACGATTGAAGCAAATAAAATCTTTCTCTCTCAGTGAACTCCATGATAATTATAATTTTCTCTCCAATTGCGACTATCACATTCATTATTCAGGTTCTTGGTCAACGTTTGTTCCAGTATGGTTTTTATTCTGACTAATAGTATAGGATAAAAATTTAAATAATGAATTTTATTATATATATTAATTTTATAACTTTTCGTACGTTTATTTCTTTATTTTATTTATTTCAGTCCAAGTTTCGCCTTCAGCGTCGTCATCACACAGAAAATCCTTCTTGAAACTTCTTCCCGCTAAAAGCTCCAGCTGCATGACTCACTCTGGATGTAAACGGGAGTCTTGTGTGAGTCACCTTTCTCTTTGTCTCTTGTCTCTTTTATTTCAAGATCCCCCGCAACGTAAGAGATGGGGGAACGGTCTTTTTTTATTATTCGAGCCGGCACAATTCTTGACAGTTCGTAGGCTTATAAACATTTGAAGGATTCGATGGTTAACTTACGTATATCGGACTCTGTAAGGATACGCAATATATGTAAAGATTAATATAATTAAAAATGACTAGAAAAAGGTAACGAAATATATAATGTGAAAAGAGCAAAAGGAATTAATGCGGAATCAATTAGACGAACTCTATTATTGAAATAATATTGCACAATTAAGTGCAAACCAGGCAAATAAACTTCTATTGCTTGTTCAATTCTGCCATGGGTGCCGTTGTGCATGAAGAAACTAAATTATAAATATCTGACATTATGCTAGAATTAAAATTTCAGCATTGAAACGATTGTTTTTCAACATATAATTTGTCCATAAAATTGTGCTACATATTTCGATTATATATTATATATATTTCGATATTATATTATACAAAATATTAGGAGGCTAAAAGTACCTAATTTGTTGGAAAATAAGAATATTGTCTGAGAGTCAGTATTTTGTTTCAAATTTTGGGTTTTTAGGCCGCGTTTTGTTCTGGCGTTCTTGCCTTGAAAGTGTTCGGTGTTATCTAACGAAACGTCGGCAAGGACGCCAGAACAAAACGCGGCCTAAAAACCCAAAATTTGATACAAAATACTGACATCAACACGCCCACGACCTCAATCAGTAGCTGTATTGTCTGAGAGTATTTAGCGAAAAAATTTTCGAACAGTGTTAACGGATAGCAAAAACAACACATACACGATATAATATGAAAAATTATTTTTTGCTCTAGCAAAATGACCTGAGATGGATTTTTTTTTCCGAATGAGAGCGTTGTACTTAGCAGCTGTTGGAAGAGATTTGTTTTGGTTTCCAGTAAAAGCGTTGAAAGAGGAGAAAGAATTTTTTTTTTAAAAAAAAAGAAGCTTGCAAAGGTTCTAAACAATTTATTTACTTATAACTACGGGTTCGAAGAGAGGCATTAATTTATATCGTTAGAGGCACAATCAGTTGCTGTTTAATTAATCATCAGGGCGGGATCAAGTGTTTGGATACTTAAGTAATTTGTGTGGAAGTTGGAAGAAACGAAAGCAAATATTTATAGTAAATGTAAATCATAATAAATCGCGAACATATGTAACTGGACCCCCCCTCCCCTCAAAAAAGCCTCTATAATATCTACTCCGAGAATTTAAAGCATAACTGTAATTTTTCAAATACAATAGAATACTTTTTAATAGTTAGATATGTATTTAAACCCCTTATTTACGGTCACAAATAATTTATTTTTTATTGTCAATACATTCAAAATATTTGAAATAAGAATCCATCCACAATTTTTCTTTTACATTTTTTGAAATTTTGTTAATATTATTAATAACTTTAACAGATGCGTATAAGTTTAGAGCTTCTGTTTTTAAATATTTACATCTTTTAATGAATTGACATTATAATTATTGTGTTTGTGACTGTGAATGAGGGATTTGTGACTACAGAAATCAATGTCAAATCTACAGTAGCAGGAATTATTTTAATAAATATATACGATAATAAATATAACAGCATTACGAAAGCTGTGTTTTTTTAAAAAAAAAATCAAATTAAGAAGGTAGTGTACGAATTAGAGGAAACGTCTAGTAGTAATGAAATTTACCCAAATCATTATTCGAATAAATATATGATAAATAAAATTTCATAAAAGTAATACGTTGATTAATTTTATTACTACTCACTATACTAACCACTGTAACTAAATTAATGCAGATTAGTGTTGAGTACCGCTACAGGAAAAATATATAATTTAAATTTAAAGCACAAGTTATAATGCAGGGGAATTACTGAACCATTCCTGCTCTTTATCATTTTCACAAAAAGACGAATTCTGTACTGCAAAAACTCTGTCTCACTTCGGCAAAGACATAAATAATAGGAAAGCACGCGACTTTCAGCCAATAACAGTTATCTTAATTACCCTACAACATGTAGGTTTTTACAGAAAATGAGCCCAACTTTTATTCTATACTTTTATATGTAATCCTTTTCTTTCTGGGTATGGATTTTATAGATGTGGTTGTCACATTAAGTTGGGCGTTGGACTTTGTATACGATTTTTAATTTCCTTTCAGGCGCTATGGATTACGTCGTAATCTTTCTATAACACAAAGCCAGGCCCCCGGCCATTTTTCTCTTTTCGCAAGGAGTGTCTCACACAAGAAAATAGCTTCTTCTCATTTTTCCTTACTCTGCCACATGTGGGCAGTAAATACTGTTATTTAAAATTGGAATATTGAACAACAGGGAAAAAAAAGACTTAATGCCTTCTCTGGTAAATTTTGAAAACAGTGAGCAACAGCGCCAAAGACAAAAAAAAGTGAATACTTTCTTTTTACAAATCTATTCAAGGGTTCCTCCCAAGGATACTAAAATCATTTACATTGTACATAAATAACTTTTACGTTCTTGAAGCTGTAGTTTAATTATAATATGAAGTGCAGTTGTTGGACATGGCAGCAATAAAAGAACAGAAAATTTCTTCCACTAGGAAATAATTATTCCGATTGAAAATACTGCATAGTAGATATTACTGACAAAAATTGTTGCGCATTTTCATAATTTATAAAACATTTTTATGCTACAAAGGTGAACTGAGGTGTTACAACACGCAACGAGAAGTACCAAGATTCTCGTTAGAATTACTTTTGGGAAAGTTAGATGTCGTCTCTTGACTTTAAATAACGATGCAGTTCTCCACTTTTATCGACATTTGAAATCTTTGCAACTTGAAAGCAGACAACATCAAGGTCACGTTTCATAACCAGAAATACTGTCACAGAAACTGGTAAACATCGAGGTATGTTGTCAACACATTTCTCAGATTTCTGGAAGACTTTGGAAACATTCAACATAATAGGTTACGAAATTGTTTCCTGGGAGTAAACCTGTACAGATACATTATTGGGGCATGGAGCTTTTGTATGGATCAGAAATATAACGTTAAGAAAGACTTTTGAAACGTCGTATTGTAAAAGAACTGAAAAAATAAAGTGAACAAATATTGTAAAACACGAAGAGTTTCTAAGAAGATAAATATGGAATACAGTTTATAAGGGAAACTGGATCGGTCACACGGTAAAGATAAATTCTTTCCTGCACGACATTATCGAAGAATACGTGGATGGAGTTCCAAGTCTATGTGGAAACAGATTGCAGCTGATAGACGTCTTAAAGGAAGAAGAAGAAGTCATTGGGGATGAAGGATTAAAGCTAAGGACGGATGGAGACGGAAATTTACACATCAAGTCCAAGCACAACACGCAATAAAAATAATGCTGATGGTAAAAGCTTTGGTACAAGGTTCAGTGGATGTCGAATATAGAACCAGTGATTAGGAAAGAAAACAAATAACTAAATGCCTAGAAAAAAGTAATATTGTGGAACATCAAATTTTTTTTACTAATTTATATTCAAAATTAAAAAAAACGAACAGACAACGAAAATCGGGGCATTAAAATGGATTAACGGAAAACAGATTTTTAGCCTCAGAACGAAATGATAGTTGTTGTCTGTATCGATAACTACGTGAATTGTAAAGTGGGTTAGTCCCAGATAATAATGTTTTGAAATTGGGTTTACTTGCGGTGAGTTTGTTTTGCAACAGGGAGTTGGATGAACTAAAGTGTCTTTAATTCATTACACGGGTAATCGTACCCGTGTAATCGATTACACATCCAGGATGTAATACCCAATAGTAAAAACAGGAAAAATAATTTTGCAGTGGGAGACAAGATGTAAAAAGGACTATAAGAGCAAAAAGAAAGTGCAAAACATACATCTTTGGCGGAGATAAATAGTTAATCATGAGAAAAATGGGAACTCTAAAAATTCGTTTAAACTGTTAGGATGAAGCCGATTAAAAAACAGAATTGCTCATCAATCAGAGAAGTAGGTAAACGATGTATAACATTTACCAGAGTTGTGCAGTTGAAGCTGACGTATGACAGGTGTCGGCGATTTCGTCATTTCATCGATTTATTTTTGTTTCCAGATAGTTTACATACCAGTGAATACTGTTCCTAATCAATATCCTGAGGGAGAGATTTTGTATTAATTAAATTGCACGTAAATTTTTTGTTAATTATTTTATAATATCGTAACAGAATCTGAAAACAAATTTTATTCAACCACTATGAATTATTATAAAGTGAGGGAGAAGGACAGAATGACTGCTGCATCTCTTAGGTCTCCTGGCTACAGGAAAGATACTCGATCCTTCTGTGGACTCGCCGCCTTCTCCAGTTACGAGTTTCTAAAAGGCGTGGAATGCTGGTACTGTAAGGATCTTCCTATAGCAAGCGAATGTCCTCAAGGCCACTGCATACTCCATCTAAGTGCTTGGACATTTACGTATTTTACCAGCGACAGAACTCAATTTTACTAAGTGACGAGGAAGAAAACTTTAAGTCGATACATTTTTGCTACAGCAATACTAAAATGTTGAAACGAACTCATTCATCTCTCTAGACGCAAATTTTTTTCGGAAACAACTGGAAAGTGAGTAGAAGTCATAGAGGACAACAGAAACGAAAAGTTTCAATATTTATATTGGGAAATTATAGAAAATTTTCCCTCAGAATTCCTGACTCAGGCAAGAAGTTTGCAAAAAGTTACTTAATACAGTGCATCATCGCAAAAAAAATGTAATAACGAAAAAATAAAAAAACTCGGAAAACTGATTGAATACTTAATGAAAACCTGTTAATATTCTTAGTACTCCAGCAAAAATCCAAAAATGCGTGTGATGAACCGCCGAGCATGATGCACAGGTATGGTACAAAATGAAGAGATTCTAAGAAGATAAATGAGAAGAGATCCATTTATACTACAGTTTTTAAGTCCAACTGGATCCGACACATCATAAGGGGAAATTGTTTACTGCTCGACATCATGAGAGGATGGACACATGGATGCGTTCCAGGTCATCGTGGAAGAAGAAGTCTCATATTCATTATGTATTTTCCTTGCTAAACTTTAGTAGGTTCTTTATTGTCGCTGCTGAGGTACATATCTCCTTTCTAGTGTATTTTTGAATTGTGGCTCCTCTAGTCCTGTCGTGCTTTGGGCAGTCGTAGAGGATATGAAGACAGAGAAAAGGTCAGACTACAGGACAGGGAAAAGTGGAGAAGGAAATATACAGACCAAGTCTGAGAACCTGCCAACATACAGGCACAACACTTCATAATAATAATATTATTATTATTATTATAAGAGTAAAATATATAAGACGCAACAGAATAATAAATAAAATACACACTTAATAACAAAAATAAAATAAGTATTTTTTTTATTTCTAGCTTGAGTAATGTCTTACGGAATCACAAACCACGCAACGACTTGAATACTTCCAGTCTTTCAGCAAGAAATATGCTCTCTCTCTATTTATTATATAATTAATGGAGTGCGTAATTTAGGTGTAGGAATTACATTTTCTTAGAAGATATTTTCTGCATGCGGCGGCAAAGGTCGGCTGATTCGCATTCACCTCGTTCGCGTTACATCACGGCGTGTAATCATCCGACTTCTCGGAGCCTTGCGAAAAAAAAAAAAGTTTGCAAGTTTCACCTCGAAAATTTAAACGAAAAGTTAGATCGAAAAACGGGGAAACTTGGCGCGGCTCAAAGTCATTCCACCTGCACAAGGAATTAATTCGAATGGAAGAATTGATTGGTTTTTAGAATTGCTTAACGTCCATTTTCTGATAAATAAAATTGATGAGACGTTACATTCATTTGTTCCGTGTAGTTATTATTACACATCATGGTGGCTCGGTTAACGACGGTAACTCCAAGATAGTCCTCGATATCCAAGTTATTTAATAAAACATCGATAAATTTGTACAGGCTCATCCCCACAACAATTATAAAGTAATTTATTTATTATACTGTAGAGGTATCCCTGCTTCTTCTTCCTTTGTTACTAAGACAATGGAACACCCTGTCATAATATTTCCTCACCATTTTCAGAAAATGAAGTTAAATGATTAGCCTTGTTTTGATTTTTTTTTTTGACAATGGTGAGGAATATTATGATCGGGTATTCCATTGTCTAAGTAACAAAGGAGGAAGTACCAAGAAGATAAAAAAAAAGGAAAGCACAGTGGAGCGAAATTCAAAAAGTAATGGAGGTTAGCTAAAAAGGAGAAATATAAGAGAAACGAGGCAGATAAATAAGATGGATTAGGTATGTTGAATGAAGGTGACAGGGACGGATACTAATACTAAGGTAGGGATTTTTGTCTAAAGAGCGAATATACTAAATCTATGCCTTGATGAATGTTTGGACTCTTGTCCTGCAGGTCTCAATGATGATCTTTGATGACATAGAGAGTTTCATTGTTGTTCGGAAGGTTGATTTCACTGTCCAATGTCTCTTAACCTTGTTATCCTCTTCTTCAGGGCGATTTATTACTTTATCGCTATCAACTTTATTCAGAAACTTACTCAGTCTGGCTCATCTTTCTGCCTTTTATAGATTTATTCTGTTTTTGCTTCTTCATTTTCTCTCTGCTGTGTCTTTATCGTTTTGCTCCGTTTTTCCTCTCTTTCCTGGTTGTTGTCTTTTTTCCTCAGACAATGAAATACTTGATAATAAATGCTGACATAATCTTTAATTTTTCATCTGCGTGTCCATTTATTTGATTGATATTTGGTTTACAAGTCGAGCGATTGCTGGAGATATCTTTCCACATCACTGTTGATGTTGTTTTCTTTTTTGCAATGATGCGTGTTGAGGCTTGAATTTTCTGTTTTCTGGTTGGTGGTTCTTTGTACGGCAGGCAGGGGTTTGATTACATCCCCCTTCCCCGCCGTTCTCTCTTTGTCGGCACTTGCACTCGACAGTTGTAGTTCGACTGCGGGACTTATTATTAGCTGGAGAGGGAGCCTAAGACAATGGCTGCAGGGAAGGAGCGGGGTTCGCTTCCGTCGTCTCTTCTCGCTGCGTTTGAAAAAGGGCGGCCTTTGACGTGCTTCCAACCCATTCAAAAACGAGAAAAGGTTCGTTAGCCGTGCTTTTCATTTTTTATTCTGTACATATAACATCGAAGTTAAATGTACGGCAGGAAAACACACACAAACATATTAAAATTTTGAAACGTCGTGTCGAAACTAATTTTTTATTTAAAAAATTTCATGACGGCGGTTGATTTAATTCAGAGCCATTAATTTTAACATGAATCTTTTACTATTAATTGAGGTATCGTAAGCTGTAAAACTTTCCAAAGATGCCTGAGTTTCAACGAAAAGTAATTCATGGTTGCAAGTAATTTTAATAGAATGCATGAATATAATTTACTGCAAATACGAGGAGACCATGAAGAAACTGTATAGCTTGTGAAGTAAGAAGGTGATAGTGAAGCAAGTCAGTGGATGATAACTCGGTGCGTGAAGTAATTCGTGGGCCAAAACGATACCTGCAATCAGTGTGTGAAAAGGCTTTCAATTTCGAAACTAAGAAAACAATGTTTAAAATCAACTTGTAATTCTTTTAGGTTTCCTAACTTGATCCAACTATTCCCCTTTATCAATAATTATAATTTCTTTCACTTCTGAAAACAATTAAATATGTGTTTTTCTTAAGTTCGTACATAAAACGCTGAAATTAACTTTCAGAAAACATTAAGATTTGTGAAAAAATAAATGAAAATTTCTTCCTTTAATTAAAAAGCCAAAATAAATATATAAAATAAATCTGAAGAAAACCTTGGGTCAAAGTATAATTTTCAAAATCTGGGTCAATTTTCCGTTGTCTTTTGTAAAAGTTATAAAAGTATTTTGGAGTTCCACTAAACGAATCAACACAGTTGTCATTAATCTTAAACCTGTTTCGTCGTTCACCTTCAGCACATATGCAATGTCCTGACATTGGCGATGTGTTTATAAGAATATTAGTAACTTAGTTCATTTAATATTACTAAGTGGAAGTTCTGGAACAGAAAAACGACTTTACACTTTGATATATAGTAGGACTATAAAGACCATTTATGTAGGACTGCCGCTGAGCTGCCAGTTTTAAGTTCAGGACGGTCTGAACTTCCTACGGAACCCACAAAAATACCGACAAAATGCTGCCAGGATATCCGGCAGATTCGATCCTCAGCACAGGTGACCGCTTGTTATGTTATTTTTTTAAAATAATTTTTCTTGCTGACTATAATATTCTTCAGAAATCTTATTTGTGGTAGGTTTTCTTCGGCATATTCTCAGTATGAGGAGTCGGTCTGTTATAGTAGAAATATTTAAAACATGTCCCTCAGTCGCTTCACTGTCGCTTGCCTGTGAGAGAGACGTGTTACGTATCGGCCAACTTATTATCGTTTTGTAATAAATTTAATGGGGAAATAGAATGATTAAAAACTTATATTTGATATATCTGCATGTTTACAACTGTAACCAGCGTTACTTCTGATTGGTGATCGGTCATGGAAGTGTACGTTGTGACGTCACTTCACTTCATTCCGTCACGTTACGCCACAGTTACCCTACAGCGACTTATGAGGTTTCACTTCAAACTTATAACGACGGCGATTATTGAATTCAGCAAATGCAGCGGAGAGAATCGGATCATGCTTGAGCATAGTTATAACGCAGGCTATGTGTTATGCTCGCGTCGCTTACTAAATCGCCGAGCTGGGTCCGGCCGCAAAATTAATTTGCAATATCTGGTCGGTGTGGTCGATGGTCATGACAGGCGGGGCAACTGTACCGCCGCCTTCGTCGCCGTGGGTGATGGCTCTGTAATTAACGCGGCAATTAACGCCAGCCGTTCTAACGCGGTGTTCCCATCGAATATGTCGATTTATTCCCTCCTGTATCACCTACAGTTTTGCGGTTAATCGTCGGCTTGCAGGTGGCATGAATCCACATAGGACATGTTGACCAGTCTGTAGTTGTATTTCATTCAAGTGTCAGTGAAGCGACGGTGTAGAATTTCATTTATCGTTCTGCTGAGGAAAATTAATTCTAGTTTTTTATTACTGAAAAATAGTAAAATCAATTCCTGTAGTGTAAGTGTTATATACGGTTATTAATGGGTGACTCCTCGGCGTTATGATATTATTTATTTATTTTCGGACGGGAAAGCAATTAATCCGACACTCTTGGATATTCTATATTGGATATTCTTTTGAATATTCTATATTCTTCTCGCCGCATACTGACTGGAACTTAACACGTAACTTAACCGGCTTCGGAAGTATCGCTGGTCGTTATGAGACTCCAAAATCCGTTACCTTAAGTGAGTCAAAATAACCCCGTGAACTTTAAAAGAGATTGTAATTAATGATACAATAAAGCGAGTTATTTAGGAAGGCAGAAGATATTCGTTTGGTCAGGTGGATGGGGTTGCTGGACTCGAAGGTGGCCTGCGTCTCTTTTGGGAAAAAAGTACATAATAATGGACCCGCGGACAATAAGAAAGCCTTAAACTAACAGTTCCCAGTGACGACCAAAATTATTAATCCGAACAAATTGACACCCGAAAGCATCTGTTTCGCAGGCGGGCACAGCGAAATTTCAGATATCTGGAAGAATTTCGTTTAAAGGGATATACAATAAAATTCTTTCACCTAAGAAAATAAATATTACAAGAGTAAATACTCTTTCAAATACTCCCTATACCTAATGGAGCCACAGTTATGTCTATCTCATTCAAAAATTCTAAAAAATCCTGGTATTATAAGGGAGTCGAAAATACTACCTATAACTTTAGAGTAAAAAAATTCATGGTAATTCTGGAGACTCCAAATAAATCCAGGTACATTATGTTAGGCATAAATATTACCTTCAGAGATTCGGAAAAATACTTTCGGTACCTAAATAATTTCATAAGTTAGGAGAGTCAAAATACTCACATACCTCCTTAAGATAGTCGAAGTACTCCCGGAATGATAAAGTGATTAAAAAATACTTCCGGTACCGTAGTAAGTCAAAATAAGGTACACCTGTTCTTCGCAACGGCACTCGAAAATACACACGAAGAACTCCTGGTTTCCTAAGTCACAAATACGCCCTGTATACATATATATATTTTTAATAGTGACAGTTAGTCGTTTTAAAAGAGAAAATATTCAGCTCTTCTTTAGGTTGTGGTCTTCGTTTAAAGATTGGCATTCCACTGTTGTATGTAAATTATCAAATATAGCCAGAACCGATTTTATTCTAAAACTCTCAAGTTAACAACGGATTTTAATAATCGACATGTAGAAAGAGCACTTTATTAATTTCATTTTGTTTTCTGGAAAGTACGTTCTGTCGATTGTCGTTACTCTTTTTAGTTATTATGTGATTCATGTCCTCTTATTTTATTTATTCTGTAACAAGCACAGAAATTAACAAGGTATTTTAGTTTTATTTGTCCATTTTCCAGATATTTTTGCTCCGTGTTAACGCGTGCATTTCCTCCTCTCCCACTATATATTTTTTTTTCGTTTAACCGCCTTGACGGTGGACAGTGGGACAAGTAATTGTCACCTGACGCGTCGGAGCCAAGCCAATATCCCCCGCCATCTTAATTACAAGCCAAGCGTGCAATCTGCCAACTTCACATCAATTTCAGAAGAGTTCCGGCGAAATGCCGATCTTCGGAAACGAACAGCGTGGATATTGCGCAATTTTCGTAGGTTGCCGCACGTATATGCTGAGCTTAATGTTTTAGGATGATAGATAATTTCAATGAATTCGGCAAAGCATGACTTCAACTTCCATCAAAAATAGATTTACCTAGTGTACAAAATACTATTTAGTATGGAATGCTGTTTTGCATTTGAACTTCACTTTACTTCGCAACCAAATGAATTTTAAAAGCAATCCTAATATAGATATCCCACTTCACTTAATTTTATTCTTAGGTCTGCGATGCACAACGATGAACTTGATTTACTTTGCTCTATGGATAATACGCCCAACACATTTCCTAGTAAATAGTAAATTGAACCACATTATAGTTATTCTTAGGAATGATAAATTCGTCACGTAATTTTCTATCAATAGTTGTATGATAAATTGCTACGTTGCCACACACTCGCATGTCCTTAATCTAGCCCCATATGCAATTTTTGTATTGTTTCTGTTAATATGCTACTTCTTGACGTTTCTATGACGTTCACTGCCATCGTCTTCGAGTAAAGTTTGTGAATAAAATTGTTCAGTTGGTTAGAAGTCTGAGAAGACTTTATTCATTCTCTACACCGACTACATTCTTTATGTTTGCATAGGTTTTCAAATCCCCTACTTAATTCTCAAATAACTTTTTTTTGGGGGGGGGGGGGGGGGTGTTAAAAATCTAAGGATGTGTCTTGTCCGGATCACAATAAAAAATTTAAATAGAATCGTTATAGAAAATTCATATAAGGGCTTAATTTGTAAAAGTAAGTCCAAATCATGGGGAACCAAAAAACATTGAATAATTAGGTTGAGTTGTTATCGCAAAGGAGAGGAAGAAATAATCAAAGCCATGGATTGGAATTGGATCCAAAGGACCAGCAACATCGGTAGATGGACCCATCAGTTAGAAATAAAATGTACGATATGGAAAATAGATGTTTGCAAATTTTCATTTATGGGATGTTCAACACATGTAATAATTTCATAGGAGTCCTCTTGAAGAAAATAAATTTAGTTTAAACATAAAGAAGTATAGGAAGTTAAAACTTTTTATTCAGTAAATGCTCATAACCCAATCCAATTTAAACATTCAAGCCGAAGTGTTGTATTAAATCTTAGTTGGACTAAAACTTAAATGTTTTCGCTTTAATGATTATATTATGGAGGCGTTCTAATAATTATCCGCAAATATTATATCTACATATTATTATATTAATTTTTCAATCGTTTATAATTTGTGGTATGCTGCTCCATTTTGTTGCTTCCTCCGATGTAATTGATTGATGACATTACCTTCTCTCCTTTCGAATGCGCACCATGATGGTGGTTTTCGCAACGTGGGGGACCTTGAGCGAGTAATTGGTCTGACCGTGACTTAGGAGAACCTGACCTAACCTACATCGAGTTGGCCGTGACTCACTTGTGAGTTGCGCAACGGTTTTCGGCCGAGATTGCCAAGTCAATTATGGCCAAACGTTCCGTCACAGTTGTTGCAGTCTCGCTGCTACATTTTGTCAGTGACTTCGTTTGCCGTTAACGGAGACAAATAAAGGGAAAATGCTGTCGATACACAGCTGTTCAATCAGGACTCCGCAGGTTTACAGAAATGATCAAAATTTGACTTCCATTTGTACGGAAAATTTTTTCTTACCTTCAGGAACTGCCTTGTGAAATCCGGAATCAGCGAGTTTTAAATAAATATCAACCGTCCATTTACACATTGATAACTTTATCGTAACATTATTCTAGATCTATTGGTACACTTGGGTGGGATGCTAAATCGACACTGTTTCGAGAAAATTAAATTAACAACGTTTAAATGTATGATGAGTCCTTACAGTTTTGAACACATGGCTCACGTTATCCTGGCTAGATGATTTATGGCGTGCGGTAACTGCGGTCGTTGGCGTCGTCTCCAGATCCTTTGTTACTGTCATACGCCAAATATTAATTCTTACACTCTTAACAGCATCGACCATAACTCTCTGATAGCTCCATGTCAGCCTCTACGAAAAATGCTTAGCTCAACAAATTCGTCCCTTTGTATCACCACCTTTAAATCACAGTATGCCATTAACAATTCAGACGAAAGCAGGCATTTGTTTTACCAGTATTAATTCCGGAATGTTTAATCTATTTCCACCTTGCCAGAAAAACGGATCAGCCACTTCTTTCGAGCAAATAACTTCCCAATTTCCAGCTTCTTTTACCACTGTCGTGACTACCATGTACATTCAAATGCCATATCATTTAATTTGTTTTTAAATGCTCCAGATACTTTTTAGTTATAATTGAAAATCACAAATACAGTTAATGAGCCTATATTAAGTGATTCCTATTTAGATATCATCTTTCGGACGTTCCTTTAAACTTCTGTATTTGAAAATGAAGACTGTACGTTCTGAGAAAAGGTGAGAATTTATAAGATATTTATAAATTTATTGTCAGCATTTCTTAATTGTACAATTGGATCCGAATAACAGTTTTAATTGAAAGTTACTTGATATTCTGGAACAATATAATATAAATTATAAATTATTCATACAAATTCGTCCATACATGTTTCATAATTAATTAATACCTGAAGAACATTTGAAGTCAGGACAAAACGTCGTGTGTGTTTAATAAAGCCTGTATGATGTATGTAAGATTTGTATGATGTTATTTGTTTTCTAACTTTTTAATATAACCTTTTTTACCATCAATACATGTTAATATTCAGCTGCGTAAATAATATTCCTACACCCCCCCCCTCCCCACCAAAAAGTAATATGTGACTTATGGATACATAATTCTTTATTAAAAATATTATTCCAAATAAATAATAAAATATCCTAAAAATAAACCAAGGATAGGTGTTAATTAGAACCTCAACTACGTTGCGTTTCTGCGTAATTTCGCCGCTGACTTTAGGTTTGATAATTTAAGGAAAATCAGTAAAGGGTTTTGAATAAGTTTTTTTATATCGATTAAGTGCAAAACTACTGAAATCAGTTACTGATTTCACTTGAATTATCAACCCTGAAGACATCAACAAAAATAACGTAGAAACGTACCAGACTTTATTATTCACATCTTTTCTTCATATTTTTGGGCCTGTTTTATTATTTATATACTAACTTTTACAGACGTAAATATATTTTTCAAAAATCTGTTTCTGATTAGACTAATTTACTTTTAGCCGACCTCCTGTGGTGTAGGGGCCAGCGTGACCGCCTCACATCGCAGAAGTCTCGAGTTCGTTCTCCTAGCGAGGACATGCATGTTTGTGTGCGTGAGAGAAACGCTCGTCAATTAGTGCCCCGACAAGGCAAAATGAATACTATTAATGAGTCGTTAATGACCTGTGATGTCGATGCGACTGTAAATAAATCAATATAAAATAATTTATTTTTTCGTAACTGTTTCTAAACTCGTTAAGAGTTTCAACTTAATGATGTAACGACATGATAGTAGCGCACTGAGTAGACAATAATTATCCGATGTAGGTTTTAGTCGCCGTTTTTGGAGGAAGGTATAATTATTTGATACCTAATACGTCCGCCTGGGGGCAGAGGCGTGGCGGACCTCGGGTTTAATTTTCACTTAGGAAGAAAGCTTTACGGCTCTGTCTACGACACAGTTACATATTTCACAATTATACGAAGACTTGGATGCCCCGTGACGATCGGTACGTTAATAAGAGCCGACATGCGATCCTTAATTGGCCATCGCTTTTGTCCTCCCGCGCCCACGCAGTCAGAACTCGAGAGTGCACTGAACCGGACGGAGCTTCTGACCTCGTGTGGTCGTAGACGGACCAGGGCCTCATTTAAAGGTCATCTAGGGGTTGTGGTTACAGACAACCGAGGAATGCATTCCGATACATACGAAGTTGTAATAAATACTTACATTAACAATATAGGAATTAATTAATGTATCTATACCAGACAACATTATAGCTAATATTACTATTTTATTTTATTAAAAAAAACCTTTTAAGTAAATTAAGTTTTCATGAAGATTTTGGCCGTTGACTGGTCACATTCATAATATATTTACCAATTTTATAATATTTATTCGTACCAATTGATGTAACTCGTTATTTTCTATTAATTGAATCCAAACCCCAATCAGTCACAAAATAGACATTTTTAGTTTTTTCAAGCGTTTATTTAATTTTGTAGTCGGAAAAAGCTTTAGGATGTATGACATAATCATTTTAGCACGTCCCAATATAAAATTTATTGTTCAATATATTTATATGTGGCCATAAAATACAAAACGTCTCATCCAAAAGTCCTTTTCAGGTTTGCAAAATTACTTACAAATTTCATAAACCAATATCGAATTTAAATATGACGGGAATATAATCAAACGAGTGAATTGTTTATTACAACACAACGTTCCTGCGATCATGAACATTGCCGCCGTGGTATGCTGAGACGATATCTGCAATATATACATCTGCAAATTTCGAGACGATGTCATTGTCTTAGCGTCTCAGAAAAAAAAGGATAGACTACTTACTTAAACTGCAAAAAATATTACCTAGCGATACTAAAGTAATTAACAACAAAAGTGGTAATGGGGACGAAGAAATTCTGTAAACGATAATTTGAGAACCTAAATACAAAGTGTTCATTCACGGGAGTATTTTCATAAAACCGTCCAATAATTAGGCGTATAGCCCAACCACACTAATTTAATATAATTTGAGTAAGAAATAAGTACGGGGTAATTTAAATTTAAATTTCTTTCTTTCATGAAAGGCATGCCCAAAGCACAGCAATGGCAGTTATCAGTTTGTTTTACGTAAAAAATGAATAAATCCGTGCTGCTTGGCAATAAAGTTACTGTTTATTTATTCCGAGAGACCATAACCACGTTTAGGAAGAATATTACAGGTTAGAATTCTTACAGAATAATGTAAAATCACGTTGCATCATTTGGAGGAAATGACAACAACCACATCGCGTGACTTACTTTTGGAACGATCAGAGACATGCAAAGACTTATTTCTCCATCTGGAGAACAGATACAATCTCTGCTTTACATAGAAATGTAAAAGGATGCATACAAAAGGGAGAAAAAAATTTCTCTTGGTCGACACCGGAGTTGTTGTAATGACGTACATTAAATCGGAGCCTTACTTTAAAAATATAAATATAAAACGTCTGTGTTTAAAATTATACTAATTATAATAAGTAGCCAATTAACTGACAAAATGAAGTGATAAAGTAACGACGAGAGCCACAAGTATTGAAGAAACGTTTCGTGGTATTTATATCATAATTATACATGACATTCAGAGTTGCTTTTTTGGACTGTTTTAACCGCGTCATTAATCGTGAATGCTAAAACGAGGTGTCACGTTTAGCCGTCAACGTTTCCACAAGTAGCATTTAACGGCACGATAAATCTAAGTGTATTTCTTTGCGTCACAAATATTTTATGCTTATGTCACAGAATGTGGTAATTAAGGAATTAGGGGCGTATACACAGTATACAAATGAGGGGAACGAAACAAAATGATAACCTGGAATTTTCCATTACATTCCTAAAGTTATAAAATATAAAAAAGTTCTAACTGTACACGTATTTAGGGAACTATGATTAGAGCTTCTTTAAGTATTTAATTAATATTTTTATTTCGCGTATGTTTAAAATGATATAGAATAAATGGTTGGTTGTGACGAGAAACCGTTTATTAAAAAAACACTTAAAATTGTTTTTATTGAAATTATTAAATCTTTAGGGCCGCTTATTGGGCCTCTAACAGTTATAGTAATCCGCAATTTTAACGGAATTAAATAAAAACAAAATGTTACATAATATTGAATTAAATTTAAATAAGAAATATTAACATAGAAATCTGAAGAAATTTTAAGAAATCGGAAATCTAAAGAAATCTGACGGTATGCAATTTCTATACTATGTTTACAATGGAATGTTAAGTACATACCAATCATCGGAGATGCTCTCATAAAACACTACTTATTCACTTCACCAATAATTAAAAAGTATTTTATGTAACAGGCCATAGCAGATCACTGTTCACAACGTACGACAGCACAATAAACCAAATCTCCTTATTACAACAGCAAAGAAGTCCTACAAAATGTCCCATTAGGATAGTCGGCCAGCTGCCTCCTAAACCGGTCGAGGCACGGAGAATGGAATGCTGCGTCCCCACAGCAAACTCCTCTCCCGCTATCGGAAGGGTGTGGGACAAGTACCCAATGCACGACCTACCCGATGCAGGTTTTCCTAGGGTTTTCCCTGCATTTCTTTAGGCGAATGCCGGGTAGGATCCTTAAAATATAGCCCGGGGGCCCTAGTAACCCTTGGCTACCTTCCTCTACCCTTCAAATCCCTTCCAATGCTATTAAAGGGGAGTTGCCTAAAGTGGATTACCCTCATGTAGCCATGTGCCCTAAAAAAAACAGATCAGTTGAAATCGCCGCTGAGTAAAATCTCTCTCATCAACTTATAACCACTTTTCAAAACCATATTCCATAACTTTAGTTTTACTTTGCTAAATTTTCTCTCAACTGACCACCGGACACGTCTCCAACATTCCTTCTAGAACTTTTTTTATCCAACATCTACCAGCCGATTGTACTTTACTGTCCTGGTTCTTATCGCAGACTCTTAAAAATTACCGCTACTGGGCAGTTGCTATTGCAGACTGTCATGACCACTACTGGTCGGCTTCCATTACCCTCGATAAAGATTTTCACCTCAAACATTGCCAACAATGATACGGCACGCCACGCTGACAGTTGCCAACAATACCTGGTCCATAAAATTGCGCTGGCAACACAAATATTAAAGTAATTACAAAAAATCCTTGCATTGTACACAATAGTGGTCACCACAATGTACATATATATATATATATATATATATATATATATATATATGAAAGTGTGATTTCGGAAAAATTAGAGGATTTTTTAAATAAATGAAAATAAAATGTCA
Source organism: Zhengitettix transpicula (assembly GCA_037074705.1). Taxonomy (NCBI): domain Eukaryota; kingdom Metazoa; phylum Arthropoda; class Insecta; order Orthoptera; family Tetrigidae; genus Zhengitettix; species Zhengitettix transpicula. The sequence goes on from CM073596.1 coordinate 48,972,894, forward strand.
AATGAATCGTAAAAAAGTTGTAACAAGAGCCATAGAACGAACATTTAATAGAGTTGAAACACATTTAGGGACGATATTTTATATTTAGAGAAGAGTTCGCGTCCTTTCATAAACTGTTCACACTTTCCGTCTAAGAAGGAATTTTGTGCCTCAGTTAAGTGCAGGAACAAAGGGAAAAATCGTCGTCTTCCCTCGGGGACAGGCTTATGCAAGTTTACGAGGGCCTTCTTCTTATCAGAAGTTACGAACCGCGAAAAACACCGAATGGCAGATCTCTCTCTCTCTCAGTTCATAGATATTCGTTACCAACACAACAACGACAAAGGCATAAATGCCACCGCACCTTATCAAGTCAATCACAAAAATCCAGGAATATCAACCTGTCGTAAAAAAAATATATCAATAAATATATGCGTGTGGGGGAGGGGGGAAGAATCTATAATAACTAAAGTTTGTTATCTAAATTCCCGTTGACATAATTATAAATAAATGAGAAACTTATTAGTTACATAAAATGTGTTCTTAGATGTATGGAGCTATATTCACTGGCCTCTAAACTGATCAGCGCTATTTGGAAATGCTGTCAGGTTTTTTTTTGTAGCCATGGAATTCCAATCGCGGGTTGATCTATTAGCAAATTAAAATTTTCCGACGTCCTTTCCTTGCCCCTTATCTTGTTATTTTAAAAGAATTGTCCTTTTGAGAGATATACTGATTGCCACAAGAGTAATTCTTTGCGATGAAACTTCCGAACAATTTTTCAGTCAGTTTTTTTTATCTTATGCAACCATAAAGTCTGTTAAATTCTTGTATGGATCCCAAACTTTACCTCAATATTATCAAATTGGTCTGTAAAGTTTTCGTCAATTCCCCGTAGAGTCCTCCACCGTTTACCTACCACTTTAGTGAATCAAACTGTTGGATTCCGTAACTACTGGAGGATCATTATTCTTTTAAGTTCATTGACCTTGATTACAGACTAAATAATATTAATACTTAAGGTTGTGTTACATTCCGACCTGTCTGTAGGTCTTTGTCAAACACTGGATGAAGAAAAGCTAAAATTAGAGAGCAAATGTGAAATACAAAGATGACACATGTCAGACATTCTGTAGACAACAGTCATAGTTGTATCCTGTTTGATGTTTATGGAAATAATGATTTTGTTTATGTAACAGAAGGCACAATTTTTATAATTAATTTTATTCATGATGATATGCTGATCAAATGTGTTAGAGGTAGAGATAATCTGTTTATAAAAATAATATTAATATATTTTAGTTTGTAATCAAGGTCAATCTTCTTACAATTTAAGGTATTAGAACTTTATTCTTTTTTTTAAAGATTGTTATTTGAATTTTATTTATAACGAATTGCTCGTAACCTAGGTCAATGTTTGATGTATACTTGCAATTCTCCAAAAAAAAAAAATAATATCACTGATTTTGGTAACTTGATTATATCAACTTCCTTATTTTAGAACAAACGGATGATGAAATATAAGTATACTATGCTGATTGATGGTAGCCATTTACTACAATGTCAGTACTATAAAGGAAAGGCTCACGGCCTCATCAGGATTTATTTAATCCTTAACTGCTCATTTAATAACGTCAAGTATGACATGTTCGTTTTATTTGTAGATAACCCAAAACAGTGACTGGCCAATAAGAGTAATTAAAGTCTTTTTTCCGCTTAAGCTTCCGTAATTGTGAAATATTTACATTTTATCTTGAAAATAAACGTAACCTTGAAGAACTTTAGCAACGTATTAATTTCTGGTGATAAGTTCACTTTCATATTTCCATATGAACGTTACACAAGAACTCTTAATCAGCGCTGCGGTGTTGCCAATTTTCACTCGACTCAAAACTGTAGAGAATAACGTAAATTTTGAGGTGCGTCGTCAGCGTATTTGCACAAATACCATTCAGTATCACTTTGAAACACGAATGGAAACGAAAAGAAAATTGTTAATTTTCGGAATGATTATTCAAAAATAATTTTTCTGAGTATGCTTGGTTTTGGTATTTCTGTTATGTTTTTATTCGCAATTATTACGGATTTTTAATGATACATATCACGTATATAGGAACCTTATTGTAATATTAGATTTTCTTCATTATTACACAATAGATAAATTTTTTAATTATGACGTAAGATGAAAAATATAAAACGGAACTGGTTAAAACAAATCCAGCACACACACTACTTTACATGCAGTTGATCTAACCATTGAACTACACTGTCGATTCGGTTTCTATCGCCTTTGTAACTATTTTACCTGCCGAAAATTTACTCATGCAGAAGGAATGTAATATATAAATTGATTACAAGGCAGATTTTTTTTGACCTATGTCTAAGTGAGGGTCAACCATCCAAAGGGGTGTTGTGGAAGTCAGGGTTAAAAGGGCTTCAAGAACAAAGTTGAAGGATCATATCTAGCAATTCAATAAAATGTTATGTAGAAAAACCTTCATATGTAGGTCGGTGTAAATACCGCAAAATGTGGTTTGCTTTGTGGATAAATAATTACTGCCATTCCTCGATCAGGTTTGGAGGTGGATGGTCGACTGCTCCAATGGGAGCGTTGGATAACTACGTCTGCGACCCCGGAGCATACACCTCTCGTATGTAAGAGAGGTGTCTTGACTGATGGGAACATTAATTCGATAGCATAGAGAGAAAAGAAGAAGTAGTGGCACGTTCCCTGTTAAAGAATAGGTTTGTGACTGAAAGGGGGTATGCGAAAAGCAGACAGAGAAGAGGGAATACCTCTTCCAACTATCCTGACTATCAGAAAAACCAGTCCCCAAAGGTTTTTTTTAGAGTAACAGGCTACATGAGGGTAATCCACATGGTGGCAACTCTCCTTTAATAGCATAGGAAGGGATTTAAAAGGGCTGTAGCTTAAGAATCCTACCCAGCATTCGCCTAAAAGTGATGCAGGACAAACTCTAGAAAACCTGCTTCAGGTAGGTCGGGCAGTAGGTACTTGTCCCACGCCATTTCGATGGCGCGAGTGGAGTTTTCCTCAACAAGGAACAATGAAAATGAAAGAGTGAGCGTGCCTGTGAGAGAGAATAATAAATGTTTTGTAATGATCTCAGTAGAGGACTGATGGAATCAATAAATCTAAATATAACGTATTTTCCTGTCCCGCCTCTCAGCCTCTGCTGCTCTCAGATTTCAGTCCTTTCATTGCCCAAATAAGCGAATTAATGCAGTTGCTGAATCAAACCCACTATTGTCAGTAGATTTGACATTCATGTAGCAGCCTTCGCGATAGAAAGTGGTCGGGATGAAGGAGAAGAAGATGGAGCACACCTCATCAGACCAGTCGTTTGTCTAATGACGGGGGGGAAAACTTCTATAAGGTCAGCGTGTTGGGCGCACTAAGTACACTTTTAAGCCAGGAAGGGAGGTCTGGTTGTCAGGCTGGTAGCTACACCCTCACGAAACCGTCTCTGGAGACATTAATCGCCGGCCATGTCCTGATAGCGATCCGCTGTTGTGGGAGTGAGAGACGAGAAACGAGATTGACCGACCAGCCAACTGGCCGAGTGGAAACGCTTGTACCTGCGTCGCCGTACACAAAAGAGGTGGAAGGCGGTTCTGCCTCCTGCTAATGGCGGACTCGCTAAACGAGCGCTCAGGGCAGAAGTCGCACAAAGGCCGCGCCAGGATTTGACGTGGCTGTCTCGCTTCAAAGGACGACGACTCGTGATGGGAGATGGATTCGGGATAAGGCCGTCGCAGACGACAGACGCAGGTCCAGAATACCTGCCTCATTCTCGTACAATTTTCTCTCCTCGGGGCATAAAACGAGCACGATTTTCTTAAGGTTTTCGAGGTCGCGAGTTCAAACCCAGTCGGTCTGGGTATTTTCCCAGTCAAGGCCATAGCTCGTTCTTCTGTGAATAAAACCCTTAGTTACCTTAAGCACAGTTAGCGGATTAAATCATTTTCTTGATGTTTCATGAAGTGAGTACTGAATTTATTCTTGATATTTCTCGATATTCTAGCTAACTATCAGGCAGTGGCCGGATATTTATTTATCCCAATCTTTAATAGGGCAGGAAAGTTCTAATTGTGGCGTAAAACCGTTCCAAACTTCATGAACAAGGATAAATAAAATAGTGGGTGAACCCACACATGAACAAACAACATAAAAGTACTCCATCCGAGTTATGTTTAAATATCAAATACATTCAGCAATACTTGATCGAATGTCCTTGTGATTTAATCGTCATCGATGACGCAAGTCTCACTGGAGACGCCAATCCCTTAAATTTAAATGAGGGATCCGTCGGATTGAGTGTTGTGAGAGCACTCTTGCGTGTTAACATAGTCGCTTTATAAACATTTTTCTGATATTTTGCACACTGCCTTCCAGAAGGATCTACAAAGTTATATTTATTAAAACTAACGTCACCAGCAAGCAAATATTTTTTATTAAACCTTCTTCCCATTAAACTGGCCTTAAATGAATTTGGTACAGTCACCAATCATTTAAACGATTGCTTCGACACCGATCATGATCATTTTTGATATTTCATTATTAACCCTATTATCTGAAAAGGGTTGAACGAAAAGTGTATCGGGAGTGACACTTAATCTCAGCAGTCTCCAAAACAAAATACGTATCAGAAGTCTCAATTTTTGTTTTAAATTAGACTCGTGTAATGATAAACATCGGCCTGTTTCATGAGAGCGCGTTTTCCTTGGCATAATTTCTGTCAGTTCGCTATCAACACATACGGTGAACGTAGCCTTAGCTCAGGATATTTTGTTGACACGTTCGTTGGAAATTGAAAATAAATACAGATGTTACATCAAAGTATCGTTATTTCGCCCTGTACCGCGTTCTGATGCCAATAAGTGTCAAATAAAATAAGTGGTTGTTAATTCATTACATGTGCTGAATGAAGGCAGAAGAGTGGCGAACCACTGGACAGGTAATTTGTCTGTTCACCGTCAAGGCCAGAGAGGTTGCCTCGAGGAATAGGAGGAGGAGGAGCGGCTCTTTTTTTTTCAGCAGTCTTGTTAGCATCTTTACCTTCGGCTACTCAGGTCATCTGTATAAATATATGTATAAAAGGAGAAGCTTACGGACAGACGGATCAACGCAAAGCCGAAACGTAAAATTATTGTGAAATATGTATCCACTTAAAAAGAATTTTGCAAAATTCAATCCTTGGAGGGATAAAATGGAAATTAAAGGGATATTTAAACAAAAAAGGCCGAAAAGCTTTTTATTTTCAGCAGGTTGATAATCTGATATTCGCGGAAAACAAAATGTTTTAGACAGAATATATCCAATGTTTCCAACAAAAAAACACCTTTAGCTTTCCAAGCGGCACGGAGTAACTTTTCCACTACGGATGTGACCTCACGGCCTGCCACGTGATGTTTCAGCTATCGCAAACAGGTTGGATAAATGACAACGCTCTCGACGCAACATGTCGATTGATAATGAAAAACTCCTATTATAACCTTGTGAAAAAAAATCAGCACAGGAGAAAATACGCTTGTTTTGATGAAGAAAATGCTACTAGTTTCCAACTTCACGGAGAAAAATCCTGAAACTATGTGTGTGGAGATTATGATTGTGCATGTAAGTGAAAGAAGGTGTACTGACGCTAGGGAAATGTTTTTCTTCACATGAATGGTCTGATAAATAATAGAATGAAGACGTTTTAGGCAAGTTTGGTTTAGTTAAGGTACAGAGCGCTCCTAGAAAATGAATTTAGCTATTCCTGTTACCTGAAGAGGCTTGTCCAATTCCTCCGATTGCGATAAAAAAATTTGGTGAGTTGTTGTGAGCACGCCCGCGATTGGTTCTGTCGGCTTTAGTGTTCTCTCCAGATGTTTTTAGTGTATAATTTCAACCCCATTACAGCATGGGAAGTCAGCACCACTAAGGAGTGCCTTAATAAAATAACGCGAAACAACAGATTTGTATCAAATCAAGGGTTAAAGAAGTCAATTAGTTTAATTATTACATTTACTATGTTCATTTAAGCTGTACTCTAGCCCCTAGGTGTGGAGGAGGAGGAAGAAGTGGGTGAAAGGCCGTTGTGTTGAATCTGGGGTTATAGACGTCACTGAGTTTAATTCTGACATCTTCCATACTGGTTAAGTTGTGGTTCAGCTGTTAGGAGTTGGGTTGGAAGGGGTTGAAGCAAATTTACGCGTACACAACCGAGATTGGTGTCAAATCCGGGGTTATAGAAGTCACTGACTTTAACTCTGAGATTTAGTAATGAGTTAAGAAAGAATTGATGTTTAAAGATAATGAAAGGGGGAACTTCAAGGATTGTTAAAATATAAGTTCAACGAAGTTATAAATTAATTGTAATGTGTGCGCAAGTTCTTCTTTAACTATTCTGGTCTGACTTGGATATACATGATATAGTATCTGATGTATTTAAAAGCTTCACCTACAAGTGTAATTTTGGACATACGAAGAATATAAATAGAATGAATCATCTGACTGATCAGCACGGCACATCGCATTGGTGAGAAACAACAAAATTATGACTACCTTGAAATGCATTCAGCAGAAATGCTGCAATTGTATTACCTTTACCCGTGGCCCTTACAAAAATAACAACAATGGAAAATATAGATGAAAACTCTCTTAATGAATAATAATGTGAAAAATAATAGTATGTGACTGTTAAAGGTGGTGAATTTAATATGTATTTAATTAAATTTTAAAACAGAAAAAATATCACTGAAACACCATATTCCCTATATTTACTGATGTGATTCAGGGTGAAATGATTTAGAAGGGAAGGAAACCTCATTTCTGGAGAGAGTAGTGAGGGGGGGGGGGGACCTGCTGAAGGAGGAAACAATGTCGTCACCTTAATGTGTGAAGAAAAAAAGAAACGAGGTCGAATATACGTCATGTAAACGTCAGACATTTATTTGACGGTGCTCCTTTAGTTCTGAGACTCAGAAATGAGGAGACTCGTAACTGTTTGAGGATAATGTAATGGCGGTGTCTAGCCGGCGGGAGTGCACGCTCCGTTAGAGAGAAGACGCAGTTAACCCGGCGGCTTCAGCTAATCGCGTTAGAGTGCAAGCGGACTGCAAATATTTGGCCGGAACAGTCCGCCCTGCTTTTATTACTCCGTAGCGGCTTCCATGTTTGACAAGCACAGATGCCACAAGTCGGTTGCTCCACTCTCCGTAATTGCAACCTAGCGAGGTGTCGAAGATGGCCCCGCAACTGATTTCAGACACGCCGTTGCTCTCAAGAAGAACAAAATATGTATTTCTTTTTTGTGTAATCCCGGATATGGTCCTGAAATGTCAGACTACTCTCGGGTTATGGAAAAGTACAATCCTGCTCCTTCGTCAGCCCTTTGCTAAGGGCGTCATAGGGATAGAACAGAAAAGACGTGTTGCTGCTCATTAAGCTCCAGAGTTCGCGTAAATGGCAAATTGTCCGACTCTGTTAAAATTACGTCACGGGTCCCGCAAGGTAGTGTGATCGGTCCTCTCATGTTCATTGCGTACGTAAATGAACTAACCATGGGTATAAATTCACATATTCAACTGTTTGCCGACGATTGCATGGTTTACAGGGAGATCCTAAACGCGGAGGATGCTCGGACTCTTCAGACTGACCTGGAATGGTCAGTTAAAAATAAAATGCAAGTCTTTACAAAAACTAAAAATGTTCCTCCAGTTAGGTTCAAAATGGGAAATGGGAATAAATATCTTGGAATCACGATTAGTAAGGTTCTAAATTGCGGAAATCAAGTCAGCGAAGTCGCAGGTAAAGAGGTTGAGGCGCTACATTTTGTAAATAGAGGTTTGAGGAAAAGTACCATGAAAACCAAGATATCTGCTTACAGATTACTGGTCCGGCCCATTTTAGAATATGGGATCCGTATAGAAATGAACACACACTAACGTTGGACAAGAATTAAAAACGGGTTGAAAAGATGTTTGGGGAATCAGTTATCGAAAAAAATCCTCAGGAGTATTTAGAATCACTAAACACGGGTGGAAATAAATTAAGAATTCTCTCTTGGCACCAACTTTTTTTTCCAAAAAATGATCACCCATTCAAAATTAAAGGAAAACGGCAACGCACAGACGTTGGCAAATATTCAGTTGTTAATAGATCAATTCGCGTCTGGAATATATGCATACATAATTACTGACGACTTTTCCGAATAGAGCTGATCAGTTTAGACGTAGGCTACGAAAACTGCAATAATCATGGGGTATTATATACATACATATATTCTTATTAATCTGTATCTGGTCAGCGTGGTAAACAGTGCAGTGAAGTGATTTTAGGAGAAAAGAAATATCAAATAAAAAAGTGAAATGCAGTGAAAATAAATAATATATATAATTAATTTATTTTCACTGCTCTTCACTTTTTTATTTGATATTTTTATTCTCCTAAAATCACTTCCACGCTGACCAGATAGAGCCTAACAAGAATATATATACATACATATATATATATGTATATATATATATATATATATATATATATGTATATATATGTATATATATATATATATGTATATATATATATATGTATATATATACATAATTCTTAAAAATAAATAATAAATAATTCTCATGAATAAATAATATATATATATTCTTATTACACTTATTAATCTCTATCTGGTCAGCGTGGAAGCGATTTTAGCAGAAAATAAATATCAAATAAAAAAGTGAGGTGCAGTGAAAATAAATAAAGGGGAGGGGGGGGGGTTTGGAACGTGTTTCCTTTTTTTTTTCAAGTAAATAATAATAAACTTTTTAAAGACAGTTGGTTTATGTTACTCATATAATTCTATATACATTATATTTGTATATATCTCATTTATGTATTCTCATTTTTGTATATATATTTGTATATATACTCACTGGACAAGACTCATTGTCTTGGTTTCCGATGGTCAGGGTTGAGACAGCGTAGTCAACCGAAAGATAATTATAATTAATTCGTTCTCCCTGACTAATATTTTTAGGTAATTGTAATTGGACTGTTGGGGAAGAGTGGTCGTCAGAAAAGCCGCGGTGAGAACCACTGACATGGCGTCGCACGGACTGGACAGGTTACAAAAAACCCGCAGGTTATCACTCTGAATAATAATGGCAAAACTTCGACTGTGAAGGCTTGCAGGCACTCGTAACTATAAGGCTTTAAGCAATTCTGCACTGTCTCGTGCATGGGTTAGCCGACCTACAGAACCTCTTATAGAAACCATATATTATATTCGTGTAATATGTTCCCCCTATATCTTTTAAAACTTCTTCCCATATTTGTTTGTCCTTCACGTTGTAAAATATACAACTATCAAATTTTCTAAATAGCTTGACCCAGAATTGATTAAGAAACACGTTGGTTACAAATAATATTTTCGTTGCTGCTAAACCTAGTCACTCAATTTCATGGTTTCAATTCTTCTATATAATTTTTATGGTAAGCTGGAAATACAAAGTGAGCGACTTTTATGGTGAGATAATTATCTCTGACTCGGATGTGTAAGTTCCGTGGCTTGGGCAATGTAGTTGAAAGCGGATGTGTCACTCTTAAGAATGTCGCAGATCGAAAGACTTCCGGCTTTAGTGCATCTGGGACTTCGCAGTTTCCTTATTACGACAAATAAATGTGCTACTAAATAAATCCTCTACTTATTAAAATACTAACTTCAATAATAGCGTTTCAGAGAATTTTTAGGAATCTTACTCATTTCTGTACCTAGTTTCTCATGAATCTGTTTTATAATAGGAAAAAGTCGTGTACATGGTGATCGTGAACGCGTCATGATAGTACATTTACAAGAATTCCCATAGTCATAGACCATCATTCTGATGATGTAAGGCCACGTATCATCACGATTCCTGCACATTGTTGATGTATGGTAACATCGTTGATAAATCCACGTAGTTTCAGAGTTCCTTTTCTAGTTAAAATTAAGTGAAGCAGAGACCCAATTAAACATTATTTATGCTCCGACATTTTAGGCTTCCCTTAGAAATTATATTTTTTTAACTTGGTTTCAACAGGGGAAAAACCGTCACGTCACACGAAAGCTCTAGACACGACATCTGTGGGAGAGTACGAGAACTTCTACCACACTGACCAGATAGGTCGTGAACGTCTTCATAACGCCTATTATGTTTTTTTAATATTTCTTTGTAATCCTGAATAATCAAGAAATTAGATTTAAATTTTAAATCGCTATTTATACATTGGTATTTTCATGATTTTGGGAAACCAGACGAGAATTTAGTCTTCTGACATTAACTTCAACGACGCTTGATATATATTTTTGTCACAATATCCATTATTAATAGTACGAAAACTTTTAAATGCCTTAGATAAAAAATACTATTATATAATTAAAGTAACCACTTTCATATTAAATGAGTAAAAGCTAATTAATCAAATTAATATAATTGAGAATGTCGTAGAGAAAGCGCTCTAGCTTGAAATATGACTGGAGTTGTATGGTCTGAGAGCCGTGGGACGGGAAATGGGGAGGGTGGTCGGGGGTTGTGCTTTGATGGTGAAGCACGTTGGTCTTGAGGAAGTGACATGTAGGTGGTCGGGCGGAAACAGGATTCACGCAGAGAAGAGTTGGCAGGGCTTCACAAGAAGGGACGACGGCCATCAAAATCCCATTAGAGTCGAGGAATTCACTCACTTGGACGCAACAGCAAAACATTAAAGTAAATCATTCCTAGACAACATCGCCAGCGTTTCTTCAAACCAGAAAAAGACATTAACTTTGGGCTTTAGAAACTACTTGGATAATTAGAGAGGGGGAGTGGAACTTTATGGTCTGTTTCGGTGAAGTTGGTTAATACTTCCGTAGATCAAACACATTCGTAGTGATTTTTCTTGCTCAAAGGGAATTTGATGTATCTGGTTGAAAGAAAAAAAAATTAATGGCAAGAGAGGCTTCTCAACACGAGGGGGGAAAAATCACAGTGGTGACATTATGTTTTTGTATTTATATTGAAGGTGAAGTTTCCTCAGTTGACACGGTTAGCAAACTACTACAACAGTGTATAGGCTTTAACGTACAAGTAAGACTGTTCATTCACTGAAAGTCATTAATTTATTATTATATTAATTAAATGTTGGAAAGTCCTTGGACTTGGTTTGTAAATTCCTTCTGCACCTTCCCTTCTTCTTCCACGATGACCTGGAATTTCATCCACGTGCTCTTCCTTCGATGATGTGCAGTAAAAAATTTCTCCTTAGGATGTGACTGATCCAATTTGGCATTCCTCTAAAAAATTTATTCAAGATAGATCTCTTCTAATTTACTCTTCAGTTTTTACCACATTTTTCCACTTTATTCTTTTCTTCCCCACACCACATACCAAAACTTTGCCTGGATTTATTATCCCTCTCTCTTAATGCTCATTTATTCCTTATCATTCAGATGAATAAATCCGTAGACAAGTTTCCCCATGTCACAGCGGGTTGCGGACTCACCCTATGCTCTGACTTGGTGCTTCTTGTTCCCTGAAGACGAACAGAGATATATACTGTTCGAAACGACCACTTCTTGGTCTCCTTTCTCTTTAATACCACTTTCCTCCTTCACTATATTTTTTCTTTCTATTTATATATCATTTTTGCTTAAAACCAGTCAATGGAACGCCCGACCAACATCAACGAATATGTGTAGGTGTGTTTCAATGCTGAACCCAAGCCAGTATAATATTCGTTGTGACGTTACAGGGAGGTCGTAAAAATAAATGAATAACAACGGAACGGTCCCGTTCCCTGGGGCGGACAATGTATTCTGTTCATCCAATTCACGAGTCCTCCTGTCATGGGAACCGCCGTATTGTTTCTGCAGCGGCGACAGATCGGCATTTCATTTAATACGTCAATGCGATGTGTATGTGTGTGTGTGTGTGTGTGTGAATGCTGATTGTAAGAGATACAATTGCCGCTGCGTCGATAAAAACTTTTGAATTAAAAACAACAACTCAGCTAGTTTGTTGCTTTGAAGCCCAGAGGGGACACACTATATTTGGAAGACCGAGTCCAGGTGTTATTCGGATTCGCAACGTTAACAAGTCTCACTCTGTTACAGTCATTCTCGTATAGGCTGCATATAATTTTTGGCAGGAAGCTGGATTTCCTGTTTTGGAAACAGACTGGCGAAGACCGATGGTCTGACGTTGTTTGGAGTTGAGACAGGGAGATTATAACACTGACATCCAGTCGCCATCGGAAAATGAGCAGTCACTGACTTCCAATTTAGTGACAACGATTCGACGGATATGTAGGGAAAGGTGAAGAAAATCAGATCTTGGACCAATTGGAAATTATGCTTAGAGGAGAAAGAAGAAGAAAAAGTTCGTAGCTCTACACGAAACGAACGAAGGGTTGCAGAGGAACAGTTTCTTTTTGGTTATGAGGGAGATGGAGAATTTTTAGATGGTGATGGACAGTTTTTAGTGGAGAAGGAAGTTGATACATAGTTGATACATAGTTGATGTATGTAAGTCATGATGTTGTATTGGCGAATGAGTGAAAACCACAAGCGTAGATGTTGAGAGTTTAGAGCATGTACTTTCCACACAAATGCACCCTGCTTTACAGCACATAAATATCCTGGAAATTTTCTTATAAGAGTCTAAATGTGATATATTTTATTTATAAAGATATATATGAGAGCCTCCTGCTGAGATACAAATTATTCACGAAATTATAAAGTTCGTAAAGCGGAACATCAATCTTGTACAAACGAATGGAGATTCTACGCTTGTGGTTTTCACTCATTCGCCAATCAACATCATGACTTCCATACATCAACCATGTGTCAACTATACATCAACTTCCTTCTCCACGAAAAACTACCCATCACCATCTAAAAAAACGATTATGAAACTAGAAGTCTATGATCGTTGCTCTGTACCAGAGAAATAATTTTATGTAATGACGTATCCTATTTACTCATACGAGGACTAATGGAATAAAATAAATAAAATAAAATCTGATGTAAATTCAATTAATTACAATTTCTAAAAATCCAAAATTTTGTTCATTACTGACATGACGACATAAACGATTTCTATTGGTTAAACGCAATGCATTTTAGCATTAATAGTTTAGTTTTGGAATTTTAGTGACATTGGGAGCCTTTCCCGGCAAGTCGTTCTTGTGTGTTAAATTTGTATTGCATTGGAAAACAAGAAAGGTGGATTCGCGTGGTAAATTCCAAGTTTCCATTTTTCAGCAACGATGTAACGTGAGAATCTATATTACGAGTCTGAGTATTCGCTTACTACTCTGCTGTGTATTACAATTGTGACTTTGAGATTACGAGATTCGGTTGCCTTGTCTGGAAACTAGTTGTAACACATAAACGTTGTCCTCCTTTCCGTGAGATTAAATCCACAGTTGTTCGATGCACTTGTCGCTCGTAAAAGCTTTGGTTTTATTGCTTAGACAATCTCTACAGGGATTGTGTAACACAGCTGCAGGAGAATTCATAGGCTCGACCTACATTCATAGCTACGTTTATCTCTCATGACAATGAGCGTCGTGAAAATACGCCATTCGGAAATATGGTTGGTTTTAGAGTAACTTCTTCGTATCCTCCAGTCTTGTCACATGGGTAGAGATTTGTAGCGAGTCATCAGATCCGGGTGATGGGAAGTTTATTTTTTTTTAAAAAAAATGTCAATTTCCTACTGTAGCAGACTACGAATCATTGATCATTACCAACCGCGAAGTATTCGACTCCTCTTAAAGTTGGACATTCTACTTTAGCCACCTGCGGAAAATTACCATTTCTTTTGCCGTAAGTTATTTTTAGTTTCCAAACTTAAGTACACTTTCTTGTAAATTTTACACCACCTTTAAAGACATTTTAATACTTATAAGTTTTTTTTAAAAAAACATAGAAATTAATGTATTCTGATAAATGTAAATACTTTAAATCGCGATATATCGAAATACTGAGTAGAGAATTGCATAATTCGACGTACCCGTCAATTCGCTATTATATCGATAAAAGGTTACTTTAAAGCAGTCTGTGTAATTATTTAAAATATTGAAAAAAAATAATTGATATTTTAAAAAAAACATTTGACACTGTTCCGACACAAAATTGGATAAAATAGGATGTCCATCTGGACCGTCGATTCGTGTCATAACGTTTTGCAGTATTATCGTAAGATAAGAGATCGATATGTATGGAGTCAATATTTGATTATTAAAAATACGAAGGAAGAATTTGATGTTGTTTGTGTAAGTAGAATAAAATATTTTAAAGGTTGTCAAATAATGATTTACTACCCAGCAGTGTGATGTCAACATAAAATAATTTGTAATTAGATATCTTGTCTATTGAAATATTTTAATCGACTGTAAACGGGGAAAAAATTATAATACTACGAAAAAAAATATATTCGTATATACTCTACTATACAAATAATCATTACGGAAAATAATCGGAAGAAAGTGAGGGGTCATGCTGAAAACAATTGAAACGTAAATGTATATGGTTTATTACGTTTTGTTTAGGTTAGGAATGTTCAACATGTATGAGTCACCGCTGTAAAGGATAATGCAATTCGTAGGAGGCGTGGGAGGAAGGAGAAAGGTCGAACGTCTTTCTCTTTTAAACTTGCAGCTCGGTTCTTTCAATATTGTAATATCTGTACAAATACAAATTTACTTATTTTGCACTTGATAAAATTTTTCTAGAAAGCATACACGTATTGAACATAGTGCCTGAAGTTTATTTAATTACATATTATCAAATCAGATAGAAAAATATAGACAGAACGGGGAATCGGACCCGGGACCACTGCTAATTACGCAGTTGCTCTAACCATTTGATCTACCGTGTACGAGTTTTCATTATCTAACCTGAGCTTAATATTAAGCATTATTTTTCATGTAATAATTAAATCTTACCTATGATAAATTTACATATAAGTTCATTCTTCATGCCTCCTAAGTTAGGCCATGAAATAATTTCAATATTAAATTGTAGGTTATTCTGAAAAACAGGCATACTCGTACTTAGTTTGGGTCAACAGAATACCTCAGATATTTAAAGTAACGGCAACCGTATAGCCTTGGTCCCGTGTTCGATTTCCGGTTCTGCTGTCTTTTCTATCTTACAAAATTAATTCATTAATTTTTCGAGCCGCGATTAATATTAATAATTATTGTTCATAAAATCATGCAACACTCTGAACGATGTGTAGCAAGTTTTTTAATAAAGTATTCTTTAATTTTTCATATTTTGTTATAAAATCTCATTATTTTGTGCGAGTGATATTGATGTCATATTTTTTACATTTTTTTCGTATAAGGAACCGGGTAATAAAATTGATATTTCTATAAAATAAATTCTTTACATATTACTCGAAAGAAATTTTGTTCCTGACCTGCGGGTGGTGCAGCGTATCTCTTACTATTTTTAACACGTGATGAAAGCAACAATGGTTGCAGAAACGTTGTGTTGTATTTATCATCTAATTTTGTTTGCTTGTTTAGCACTTTGTTTATCTATTTGTTAATTATTAAACTTAAACCGACGTTTTAAAAATTTTTAAAAGAATTTTAGGTACCATTAGGAAAATGTTACATAAAGAAATTATTACGGCGCCACAACCCAGCGGCTAAATCGAGAAAAAAAAAATTGAATTACAGGACAAGTGAAGTAGTTTACAACGTATTTTCGGACTCGGCAAAAAGCAAATTTTATCGCTGTTCAGACGGTTTTTTAATGTGAAATGTCGGGGAACACTTAACGATTTTCATTACGTCATTAAATCATACAATTTGTTTGGAAACTTTGAGGACCAAACGTCACTCACTATTTTTCATTTTCTGGCGTATTATAAAAATACCATACATTACTACGAATTTATTGCCGAAACGAAAGTAGATTTATAGTTTATCGTGGTTATCGAGTATATTTGTTAACAACAACTGGCGAAATGCTGGTAGAAAAAACGTGATATACTCGGAGGAACGGCACAGAAACATAGACATCAAGAAAGAGAGACAAGAAATACCTGAAAAGTTTTGAAATGTGGTTTTGGAGAGGAATTCAAAAAATAAATGGATAGATGTGGTAAAAATTGAAGATGTCCTAAGAAGAGTAAACGAAGGGGAATAGATCCATCTCGACTATAGTTGTAAGAGAAAGACAATCTGGATTGGACAATTATTTACTGCACATCATGGATGGAGTTCCAGGTCATCGTGGAAGAAGAAGAAGAGCGTAACTGCTAGACAACTTGAAGGGAGACTGAAGGAAGAAGATGAGGACAGAGCAAGACGGAGAAGGAAATTTACCGACCAAGACCAAATAATAAATCTTATATGTCGAGTAAGTTAATAAACGAAAAAATAGTCTTCCAATCGTCAAAATTTGGCGGTCAATTCTTGCTTTGTCCTAGAGAATTACCAAAATTCTGGACAATATTTTTATTATCAGATATTTAAAAAATATACGTTGTGACTGATAGATATAGTGGTTGTCAATTAAAAAAAGTGGATACTGTTTAGGATTACTTGAAAGTAGTAAAAGTTCTCTGAACGACACCTGGCGGAAGCAGCAAGGTTTGGAGAAACGTTGTGTGTTGTTTTACTTCCATTTTTGTATATTTAGTGGCAACTTCATTATCACTTTGTTAATATTAAATTAGTATAGACGGGTTTATATTTTGAATTGTAAATATATTTTCCGACTTGTAAAAGAAAGGCAATTTTTCGAATTAGTGATGTTGAGGGGATTCCTTTATTTTATTCTTAAGAAACAGAGAAAACACGTGATATCAGTAAAAACATGAAAAGCGATTTTTTGTCGGTTATCTTCAGTTATGTTTATATAGAACGATCCATGTAAACTGTTGGAGAGATTATCAATTTCACAGATATTTTGTTGAGGATTTCTGTAGTTAATTTAGGTAAAACCAACTTTGGAGGAATTAAAAAAATGGATAAAAAAATATACGCGGCGACTATCTCAGGAGAAAATAACATTTCTACTGAGTAAATATGCTTAGTTTTTACAGTACAAGTCACTGAAGAAAAATTGTTGGTGAGATATAAATTTTCTAGGTAATTTAATTTTCGGTGGTAGCGGCGGTCCGGGGAAAAAGATACAAGAATTTATTTTGGAAACGAATATGAATTTTTACACCTTGACGTCGGAGGAAAATTACAATAACAATGTGCACCGAGGAATGAATGTATGTAGAGTACTTACGTGTGTTGAGAAGGATGTCAGTCGCTCACTGTACGCGCGTCGGACGAGTTCTGTGGCGGTTCTCGTTCCGTGTTCCACGATGTCGCAGACTCCAGCGCCGCCAAACGGACGCGCCGCAAACTGCACTCCACATCGTCGCACCTTTTACAGTGCAACGACCAACAGCAGACTTCTATATAATTAATTTTATTTTCAGCAATATTTATAACATGAAAATATATTAAACCCAGCACGAAGTTCTATAAGAAGAATTTACAGGACTTTCATGGGCTGAATAGCAGAGTAACTCTTATTTAAATGATTTGGATCGAAAGTGCATACTTTAATCTTGTCACAGCCACACTTGTGGTTTTCACTCATGCGACGGGACGAACAGTAGTCATGAAAGACCTTCGGAGAAGTCTTTTCACAAAATCTCGTTACGGACGACATTGTTTGTAAAGATTTATTTATTAGGACAATTATGGCTTTACCAGGAACTGTTTCCACGTTAAAGCAAACAGCAATCTGGTCTCTGAAGGCTCTAAGCCAATTCTGGCAATTAGTACTATGTTAAATTTTCACATTGCCATGAAGTGCTTGAGACTCTATCAGTCGGGTTCTTAACTCTGTAGTTATTAATCGTGTCCCAGTTTCATACGGCTGAATATGAGTTTAAATTATTTTTATACAAAAATATTGAATATTGACATCCGAACTAACTCGAGCTTACCCGACCGCCAACCCGAATACACACATCATTTACACGAACTATGTATTCCATTATTACAGATTAAATTACTTATAATGCACTTGTGAGAGCAGATCAAAGTAGTTAATATTAAATTACAAATATTTATGAATGAATGTTGGAAATGTGGAGGAGCCTACCGAATTTTTCTCTTTAATATCACCAATGAACTCCAAATTACGTACATGCACATAATTGTATTATTTTAAGCGGCCGACGATTCGATAAGAAATATATAACTGTGGAACCATTTTCTTTAGATATCATTCGATTGTGCGTGGCTCTCGTTAACAATGTCAATATTTTTATTTTCAGTTCACCTTCCATTAAGCGATTTCAGCGAGTCCAAACTTTACCGATGATCGTTGTTTGAACGTAAAAGGGAATGGGCGGCATTTCCGTCTATCGGAAACCGAGGGAGGATTATATATCTCGCATTTGTCGTACAAGAAACGAAGCAGATATTTCGAGAGTGGACTTGGCTATTCTTGCTTCACAGATTTATGTGGCCGTTCCAGGAACTCGAGCTTTTTTTTTTTACATTTCCTCGTATTCTTTATTTGTTGTTGGAGGGCATGAAAACCTCCCCTGTTCACTGTTAGCTGATATTTTGGTTTCTTTGAAATATTTTCTACAAGGGATTAATTTGACAGAAATAATCAAAATAAATACCGGGAAAAAATTAACAAGCCTGTTCCAAATCAGCAAAAAAAAACCATTGCTGATGGTAGATTGTTACAGGGCGTCTCAAAAGTAAGAACCTAATCCTGTGAATTCAGACACTTTATAAATAATTATTAATTAAATTTGTAACACAAGAAAAATCAAAGATTGAAGCCTTTCCCGGTGCAGTTGTTCAATATATTGTTCTCGGAGTTCACTTCGCCTAGAAGATGACGACAGAGCTTTTAGTCGTCGAAACGTTGCGTTCTAATATAATTATGCAAAACCCGGTTGAACTCCGAGAACAACATAATAAAAATATTTGGAACAGCCTGTATATATATATATATATATATATATATATATATATATTATAAATATAGTAAACATAAAATAGAGTCCAAGTTTTTTATCGTGAATTTGATTTTAGGCTGGCGGCAGTCCAAAAATTCCACGTCACGCGAAAACTATTACGTGACACGAAACAGTGCGCACTCCACGCGATATCTGTTGATATATATAGGTACTGACTAGTAAAAGTTCCGAATAGTTAGACAGAAGGGACATAAAATAGGAGGAAAAGGATAAAAAAACGATTTGGTCTGGTTTTTCTACACCACAGACCTTTACTCGCCTTGACCAAATTGCAAATGTGTAATATAAACATTTAAGAATTAAATTATTAATATATGAAATAAGGGTTCTCATTAATAATATTTTTTATAAATAAAATACCTACAACAAAAACTGTTACTATAAATTCATACAACATTATACTTTAGAGAGGTTGAAACCATTTTATTTAAAAGAGTCCCACTTCACAAAAAATAGGTACGGAACTTTTGGAACATCAGTATTTGTGTGATATAATATCAACATCTAGAATTATTATTCTTTGAAAGGAATTACATATATTACGATCGGAATAATTTTAGATGTTTGTCGCACCGAGTCTGATTAAGAAGTGGCTTAACAATGCTTATGTGCCCAAAGAGTAGACAACAGCTAGGTGGAACAAGGGAGATTATTTGCTCTCAAACTCACTTCTAATATATATAAATAATTATAAATGCTCCGCAGATCGATGTAGAAATATGATAGTAAGCACTGAGGAGGAGCAGTGACATAGATATCCAAGAAGTTGGGCCCAAACGAAATGAACTATGGACTCGTCTCGCTTAGAATTATATGTTTCTCAAATCGGTTTTAAAATATAGGAAAAGGAACGTTTTAAATTAACAAAATTCCATTATGCGTAACGTGGCTTGCGAGGTAATCGCAGTCTTCACGTTGATAATTGTCGTCAAGACGTTGAACGAAAAGAAATCATTAAAATGCAAATTCAACCCGAAACGCTATCAGAATCTCGTTAGCCAACGGATGCGTGTTTTTTTATTTTTTTAAAAAATATCATATTCATTAAACGACCACACTGTGTTTTTCACACGATTTAATGCTGTTTAACGAGAATTATAGTGGCGAGGGAAAGAGAGGCAGGGAAGCAGGTGGAAAGGAGCAGGTGCGACGGATCAGTAAAAAATAAAAGTCCAGAACATGAAAGGGAACAAAAACTGCGCACCTTCTGCTGGCTGGTTCCAGGCTTCTCGACAGCCTCTTTCTCTCGGATTTGCTAAGGACTTCCTCCGCACGCATATTAAATAAGCGTTGAAAATGTTCTCTCTTTTTTTGGTGCGGGGAAAGAGCCAATTTGTTTCGACAGAAAGTGAAGGAAACCTCAACGACGAAAAAAATGTAAGAAAAACGATCTGTTGAATGGCAATCGCAAGGAAATGTATGTTGACTTCAGCAGTATGTAAGATCATGAATCACCGATCTCAACACGACAGAAAATGGTGGATTTTTAGCGGTTAACAAAGGGTCCACATTCGAAATGCTAAATTATTTCAGGAGTTATCTGATAAAGCAGATTAGATGAGGTAATCATAGTCTTAGACGTAGTCACACGTGATCACCTATTGGAAGAATTTAACATACCACTCTGGGTAGGGACAATTGTGACAGTTCGTCAAGAAGTGAAAATTGGGGACATTTCTGATCTAGGCACAGTATCGTCGGAAGTTCCTCAAGGCTCCGTAACTGGGCCATTACTCTTTCTAATATTTATAAACTATTAGCCAAGACAGCTTAAAATAGGGAGTCAGGCTTCATCTAATTAAGGATAAAGAATGGTAATAGTTGGGCTAAAGAATATAAAATTTAAATTAATAGGGAGAGGTCAAATCTCGTTTACAAGATTGATAAATTAGACGGAAATAAGCTTTAGGCGGAAAACTAATGGCAAGGGTGACGAGATGAAAATATTTCGGAATATATTTCAACAATAAATTTGTGGTGGGAGGAGCAGGACTATTTCACGAGTCGAAAAGCGCGGAATTCTTTACATTCCATAAGGGAAATTAAAAAAGGGAAGCTGAAAATGCAATAAGTTGATAACTTTAGTTAGTCCAATTTTGGGAGTTTAAGGCCGTTTGGTGGGAATAAAATAGAATAGTTGATAGATAAACTTGTAAGAGTATGGGCAGATCATGGGGAAAGAAACTAAGGGAACCATTAAGATGGGAGTTGTTTTGGCAAAAGAGAGAAAACTCGAGGCTATTCAATACGTTAAGCAACGCAAAAGCCATGGCTAAGAATTGGATCGAAAAGACCAATTACAATGGTATAGTAGGCGCAAGAAGAGTTTGCACCTGAGCCTAGTATTCGACTGAGCATGGCCGAGGGTGTGTAGTACACATTCCAAAAACATTTTCCACGGCATTTACCTGACCCCAATATAGTTGGTGAAACGATTATATTAACTATTCATATCGATAACCATACAGTTTTCCATTGTAGAAATTTTAATAAATTATGCAAATAAATGAAAGTAATTGCTGAAGTTATTAGTCTTTAAAAAATTAGGTCTGGTCGTTCTTCCTGAAAATTTACTTCATGTTAAAATTTAGTTGTAATGCCAGATGAGACTCGGAATTTTCTCTCAGCTGCACATTACTCGTGTGCTCGTTGATTTGTATAATAATTACCTAACGCATACATATGCACCTTTCCGTACTACACAACTAAAACGTGATTTAAGACCATTATTCTGTGTTAATTAACAAACTATTACATTTTATTAAAATACAGCAAAGCACCAAGGTTTCTCATTTATATTTCTAAAGCATCTATTTTTATTATTTCGTTTTTCCTAAGTTCATAATAGAACTGTAAGTTCTTATCACCTGATTTTTATTAAATGCAACAAAAATCAGCATAAACCTTTCTTACAAGAATCTTCATCACCAATTATTTGATTGAACGTGAAACATTATTAAATTGCTGAAATTAAAAAAATATTACAATGATTACTTTCACACTTCCAAATAGACTCAATTTCATAGAAATTTCGCATACGATTTTTTCGCCTAAACATTTCCATTATTGAAGCTGGTACAGTTTCGTCAGATTCAGAAAAATAAATATGTGCAAACTTAAAGTATAACTGCAAACTGATAGAACACAACCAGAACGACACGAATGTTTTCAGCAACGCTGTTGGTACAACTGTTCGGCTGAGAAGTGAAATAAATTTAGGTTGAATATTAAAAATCGTAGCAAGTGTTGTCCCTCAACAAATCCATTTCATTTTTAAAAGCTAATACTCCAATTTTAATATTCAGCTCTGAAGTAAATTGTTAAACCGTAATTAAGTTTATATTCCACGCAGTTAGTCTGGTTCAGGTTCGAAATTTTACTCAGGTCAATTAATTATGTTTGTAGGTATCTTGTGTATAAAAATAGGAGCTTATAATTATTTATCTGCCACTGGGATATTTGTCCAACTTATCAATTACATATATACGCCTGTGTAATGAAACTTAATATAAGTGAGCAGAGAAACGCGAATCCCAATAACTTGACGCTGATCAAACATGCTGACTGTGGTCCCTTTGATGTGAAAGCAAGGGCGAGTTCCCCACTTAAGATTATGTGTTGTGATAAACAGCGGCTTTTCCAACCAGAGAATCCAGTCTCTCATGACTTGCAACAACGCTTCCAACTGAACACACAACACAAACGTGGAAGCTTCACACCCTCCCTCCACAGATTGTTTCAGATATCCATTTATTTCTATACCACCGATCCTAATGCCTCACACAATGGAGAATTTTTAAATTAAATATTAAAAGCAACAGCCTATTATTTAGCTTTTTATCTCTTCTATTTAAAATATCATATATTTCAGACATCATGTTTTGTCCCAGATTGGGACATCTTCAGGTGTAAACATTCAATTAATTTATTATAAGAAAATGTGTCACCCTAAATTTTCTTATAATGAATTATAATCGAATATAACTATATACCTGAATCAGGGACAAAACGTCCTGTCCGATCTGTATTACTTTTTAAATAAAATAATATTTTGTTCTGACCAATAGGCTGTTGATAATATTGCATCATATTGTATAATATATAATATTAATTAAAAAATGAAGTCAGATTATTATAATAGAGTATTTTTATTACCGGCCCATTATGTACTGTATCATCCATCGACATGGTTTATAAAAAATAAATTATTTTCATAACCCAATTAACGAATACTATTTTACAACAGCTATAACATAATGTCAAAATATAAAATTATAATGCCATCACCCTGTTGTGAGCATTTCGTAATGATAAAAATATAACAACAAATTATGGTTTGTACAGCATTTAAAATGTTCTTGTAGAGACTCTACCACATCTCTCTTAATAATCGCTCTAAAAATATATCTAATTTAGATTTAATTTTAATTTTTTGTGTAGAATTTACATTTCTATGATGTAAATAATTCCAAAAAATTAATTCTGCAGTCTCAATAAAATAAAATGATAGACATACTCATCCAAAACATAATTCTGAAATATAACATGAACTTATATACAATCACAATTTTTAAAAAAATTTAAAAATTACAGAAATAATGTAATATAAATAGTTAGCAACTGATACCTTTTCCAGAAATGTATACGATGAAAGTTCAGCATTTATGGCGATAAAAACAGATAAAACAACTTCACGATGGCGTTTGTACAAAAGACGTTCGTCAAATGATAAGTAAACATTGAGTAAAATTCTAAGGGTTGTAGAAAAAAACCAAAGATAGTTACATATAATTATGCAAATAGTTTAGTTATATGATATATATAAATATATATTCTGACTATTGAGAAAACTAATAAATAAATAAGCATCAGCCAATCCAATTTTAAGTCACAAAAAAAATGTATTAATGTAAACTAAGCGACGAAATAATAAATTCGGTTGTTTATTTATTTATTAGTTTAGTTACGAGTCAATTTTTTTTAAAAATAGTGAGTTTCTGCATCATTTCTTGGGTTTCAATCATTAATAATTTTAACTCCGGTTGATATTTAAAAATATAGTCTCAGTTATTCATAATTTTAAGCTATTATTTTTCTTTAAAAAATATATGTGTTTTCAAATGAAAAACAATGGTTGATTATTTTACAATGGTTAGATAATGAGGTAACCATTTTATACTTAACATTCAAACTTAATTCGTGGTTTATCAATACGAATTTTTTACAATAGCAGAAGTGAAAACAATACATCCCTTATTACAATTTGAGCAAGGTATATGTTACACCAATATTGAGGAGGTTATAAAAATTTTATTAAATTATTTCTCTCGTGTTCCCTGGTTTATTTATTACTTAATTCAATTCATGTCATATAAATTTAACTATTTGTTCTGATATACAGTTGTATTTGTAAAACATTTTTATATGTCGAATTTAATAATTCTGTGGCTCCTTTAAACACACCAATTTAATTTTTTTTATACTGGCAATTATAGAATTCAAGGTTACAAATGGACTGTTATTTCCGCAACTTTTAAACCCCTTGATTTTTCAGTGTTTTTAAATAAAACCCAGCCAAACAGGCAACTTGTTTGTGACTTTTATTTTCAAAAGAAAAGTATTTTAAGGCAGGTATTAAAACGTTAACCTTTGTATATTAATGGAAATTGGTTGGGAAGTTATATTATTATTTAAAGTATTTATCACGTTGTCTAAGTAAAGAAAGAAGAAGAGCCAAGTATAGGAAAACGGAAGGAAAAAGTAGAGAAAAATCAACAAGTAAAGAACGGAAGCTATGAAGGAGAAAATATACAAAGAACAAGAATTATAAACCAGACGGATTAGATTTAATAAATAAAAGGAACATCTCCAGAAAGAGTGATTTCGTGTGCTGCTCAAATTAAATTTTTGAAGTGTCCGTTTGATTCATTTTTTTTTACAAAAGTATTTGCAAATTGCGGCAAATTAGAAAAAATAGAAACCATTACGATTCCCTTGCAGCAACTGAAAAACAAGAAAACTGTATTTAATAGCAAAAATTATTGAGCTTGTATGACAGGTAAATTGAGGAAGGATAAACAAACCCACCAAACACGCGTGGAACTAAATATTGCTTCTGTCATTAGATCTCTTTTTTTTTCTCTTTTCCTCCCCCAGAGTTCAAATATTTAGGACCACTCCTGTTTAGTAACAGGGTTTTGTGGTTGGGTGTGATACATTAGTTAACTTTAAATTGAAGTAGCCCTGCTTATCGACCTAAAAGTGCAAGCAAACATTTACCTTTGTCGTTCTGTGCTTGCACACAGGAAAGTAGATAGAGGTCCAAAATATCGACTGCAACAGAATCTATCAAACGGATGAATAATCGTCACGTTTAACTGACACACAATAACTACATCGTTATTGAAAAACGTCAAAAGGCAATAAAACTAATTTCGGTAAGGCATAAACACTAAAATAAGATACAGGGTCAATGTAACTTGTTATAAAAACCCTATTTTTACATGTATTAAAACGTGCGTATTTCAGGCGCGTGCAATTTTTTCTCGTTTAAACAGCAATTTAAGACAGCACGTGTATTTCGCTTTGTGACAGAGCGAAGATAAGATGAATTCTTAAAATGTAAGATAGTCTGGTCTGGCCTCAGACGTGTTTGCCGGTGATGCAAGGAGATGATAGGCCAGCAAGGCAGGCGCCACGCGGAAAAGCGACTGCGTACAAACACAACTCAACTGGAAAATTTGCGATTGTAGGAAAAAAAATATTTGTGGCATGCTTAACAACTGCAGAAATTTTTAGAAGGGGTTGCAGAACGTTTTTTAAAAGAACAGTTTTTATATAGATTTTAGAGAATATTTTGGTGTATAGTGATAGTTTAAGTTTTTGTGGAGAGTCTAACTCAGTTTTCCTACATGTTTCAGGAGAGTTTGGTGGAGACAGAATTTTTGGACAGACGCCAGTTGTGTGAAGCTGATGTGTAGAGGTCCGTAAGGAAGACGAGAGATTCCGAAGTTCACTTAGGAGGCAGTTGTGCAACGGCCGTGCCTGCATCACGGGGATCATTTCCATGGCTTGAGTTTCTCCAGTCGGAAGAGTGAACAACACACGTGACTCTTAGGAAATTAAAGTTCGTATCGTGCTTTTCGTATATTTTTATATGTAAATAAATTTGTCATAAATTAAATTAATTCAGTTTAAATAATTTATTAATAAAAGATCTGAGTTGACGTCATAATGACAATTTTTCTTCTCCTGGAAAGTTTCCTGTGGATGTCGGAAGGTTATATTTGGGCTCAAGTCGAAATTACGATTTGATGATGAAGAAGAAGAATAAGAAAGAAGGAGAAGGTGTAGACAGGTTATATATCGTGTAATCCACATAGTGGCCACTCGCTTCTCATAGTATAGCATAGGAACTAAAAGGTAGAGCAAGGTATCCAAGGCTTAACTAGGGCCCCCGGGCTGTAGTTTAAGGATCCTACCAGGCTATTCGCCTGTAAGTGATGCACGGAAAACCCTAGAAAAACCTGCATCAGGTAGGTTGGGCATTTGATACTTGTCCCACGCCCTTTCTATGGCGGAGAGTTTTTTTTTAGGGCAACAGACTACATGAGGATAATCCACGTTGGGCAACTCCCCTTTAATAGCATAGGAAGGTATTTGAAAGGGAGATGTGGAAGGGTAGAGGAAAGTAGCCAAGAGTTAACTAAGGCCCCGGGATATATTTTAAGGATCCTACCTGGCATTAGTCTAAAGAAATGCAGGGAAAACCCTAGAAAAACCTGCATCAGGTAGGTCGGGCATTGGGTACTTATCCCACGCCCTTCCGATAGCGGGAGAGGAGTTTGCTGTGGGGACGCAGCATTCCCTTCTCCGTGCCTCGACCAGTTTAAGAGGCAGCTGGCCGACTATTCCAATGGGAATAGCGAACTACTCTTACCGTATGCCCAAGGTCTGTGACCCCGAAACATACACCTCTCAAAACAGGCCGAGGTGCCTCGGCTCGTGGGAACCTTGGTTCAAAAACGGAAAGGAAAAGGCATCCCCTTCGTATCTCTCCTACAAGGTTCTGCCTGCGAGAGAACATCCCTCGCAGGTTACCTGCGAGAGGATTCTCTGGCAGGCTTTGGAGAGATAATTCGATGGCGGAGAGGAAACAAAAAGGGGGGGGAGATAAATTTGTAGCGTGTCACTAAACGACCGACGTTTCTGAAAAGGGCTACAGAGAACCAGAGAGTTTTTTGAAGCAGTAATTATCATTTTAATTTATCTTCAAGACAATTTTCGAACTGTGGTGGTAGAGATTTTGGAGGGATTGCAGCTGAAAGAATCATTCGTTCTAAATTATGTATTGAAAGGGTAAACGGGTACAACACATAAGTGTATAGTAAATTTTCTTACTGAGTCTCAAATTTGTTTAAAGATCTTATTAGGAATAAATATTGTATTAAATTCAACTGATTACAATTTATAAAACCAAAATTTAATTCATTAAAATATATAATAAAAAATAAATATATAGTAATTAATCATAATTATTAAAATTGGGCTATTCGTTCTATACTTATTTTTACGATTATTTATTGTATAATTTAATCACGAATATGCATTAATAAGGCTTGTGTTAATCGAAAATAAAAATCCGTCACGTCACATAAAATTCTTATATATATCATGAATATGTAAGTAAAATTATTAAATCTCCAATAATTAAAATATAAAGTGTACGAAAACGTCCACATTATATATAAAAATTTTTCTCTAATTTGACAGATAGCTTTAAAAACGTTGTGAAATTATCCGAATTTTTAAAAAATAAATTACGGCTAACCCCACTTGAAATGTTTTCTATAATGAATATAAATTCAATCATTTTTTTCTACTATACAAGGAAGGACACAAAAATATTTAACCATGTCTCTGTGAAACTAAACTAAAGGTCGTCTCGTGCTGCGGAAGGAAATGTTCTTTTTGAGGCAAGTGTTAATTGCAATTAGTTTCTGTTTGGCTGTATTACCGTGCCCCTGGGATTTAGGGGGTGGAATCCCCGCACTGGACAGACACGCTGTGTGGCTTGTAGCTTATCGATCCTGTCCACCTCGGAGTTAATGTCGCATCTGTTAAACATATCACCCTCCCCCGCAAAAAAAAATAAAAACACTTAACATCACCTCAAATTAAGTTAACAGATCTCCCCGTTCTTTTCATAAATGATTATCCACAATTATTCCACAAGTGTAATTGAATAAATTTATTTAATATGTCGAAATTCGGTGCACGTGCAACTCTGGACGGAATGGAAAATGCTTTTTCCGTATGAAGGGGGATGATTCATGCCGACTCTCAAGGGACATAAACAGGTCATAAGTGGTAATAAAAGCGAACAGTCGTGTTTTGGATAGCAGCTGTCACCAGCAAAATATTATATCACGTAACTGGAGTTTAGGAGGAAGTTGTCAACGACGCAGAGAGGTCCACAATCGGAGACTGACTTGGAGAACGTGTGAAGGAGATTTTGGATGCGACAGGGAGGTTGCGAAAGTTGATACTGGTTATAATAGGTAGCCTGTACCTTTGCACGTAGCGTGTGAGCGGCAGATAGATACGGTAATTGACGTAGGACACGGAGATCGCAAGAGAATTCTATTATCGACCAGACCTATGATAATAATCAAGGAAGTAGAAAATCCATATAGCCTCCAGTTATTTTATTTTATTACCGTTCGAAACGTCGGTCAGTTACTTCTCGACACTCCTCAATTATTAATTGACCATAATCCCGCCCCTCTCTCACTCATTATCTGCACTCCTGAAGTCTCACACTTCAAGACGACAAAAAATATTACCATTTAGTCACAAATAATTAATTAAACGCTTGTACAGATCGGGAAAAAATTCGTCGCAACAGTTAAATATTCTAATTATCCCATTAAATTAAACATACCATTTTTACAATGATACGAAAATGTAATGCGAGATATTTACAGCATGGTTATATTATTATCAGTTAATTTTATTTCTCTTGACACTCACTTTCAGACATCTGTCTACATTTTTCATCCAGCTATTTTCTCATTTATGTATAAGTTTTCTCCGCTTCTGTATTCAATTCTCCCATTTTTAAATTACGCGTTCAATTATTTTAATTATATTTTTAAGTTAAATTAATGCATTCAGTAATTCAGCTGCTCAGTTGTTTTTTTTTTAAAAAAAATTCCCTGATAGAATTTCTGTGGATTGAATTTTCTCCCATATACTTTCCCAATACGATAAAAATTTCCATATATTCTATATATAATATTACTAATATATTTATCAATAAAGTACTTTTTTATTTATCTGTTTTTAGTTATTTATCAATTCTGTAATATGATTCCTCGTATCCAATACATTTTTTTTATTTCAATATTAAATTTATTTCGACTCTTTAATTTCATTCATATTTTATATTTTTATTAATATTTTCATTAATATTCTAATTTCTATACATTAAATTTTGTTCATACAGGTATTTAATTCTATATGTATTAAACTACGTTTTAATTTGTTAAAAATATATTGAAAAACTCTTAAATTTCAATTTCAATATCTGAGTTCAGGAATGGGACCAATGGATAAAACACTGAAACAGAATTAAATTTCTAATCTGAGTATAATCTGTATTTTTTTTAGTATGTAGATGCCAAGAAAGCTATAACTAAAATTTTTTACGTTTTGTTTCCAGATTCGAAAAAAAAGATGAAGTAGGCTATTAAGAGCGGTTTGAGAGATAATTTAGGCTAAATTAGATGCGGAAGAGGGAATAAATAATTACAAAGTGATAATTTGATGATGGGATATGGTAAAGAAAGGAATATTGACTGACGTTTCGAACAGTTCAGTTTCACAAAAATTATGTTCTATTTTTGCTTAATTACACAAAATGATATTTTATTGGCTCCAGATAAATTTGTGTCCTCTAGACAAATTATCATGGCAATATTTTCATGAAATAATAAGACAGCGAGCCTCGGTGGAATAAGCGATTCTTACTTGTTAAAAAGGAAATGCGAGCTTACCATAACGGTATTTCATTTTGGTAAATTATAAAGGCGAGTTCGAGTGTACAATGCTGACATTTTCAGTCGTGATATAAAGCAGCAGACAAACTGAGTTACGGCCTCAAGCGTCCCGCTGTGTGTCGTCGTACTCAGAGGAACGAAAGATTAAAATTCTTGTCTCACTGCCCAATTTGCATACCGGCGATAAGCTTCACCATACTACAATCCATTTCGATTTGCAACTGACTCCTCTAAGTCGAATTAATGACTAATGGTTTTCAACTGAGTAGTCTCAGATGGCGGACACCGCTATCGTCTTCAAGTCAAAATATTTACAGTTACTGCGGATTGCCTCCCAAGCCCGAAAGGGGTTGAAATTATGCACAGAGAACATCTAGAAAAATATTATGAATTTTATTGACCCCGAAAATTATTTATTCGACGCAAATATCGGTGCGTTAACATGTTTAATAATTTTCACTCCCTCCCCTGGGGGTTAAATGGCCAATTAATGCCATAAACTCGGCAACAAAAATCTCGGTTGTATTCGCGTTATTGTCTTGTAACGCCCATCCACCCCACCCCTAACGGCACTCCTTTTCCATGCTGTAAGGGGTTGAAAATATACTCATATCACGTCGCTAGAAACACTATCAATATATTTGGCCCCTAAAAATATTTATCAGACTGAAATATCAATCTCTGTGACTCCTAAAAATATTTTTTATCCGACTCCAATTTCGGCTCTTTTAGCATGTTTGAATAATTCCGCTCCCGCCAACCCCCGCATTTGGTAGACGTGTCTCACATCGACAGTGTTTGTTTCCCGGTCGCAAAGAACACATGTACGAAATTTGGTGAAATTTGCTCCACCGATGTAGATTTGTATAAGAAACATACACACAAACAAATATATATACATACAAACACACTGTTTTATTTATTAGGTTAGCTGGGTGCCCAGCGTTGCCCGAGATGTCATTTATCCATAACCCCCCGATTTGTTTTGGTTATTTTTATGTAACGCAACTTGACCTCTATCCATAAATGTGTTATAGGCCAGGTTGCATTGTTTGAAAATTCACTAAATTAAATTAATAATGTGGTACTTAATTTAGTAATTTTCGAAATTAAATTTTATTTAAATTAAAAACTATTTGGTTAGTTTTATTTATTTTTATGCAAATCAATTTTTTTTTAAGTGGAATGATGTTGGCGTTCCCATATTCATCTTCTTCGTATTCCGTAATTATTATATTTTAATAAATAATTACTATACTTACAATAATTACAAATGTAAAATTATAGTCAATCATTTTTTTATTCGTTCCACAAGTTTTCATATAAAGTCCCATAAACACAATTAAATGGCTTTCTATAATATGAAGAAAAAAAGTAGGTGTCCAATGCAATTTTCGCCCTGTTCCCAATATTCACGTGCATTTCTTGTTTTCATTTTAAAGATATGCATGACAAATTTAACTTCCTAAATAACGCATAGACTTTCACAACGGAAATAATTTTAATAAGAAAGACAGCTTTCGCGGTGTAAATTATTAACTAATTTTTCACGGTTACGTACCAGGTTAAGATTTCTATATGTCGACGTGTCTATCTCCTCGGCTGTCCTCAGCCTGTGTGGCGCTGCGGGACGTATGCGAGACATACCATATATGGTGTCGGACATGCTTCTGCGACCTGATTGGCCGTTGAGGATCGCCTGACATTTACTACGCGACATGGACGCTGTAGTCAGGCGATCCTCAGCGGCCAATCAGATCGCAGCAGCATGTCAGATACCATATATGGTATGCCTCGCATACGTCCCGCGGCGCCACACAGTCTTGAAGACAACGGCAGAAACGTCAGCATCGAGAAATCTGGTGCGTAACCATGAAAAATTTATTAAACATATAAATTGTTACATTAGCTGACGATATCATAATATACCAATATGTGACATATTGTATCAACATTTAAATTAGAGATTAATTACACTGTGACCAAGCAGATATATTCAACGATCTTCAACATGAAAATAAAATAAGATTGAACAAACGTTTAAAACATCTAAACAAACCTTTCTTCCACTATCACAGCCTGAAGATTTTACAAATATGTACAGAAAATGTTTTTGTGTTGTTAATTAAAGATTTTATGATTAATAACAATTTTAAATTATAAAAATCGTCTGTTTATGGCCGTTAAGGATGTTCATTGTTAAAAACAGACTTGAAAATGAAATATATAACTAATATTTCAGTATAAAGAGCTGACAATTTGCAGAAAAACAAAATAAATTATTCCATTTAAAATAAATAAAGAATATTTATACAGATCAAAACTTCATAGTTACACAGGTTTTTAAAAATATATGTCTGGTTTGACAGCCTAATTTTTTAAAATATAAAAATTATAATCTTAATTGGGTTATTGTTTCCTAAACCCAGTAACTTCTATTACAATTTTGCTTCGATGCTAAAATGATGACTATGTACAATTATTATCTGTATCTGTGACAGGTCTATCTGATTTATATTCAAATGACCTAATTATTTTGACTATGTCACAACTTTATTCTATACGTATAAATAATTGATTATGTTTCTCTTCAGTAATCATTTATTAATTGGAGCTGACTTGCCTATCCTCAACAGGTGGTATACTTTAAATGGGATTAAATGGTAATTAAAATTTTACGACCATTTCTTCAGGACTTATTGTTTATAGATTAATGATTACTATGCACCAATATTTATCTGTACATGTGACAGGTCTATTTGTAAAAATATTGTCTGATTTATATTCATAATTTGATTTGATTTATAAGACATGACAAATATTCATCTAAATCAGAAGAATTTTGACATTGTGCACATTAATTTAGATTCCATATTTGGGAACAGCTAGTTAAATTTACAAGTGCAATATTTTCCCATTTATCAAGTTCTATGTAAGGCTGGAAAAATATTCTGTTTTAAATATCTTCAAATAAAAGTTAAAAATATTCCTAGTGAAGATCTGTTATTTTAATGTGAACTGTACTATTGATATGAATAAAGTATTTCGTAATGAAAAATACTTTAATATTATCAAACATTGTATTTGGCTATATTTCTTATAATCACTTGTTCATTCTTCATGATCATGGACATAATTTGTCTGTGACTCAATGTAGATTATAATGATTTAAGATATATTAGGTATTGTTTTTTCCATAATTCTTAGCCTCCTCAAGGATGATATAATTGGACACAATTTTGGACCGTGATCCCGTCTTTAAAAGTCAAGTTTTTTAAAAGAACATTAGTTCGACGGATTGTATAACCTTTTATATTGTTGCTGGTTATAATTGCACTTTTTATTTAGAGAAATACGTTGCATAAAGTACTGTAATTGCACTTTTAATTCAATGTGAAGATTCCTAGTTCTGTACATATTGAAATATTTTATAATATCATTACCAACAAACATACCTTTAATCTCTTTATGAATAGAATACTTAAATATACTCTTTGAGCATAGAAGGATATAACTGTCCATAAGTATTCACACACTACGAAAGATTAAGCTTATGAAATTTGGTGGCTGCATTCCCAAACAGATGGTGGCCATATTGTACTCACTTAATATGCCGCAACGAAAATTAACTTACATTTTCCGCAAGGAAAGTAAAGTATTTCGTATTGTTAATTAATATCATTCGATGGAGTGTTACTGGATAAAATTATACTTTTTATCCAATCAATATATTTCTGCTTTATTTGTGATGTGATGTGCAGTAGCAGTGCGTAGTAACGTCTCTCGTGCTTCTGAGTGCTGTGACGTCACGATAGCAGTGCGCGCAGTAATATTTAACTCGTTCGCAAATATTCGCATTATATCAACTACAATTCTTTCCACCTTGATGCTAGGAAATGCCACCCCCACACTACCGGTTCTCGATTTTGGCAGAATTTGTATACCAATTTTTGTTGCATTCTGTCCACGCATAAAAATTTGTATAGAAATTAACGTAAATACATACATACAAATATACATCCTTTTTTATTATACAGAAGATATAGATGGGAAGGTAAAGCGATGTCATGTCTCTTGGATAAGGATTA
Source organism: Zhengitettix transpicula (assembly GCA_037074705.1). NCBI lineage: Eukaryota > Metazoa > Arthropoda > Insecta > Orthoptera > Tetrigidae > Zhengitettix > Zhengitettix transpicula. The sequence goes on from CM073596.1 coordinate 49,007,065, forward strand.
TTCTATAAGATCAGCGGACAGACTGAAGAGCGAATTTCGAAATAGCGGATGCCAGGTGGATAAAAATGAAGAGCGACTTCGCCAAGATGACGAGGGAGGATGCAATTTCCTGCAGTTCACGCTGGAGAGGACCCTGCTGATCAGGAACTGGTCCCTGTCGTCTCCGAAAAGATATAACGAAATGGATTACTGTTGTTTCTAGCGAACGGCGTTCCTTCTGGCGCAAAGAAAACTTCACATACGAGGAGGACTCCTGAAAAATTAACTTCGTTTTGTATATAAAAAAAAACGGGGAACTATTACAATTGCATAAAAATCCACTCACGCGATTGGGGGCGAATTTAGAATTTATTTTTAAATTATCCTTAAATGTTATAAACTTATGCGTACGTTTTGACTTTCAGTCAACTTTTAACTGTATGACTGACAATATAGCTAAATTTCGATTGGGGGAAATAGATATATAAATACCTGCAGCACAGGGATCTTTGGAAACCTACCGTCTAATATCTGGAGAATATTTTGGGTTTTTAAAAAAGTAGCTAACCGTTTACTAACAACCCCGAAGTCAAAGAACCTGTGTACATCACCAATTTGATGACGTAAGGACGACTACAATTTCTTCTGGTTTATTGATTGCCCTTCCTAATTAATGTTAGTGAGACGACGAGCCAATGGAAGAATAGAATCGTTTTATTTAAAAAAATTGGTATATTTATTTTTATAATTTTTATGAAGTGTATGGGCGAGAGACCTGGGGACGAATGAGAAAATAAATCGTCCTGGGGTTAATTGGCCAAACCTGAATTACCACTGACGAACAGCGGCCGAGGATTTGAATGTGTTGCGAGAAGATACGTTGATGGTCATCGGTAACAGGTTGTTGTTTTTTATCCTTCGTCGAGTTCAGTAAATGCGCGCTGTGTGAAATTCCCTAAGAGATTTAAAGCTGACGTGTAACGTACAACATGGTGGGCAGATCCCATTACAGATAATCACAGATGAGTAGTTAGAAAGAGATATGGACCACCTAAAGGAAACGTAATCGCTCTGCAAGGTGCCCCTTCTTTTTTTTTAAAACAAATTTATGTCCAGTTTTATCCGACGTACTCAAAATAAGACTAAACTTACGCATGGATGCCAACTCTCAAGGTTAGGAACCCTATGGAAGAATAATTTCTATGGATTGAATTTTCACCTATCACGTTTATTTAAATTTTACATATTAACTATAACAAAAAAAATTATTTGTAATTTACTTATGAAATACCGTAACGTCTCTTATTTATTTATTGTTTCCATATTATGTGAAGTACATTTGTTTTTATATTACGTTTATTTTGGTACTACAATAATAATAATTTCTCGTTCCCCCTTTTATAAATTATCCAATACACTTTCCCATTTATATAATTAATATTCCTTTTATTATATACTAGCTGGGTGCCCGGCGTTGCCCGAGATGTAATTTATCCATAACCCCTGATATAACTCCAATTTCGTTTGCTTTTGCGCTATATTTATGTAACGCTCCTGGAACCCTATCCCTAAATGTGCTCACATCCCATGCCGAATGGGGTTGAAGTCATTGACCAAATTTATCGGTCGTTTTTACAATGTAGATGCTGACCACCCCCACAAATGTGCGATAATCAAAAAGTATATATTCCATGCAAGACCCGGCCGATTACATTGTCTGAAAATTTCTACCCCAGCCCACCACCTCCCAAACCCGTCGCGTTACCCAAGTGTCACAATTAGACTTAGCGACATTCATAGTCTCTGAATTGCTTCTAAACCCGGTTGTTTTTGCGCTTTTTTAATTTAACGTACCTCCACCCCACTCCTAAGCTTGCTCCCCTCACAGGGGTTGAAATTACACACAAACAACATCGGTATAAAAACTATCAAAATCCCAGTAAGTAATTATTTAACGCAAATATCGACCGTTTAGCATGTTTGCAAATTTCCACCCCCGAACACTCGCGCTTGGGGGACTTAAACGGCAAGTTGCATTTCATAATTAAACTCAATGACAACTATAACCCCGAATTAGACTCCAATCTCGATAGTTTCTGCTGTGATTTTATGTAATGCCACTCCACGCCCACACTTAAAGGTGCACCCCTCCCAAGCCCGAAAGGGGTTGAAATTATACACAGAGAACATGTAGAGAAATTTTATGAATCTCATTGATGCCGAAATATATTTATTCGAAGCAAAATTGGCCGGTTAACATGTTTGGAAATTTCCTCCCTCGCCCATCTCCGCCAGGTCCCTCACACCCCCGCACACCACCACCAAACCCCGTGCATTGCCAACGTTGTCATAAATACATTCACCTATATCCATAACTCTGATTTTACTCGAGTCTGACCCCTAAAAATATTTATCCGACTAAAATATCGGCTGTTTTACCATGTTTAAATATTTCCACCCCCGCTTCTGGGGATGGTAGACGCGTCTCACCCCAACAGTGTTTCTTTCCTGGTCGCAAAGAACACGTTTACGAAATTTGGTGAAATTTGCTCCACCGGTGTAGATTTGTATTCTCCACCCCAAACCCTAAGGGTGCCCTTTTCCCAGGATGTAGGGGATGAAACTTATATTCAGATAACATCGGTAGAAACGCTATCAATATATTTGACTCCTAAAAATATTTATCCGACTGAAATATCGGCTGTTTTAGCATGTTCAAATATTTCCACCGCCGTACACCCCCGCTTCTGGGTGTGGTAGACGCGTCTCACCCCAACAGTGTTTGTTTCCTGGTCGTAAAGAACACGTGTATGAAATTTGGTGAAATTTGCTCGACCGGTGTAGATTTCTATAATGAACATAGAAATATACAAACAAACAAACATACATACAATCACTCATTTTTATTAGTAATATTCATGTTAAATTAATATTTAAAATTCATGTAATTTAAACTCCCACATTATCTTAGAATCTACAAATCTCACACATTTTATTAAATCTTTTTTTTTAGAGTTACAGGCTACATGAGGGTAATCCACGTGGTGAAAATCCCCCTTTATTGCTTAGGCAGGGACTTGAAAGGGGGGATGCGGGAGTTTGGATCAAGGTAGTCAATAAGTCAAACACTGATACAACATTAAATTTATAATTTTGCGCGCGAGAGATCACGCTCGGAAAGGTCGTAGGGAAACGCTTTCGTGTGACGTGACGGATTTTTATAGAATTTACCAACAAGCAAACTTCTGAATCGTATTGAAATGACGACTCGGAAACACAAATATAGAGCAATGTTCAAAAAGTATATTTCTTATAGGCTTGTGTTATTAAGTCCAGAAATTTCCATTGGATAAAAGAGGAGTTTATTTTTTCAAAAATTACCCGATTCAATTTAAATTTTCCATGTGATTTATTTTGGTATATATTATGTAATAAATGATATAATTGAATACTTTTTTAAAAATATTTTTCGTTATTGATTTCTTCTCTAAATTACATTTTACCAAATGTGTGCGTTTTTCGAATCGTGGGTCCGTCATCCAGCTAAATTTGAAGTATAATAAAGAAAGACTCCAGTGAGTGCTGTTGCAGATAGTCTGGCAACTGTAGAGGAAAATACTATACAAAGTCACGAGATGGCAGACCTGGCGTTGCCAAAAGGTCGATTCGTTTGAATGGAATAGTGTTGGAGGTTCATTTCCGAGAGCATCCGCACCGGAAGTTAATCTCCTCCTCTTCTAAGGATAGTGGCAGATGCAATTCTGTCCCACGTTCTAACGAGGACTCTTTTTTTTATTATTTTATAAAGAGAAATACAATAATCTGTGTTGGCCTCACTGCTTATAATTAAATAAAAATAATTTCATTGGTAAGGAAAAGGAAACAAAATATACTGCAGCAGGTCGTTGAATAATAATAATTTTTATATATATATCAGATTTATTAAATAAATATCTATTACTTTTAATATAACACAATGAAAATTAATAATAGAATTTTTTCCTGTACAAAATTAAATTTTATCACATGAAAAAATTATTGTAACATTTATTTATATATTTTTTTCTTATTTGTGAATGCCCAGGATGTGATCGTGTATATCTGTCCTCCCCTCGCAAATTTTCTTTTCTAAAAACCACTTCAGTTGCGGTAAAAACAAAATCACTCTGCGTTTACAATCACTTTACTTATGTTTCCTTTATTTTTTGACTGTCTCGTCGCACTATTACTTTCCTCTTTTCGTCGTTTTGACTTCTCTCACGTTTAAAATGTGCCACAGAAATGTGTAACATTGGAATAGTCGGCCAGCTGCCTCCTAAACTGGTCGAGGCACGGAGAAGGGAATGCTGCGACCCCACAGCAAACTCCTCTCCCACTATCGGAAGGGCGTGGGACAAGTACCCAATGCCCGACCTACTTGATGCAGGTTTTTCTAGGGTTTTCCCTGCATTACTTTCAAGCGAATGCCGGGTAGGATCCTTATACTATAGCCCGGGGTCTCTAGTTAACCTTTGGCTACCTTCCTCTACCATTCCGCATTCCCCCGTTTCAGATCCCTTCCTATGCTATTAAAGGGGAGTTGCCACCATGTGCATTACCCTCGTGTAGCCTGTTACCCTAAAAAAAATCAAAATAAAAAAATCGGTAAATTACCACTGCCGAAATTAGTTATCAATAAATTACTTCAGTCAACTCCGCCCGAAAGAAACCTAGCACCGGTTTTATCGCACTGTCCTAAATACAGCACGATAAATATAGATTTTAAATAAATTTAAGACTTGGAAATTATTTGTTCACCTCACTCGTTTCGTCGCCGTAATCTGACACTGCAATACCATCTGTGTTAGAAAAAAATATTGGCATGGCATCTTATCTTTACGTCTGTTTCAACAATCAGATATATTTAACGACCATGAATATTTTTTAATTAAAAAATTATGTATCATAAAATCTTTACTTTATTTATTTGGCGAAGTTAAAGCAACTGATAAAGAGAATAATACGGGAATATTAAACATAGAACTCTGAAAAATAGTCTTCAATTTATCGAGTTGTCCATAAATTGAAAAGTTTTTTTCCCAAGGTCTATGCTTCATACTTCTTTAATTTATTTTAGTGGCTACTTCATTGTCTACGAGAGTAACTCGAAAAGTAATGCACATTATTTTTATTTACATTTATTTTTCTTATAATATCTTTGCAGTTTATTTAGTTCATAGATATTTCCTTCCTTCTCCTGTTTAAATTTATTTCAACTCATTCCCCTGAGTGGCGCTGCACTTGACATTTTTTTTAGGGCAACAGGCTACATGAGGGTGATCCGCGATGGGCAACTCCCCTTTAATAGCATAGGAAGGGATTTCAAAGGGAGGGGGTTCGGAAGGGTAGAGGAAGGTAGCCAAGGGTTAACTAGGGCCCCCGGGCTATATTTTAAGGATCCTACCCGGCATTCGCCTAAAGAAATGCAGGGAAAACCCTAGAAAAACCTGCATCAGGTAGGTCGGGCATTGGGTACTTGTCTGACGCCCTTCCGATAGCAGGAGAGGAGTTTCCTGTGGGGACGCAGCATTCCCTTCTCCGTGCCTCGACCAGTTTAGGAGGCAGCTGGCCGACTATTCCAATGGGAATAGAGGACAACTCTTACCGTATTCCAAAGGTCTGTGACCCCGGAACATGCACCTCTCACAACAGGTCGAGGTGCCTTGGCTTGTGGAAACCTTAGTTCAAAAACGGAGAGGAAAAGGCATCGCCAAAGGTAGCCCCTTCGTATCTCTCCTACAAGGTTCTCCTTCTTTTTGACATTCGTGAAAAGCAACGTGCTTTTATAGAAGTCCCTTGCTGAACCAAGTAGTGCGAAACACCGAAAATAGGTTGAACAAGGTGTGTGTGTGGAGATTCTGCTGTCGATCGCAGTACAGTTAGTCGGTGGGCATTGCAGATTACGTGGTGAAAGAGGGCACGTCAATATTAGGGATATTCCTCGCAGACAACTGCACTAACTCCTTACAATGTGCAGAGAGTTAACGCCATGGTTGAGAGGGATGGGGGTTATATGGAAGAATGCAATTTTGTACCTTAGGGAAATATTTACACACTGTAAGAATAGGAAAGCAGTGGAATGAAAATGTAATTTTCAATTAAATGTTGTGCATTACATTTGGAATGACCTTCATATTTATTTAATCTTTATATAAATTCGTTTTAATAAAGTGAAATGTTGTTATTGACCAATAAGAAACAGTTTATTCATAAAAATTAAATTTAAAATAATTGAAATATTGGAATGTTTAATAAAACATTGACTAGGGAATTAGGCTCTCAAGATCGGTAGCCTACCTCTCATAAACGCTAAAATGAGAGATGGTGTTGTTAAAAGTATTGATCTGCTATTGCAACTTCTGTCGCAGCGCATGGCGCAATTTTTTTTAAAAAGGAGTGAAATTAACAGTGACAGTATCCGCAGTCAGTGTTCTATTCAGCAAAACCTTGTTTTGTGGTTTGTAAATTAATGAACGTATGTAAATATTGGTAGGGGGCTTGCTCGTATTTACATGCGAATGGAGCCACCACGTGTGGCGTCATCATGCAGTGCTGACAACCGCACAACACGCTCCAATTCTCACCAAATGTGAAGCTTAATATTCACATACAGAATAGGAAATGCCCCATCGTCATCGGAAAGCCAGTTACAGCAGCAGCGGGATCCAATAATATCAAGGGTCGGCTCGTTACATCATTGCAAAACTAACAGAAATAAGGATTTTTGACCGGTTTTGCTTTTACAACTTCGATTTACGGTATTTTGAAAGCCCATGATACGATTACAGAAATGATGGGATTCTCATCGGCCTTGTGCAACGTGAAATACTTTTAAGGATCCACTCATTCACTTAAGGACAATTTTCTACACTCTACAACTTACGCAAATCTCTTTACACAATTAATTAAAAAAAACCGTTTTGTTCTCACAATAAAAAGGATCCTAATACTTATCCTTTTATTCGATGGCTTCAAATAATACCAATGGTTTAGCTCTGACTGACGGGAAAAGGCTGTAATTTTAATGTGAGATTTAGCTGTGTGGAATTTTTTTTGTTTGTGTGTATCTGAGTTTCATGTCGAGAGCGAGATTAATCCATGTCGACCCGTCGCTGTGGAGCAGCGATTCCATTAATTCCCAGCCCTGTGTGAAAGGGAAGGAAGGGTAAGGGGACAATCGTGGTAGTTTCAAGTGAAATATCAGTGTTGACTTGACAAACGCAAAGTCCGTCATTATTAATTTAACCGTCAAAAAGTTTTTTTTCCCCCGATGAGTACGTATGAAATTGCATTGGAAACTCAGACGAATTAATTTTCATGAATTTAAAACATGTATAAATTGTTGAGAGATATTTTTCGGCTACCCCATTGGATTATTTCGAATTATGCTGCATGAATTACGGGAGAGATAGAGATATAAAATAGATAAGCGTGTATTTTTGCGCAATCATAATAATTATTTCTCGTTTAAACTGCAATTTTAAGTAAGACGGTGAATTCGTTTCGTGACAGAGCGATGATAACAGGAATACGTTAGAGTGAAGACAGTCTGGTGGAGGGTCCAAAGGCTGCACGCACTTGCAGGTGAGATAATGAGTTTATACGCCAGTCTTTTTTTATTATTTTTTAGGGCAACAGGCTACATGAGGGTGATCCACTTTGGGCAACTCCCCTTTAATAGCATAGGATGGGATTTGAAAGGGGGGATTCGGAAGGGTAGAGGAAGGTAGCCAAGGGTTTACTAGGGACCCCGGGCTATATTTTAAGGATCCTACCTGGCATTCACCTAAAGAAATGTAGGGAAAACCCTAGGAAAACCTGCATCAAGTAGGTCGGGCACTGGGTACTTGTCCCACGCCCTTCAGATAGCGCGAGAGGAGTTTGCTGTGGGGACGCAGCATGCCCTTCTCCGTGCATCGACCAGTTTAGGAGGCAGCTGGCCGACTATTCCAATGGGAATAGCGGACAACTCTTACCGTATGCCCAAGGTCTGTGACCCCGGAACATACACCTCTCAAATCAGGAAGTGGTGCCTCGGCTTGTGGGAACCTTAGTTCAAAAACGGAGAGAAAAAGGCATACCCAAAGGTAGCCCCCTTCGTATCACTCCTAAAAAGTTCTGCCTGCGAGAGAAAAACCCTCGCAGGTTACCTGCGAGAGAATCCTCTCGTAGGCTTTTAGTTGATATACTCCAGTCAGACAAGCGCCATGTAAAAAAAAAATATGGATCCCATGAAGCCTACGAGAGGATTCTCTTGCAGGTAACCTGCGAGGGATGTTCTCTCGCAGGCAAAACCTTGTAGGAGAGATACGAAAGGGCTACCTTTGGGGACAGGTTTTCCTAGGGTTTTCCCTGCATTTCTTTAGGCGAATGCCGGGTAGGATCCTTAAAATATAGCCCGGGGGCCCTAGTTAACCCTTGGCTTCCTTCCTCTACCATTCCGCATTCCCCCTTTCAAATTCCTTCCTATGCTATTAAAGGGTAGTTGCCCAACGTGGATTACCCTCATGTAAAAAAAAAGTAAAAAAAAATACTGAAAAAACAGCCTGCGAGATTTGCTCGCAGGTGAATCTTTTTGGAGAGACGGGGGGGGGGGGCTGCGTTTAAGGATGCAATTTCCTCTCTTCGTTTTTGAACTAAGATTCCCACACGCCGAGGCACCTCAGCCTGTTTTCAGATGTGTATGTCCTCCTCTTTTCCCATTTGAACAGTCGGCCAGCTGCCTTCTAAACTCGTCGAGGCACGGAGAAATGAATTCTGCGTCCCTACAGCAAACCCCTCTCCCACCATCAGAAGGGCGTCGGACAAGTACCTAATACCCGACCTACCTGATGCAGGTTTTTCTAGGGTTTGTCCTGCATCACTTTTAGGCAAATGCCGGGCCGGATCCTTAAACTATAACTCGGAGACCTTAGTTATCCCTTGGCTACCTTCCTCTACCCTTCCACATCCCCCCTTTCAAATCCCATCCTATGCTATTAAAGCGGAGTTGCCACCACGTGGATTACCCTCATGTAGCCTGTTACTCTTTAAAAAAAAGTGAAAAATTTTAGGTGTCACCGATTGGTCGGAAATGTTGAAAGAAGTTGGATATTTATGCCCAAATGGAATTTATGATTGGGGAAGGGGAGAAAGAAGATTGAGTTATTTTGTGACGTTGCTAGTAACTACAGAAGTTTTCAGAAAGGGTTATAGAGAACGGTTTTTAATACAGTTTTGGATATAGATTTGTTGATAGAGTTTCTGATAGTTTTTAAGGAGTTATAGTCTGATTCAGTTTGGTGGAGATAAGAGATTTTGGAAGGAATACAGCTGAATGAAGCATATATGGACAATCGGAGTAGACGTGTTGGTGGTATCATCTTTACTTAGGAGTCAGTTGTGCAACTTCCTTACCTGCATGACGAGGACCATTCCGCCACTTCCATTCGTCCTGCTTTAGTATATATTTAAATGTAAATAATTAATTTAATTAAATAAATAAAAATATTTTTAAAAAAAAGGAATGTGTGTGTGATGACGTCGGAGTGAAAGTGAGCCTGTGGATGAGGTTGAGCAGAGTTAGCGATCTGAGGTCCCCTGATCCACGGAGGCTCTAATCGCCTTGTGACGACAAGATCACGCTCATTAGACTTTCAAAACAGTGAAAATGTGATTAGTAGAGGAGGAACGCTCGCTGGCTACAGGGCGTGGTCTTGTCGATGCTGCGTTTTCCCCATTCAGACGTCTCTATAGCCTCGATTGCATATTGATGACTCGGAAAAAAAAGGAGTGGCGGGGGTGGCGGTTGCCCGACGGGACGCTGACCATCTGCAGTCAGCGCCACTCGTCAGCCATTAATTAATATGTAGGGAACAAGGGTTCAATTGTATTATACAAGCGCCGCTGGTGATTCCATTTCTCTAACCTTGTTAGCATCTGCTTCAATCAAGTTTTCAATGCTCTCGTGCGCTTATTCATCAACTATTTTTATCGGACCAGAAAATAATGAAGGATGGTTTTTGTTCATAGGCAGTCTTTTTTTCGTCTAGCAAAATCAAACATGGAGAAACTTGTTGACTGAGTTAATATGTTGTAATGCCAATTAATTAAGACATTAATTGTGAATTTGAAAATATAAATTGTTTGAGAAATCTATTCTTACGGCGGTACGGAACATAGCAACAATAGAAAAGTCAAGCACTGTTTCTTTGTCGGAAGAAGTAAAGCGCGCTCAAAATTGCGAGACGGGAGTTAGTTAGCAGGAAGGTTTGGTCAGATGCAGGTCGCAGGAAGATATTGAGAAGTTTGAGTTGGCAGTCAGACACGACAGAGATTGGTCGTGTTGAAATAGACAAGACAATTTCAAATATTTAAAGTAAATTTGCAAAGAAATATCGAGAATTACCAATCAACAGAGTTGATTGGTCGCAGAACTACGAAACCTGCTAAGCACAAACAGTCTTGTGAACATAGCCGGGCAGAATTAGCAGAAGTCAACCGAGGGAGAGTCGAAAAACCTGGTTCCTGATTTTTGATCTAAAAATATTAATTTTAGAATCTGTGAGTTTTTAGAAGCAGTGCAAAACCCCGTCATAGTGTTTAGTCAAGTACAAGGTATCCTGGAATGCTGCCGTGAGTAACAATATAAAACAAATACTTATGTAAACCTGATTAAAGGATACACGTCAGATTTCGTTCCCTTCTTTTAATTAAAAATTTGTTAATTAGAATCCATCTTTTTAGTTTAATTTCGTTGACAAGTAAATTTCGTCCTAGTTAATTGTCGAGAAAATCTTTTGTCTTTTAAATTGTAATTTGTGTTTAAGTTGAGAAATAATATGATTCGCCATTATCAAACCCAGTAGAGACCCTGAGATAAAATTAGCAGAAGTCAACCGAGAGAGAGATGAAAGGAGGATCATCCTGGTTCCTGAGTTTTGATCTAAAAATATTCATTTAGAATCTGTGCGTTTTAGAAGAAGTGCAAAAACCCCGCCATAGTGCTTCGACAATTAAAAATATAAAAACAACTAATTATGTAAACCTGATTAAAAGATGGCCGTCAGATTTAGTTTTCTTCTTCTGATTAAAATTTGTTAATTAGAATCCATCTTTTTTAGTTTAACTTCGCTGACAAGTAAATTTCGTCCTAGTTAAATTGACGAGTAAATCTTTTCTCTTTTAAATTGGAATTTGTGTTTAAATTAAGAAATAAAATGATTCGCCATTATCAATCCCAGTAGAGACCCTGAGATATATTTTAAATTGTGTAATTGTTTTGAAAGTATCTTTTTGTATTATAATGGTTACTTATTTATGTGTTGACATTTAAATGAAATACACTATTAACTTTAAACAATAAACAAAATTTATTATGCCAAATTTAAAACAATTATTCAAAATACAAAATATAATTGGTATCTCAGGGTCTTGAACTGGGTTTGATAATGGCAGAATTTAAACAATCAAAGAACACAAAATTTACATTTACTTTATAAGGAAATCGATGCGTCTAAACATAGACGAAATTTATTAATGAAGAAATTTATGCTAAAAGATTGAGTTTAAACAATTTCATTTTATCAATAATTAAAGAACGATCCGACGTTTATCTTTTAAAACGGTTTACAATAATTTTAAGGTTTTCTTTCTACTTAGGGCAGCCCAGGTTTCACATTAAATTTTCGTAGCACAATGGTGGGATTTTCACAGATTCTAATTACTCACAGACTCTAATTAGCATAGTTTGTCGGTTGGTTTAAAATGAATTGGTTGCTTCTCGATGATTTACTGCAACCTGGATTTGTAGATCCTGTGAGTCATGTTGAAAAAGCAACTCACTAGTTTGGTCTGTTGACTGATGATTGCTTTACCTTTTTGCAATTTGATGTAACAGCGTACTTATTACCGGAACACATTCTTTCGTTCCTTAAATTAAACCTCTTTTATTCTCGCTGCTGACTGACAAAACTGTTCAAACTTTCGTGAATTACACTTTTGGTCTGTTCTCCTCGCCGCTTACTGCCCAACTGTCTCTGTTCGTCTCCTAATTTTGAGCGCGTAAATCCTCTCCCCACCCTTCAACAATACTCTCCTTTCATTGTCGGTTTGTTGTGGCGTCCGCTACCGCTATCAATAATGTGTCCTCTACAATTCAACTTTTCAATTAGAGCAATGCCTTAATTACCAGTTATTACAGTATATTACAATGTTTAGCCTTAATAGGGGACATAACAATACTAATGCTGATAGACCTGTCCTATCTATCGTAATATCATTATAACCTATAAGGCCCACTAATGTTGGAAATTCATGTGGCAGTTAAAAATCGAAAATAAAGAGCTATTAAGGGGGGCAGCCATGGATACAACAGTCTTCCGTTTAGGAATTTTTTTCTATCTATAAGGCACGAATAGAAGTGTTCAAAACCAGCTCGGCTCTGAAATGTTTCCGATGGTCTGGCAGTGCTTTTTTATTTGGTGAACGATCTCTCTGTGTGAGAACGAGGTCGGTCCATTTTATCCCCGACGAAGTCTATTGCGTATGTGCGGCACGCTCTGTAAGCATAAAAAAAACACCGACAGCGAGAAGAGGAGGGAAAGTTTCGCCCAGCTACGTGTTCTGGAATCGCAACATCAAACGCCGCGCGGCCGGCCAAACAGAATTAACTCACAATGGCCTCCGATACTCACGCCATTTACCCACCGGGGAATATATTCCCTCTACAAATGTAATGGATTGCTACAAGTGTGTTGGAGTTTCTGCAACATATAGAATTCTTTAAGGCGAAATAGAAGTAAAAGTATGAGTCACTGACTTTGTAACTCGCCGAGTGTTCGGCGTTGCCCTTGTGTTTATTTATATTATTATACAAAAAAAATTAATTAAATGATAATCTTTTGGTAATTTGGAATATTTCATAACTAACCCCTCGGTAATACGTTGCTTGACCGGCAACTGCAGCGCCACTGTTCATCTCAGCGAGGAAGTTGAACGTCAACTTAACCGGCATGGTGAATATTAGTATTGAACTCAGCGACGTCCATAAACGTGGATTTATAATATTCTCTTATTTCATTCACCACCCTTCACGCCTAACACCATCGAGAGTGACACTATTTATCTAAAATATCTAGGAAACCGCTAAAATTCGACTGTAATTATTGATCATATTTTTATTTCACTTCACCGCCACAGTGTTTGTTCCCAGATCGTAAATAACTTGCATACGATGTTTGGATTAATTTGCTCCGCGGATTTAAGAGTGTTTGCATACATTTTTAGTAGGTTAATCGAGACGAGGATAGAAGGCAGAAGAATTATGTTTTATTTATTCATTTCAGGCAGTAAGGAAAAAAGCTGGAATAATCTAGTACTTGAATATCCTGGTAGTCGAGGAAGAATTGGTGTGAGGACATCTCCGGGCTATTTTACTCAGTCTGGTGACCTGATCTTTATTTACGATACCTATCGTACAAAATTGGCTTTACATCATACAGTAAACATTTTCTCTTTTCCATGAATACCGATTTAAACGCGTGAAAGAAACATTTGTTGATCGTTATTGTGAGTATTGATAGGGCGTTCCATTGACTGACTAAGAAAGAAAAGAGAAGAAAAATTAAGGAAAATAGAAGAGAAACAGTAAAAAAAATTATGTCGTACTACAGGAGTTATTACTTCTTTCAAAATCCTAAGTGTTTCGTCTTGTAGGAACGTCACGTAAGGACTTCCACATAATCTCAGACTTCAACGAGAATTGAGTTACTGCTGTTAGCATTGTTTTATTTTGCGTAGTCGTCAGGACGGACTTCTCATGTGATGGAGTGAGCTGGGCGTTATAAGCATAATTTAGTTACGTGGTTGTGACAGAGAGAAGGCGTTTTTAAATGGAATCTATTAGAATACTTTGGCTTTGTATTATTGTGACAGCACCAGCAGATGAAGAAGCCACTTACAGCAGTCAGCGTCGATCACCGCAACATCAGGTAAGCATGTTCAACATCAAAATTAACTCAGAAAATCGTAAACATATGCCATACAATGGAAATTATCTCCCAACGAGAAGAAAATTGAATATTTTAATAATTTTTTGACAAATGTATAAAAATAAATTGAACGAAAATTAAATAATAAATTATATTTGAAACGTGGCGACTGACATTATACAATCGTCGCTGTAAACGTATATATACAAAAAGACGACAAATAAAAATCAGTGTTGGAAAGCAACAACTTTATCGTCTTAATTGTGCTGTGATAAACTGCGTATTTATTTATTTCTGTGGATTTATTCCACATAAATAAAGTGAAACTAAAAAACAATGGCATTCCTTACATCTTTGAAGTTAAAACTTTTTTTTTCTCTTCAAACCTGACTTTCGATTCTACGTCTTCATTCAATTATGTCTTTTGAATTGAACATTATGTCAGAGGAACATTATATCCTAGAATCTCGGTATATAAATGACAGAGCTGAAGAGTTCACAAGCGAGACTGGTTAAGAAAGAAGACTTTGTGCCGTTTATGATAATATATATTGTATAAATTACTAAGGAATTTATTTAAGATTTTCTGTCTTCAGTTCTGCAATGTATTTCAGTTACACCTAATGTTTACGGACATTTAACCCTGGGTCAAAATGTGTTTCGAGGGAAAGGTATAAAAGCCTTGGGAACAAAACACAGGTCAATCAGTACCAACGCTGGTGTACGCTAGAATCAGTAACGGAGAAGCCTAGCCCGAGGGCAGTCGCAGTCTCGTGGTTGTTGGTATCTGTTCACGTTGTGTCTGGGAAAGCTTGGTCGAGTGGACTGGAGTCGGACGTTATGGTGGATCCAACTTGTCTTTCTTGAAGGTCGCTGTGTTTACATGCGGTTTCATTATAACTAATCTCTCTCGAGGTTCAAAGCCACTCGCCAAAGGTTGGTAACAGGCCACAGGAGATGGTAATCCTGAGAAATGCCGACTATCTATGATAGCTCTGCCAACAAATCCTATCTCCACACCTCCTATAGGTGGCACTGGGCAATACAGCTTTGCTGTAGCTAAGTGGAGAAGGGTGCTTAATTTAGAGTTGTGAGGTTGGTTCATTAAAAATAAGCGAGTTGAACTTCAATTTTCTCCCGTCTAGCCGATTCATTCGGATTGATTCGATAAACTTTCCAGATCTCAGAAGTTTGTTCTGAGCATTAAATAAACAACAAAGCTACGAGCACGCGTTGAAGTGTGCTGGTTCACTTGAGAACCGCTTGTAACGTTCTAAGGTATTTGTTTGGTTTATAATTGTGGGTAATAAATAAGCCTTAGATTTCTATTGTAAAAAGTTTTCATTTTGTAAATTCCTATATTTTATTGAAGGCCCGTAGGCGACCCTGTATTACTTTTAATTAAGCAAAAATTTGCAGGCTGAGTAACTGTAATATTTCTAAAGTAATTTTGAGTTCACATTATTGGCGACTCCGTAAGATGGTATCACATTTATAAATAAAATGGGATAGGCTATATTTTGTGCATCAAAATTTTGTTAGTCTAACAAATTGGCACTCTAATGTGGAGCTTGTAATTTTATACTCGTGAATTAGAGGTAATTTAAGTTGTGTTTATTACGAATTGGCGCCCAACGTGTGGCATTTTGCGAGTAATTTAATTTCAATGCTACAAATTGGCGTTCCAAAGCAAGTTTCTCGTAATGAACTGTAGGATAAATTTTGAAAACAAATCCGTCGGTAACATTGATGAAATATTGAGGTAAGTAGTAGCGTAATATTTTTTAAGCAATATTTTGCTATTTATTATGTTCGTGTGAAAATTAGAGGTTTATTAGGAAAAGTACTTAAATGTGCATTTGATTTTAGAAATTTTACTCTTAGCTCAATTTATTTTAAAATAATTGATTCTGAAATAAATATGGAAGGGGATAGAGAAAATAGAATGCTATTAGAGTGTTAGGAAAAACTAAATAAAAATGTAGTAGGTTTATTACAAAAATGGATAAGAATGTAGCACAGTTTTGTGGAGATAGTGATAAAAATATAGCAGATAATGACAAAAATTTAGTTAAGTTGAGTACAAAAAGTAGTAAAAGTATGGCAGGTATTAATAAAATTATTGCAGATTTCTATAAATTTCTTTAGATTAGTTTTTATATAATTTATTATTCTGAATTTCATTAGTTTTCTTTTGTACCTCTTTTGGTGCTAATTGCAAATTACTATAATTATTAGACGCCCAGTAAGTGGTTCTGAAGATTTGAGTCTCCTTAAAAGCTATGGCATTTTTTAAAAATAATTCAAACATAAAAATCTTTCCCTTTAAAATTCATTTTCTACTAAAATTGATCGCAAGTTGGCTTTATATTAATAATCTTTACATATGTATCGAGGCTTTCCTCTTGAGATGAATGTATCGTACGGGCAGATCGTGTAAATGTCTATCAAGAGGCCTTGTCCTGGAAACCTGAATTTCCACTTGCTGTAGAAGAGCAACTGGAGGACGCCGCCGCACCCATTTTGCGGTACAATATCGATTATGTCGTGCGAAATTGCCATAATGTTGCTCTGGGGCCGAATGCTAATCTTACACCTGGCTGAGGCCGCGGCTCAACAGCACCTTCGTATTTTTGCAAACGAGTCCACGGAGTACCCAAAGAGTCAATTTTCATCAGCCAAGGAAAATTACCCTTCTTCGACCATTTTGTTTGAAACTATAGTTGACTGATTCTTAAATTCATCCTAACATTTACCGGAATGAAACAAGTTAAAGTACAAATCACTATGTAATAGGAAACCGACATCCATGACTTAATTTCATAAATTTCCAAAAAAAACGTCTGAATGGTTAATTGAAAATTTAAGTGTGAGAGTCTGGTTATAAATGTAACTTGAAAAAATTGCAGGCTGAGTAACTGTAATATTTCTAAAGTAATTTTGAGTTGACATTATTGGCCACTCCATAAGATGGTATCACATTTATAAATCAAATGGTATATGTTATATTTTATTAGTCTAACAAATATTCCTATTTATTTATTCACTGGCTTTATCCTAATTTTCAAATGACGATAAAGGTCAATCATAGCATAAAATCATCCAATTTTTATTTTTTAAAAAAGCTTTATTGCGTTTTCCACGTGGTGTCCTCTCTCCTTAAGTAACATAGGAAGGGATAGATGCAGTAGTGTAATGCCTTCACGACAAGTCGTCTAAATCAGATGTGTAGAGTTGGGTGGATAATGTGCTTCGTTACGCCTCGGTTAAACATCATAATTCTCTCTTTTCTTCGAAGTCATCCATACATGTTAATTAAATGCATCAATGTTTTCGTCTTTTATCTACTCATAACGTTTTTTAGGGAACTTTCTTATTTTCTATATAAAAACTAATGCTTGTGTATTTTTAATGTAGGAAAGAGACCATTTAAATTTTGTAAATTTACTGGAAAAACTTCTGGTTACGCTCAGAACGACTAAATAAACAGACGACAATCAGGGTTCAACATTTATTCTTTCATGTTACAAATTGCACTTTACTTTTAATACAACACATTTTATTCCTGTTTAATTTACATCTAAACAATTTATAAATCTTATTAGCAGAAAAAAATAAGTAACTTAAAAAATAAATCAAACGACTCTTTTATGGTTAGTAGCAAAGCAAAAACGTTATTATCAGCATTTTGTATCCTATCACAGATTTTTTTTTTAATATACAGTCCTGATGGAATGTTAAAACTCTGCCTTTGTCGGCACAAAACAGATGAAAAATATTTCTTTTTACTCTCGTTCAAGACAATAAGCAGAGTTTATGTAAATACTAAAAAAATAAAGCAGTTGCTCTTCATCCATTGATGAGATTACGCTAAGAAACCTACAATGGTATCATCTTTGGTTTACGTTAAAATATATATATATATTGAGCGTTGTGAGAGTGTATCTTCTATACATGTTTCACACAGACCTCAGTTCTGACTGCTTCTCATCGGTTTTAAATTAATGACTGTTCTCATGCAGAGTTGTAACAGATTCTTTTAATATTAATTACAATTTAGTAGTTATGAAAATTGTTTTTTTGTTGTGTGTCGTGTCTTAAAAAAACCTTATGAATCATTTGTCAACTTTTATTACTAGCCCGAAGAAACTCTGTGAGCTACCGGGTGTTAATTATATTGGTTTGCTTTTATAAATCTCCTCTCTTTATGGTTATTTGTAAGAGAAAAAACATTGCTTTTTAATAGAATTTTGAAACACGCTTAATTTTTTTTCCATTTATGACCAAATAAATACTTGAAGAAATATAATGGCATCTTCAAATAAGAGTTTCGGAACTATAAAACGGTCACGTTGCCAAGATTGGTTCAAAATGTTCGCGTCCGTGATTCGTTAGGTAGGACGGTGCCGCAATGTTTACTAAATAAATTTTTGTTGTCGACTGTTGTTTTCGTTGTGCCGTGCCAGTCTTATGAGCTGACCATTTATATACAGTTGTGTGAGCGCTCGCGAATATTAGCAGATTCGTCAGGTCTTTGATCATCGGCTTTAAGAATTTGGTGAGAAACAGTAGTTAAGGGTGCTGTGATGTTTTCCTGTAAGGTCGTTGCCGTAGGAGTGTGTGTAACTTAGGCGTTGAGTTCCGCGACCGTCGCCTGTCTGGGTTCTATGGAATGCATGGCCTCTGGTCTGCTGTACCCGAGGACTCCGCAGATAGAGGCGCCCTTGTCTTCGTCCTTCTGCAGGACCACGGCCCTCCCCGCGACTCCTCGTGGTCCGCTGAGACTGATGACAGGGACCAGCAGCTTTACGTGGGCAGCGCCGTCTTCGCCGACCATGACGCCGCCCAGGTCCGCCTCCAACTCGGGCTCAGTCACCACCTGTTTGAGTTGAGTCTTTATCAAATAACCAAGGGCAGAAGAGTAATCCTTTTCGAGTTATTCTTATAGATATCCATCAGGCGAGATCGCTCGTGTAGTTACCTCCACCTTTCCGGAATTTAGATAAATCTAATTGAGTCCCGTCTATAATTATTTGACCACTTGTCTATACGCTTGCGTAATTCCTTTTCAAGTATCGCTTTTACATACTACTATTTAATTATCACTACAAACAAGCCAAAAGGTAAACTTGCCCCAACAACAACTCAAAAAAATTCAGGGTCTATTTTTGAGGTTTTATTAATGGAAGAGAAAAATTGTGGAAGTCTCATTTAGGATTTAGAAAAGGTATTTAACGATAAAATAATAAAAATGCCAGAAATGTACCGAGATTAAATGTCTTCTTATTCCCATAAAGAACGGGGTTGGACGACCGATAATTGAGTCGGATAAATAATTTTAGGGGTCAATGAGCTTAAGAGTGTTGCTACGGATATTATCTATGTATAATTTCAACCCCATACAGCTTGGGAAAGGAGCACCCTTAAGGCTAAAGGTTGAGGCGCGTTACAAGAAAATAAGGCGAATACAACTATTTGTGTGCCAGGAAGTCTACGTTAAAGGCGCATGTATTTCCTTTAAGTACCTGATAAGGGCTGTAGCGCCGATGTAGAGTGGAGCAGCCTTCGCGAAGGTCTCCTAGGTGCGAGACGAAGAGTCGGTGTAGACCTGGTTTCAGTCCGGTGGCATTGGCTCGTACCAGAACTGCCCCGTAGGGGGGCAACTCTTGCAGCATCTCCAGCTCAGCCTCCGCCTCTGCGGCGCCTTTCATCTGGGCACGAACAGCCACGGGACCCAAAGACTACCAAACAACATTCTAGAATCACTTTCACTGATTTCCACATACTCAATTCTAGGTGATAAAAAACAACCGTAATTATATTTTAAAATACATTCACTTTGCATTTATCCATCAGAGCTCTATAACACACCGTCCAGGCTTCTACAGGTTTTTTTAGATTAGCAGGCTACATGAGGGTAATCCACATAGTGGCAACTCCCCTTTAAGAGCATAGGAAGGGTTTTGAAAGGGGGGATGCGGAAGGATAGAGGAAGGTAGCCAAGGGTTAACTAGGGCCCCCGGGCTATGGTTTAAGGATCATACCCGGCAATTCGCCTAAAAGCGATGCAGGGAAAACCCTAGAAAAACCTGCATCAGGTAGGCCGGGCATTTGTTACTTATCCCACGCCCTTCCGATGGCGGAAGAGGAGTTCGCTGTGGGGTCGCAGCTTTTCCCTCACCGTGCCTTGACCAGTTTAGGAGGCAGCTGGCCGATTGTTCCATAGGAACAGAAAACAGATCTTACCGTATGCCAAAGTTCTGCGACCCCGAAATATACACCTCTCAAAACAAGCCGAGGTGCCTCGGCTTGTGGGAACGTTATGTCGAAAACGCCGAGAGTAAAAGGCATCCCACCGGCTGATAGTCCTGTACAAGTTTTCCTTGGTGTTGTTGCAACTTAAGATTATTAAGAGAAATTAATACGAGTTTCTTCAAATTAAAAGTAGTAGATACCCACTTTCTTCCTGAGGAATACGAAATACATACGCTTTTTTTTTCTGCGGTAAACAAAATATGGCGACTATTAGCGGCTCGAATTTAAATTTCTGAGTTTTTTTTATTCATAGTATATACAATTATTTTAACGTTAGTTTATATATTTAAAGACTATTAGCAGGCTATTTTTATAAGTTTAAAAATTATTTATGAAAAAATATATATTTCCGTTACCTTGGAAACCTAACAAACCGGAAGAAGGTAAAAATAAATACCGAAACTTATTTATTTTATTAATGTTTTATTTATATATAATGTCTGTTAATAGATCGCTAAATTTGTTTTATTTTGTAGTATAAAGTATAGGCAGAAATCGGAATACAGAGACTCCCCGCTTTCCTCGTCCGGGTTCGACCACTGGAATCTTTCATTTTGGAAACGTTATGCGATCTGGAGGGGGAATTACTTTGGCTTCGGTTACGTTTTTCTCCATTTTTTATTGCAATATGGTGAATTTAGAATACGTATGTGGAGGCACGCTTGAGAATTGTGCTCATAGTACAAATTAGGAAGCGTGCGTTTTAAACTTCAGTTTTCTCTTCTTGTGCCAGAGTACAAGGTTCGTGTCCCGGTGCAGAATCGTTAGTTTCTTAAAACAACTCGTTGCCTGATTGAATAGAGGTTGAGTGAACTCAAAGTCCTGGATATCGTGTAATTAATGACCAGTGCTGTGATTAGTAACTTTGATGGTTAACGAGGTGGAGTTAAGCTGCTTAATAGATCAACCCCGCCTTCCTCAGCTAATTTCTGTGCTAGAAGCTCTTCGCAATAGGCAAGCCTCACCCCCTTCCTCTCCCCGTCCATGAATTATGGAAACACGCGATCGCTAATGTGGGCAGATGCATTTGGCCGTGACGTTAGCACCGCTTTCTGAAAATGGTCGTAGTTCAGAGTTGAGGGCGTGGTGCTTTCCCTTGCGGCGATACAAATACAACAATTAAATGGCAAACTCGGTTCCATTTCAGACCTCCTCAATATAATCATCATTTATTGTTGTACTAGTTGAGTGCCCGGAGTTACCCGGTTATTTATTTAAATTACCCAGGAGAATTATTCGTCACTTTTTTAAAAAAAATTATGTTTATAACAGTCGCGTCGACATCGTGGTCATTAGCGACCCGTATGTTATTTACAATAGTTTCTTAGCGTTATTATTTACATACAATCTTAACATTATTAACAATTGGGTTTCTATATTTTTTTACTTATGTTTGCTTCCTCGATAAATTTGATGATGTCCAAGGTAGCTTCGACACTATTCTCTAGATAAAAATTTCATTTAACCAGCATCAACAGCAGCACTATTTGTAATATTTTCCCATTTATGTTCCCATCTCTGACCCCAACCCCTCTTTATATAACTTCAAAACGAGGATGATGACTTTCCGTACTTTGGCAACTCGAGAATTCTTCTACTACAGTGAAAAATACTCGCTTACTTAATGTACTCCCGGCACCTTCATTGATAGAAAAATAAAACCTATAACTCCTCTGAGAACGAAATATAGCTGGTACTTTAAGAAAATAAAAATACATCCGGTACATTAAGAGGGTCAAAACTACTCCGGTCAACCTTGTCCATCTCCACGACGAGGAACATGAAATTTCATGAACCACCATTGTTAATGCGAGATTTAAACTCAGCGACTCCTGTAAATACGGAATCGACACAAATCTCTGTAGTTTAGACATTACTTTTTATGTCAACCCTTTCTTACACCACCCTTACCGTAAGGGTTCTTTCCTCCCTTGACTTTTCGAATTGAAATTAGAAACTTAAAAATTGTAGTATGACACTATCAAATTAAGTGGCCCCGAAAACGTATTATTCGACGCTAATAGTGGCCGGTTAGGAAAGTTTTTAAATTATAATCCCTCAATCCCCACCTCTAGAGGCGGTAGGTGTGTCTTAACCCCTCAGAGTTTGTTGCGGTATCGTAAGTAACATGTGTATAAGTTTGGTAGAAATTTCTTTACGCATTTAAGATTGTATAAGAAAATTTGTTTCACCCCCACTCTTCGGAACTGAACTAAATCTTATCCAGTATGGACAATGTCAGAATTAAACAGTGACTTCCATAACCCCTGATTCAACAGATGTCTCGGTTGTTTATTCATTGCTTTTATGTAACGACCTTTCGCCCTGATCCTCTCCCACTCCCACACCTAGGGGCTGAACTACATCTTAACTGATATGGTGAATGTCAGAATTGAATTCTCTAACCCTGGATTTGACTCGTATCTCGGTTATTTCTCGTTAATTTATGTAACACCCCTCCACCCACTATCTTATTGGTGATTGAAGAGGGTTGAAATTATATACTCAATACATATGTATAGAAAGTATTAATCACATAGTAACTAATCAACGATAACATCGGCCGTTACAGCATGTTTTTAAGTTTCATCCCCGTTCACCCCTTGGGAGTTTTTTACTGCTTCGAAAACCCAATAGAAACCTTCCCGGAGTTGCACACAACAACTTGGCAAAGTTTCATCGCAATCGGATGAACAGTTTAGGATATGTCTTGTACGTTACGACACAATAATATTTTCATACAATATGTAACTGTAGTTTCAAGACTAATGAACGGAAACAAGAATATGTTCCTTCTCGTCCCTCTTAAATGTCGAAAAGAAATTTTCTATCTCCGCCCGTTAGAATCGTGAACATGTGTGAGACGTTACGAAGACGTACAGAGCTGAAATTTTTATTATGTTGTAAAATAAAACACTTACGATTAAAACTAGGACGAAAACATGTTCATGTATCAGACCACGTATCGTTCGTTAATAGGAAGAAATTTTCTGATTATGACTCTGAAAGACGCGGATTGAGAGTCCTAGTCGGAGGACCACGTCAAGTACACGTGTAGCCTGGACTAATAATTAGTTTCACAAGTCGAGATGCTTAGGGGATGCGTTCGCTCGTTTATCAGTCAGTCCCCGGGAGCGGTCAGGTATCACGGCCCGTCACGAGGAGATTTGTGCCGCGTTTACGTTTATGAGTTAATGCAGATTTATGTGACGTGAAAACGAGACACAGCGTCCACGTCACAAAACTGCCCGTCCGTCTGACCAGCAATATTTTAGCCCTCGCGCTAGAATCAAAAACGCTGACATTCATCACTTAACACGCCCCCGTGCGCGCGTGTTTCATCACACTTTCTCTCCTCGCACTGCAACTATTCTGATTTATGTGACATATATCGAACGTTTCTATTGCAACCTGATCATTCATTTCATAAATGAAAAACAAAGGAAAATAATGGAATCTATTAATTACTTGTGTTCCGCATACTAAATTAAAAATAATAATCTGCTCCTCTACAACTCCACAACTCCTACCAAGCTTGCTGACCTACCTCGCTCAGTCTCATACCCAACAATCTCAGCTACTTCAGTAGAAATTTTATCCATGTGGCTGTTTATTTTCACATTGTCAAGAAATACATTTCTTTGGGGGAAAAAAGAGTCTTCAGAAGCAGTTGCTAAAGTACGGTCGAAAAAACAAAAAGGCTTACATGTTATTTGAGGACTGGAAAAGACGGAAAGGCAACATTTAAAGTATGATTAACGATATCAATATAAATAAATAATGAAAAATTATTTTATTGACCAACCCCTATGACATTCTTCGGAAATCTGTTCACAGAAACAAATCCATTTTTTTTTCTCATCCTGCGTAAAAAATTAAGCTCTGTAGGAGTCGTTCGTGTGGTGCATTTGTAATAAACTCCCCCCCCCTCCCCGCACGGGAAGCTTGCAGTCGGCGGGGAACAAAGGCTTTCAGAAATTGCGGAAGGTCAAAACAGTCTGGACAGGAACGCGTGACTTTGTGGAGAAATCTCGAGGAGCTTTGATTTTTATTTTTCGTAGTGATAATTAATAATCGGCTGTGGGTGGCTACTCACGAAGCTGTAGGGCCTCATGTACACCTCGTAGATGCTGCTGCTGAAGCCATTGACGGCAGGGATGCTGCGAACGTGCAGAGATCTGTCTACGGTGGCCGTCGCCAGGTGGCAGGAAACGACGAAAACGACAAAGTGTAGGAGGTGCTGCCACATGGTGTCTGCTGCTGAAACTCACGACCGCCAAATTTAACAGCGAACAAACAGTCGACAACAACGAAACCTTTCTAATCTAGAAACGAAGATATAAAAAATTTAAATACATCCCGTCACCCCCGATTCGAATATATTTGTTTATTTGAGAAAGTAGCTGTCACAATAAATCTACAATTATAAATTACACTTTATTTACAGGACTGATTATTTTAGTTTTACATTTAATTTACTATAACTCGATCACCCCAGGTTTATCAGTCAGAACTTAAACACTTGTAGTATATTTTTTTCACAAGTATTCTTAAAAACTAAGCAGTAATCATCTTCTTAATTCAATTAAATTTTTTCTTCTGATTTACGTACTTTAAAATTTAATTCTTATATGAATTCATAATTTTTATTATCCGCATTATATTATTATACACACCTACATTTTGCTATAATTTTGTTCCACGGATAACCAAGATCTAATCCGTATTAATATACCGAAATTCCATTTTTTTATAGAGAAGAAAACTAATAATATATTTATATAGTAGCATACTCATTGATAGCATTGTATAATTAAAATAATAATATTCATATGTAGATATTGGTAAGAGAATAAAAACGATGACAACGTAATTATTACAGAATTCTCTTTGATATCAGGAATTGTTACACTCGGATTATTTTGGTTGTGGGTGAATATGGATTCATAAAAAAATATGAATTAATAACTAATAGAAACTCATATTAAATTATGTAGCAGTTAAGTTTAAATGTTCTAAAAATGCTGAGTAGTTCTTTACATTACCGTATTGAGACAACGTAAAGTGTTTGAAAATACTTCGCAGTAAAATTATTTTTTTGACAGTGGCTTGTCCCGGTTGTGAACTGTGAATAATTTATATTTCAGGCATTCGCTGAGATGAAGAGTATTTTCTTCTAGTGAGTGAAGCTTGTCTTCATAACAATTGCGATGAGAAATTACGGGGGACATTATTTACGCTTGCCTTCTGGAGAAACTTTATAGAGATGTTACGAAATATGTTAAGAGTGTTGGACGTCGAAGGGGAACATTATCTTGCAATTCGGTAGACTATTTTTTTTTTACTATGTATTAAATGTCCAATTATACGGAGCGCTTTATTTCTACCACACCCAGTTAGTTAAATTATTCAAATACCACAAATGTTAGTAATGTTGATTCTTCTAAGTTAGCTTGTTAAAATATTTTTTTTTATTATATTCCGTTAGTTCACTTTCATTTCCACCAGAGCTGAGCTTTATTGAAAGTATTCCTTTTGATCTTGAATTAATCCAATGTATGTATGATTATTTTATACACAGAACAACATTGTTCTTATATTTATATATAATGACCTTTAGTTCGGATCTTCAATTAATATTCTTCTTTATATACATTTTTATAATTGAAATACTGTCCTTACGTCCAGTTTATTTATTTAAATTAATTTTATTTATGTATTGTAATTTCACGTATGTGCCCAATTGTAAATATGGACTGTAAAATAATGCGTACAATATGCCCCTTTGAACTAAAATTAGGCCGTGACGAATGTGACATAGTAAATTTTAGGTGAGTCTCTTATCTGTACAACGTGATTGGGAGTTGACGAGTGGTTAGTGCGGCGCTTCATAGGTTCGTTTGCCTCCCCTGTCCAGTTTTTCTATCCTAATGTTTTAATATATTTAAGTTACCTACGTGTTATTACAGTATCTATACCGATTAAATTTCGGTGTAAAATTATTTTCAATGAATTACAATTAGGTTTCCGGTTTCGTTAAGGAATTCACTTATTTCACTGTGAAAACGTTTAACACAGTTTAAACCAACATCTGATTTATAGAAAAAATCTTTGGTTATTTTATCACTAATAATACAATTGCAAAGTTCTACGTAACTTTTTTCATTAAGCTATTTCAAAACTGAATAAGCCAACGGTGAAAAAAAAATCTTTTTGTCACAAAAAACCGACAGTTACCCGACCCGCGACAGCTGTGGACGAGTACGAGCATTTCGCCGCACGCTTCCGCAGATGTCTCTCTGGATGGCACTCAATTAAAAGCGTCAAACAGTTTCCCTTGTAATTAAATCTTATTTCAAACGAGTTTTTAAGTTAAGTGTTATTCAGATGTTGTCTCAAGTTAGTTTCATAAACCAATGGTGTTAGGTGTTATTCATGACATTAGGTATATTAGTTTTCAGGCAATGTAGACTACTTGTTACGGTGATTCGATGGAGAAATATATACAGTGACCTCTGTTATTGTATGGCGTTAGTAATGATCGTTAGTACTGTACAGACAGTTAGTCGCTTATTCACAGGAAAGGCTTTGTCAATATTTACAATATTTACAGGTTAATAAACTATTAACATTTCTGATAATTTGATTAAATATATCTAGTATATTTAATGATGAAATATTAATCTACAACTCAGTTTGGCAACCTCTCATTTCTAATTTATTCCAGATATTTTAATGGCGGATATTTTCGTCTGACCTCCATTATAATATTTTTCCACATTGATGGATTTGAACCTCTTCTTCATAAATTTTCTTTGATGTATAAAAACTGTAAATATCACGCAAATATTAGATTTTCAATCATCAAATTTCAATATTTGACGTACGATCACGATTGTTTGAAGTCCTAAAAGATCGATATTGAAAATAATGACTTTATTAATTATTTTATTGTACACCTTTTACGAAACTCTTACTCAATTAGTTGAATTGTTATTGGAAACGATTTCATGTGGTAAACTATAAGCATAGCTGAAATTGAGAGGGTGTTCTATCTACATTCTAAACGTACCAATTCTACAGTTTTCTCTTCTACTGAACCCGTAGATCCTAGAAGCGCTACTTACTGCGGCAACTGTTTCAGGTATCTTGGTGAAGACTTGTCTTATCTGGAAAATAAATTAAGAAAGCTATTAACTTTGCTAAGTTGAAATGTTTGTAACGATGCTAAGAATATTTCCTGAGTCTGGCTATGAATATTACGTATTATCTTTGAACAGAAACATAATATGTTGTTAATTAAGTTTTTTTAAATTATATAAATTTAATGGTCGTTGTTTAAAAATAAAATATTACTGAAATAATAATTGGTGTGATATATTTATTCTTTCTTTAAGAGTAATTAAGCCAAATTAGAACCTTTACGTTTTTTTTTGTGATTTTCCAAATATCATCCATGATACGAGCGAATGGAACGTGAAGCCCCTTAAAGGTATGCAACGTTTCTTACAGTATTATTCGGCGGAATGCATACCCACAGGGGGTTTAGGTATTTCTTGCATTAAATTGAAAAGAATGGATGTTTTTTACAATCCAACTATGAAGTACACGTGCTTGCTGCAATACATTTAATTTCGCGTATCACATCTGTAATTATATCAATGACGACTAAAAATTAAATAGACAAATATTGTTTCTGTAAAGAATACTTTTTATGACAAGACCTGAAATTTTTCTTTTTTGCACATACAATTCTTATCTTTATGTATCAATTTTAATTAAACTGATTTAGGGCTCTGTACAGGATCACGAACAATTTTTTGTCACATAACTTGAGCAATTCCTAAAATTTTCTCTTTACCTCATAGACAATGCCAGATTGAAAAAAATTAAAAATGATTTTATCTTGCTATTATGAAACAGATGATCGTGTCAATATTGTCATTATTTGACACTTGTTTGATGTGGACTCATTCATTACAATTTAGTAGTAATTAAGAAGTTAAGTAATGATAAATTGGCCAAAAAAACATGTGAAAATATAAGACGCAATATTGAAATGATAATAGAGTCAAGTTATTGTATCTACAATTGTTGTCTATTTTTGGCCAATTTATCATTAATTAACTTTACAACAAGCCATGTATCTTGCATTCAAAACATATATCTTATTGGATTGTACAGAATTATCAGTACGATTCAAAATTTAATGTTTCTGTATACAAACTGAACACAAACATATTTGAAATTACAAATGGATTTATGGAATTTTTATATTAAGGTAGAAATTTCCATTACTTCCCAGGCAGGTTTAAACATACTGATCTCATCCGCCGAACATAAATAAAAAAGTTATGGAACATGTATCACCATCTCAAACAATAAACAAAATAAATAAATACTGAAAGCAGACAGGCTACAAGAGACTGAAACCGGTAGCGCAAAGAAACAAGTAAAACCTTGGCATGAGTTATAAATACAGTTACATTAATCTTTATCTGTCCTGTGCTAAATCACCAATGAATCAAAACTTAGCTTTCAGGCTGCAAGGACGATTTTGGACACGTTTAAAAATATTTCTGACGGTTATTCGAAAGAACCGCCAATAAGCTTTTGACCGATGAAATGGTGTTTAACAATTATTCTCTCACACGATTACAGAGGGAAAACAGCCGTAAAGTGTTAGCAGAAAATACGTTTTAGTTTACGTCAGGATACTTTATAATTAATAGTATGATGATATTGTGAAGTGCATTTAGCGTCACCGTGTAATATGTAAGAAATTAAACTCGCAGAAGTAAAGCGACAAAACTTGTAAATATCACGGCGATAGCGTTAATGTGATTCCACGCAATCGATAACAAACAAGATTCCGAAGTAATAACGATTTTACAGACCGACGTCGGGTGAGCAGTGAAAAGATAAAACGAATTCCTAAAATAATAACCTACGTGGAGAATGAGCGTTATTACTTCACACATGGTAGGAATACCAAAGAACTCAAGCAGAGGAACTAACTACCACATCCTCGGCGTCGTAGTGGAATGATATGTGAATCACATTTGCAAATGTTGTATTCTCTGCAACGATACTCAGCCAGTGAGCTACTAGCACAGAAAGGAACGTAGTCGCTGAGGTGCGGACTACTCCGCCCTCAGAACTGTGGTGGAACAGAGATGAGGAAGGACCTGACAGAAGAGAGACGTACCTACTAGCTAACAGCTGAGGTCTGGAGGCGCGACTGCAGGAATGCTGACCTGCGCTCGCTCTAAGAAGTAGTCGGACATGATGTTCGCGTGCGTGCTGGATGTTCGTCTGCCGTGGAGACCTTGTATATATAGCAATTACGTGGCCGCGTAACAAATACGCGCGTCGCCAAGGAGCGGCGCTCTCATTGGCTGAGCCCACGCACCAATCGCGAGCCTCGACACTGGGGCACGCAGGGAACCCCTTAACGATGGAACACCTCAACCAAATAACGGAAACAATCGTGACGGGATGAATAGTAATAACAAACACACAAACAAATAATCTTAAAATACGGGTGCTTGGCCGCCACGCGCGTCGAATGTTATTATTTCTTTATTCGCCAGTGTCCGTGGCTTCACCGAAATCTAACGTAAGACACAAGTTCGAGATTTGAGTTAACATCTACAAAATACAATGTTCATATCTTTAGGTTTATACAAAATTTTCTCAACACTAAAATCCAGGAATTAATTTAGGTGAATATTAAATCCGATAACATTCATATTGGTTGAATGTGAAATAAAAACAGCTTCAGGACGAATTATATTCAATTAAAATTCATAGAAGCTTCTGAACTCTAATGGTCCTTAATCATCCAAAACAGCGTGCATTAATATCGGTCATTGTTTTATAAAAACAATCGTATTTTTACACTACTACCTGTACCAGCTGGTAATCTTTAAAAATTTGAACATTTTTTTTATAAAATCATTTATGTTGTCTGATATCCATACTTTGTTTTGGACGATTAAGGACCATGACAACGAAAATTGTGAATAAATCTTTACAGGTGTTGGAATTTATATATATATATATATATATATATATATATATATAAAGTGGACCAGTCACGAATTAAATTCAGTTCGAGCTTTATCATTGTATACCCTTCACTTGTCAGAATTTCTTAGAATTGGGCTCCATTTTTTGATGCACGCGATGGTACGACAAAAGTTCTTCTGTTGGGTTCCCAAACATATTTTTTTACGTGAACCGTTTATTGAAACAAATCAATCGTGGGTCCCTTCTAAACTATATTTTAAGATATTTGTAACTGTGGACTGTAACCGAGATTTATGTAAGTAGAAGCTATCTAGAGGTTTTACGTACGACTTTCAAACTTTACCTTTCGCGTCTCAAGGACCTTTAAATGATTAAATACTATGGACCACTATCGTAATAATAATTATATTGGTTGTTATATATAAATCATAAAAATGAATTAATTTGGATGCTAAACTCAGAAGTGGTATTCAAAAATTAAAAACACGATAAATTCTCAGAACAGATACAAATAAATCATTTATTATTATTATAGATGAAAAAAAAAATAATCTCCTTTGAATGTTTATTTTTATTTACCTTTCAACGTAAAAATACATTTTTCTACGAAGCCAGTTCAATAAGTACTTTAAAATCCAGTACATATGTGTCAGTTAAATATCAATAGGTCAGAAGTGAACGATTATGTGACGAATCAAACGACTCAGTGGTGTCAATTTTGCGCGGAATTTGTGTCAAGAAAAAAATATCTCAAAACGAGTGCCGCGTTTGCTAACAGTGTAGAATAAACTTATACTTGTGGATGATTAAGTGGACGTCTTGGGGAATTACTTCGACGCAATCCCGACGAGTTTCATATCGTCGTACAAAGGTTATGAATGACTTTCTCGAATATAATTATTCGTTCCTGTAGTCAGGTTCATTAATATATGAGACAAGGTTCGTCAGTTACTGGCGATGCTGAGTCACCTGTCTTTCCCGTTCTTTTTTTTGTAATTAAGTGATTTCCTTTACTTGGTCGATAACTGTGTTCCTTTCTACATTTACCCTTGTCTGCTCATCGATGACTTGTTTATTAAACCTTGCGGTGAAAAAAGCAAAAATAAAAACCTATCTTGTGTGTTGTTCACCATTGTCTATGCTTCTTGAGAGACGTATATTTAGCTGTTCTCCAAGGCGAAACCAATTACGGTATCATCACACCGCCATTACAAAACCACTCGGTTCCCGACGTCGCTTTTTTCTCCTACTTTTTTTGGCATTACCCTAACAACATTTAGGCAACTAAATATGTCGAATTCCTCTTAACTTTCAGAGTCTTCAGGCCTGATTGTGGAGACTCTCAGTTCTCAGTCCGTCGTTTCGAACGTAGTCCTAATTTATATTCGTTTAGAATTTTATAAAATAGCCATTTATTCTATGATATAAAATTCTTCAATTAAAATCCACTTTTCTGGATTTTACTTTATGGAATGGAACGATATATCCTGAAAATTTACATTTATTTACTCGTCTGCGCCATAAAGTTGACATAGTTTAAGAATTAGTATTTAACAAACAATTTTGTTATATTATTTTATCAACACTGTTATGTTACTATATATAAATATATATAACCTTTTTATAAAATTCACAAATTATTTATTACTTATTAAGAGAGATTTCGGTTATATTTCCCGATATTTTATAAAATATATTATATATATTGGATTAAAATTAATAATGCCCTCAATGAAAGTGGCGATATCGTCAAAATTTTGCTGAGTTTCTAGTCCAGTTGCATTTTTAAAGAACATATCCTAGAGAATATCTAAATTAATAGTACCAACATTACCATACAAACAACAAAATATAATTTTTTACAGGAAAACGTCAATCATTTAAAAGTTTTTCAGATCTCAGGCCATTAACGTCCAAAATGGTATATTTTAAATTATTCATACGAATACATATTAAAATATTTATAAATTCTATTATAATAAATTAATATTTCCGTGGTTTGTGTAACTTTTACTCGAATATTATTTTCGTAAATATTAATTGCGTTCGTAATGATACGAATGGGACATATCAGCAATGTTGAGAGAGAATATTGTTTATATGTTATAATGTAGGTGTTTATTTTTTTTAAAAAAAACTAGCTTGTTGAGGGTCATCAACGCTGTGGTACCTTGCCTATAATAGCATATTATAAGGGGGGATGCGGAAGGGTGAATAGGAAAGGCAAGCGTTAGTTACAACCTCATGGTTAAAATTTAAGGATTCTACCAGACATTTAAATAAATGTGATTCACTGGGGTAGGTCGGGTTCTCGGTGCTTGTCCCACGTCTTTCCGATGACTGCGGCACTTAGTATTCTGGCCGTTCGCCTTCAAATCAGACAATGAAACTCTAGCAACGGAGAAACAATCTCGTATTTGGCGAGTTTGAAGACGGAATGAAACATTTCACCTTGATATTATCCTCGTTTACCTCTATAACATCATTAATTATTCCCCCTGGCATTGCAAAGGCATTCGTGAAATTTTCATTAATACCTGAAGGGTACAGAAAATTTATAAATGTTAACGGCAGTCATTATTATCGTGACGTCTTTATAAAATATTTGCGGGATGACCCGTCCATCCAGCAGTTAATTGCGCCACGTTTCCCTTTCTTTACATGGCGCCTTCGTACACAGATGAGAAAGAGCGATATTCAAATAGTCTCTCAACCTTGGGCTACAGTGCACATGGTCAAATTATTACGCCAAGGTTCCGTCCATATTTACGAGATCAGCCCTGTCGGGTCCAGTCCAGGTTTAATATATTCGCTGCAGGGGAGATACACTTACTTATCTTCTGTAAATTGAATTGCCCTCATACTTCAGCGCTTAATCTAAATTTTGAGCTTCTACCGGAATGAATTATATACAAGGCAATGTGTTTTAAAATAAAATATATCAAATCGCCCTTGTGTTCACGGTTGAGGGTGTCATTTTGTCTCTGACGATCTTTTAAGAAGAAATAAATAAAAATTCGTTTAAAATGCACTGAATTTATTTCTTACACACGTTGAACTTGAATTCTAATTTCGATTAATTTGTGTCACGGCACAGTGTAGGACAGTTATAAGAACTGTATCTTTTTTCTGTGGTAATGTGACGAGTGGGTGAAAGACTAGTTTCACGTGTAATGCCACTTAATTTGCCAAGTACGATGACGGTGCCGTTACTTCCATTTCTCAAAATATTTATGTATATTGCTTCCTTTCCGTGTGACTCCGTGGTGTTCGCTTGTAATCTCTCTCCATTGTCCATAAATGAGTCCCTTTCAGTGCCGAGGAGATATTGAGGAATGGGAAGGAATCGCGCGGTTTTGAATCACAGGAAAGTGCAAGATGGTCAAGGACTGTGATGTTTTTTATTGATTAAAAATTGCTTGACTGATTCTGCTTTTTTTCTGCCACGATTCAAGGCGCTTCTAACATATTTACTTAATTTTTTTCGAAACTATTCTTACAATATTTTATATAAAATAATGGACCATTGGTTATCCATTCTTTCATGAAGATGCCCTTGATATTCTCGGGGGAAAAACGATAGACGTCGAGGATGATGGTGCTTTCCAATGCAAGGCTTCTGGATGGAAAGTAAACATCCATCGCCTCATAAGATGCAATAACTGTCGATAAACGTGATATTAGTGCACTGATAACCGCTAACTCACTGCAACTGAGTCAATAAACATAACGCCACTTGAATGACGTCACGGCCATCAACTTGCCCAAAATTATTCATTGGCTGAATTCGTTGACTACTGGTTTCGCACTGGGTTTGAATATACCAGTTAGATATTATTTGCTTTTTATTAATGTCTGAGATTCGAGTAATATTTACTTCACTAATGGTTCTCCACAACCACGGAATAAATTTATTTCGTTTCTAGACGAGCAGGGATGGAGAATAAATTTTCATCTGAAATATATTTTCATGAAAGGTTAGAGAGGTTTCCGTACTGCAAACAGCTGATGCTTTTTTTCGCCTTCCGTTGGTGACGTCCGAAGACCCTGAACACCGTAGATTTCATACGCACCGGACACACACGCACACTTTGAACGTATTATTACGCACGTGGTAGGCCAGCCGGATCTGATGAAGATAGATGAAGATGATGAAAAAGGAGGGAAAAACGCTTAGCGTAATCCCCCCCTAGAGTTGAAACCTCCGGAAAGCGAGGCCGAGCTTCTGACCTCCACATCTCTTCAGCCACCGCAGTATATAATAACATACAGAAATAATTAACAACATCCGTTTAACCGTTAGCCTTCCTTGCGTAATAAATGCGCGCCACAGATTTTCCAAATGAGCCTTCCAGGTGAGAAATCAAATCACGGAATTTCCCTGCGAGATTAACGTATATTTCACATGGTTTTGGTCAACAAGACAAGACAACCATCCCCCATGAATTCATTGTAATGTGAATATATTTAAAATTTAATTTCGGTCTAACTCAACGTATTTCTATTATTTTTCTTTCGCCATAGTAAAAGCTCACAGGCAATGATATTAGAGACACGTTAAATTTTTCTCCCAGACACACACACACACACACACACACAAACACAAACACGTACTACAATAGTAAGATAGTTACACTCATTATCTATATATATAGCCAATTTAACTATGGCAACTGTACAACTTTTCTGGACGATTTGCCAGTCCCATACTTGGCAGTGTAGATTAAATTTCTGTC
The DNA here is from genome assembly GCA_037074705.1 of Zhengitettix transpicula. NCBI lineage: Eukaryota > Metazoa > Arthropoda > Insecta > Orthoptera > Tetrigidae > Zhengitettix > Zhengitettix transpicula. The sequence continues at coordinate 49,042,136 of CM073596.1, forward strand.
ACTGTCCAAATTTGCTTTTGAGACTTAGTCTGGTTTTACAGTGTATATATAATTAATTAGTTTGATAAATTTTACGAACGATTGATTAAATATATTGTAGATATCACCAATGTGTAATGAAAGTTTTTAAATAATTTTCTTTAATATTTTTATTGACGGCGTAATATTGAGGCGATATCATTGCAAGTATCAGACAGGGTGGCGCAACAATGCGGAGATTAGATCGTTTCCAATCTCTAATGTCGTCGGCGACGTGTGTAATTCGCACAACTTTGGCGAAACAACAGTCTGGTTTGGGAGCTCGACCGATGATGGTCATGGCGAGTCTGATTTTGGAGGACGGCCGAGGACAATCATAGAAAAATCTGTCCTCGCGACTGAAACAAGTAGCGGTCGAGTAGATTCTGGATAACAGCTGATAATATCGTATTCAGCCTGCGGTATTAAATAACTTCTAAAGTAACGTCGGCAGATATCACTAGGACGAAAGAAAGTTCTTTAACAATTGTTGGAGAAATGTCCGGTGGTCAGTGGGCCAGAATTTAGAGAAGTGAACCAAAGCTGTGAAATGGGCTGTTAAAATAAATATTCTTTAAAAGAAAAATAGTGAAGTGCATAAGTAATGTGTTGCAAAGGCAGCTCTAATAAAATTATATTTAAAAGTCCTCTATTGTAATCCTTATATAAAAATGCGTCCCGTCTGATTTCTTTAGATTTTTTAAATTCCTGTAAAGTTCACTGGATTTCAGATATATTTAGATTTTTTTAATATTATTTGTTATTGTAAATTTAATTATTATTCTTTTGAAACTCTCTTGATTTTCGTATAATTTGGTGATAATTGCAAATTACTGTAACTACTAGAGGCCCGATAAGCGGCCCTGAAGAATTGAGTTTCATATAAAGCTGAGCCCTGTGTCATATCAAAGGAGAATTGAAATGTCATTCAGAATATGCGCTGTACTTTTCCTCCTGACCACGACCGATACTTTGACACGCATTACGGCAGCTACCAGTATTATTAGTCAGAAGGTAATGTGTACCTTTAGCGTGGCCGTTGAGGAGCGAACTCACAATTGTCTGCGTAATGTGCGAGATACGATCATGTACCGTTCTCCTAATTTACACCACCATACGATAAATTCACAGAGTCCTTGAGGAATCGTCGTGGTATTATACCCTTTTTCTAAGTTGTAGATGTTTTCCCTTTCACCTAGAAATTCCCACATGCGTAGATATTACTAAGAGGAGTTGTTCAGTTATAATAATTACCCAGATCAACCTGGGAAAGTGATACGTGGAAGTTGTAACGCTCCCTTCCCCCGTAAGGCCTAGTCAGTCATTCACCATCAGGAAGACGACATTATTATGAATTGTGTTCTGTACCGTATCGGAATCTGTTGGAACAACTTGAAGGACAATACGGGAGTGTGGTACAGTTGCTAGGTTTAACACCACGTGCAATTTATGAAATGTTATTCTTTCAAAAGTTTCCCTCACGACATTATAGTTCGTTTTAGTAGATCACAATGACTCACCCCGCTAGCCTTTAAGTAATCATCACCAATCTCCAACTACTTTCTTTATTGGAAAACAAATAAAGGTGATAAAATTTAATTGTAATATTTTTAAATTAATAAAGAATAAAAATAATTGTTATTTTTTATAAAACGTTTAAAATAAACACAGGTTGCAACTCAGCGTTTTATTTTGGAGCTATCGGTAAAAACGAAACAAGAATGTATTGTCACTCTAATGGAAGGAAAAGACACACGGCAGTTATTAACATCGCCGTTTATAAAAAATTCAGATCGTCGTCAAGCTATAAATCTATAATGAGATAAACATGAAACTATAATCTCCCAACGACAGTAAAATTAATTAAATCTCATATGTGGATTGCTCGTGTTTCTTACATATCTTGACGATAAAAAATTTGATTTATCACACCTCATCAGGAAGGCCTGCGAGTGCTATTCTCTCGCAGGCAATACCTGCGAGGGATGTTCTCTCGCAGGCAAAACCTTTTAGGAGAGATACGAAGGGGATGCCTTTTCCTCTCCGTTTTTGAACTAAGGTTCCCACAAGCCGAGGCACCTCGGCCTGTTTTGAGAGGTGTATGTTTCGGGGTCACAGACCTTGGGCATACGGTAAGAATTGCCCGCTATTCCCATTGGAATAGTCGGCAAGCTGCCTCCTAAACTGGTCGAGGCACGGAGAAGTGAATGCTGCGTCCCCACAGCAAACTCCTCTCCCGCTATCGGAAGGGCGTGGGACAAGTACCCAATGCCCGACCTACCTGATGCAGGTTTTCCTAGGGTTTTCCCTGCATTTCTTAATGCGAATGTCAGATAGGATCCTTAAAATATAGCCCGGGGGCCCTAGTTAACCCTTGGCTACCTTCCTCTAACCTTCCGCATCCCCCCTTTCAAATCCCTTCCTATACTATTAAAGGGGAGTTACCTAATGTAGATAACCCTCATGTAGCCTGTTGCCCAAAAAAAATAATTGATTTATCAAACTATAAATACGGCTCCCTCAATCAAATGAGCGTCATTTCGACGCTCTCCAAAAAACAGTACATTAATTAATTGTCATAAACGGCTCCCTCAGTCAAATACAGTCGTCCTATCTGCACTTTTTTCTTTCATCTTGGCTCTATAGTTCATTTAGTGCCAAGGCCTACAAGGAGGACAAGCAGATTGTCATCTTTCATTATCAACGTAGCGATTCTCATTCTATCATCCTTTTTCTTAGTATCATCTTACTAACATCCATACACATGCTGGGATTCGAATTCGGGATCTTGTGTGTTGCGAGGAGTGACACGAAAAGGAAGAGATATACAGCAATAAATTATGCAATGGAAGGAAGGTATACGATAGTTTATTTTGAGTCAACGGGGCCACACTGTTAAGACGACCACCAATAATAGTACTGTAAGGTGAATCACACGATATTTCTTGTGATCGAAGACGTTCTCGTATATAATAGAAGCAGCGAGGAGAGAAATCAACGGGGATCGACCACAAACACATCAACGAACAATTCTTGCGTTCTGTGACACCGCACGCAGAATCCATCACCTTGTAATGTTTACGTCAGTAACAATAAAGAAAATGGTATCCAAACAGTTTGTTATTCGCCCTGAAACTTGAAATAGTTGAATTTATTTATATTCGAAACTTGAAACATACATAAAGATAGCAGTAACAAATATGCTGTTATACTACAAGTAATCTATTTATCGTCCCAATAGTTGCACCTCTTCTATCGAGGTTTTCAGAATGACATCATGTCTGCAAACGGTTTGCAACAGGTTGAAGGAGGCATTCCCCAACAACGCCCAGTGGGAAATAAAACGCCACAGAGTCCGTGTCGAAGGGAATGTTCGGCGACGAAATAAAAGGAAACTCTCTTAGCATACTAACAGGATGAGCCTGATCGTGACGTCAGACATGGGAACCATCTAGTTGGAATCCAAAACGTGATTGTGTGTGTGTGAATTCAGAAAGGTCACAAGTCTTTGACATCGTTGTTAGGCAGAGGTTAAACTCACACCATTTAATTCTCATATATATATATTTCAAAGTTGTAATATGTAATGCGTTGACAAACAAATACGTAATTGATTAAAGCGAATTTGTTACCTGTAGATAAATAAATGTAGTTTAATTTTTGGAAGGCGAAACCCGTTATTAAAACCTTCTATCTGAATTTAATTTCGCAGCAGTTTTTTTAAAGATGTATATTTCACTTTCTTCAGCGTATTCATCAGTCCTAATTTTTTTATATATAATTAAAGATCGACATTAATTTATAGTTGTTCTTCATGAGCTGTTTACGAAAGACTGAAACACTTTTGCAGAATAAATAGACGCAAAAATCTGTAGATCATCTTCAAACTCTAAGTCAGTTTAACTTAAACCTCTGTCCAACAACACTAGAGGATTTTTCTTCAAAAATTAAATATGTAATTCTCTACAAATACGAATCTTCATATTATGATATTAAATATATCAATGTCCATTATGTTATTTATTATGAGAATTTAAAGAATTGTATTTTGAGCGAAGGCAGGAGAAACTTCGTCTCGTAACACATTTTTCATCATAGCCTCCTGCAGTAACTAGAAACAAATAATGCCCCATTTACTAAACAAAATCGTAACAATAATTGCAATTATATAATATGTGCCACGATATACATACAATTAAATTTTAATGTACAAGGAAGGTAAAAAAAGAAGAATTATCTTGGAAGGTTGTCGAAGGGTCTTTACCAATCAATTAACAAAATGAAACATCCCTTTGGACTTGGGGAAACCCAGAATCAGGATGAAATAAGATAATTTGTTGAGAAATTAAAGACTCGGGTAGAGTGTTTATATTATTCTATCAGCCGTAGTCTCTGAAACGCTTAAATAATTTTGAAATTTGTAGAAATTGGTGAGGCACTAATAAGTATTTCACTATATGAGGAAAGAGGACGTTAGGATTCAAATATAGGAAACAGAACAAAGGGCATCACTATTTTTTTTAGGGCAACAGGCTACAAGAGAGTAATCCACGTTGGGCAACTCCCCTTTAATAGCATAGGAAGGGATTTGAAAGGCGGAAGGGTAGAGGAAGATAGCCAAGGGTTACTAGTGCCTCCGAGCTATATTTTAAGGATCCTACCCGGCATTCGCCTAAAGAAATGCAGGGAAAACCCTAGAAAAACCTGCATCAGGTAGGTCGGGCAATGGCAGGGAGATACAAGGAAGAAAACAGGTGACTTATTGAACGAAGTTGAGAAAGAAGAAATATTAAATAATTCAAAAGAAATGGATAACAAGATAAATATAGAATGAATGTTCTTCATTCGCTTGTTTTGTCTTGTCTTCCTCTTTACTCAGACAACGGAAAGTTACTTAAAACAATTACTAAAATTTTCCTTTTCGATTCAGAACTCGTGGACAAATGTAATACGATCTACCAAACAATTCTAATACATAAATTGTAATTACTAAATTTATTTATCTAACATAACTCAAATGAATAAATTAATAAAACTGCAAATTCATCAGAAACAATTTAATGCAAAAGAACACGATATTTCTTTCGTTTCTTTGGAACCACTTTCGGTTTTATTGCGTGAAACTGCACACGGTTTTAGAAATTGCTCCTCAACATTTCATTATTTTCTTTTAAAATTACAGGAAAAAATTACAGCATCAACATTTTCTGTGTTACTACACCTGAAAAAGTTCCAATAAAATAGAACGGGACGTTGCGTCATTTCGTATTTGATTCTGACGTATTGACGGTTTTATTTATTTATAACGTGTAATTGTTAACGTTCTTAACATTCAAACCAAATATCCAATGAATTCGTCGCGGGTTATTTTCCACCCCTTTCGGCATGACCGGGCAACGCCCTTAGGGGAGGGGGGTGAAGGGGCATAACTCAAAAATAACGGGAAAACAATCCAAATCGGAGGTTATAGATACATGACAACCCAAGCATCGCCGAGCACCCAGCTAGTTTATTTAATAAAATTGTTTCTGACTGGATTGACCACACGCTCGTCTGCCATATAATATTTAAATTTAAAATGAAATATTAACTATATTTGACATGGAATATTTTAACACTTCGTCCTGAGGCGTTAACATCCATAATACTTTTACGTATTATAATTATTGGTTTAGACCTTTTTTTCTATCTGCTTGACTCTGAAACACGTCTTCAAATTCTTACTCAAACCTTTCCACATCTTTGTGCAACTCTCCGCGAAAGAATTAAAATTAACTTGGACTGTAAATGCGAATAAGTCAGAGGAAGGATTCGGTTAGTTAATTCACTTGAAAGAAGGACCACGACTGGTTGCCCGTCACGATCAAAAGTTCGGTGAAATTTGTCTTGATGAGAGGTTTCCCGTAATTGAGGTTCACTGACGATAAAAATGATGAACGGTTTCAACTTACTCTTCCACGTAACCTTGCATTGTTTCAGGGTCATCGGGTTCAGTCAGATCCAGATGCAGACAGAAACTGGAACCGCGGGTTTTATCTAACGCTTTGCTGGATCAAAGAGAATTTCGCTAACTCGACCACAATTTGAGTAATAAATTGATCGGTAATTAGCATGTTAGTATGTAGGAGAAATAAAAAAGAGGGATAATTGCGATCCAAATATAGTAAAACTAAATTTATTTCCAGTCAGCTCTCTTCAGACGATATCTCGTACAAATTATAGTTTATGGACAATACGCTTCTTATATTTTTTTCCCAAGGCTCTTATCGCTTCATAGTTAGTTATTGTTTAGCCGAACGTGGTTTATTATCAAAATTAAGGTTACAGTGAATTACAAAAAAATCGTACGATAAATCTTTCACTTTCCATTTATCATGAACAGATTAGAGTTCTTGATGGACGACACGCAACAAGTGGAACTCATCAACAATTAGTATGTAAACAATAGGATTAATTTGCCTCAATCCACGTTTTGATTATTTTTATTGCAACCAATTATTTCCATTATTTTTGTAGAATAATTATATTTCATTTTAAATTTAAGTATTATCTGGCAGACGGGCGTGTGGTCAATCAAGTCAGAAACAATTTTATTAAATAAACTAGCTGGGTGCCCGGCGTTGCTTGGGTATCTATAACCTCCGATTTGACACCAATTTGGATTGTTTTCGCGTTATTTTTGAGTTATGCCGCGTCACCTCCACCCCTAAGGGTGCTGCCCGGCCATGCCGAAAGAGGTGGAAATTGTACAAAAAAAACCTAGAAAAAAACAATTATTCTCAATGACCCGGAATAATTATTTTCGATTCAAATATCGGCTGTTTTAGCATGTTTAAATATTTCCACCCCCGCAACGGGACAATTTTACTTTTTATTCAATGAAAATATTCGTGCATTATTATTTCCTTTTTTTTTCGTCGCGGAGTATCGTTTAAATCTGTATAGAAATTAACGTAAATACATACAAATATATTGTAACGATTAAACTTTATTACTAAATATAAAAAAAACTTTATTACATGAAAATACAAAAATACATAAAAAAATATTATTGGGCGCCAGCAGATATACATTGGTCTGCAAAAAAAATTATCATTAGCTCCGGCTTGGTTATAAAAATCCTCCTTCTCAACACGGTAATGTGGGCGGCTCGGTAGCTATTCAAGAACAGAGCTTATTTCCGTACTGTGTAAAAAAAATTCAACTTTTGAAGGCACTTTACAAAAATGGTGATCCTTACTTTCACTTGTGGCGTCAGCCGACTTTCAGTGGATCACTGGTCTTGTAGTAAGCAGCACACGATCTCCTTCTTCGGCCTCCCCGCGATGGACGTCTCTCCAAAAACTTTTGTTGGCTACCGCTCGCCAAATTTTCCACACTCTCGCCTCTCTCACTCCACTTTCCGTCCTCTATCTGTCGGTCTGCCTGCGTCTGTCCACATTCACCCGGGTTCGGAGTATATATTCGTACTCCGCCCCTCCCCAAACAATGCAAAACAAAGGGACGCGTACCCGCGGGTTTCTTGGGGCCTCTCGGGCAGGCACACGTGCTTGTTTAATGTATTCCTTCTCAGGCCCGCGGACACAAGGGCGGTCACTTACCGATGTTATTCACTACAATTATCCTTTTTTATTATATTTCGGTGCATGCCATGATTTTATTATTCTGGTAAAAAGTTCACAAAATTTGAACATAAAGATCTATAGAGAAAAGGATCCATTTGTCTCGCAGCGTCATAAGTTCAGTAATACATCCGCCAACTTACTCTCAAAGTTCCCAGCACGGATAGAGAACTCCATAAAATTCATACCAGCCTTGCACTGACAATTTGGCTATTCGAACTATAATTCAGTATTAATTTTTTTTTTCACTATTTATCATTAGTGAAATTTCTCGGACCTTATCTGTGGACAATTGGTTGAGTTTAACCTTCTGAACTCTAATATTTATTGCAGCAAGTGAATAAATTTTAATTTGTTCGCAACTTAAAAGGAATACTTTCAGTCAATGTCACCTCTGAGGCTAGAAAAATGTCGAAGTGATAGAGAAGGCTTCAATTTGAGCGGGAGTCGACAAAGATAGTTCAGTGGTTCGATTTCCTTTTCGGTCTTCATTTTTCCATCCTATTCTGTTAATTAAAGAATTTTCAAACCAGTAAAGTAACGATGAACAAGAAAACAATAGTATGTGGACTAAATCGTCTCGCTGTATGTAGATATACGCTCACAGTGTCAAACAATGAACTATTTAATTATTTAGAATTATCATTATAAATACCCTGTGACATTCTCTCTCGCAGGTAGAACCTTGTAGGAGAGATACGATGGGGCTATCTTTGGGGATGCCTTTTCCTCTCCGTTTTTGAAGTAAGGTTCCCACAAGCCGAGGCACCTCGGCCTGTTCTGAGAGGTGTATGTTCCGGGGTCGCAGAAATTGGGCATACGGTAATAGTTGTCCGCTATTCCCATTGGAATAGTCGTCCAGCTGCCTCCTAAACTGTTCGAGGCACGGAGAAGGGAATGCTGCGTCCCCACAGCAAACTCCTCTCCCGCTATCGGAAGGGCTTGGGACAAGCACCCAATGCCCCACCAACCTGATGCAGGTTTTTTCTAGGGTTTGTTCTACATTTCTTTTAGGCGAATGTCGGGTAGGATCCTTAAACTATAGCCCAGGGGTCGTAGATAACACTTGGCTACCTTCCTCTACCCTTCCGCAACCCCCCTTTCAAATCCCTTCATATGCTATTAAAGGGGAGTTACCACCATGTGGATTACCCTCATGTAGCCTGTTGCCCTAAAAAAAAAAAAAATAAAATAAAAATAAATAAATCTACTAACACTTTTTCTGTGGCAAGTATATTATTCCGAATTTCATAGCACCAATTTTATGGAAGACGGCATTAAATTTTTTTTGCTGTTGATATTTTGTAACCACGTTGTTTTCTACTGTGAACGAAACGTGATGAATAACTCTCGAGTTCCTAACCTTTAATCTTGGACATGTAACGTTCCATCCGGTGACTGTTTTTACGCACAAGTAATACGATGCTTCCATATTTCTGCTGTGAATGCTTTTTCCTTGAACCGGACGTTTTTCTTGACGAGTCAGAGATCTCATCCATGAACTCGGATGAGATTTACGCACGCGGAAAGACAGCAACTACTTGGCTGTCCGCATAAATCTCGGTTGCAAAGAAATACTTTCTTGCGAAATCCGAAACCATTCGTCTCTCCACGAATGAGCAAAGGCGGCAAGCTGTGAAACTAATTATAATTAGTGCGACCAGTCGTTGTTAGATAGAGAATTTTTTTCTGAATAAATTTTTACTTTCTATCTGAGAGTCATCCACGTTGGGGCTTCACCCCTCTAATATCATAGAAAGGATATATTGCCGGAAAGGGTAGTAAGGTAGCTCCCCAACTATACTTTAATAATCCTACCCAGCAATTCGCCTTAAATGTAATGCAGAGGAAAGCCTTAGAGAAACCTGAATCAGGGTGGTAGGAGCCTCGACACTTGTCCCACGTCGTTCTAATGACTGGAATAGTTTTTATTGTGGGTACGCAGCATTCCCCTCTCCATCCCTCGCCCAGGTTTGGAGGCAGTTGGCCGACTATCCCAATACGAGGCAAGGACATTTCTTACCGTATGTGACCTAGGAGTATACATCTCTCAAAACTGACCAATTTGTCTCAGTTTATCGCTAATGGGAACCTTAGTTCAAAAACCGGAAAGAGGAGCAGGTAACCCTCTCCGTCTCTCCAGAAAACTTCTGCCTGCGAGAGAACAGTTCTCACAGACTATTCAAATTCCCGCCCCTACAGGCTTCCACCAGAAACTTATTATTAAAGACCCATAACCCTTTAACTGAGATGGATAACTTGGGCATATTTACTCAAAAATATAAATAAACGAATAATCAAATTTAAAATGTAAAAACAAATAATATATTTATTTTCGTCTCTAAAGCTTAAAATAAATAAATAAAATAGCCGAAAACAGACTTTTAGAATTATAATTTAATTATCCAAGCTACATGTTTCGTGGATCCTCATCAGGCTTGTGGAAACAAATATGAAACAGCGCAAGGAAATTCAACTAAATCCAGACTCAATTAATGAACTAAAATACAAATAAATTTAGTTATGTAGACGAAATTTTAGACATTGAACAAAACGCAACAGATATAAAAATAGGAAAACTGCAATGACTGGAGCACACGATTAGAAGGTTAATAAAGCAAGGTCTAGTTGGTAAACCAAAGGGACCGATAACATATATATATATATATATATGTAATAAAATATGTAATGTTTGGAAAGTGTGGGAAAATTATCTAACAGAGTTAGATAGTTAGCGGGAATCTGAAGAAGAAAAGCAGGGGAGAGAAGGGAACGTACTTTTATTTTTAAAGAAGCTACGCTTCTCAGAGGGCTGTGGATTTAAGGAGTACGGATCATAAGATAAATATTTCAATTTCTTGCGACTGATAATTTCTCAATTACCTCACGATATTAACTACGTGCAGTAATAGAAGTGTGTATGTTCAGGTGAAAGTATGGTACCGTAGCTATTTATCGTCCTCTCGCTCTGTGGCGGTGGCAGCAGAAGATACGCTTTCCGAATTGCAGCCTACAATCGCAACGTATTTAGAAGTGAGGGAGGCCACTTGACTAGAAGGAAAGTTAAGCAGGACCAAAGCCGTAGATTGTATGTTATTTTTCTGCCTACATCCATATTTTTTTTTAGGGTAACAGTCTACATGAGGGTAATCCACGTTGTGGCAACTCCCCTTTAATAGCATAGGAAGGGATTTGATAGGGGGGATGCGGAAGGGTAGAGGAAGGTAGCCAAGGGTTGACTAGGGCCCCCGGGCTATATTTTAAGGATCCTATCCGGCATTCGCCTAAAGAAATGCAGGGAAAACCCTAGAAAAATCTGCATCAAGTAGGTCGGGCATTGGGTACTTGTGCCACGCCTTTCCAATAGCGGGAGAGGAGTTTGCTGTGGGGACGCAGCATTCCCTTCTCCGTGCCTCGACCAGTTTAGGAGGCAGCTGTCCGACTATTCCAATGGGAATAGCGGACAACTCTTACCGTATGCCCAAGGTCTGTTTAGGAGAAGGTTAATCAGCTTTTATAAAATTAAAGAGGCAATACACCGACGAGAATATTTTTTTCGTGAGCTTCTTTTGATGTTGAGAATTGAATATTCTAGGTTATAATCAAGTATCGTTTATCACAATAAGAGATCCAGGAACGGTCCACGCGGAGTAACAGACTTGCCAAGGCCGGAGACGAGCAGCTCAGGGCCACGAGCGACGGTTCTGATGGTCAAGGACGTGGTAATTAGACGCAAGACCTGTAATTTCCCCCCTTACACACACACACACACCAGCACCGAGGCACGTTGCCTGGGTAATGCGCAATGGAGGGTGAGGGCTGTATGGGAGTTGCGATTAAAGAAACTAATCGTGGCGCTAATAGTGGCAAATTAAGAGTAATTGCGGCCTTTCCATGACAATAAATCATCGAGTGGAAGATAGACTGTAATGGCGCGGTAATAAAACGCACATAATACGCGTTACCGAGATCGTATTCCCCTCCCGGAGTAATTGTGAGCCACTGTAACCTTCAGCACAGCGAGAAACATTCCTCAAAGTGTCCGAGGGTGGTGGTTCAAAGAACAGCTAATTTTTTTTGTTTGGAATGCACTCTCCTTCAAACTTCAACATAATTATCCACAAAATAAATAAATGTAAAGGCCAAGAAGTCGGAAAGGAATTTCGATTAAAGCTGCCATGGAAGCCAGACCATGCATTTTAAATTTTATTCAAAATTATTTTCCAATTTATAAAACATTTTAGGAACCTACTAACGGAAGATAGTTGATGAAATTTTAACACAAAATTCATTTTTTGAGTTATGTTCACCTGAAAAAATTTCAAATTAGAGACGAATCCTAGTGGTTTTTTTTACTTGTATTAATTTAAATTTAGATGCAACCAGTAAAGTAACATATTGGCCATTATATTATTTATTTTCTTACTATACATCAGATAAAATGTTAATTTATAATTCTCCACGGTTCTCTTACTAATCAGATTTATCTCTTCAGGAACTTAACCATAATCAGGACAGTCTTGGCCTAAGCTCTCAGAAATTACTCTGATTTTTATTTGTGTGTGTCAGTTCGGGCCGAAAACGGTCGAATAATAAATATTTAGATATAGTAGTCCTTTAATGAGCAAATACACTCGTGCGCACTCACAGATAAAAAAAATATGACTGTGGAGATATATAAATCAAAAACAAAGGGGAAAGACAGACAGACATAACAATTTGACATATTAAAATCCATTTAAAATAAAATACAGAAATAAATATATGAAATTGAAAATAGGAAAATGTATAAGTGGAAAATGATTATTATGTGAACGAGTATGCAAAAAATTGGTTACATAAATGAAGATATCATTACAGGTATAATCTTTAAATAGGATATTACATAACATCATTCGAGACAACAACATTTACTTTCATAGGTCGAAACGACAACTTAACACCAATTCAATGACACTAAATATTCCTCTTGTTCATCTCTTCTACATTCAAAGATAATATATACTTCTTAAGTCAAATCGATATCATACGTAGGCATGAAAATCATCGAAAATAATCAGATCTATGTAGAGAGCTAAAAAAAATTATTCAATGTTTTAGATGATGATTAAAAAATTAATTCTTGACTGGTACAACAAACCACGCAGTAGGATATTTTATTAATAAATGTTCTAAGATTATTGGAGTTTTAACGTCGGTGGGTTGGCTGGTATATATATTGTAATATGTAATATGAAAAATTATTTAACTTTAACAAACAACAGCTTTATTTTCAATACTTTAAAAACAATTACATAATTTAAAATGTCTCAGTTTTATCTCAGGGTCTCTACTGGGTTTGATAATGGCGAATCATTTTATTTCTCAACTTAAACACAAATTCCAATTTGAAAGACTAAAGATTTTCTCGTCAATTAACTAGGACGAAATTTATTTGTCAACGAAATTAAACTAAAAAGATGCATTCTAATTAACAAATTTTTAATGAAAAGAAGGGAACGAAATCTGACGTCTATCCTTTAATCAGGTTTACATAAGTATTTGTTTTATATTGTTACTCACGGCAGCATTCCAGGATACCTTGTACTTGACTAAACACTATGGCGGGGTTTTGCACTGCTTCTAAAAACTCACAGATTCTAAAATTAATATTTTTAGATCAAAAATCAGGAACCAGGTTTTTCGACTCTCCCTCGGTTGACTTCTGCTAATTCTGCCCGGCTATGTTCACAAGACTGTTTGTGCTTAGCAGGTTTCGTAGTTCTGCTCAAGTGAATATTTCGTCTTGATCAAAATGTTCAAGGACCAATCAACCCTGCTGGTTGGTAATCCTCGATATTTCTCTGCAAATTTCCTTTGAATATTTGAAATTGTCTTGTCTATTTCAACTCGACCAATATCTGTCGTGTCTGACTGCTCACTGCTTCTACTTAACTTTACTTTTTAAAAGAATATCTCGTCTATTTTAATACGACCTGTACTTGACCAAACCTTCCAGCCAACTGAACAACCGTCTCGCAATTTTGAGCGCGAGCGCGCATTTCTTCTTCCGACAAAGGAAACAATACTTGGCTACATTGTTGCTGTGTTCTGTACCGCCGTCAAGAATCTATTTCTCAAACAATTTATATTTTCAAATTTACAATTAATGTGTTAATTAAGTGGCATTACAATATATATACGGAATAATGAACACCGTATTTATAAGTCGACGTGTCTCTTCGCAGATACCTTCGTGGCAGTCTCCATTGTTCAAAAACTTTTTTTTATTACGAGCCACGCGTACATATCATCTAAAATGGATACAGTGAGGAGCAGCCGAAAGTAACGAATCTGTTATTGTCTCACAAGAAACGAAGACATTTGAAACTGTAGAAAAATAACAATTTGCAGTGAAGAAGATTGTAATTTCGTCTGCGGAGCAACAGGAAAATTCATCGTGAGAAAAAGAAGAACGTTGAGCAGTCTGTAGCGGTGCCATCTTCTTAAAACAAAACCGAAATAGACATTTAAAATTTTTTTATGTATCGTATCATGATACGATGCATTAAAATATATAAATAAAAAGCAGTTACACAACTCTCGGTGTAACTTGCCTCGATCTCACATTCGCTCCTCTCATCACCTCAGCAACTCTCAGGGTTTTTTTTCGTCCTAAAAAAAGCAGAGATATTAACGCTTAAAAGTAAAGGATGCTGATTTTCAAGGTGTAAGGGTATAGTAAATACGTACGTTGTCGTTCTAACCAGAGATATCCTTACAATTTAAATAATAGCATAAAACGCAAAAAAAAATGAGATGAGCGTCAACGAATTGGTGCAGGTGGAAATAAAACTTTTTATGGAGCTCTTGAAATCTTGTGATCGAAATACGAATTAATTTTGACCTAGATAAAATAAATGTCTTCGGAATAAAAAATAATTTTCCGTCCCAGATGTATTGGGAACGAGTAATTTCTAGAATACGCTTGACAGAAGGCTAAAGAGACTTTAAGAAACCTGTTTCTCTCCTCTCACAGGAGCCAAGAGCGTGCGGTGACTCATCCACGACCGACAGATAAAAATCTATATGAGTAATTTAGTGATTCAATTTAACTTTACGAAGAGATACTTATCCAATGGATATGACGTCAACGTTCACATGAAGAAAGAGGCTGTCATAATCGTTGCCAAAGAGTTTCCTGAAAAATCGGAGATTAATTTTTACCTTCAAAAGTCGAACTTTCAATTAATAAAACAACAGAAAATCGCGATAGTCGGTTTCCTTGCTTAATGGAGCCTTCTCGGTGTTACAGTAGCAAACCTGTTGATGTCTCCTCACAACGAGAGCAGGCTGTGAGACGATATCAGATTGCAATTAATAGATAATGGCCGACGGGCAGAATATTTATTTAGAAACAATAATTACATAATATAAAATACAATTGATTAATTTCTTAGTCTCTTTTTAGCTCTTTTCTTCTTCGATGTTTTCAAGTGATTTTTCAATATAATCTAGTATTACACCTAGACTATCCACTTCTCAAAACTATATAATTATCTACCATCACTAATAATCTCTCAACATTACTATTTACAGATTGACTACTAATACTTTTACATTTAAACTGAACTTGTTACTACTGATCCACTTGAAAAGCTAAAAGCTCATTTATTTGATGTTGATAGACGCGCTTGTTAATATTCGCCTAATGACGGTGACCATGATCGGGGGGTTTTACGTGCCTCGTAACTGGAAAGTGTTTACAATGACTCCTCTTTACTCTAACACATGCTTCAACATTTGACTAATTGCCTCCGTTTCGGTTCAAAAATGTCCATTTATGTCCCGTGGCGGCTTGTGAGTCCCTGCTTACAAAGTATGGACAGAAATGACTGATCGTTATGGTAATATTATTTTAATTTTTTTTAACGTGAACTACGTATCTGCTTTACAAAGAAACTGCAATAAAGTACTACAAACGTTCATCAGTCGTTATTTTTTTCAGTTCTGTTTCTTAAACTATTTCAGTACAAACAACTTGTTCGGTTTTTATAATTTCTTACCTGCCACTGACGCGTCCAATTTGTACCTCCACTAACTTGATCTTTTTTTTCTGATGCTACGTTTATCGTAGCTACATACGAAGGTTTTTAAGCAATATGAAACTGGCATCCATCCTATGCAAATAAAATGGCGGACTTTCCAAAATCCGATACTTAGCTGCTTGGTAAATGATACTGAAAACTTTAAATGTAATAGAACTTCCGATGAAAGTTCTTTGAAATACTCCACCAAGCGTTTTTCTTCTCTGACACATGATTTGGTTAAATTTTCAGTCCCAGTCGATCTGGCCCCGATTGGGGTGGCGGAGGGAAACTGATTGATAATCCAAAAATTAGACACTCAAACCAGCATTAAAATCTCCACCTATACAATTTTTGACTGTCCATTGCTTAGAATCGAGAAATGTTGTAGTCGGCGCTGTGAAAATGTAATATCAACACCAAATAGATTACCAGCCCCTTCACTATCCAAAGTCGCCGCAAGAAAATTGTGGGACAACTTCATTGCCTGAGACCCTGGTATTAGATTTTCGTGGTGCGAACTACATTTTACGAGCGGACACAAAATCGATGCCATCTAAATTCCTGGCTCATTTTGTTAACTTTTCACGAGAAAATAGTGGGAACGTCAGCGATGAAACCTGTCACTGTTATTTATATATATATATATATATATATATATATATATATATATATATATTGTAATGATTAGCCTTTATTACTAAATATTAAAAATAAACTTTATTACATGAAAATACAAAAATACATTAAAAAATTATTAATGGGCGCCAGCAGATATACAATGGTCTGCAAAAAAAAAAAATTAACATTAGCTCTGGCTTGGTTATAAAGTCCTCCTTCTCAACAGGGTAATGTGGACGGTTCGGTAGCTATTCAAGAACAGAGTCTATTTCCGCACTGCGTAAAAAATTCTACTTTTGAAGGCACTTTACAGAAATTGTGATGCTTACTTTACTTGTGGCGTCAGACGACTTGCAGTGGGTCACTGGTCTTGTAGTCTCAGCACATCTTCTTCGGCCTCCCAGAGATGGACGTCCCTCCAAAACCTTTGTTGCTTCCCGCTCGCCTGAATTTTCCACCCTCTCGACTCCCTCACTCCACTTTCCGTCCTCTATCTGTCGGTCTGTCTGCGTCTGTCCCACTTTCACCCGGGTTTGGAGTATTTATTCGTACTCCGCCCCCCCCCCCCCAACGATGCAAAAAAAAGGGACCTGTACCCGCGATTTCTTTTGGCCTCTCGGGCAAACACACGTGCACGTTTAATGTATTCCTTCTCAGGCCCGCGGACACAAGGGCGGCCACTTAAGGTTGTTATTCACTACAATATATATATATATATATATATATATATATATATAGAGAGAGAGAGAGAGAGAGAGAGAGAGAGAGAGAAAGAGCCGTTAGAAGGTCCTTAGCGATATCAATCAGCCATTCGACATCTGTAGACAATATGACAGACGTTCGAAAAACCTCGATTTGGTTTTCTGTTCGCAAGGAGGTGGTCAAACACTTGTTTCTTTGTTATATGGAGGATCAATATAGATATTATTTATTAATATCATACTGCATTTTTCAACTTGCGAGAATAAAGACGGACGTTCTGCTGACTTAAGTTTGTTCGCTTGTCAGAAGAAAACGGTCGCACCGATTGCTGTTAAACTTTTTTTTTTCGCATGGTGTGCTAGTTTAAATTGTTCTTAGATGAGACTCGAGGGATTAAGGAGTAAATGTTGATAGTGAAACAAGCAAGAGAGCGTGGTTTTCGTCCCCTGGCCCTCAGCTAGTTGAAATTTAATTAAAACTCCAAGTTTTCTTGTATGCGCTTCCCACATTGAAACTAACTATTGCAGTCACAACAGTTGTGTATTTTACGGGCCTTAAAGGCTCAATGGTCATTTAGTTACGGACTTAAACGCAAGGAAGTCTGTTTACAACTGTTGAGTGGCGACCGTGATGACGTAGCAGTGTGATGAAGAGACCTTGGAGGCTCCTGATATCATCAGAGCTGAGGACTTGAGGCATCCTTGGGCAGCTCATCCTCGCAGGATCGTGTTGTTCTCAGGAATGGGGCTTCCGAAGTGCTCATTGATTGCTTCATCGACTGATTCGGCCATGGGGAAATGCAAATTCGCGCTTACGTCAACGCAAGGCGCCCTCTTCATTAAAACCTTCTATATTAATAAGTGGCCAAATAATTTATGGTCTTACATTGCAATGAACAGTGAATCGTGATTAGAACTGACGAAAGTAACAATTTAATAATATATTAAAAATTATCTGCCAATCTTAAAAAATAAGTCAGAATAATAAAAAGTATAATAAACAAAATACAAACTGGTTATAGAAACACATTAAGGACCCCTTCAGGTATTAATTAATTAGGAAACCTTCAAAATGTAAAACTCACTTGTGTGCAATTAAATTTCAGTTCCAACCACCCAATGTTTCAAAAGAAACCAAAAGTATACAATTGAATTGAAAAATCAATTAAATTTATCATAATAGATTCTAGAAAGGAAATTTGACAACAAGATAACATTTATTTAATTACCTAACATATTTAGTTTTTTCATAATTGAAAACAAAACACCACGTTTCGTCCCTTGTTTTGGAACTTTCTCCTGTGACGCTTATTAATCAAACAATGAGATATTAAATTAATTATATATACATAAATATATATTCTGACTATTGCGGAAACTAATAAATAAATAAACAGACAATTCTTAAGTCAGAAAAAAAAATTTATTAATGAAAAATTAAACAACGTTTCATCGCTTATTTTGCGACCTCATCAGGTTCAAGTTTAAAATTACAAAAATGACAAAACAATTGCAATGATTAGAATATTTTAAAGAAATATTAGGTAAATACCAGAAAATATAAATTTTGTTTTGACCTGTCTGTAAAACTGTAAGTCTAACAAAATTTATATTTTTTGTTATCTACCAAATGTTTCTTAAATATGTTATTATAATCGTTGAAATTGTTTTGTTATTTTTGTAGTTTTAAACTTGAACCTGATGATGGCGCAAAATAAGCTATGAAACGTTGTTTAATTTGATATTAATAAATTCTTTTCTCTGACTTAAAGTTGGCTGATGTTTATTTATTTACATTATATTTAATTATAGTCATCACAAAATCCAGAAGTAGTATGATATCGTTTTTACTTTTAATCAAAGAATAAATTTATTCTTAAACTGAATAATTTTAAAGCTGTCACTTGTCGAAGTCCAAAAATAAGGGATGAAACGTTGGGATTAATTTTTAATGACGAAAAATGATATAAGTAACTAATTGAATAACTTTTTCTGACTTACTGGCTATGTCATTAATTTTGTAATCTAAAAACATGTCAGATATAATGTAATAATTATTTACCCTTAAACTAAGTTAATGAAGATCTATAAGCTTAATTGCCTCACCTTATTTAAAAAAAAGTACGCAATGTAAACTCGTTGACCTATTTCAAAAATATGGAATTAAAATTGTTTTTAGAGCAATTAACAATTTAAATGTTGTAAAGAAAGGAAAATTCAAAAGGGTTTTTAAGTGCATTTGGAGAAAGCGCTGTGGAATAATCCGCTTTCAGCTTTCGTAGCTAAAATTGTTTTTCTAAGTCTTCGTAAGTGACATTTGAAAAAATTATTTAATGAAGGAAGCCTGCGAGAGAATTCTTTCGCAGGTGAACTTTCCCAGAGAACTCTGGCTGAGGCTACCTTTGGGGATGCCTTCACATCTCTCTGGTTTTTTTGAACTAAGGTTCCCATATGCCGAGGCCATTGGCCTGTTTTGGGAGGTGTATGTTCCGGGGTCGCAGACCTTGGGCATACGGTAAGAGTTGTCCTCTATTCCTATTGGAATAGTCGGCCAGCTGCCTCCTTAATTGGTCAAGGCACGGCGAGGGGAAAGCTGCGACCCCACAGCAAACCCCTCTCCCGCCATCGGAAGGGCGTGGGACAAGTACCCAATGCCCGACCTACCTGATGCAGGTTTTCTAGGGTTTTCCCTGTATCACTTTTAGGCGAATTGCCGGGTAGGATCCTTAAACCACAGCCCGGGGGCTTCCGCATCCCCCCTTTCAAATCCATTTCCTATGCTATAAGAGGGGAGTTGCCACTATGTGCATTACCCTATACATAGCCTGTCTACACCTCAAAAAAAATTATTTAGTCGGCGTGCCTCACCAATTGCATCACTAAGGATCATTTTCCATTGAGTAGGTATGGTGTAAAAACCTTTAAAGTGACGTGACGTTTCGGTCACCAGTTAGTGGAATTGACCAACGTAAATTACAGAAGCAGAAAATAAGAGACACCATAAAGTTTAATTTGAATAAAATATATGAAAGCGGCGTTCAGTTGTTTGCAAAATATTGTTATTGCCAAATATTGTATGCTTTACGTCGGTGGCTGAACAGGTTTTATGGTGTTAAAAACGAAGCCATTTTTGACAGCCTGGTAGTTTAATTGAAATAATCTTGTATTTGCGAATATAAAAGAACAGAAACTAATCTAAATTCAGATGTCAAGGAGTTGTCCCTTTCATTTTCTGCCGACTCTCACGAGAACTTAAACGGGTCCGGCTTTTAGATTAATTAAGTTACCGTGCGAGAACATTATTTAGACAAGGTACGTCTGCCAAAACCCGGATTAAATGTAACAAATCCCGATACGGCGGCGTCCTTGAGCCAGACAATAGTCTAATTTAATGACTACGCAGCTTTCAGGTGGCACGAAAAAAAGTGGCCGATGACATAATTATGACCTGATGGAAGGACGGGGATAGTTTAAAAGTTTTAAATCCGTATATAGTCACTGGAAGAGGATCCTTGGCGACAGAGATCGTTGTCGACTCTACAACGTTGATGACATTGTAATTGCTGAACCATGTCGACTTCTTAAAGGAGACCTTCGAAGACTTTCTAATAAACTTTTAGGATTATCTCAACAACATATGTGAAAGAAGACTAGTCATAACCATTCGTGGAATATTCCGCTCATCCCACCCACTAATAAGAAAGAAGTAAGCAGATTATTCTAAGTGTTCTTAAACCACCTCCTAATCTTCATAATCTTGGACCGATTGGCGTCGCTCCGAATTTTGGATGAAATTCGACAACCAGAACCCATGGAAGAATCCTACCGTCCTATTGAAAAATAAAAACTTACCACAGACGTCAATTTGTTTATAAACTAACGTGTATGAACCAACTCAGCAAAAAAAGATTTAATATGGGTTACATCCAGGTTTTTCCCACTTCAAAGAGTCGACATTCCTTTTGTTTGTTTGTTTGCATTTCGCACAAATTGGACTGTTTCCGTTGCTACCATAAAATGTGTTGTCTATAAAATATGACATAAAAAAATTGCATATATTTATAGTTTTTAGAAAGACATTATAACTAAAATTACAGTTGAATTATTTTTGGTTGGGAGGGACGGGGTGAGTTCGTATCTACAGGGTTTTCTGTCTCAGTTCAGAGAAGAAAACTCAGCTTTTTAATAGAGGAGAATGACAGATAAATCGTTTGTCTTTAACAGACACGGGCTTCATGTTTATAAATCACAGTTGTGTAGTGCGGAATGGAGGAAGATACATAAATCTACCGATAAGTATACAAATTAGCTGATTGTAAGTATTTTTCTTGAGGAAAGAGGGAGAAACGACTATAAAAGAGGAAGAAAAAAGGAAAATAGTAGATACAAACAAGAGAGAAAAATGAGCGAGGAAAAGAACAAAGAAAAATGTAGGGAGATACAAGAAAAAAGACACACAAATCAAGCGGAAGCGTCCTGAAAAATAGTAGATAACACATATATATATATATATATATATATATATATATATACCGCTCTCATTGATAATTATTGTTATAGGAATTTAGATTAAACAAGTTATTAAATTTTATTAAACAAAATAATTTTATTAATCTAGAATACAACTCAAGAAAATCTCTGTATATTTTTATATCCTTTTACCTCAACAATTAAATTACACTAATAATCTAGTTATATTTTATAAATCAGACTCTGTACCCCAGGGTCTTTACTGGGTTGATAAAGAAACGGAAAACTAAAATTTACAATTTAAACAATGCAATTAAATAAAATGAAAACGAAATCTGACTGATTACCCTTGTTTAACAATTTACAGAATTTATTACTGAATGTCTACTTACAATTTTATTTGGGGTTTTCAGGAATGCACTTTAATCTACAATGCCCTTCTGTGCACAGACTTTTACACACGCTTCACAGACACGTTCACTTTATCCTTTATATATCCCGACTCCTGACTGTTTGCATGGACTAAAATCTTTATTTTATGTATAGGCACGGCCACCATTCAATTTGACCGAATATTTATCACCGCCTCCACGTCCTCCTCCTTTGCGGTCTACATTTCAACTCCTTTGTCTTTCTCGTTCAGATTCTGGCACCACACTCCAACATCCTTCCCTCTTGCGCTCTGGCACCCGACTCCACGTCCATCTCCTTTGATGTCTCCTGTCCAACTAACCTTTATCTCCTTCCATCTCTCCAGAATATTCCCTTTTTTTCACAGTTTTTTTTTAGTTTCCACGTTCGCCAAACAAACACCAACTGTTGGCTTTCTCACGCTCCGAGATCCACTCAATACAATTAAAATAAACATTTCCTTTTAATATAATTGGATGTCCACAAAACTTCTGTCATTATGCCTTTAGGGTTCCGTCCCGATGTCTGTCAAAACCATTAGCTCTAAGAGCCGCTAAACGTCCAATTATAGTCCTCCCATTCTCTAAGAGCCGCTTATCCATGATTTTATTATTATCTTTTTTTATATACAAACCACTCAAGAATCCCCAGTCTGAGTAGTTGGTAAACAATAAGAACAAAATTTATGTCCTTCTTAAATGGGTATTACAATATATATACATATATATATATATATATATATATATATATATATATATATATTAGAAACCAGAGATTAACACAAACGCTAATATTTGCAATGAAATGTCCAAATTAATGTGCTGTATTTTGTGTGACTCCTTTAATGCCGTTTAAATTTCCTTCACAAGTCTAATTAACTTAACTATTTGAGCTTCAAAACTTGCCAAGGACTTCCCCCCCCCCTTTGCCAATTAAGTCTGCTTAATTGCACACCAAAGATACCAAATTATAAACAATTTAATAAACTAATATCGCAGTAATAATGGAACGTAAAACAGCCAATTAAACGTGATTCACTAGGCGAAGGTAAAGGAATTTATGACGATGCTGTTACAAAATGGTAAACATGAATCTCAATAATAAATATTATAAGCAACTACTGCCCAAACTAAAAACAGGGTGTTAAATATATATAATATATTTTCAATTATACGCATTTATGGAATCAGTTGGAAGTGTGAGAATAAAAAAAAATACGTACGGTACAAATAAAGTCAAGCACTATTCTCTGTTAAGTAGTTATGTTATTATTTTTAAGAAATATTCTCTTAAATTGTAAAGAATATGTAACTAATACGACGAAAGCTTTGGTGATAACTGGAAAACAGCAAGATAATATAAATTATTTCTACATAGTTTCATCATATTGTAAATTGAGGCGTCATACAGTTTATGAATACAAGTAAAATTGTACATGTTTAGTTTGAAATCTCCTATGAAAAAAAGCATATAATGGTCATATTTTGGGGAAAATAACTGATATAAAAATATTTCGACACTTTAGGTTATTATTTTATTGTCTTATAAGTAAGTTTACATTTATATCACGGCCATATCATGATTTAAATGATAAAAAAAAATCCAAAAAATATTATAATCCTTATGGGTGCTTTTTCTCTTTTTCTCAAACTTCTTTGTCGCTATTAATGTTGTGGAGTTGTCCTGGATTCTCTCTTTCAACTTCCTGCAGTAATCAAATATCTTGCTAATATTTTTCTCAAGTTTGACTTAATTTCACTACATAACTCTTCAGTCAAGTACAAACAGGTACCGAAACGTTGAATTTAATCATAATCAAATATAATTTCCAAAACATTATATACGCATGAGTTGTTAATAAGTGGCCAAGATTTTCGATTGCTCTCTGCTACTAAATATATCAAGAATAATTAATTTCAGAAGGGAAAAAAAATCGTTTAAATAATTCCCTGCATTTTTACGACCAAGGGTCTGGCTTTACCATGCTAATTTACTTAATCCCGCTTCTTAAAATAAATAAAAATAGAAGAAATGTGAGTCACGTTCCGTATTGACTAAAAAGACTTGCCACGGTTTTTATTCGCAGCTAAGCGCATGTTTACCCAGACATTAAACATAATTACCAAATGCGATTAGTCTACCAGTTAATAACCGTTTAGGGTCAACTTTTGTGAAAGGGAAAACTCCTGCACGTGCAAAGAGAATTGAAAACTGGTCGTTGTTTCAAACGGAAGGAGGCAATTAAAGGAACTGCCCCTTTTACAGTTGAGGAAAGTCCCTGAGCCGCGAGTACCGTTATGTGTAAGTGACTGTAACAAAAGAGAAAAGTGCCTTCATAATAAACACATCGTCGACCTTGAGCTCTTCATTAAGAAACTCAGGCTGGACATGTTTATTAGCGTCCTCCTCGCCTCACATTGGTGAAGGAAGCGGTAACTTATCCTGCCAAAAGGAGAAAATAAACCCAACGTCGTTCATTGTTCGCATGTGATTGAAGAAAGCATTTGAGAACCGTCGTCATCTTGTTAACGTCGAGCTTATAATTCCCAACAGAAGTCATCAGGTCCGCTGATGTCGAGGATCATCCAGTCGCCCTTCTGACGTTGCTTCTCATTATTGTACCGCTATTTATGAATTATTATGTACAAGAGGAATCCAACTGACGTAATAACTATGTGGGTCACCAAATATTTACTATGAATATGTAATCGGGGAGTTTAATCGAAAATCTTGGCCACTTATTAACAACTCATGCGTATATAATGTTTTGGAAATTATATTTGATTATGATTAAATCCAACGTTTCGGTACCTGTTTGTACTTGAATGAAGAGTTATGTTGTAAAATTAAGTCAAACTTGAGATAAATATTAGCAAGATATTCGATTACTGCAGGAAGTTGAAAGAGAGAATCCAGGACAACTCCACAACATTAATAGCGACAAAGAAGTTTGAGAAAAAGAGAAAAAGCACCCTTAAGGACTTTTAATATTTTTTGGCAATTTTTTTTATCATTTAAATGAAGACTGATATTTCTTATCAGTCACCAATAAACAATTTATTGAAGGAACTTTCGGCCAGCATCCATCTTCATCTTCAGAAAAAAAATTATAAAAAATATTGTTTAAGGCCAGCTTCTTCAATAAATTGTTTGAAGAGATCCAAAATTCTAATTATTGCTGACTGATAAAAAAGTGTAGTTATTAATCATTTAAAAAAATTCTTTTTTAAATATTTTTCCAGTGATAGAATGAACTTTCCGGTGACGGAATATTCCGCGGTTGGTGATCATTTGGCAGGCGAGCGACTTTCTCCGTTCGCAAAAAAAAAAGAACAATTAACCAATTCTCGAAAATATATTTTATTTAGTGGTTACAGGATCTCTATAATAAGACAGCTTTTTAGATTATTTATCTCCCAGTCTTCTGCAAAACCGTAGTTGGACAAGTCTGCGACATTGATTTGAAATTTCACAACTCAGGATATTTACTGTCTGAAAAGTCGATTTCTTTCACTCGTTTCTCTACTATTCCACTTCCTTTCTTCACTTTTATTTTCTTGTTATTAAAAAAATTTTCCTCTCCAAACGAGACAACTCGAGCTGCATTTCATTCTGTCAATTTCGTATGGGTTTTCTCAACCTCAGTTAACCGTTAATTATAATTCTCAATAATTGAACGGCGTTGAGCAATTTTATGTGTAATCATAATTGAAGATTAATGCAATTGTTAAAATTTCACGATATGCAAATTATTGCGATGTTTGTAATCAGATAATGTATTATTTTAGATTATCAAAATATGTAATGATCAATTAAATATTCCTACCTTTATTTAATTCTGTTTTCCTCGGACTCATTTTTAAGTTCCGGGAGACAAAAGGTTTCCGTGGCTAACTCCGTCAGATGAAATGTCATCGTGGAAACGTCGTGCTTAACTCGGTCGGTATCTTCTATCAAGTCTACGTTCGTTAAATATAACCACTTAGAAACTCCGCACCAGTGGTGTACGTGGACTCCTCTCTTCAAAATCTCCCTATGCACGGTTGATTGAACTGAGATCCAGAAACCTTCAAACCACCGGACAAAGCTTGATTGACCGTCGGAATTTTGTTTAATAACGAGGAGTTTAATGGAGTCGAGTGTCTGCAGTTCTGGGCGGAATCGTAACGATTGGACAACCAAATTGACGGAGAGCGACGGCAAATATGAAGCAAGAAAATAGTGACGTAGACGGAGATGGGAAGATCTGTCAAGGCACGGTCAAGAGTGGATGTGCGAAATTGTTAGCGTTGGAAGTTGTCCGCGTATATTACAGCGTTTATTTAAGTTATAGAGTACATACTTACACATACTGGTCATCGATTTATATTTAGTTTACCTTAGTTCATTAATCAGCTCTGCGTCTAACCATGGCAGAATATGGAGTTTAATTTATTTATTCTGTTAATTAAATTGTGTATGTTCGTAAATCATTTTATGATATTGTAATGAATTGATACCGTTTAAAATCAAATATGTCATTACAGTTTATTAAGCCACATTAAATATTCCAATCTGTTTAGAAAAAACATATCCCACGTCGTTATTAATCATATAAACTAGTCGGCTCCGTAGTTGCTCCTTTCTTTTTCACACTTCATCATAGTTATAAATTCAAGGCGATGACGCCGCAGCAAATCAAATGCTTCCCTTCTGCGGATGTCCTAATACGACAGCAATTATTGGTCTAAGGCTCCCGTCCATTGATGATTGATTTTCGCGACGCTGAAGAGGCTGCCTCATTACTATTCCACTGTCCCTTTCCGTCCGTGACCCTAAATCTCAGTTATTTCAATATTTGCTAATGCATGGAGCGGCGATGTTGGTTGTATATGGGATCCGCAAGGTCGACAGCCATTACTCATCCTCGGAGCTGTCTCTGTAACGCCACACAAAAAATTACAACTAGAGTGGCTGTTTAGAATAGCAAAAATAAAAAAATTCTTCCCGTTTTGTAGTTATAAATGGTCGTAAAGATCCTCTTAATATCTCTGACCGTCATAACGTTGTTTACAAAATTAATTGTAAAAATTCTGCTTCACGTTATATGGGCCGAACTGAACGATCCTTATAAAGTCTCAGTTGGGAGAATTCATCAATTTCTGGTGTTGTAACACAAACTCAACTAGTTTATGGGAAAAAAATACGAATGCAACCTTGGCTTGGGTCATTTGTGAGGTAATTAGCGGAGTAACGCATTTATGAAGCAATCAACAGTAAACGATTTAAAACAGTCATAATTTTATTATCTGCTACTGTCGGCGCTTTTATTAAACAGTTATTGCTTTCAATTTTGAATTGTATTCAATTTGGATTCCTCCATCTCATAGTGATACATTCCTCAAGGATAATTCTTCCGCGTCCTGATTATCAAATCGTCATTACTTAGAGTAGGCTTTTCCGAGGCTGACATTAAATTTATTCCCGCTTGTGGCGTCAAAAGAGTGACGAAAATATTCAAGATCTCAAGAATCCGGTACAAAACGTAATTGCACGTACTCGTTAAACTTAAACATCCATCAGCAATTATACTAGAAAAATGAATCTCTTGATTAGTTTGGTTAATGGTTCCTAAAGATGTACCACATAATTGTAAACCTTACTGATCGAAGAAAAGGAAATGAGTGGTTGTGCTACTGCCCATAAATAAATTTAGGGAGATTTTTATGAAAACTTTAAGATATATTCGTCGAATGAACCAATTTCAGGGTCAATGAGTTCAGCACAATTTAGTTGCGTTACATAAAAATAACGCAAAACCTACATAGATTTGAGTCAAATCGGGGGTTATGGATAAATGACATCTCGGGCAACGCCGTGCACCCAGATATATAAATAACAATCTTTCACTGAGATGCAGCGACATTTTTCCCCCGTAGTGGCAGGTCAAGTGTTACGTGAATGGTCAGAACAATGAAGACGACAATCGTCCAATGACAATCACGAGAGATTAATGGCGGATTTGAGAGTCAAGTCAGGATTGGCGCTAAAAAAAATTAATAATATCATAAAATAAAAAATTGAGTTTATTTTCCTGGTTGGCTGAATTAAACTGAAACATGAAGGGAAAATTAGCCTGAACTCAACGGCTAAGGGAAATTTACTTTACGAAAATCTGTAATATATTAAATTTACTCGTACAACATTTTACGCTACTCCAATAATATATATATATATATATATATATATATATATATATATATATATTATGATATACTTCTGATCAACCTTTCACACCTTGAGGTTAGAGCATAAGAAAATACAAAGCCACGTTCTGATGCGATCGTGAAACATAATTAGATATTTAGTTCTTATGATCATTACATGACGCGTATACGTTCATTAGTTAAGGAACAACGCAGGATCGTTTTTAAAAAAATTATATGCTGCTTCAAAACACACAGGAAAAAACATGTCTTCTCCGCGTGATTGGCTGATCTGATTGCTTCATGAAGTCACTGGAAAACGTGAATCACAACAGGATTTCTTTACAAGTAACGTAATTAAGGATTTCCGTAGCCGGGTTGAAGCTTCGGGTATGAATCACACTTACGTAAGACAAACAAGATTATCAAAATTCGCACGTAGCAACTGGAAGAGATTTGTAAAAAAAAGATTTGATTAACTTTGACTCGTTCTCCACCTTTCAAACTATTTTATTACATGTACGCACAACAGAAGATTTATGTAATCGTTAATTTAACAAACTATTTTTTTTCTTACGGAAGAGGGAAAATTTTGGGAATTGTTCAAAAAGTCGTATAAAACAGATGTAGCTTATTCCATAGTATTTGTTTAATCGTCCATACAGGCCATTATCTTCTCTCCAAAAAAAAAACAGTTCTCCTTATTCGCTTCTTCCTAAAAAGAGTTCTCCCTGTTCGCTTCTCCCTAAAAACTGTTCTCCCTGTTCGCTTCTCCCTAAAAACACAGTTCTCCTTATTCGCTTCTCCCTAAAAACAGTTCCCCTTATTCGCTTCTCCCTAAAAACAGTTCTCCCTGTTCGCTTCGCCCTAAAAACAGTTCTCCTTTTTCGCTTCTCTCTAAAAACAGTTCTCCCTGTTCGCTTCTCCCTAAAAACAGTTCCCCTTATTCGCTTCTCCCTAAAAACAGTTCTCCCTGTTCGCTTCGCCCTAAAAACAGTTCTCCTTTTTCGCTTCTCTCTAAAAACAGTTCTCCCTGTTCGCTTCTCCCTAAAAACAGTTCTCCCTGTTCGCTTCTTCCTAAAAACTGTTCTCCCTGTTCGCTTCTCTCTAAAAACACTGTTCTCCCTGTTCGCTTCTCCCTAAAAACAGTTCTCCCTGTTCGCTTCTCCCTAAAAACTGTTCTCCCTGTTCGCTTCTCCCTAAAAACTGTTCTCCCTGTTCGCTTCTCCCTAAAAACACTGTTCTCCCTATTCGCTTCTCCCTAAAAACAGTTCTCCCTGTTCGCTTCTCCCTAAAAACAGTTCTCCCTGTTCGCTTCTTCCTAAAAACTGTTCTCCCTGTTCGCTTCTCTCTAAAAACACAGTTCTTCTTATTCGCTTCTCCCTAAAAACACAGTTCTCCTTATTCGCTTCTCCCTAAAAACTGTTCTCCCTGTTCGCTTCTCCCTAAAAACTGTTCTCCCTGTTCGCTTCTCCCTAAAAACAGTTCTCCCTGTTCGTTTCTCCCTAAAAACAGTTCTCCCTGTTAAAGCTGGAACCAACTAGTTGTTCTTTGTTCCTAGTCAATGACTGGAATTTTCTTCTTATGGCGCCTGAAACTCCTTGTCTCCGCTGAAACCAAATGAACCCCCCCCCCCGGTTCCACCGATTTAGTATCCATATCTGACTGTGACCAATCTTGGAATAATTGTGTTGCCAATTTCTCGTTCTGTAAAGGCTCGGAATCGTCGTCACTATGTTACACTATGTTATTATTATTCGAGCATGGTATATTTGAAGTGTTTCAATATTTTACTATGACATAGATTTTTCACGTATTCGATTGCTAATATATTCTATCATTTTAATTGTAATCATTTGATTCTGTTCTGCTTTGATGTTTTCGCCGTAGCGAGCGCTGTACGTTGAGTATGACCTCAGCAACACTTCCTTGCAGGGACGTAATTTGAATTTGAGAGAATACTTTCACTTACTTGTCTGCCTTTACTACAGTTGTGATTCGGCACAAAAGATTTTAATCTCCGGTATGACACAGCTACTATTTCACGCTCAGTTTACCTTCAACAGGTCCCTAAATGCCAGGAGACGCACCACTCGGGTTACATTTCAAGACAAAGCACTAAACTTTTTTTAAAAAAAGAAAAAATACTGTTGAGGAACAGTTTATGAAGGGAATCCACGCATTGTAGTGTAATTGGCACGTTACCTTTGCAGTAAGTAAAGAATAAATTAACCCCCCCTCCCCTCACGTTTTTTAACGGCAATTTGTATATAAAAAATCTTAATAATTTTTTCCCAAATTTATTAATTAATTTAATGTGTATAAAGAACATTTTTACAGAGCTGACAGTAGAGTTGTAAATTAAAACGTACTGATCTTGTCGAGACGCAGCTAAAATTAGTGGGGGTGCCTTTGTTTTAAAATTCTGTTAAAGGAAACAAACATTTATAAAAAGAATATTTGTACAAAAAATTGATAAAATCGTAAAAGAACAAAATCAAAAATGTTATACTTACTTAGATAAACTGGGGAGGTGGCTGCTTTTTAAAATAAATTATTACAAATGAAGCTTAATCTTTTCATTTTAAAATGAAAGCCTTTCTCCTTGTTGTTTTCTTGTGCGAAAAAATGTGAATCACAACAGGGTCGGCACTGCGGGAACGACAGTGCTCCCACACCCCCACCCCCAACCACACCCTCGCCCGGCGCCTTCCTATGTTCGCATGCGCACACTTCACTGCTCGCACTGTGAATTCACTCAGTTCCATACTCTGTTTTTTTTTGTATCTTTATCATAAGCTGAGGAGGCGGCTACTGACATTAAGCAAAATTATTTTATATTGTACAAGTATAAAGAAGAAAGGACTTATTAGGTTACTGATAATTTCAAGTGGAAACTGGGATGATACAGTTTTTATCTATCCCCATAAATTAATTAAATATGAACAACAATCAGTAAGAATAAATGTGTACACGAAATTAATTAGAAGATACATTAAAAAGTTAATAAAGTTCAATTTAAAACAAAAATTTTAGTAAACACGAGCAATGTTTCGTCACCATATTTAGGACCTCTTCAGGTATTATTATATGTAGTAAAAAACACGTTCAAATTTACTCCAAATATCTTAAAATTCGTGAATGAAAAATGTGTAAGTTACAACTATGTTTGAAAACACTTACACCTAATTCACTTAAAACCAGTTTCTTTACTTGAATTCAAACCTCGTAATTTTATAAATAAACGGGCTTGTGTCAAAAAATTCTTTAAATTAACAAAAATTAAATATTCCGACCTTTCGTTCCCTTTTAGGACCTCTTTAAATTTAATAATTTTGTATATAAATCGTGTAAAATATTTAGAGAAAATGTTTTGCTGCCTTGCCTGCTGCAACCGAGGTCCTAAAATATGACGAAACGTCGGTATATTTTAGTTTATTTTCTTAATAAACATAATTTTCGGTCTCAAGCCCGTTTATTTATTTTGATTATAAGTGTCTGATATTTTATTCTTCATTATTTAATATATGGTTTTCAAACTAATCACAATACAAATTCAATGTATGGTAAAATACAATAAAAAATTAATTTCAGATAGAAATTAAGTTCTGACGTTAAAAGTAATTCATAAAATGAGTCATAGTTATCTGAAAACACAAAATTATACATCAGTTCACAAATAATCTGTTATTTCCCAACAATTATTAAAGGAAGTCAGAGTGACCCTCACCTTTAAGGCTGTTATAATTCCCTCGAACTCAGGAGAACACCGACACCTTATCAATTACATTACTTGTGGACCGATGTAGATATAATTTTGTTTTTTCAGATGAATATAGTTCATCCTGTTATCAATGGTTTTAATGTAAAAACAATAATTCCTATGATGAATTAATTTTTTTAGACTGTTGAAGAGTGGTTTGTATCCTACATTGAACCTTTATTTATAAAAAAGTATAAGTTAACTAAAAAATTTCTGTTGTAGCTATTTTTGAAGTGATTTTTTTTTAAAAAAAATATAATCTATATAATAAAAAAGGACGTATGTTTGTATGTATGTATTTACGCTAATCTCTCTATAGATTTAAGCGCGTGGACAGATTGGAACAAAAATTAGTACACATTCTTCAAAACTCGAGAAACGGTACAGTATGTGTAACACCTAGCATAAAGGTGGAAAGAATTATAATTTAAAAAATGTGATTACATATTAAATTAATGCGCGCCAGGATACCGTGACGTCAGAATGTATTTTTAAGTTGTTCGCTAAACGGTAGACACAGAGGGAGACAAAAAAAACATTCAGTTGATCAATCAGACAATTGTTTACCCTGGGTTTTGAGTTTGAGCATTGAGGCTAAGAAGGCGGCAAGTCATCTGCTCCCGGGAAGTGCAAAATAAGGTTCGTTGTTTGGAGGAGCAAAAACAAGGAACACGATCCTGCTTGAATTGCAGCTGAGCTAATCTTTGTTTGAAGGTTTTTGGTTCCTCAAACACGAAGCAGCTTTTAGGAACGATTTCGGATCAAGGCCGGTCCCACCATTATCTTTTTATCCCGAAAGCTAGTTCACGAAACAAAAGTGGTATTGTGGTATTATTTGGGCTGTGATTGCCAGCCTGTGGGTCCCATAACGAGCTCCAAGGATAAATTCCTGCGTTTCGTCACGCGGGATTACGACAAGTATTACGAAGAGCGTGTGGTCACTGGCCCGATGACTAAACTGCATTTTGAAGGGCAGTCTTCCTTTTACCAGCTGAAGACGTCCTCACCGAAGGCTGAGCTTTCAATGCGTACATCTCAGATGAAACGTCCAAAAATATCATATTGGTAATAGATGTTGTTACATTGAAGTTGACACTTCTCTCTGGGCAGAAGCCGCTCTAAAAATGGAGGTGGCCGGAGAAGAGACTACCGACGCAAGACAATGGTGAAGGGAAGGCTCCGGGTTCAAGGCCCGTGACGTCTGCCTGTGTAACCGCATGCAGACAGGCGTTGCGTGTCACGCCCTAGCGACATCCGCGTATCAAAACTCTCCTAGCTTAAACGCTATGTCTGAATATTCCTTCTTCAACACACATGACGGATGTTCTCCGTGTCAAATCACATCAAACCAGGCACGCGCCGCCGTCAATTATACTCAGGACGTGACAGGAATGGCACAAACGATACCTATTGATCTTCATCGACGGGCGAATAAATTCAATTGTATAGGAAGTATTGAAAAAAAAGATTACATTTACAAATGAAATGCTGTGGAAAAAATTAATAGGAGAGAAATTTTCAAATAAGTTCTCTGACCTGTCATGAAACAGAATAATTGTAAGTGTGGCAGGCTTCCTTAAATCGAGAGGCGGTGTCGCTGCATTAGTCAGGAAGGAGCACATCGGATTTTCAGAGGCCTAAGCCCCCCCTTGCTTTGGACAGAGAACTCTTATAATGTGTATATATATATGTATCCATGTGTGTACGTATTAATATTAAATCACTTAAGGAAATTGTGACAAGGTCCAATTAAAAAACACATTTAGATAGAAAAGAGAGGCAGTGATGCTGACTTACCTGAAATCAATAGTCCAGTCTGGCAAAGGTGAGGGAATTCCACAAATTTTCGAGGGCCTGAGTCCCTTCGACAGGAGAGAAAATGCCGGCCGACACACAGTTCAGACCTTAAGGAAAATGTGAAGAGGTCAAATGAAATAAAACATTTGGATAGTTAAAAGATATAGCGTAGCCAACTAACTTGAAATAAGCAGTTGGTTCAGTTGGGCTGAGCAGAAAACAAAATTTTAAAGCACCTAAGCCTCCTGTCAGGAAAGGTCTGAAATGTGCTGGCCGAGCAGAAACGCAGTTTAGACCTTCTTTCCTGACAAAGGGAGCCGCTCAGGTGCTGGAAAATGTGTTTTCTGCTCAGCCCAACTCAACCAACGCTGCCTCTCTTTTCCATCCAAATGTGTCATATAATACTGAATGATGAATGTAAGAAATAAAATGACATTTTTCAATAAGTAAATATGTTTTATTTTCATACTGCCTAGGAACAAACAGGCTAATAATGAAAACAAGCAATGTGTTTAAATTAATGTATCTATATTTCACAAGGAAGTTTTGGTATCTTATCACAATTTATTAATCAAGTATGTCTCCAAGCTGTAGACATTTTCTCAAATATATTTTTAAAAAATATACAGCTCTATTTATTACAAACTAAGGCAGTGTCAATGTTTTGACTTACTAATCTGTATTAAATTTAAATGTTTTCAATATAATCAAAGTTCAAGAAAATGGATCCTTATGTATTAAGACAATTCACAATTAAGTTTTAACTCATCAATTTAATGTTATCAATAGATAAAAATATATATTGTAATCAGTCTAGACACAAGCTCTGCTAGTTCACTTCAAATAAATCACCAAAGGAATGTACTTTCAGTTAACATCAAACCCTGGATTAAAAATTACCTTCGCATCCAATTTTATTAAAGCAAATCTCACAGATTTTCCCAATTTATTTTTCAAGAAACAATTTATTTTTGAGTATTATCAAGCTCTTTACTATCAAAAAAATAAATAATTACAGGGGTGTTCAAATCAATTAAGATAAGAAATTATCAGATACAATCATTTTCAGAATTTAATAGAGCTATGTGATGTACAACAGAATCTCTAGGCCATACAAAATGTTTCACAGGTATCAATTATCTTTTGAACAGTATAAAATGAGGTAAGCGTTTTCATTAGGCACATACAAATATGTTATAGAACCATCGAAGAAATATGCAAATGTTATGTATTCATTTTACAAACAACAATATTTAGGCACTTGATCAGTAAAAATTAAATCTTGCAGATTCATATGAAGTTCTCATTGCTTTGAAAATAAAATTAAAGTAATGGATATTTCTGTACTGCAGATCAAAAGTGCAATTTTTAGGTAAATAACATTTTCCTTCACTGAAACACACTTTAGACATAAAAAAACTATATTTCATTTTTAAGAGAGAATAACCAACAATTAATATAGGAAAATAATGACTCAGATTAAAGCTTCATTCATTTCTGCATTTTAATGCTAATTAATGAAAAGCTGATTTATAATTTAAGTACATGTGCTCGAGAAATTTATTTTAAGTATGTAAACAAATAAGTACTAATACAATAAAAGGCTGACATAGTAAAGACAATCAGCATACAAATTAAACAAAACAGGACAACTTTGATACATGAAATGCTGCACTGTGTAGCTGTATTTAAATAATAACCAAGTAAATAAGTACAAATTTAAAAAATAATACTGAACTCAAAAAAAGTTTTTCTATGAAATGTAACCTCAGTATTTAGTGTAAGTTGATATATGTATGTCATAACATTTTAATGTGATATTGAACATTGATTAAACACCAGTAAAATATGTAACAATATAAAAGTAACTCCAAAATAATTTTATAATAGCACTAGTACTACATTATTCATATAATAATGTTTTCTTACACCTCTTTAACCTTCAAATAAATTCCAATAGTGTAGTAGAATAATTAAAAAAATGTTTCCAAATATATCAATTCAAGAAACAGCAAATTTTCTACTGTTCTTCACTTCCTAGATGAAACTGCAAAACATTTCTCTCTCTTCTAATACAAAGGAACAAAGTCTCAATAGGCATTTAGAATTATTAACGTGTTTTTTTTATATTATTTATTATTCTACATAAGTAAAGAAATATCTTTGGTAACCATGTTGATGTATTCTCTCTTATTACTTACAAGCTAATCAATAAAATTGATTAATTAACCACGTGTAAATATGTACTACGTACAGAAAGTAATATTTTATATAAAATCTTAAAATTGTAACATTCTAGTAGTATAATAAATGTATAAAAACAATTGACAAGAATGGCAAGCTTTACTGCATTTTGTTAGCAGTATAAGTATAGCTCGAGAGGTTTAAGTTGTCATGTCCACCAAAGATGCAGTTGTCCTCTCCCCTTAGGATGTAGTGGGGGTAACAAAGAGCTCAGTTTAACACGATTCTTTGTTGCGACAAACAAATATATTGTACTCAGTGAACGTAAATTTAATCTTTATTTATGTTATGAAAATTTTTGTAAGTACTATTATTACTATTATTGAACTTCATTAGTTTTCAGGATGCAAAGTGAAACTATTAAACAAAAATTAGGAGGCAGTAAAATTATCCACAGCCAAAGTAGGTAAATTATTTCTAATGTATACAAATTCATGAGAAGGGAATGTGATAGCGAGAATCCGATAAAACTTAAAGAGTATCCAAGCTCGTGTTGCGGAGGCAACAGGAATATCTATCAGAAGCTTGCAGCGGATTTTAAATGCAGAAAATGAGTGTCAGAGTAGAGGGACCACTTCTTCAACTCCACGAAAGGTACGGTGTAGGAAAAAAAAACAATTCTGAAGTGACGATTTTGATAAATGCGTCATTTGCCGAACAGTAAATGACTTTCATTTAACTAAAAAGGAGCGACTGACAATTAAGTCCGTATTAAATGTTCTTAAGGGAAAAATTGGTCTTCAAGGTAGCTCTTGGACTCTTCGTATAATGTTACGAAACCTTGGATTCCGATGGAAGAAATCGGGTACTAATAGGAAGTTACTGATAGAGAAAAATGAGATTCGGGAAATGAGATTAAACTATCTCCAAAGTCTACAGCAATATAAAGTGAAGGAAGACTTATTGTATTCACGGATGAAACATACGTTCATTCTTCACACTCCAAAAATAAGGCCTGGAGTGATGATAGCAGCAGTGGTATCAAAACTCCTATTTCCAAAGGACAACTGATAATAGTTCATGCTCGCAGCGAAAATGGAATTATCCCTAACGCGTTGCTAACTTTTAAATCACGATCAAAAACAGGTGATTATCATGACGACGACATGAAATATTCAAATTATAAGAAATGGGTTCGACAACGGCTTCTCCCAAATCTTCCTCCAAATTCAGTAATGGCTATCAATAATGCACCATATCACAATGTCCAGATTAATTGAGCTCCAAATTCGAATTCAAGAAAAGAGTTTATGACGAGATAGCTGACAGAAAATGGTATAACTTTTACAAACAGTATGTTGAAACCAGAACTTTATTCACTTATTAAAATCCACAAACCAACTCTTAATACGTTCAATATCGACTGTGTTTTTTCCAAGCACGGACATTCCATCTTGTGATTGCCCCCTTATCACCCATCCTATCATCTAAATCCTATTGAATTGATATTGGGTACAATAAAAAACAACATCATGAATAAAAATGTTACTTTCAAAATAGACTCAGTCACCAAATTAGTTGAAGAGACGTGTGCATCCATAACCAGGAAAGACTGGCGTTCTTGATGTGAACACGTCAAGAGAATTGAATTAGAATATTTAGAAATGGAACCGGGCAACGACCTCATGACGGAACAGGTTACAATTGGCGTAAATGACACAGATAGTGAGGATACTACGGGTGAAAAGTCAGACACTACAGAAGAATAAACCGATGATCTGGAAGGGATACAACCATTGTAGCTACCAGTAAGAAATTCGTATAATTTCTTTATTTCTATATTTTTTGGTGATATTATTTGGCGATTCCCTTTCCTATAGTCTTAACATTAGTACAGACGTAAAGTACGTTATAATTGAATAGGTGATTGAAATACTTAATTGTGCTAATCTGGTTTTGAAATTTGTTGACAATGGTATTGAAATGAAGAAGTATTGGGTGTTCCGTTGCCTACAGTAGGAAAAAGGGCTACTAAACGGAAGAGTCTAACACTCGGTAATTCAGCCTTCTTTACAGTCTGCTATCCAGGCCTTCGCAACTGACAAAAGACTTTGAAACTTGTTAAATTTATAGTGTTCGGGGGTGAGAGTGACAGGCTTTGTTAACTCAGTTTCTGGGGCATTTCAAGTTTTTGTCGGAACAAATTGGAGATTTAGAAAGGTCCGAAACGTTAACTCTACAGCCTTGATGGTTGGCGTCTTTAAATTTCGTTTTAAATAAATTAGGTCCTAAATCACCTATACCAAATTTATTAAAATTTAATCAATGATTTTGTGAATTTAACTACATTTGAAGTCAGTTTATTGGATCCGTATATAACATAAACACTCGCCTGCCAATAATTAACAATCTACTTGGACTAATTGTGTGAACAATGCGACCGTCCTGTAATGTGTCGATTATGGTTTCTCCTTTGTTATTGTATTGCTCTGAGTAAAGCTAAGAAATCAAATAATTGTTCCAAAACGTCACAAAAATTTGTTTGGTTTTGGAAATATAGAGGAGCAATCGCGTGGATCTGTTGCATGAAAAAATAGAAAAAAATATATATTTCTTATCAAAGATTTAATCCAACATTATACGAACAGTAAAGAAATGGCAACCTAAATTCAAACAGAATTTTTTACTCTTACAATTTTGCAACCTACTCCTTCCATTTCATATCTTCAATCACTTATTAACCTGCTATGCACAATATTTCATTTGCACATTATAGAAAATGAAATACTCTAATAATATCTTTGCAAGCTTCATTCCACCACTGTGAAATAACTTTAATTCTTAAGTTTCAGGATAATCTGTAAAATTTAAGAGCTGATAAGTACAGGGTGCCTGTTTATCCCGTTCGTAATGACACAATGAATGTTTTAAAAAATGGTAGTAGCATCTCCCTGACAACTTCCCAAAGATAAGTTCTCTACTGACCAAACTCCCCTCCCATCACCTCATTTCCCCTACTTCGCGCAGGTCATACGCCAGACTAAACCTCTCGAACTATAAATGCTGTTCAAAGAACTGGCATCAAGTATAGAATATATGAAAATAACATAATGAACTTCACAATATTTTTAAGTACAGAGAAGAATAAATTCTGTACAATTTAAGTATCTATTTCTACATAATGAGATAATGTTGTACTTTTCAGGCCTTATCCAGATCTCTACAAAAATGTATACAGATGTACTTGCAAATAAAGGCATTGCAGGTCAACTGCAATATATTTCAGGAAGCAATAATTACAGCTATAACCTTTACTAACTACATTTATCATAATATACTATGGTCCTGAAGAGTAGATATTCCCATAGCTAGCATCATTTGTCGGAACAAAGAATCTTCTCTGTTCATGAGATTCATGGGAGAATCAAATTCAACAACCTGAAATACAAAAGAAGTACATAACAATCTATTTAGCTCAAAACCAATGGGCAAATATATATATATATATATATATATATATATATATATATATATATATATATATATATATATATATACAATATTAGGAGAATCCATTTAAGGAATTAATTCACATTCAAACTTGGATAGTGAGAAAGGATAGAAATAAATAGGAGAAATAGGAGGATTGTGCTTTATTTGAATTCATATGCTCGGGCGAAGAATTACGCACATAGAAAAGCATATGTTCAAAGCAGAGAGAAGGATGGAAGAAGAAGGAAAGACTGAAAATATTTGACCCAGGCGGGACTTGAACCCACGTATTCTGCTTAGTACACAGACGCCTTAACCATCTCGGCCACCGGGTCAAGTTCCCGACCAGGCAAATATAGACAGTCTTATTGTGGACAATTAATAGTTTTAGTGGAGGAATGGGTAGAGTAGAGGGAATGAAGTATTAGGAGCTTCCATTAAGGAATAAATACAATATTAGGAGAATCCATTTAAGGAATTAATTCACATTCAAACTTGGATAGTGAGAAAGGATAGAAATAAATAGGAGAAATAGGAGGATTGCGCTTTATTTGAATTCATATGCTCGGGCGAAGAATTACGCACATAGAAAAGCATATGTTCAAAGCAGAGAGAAGGATGGAAGAAGAAGGAAAGACTGAAAATATTTGACCCAGGCGGGACTTGAACCCACGTATTCTGCTTAGTACACAGACGCCTTAACCATCTCGGCCACCGGGTCAAGTTCCCGACCAGGCAAATATAGACAGTCTTATTGTGGACAATTAATAGTTTTAGTGGAGGAATGGGTAGAGTAGAGGGAATGAAGTATTAGGAGCTTCCATTAAGGAATAAATACAATATTAGGAGAATCCATTTAAGGAATTAATTCACATTCAAACTTGGATAGTGAGAAAGGATAGAAATAAATAGGAGAAATAGGAGGATTGCGCTTTATTTGAATTCATATGCTCGGGCGAAGAATTACGCACATAGAAAAGCATATGTTCAAAGCAGAGAGAAGGATGGAAGAAGAAGGAAAGACTGAAAATATTTGACCCAGGCGGGACTTGAACCCACGTATTCTGCTTAGTACACAGACGCCTTAACCATCTCGGCCACATATATATATATATTGGTGTGGAAAGGATAGAGAGATAGGTTGTGGCTTACCTGAAAGTGAAGTGCGGTGTCACCATGAGGTACTGAAGGTTGTTTTTCAAATTTTCAGAGGCTCTCAGCCTCCTTCTTCAGGAAGGAGTGTTACACCATTCCATGCACCAGCCAGCTGCAGACTAGTGTAACACTCCTTCCTGAAGTAGGTAGTCTATTGCCATTGCATGAACTTAGAAGCCTTTCAAAAATTCACATGACACACACAAATGTACAAAACAAGGAAAACCTTTAATAGATTAAAGATATGCTCCTGCCTCAATGAAAAACAACCTTGCAATATATGTGGCTAAATTATTCAATGCTTTCTGAAAGATTTTTGATTCATTCTATATAATGCACTACCAACAAAATGTCAATAAATAAATAAACCCAGCAAACAACCACAGGTATGCTCAGATTTCAGTACTTACTTTCCCAGAATCCATAACTAAAATGCGACTGTAAGCTGCCACTGTGTTAAGACGATGAGCTATAGTAAGTACTGTACAACTTGCAAAAGCATCTCGCACAGTTCGTTGAATGAGAAAGTCAGTTTCGACATCCACGGAAGCTGTAGCTTCATCCAGCAAAAGTATTTTGTTTTTCCGTAAGAGAGCCCTTGCCAAACAAACTAATTGCTTTTCTCCTACTGACAAATTTTCTCCGTCAGCTTCAACTGGACTCGATAGTTGTTTTTCCTCTCGGCTGATCTGAAAATTTAAAATGTGCCCATTTCAAATTTTGAAGACAATAGGTACATACAGAAAATAGTAATTAATATTTTAAGTATTCTTATGAGATACTAAAATTTAAAATATTAATACAAAATGCTGTATACATATAATATGGTAGGATGTCATTTAGATGTTAATGGCAATGAGCAACTTTAAGAACAAACCTTTTCTTTTAAATTTGCTTTCTCTAATGCTTCCCATATCTTTTCATCAGTATGTTCATTAAAGGGGTCCAAATTATATCGCATGGTCCCTTGAAACAGAACAGGGTCTTGTGGTATGATAGCAATTGCAGAACGCAAGTCACCGAGTCCTATCGTTGAAATATCCACTCCATCGATCAAAATATTTCCCCCAGCTAATTCAGTCAGTCGTAGCAAAGTAGTAATGAGTGATGACTTTCCTGAACATAAATAAAAAATTATATATTTTAACAAAAGCATGTTAATAATAATTTTGTTTATTGCAGCAATCAAAACGAATTTAGACTTGTGCATTATTCATCTAATTTAGATCAATTCTTCTAATTTTACTACTAAATTCAACATTGACCTAATGTTAAAGAATCACTGGAACATAAATTTTATGGTACTCATTTTTTAAGTGTATCTGAAAATCATTATAAGTTTCTTTAATTGGCACTGAATGCAATAGGCTTCACTCTAACATAAATGACATGCACGGCTTTACATATAGCACACTCTTAACAAATATTTCACACTAAAGCTATGTAATAAAAAATATGTTTCTGAGTGATGTCAGAAAATGAAAGAGAATATGAACCTGCTCCTGTGCGGCCCACTACACCAACTTTCTCGCCACCTTGGATTTCAGCAGTTACACCATGAAGGACAAGAGGTAGATCAGGACGATACCGCAGCTGAACATTATTCATTTGTACTTGACCTGACCATGGCCAGTTTGATGGAGGAGAACTGTCAGGCAATTTTGCTGGTGATTCTTCTGGCAGATCCTAAAAATTTTCATTGCAAAATCAATGTAATACATTTCCAAACTGGAAAAAAAGGCATAAATTGTAATTCCATTTTAAGCCAGCCTCCCTCTGATAATAAATAGAAAACAAATGCTTAATAAGACTTGGAAAAATAGAAAATGATTCTTTGATTTTTTAAAGGTATTTACAATATGTAAAAGTTTAATTATCTTACTTCTGTGTATTCCAAAATTCTTTCAACTGAGGTAAATCGAGCTTGCATCTCTGATTTCAACTGCATAACATAGGGCACAAATGTACTCACCTGTAAGTAATAAAAAGGAAGAATATTCTTTAGAAATAAATGATAATCAGCCCAGCCTGTCACATAAAATCATGAAATTTATTGCCAATTCAAATACTGTAATCCCAAGCTCTAAGTAACACCAGAAAGGAAAATTACCAGTTGTAGAATTCAATCTAAAATAACATTTAATAAACAACAATTATTCACATCATTTATTAATATTTCTGTAATATAAAATTTTATATTTTTTCTACTTTTATGAGATCAATAAATGAAAGACAATTTAATTCTACTTACACCAAAGACAC
Organism: Zhengitettix transpicula; assembly: GCA_037074705.1. Classification (NCBI taxonomy): domain Eukaryota; kingdom Metazoa; phylum Arthropoda; class Insecta; order Orthoptera; family Tetrigidae; genus Zhengitettix; species Zhengitettix transpicula. The sequence continues at coordinate 49,084,883 of CM073596.1, forward strand.
ATGAAAGTGCTAGTCCACCCTGAGCAGCAGTAATTGAATCTCGTAACAAAACAACTGCAAGACCTGTCAATGTGACCATACACACAGCAATCATATCCATTCGAAATGTGAACCATCGCACCGATGAGCGAAATATGTAATCTGAAGCCAATGTACGATTTAGCTTGATGCAAAACCTGAACAAGAAAATTTATTTAGACATCTGTTCCCATGTTATCTCCTTTTTTAATATTGTGTCAAGTTACAATATGAAAGAAGTCTAATACATTCATTACCTTTCAAGAAAAATTTTTTGACGGCCATAAGTTCGAATAACAGACAACCCAGACATTGAAGATGAAATATGATTCAAAACAGGTGATTTAAGGAGATTGTCTATTCTTTTGGTTTCCCTCAAACCAATATTCAACCAAAAATCCAGAAAAATAAACAATACTAAAAATGAAAATACATAATAGATCACATTATGAGAATCTGAATTAATAACAAAATAATTAGTTCAAAATTTCACACAATTTAAATATTACTATAATACCTGTAGATATTGCCATAGCAATGGAGTATATTGGAAATATGACACACACAAGAATCATTTGAGTTATTACATATGTTAGGCCTTGTGACACAAATTCAAAGAAAAATGGAACTCTCACATCCACTGCAAAAAAGAAAATATAAACATACAATTAATGAAAAATTTCAATTGTTAATCAAATTTATAATATATCAACTTAAATCTGATTTTGTAGTAAACAGTTAATTGAGTGTCACTTGTATTACAATTTTCAGCAAATACCCATAATACAAAATGTAATTAAACATAAATTGAAAAACTTTCCACTTACATTCATCCATGTCCTTTGAAAATCTCTGCAAAATTCTACCAGATGGAGTAACATCAAAGAATGACATTGGACATCTCATCACTTTGCGAAACATTGTATCATGCAATCGAGATGAGCCTGTTGACAAATTTTTTACTCATAAAACAAACTGCTTCGGTAACACAAAACGCTTTATGGCAGTACAAAATTTAACTCACCAAATAACAATTGTCTTGCAATTCCAATACCTTTAATAAGACCAAATGTTATCATTACAGCAAAAGTTAGACCATATACTAACTGATACATCCATAAATCAGGATTATCATTAACAAATCCTTTCATATTTGCATAAGTTTGGTTATAATCTGTTTGGTTGGAACGACGATCATCCTGCAAATAAAATATGTACTTAGGATATTTATATGTTGCTACGATATCAAAAAGTCTGACAATCTAGATAATAAAATCGAATTGTCAAATACACACAAATATAATGCAGAGAAAAAATAATCTACAAGTACATGAGAAGCTAACTTCTCTATTTCAAAGAAATATTGCAACTGAACATCCCATATTTTTGATAATGAGCTGACCCCAAGTCTAAGCCTTGTCAACATTAAAAAAAAAAACTTAAGGCTTTGCATAAATATTTTCATTAAGTCTTACAAGTATAACACTGAACATAATAATTAACCATTTTCCCTCATTCAATTATACTTTGAAATTTGTATCACTAAGTATCTACTAAATAATAGTTTCAAAAAAGATCGCACCTCTAAGCCATCTCCTTGGTCTAACCAAATTTGTAACCAGATGCCTGAAGAAAGCCTTGACAACGAGAAGAGCAAAACAAGAAACAAAAGAACCATTACAATACAATAGCCACCACAAAATTGAGCATATCTAAGATAAGCTTTGAAGCCAGCCTGTTTAACTGTGTGTTCTTCAGCTGATGTAAGTTTTCCTGCTGCTTCATCTCCGCCTAAAAAATGAATGGAATTAGTCAATGGATAGCACTATGACAGAAAGCTGTACATTACTTCTATAAAAAAACTTTTCAATGTGTAAAACAATCTTTTCATTAACTTGTCAGAAAAGTTAAATAACTACATTTATTTTTAGGGGAAAGTGTTTCAAAGAAGAAAATACTGTGTTTAACATAGCATTTACCTTCTTCAGAAGCTTTGGTTTCTTCAGCTGTTAGATCACCAGGTTCAGAATTCTTTCTGTCTCTAACTTGATCAAATTGCAACATTTGAAAATAGTCTCTTTCAGATTTCACCAAATCATCATGAGTGCCTCTCTCTGAAATAACTCCATCCTTCATATAAATTATTTCATCACATTGCTGAAGAAACTGAAAACACCAAAGAAAAATGATCACATTTTTACTGCAAGACCCAATTACTTATAACTAGGTAATTTTTACAAAAATTAGTATACTTTCAGCTGCATATATACAAAATTAAACATGTTAATAACAACTAATTGAAATCAAGTTACTGATACATAAACTGCTTGAGATAAATTTATTCTCAGGTTTGGCCACCACTGAAAACAATAATATAAAACTAGCAATATGAAATTTATACCTCTTAATATATAACATGTATTTTTAACATTTATTTTGTTTGATAGCGTGGCAAATTTTCCTTTCCAAGTATTTTCTTAATAATTAAACTCTCACATTTTAGGAAAATACATATTTAACTCATATAATCAATTCAAAAGTACAATTTTTACCTGCATTCCATGAGTGACAAGTAGTACAGTTTTATTTTTCAAAATAGTTTTTATACACTGATTGAAAATATTTCGAGCAACTTTAGCGTCAACTGCACTCAATGGGTCATCCAAGAGGAAAATATCTTTATTGGAGTAAACTGCTCGAGCTAAATTTATTCTCTGCTTTTGGCCACCACTGAAAACAATAATATAGAACTTAATAGCAAGATGAAATTTAAACCTCTTTGTATATAAAACACATTTAACATTTATTTTGTATAGCATGGCAAATTTTCCTTTCCAAGTATTTTCAACCTACATTTCTACAGTAATAAAACACCTCTGTAACTCACATTAATTGGATAAATATCACAAAAAAGTACAGAACATTCAAGCTCTATTTCTATTTAGTTAAATAGTAATACTAGGTAGATTATCCTATAAACTCATTGAAAATGGGTAAGTTTAATATAGAAAGATTGGGTCATAAACATCATTATGAAACTTTTAATCTATTTAATAGAATAACTGACAGAATTTCTCATTCAGACTAATTTTTATGTACTTTCAAATTTTGTAAAAAATGGTAATTGATGACTTATATTTCCAAGACTCTGCAGCATGCAGAAAAACCTTTAGAGGATAACTACATCAAGCTTTAAACAAATGTAATTAAAATATTAATTGATTGATAAATTTATTTGTATAAGGAATGTGAGGTAAAGAATGAAAATTGTGTGCAAATTCACTTTTATATAATCGATCAAACTAAGTGGAGAGAAACTTCACTAAAATTCACAAAACTTGAAGGAAATTAAAGATAAGAGGAAATATTCTAACAAACAAATTGTTAAATATATCTGAAATAATTTACACTGTACCTCAAATTGGAACCCCTCTCCCCAATCTCAGTCTTATCACCATTTGCCAATAATTCCAAATCTCTTTGGAGACTGCAACATGAAATTACTTCATTGTACTTTGATTCAATGTATGGCAACCCAAACAAGATATTTTCCCTAACAGTATCATTAAATATCCAAGCTTGCTGTGACACAATAGCTACAGTACCAAAAACTTTTACATGTCCTGTGATTGTAAGCATCTGTAATTATCAAAAGAAGAGAATATAGTACATACATAATAAAGACTATCAATTTTTATTTCACATTAAAAATCAGTACTTATTAAATATAGCAAAATATCAGTTAACTTCAGGTTGAGATGAAATTGAACTAGGGGACAATAAATGGAAGCAGTACTATTTTCAGCAAATATTTATGCTTTACTTACATCACCCATTATGGCTGACAGTACTGAGCTTTTTCCAGAACCAACACTGCCACAAATACCAAGAAGTTTTCCTCTGTGTATTTCAAGTGTTATATCATGAAGGCATTCAATGTACTGATTGTCTTCCACATTAATAAATGTGTCCTTTTCTTCTACAGGGCCTCCGTTTGCAACTGCAGTGTTTTTATTCTTCTTAGTTTTCTTTCCAACTCCTACAATGACACTATAATTACTTGTTGAATTAAAAATTAGATATGAAAATTAATTCTGCTCCACCAACCCTTTTCTTTTGCTTTTTCATCAAATGGGTGTACTTCCCAAGCAAATGATCCATTTCTAAAATCAATAGCCTTGTCTCCTGAAGACCGCATAAATGGTGGCTCATAGTTTGGTCGCTGGAGAAATTTCTGAAAATTGAAAAATCCTGTATTAGTTTTTAATAACCCCACAACTAATCATAAATAAAAACATGTATACATTCATGTCAGTTTATTCTATTGTTAGTTTTCCTGTATCATTATTTTATCAGTTTGAATTTTAATAGTACTTACCTGAAGTTTCTTGCAACTGACACTGGCCTCTGCCAAACACTTAATACCATATGGTAGTGTGCCAACAGTAAATTGCATTGCAGTAAATACTGCAAAAATAGTAAATGCATTGGCTGCAACAAGGTCATTGCCAGTCAAGCTGTAAAATAAAATATTTTTTGATTCCAAGTACACAATTTTAAATTCCAGTACCATGCATTATAATAAACAATTTATATTAATTATATTTCAAGATGTTGTTACTTTAAGTAAGTACATCAGTCATACTGAATTATAAAGCAGAACAGCAATTTTGCATTGGATATGATTCAAACAAAGTTTATTTTAAATCATTTTCTTTTAAAATAAGCATATTTTTTCCCCTTCTATAAACATAATAAATAAATTTTTTCCTTTTGAAACCATAAAAATTATTATTGTTGGCAAATTCATTGTGCATGATTGATATACTTGAGCAGTTATGTTGTTGATAAAAACATAAACCACCTTCATATTAAGTATTCTTACATGTCCAATTCATTTGATGCATTGTGTATGCAATGGTGAATACTTAACTTTTGGTTTAAATTAACTTAAATTAATTAACAATAGTAATTAAGAGGGAACAAGAAAAAATACCTGTATCCAAGAAATGTAGAAATAGATGCCAAAAGTGTTATTGCAGGTGTAACTGTATTACTGAAAGATTGAAGAAATGCTGCTTTCTGAAGTTGTTTTCTTTCAAAGTTACGGACAGCTACAACAAAAAGTAAACTGCAGTGAACTATATTTCACAATAAATAAATAGCTTTGATGAAGAACAATTCTGGTTATAGTTTTTTACTTTACATATACGAGAAAGACTGCATTTTTTCAAAAAAAAGAAACCTGAATGTAAAGGAAAGATATGAAAGATTTATTCAAAATTCCTTCAGTGTAAACAAAACTTAGAACATACATACAATATAACACTTTGTTGCTTCAAGAAAGCCACATATTTTGTAAATGCACCCTCAGTCAGAATAAAATGACTTACTTGCAATCTGGTTGGCAAAGCTATCTTCCCAAGCATACATTTTTATCAAACGGATACTGTTAAGTATTTCGCTCATTAAGCTAACTCTCTGATCTGTAACCTTTACAGTACTGATGCGAACCTTGCTTGTGAGACTAGCTATTATAGCCTGAAAAAAAATCACTTTAATTAGGCATGAAGACAGGCACTCCACACATTTATTAAGCAATGCTTGTTCAACTTACCATAATTGGATAAAACAACAAAATGACTACATTTCCAACTAAAGCCCATGGTCCAAGAAGTACTAAAGAATATGCTACACACATTATGAACATCACTGGTGTTCCTAGACAAATAAAACAGACAAAATTTTATATTTGAAAAACCAAATTTGACTGAAATAACTAGACTGACTATGCTAACAATATAAATAGTACTTTCTAAACCTAAATCAAACATTAATTTATGAATAAGAAATTAAATGCATTATGCCCATCAAAAATTAGTAATTACTTTACTGAGAATTTGTGCAGATAGTTTTCATTATTAATTTTCTATTTTCAATAAAATTGGATTTATTTTTAAATGTGATAACTGGCTATGTATATAGTAGTCTGTTAATACTTACATATATATAGTGTAAGAAAAACTACATACAATCAACAACAAAAACAATTACAAAATTTTGAAAAAAAATTACCTAAAATTCAGAAATGAAATTTTTACAAGATAAAAATCAAACTTACCTAATAGAAGGACACCCATGTGACAAGCCTCAAAAACACGTTCCTGTTCATTGGTAACAAAAGTAATAACCTGGCCCAGAACTCTTTCACCTCCACTACGTAATAGCAGCATCTTCTTGTACACTAAATGCTGCATTGCTCCTTGAACTCGAATAGCTACGAAATAGTTTAACAACAAAAAATTAAATAATGAAGAAAAAATAACTAAATTTATACCATTTATTTAAAAAGGTTCAGCAAAAGACACAAAAAATTGGGTATAATTTTAGTTATACAAAGAATTTTACTGCAGTCATTTATTCAAGTCTATTAAGTCATGCACTCTATATGCAAGGAACAATACCATATATTTCAATAAAACCCATACCGGTTTCAAGTCCCATAACGTAACCAGCTCCGAAGCAGTAGTTTCGAAACAACTGACATGCAAATAAGAAAACTACCAAACAAAATCCCCACCAGAGAGGTTGTTCTTTGTCTTCAACATAGGACAAAACATAATTTTGTATCACAGCCTAAAACAAAATAAGAATACACAAACACAATTTTCAGAAACTGAAATAATGATAAGTTTGAAGCACATTTTTTATAATAAAATTTAATTTCATAATATAAATAATATAATTATTTAACATGACCATATGTCAGAAATTTATTATATAAATTGACTTCTAACAACATCCAGGGCAATTTTTTTTCAATTTTATTTATAATGTAGGTAATAAATTAATATAAATATATGGTTACACCAGTTTGAGGAAACAAAGTGATTTTTTGATTTGATAACTATTACTTTTTAGAGGATTGCCATAAAAAACTCAAAGTCATATCTCTTAAGTCCAGGGTAAAAATTTACATAACACTGTGAGATAGCAAGGTAGAACAAGCAAAGCCTGGAGATAAAGAAATGTAAACACACTTACTAACAATGTGTTTAAAGAGTAGATAAGATAGACACTATATTAACAGTTTATGTTTACTAACAAATAGCAAAGTAAATAACAATGGCCAAAAATAAAACTACTTGTTTCCACAACACAAAGCTAGTAATTATATAATTCTGTAGAGAATATTTACGATAGTAAAACTTATTTAATAACATATTAATTTTTCTTATCTGTCAGGATTAAAATTAAAATAGTGATTATGAATTGATTCAAACCAGTCATCCGCAGAATATCATTCATAATATGAATGTTGTTTGAACTCATAAACTTACCGGTCCAAGAAATTGAAATATTACAGCAAAAACCATGAAGGTCATGGCAACAATACATCTTGTTCTACAAAATCTCCACATAACAGATGAAAATGATGACATTTCACCATGTTTCACAACATGCTGGTGCCACAACTGTTCCAACCGATGGGCATTTGGTTCTGCTCGTTCACTGTACTGTTGAAAAAAATTATTATAGTAAAATATCCTATACTAATTTCAGTTTCAGTTCATCATTTTAATGGTAAAACAGTTAAAATGCCCTTTATGTGTATAATGTTTCAACATTTAGAATTGTCGTGAATTAAATTGTGCCAGAATTCATCAAATTTGTATAACATGTGGTGGTGATTTGCTGAATAGTAGGAATTTTATAAATTGTCTTACACATATTTTCCACAAATTATAAACAAGTATGCTTTATGTACACCTCCAAATTTTGAAATAGGAGTTGTAAATATTTGATAATGGATGTTACAGCAGCCATAAATTATTCATAAATAAATGAAATTAACCTTGTAGCTAATTTTGAAATGATGCAAACTTATAGCTAACCTGAAGTTCATATAGATCATTTTCAGTAAGCCCCTGTCTAAAGGCTTTCCACATAAGTCTGGTCATCCATGCAACAGCCACATATGAAAAAAGTCCAGCTGTATTGCTTGGCATAGCATTTTCATCTCTATAAAAAATTCCAATACATATTTCAATAAACTTAATTTTATCAAACTAGTGACGTTTTTAAAATGATGTATTAATGGTATTGTAACTCAATCATTAAGAAAAATAAATTTTAAAAATGGACCTATATAATTCAAATTGATCTACATGTTAACAATATTTTTAAAAATATTATTGTGTTAAAAATATCTTTGTATCAACTGAAACTTGTTAATAGTTAAAGCATCTTGATTTCTGAATACTTTAAAAAAATTTGTTTTTGGACATTTGTTTTGACATACTATAAATCCGTTTTTACTCACTTTGGTGGAGGACGATATGGAATAAAATGTTTCAGGGCAGGTATATATCTACTTTTCTTCTTTTTGAAGTTCCTGCAACAAAAATTTTATGTTCTAAAAATGTACTTGTATAAAAGTATGTAATTATTAACATTGGTTACATAGTATTTAGTCATTAAATAAACACTATCAAAATACAAGGGTATGCAATTGAATCATTTGCTGTATTTATTAAACGAGAAAAATATACTGACATTAGAATCCAATTCAAATAAAAAATAATTGTAAATTAAGAATAAATCATGCATCACTAAAGAATTTATTGCGACTCGAGAGTCTATTTGTAGATTTAAGAACATTTAAGGCGTCAATAAAAATCCTATTTTACTAATTCTGGTGAAAACGATTTACTTTGTCGTATTTGAATCCTTTTCGTCTGCCGAATCCACGTTGAGATAAATAGAGCCGGTGGAAAGCCATTTGTGGATGGACATGATTGAAATACTATATAGCACGGCAATACTCGTCACATTTGCACGCAATTACGTAATGTCACAGCTGGGTACAGTCTCGCAAGGTTATTTTTACGTTACATCACAAACGAAAAGTCCAGTCACTAGACACTCGTCGAGGAATTAACTCTGCGCAAACTCATTACAGCGGTGTCCTTAACCTAATTCCAACAATTCGCTGGCTCAATTTTGACAATTGGACGCTATTGCATAATGTTGCATTTCACTTTAAGCGATCACTTGCACGCGCTAGTTATTTAACGTGACGTGCCCATATATTTTTTTCATTACCGTGCAAATTTCGCTACGGATTTTCGCGCCTCAAATTATTCTAAAATAATTCTCTTATTTAATCAGCAAATAATTTGGTAACTCTGTTTTCGATATTTACTCATATCGATACATATGTAACAGTTAATAGATAGGGGCGAATCAGAATTAGCACACTCAAATCACGTGGTGTTTCACTATGACATTTACTAAGCGTATCCTTATGCTGCGTAACAATGTCAACGAGTAGGTGTATCGTGTCTTAAATACTGTAGCTTAAAATTGCCGAGAGGGAGGGGAGAGGGGAGTTAAATTCCGTATCTGAATACTTGAGGGTAAATTATGATTCTATGTAGTGCCTCTTCTCTGGACTCCGTGCCGCAAATCTTAATGGAGTGCTTTCTATTAGTTTTCCGACGACTGTTGAGAATATCTGTTGTTAGATGTTACATTTAATAACAGGAGTACGAAAACATGGCAACGAATAGTTGCATGTCGTGCAGTATTTTACTGATTAGAGCGTTGGGCTAATAACAAATATTATCACAACAATACGTTAGACCCTTGGGCGACCTATTGTGTTTTGCAAAAAATCCGATCCTCCATTTTATATTTTATGGTCTTTAAGTTTCACCGGCAATATGTTTTAATCATTCTTTCTTAACAGTCTCTTCACACAGTGTCACATGATTATTTCACATTTCGCCTCATGTTCTAATACCTCAGCGATTTATATCAGCCTCTGTTAACAGAAGTATTGTATTTTATTTATTTAATCCAAAATCTTGAGATATAAGAATAAGACAAGTCAAGTAGTACGATAAATTAATAGGTAAATAATACAGAAAAGACTAAATTTAAATAATACAAACAGATTTTGGCATTTAGATATTCATGTAGACTATCGAATAAAAATAGATTTTGCAATAAATGTTTTTACAGTATATCTAAATATTAGTTTGTTCCACTATTTGATCTGGCAATTTGTTATATAACATTCATCCAATATAAATTAGACCAGTTTTGCATTTTTTTTAAGCCTCTGAATTTGTCTATGTAAATATATGGTGAAATGAAAGGAAGAGCAACAATTAACAAAGTAGTGTAAAAGCAGAGATAAAATCAACAGTGACATGCAAAACGTAGAAACATACAAAAATAACTAAAAAACTATACCAGACGGATTTAATTTGGAAAAAATACGACAGCTTACATATTAAGACGACAAGAATAAAACTAAGCAAAAGAATAGTGTATAGTGAAAGTAGAGATTACGTTTCGAACTGCACTCGTCTTCAGGGAAAAAGGGACACTCACGTGTGAGTCAATTTGATTTATTTTAAGAACAGTATTTTTAAATATGATTTTTAGAATTCCACTTTAAGTACAGTGACATCAAAAATAAATTTTTAGGCTCTTCATTTTTCTCATTAATGCATATGTACCTCTTGATGAATTCTCAAAGTCTAGGAGAAACATTGTGTGTGAAGTTTGTATTCATATTTTATTTGTAAATGTAATTATTGAACTTAATAACAGGGTCGCGTGGTAGATTCTCTCAGTATGATGCAAGTTGTCAAAATTCCCTTAAATGAATAACCTTCGATTGAGATAAACAAAACTACGCAAAATGTAAGAATACTATATCTATAAACTACTTCGAAATAAAATTTTAAACTATTTAATCGTTCAAAATTTGTGATTTCACCCATTCTACATGGCTCCCGATTAACCATAACGATTATCTGACTTATTGGATAATATATTTATATATACAATATGTTATAACGAAATGTAAGATTTTGCATCATTGATTCTCACCCACCGCGTTATTTTCCAGTCTTTCGCCGACATCACACGTTGCCCGCTTCTTTGTGCCATTTGCATTTGTGGATACATCGCACGATCTATGGTATGATCCAAACGAGGAGTACAAACAAGCTCATTCTCATTGAATTTCTTGGTAATGTTTATGAATCCGTTCTTGATTGTTCGTATATACGTAATATATCTATTTGCGGGCCAATGATATTGATCCTAATTTTCCGCCATTTTGTTCTACGCATTTTAATGATCATCACTTTAGTTTTCGTAAACTATACTTTTAATTTAGCTCTTTGCTCATTTATAATTTATAAATCTTCCCAGTCATTGTAAAGATTGAAAAAAATTATTCTGGTTTAGCAAAATACTAGGTTGATATATTTTTTTCCGTTCTATTTCTTCACAATTTAGTTATTTTCTGCTTACTTAATTAATTTGGATTTTCCCAAAATAAATTGTCGACGAAGACATATTATATTTTCATTTGAATAAATTTATGGATTAAGTTAAAGTTTCTGAGAAAGCAGACAGCTTTTAACGCCTGTCCGTTTTATCGCCGACTTGTGACAAGTGATTTGCATTTATGGCTGCACTAAATATTTTCTTTTCAACAACCGACATTATTTGCACGTTAAAATTTAAATATACTGACTCTGCATGCTTATGAGCTGTAAATCCTGTGTTCGCATTGCATCTACAAGAAAATTAAATTTTTGTGCGCGGTAAAATTACGCGTGGCAAAAGTTGATTTGGCCTTTAAATAATAAATTATTTCTATGTCGAAGGGTGAAATTTCGGGTATTTATGAACAGATCTGATCCAACAATTTATAGTTATGAAATAAATTATTCATTAATATTTTTTACTACACACGAAGAAGCACCAAAAAGAATTTAAAATTGTCTTTGCATTAAATTGTTTCTTTTATGCATTGTTTTAATATATTATGGTTAAGGATTGCCGGGGTATGCTGTGACGTCACTTGCGTTATACAAAATATAGCAAATGGTAACTGAAAAAAATCAGTCAGGTACTATACTGGAAACTCGTTGAGACCGAGGTGAAGTAAAATTATGCCGTTAACCACTCTGTTATATTAAATGTGTGATGACCCATCTTCATATATGGCTTAATTGATAGTTAACCTCCATTAATATGCGAATCGTAAGATTTAATCTTCCTTCTCTTATCATACACTCGTTAAAATCTCTGCCAATTAGTTCAACACTATCGTCAACACTTCAAAAGCGGAATAATTTTGCCGTCTTCGTAATCTTACTGGCAGTGATAAGATATGTCAGTTGCTACTGCTTTTAACGTAATTCATTATTAAATTTTCAACACCTTCACGTAGAGATAACGAAAAAGCACGAAAACTAATTTGAGAAATTTTCAAGGGTACTAGCATACGTAAAACGAATGTTATGATCACAAATGCGACGGATAAGAACATAATATACATGTTAGCAAAGTTACATAAGTAAAAGGCGCTTAAAAAAATGGTACCATTCCATCACCTTATTGTGATTACAAAAAGGCACATTCATATTCTTGACTTCAACACAAGAAACATATTATATATACAAACACACAAAAAGTACTTTTTAAAATGAGATAATTTAATTTTTACTTTATTCCGAAAAACAATCTGAGATGTATAATGAAGTTAAATTGTAAATTTAATTGCATATGGCATGACTTTAATGCTATTCAAGTATAAGTTTGTGTTTCATACAATTAGTTCAGAATTAAATGAATAATTATGTACAATGTAGCACTTCTATAAAATTATTTACATATTCAACTAAAACAAACAAAACATTACACCAACAAATACCTGACCTTGAAGCTTGGCTTCAAAACATTATTACACAATGCTGCTCACTTCTAAAGAAAGCAAGTCTTGTAAAACCATATCTTCACCATAGCTAAAGTGTCAATTTTGTTACTCTGCTCACATAATCATTTTCTTGTCCCCAGAACTAAAAATAAAATGCTAGGGTGAATTCTATCATATAAAACAATCCTTTCCCCAACCTCATGATTATTAAAACTCTTGAAACAAAGTAGGGCAAACACACTTCCAATCCCTTTTGTTGACAGTATGCTTCTCAAATAATAGAAAGACGTATTTTTGGCTAAAATATAACATCATACAAATTACTGTTAGTTATAAATCTACACTGTAACAAATTTCATATCACTATACTCCTCATTGCAAATTCCTCTTGAAATTAATTACTAAAAATATATTTTTTTTAAAAAAGTAACAATTTTTTACATTCACTTCATTAAATTGTCTAAACAATGTATAAAATCTCTTGGAGCCAAGAATTTATAATAATAATTTCTCATTTTATCGGAAATAATAGTTAATAGTAAGCAATATGTTTATCTTTTTTAATTTATATCAAACTAATAACACATCTTTTAAGTTTCTTCTTACTTGCAAATTACAACCACAAAAATACGATAGGGTAAAATATTAAATAATTGTAACAAAATTATCCTAATTTTATTTAAATATATTACAAAATTGAAAGTGAATTGTAAGTTAACTATGTACAAAAAATGTTCTTTTGTGAAAATTGTATGCTGCTTATTAAACATTAAAATCACAAGCAGAAGGTAAATTATGGACAAAATGGTGACAAATTAAAATTAATAACTTTGATATATTTAATGGTGCGCCATACTTGTATTTCTACTGAAGGAACAACAGATAATGAAAGATCTGGAATATTACAATTTAGTCAGCTTTACACTATATACATTCCATTCAGGATCTAAACGAATTTGAACTGCAGGATAAATGTGAAATTTACATAAGTGTGAACCATTATTTCTTGATGAAATCAATGGTCTGACACACAGGCAACAACTGGCAATAAATACAACCAAAAACAATCACATAATTGTACAGAGCACAGATTGTCTAAAACAAAAAGACAACACATTCAGATAATCCAACACTCCTATTCGGCACTTTAAACACTTTCACTCTTTTCACACAATACTTACAAAGTTTCAACAGAATTAATTAAAGACTCATTTCTTAATTTTCTATTCTTACTGCAGTTCTGCTTTTCAATTAAAATATTAACACGGTAATGAATAAATTGATTTTAGAAGTGACGACGAGAGATGACATTCAAAATTTTAATTTCAGAATGTAAAATATGATATAAAACTTGCAACTTATGTTCTGTACATAACAGGTTGTAACTGAGTCTGTGCCTCTTCCAAAATATTTACACATTAAAAATCCCCGTTTCTTCTGATAGTTTATTTAACAAATGAGATCTTTAGCTTTCAAAGAAACTTCATAACCTCTTCAAAGTTCTCTTTTTATCTTTAAGAAGTTTCTTTTTTTCTGCTGCAGCTTTCTTGTCCCCTGCATGTTTCTTAGCCATAGGACCATCAGCCGATGACGCAGCAACTTCCTCTTCTAAGCCACATTTTGGTAATTTTGATACCTGAAAGAAAAAAGTAATGCCAACATGGAGAGAACTTGTTATTTTGAATACAAAGACATAGTCCATTATTTATTATTGTGTTACTGAAATTATAATTTTCTTGTTTAACACAAATACTGATCATTATAACCATATATCTTTTAACATAATATGTAATCTAAAAGAACACAATTAATGTCTGTAAAAAATTAACAACCTGTAAAACAGACAATAACAGAAATTAATTTTCAACAATAAAATTTGAAGTGAGTAGACGTTTTGATCAACTGTTGTGATATTTGTCCTTACTATTGGAAATACTGCTTTCAACAACTTAGATTTGAAACTTCATGTCAGTGTAGGTTAAATTCTTAGATGTTATTTTTGATTTGGAGAAGTAGGTGAGCAAAGAGGAGCAGAGAGAAAGCATTTAAACTAACTGTTGTAGGCAGGAGACGATGTTGTGACAGACCAACATTGCAAACAGATTCATCTTTATAAAAATAGCATCAATGCACGATAGTCCAAAACCATTACAGGCTAAGATTAAATGTACACCTCAGTAATTGTGGCAGACTCCATTGATGCGTTCATAACTGATATAACTAAAGAGGTATAATAAGACGTGTCAGTGTGTGCAGTAAAGGGAGGGAGAAGGTGGAGGAAAGCATTGTAGTCCAGTGAGAGCCCCCACTTGAGGCAATGCCCCTAATATTCTTAAAAACATTCATTATATTCACAAACATGATAAACAGACAACAGCAAGTCTTATGAATACATGCTGATGGAACACAATAAATTTTGTAGTGTCAATGTTTTCAGAATGATTTTTACAGTACCAAGTTGCCTAAACAAGGCTCGTGTTAAACTTGGCTCTGGCGTACCCCCACTTCGCATGGACTCACACGTTATACTTATTTCCCCTTGAACACAGAGTTGTAAATTGATCAAAACATAGGTGTATCACTTCTTCCTCTAATCACTGTATTAGATTCTTATTCTCAGAATATAATATCCTCCCTCTCCTACATTACCCTGTCTAAATCAGTCAACAGAAGAAATGCAATTATTGCATATTAGATCATTTAACAATAAATAAATAATAATAATATAGGACTGTTCAGAACAATTGATTTCGTCAGAAAAATATATTAAAAATAAAATTAAAATTATTTATTTATACCCTTACCAGAGCATGGATCTCTGTCATCATTTTTGCTCTTTGTGAATAACACTCATATTGTTCAAGCAATAGTTTTCCTGCTTCTTCATTCAATGCAGATTCTGCATTAGGCACAATAAGAAGACATTTTACTGTCTGCAAAAAAATGGAAAATACCATTAGTAGAAATTAATAATATAAATAATGTATAGAGTAGTAACAATTATCAATTTTAATACAAAACAATAATAAAACCTATACCAGTAGTATGTGTTTAATTCCGAGATCAGGTTTCCAATCCTTCTTGAGTGTATTCACACATATTTCTCCATTCTTTGCAACATTTGGGTGAAATATTTTGGTAAGAAAAAATGCTTTTGGAGGCGTTTGAGGAAAATCTTTCCCTAGAGCTAACTTGAGTTTGAAGACACCTCCTGCATAAGGAGTTCCCGCTGAAATATCAGAAAGATTTAGAATCAATACAAAAACTACTGGAACAATGAATAACTAGACATATATAGTGATGTGGTATTTATTTAGCACTTATTTTGGTCTGTTATTTGGCTATTTATTTATCTAATTAGTATATTTCTACACAGACATGTTTCAATTTGAAAAAACTGAATGTTTAATAAAATTGCATGTGGATGCAGATTCGGCTTATATTTTTCTGAAAGTAGTTTTTTATACAAAAAAAATTATAGATCTCAGCATATGAGAACCTTCTCCATTTCTGGAAACAATGCAATATAGCAAATCAAAATATATACCTACCAAGAGAAGTATGTAACATTAATTTATTGTGATTCTTCCTACAAAGCTTGTATGTTAGTCACTTTTACCACAAAATTCTATTCAATCCTATCTATCTTTCTTTTTTATTCAATTGGTTCGATATATATAGATAGTAAAAAATTAACAATTGAAAAATTTCAGAAAGTAAGAGTGAAGGAAAGGGAAAACATACCTCTATCAAAGTATGTGCACTAGCATAATGGGTTCATTATATTTTGTCATTAACCTACATGCTATTGCTTACATACAGATTAAGCAATTACATCTATACTACAGGCATTAAAATCTTATTTTCTTATCTATATTTCATTATAACTATCTAATTTATATGATAAAATAACCATTGAATTTTTTTCTTTAAAACAAATCAACTAATTTTCTAAATTAAGACAAATTCTCTCCACTAGCTGCCCCAGTACAGATTACATTTTACCACAAAATCATTGAACAGTTCAAGATACCTTAAGCAAACTAAAGAATTTTCATATTGGTTTGTCAATCAATAACACACAACTTTCAGAAAATATTTATTTCTTATATTATTTTTGACCATCTATAAAATTTATTGATAAAATTTTTTTTGGCTGTAAATAAAATAAAAAACACTTTCTTTGATGAGTGACAACTCTCAGGACAATGTTGTTTCATAATTTTACATGCGTTAATTCTCTTTTTCAAAAGTCCATTTCTATTATAAATTGTTCCATTGTAAAGCACACTCAACAAAGTAATTGAGTTTTTACTGGTAGTTTTAGTTTAAATAGTGCATTTCAGCCACAGCAGTCAGCCGAGAAAGGCCATGACCATCAAAATTATCAAGTCCATCAAAATTAATATTATGAAGTTATGTGCCAAATCTTTCATAAAAAATTATTTTAATTATTGTATTTGTTTGGTTTTATAGTGTAAACTTTTTACCTGAAGATGTCGCAAATAGTTACGAAACATTGTATAAATTCTATTAAAAAATCTTTTACCGATGTTAAAAGGCTGTTGTTTGTTTATAATCAACCTTATATATATGTATGTATGTATATATATATATATATAAAATTAAAAAATAGTTCAAATATACAATGTATAATATTGCTTGTATTGTCAAGAATAGACAACTAAATGAACAGTGATATGAGTATATACCTGGACCTTCTATGTATGCCTGTATGTCAGTAACATCATCTTCATTCAGATTAACTTTTATACCCTCAGGTGGATCATTAACAAGTTCATGCATCTCTTTAACAAGCCTTCGGATGATTTGAGGGGACAGGTTTTCTACATTCGACATCTGTAATCAAACATAATTACAACATTTATGACATAGTTATATACAGATTTCTTTCAATATTATTTATATAATGTTGTATGACTGGTATTGAAAAAAGGAATTGTTTGGCAGTGTTAACTAACTTAATGCTTGGGCATTTCAATGAGAAATTGGACCATTTATCCATTAATGGATGCTATTAAACATAAACATACGCCAAAGTTTACTTCGAAATGATTAAATAGCCCGCATATATTTTCAAATACATTAATAAAAATAACTCTAAAATGAAAAAAATTTAAGTCTGGTTGAAAATAATGTATAAGAAAGCAAATTCAGACAAAAAAGTGATAATATAAATATCACACGTTTCTAGGATCCTTGTTACTGACGAAAGGGATTCACTGAAAATATATGAATAAATACAAACAAAAAAAGAGAAATAACAACAAAATCTTTTAAATAACCTGAACGTTATACTAAATATTGATTCAAATGTAAGAAAAGGAATACATGTCGATTTTTTGTGTGTGAGCATAATTACAATAAGATTTCAATCGGAGTGAAATGTTTAATCACTCCATCACCATATAAGAATTTAAAGTACAATAGTTGTAGTTACAAGAGATAAGATTGGTCGTAACCGTTTTTTCGTACCACTATGCTCTACAAATTTTTACTAATACATGTATTACGAAACAATTAAAATTTAACTTACAGAACTCATTGCTGCCATAATTGTGTAGAGGTATAAATTATTTTTAACTTAAATAAATAACGAACAAATTGTTTTGAACACACACACGTAAAAAAAATCTTTAACGTCACTACTGAAGAGATGCTTCTCGCTAAAGTAATATATTTCAAACCGTTGACCAATCAGAAGGCAGTACGATTATCGTTAGAAACTTAAACACTTTGAAATACAAATTATTCCTAATTCATTAATCGTAATTACACAATAAAATTTTATTTTTATTGTTACTTCGAATGATGAGTACTTTTTAAACCGATTGAATAATAATATAAAAATAATTATTATTGAATATCTCTGACAAGTAGCTGACCCATTACTTATCGAACCTGACGTATAAACTCAGACTAGTCCTTCCTCTCGGTAACCGAAGTTTTGGAGGCTAAATAAAACAGTATTCAAAAGTTGTGACAAGACTATACTATGGCAGATTCAGTAGCATCGAATGATTTGGTAAATTCAATGCTTGTGCTTTCAATTTTTTGATTGTTTTACTTCAGTCTTTCTTAACACTCATTGTGACGTTGTTATAAAATTACTGTCACTTTTTGGTAAATCCGTCTAATTATAATATTGTACAGTTTTATTTATTACCCGTAATTAGCATATATAGTGATCTTTTATATTTCCTGTAATCAGCTCATGAGACGAATGTTATCTAGCAAATCATTTTCATAAGACGTAATTTGTATTAATATATTGCGTACAGAATACAGATTACGGATTGTGTCCGTTAAGTAAATATAATCGTGGCTTTATTCATTTTAAGATCTTTAATCCTAATGTATCAACAATTCTTTGTTTCAGGATAAACGAGTTAAGAAGATAAAGAGAGATCTCGAGGGTTGGCGTGAAGTACTTATTCCCCTCAATTCACTATTATTGTGGGAAAAGAATTGGTATCCTGGAATGCTTGTAGGAATCACTACATCAGTATTTATGTAAGTACAATTTTGTAAGCATGTTTTTGTGGTCAACATTTCATATCTCTATGTTTCTTCAGTTTAAATGGGCGTATTGAAAATTTGATTATTCATTTTTTTTACTCTTTACTGTAGGACAACTAAGAAGACTGCCTTAAAAAACTTTTTATATAGCACTAGTTGAGATAACGATAGAATAAGCTGGGCTTCTTTTCTGTTGACCAAAGTATGGTTATGATTTTAGCACGTTTTTTTGAGAGTATACAACATTTTTTTATAAACATTTAATGTTCAATTAGTTCCTCATCTAATTTGATATTATTTCTATATTTGAAGGTTATTCTGGTATCTTGACCCTTCAGTTCTCACTACTATATCAGTTGTTGGGCTGTTAACCACTCTTGTAGATCATTTAGTGCCAACACTGACATCAAGCATCTGTCATCCGGATAACTGGACTGGTATTAAAGAGCGTCAGTTGGAGGAAATCTGTCGCAATTTAGCTTCTGTCCAAGCACAGGCAGCTCATTACTTTGAGATAGTGTACAATACTCGCCGGACAAGACCTCATATTGTAAGTAATGCACAACTTATTTCTGTGTTAAATATAGGTGAATAATCACAATTCAAATTTATTAAACTATTTTGATGGATCCTCTTCATAATAGAAGTGATTTAAGTTTATATATCACTTTTCTATTTTCTTGGTAATACCATGGTATGTTGACAACCATATACTATGTCTTCAATGTCAAATACCATCATAAACTGACAAAATAGCAAGTATTATGCCACACACAGTTATTACCCAAAATTCAAACAAGAAAATGGGGTTTGTATAATTCAATATAATACAATTCAAACCATTGACCAATCAGAAGGCAGTACATTGTAAATCATTTGATCGATGACGATCACCAAAACATTAGGAGTTTTCAATGAGCTTGCCCAGCTGGACTCTTCAGAGAATTTCATCCACTGAGATAATTTTTACCTACAATCTGAAAAGCTCATTTCCCTTACGATTGATACTTTGATAGTCGTGGGCAATTTACTTGTATTGTTAAAAATAGGTCAATAAAGAGAGAAAACATTTTTGAATAAAAAAGTAATTTATTTTCAAATATTTTTTCCTGTAAACAAGGTGTGAAAATAAGGGTGTGCATTATATACACACTATGGTGTGGAATACACTAGTAAATGTGGTAGGCCTACTTCAAAAGGCATTCATTACTTTCTTGAATCTAATGTTCCATTCTTCCAGCACCATATTAAATTTAACTCACTTATTTTGTTCATTTGAGAATTATTTCACATCACTAATTTCATTAAAATTCAATGTTGTTGGAAATGTTGACATTACAATTCTCAAACAACTTGGAGTAAGTAAATTTATTATAACTGTCTGAATATCTTAAATATATTTTCTTGTTTAGCAATCTTCAAATTGAATTGAATAAAACAAATGGTACATAGCCAATGCTTATTACAAATACTATGATTTGAACACAAATCTGATTGATTTTATAGTTTTAATTTCTCCAAAATAAACATTTAAAGATAAACAAAACAATTGGTTTATTAATATTATAAAATACAATGTCTTACAATGTGTTTACTGATATTTTGTAATAATTTGATACAAATATTATGAAAAAGAAGCATACTGATTTTGTATTATTGAGTGGTATATGTTTCAAAATTTGGTCATATTTTTTAAACAGTTTGGCTCCATTTAATGCCATTATTGTAACATACATACATAATTATTATATATATATATATATTGTAATAACCACATAAATGCGTATAAATAAAAAAATAAGATTTATGAACAACAAATAAATTTTATTAACAATTGTCTGAATTTACAATTATACATTTTAATGATTTAATATTATAAAAAGATCTTTCTCTCATGGGTCTCTACTGGGTTTGATAATGGACAGAATTTAAATATTAAAAGAACCCAACATTTATCTTTTAAATTAAACAGAAGTATCGACAAAACTTATTACCGAACTTATTCTACAGATTGCTTTTAAATTTACAAGAGTTTATTTTATTATCAAAAGAAGAGAACGATATCTGACTATATCCTTTAATTACGTTTACACATGTTAATACCATAAATTTCAACTCACGGTTTCTCAGGAACCTTTGGCTCGTTCATTAAACACGCACTTTATAGCTTGGACGTTTACACACACTGGCTCTAACACATATTACTGGTTCGACGATAGCTGGTTGTCCATACCCAGCGAAGATATCCCAGTTGCTCGTCGTGACACTACTCGACGCCGGTTGCTGTATCTTGATCTCCTACCATTGAAGACAGGTCAAATTCTCATACTAATACAGATAGAACTTCTGTATGTAAAAATGTTTATAGTTGAATAATTTTGCTGACTAACGCTGACCAACTCTGACTCATGATGCACACAGCACGCTGGCTCCACTCTGACTGTCGCTGACTCAATTCTGACTATACTCGCGTTGCACACAGCATCCCTCTCCCTCGCTGACTCTACTCGCGATGCTCACAGCATCCCTCTCCCACGCTGACTGACTCACAATAGTTTAACGGTTGCATTTATACTACTAGCCTCCTTGTCTTCCGCTCCATCCCACGACCACGTCGGATTTTACTGACAGCTTCTCCATTACATAAATTTACTTTCTGCAGCTGCAGTCCTTTCGCCAGCTGCTCTGTCTTGTCCGAAAACCGACAATCGAGACAGGTCCTGCAATTACTTTGCACCCGCAATTACTTTGAACCCGTCGTCTCATCCGTCCTTTTGACCAGCGCTCTCTAGAACAAATTGTGTCATCCAAACAAATGTCTCGTCGCTCTGTCACACCGTGACAGGATCCGTCCTTACAAAATTACGACTTCCTCTGACGGCCAAGTGCACTAATCAGAGATAAATGTCCTGCTGCTCCGTCTTGTCACATCGTGACAGGACCCGCAATTGCTTTTCACTTGCATTCTCTTTACAAAAATTTGCACTGTTTTGAAACAATGCATTCCCTCAATGCATTACAATATATATATTTATTTATTTAAACAATTTAATTTTTCATGTTTGTTCTAGTATTATGCAGCTGTTGTTCTCATACTTGTACCTTTAGCTTGGATTGGTAGCATCACAAACAACCTAGTGCTTGCTTATTTGATTGGTATGTAAAAGTATTTATTGTGTGTAGACAGTCTTGTACAATAGGTTTTTAAATATAAGTGTTTCATTTCAGTTACTGGTCTGATATTACTACCAGGGATGCGGCGTCATAATCTTTTGAAGTTATACTTTCACCATGTGGTAGACAAAGTTCAAGGCTGTGATAAGAAAAACAAGAAGAAAAATTGATTATTATTTACTCTGAAGACACTAAAAATGAAATCATAGATTGTGAACTGGCTTGAATGTGGATTTACTGTTACCACTTAAGTTATGTTTACTCATGCTATGTAATTGGTGAAATGTGAAATAGTGATTGACTCATGTGAAGAATGTTTTGCAGTTTGTTTCTGCTTTGCTGACATTTAAGTAGCACATATAAAGTAAATTGGAAGTTGTACATCTTCAGACAAACAAGATTAAGGCAACAGTGTCTTCAGATACTTTTGAGATTTTCCTTCTGTCAGCACGTATCATTTTATATGCTAGTCATTAAGTGTAAATTGTACTAGACGTTTAGCTAAATTATTTTTTACTGTATAATAATTATTTACTCCTTTATCTGTCCTGTTGCAGAAACAATTTGTGTAACTAAATGCAGTTTTTTTACTTGTGTGTAATAAGACTGAGTATTTTCTGTAATGTCATGTGCACTAAATAAACTATGTTCAGTGTTTCTCAATTTAAATACTCAAAGTTTCTTACAACTATTCCTCATTTTGTAGTATTGTATATTAGTTTGAAATAATATGGAGAATTAAGTCTGTAACTATATGAAAGATTCAACAGATGACACCTAGCCCAATGTGGAGCATAGCAAAGCAATTGATATTATTTTAGTAACAAAATGATTGTTTGAATTCCAACTAGCAAAATTCAGATAGTTTACAGTGGTATGTCAAAAAATGGATTAATGGAACAAATAAATCACCATTTACTTAACTATGATTTGAGGCTTGAATAAAGCCTTGTGGATTCTTAAAAATTACAGTTTAATGTAAATGTTTTAATCTGAACAAATCAAACGTTTCATTAGAATTCAGTTAAAAATATTTCACATTTTCTGCAGTTTAATTTAAATTATTGAGGGGCAGATTTCAAATATCCCATTAATAGCAACTAAATCTATTTTAATGCTCATTTCAATACAAAATTTTGTAACTCATCAGGTTGACTCAAGACATAGTTTTATATTAAAATTGCAATATATTTTAGTCTTGTGTAGATTTGTGATTATACCTCGAACTTTACAGAAAATAAATGACAAGTCAAACTTATGTATTTATCAATAGGTGTATACATTATGTATGGCAACTTGCTCAATCCATGAAGCAGCTTCAGTAGATTGGAAGTGAGATCAATATATTTTCATTTAGTCTCAATTAGTAGTATCAAGTAATTAAAAGTTTGCATTATTTCTGTATTAAAATAAGACACTTTGATGGAAACCCAAAATGTTTATAATTTAATTAATGCTGGGTCATCGGCCTTTTCCAAGAAAGTATGTTACACTGAATGGTATGCGCATTCAACCCGTCTTATCTAAATGGAAATTTCATTGTTGTCTTGAGTATATTAAATGATAGAAACTTTAATTCACTCACTGTCTCTTTTCTCTATGAATAAATGTTCAGGTAAGTTAGCTTTTACAACAATTATTGGCGTATTTTTTGCGACGCACCAAAACGTTTCGGATTTTTTTTTTCTATTATATAAATTAATCCCAAATGCTTAACTGCTAAATAATATTAGCATAGTATACATCTTTTAAATCACAAAATATTGCATACATTTGCCAAAGGAAACAGTAAACTATTTTAGTGAATTAAGTAATTAATAAACAATCATATATTCGAACACTAATTGAAACGACAAATAGAAACAGATAGATAGTACATATCTTCGTAATATGTTCTTTGTAACTCGCGGTTAAACTATTTGAAGATGGTTACATTTGCGTTTACATAAAATTATTGTATACTACTGTTAGCAATGTTGTCATGCATTTTATTTCTGATCGTGTTGTAATTATGTTAGCTTACTTTTAAGCGTATTTGTTAACAGTTTAGTTACTAGAATTTGTAGTAATTTCGACAAAGTTTTAATCTTATAATAGCTCATGTGTAGAAATGGATGTATCTAAGGAAACATTAATTGTAAGTTTTCCATAATTATTTTAATTGTATATGCAAGTATTGATTTAGGAATTTTTATTTTATGATGCTTTGATGGGGTGAAACGTAAATTACCATTAGTTGGTTATTATTTTGAATATATTAAAAGCATTACAAAAATGAAATGTTATGTCAAAGAGAATTGTCACTTGTAGATTAATCGCACCCCCCCCCTCCATTTAGTGTTAATGGAGTATCAAAATAATTAATTAATTCTACCTAATTACTTTAATTCAGGATTACAACCTGTTCTTTACTATATGTTGTGAAGTAAATTAAATTTGTTAATCAATGTAAGGAAGTAATTTTTATTTTTGCAAATATTGGTAAATTCTTAATATTTCTATTCTTATGTTTGGTATAATTATATCTATACCACATTGTTGTGATTGACAGCAGTTATAAACTATTACCATATCATTTTCTTCACTTAAGTGTTTTTTTTAATGATCTTAGAATTCATCTTTTCTATTACATTCATTTTTAGTCTTCCGTTCCCTATTTTTGTCTAATAGTCTATAAATTAATGTACTTAGTTTAAATCAAATGTAATATAATTAGATTAAAAATTGCAAATATTTTTTAGCAAAAATAATTTTTTACATCATGAAGTAGTGTAACTTGCATGATCTTGTTTTGTTAAATTATATTGTTAGAAATACATCATGAGCAACAATAATATTTTTTATTTGTAATAAAATTGTATTATCTCAAATTAAAATTCCATTTAATTGCTATTTTTAAATTTGATTGAAGTATGCAAATTAATTTAGTGTATTTAAGCTTAGATTTCTGTGCATGTTGAAAGGGTTTGCATACATCTTTAGAATTATTACTCTTTTCTAGGTGAAAATTCAGGAAATATTGGTGCTTCCCCTTCAAAATAAATGTGAAGAACTAACCAAAGTCATCAATGAGTGTGGATATAAAGAATTGCAAATCTTATATCCCTATATCGTGGAAAGCATTTTTGGAATTAACACCCAAAGAGGCTGGGGACTCCGTACTACTTCACGTTCAATCCATGTTTCCGATTTTCAAGTACTTTATCAATTTTTACATCCACTAGGACCATTATTTCAATTGTGTTACAAGCTGATTGGTGATAGTTATTTGAGATATGATTATCCTCTAACTTTGGTGCCGGTATGTGTAAATTAAAATTTGTTAATATATATCAATTTCATTCTATCCAAATTACTTAATAATTACACTTATAACCATTAATTCTAATAATAAGAAACCATTCTTTAATTTTTCATTTTAATATGTGTATTTTGGAAGCAAATTGCCAGTAGCCAAATACAAATAAAAATAAGTGATGATAGAAATACCCCACAATGTTTATGGGATCTTTGTCCTTTTGTCAGTTGATTGAAAAAATACGAGAGCCATTTCATCTAATTATTATATTTTATACAGAATTTTTTTATGATTGAATAGTTTATATCAAATTTAAGAAATTGAATACACAGTTACTTCTTCCTTATTTTGGTTTAGCACAAACCATTATAAGCTCATATTGCATATGTGATCACACATTTCTCGAGATAATAGGAAGCCATTGAAATAAAATAATTTTATAATAATAACATACGGACATAAGAAGTGATGATATAAATACCACACAAAACAACACAATAAATTCAGGAATCATATCACTCAAAATTTACTTGAAAATTCAATGAAACAAACCATAAAGCACCTTGCACTTTTTCACAGAAATCTGATAAAAAAAAACCTTCATACAACCAAACATGTCTTTGTCTCATTCCAACATAATTTTTACACATGCTGACTAAGGTTCTGTCACTGTAGCTCTTGACCGTAATGAATACACCAACACTGCTAACCAACTTCTTTCTGATATTAATTCTTATAAAATTTGCAAACCCACTTGCATCAACACAGTTATTGACAAATTAAAAACTATTCTCAAGAAGTGGAAACAAAATAAATTTCCACATTTTAGTCCTTATTTATCACATTAGCTAACATGTCCAGAGCTGACCTAGATTTTACAATTATTTTTTCTTCCCTTGGCAGTCCTTTACACAACATTTCTTCCTACATCCATAACATTTTTTCTAAATCCCTCTATGAAGAAAACCTTATTCTGTAAAAAAAAAATCTTACTAATTTATTGATAAAATCAAACACTATACCATGACCACTTTTTAATTTCTCTTGATGTCATTTCCTTGGTCAACTCTATTCCAAATGAATAATGAATATAAAAGATAGCCAATACAGACAAAAAAGGTAATATAATTACCACACAACGTTTCTGGGATCCTTGACCCTTTCGTCAGGTGCTAAGAAGAGCCTAGAGAAACACAACTGCTCTGGTCAGTTGACAACACTCAAAAGACTATATATATGTGTGTGTGTTCCCAGTTTGTCATAAATATGTTCTCTGTGTATAATTTCATTCCTTACGTGTAGGGGTAATGTGAAAATAACGCTAATACGATTGGAATCAAATCTGGAAGTATCGATATATCTTAATTTAATTATGACATTCAACTTTTTGTATAACCCACAGTAGAAGGGGGATGTGGGTGGAAATTTTGTTAAATGTTGAATATGATTTACAAAAGAACCTTTTTCGAGGTTAATGAGTTCAACTTCTTTCGGCATGGGTGGTGAGCATGTGTAAGGATAGGGGACGAAGTGTGTTACATAGGAATAATGCAAAAGTGGGATTGGAGTCAAATTGGGGGTTATGGTTATATGACATCCCGCCAGGTACCCAGTTAGTTGTGAATAAATTTAAAACCAAATTAAGGCCCAATAATATGGTAAATCTATTTTCTTTTTTCAAAAAACAAACTATCATTTGGAAGCATTGATTTGGAGTGATATGTCAGTAGTGTGACTTGTAAAGCTATTAATTTCAAAATATTTATGTTCACAGTCAAGTTTGAGGCAAATTATTGAAGATGGTGGAGTCCCACCATTCTATGTGGGCAAGATACAGATAAATCCATACACTAAGGAGCGTGTATCTATTACATTAAGTATCCTTGAAGAACTTGTTTTTTTTTGTAAAAATGTATATATTACAATTGCTAGATATTTGAAATCATGCCAATCATCTTAATTGGGTATGATCGTCCTAGAATGCTAATTTATTTTTGATAAAAAGTATTGTAATATATTTCATAGGTCCTAATTTTAGATTTCACTGTATTTAATAACAATTCTTAAATATGGTATCATTATTTGCAAAAGATTTGGTTTGAGTAACAAAAACATGTCCCCAGTTGTGAATTGAAAATTTTGTAGCTATGACGTAGCTTGTTCTGGTGTAAGCTGTTATAGTTTAAAGGAAAATAATGTCATCTTAGAGCTTCAATTATTTGCAGAATTCAAACTGAATTGAATACAGTATTTTTTATAAATCACATGTATTTGTTACTGTGTTAAATTTCCACATTTACATAAACTTTGAAATGTAGTCACAAGAAATTGTATTTTGTAATTTATTAAAAATTATTCTTGTATCAACTTGAAAACATAATACTTAACTAGAATAATAGATCCATTTGAATTTTATATGTACCATTTTGCTTACCACTTAATAAATCCATGGCTTCAAAGAACAGCAGAACAATATGATTCTGTATATTTGTTTTTGATGGAGGCATATATAACCCACTTTTTGCCATGTGATACATCTGAAGTATTGCCTCATGTGGGTGGTTACAGTCTAGCTGTACCTATCACTTGGAATGTATCTGTAAGGCAAGTGTTCGGGTATTTCAATATTTGTATTTTTATTTAATGTACATACTTACCATCAATCTTACATTTTAAGACAATGTTCTTAATTACCTCATCTCTATTATTTCATATTTTTAACATTGTATGATTAATTATAAGGAAAAAATTATTGTTTGTCATTTTTGTTATTGTTGTAAAAGTTTATCTACTTATGATGAATAATATCTATCAATTTGACCTCAAAATGTTTACATTCATTTCACATTTAATTTAATATTCTGTGTTGCTCAACTTGTACAGCTATCCAAAGTATGGAATATCTGCTCTCTTTGTGCAGTAGACTCAACTATCTGGACAACGATCTAACGAGATCAAGCTATAGGAGTGTTTACGGAAGCTGATTGGGAGGGGAGGGCTGGCACCTGTGAAGAAAAACACTAAACTGGGCCACCCTCAAATATGATGCTTACTATAGAGTTCTTTAAGTACACACTTTTTGTCATACTTGGTATTTCAAATATCCTTTATATACCAATCTTGCTCTTATTAATATTTTCAGTATCTTTGAACAAAGCAGTACCTTATAAGTGTTTTGTACAGACAATACAGTGACAAACATATTCTGAACTTCTTCACATGTTCTTTATAAAGTGAAGAGTGTGGGAAAATATTTACTTTGCATGTGTCTACTTGTGTTATTCACGTGGCACAAAAGAGCCTTTCAGCTTCCTTCCTTTTGCAATGCCTTGGCAAAATATAACAACAGAGTCTTTATTTTATTTTTTAATGAAGCTGGATAGTTAAGAGTGTAGTATAATTTTTGTGTGTGTGGTTTACCACTTCAACATTTCTCTATGAAAGTTTTGTTACAAACAAACTTTGTTGTCTTGGAAAATGATGCATGTACTAAAAACCCACAAGTATTAATGAAAACACAAACATGTACAAATTCTCTGTAGCTTCCCAGGGCTTAGCTCATACAGTAAATGATGTTCTTTTGTTCCAGGTAAATGTGTAAAATGTAGCATATTATCATATATGTTAATATAAGATTGTTATTTATTTGTTTTGAGCAATATTATTCATACTTCAATAATATATATATTTTGTGTATTATCATATATTGTGAATCCTTAGATTATGCTTTGGGATTTATATTTTATTTAAATAAATATACAGAAGACTAATGGGCACCTGTATACATTTATTTATATTCAGATCCACTGAAGTACCAACTGTATTTAGACAGTCTCTCCTTAATCAGTCTAACACATCTTCATCACTCCATACAACTAGTTCATTAGTCCAGCAGAACCCAGCTGTTGAAGTGTGGAGAAGTGAGGTAGTACTTCATATATTTATTGATTTGTGGTTGAGTATTGGAAGATCTGATTCAAGCCAACTAAATCCAGTTCGGGTGAGTTCCAATATGATTCAATTACTTGAACCCAAGTTCTATTAAGTCTAATGTAGCATTATGCTGACTAATGGACATCACTAAGAACAATTTATTCAGTCTATTTGATTTAATGTCGAAACAGAAAACAACATTAATATCAATGTAGGTTATATTATTCTAAAGAAATGTAATATGCATATGTTTTACAGGAAAGGGAGCCATCAACTGACCACATCCATATACTGCGAAATATGGTAAAAAATTTACATTATTTCTCCAACAGAATCTTGGGAGATATGTCGGCGATGGATCAACTGAAAAGGTAAAGAAATTAGTGAATCATGTCATTGACCATTCATGTAAACAATTTGTTATAAAAGTATTGATTTAGCAGATTCCAGTTAGATCTTTCTCAGCTTATAATTTGATCTATTATATGATTCCTACTGTCATTCACACTTTCTCATAAGCATTTTTTTTTTAAACATATTCTGTCATGTGGATACAGTTTTGAATATAACATGATTTCCCTCTGAATAATCAGTGTTAAATAGTTGGCTTTACAGTAATTTTTTTTGTAGGGCTGTACTTACCCTGGTCCAAGGAAAAGTTTATATTTTCTTAAGGCGCTGTATGCAAAACTGGCCTCTTGATGGCTCATTTCGTTTGCTTTTGGAACTGTGGCTGAGTTATATTCAACCTTGGCGTTACACAGATCGCCGAGAGGACAGAATCGGCAAAACTGTTGACCTCAATCTTTGGCTTCCATTTATGGTGGATAACTTGCTTTGTTACACTGTGATTTTTGAGCAGCTTTTGCCTCGATTCTCCAGAATTGATCTTACCTCTCCAAAAAATGCTTATATGCTCTTCAGATTGTCAAAGGTATGATAATAAATTAGATCTAGAAATATATGAATTCCATATAAATTATTTTGACAATGAATGTAGCTATTAACAGGTTGTAAAAAAACTGTTGGAAATATTTTTAAAAAATTTTAATGTAATAAATTTTTTAATTTACAGGTTTTCTCCCAGTCTCAGTTGGCTGAACTTTTATCCGAAATTGAGGGAAGTTTGAATTCATCTCTCAATTCTTCAAAGCCATTCCGTGGTAATATAAAATGGCAAGCAGTTTTGCAGCAACAGATCATTGAACTTGAGGGTTATTCGTTCACTTATTTGCCTCTATTCTCCTATGAAGGTACTGAAAAGGTACTGCAATAAATTGTCTCGTCAAATATGATTTATATCATTCTTCAACATCCATTTTATTTTATATTTAGAAAACATCTAGTATTTCATCATTGTAAGAAGTTGAGTGCCTTTTTAGTGTTCACTGCAATATATACTAGTGATCTGTGTCCACCAAGGAAAGCAAACCAAATTAAATTTTCTCATCTCGAAAGGGCACATTTAACCATGAAACTCAACTACCCAGTTTCATATGTGTGTATATGTATGAGCGTAACATATCATAATTTGAAATGTTTAGATGCTTATTTAATTAATCTTAATTACATTTTTTCTGTGATGCATAATCTATAGTATTCATATTTTCAGATAAAAACATTTCTTACATTGGTTGCACAAAACTGCTCAACAGCTAGAATACTTCTTCAGAATGCTGAAAATCAAGCGCACAGGGATGTTGGCTTTCTATCAAGCCTTAAGGACTTCTTTACTTCTGCCTCTGTTGACGAAGATATTTCACTTGATGATAGACGACGAGTGTCATGTTACCTTGAGACTGCACTTAATAATCTGAGTACCATTTTTAAGGTGACTCTTGGATACTACTACTACTATGATGAATATTCTCCTGAATTTCTAGAATATTCTAAACTGTTGTCCTTTTTCAGGTTCCTACCCCTGATGTTCCAGACAACCCGTTAAATTCAATGGCAACTTCTGGCACAAATCAGGTACAGGGATTTTGTTCTATTTTAATCAGATATAATTAATTAATTATATACAAAGCAATTTCATGTTATCTGGTATTACAATGAAATTTGTTTTCATTTCTAATATAATTTTATGTATTGCAGGAATCCTCATTTCAGTGTCCAGGATTGAGTCGAAACATGCAAATGAATAAAAAATTAGAATACCAAGGTGATCCAGATCTTCAGCCAGTCAGGTCTACAGAAATTGCTTTTCTAGTCAGGTTTCTTTATCAAGTATCTTCCAAACTCAATGAAATGGTGAGTGTAAATTTAAAATTGAGATAAAAACTATTAGTCTGCTTTACATATAATGTAGCTTTAACAGTTTACATACCATGTGCCTGATTCAGTGTTAGTTAACATTACTTGTTTTATTTAAAACTTAATATATTTTGATCATCCTGATTTTATTCTCAATTCTATTTAAAAAGTAAATACCTTATTTAATTGTCCATGTAGATTCCATAAATTTTTATTACATTTTTATTTATTGTGCAACAATTATATACCTACGGATTCAATTCTCCCCCCCCCCCTTCCCTCCTTATATGCAATGTACATGTTTTAATGTATTTGTTTACATTTTCAGTATGGTCCTGAAATGTTAGAGCTGTATGAAAGACCTACACTTATAGGACGAATGGCTCAACAAATTTTGTGTGGCCCTAAGACTGTGAGAACTTTTGAAAAACCAGCTTTGGGTAGTAAGAAGCGTTACCCAACATTAATTGAGAAAACTCTTCCACCACGAATAAGTTTCCGGCGGTTTGCGAGTCGGGAACGTGTTTGTTATATTTTATTTGCTTTTATTGCATTTTGGCTGAGGGGTCTCCACCCATTTATATTTTTATTTTTTGCTTTTGCTGTGTCTTTCTTTTTCATATTAATGAAAGGCATTCTGTCTCCATTATTACGGACTTCTGTATCTAGTAACCCCACTGTTCACAGTAATATATCTGACATAGGATTAGATTTATCAAGTTCATTCTAAGTTTATTGTTTCAACACCATTTCATAACAATCTTTTACTTAGACTGAATATTTTCTGTAAGAAGATAAACCAGTAATTTCTAACAATGAGTGTAGCAAAAATACAATTTATTTATTGTGATTCAAAGTAATGTAATTTATGTCATGCATATAGTAGCAATTGCACCAAGAATAAATTTACTTCAACTATTTTATATCAAACTGCAAGTGTTGATGATAAAATATCCTTCCACGTTTCAAGAATATCTTGACAATATGTGATACAGTACTAAAATGGTTCTAAAATTCTCTAACTTTGTAAATACTGTGGCTGAATATTGATTGAATTAATTCAATTTTCGAAAAGATTGTTAATAAATTAATTTTGTACATTGTTATTATTTTTGTTTCAAAAGTTAAACACCACTAGTAAGTACATAAACAAAATATTAACAAGAGATAAGTCAAAATTTTGTAAACTGACGATTGGTTTTTGCATTTACAACCAATAATTTTGAAGCTTCTGAAAACACTAAAATTTCAGTCTTCAGTTTTCTTCTTTGATATTCCCTAATGTTGCATTATTCTTACACTGGAAAATTGTTGCCTTGGCTTCCTTTTCATGATTGCTGTGGTCATCCTGTGTTTAAGAGGGACAATATGACTGAGTTTACGAAAAAAACACTTGAACCTTTATAGTTGAAATATTTTAATTAGCTTAAAGTATACATATTAATAATTAAATTTTTAGTGCTAAACTTTCTTGCAGTATTATGTAAAGTAATGGTTATATGAAATTAGGAGCATGTGTAAAAATATTTCTTTTGTCATTGAAACTTCATTAATTTCCCTATATGTGAATATATATTCTTGCTATACATCTCATAGAATCTTTCACAATTACATTAAGAATGCCAAGGGACCATTTATTTTTTTATATTTGGATTTTTTCATGACTTTTTGATACATAATTTTTTTATAAACAACTATCCAGTGATGCTCAAGTATTCATTTATTACAATATCATATAAGACCAGAAAAAATTAGACTTATTCAGTTTTAATATTTTATATTAGACCCCTTCTCACCCCACTGTATACCAATTGGGTTTGAACATGTGACTTAAGTGGCATGGGAGTGTAACTGTTCATCTGGACACTAATGTTTGTTCAGTTTTTTCCTCTTTTCTACCAATAAACATATCATGATTCAAAGCCAATCCTGATTACATTGGAGATTTTATAATTAGCCCCTTCTCAGATCCACCTCACTTTGGGGGGTGGGGGTTAACGAAAATTGTAAGTGTCCCAGTTCCTCTCAGTGACACTGAAAAAAGTGATTCACCACAATTTTGAGCCTTATTTTTTTTCAATTTATTTCACCCTTCCCCCTCAACTTCCAGTCAAAGGCTGAACTTCAACTTTACATGGTGTATGCCAGTATTCAGCACTTGGCAACCATCAATTCACATATCTAGGTCTATTTCACATTATTTTATGTTACCCCAAAACCTAGGGGTGATTTCCTTCCTTTCATTCAGGGGTTGAAATTAGTCTTAAACCAGACTTTTAACATCTGCGAGCCCAAAAACCATTTTATTCAACACTAATAATGGTCACTTTTCTACTATTTATTTTAAATGTTATTTCCATCTCTCGGGGTGTCTTATCCCCACAGTGTTTTTACTGTGTAAAAGTTTGGTTGAAATTACTCCATGAATTATCAGTATATGTGGAACATACACACATTGATCAATTTTTATATATGTAGATTCAAATTCAATGACAATTTGGTTTATTTATAAATGGCACATTTACAGAAAATTTGCCATTTTATATAGTCCTTTTATGTAGCCTTTGTGAAACTTATGGATATTATAAGCGCTTCTTTATTATGGTAAACATTTCCTAATCATGAGGCATAACATTAACTTGTTTCAATTTTTTAAATTATTTGTGAACAGAGTTTGGTAGATGGTGTTGGAATAATTCCTGTACTACAGTATGTATTAATTGATAGATAAAGCATGAACTTTGAAGTAAAACAAGTTAACAAATAAAAGAAAATTTTAAACAGTATTGCTTGACATTAATATATCGTAGATATTAAAAGATAATTACCATAGATAAAAATGTATCTTCATTTTCACTCTCATCCTCATCATCTGACCTTGCTCTGTGTAAAGATAATTTTACCTTCCTCAGACCTCGAAGGGATGAGAGGCTGGATGTTCGTGCAGGAGGCTTACAGAAACTAAAAGCATCTTCTGGTACTGTGGGAAGGCACAGAATGGTGTTTAGGTCTAACAGTGAATCTCTTGAGCAACTTTCAGGATACCGTTCATCTATATCACTTTTGAAACTTCTTGTGCTAACACTCGAATGTGCCTGGCCCAAGTCTTGCAACTTTTGCCTCTCCTCCAATCTGTGTATTCTGTCTGAAACAATGGTGTACAGCTGAGTTTAAATGATTGTAGTAATACAGAGAAAACACCTGAGCACTATTTTGATAGTAATACTGTGATTAGAAGTAGGAAACTACATATGTAATATTTAAGGTATGCGCTTTTTTTTGTTAATTCAGAATTCTGAGATTTGATCGTTAAATGACAATGGCCTTATTCCTCTCACCGCTCAGTTGCACGGAAGGTGGAGCACCTTGTGCCTCTGCGTACTCAACCTCTCTTTCCAGGATGGCTATCAGCTGTTCAGCGTGAAGACGCATTTGGTTAAAAACGAAGGAATCCCCTCCGGGCGCCCTCTCAATACAGTGGATAACGTCGTTAAGTAGACGCAGAGCGAGACTGAGAAAGCTCTTGCTGCAATTTTGCATGACAGTTATAGCTCGACTGGCTCGCACTGCCAAGCTTCGCAAGTAGCAAACGTTTCTCTCTCCTGCGGTTGATTTTTCTTTCAGATCAATTGCCATTTCAGTTATAGTCACCGCGCTGGAGAGCATATGTTCTATTTGTGCTCTCAGAGAAATACTATTCGAATTGCTCATTTTTCTAAGATTCGACGTACACTGGTAATATTGAATTTGCTGATCGAGAAGGACTTGATATTCCTCTGTTACCACGGTTTCAAGTAACAATGATCATAAAATATAATACTATATTTTTGTAGTACAAGTGCGAGTAAGTTCAGTTTTATGTAAATTAAATCAGTTCGGTGAAATTATGGTCTGTTATTAGTTTCGGCGTGTACGTACGGAGCACTAAGTTTTAATACCAATATCACTCGACTTCCTTGTAAAAAAAACCTGCAGTACATCAAATAATGTATTGAATGAAATTAATCCGTTAGCGACTGAAATTTTTTTCCATTCCTCTTATGGTTTGACTCTGTATGAAGCAATGGATAAAGCGTAATTAAAATTTAATGTTAAACTAATTGTGAACTCCAGTGTTTATTGGCTTTAGACAATTGTAATATCATCTATATTTTCTGCAGACAGTATAGAATATTAATTTTCTCTGTATAACTTTACTACCTAAAGTGGTATTTATATCATCACTTCATGTCGTCTTGCATTTGGCTATTTTATTTTATTATTTTATTTCAAAACAGACGTATTACATTTTATTTTCGGAACTAACTTATTACAATTAAATTGAGGAACTTACTTATAATGATTTATATATTCTGCCTATGTAGGATAAATTATAAATAAAAAACAGCCTGTTTGAAGTCGGAAATAGCTAATTAATGGAAATTCCACTACGTTTCGTCGCTGTGTGGTACAGCAGTCAGCGGAGAACATACTTATAATTACAAAATGTGCTTTGCTTGATTTCAAGTAAATGACACAATAAATGTCATAAAATTGATATTCGCGGTACATAATTGAATAACTGATATTATTTTCTCAAGACTTTCGACAACAACTTTAAATTACTTCGCTTATATTATCTTTGCTAAACCAAAGTACTAATCTTTGGATTTAACATCTTTTTCCAAAACGTGATTCTTTAGCAGGTACGAGTCTTCATATCCTGAGCGTAAGTTTGTTATATTTCAAACCGATGCATTTAAATAATTTACTTGTTGAAATGTGGAGTTAATTTTTTTTTCATTTAATTCAACAGTAAATTATGGAGAACGACGCGGGTGAAGTTGTTGACTTGTATCGTCCCAGGAAATGGTTAGTATACGTTTTACACGTGGTTGTATTTTTCAATTGAATATAGCTATTTATTAAATATATCATTTTAGCTCGGCGAGTAATAGGATAATCCATGCTAAGGATCATGCATCGGTTCAAATTAATATTGCCGACGTGGACCCACAAACCGGACGTACTACGGAATCGTCGAAAATGTATGCTATTTGCGGAGCAATTAGGAGAATGGTATGTTGAAAATCACATTCACTTATATCTTCAAAACTATAGATACCTTGTGTAGTATAAAAATATTGGTTTCAAGAAGAAAAACATTCTATAGAACCCCTTGTCTTATGTTCAGATTTTTCTATCCTAATCCTGTTGATTTAGTTAATGAAACTATGTGGCTGAGCTTTTGTTTTGTTCTTGTTTTAAATCCTGTAACTGATCAATTTAAACAATATTGAGTTTGACTAAAGTTAATTAAAATCATTTTTCATTGAAGTAATTAAATTAGGCTTTTAAAAAGGTTTCCCAGCAAATGGTAGGTTTTACTGTGTGGGGGCTATACGATAACAGATAAAGTTTTTGTGTGACCAGGAAGTTAGGATATAAGTTGCTGAGTGACTGTACTTATACTTGTAGGATTAAAGTTAGTGCTGACAATTACTTTCCATCTATTGATTGAAATTATACATCCTTGTTCCTAAATGGTACTATGATTTTAGTTGATAATTTTTCTCTGTGTTCTTGTAATTGGAGGTTTTCTCAATGAAATCTTAATACTTTGTTATTCTATTATTCCTAATTTTTAAAGATATTTAATTAATGTTTACAGGGTGTTTGGTTTAAGATATTGACTAAGGAAAAGTTTACAGTTAGTATACAGAATTTCTCCAATTTTTTTTATTGATTTCAGGGTGAATCTGATGATTGCATCAACAGATTAGCGAAGAAAGATGGATTGCTTGCTAAGTAAGTTTATTTGACTATAAATTTGGTTATTTACATTTTTCATTGAAATTATTATTATTCATAATTTGTTTCAGGAACTTTTAAATTCCAGAAGGATACTTCTACTCATCAAATGAGCTGTACAAGAATATTGTATTAATAAAATTTTATAAATCACTTTTATTTTTAATCTAATCATAAAGTCCCACAAGCTCAAAACATATATATCATCTTGTCTGTTCATGTTGAGTGTCTTATCCATTGGATTGCTTTGTTCTATTTTATTTTAAAATTAGAATTTTTCTTAACAAACATGAATTTTAGTACTATTTTTGTGAAAGAATGATTAATGACACAATTTTTTTTTTATGTTGATGGCAGTTTTTCTAAGTACTATACTAAAATGGGCTGAAGTTAACCTGTTAGCAAATGTGCACGTAATAGAAAACTGGTGATGATGAAATTAATTCCAACTGCCAGTATATTTAATTTTCACGTGTGTTAGCACCCTTCAGACCTAAATGTTTACTTGAGCCTAAAATTTCAATTTTTTTTATTTGAATATCAGCAGGACAAGAATTGTAAAATAGTGACAATTTGTCACTTTTATAACGAACAGTGGTCTGTACCGCAAAAGGCTCCGGCAGGGTTTCAGTGGAGTAAAAAATGACCTACGTTAATTTAAACCAGTATATTTGGCTAGTATGTGTATTTTGTGGAGTGACAGTACCAGTTCTCCCCACCATTACTGTGGATATTCAATAG
Source organism: Zhengitettix transpicula (assembly GCA_037074705.1). Lineage (NCBI taxonomy): Eukaryota > Metazoa > Arthropoda > Insecta > Orthoptera > Tetrigidae > Zhengitettix > Zhengitettix transpicula. The sequence goes on from CM073596.1 coordinate 49,123,381, forward strand.
TACACTACTTCGACGGTATAAGATGTTAGAATTATTCAATAACTCATTATATGATTACGTAGTACTTTATTTCGGTTTGTGTAATGGGGAATTGAAATGTTCAATGGTATTACACTTGTATAATTTTAATGTTATTTTGTACATTTTTATGAAGACATTAAACTATAATTTATTTACACAACTCCAGCTTGCTACGTTTAACTACAAGGCTCACTGGTTTCCAGCAAAAAACTTCGAAAGGAAATCTGTAGGTTTTGGCTCGTGTGTGTCCTTGAAATATGTCATTAAGTGGCATGTCTGTTTCCACTTTTCAACAATTTCTTTCAATTCCATTTGCCCCTGAAAAAAAAAAGAGTTAAATGGTGAAAATTATATTGTACAAACACTTCCTACATTGTATTACATGGTACTAGACCACATTCCATAAACCCTATTAAGAAGCCATACAACAAGGACCTGCAATGAGTTGTGATTTGTACAGGAATCTGATTTTTAAAAACTGAAGGTTTTATTGCATACAAGCAATGTATATATTTCATTCTATGAAAAATATTAAATCTAATGTATTTATGAAGGTGGAAGACTAAAGCGAAGAAGATACATTAGTTCCTACCTATATGTGCATCAAATAAAAATTCTTCAGATATACAATATAGCACTTTTAGTCATTTTATTCATATTACATTCAATCACTAATTTATGACTACAGATAGTCGACGTATGAATTCCCTAACATCGGTATACATGTCATTGTGTATTATTTTTATTATAACTTGAATTACTTACAGAAAAGTAGTTAAGTGATAAAATAAGTACCACACAATGTTTCTGCAATTCGCATTGCTTTAGTCTGGTGATTCAAAACTGTAAGAAAGATGTATCGAGTCACTAACTCAAAAGCTAATTAGTATATGCTTCTAACACGGGTATTTAAATTTTCAATATCTATCTCCACACCTTTGTTTCTACTAATTACATACATTTTTCTATTTATGCTTATATATTCAATAAATGTGTGGCTGGCCAATCAGTCTTGAGATGTACGACTATCCAGTCCATATTAAATATCTGTGTGTATTTATCTATGTTATAGGTACATGAAAGACTTATGTTTTGATAGAAACTTTATCCCCACATAAAAATAACCTCATTTGATCAGTATTTTACTGTGTAATAGCCAGAATAGGCTTTTTTCAATTGAGTTAATTTAATGAATTTAATTATTATGGATATATATATATATATATATATATATATATAAAGGCAAGATATATCTAAATTATCAGACAAAAAATTATTTCTTGTCTCATTTACACAGATCAATTTACAACGAGAGACTGAAATTTTACTAATGAGTATAAATTATACAAGGTAAAGAAACATATTGTTCATAAAGGAAATAATATAATGTACCTTTATGACAAGCATGTCAATTGTTCGGATGTCTGTTACATTTTTGTTCTTCTCAAATTCTCCTCTGAGCTTGGCTCGACATTGAGCCACAGATTTTGTAATATCGTAGTCCATTACTAGGGAAAAACGTTTCGAACACATTAGATTTAAAATACTTTTCTCTTATCGAAATTATAAAGTCTTTAACAAACACTACTCCACATCTGGGTTATGTTAAAAATCAAAAACAACGAATGTGGAAGCAATGCTTCAATTTAATCTCAGCTGAGTTACAAGTTATGTGAAAATATTTTGAAGGTTATAAGAAAATATTTTTAATATAAGCCTGCTTACCGACATAAGGCATTTGCCTGTACCATGCTTTATACAAAGTTAAAACTCGTTTTCTGGCTTCCGATTTATCAACTGACAATATTGGTCTAACTTGTCTAACTGCAGAACGGACGGCCTCATTGGCAGCCATGTTTGCTTTTAGAGATGTATATAAATATGCAGTATCTGTGGCGAAGGTTTTTTCTTGCAGAATACGCAGTTCTCGGGTTTCATCCTAGGTAAGCAGTTTGACACTGCGCGACATTTCAACAGCAAGCACCGTTATCATCATTTATTCAACACAGGTAACGCCTTCATATTATAACTTTGTATAAAAGCATATTCAATAGAACCAAACTTTGAAGGTTGTGGTGAATGACTCAGGAAATATTAAGCTTAGTAACGCAATTTAATTGAAGATAACGATTTTTATATTATTTTAAATTAAAATATTTTACAACAGTCAATACCACTGAATATTATGGAGAAAAATGTAATGTATGTATTAGTAGAATTTCTAAATTTCCTCCTTTGCGCTTCTAGTACAGAAGACTTAATTTCTTCTTCCAACGCGACGGTCAGTTAATCTGACATGGCCATTGTAATTACAGATTTTTACGACGTTTGACTTCCTTATTATGTACAATAGTGTTACTTACCGTTTAGTTTTTCATACTCTTGTGTCTACTTTGGGAAAAAGTACCTGACACTAAAACATTCGTTCGAGTTGGTTCTCTAGCATGGATCTTTCAATGCCCTATATCATCCGAGGGTGATTATTTTCTACATTTGACTTCCTCGCTCCACAATTTCTTGTTTAACAAAAAAGGCGTAAGTCACTCTTTAAAAAGAAATATATATGTGCTTCAATAACAGCACATCATTCGTAACTGCAACTGCTGATGTAAATATTTTCCTCCGCGTCATAACATCTAGTATACTTAAAGTAAGTAATATTGTAATTGATAATGCGAGAGTTTTTTTTCTTTAAAACTAATTTTTACTGACGTTCTGATTCATAGAGAGAGATGTTCTATTTTTGAAGACCCAATTCGGATAAATTTAAGTAGTAAATTATTAGTTCGCTCTCTTGCGTTGCTCTGTAAATCGAAATTCTAACTTAGGCCTTCCCGGTCTAATATTCTTATGCGGGTGGCAGTCAGTTTAATTATATTATGATCAATCGCGATTTTTGTTTAAGAAAGAGGGTATCACTCAGAAATACTAGATCCTTCAGAGTGTTTGCTTTCTTCTTTGTACAGAAGTTCTTCTCTTAGTTCCACTTCATTCACATCTTCTGCGTCTTCTCCTTCAGATTCTATTCTTTCCATCACAATGCTACTTTTCTCCTCGATCTGTGAGGAAACATAAATATAGAGTTAAATTAACCCTTTTACATGGATCGATATTAATTTTAGTGTTACAAGTGTTTGTTACATATAGTAAATCCGTGCGAACAAAAAGGTATTGTAGTAATTGGTAATTAAGGCATTCTAATTGAAAAGTTGAATTGTAGAGGACTCATTATTGGTGGCTATAGCGGACGCCGCAACAAACCGGCAATGCAAGGAAAGTATTGTTGATCGGTCGAGAAGGTTTTACGCGCTCAAAATTTACGAGACGAACGAACAGTTGGGCAGCGGGCAGCAAGTAGAACACAGTAAAAGAACGAACAGTTGGGCAGCGGACAGTAAAAGAACGAACAGTTGGGCAGCGGACAGCAAGTAGAACACAGTAAAAGAACGAACAGTTGGGCAGTACAGATTAAAATTCTAATTCACGAAAACTTGAACAATTTAGTCAGTCAGCAGTGAGAATGAAGAAGGTCTAATTTAAAGAACGAGAAAGTGTTCCAGTAACCAGTACGCTGTTATATCAAAAATGCAGAAATTGAACTAGTCTTCAGTCAACAGACAAAACCAATGAGGTGCATTTTCAACAAAAATCCACGAGACCTACAAATCCAGGTTGCAGTAAATCATCGAGAATCGACAAATTTATTTTAAACCAACTAACAAACTACGCTAATTAGAGTCTGTGAGTACTTAGAATCAGTGATATCCCCAAAATTGTGCACGAAAATTAAAATGAGACCTGGGCTGCAGTAAGTAGAAAGAAAACTTTAAAATCATTGTAAACCACGTTTAAAAGATAAACGTCAGATCGTTCTTTAATTATCGATAAAATGAGATATTTAATTATTCAGATCATTCTTTAATTATTGATAAAATGAAATTGTTTAAACTCAATCTTTTAGCATTATTCCTTCAGCAACAAATTTCGTCTATGTTCAGACGCATTGATTTCCTTATAAAGTAAATGTAATTTTTGTGATTTTGTTTATATAAATTCTGCCATTATCAAACCCAGTTCAAGACCCTGAGATCCCAAATATTTTGTAATTTGAATACTTGTTTTAAAATTGTTAATAAATCTCGTTTAATAGTTTTCACGTAATAGTTATTTTCATTTAAAAACGCTACATAATTCACATATTGAATTATTGTAAAAGATGAAATATATAGATTTTATAAATTATTACAGTATTATTATATTTTTTTAGATTATATTTTTTCTTAACAAAATGATTTTATTTCCTAGACGTTTGAGTTTAACTTAAGCTTTCAAGCCTTTAAAACTTAATATGTAGACAGAATAATAATTTCCCAATCATAGTCTGTTTGCCCCAAATTATCGAAAAAATATTTGCGATAACCGGAACTTCCCTTAGTTAATTAAATTTATTTTTCGTTAATTTAATTACGATCCAAAGGTCAAATTTATGAAAATGTATACATTTGTGAGGAACAAGGAATTAGACAATGTCGATCAGTTCAAGTACCTCTGACATCAGCAATGAAAACAAAGATAATGGCAAAGAAAAGAGCCCTTCTGAAAACAAAATAGAAACTAGAACACGGTAATTTGCAGGACTTTGTAACAGAGACGGAAAATAAATACCTGGGAAGTTTTAAAATGTAGTGTTGGAAAAGAATTGAAAAAAAATAGTAAAGTGGACAAATATGGTACGAAATGAAGAAGTTCTAAGAAGAGTAAATGAGAAGAGAACTATCATGACTACAGTTTTTTAAGAGAAAGACAAACTCGTTGGGATACATCCTAAGGATAAAATGTTTACTGCACGACGATATCGAAGGTAGGACACGTGGATGGTGTTCCGGGTCATCATGGAAGAAGAAGAGTGCAGCTACTAGGAGACTTGAAGGGAGAAAGACCGAAGAAGCTAAGGGCAGGGCAAGGTGGTGAAGGAAATTTACAGACCAAGTCAGAGGACCTACCAGCAGCCAGGTACAACACAAAAAAATAAGGAAAGTATTTTCAAATTCATTATAAAATAAAAAGGAATAAGAATAAGACAACTGAACCGTTCCTTATTTCATAATTCTCTTCAGTATCGAAAAACAATTAGGCTATGGGAAAGGAGAAGAATATTTATATCTTTGCATTGGAAGTTAGTTGACATATCTACTTACTGAACGTATATCGTCAGTAATGTCTGAACGTGCACCAATACTTACTTCCATTTGTAACAATTCTCCTTTAGTCCGCGTTGGCACTGGCCATATGAGTTTACGACGTTCTTCTCCCTCGGAAAACAAGTTTAGGAGGTTCACGCCCGTCACGAAAGGATTTTCATGAATGTATTCCAGAGCTTCGGCTTCGCTTTCCTTTAAAAAGCAGAACAAAAACAGGGGAAGTGGGTTTTTTAAGTTGCCGAGACAGATCTAGGGCAGTGTGTCGTGGCACTTTACAGCATTAACACGTACGAAATACTGATGCTTAATTAGTGAAGTTTTAAATATTGTATATAATTAGAAACATTGAAAAAGTAGTAAATAAATTATCAGGTATTCCATTCTCTACATATAAAAAATTGTGAGTTCATGCAGTTAAAGAAGTTTTCGTAAGGTCCTCAAAATAGGTATTTGTTTTGTAAATTATATCCTCCTTGGACGAAAGCTGAGGTACTACGATGTGATCGCGTATTAACGCAGATGACGTCATTATAGCCTGATTCACATTCCTGCAATCACCCTGATAATGGAGCGGATATTCTATGGAACCAAAAATAATTATTTGAATAAATAATAAGATTAGGGTTAATTCTGACAGGGCGTAAAGGAATATTCTATGAAAATAGAAACGAAATGTTGAATACATATTATTTTAATTTCCATATAACATATATGTCTATGTATAATTTATATTATGTATAATAGCTACTATTCCATCAACTGTACGTAATCCTTGATAGCAGACGATATGCGCAGAAGCAAGGTTGACGTCACTGCTCTTACTACTCGTCAGTTTAGTGACATTTTGTTAGCAATTTCAGATGCCCGCTGTATGTTCCACAATTATTGGTAGGAATCAAATATATACTTTAAAAATCTTATTTTTAATAATTTATTTGAAAACTATTGGAGGTTTTCAAAGCCTTGATTCGAAGAAGATGTTACGGGGCGGTGTTCTGCCAATCTCTGTTACATATAGAAGGAAACAATTTCACCACAGGTTTCTTCCATACGTTGTTACTATTTTCTTGGTCCACATTTCCAAATCGGCCGGTTGTTGCAATGAACTTACGCGTGACACGTTAATGGAACAGGACGGTGGTGATAGTTGATTCACACGGAAGCCACGGATTTAGTACGAAAGTACCTGATGGAAAATAAACTTTTATATGCAGATGAATTACTCACCTCGTAGTCGGTGATGAAGTATGGCTTGAGGACGTTCAGCTGCTGATCCAACACTTTGGACTGTTCCAACGATTCGCGTTTCGCATCTTCGTCCCTCTTGGTCATCTCGGGGAAAAGCTCATGCAACGTTTCGGCGAGAACTTTGTACTTGTGGCGTTCCCTCTCCCTCTTTTTCACGCGCTTCATCTCCTCTTGCTCCCTGATGATCTGTAATGGCTTCATAGCCGCCTGAAGCTGGGCCCTGTTGATCCTGGACTTGTCGAGGAGGGCCCGGAACATCCGGCGCTCCTGTCTCGACCGCCATGCTTCCGTGGACCGTTTCTCCCATTCGGTTAGGTGCATGACGGCACCTCTTCGCATCTAGGAAATAAGTAACGATATGGAAAAATTATATGAATAGAAATTTAATAACGAAAAACGATTAATTAGAAATTCTTGATACATTGCACAGAATACAAAGTTTCGTCCAGTGATTGGGACCTCTTCACGTACGTAAAATGATTTTATATCAACTAGTAGACCTTTAACCCAAATTAACCTTATATTCTGTCGACGTACCTCCAGTTACATATTCAATATCACTCTTGTTCTCATTAATTACTGCTCCAGCCTGTCGTAATTTAAACCAATAAATACTATTTAAATTTAAAGTTCTTGTCTGATATGCATGCCAAAAAAAATAAATTTCAAGCCTGTACTTCGTGTTTAAGTCTGCAAGAAAGTCAACTGATTATATAATTTACATATTGAAATATTTGGGTATATAAATAATATCGTAGAGATTCATGTAAATGTACTATCGTTATGTGGAACTTATTCATGTTAAATTTCGCCATGAAATAATTCTGATTGTGATCACTGATTTTTTTTTTTTTGAAATTCAGAGCGTAATATGTTTTTAGTGGCGTAACAGTTGGGTTAGATTGAAACGTTGGGTACGTGCTGGATTAGTTTCAATACTATCGTTGCACCTTTTCGGTGGACTAGTTCCAGAATTCAAGTTAAGGTACATAATTTTTATGAAGGATGGCACAGAATAAAAATTACCAGCAGCGCTTTGTAAGTTACAAAGTTATAAAACTTTAATCCAGTGTCAGGACACATAAACGTTCCTACGCGAACCCAAATGCCCAGTGAATTTCAAAAGATTGTAAATTCATATCAATACAGAATCGGACCTTTTCGAGAATTCGCCACTCTGCGTCTTTGAGTTTCTTCTTCTCGTCGACTTTGGGAGCAGATTTCGCCTCCGCGGCTGCGAGCATCTCCAGACGTATCTGTTCCTCCCTCTCAGCCTTGAGTTCCTCCTCTTGCTGCGCTCTCTGCGCCGCGTGGAGATCGTGCATGTCTGCACTCCAAGCTGCGTTCCGTTCTCGGATCGTGATTTCCTTCTTCAGCAGTCTCCTGAAACGTTCTGCGTCGTCGGGGTTGCTGCGTTCGTATGCCGGAGGGATGAACAACACTCTGAAGGTTCCCGTGTAATCCGCCAGGCCCGTTACGTTCTTCGACGTGCTTAATTTCTATCAAATAAGAATATGTTGTTAAATAAATAAAATAGCCAATAAGTTAGAAAATCAACACAGAATAACTCAACGTTTCCTGCCATCTTTGTTAACTTCATCTGGTGATAAATTAATATTCCAATAAAAAATTAAATTATTAAATGTATGTAAAATTTATATAATAATAAGAGCAATATGTCGTAGTTGGATAAAAATATTTAGTTTCCAATGAGGGGATGAAACATCGTGTTTTGTGTCATTAATTTATTGATTTATTGGCTATTTTAATTATGTAACTTTTATTAAATATCTAATAAGAATGTGTTCTATTCTCAAAACAGAAATACTTCCCTTTTGATGTTGGTTGGGTGAAATAAGTTTTTTGTTCTTGTGGAACTTTGTAATAGTATGGAATACGCGTGTAGGTAGTGAAATATAGCAAGTCGTATGAGATGCTCAGTAGGAGGATCGAGGAGGGGAGTATTGTCGTGTGTGTGTGGGTGCTTTCCCTTGCAGACAAGCTGGCGTAACGCTACTATCATTCTTAAAAGCATTCGTTATATTCTTATGGATGAGATTTTTCAAGTACAACATATCCTGAACAGAACACAATAGACTTTCTTGCGTCAGTATTTTCAGAATAGATTTCACACTACCAAGTTGCCGTAACAAAGGTTCGTTTTGAAGAAGGATTCGGACTATAACACCAGCCCAGTGGACGACTGCATAGTTATAACTTCTTTGTACCAACATGTCTGATTTTTTAGTTTCTGTATTGAACGGTCAGAGTGTGTATTATTGTGATGAAGAAAACCTTTCTAAAGTTTTACTCGTTTCTTCAACACGCATGTAAGACATCACAAGTTGTGACGTAGTTCACGATGAGAAGCATATTCGTTTCCAATATGGGAACTGAACTGGGCATAGAGTATATGATAATGTGGAAGTAAGTACCAGACTGTCTGAAAGCTCGAGAAAGAAAACGGTGAACGAATTTGAAATATTCTACTGGGACAGTGAATATCTGTTACTATAGTGCACACTGAATCAATTTGTGTAAATGAGTTACGTAAAGATTTTAAGGACTTAGTAATTGCTATGATGTGGCCACTTCAGAGCGGCAAGGCCGAAATGATTCAAATTTGTTGACAAATCAGTCTGATAAATGATGTGTTGTAGGCCTAGTAGAAAGATATTGCTGTATCCTTACCTATCCTCCAAAATATGAGGAAGGAAAACTCTCAATATGAACGTGCTGTCTCAAATACAGATTGACGCATACAGGTTGACAACCAGGCAGTTATCATTGTGTTTACAAACTATCTAAGTAATGCGAGAAAAAATGGTGCAAATTACACGGAGATTTTTTTTCTCGCGTATTCTGTTTAAAGCTGGTATTGCAGTATCTTACGGACGACATGGCTCTGTTAGTGCACCTGATTGTATATTCCGGTGAGGACGTGTCCGCTCACGCTCTGCTTGAGAATCGGATTGTCACTGCGTACCAGAAGGTCCCACACCTCCATGGAGCCGTCGTTCAGCGTGAGGAGGAACATCGACGGTCGATACTCTGACCACGTCACAAACGTCGGCTCCGAGGGACATTTTTTCCATATGACAGGGCTGATAACTCCTCCAGTGGTCGTGGGGGGAATATCTTCGTCACCTTCGTACCAAATGGCCCATTCGTTTCCTCCGACGCTGATTGTCACTTCTCTCAAGAACGGCGATCGAACTACGCAGCTGATGGGTCCACTGTGCACTTCGCCGACCCAATCAACTGTGCAATCTTGTTTGTTGATTACCTGAATCATAAATAAAAAAGTAAAGAGGGAAAAGAGTTGATTTTCCTGTGCGTTCTATATAAAAATAATTATTCGGTAAGGAATTTCATAGCGAAAATATACAGACCTTTTCAGTCCTGGCTTCTATGCCGGTCCAGGAAATTCGCGTCACATTCCCGCTTATTGAACCGATGGTGATCTCCATGGGTGGATCATCGTCGGGTCGTTCAGCCAATGCGCGATGCAGGACTCTGTTCGTGATGTCGTCGGAGGAGTCTGCCCTGACGGTCGCCCGAGAGAGACTGATGTCAACGTAACTGGATGCAATCATTTCTCGGAAATAGGTGGTATATGTTCGTTCAAAGGACATGCTCATCACGGGAATGGTGAAACCTTCGGCATCTACGCTGCAGATCATAAATTGCGGTCGGATGATTCGGTTGATTGGTTTGTACGGAGACTGATCTGCGTCCAGAGATGGAGGTCTCTTTCTTCCTCTTCGTCCCTGACGTTGCCGCGGACGAAACATTCCAACTTGAGCTGATTGTTTTGCGTCCAGATCCCAAATCGCAACGGTGCCGTCCTCCGCACAGGTCATGAAGTTCATGGTAGGTGGGTCTTCTTCAGCGCCGACTTGAAATTTACCCTTGTTTGTTACCTGGAAAAGAAAGGAATACATTTAAAAATTTGGCAGTGACAATGATTAGTCAAATAATGATTAATATTATGGCGAAACGACCATTCTATGCTCCCGAGAATCTGTTTCCACTATTGTATTATTGATTCATCGTAACGATGATTTGTGTAAGACGTTTTCCAATATGTATTTCGACATTACTGATTCACGATGGCCAACGAGGGTATATTTAACATACGGAACCATTATAACAGGTTTGCCCATAATGTCTAAAATTATAAAATGTGTTACAAATTTTTATTTTTCGTTTTTTAACGATTGTTGAAGTAAAAATGAATTGACGGCATAAGATTTTATAGAATTTTTTAATTTTTCACACGGTGAAGGTCCTAGAACATTGTGTTTTGTGTTTGTAATGCAAGTAATACTTATTTTCTGACTTATTGGCTATTTTATTTATTATATATAATTAAATATCTCAGATTGATATATAATTTAAGTTAATTAATGCGAAATTAAATTTATTGTTTTCGGTCGCACTGTTCTTTTGGGATTTAACAGCCATTATTCCCAAGACTTTTTAAGTTTGTTGATCTGCGTTACTATAACACTCCTTTTAAGTCATGCAATTAGTTTTGGAAATAATTCGATTTTTTATTCAAATAAACGCTCTGCGATACACACTCTGTTCCTCAAGATTACATTCCTCGTGCCCAAGATTAGTATGCTCGATCAGGAAGTACCGGACTCACTGCGATTGCACATCTTAGATTGGAGCTTTGTGTATATTTTACCTTCCAGTAGCTCGAAATCCATTGCACTTTGGTGACACACGCCTGTTGCGAGAATTCTAGGGACGAGACGACAGTCGCCGGAACTATGGACGGGGGAGGCACCGGCTTCATGAAATCCAAATGCTTCATCATGGCCTCACGGCATTTCTGAGCCCGACAACAGAGTTTCTCTTGAGTTTCCACTCGCATGAGGCAATCCTTCAAGTCCCAGAGGACTATCTGACCGTTGACGAGACCGCCGACGAGGATGTCACCGTCGGTGGGACAAAAGGCGAGGCAGTGAACTTCTCGTGGACTCTCCAGACATAACTTCGGTAGAAACCTGACAGATGGGAACAGAAATCTCTACAGGTTACCAGTTCCCAAATCTGGATATAGATCAACTTATATTTATAAATATGCATAAACATAAAGATGGTGATCATGCATACCTCCGTCGTCCATAGTTTGAATACTATTTGTCTGGATTGTCATTAATATTTTTTTCTTCATTCTGATTTATTTTATAGATTTATTACTTCTCATTTTAATAATTTCTTACATTCACCTATTTTAAACTGTTCCTGTCTCCCTTTTTCTCGGTGACCCTCATTTAACCTTTAATGTTACCAGTAAATGGGCTTTAAACTTTAATTTTATGTTTATTTTTAAGTTTCATCATCCACATGAGTGTATTAGGGTTCTCTTCAAGACTGCTCGTAATTTAATGTTTAATATATTTAATAGTGAAGAAAGACACAAAGAAACCAGTCAAACAAAACGTTATTTTTTTTAAAGATATCGTGAGATATTTTCTATGCTGAATAAGTTTTAATACATTTAAAAAATAAAAATTATAAAAAAAAATCGACGGAACCAGGCATAGAACCTGTTGAGCAGTTGCTCTACCATCTCATCTATCCTGTTGACCCCATTTCCGTATGTCTTCTCTACATCTATTATATTTTTGTCTGTATCTCAGGTTAATCTACAATTTCTTATTTACATTTTTCATGATCTCATTCTTAGGAATAGTAAGTAGTAAACTTGAGAAACAGGCATAAATACAAAAGAGATAGAGATGGATGGACAGGGAGCTCAGATGGTATCTGAGGCTCTGGGTTCGATTCCCGCTTCCGTATTTTCTGTTTCTTTATAACATCAATTCCACCAAGTTTTAGTTAATTCTGAGCTTTGGATTAAGCTTTTATGTACATATATAAATTCTAATAGTAAATATACTTTAAGAAGCTATTTAAATATCTACCACTATGCGCCATATTCTCCAGATTTAGCTCCAAGGCCCGAATCTAAAGAAATGGTTTCCTGGAACAAATATATGCTCGGAAAGAAAATTTTTAGTTACGCCAAATTTCCCTAGATTGAATAATCGTTTTTTATTGGAGGTGTATAGAAACTGGAAAAGTAATGAACTACGTGTATTTATTTTCTTATAATTAAATTAATTGAAAAAAAGAATAACTGATTGCTCGCAATAATCGTGGGAGGAAATTGAAACTGCCAACATGGCACGATTAAAGTTGCAATAATGGTAGCACGGATAACGTGCAACGTTCTTGCTCTTTATCGGTGCCAAGCTTACGCACGATTAGATTCACGTACCTGTCGACGAAGCTCCAAATGAGAACCATGTGATTCCCATACACAGTTTCTTTTACTTCGTCGAAAGGACATAGTTCTTCCGTGTCGAACGTGCCAGGATGAGCGTAGTTACACCGCAAGTTTTCAGCGTACGACATCGCCACCACTCCTGTTAAATTTGGATGCCACGCTACGTCGGTGATAACTTTATTTTTACAGAAACGAACGTCGACGAATCTTTCGTGTTCTTCGAAAGTTATTATATCCGGCACGTACGTGTCGCGGACGTCGTGAACCAAGTCTCTGTAGTCGTCCCTGTATAAGTTGAAAGCGCTGTTGTAGTCGAGAATGTCCTCCATCTCCTTAGACTTGGACTCTAAGAACTGTTCCAACCGTTCCAGAACATTTTTCTCGATTTTCCGTTGCATATCGACCTTGTATTCGTATTGCGTCCAAGAACTGTACGGGTAACTGCTTTGCGTTTGAACGCCGACGTGTTTCATTTCAGGAGTAATTTGACTCATAGTTTCACATCTTATCCTTTCTATCATCTCTTCTTTGAGTTTATTATCGGGAGGAAACGAGAAACTGAAATCTTGGTTTGTTAATTCTCCGTCGTCCGAGACGAACTCAATTTTTCTAAGTGGTTCCTTTTGTCGTTCTGTGGATATTATCACCTGCACCGGACGCCTCATATCTACGATTTTTGCTTCTTCTAGCCAAGCCTCGGTACCCAAATCGTACCATCCTCTGATAGTTTTGTAAACAGAGTTCCCTAGGCGTTGCTGGTGGTATATCTTCTGACTTTCGAGAATCTGCTGAACTGCTTGTTTGCCACTTAGAGTCGTGCACACGAAAAATTCGTCAGATCCTTCTTCCAGAACGTTCCAGCCGATGAAGATGTCGTCTTCCGGATGTTTATCGATCAAGTCGTAAAGGTCAAAGAATGGTGATTCAAACCCGTTGAGGTCTATGTCTTCTTTGATCGCTGTTTTGTAAATGTTCACCCACGGCGACTCCAGAGTACATATGTCCCCAATTGTGCACTTGAGCGATTCCTGTGTTTCGTGAGGAAGTGATAACGGTATAACTCCCTCTATTTCTGCGAATCCTTTAACTGCATCTTCCGCTTCGCTCTCTTGTTGCACTTCAAATCTCTCGATGCGAGATTTCCGTTTGGTTCTCCTATCTTTTCCGATAATAGAGAGTTTTTTTTTTGATTTTGTTTTATCCATTAGACAAGAAAAAACAACTCAAATACTCTACCTTTATTTATGAGCGCCACCAGCCGAATATATATTGTGCCTTTAAATAACGAAACCCTTACATTTACTCCAAACGTAATTCATAAATGCCATATTGTTAATTATATACAAACGAAACAGCATATTGATTAACATTTAAACTATAAAAAATTATAGCCAAAGTGGGTAATTATTACCAACACAAAGGCTACTCGTGTTATAGATATGTTTGAATAACTAAAGATACTATTTTAAAATGCGATTCTAATTAAATGTAACATATCTTCTAAGTTATAACCTCTATGCCCATCTATTTATCAACTATTAATATTATCATAAATTATTATTATTAATTATAATTAATATTAGCACAGAAAAATTATGAAATCTATAGCGAACATATAATACTTGAAATTATGGCTAAATTAGTGTAAATAATAACAAAAAATTAAACGTAGGTGTGTTAGGAAAATGTAGACCATTATGTGTTTTACGAGTCATATTGACGAAACTATGATTTTCTCCACACATAATATACCAACAATAATGTATTATGTATGTTTAAAGTAATAGTTTGTTTCCGTATGTTCGTACTTCACAACCGAACATTAAAAAGTGTTCCCTATTTCGTTTCCCGATTATCGTAATAAAATATTAACGTTCCTAATTAAGGCATTTCTGCTTTACTTCAAATTATTTTTTCAGTTAACACGTCACGTAATTTTTTTTAGTGTCGCTTATGTTGGAGGAGAGTGCACTTGGTTTCAGATTTTTGAAAAAATAAGTACACAAATTTTTGTATAGCTATAAATTTTTATTAAATTAATGAATTGATAGAATTTTGCACATATGAAACGACATACGCCAAAGTATTTGATTTAATTTACAGAGTATAATAAATAATAGTAGTAGGGTATTATATTATATTCTTCCGTAAATTTCAAATCATATTTATGCATGTAGATTTTTAGGTATTTTGGTCACATGTCTGCAGACATTTGATATGTCATGACTTATAAAATTAAAGTTCAGCTTCTCGATAGGGTCCATGGAGTATAAACCAATACTAACACTTTTCTGGAATATATTATCTTTTTAAGAAGACGCTTGAACATCGACTAAATTATTCAATCGCAGAGTCTCTATAATAAGTTGAGGAATTATTATTTCTGATGGTTGTCGAACAGTCTTTGAGGGATGTTACTCACTTTCATGACGTAACATCGTCTCATGAAGGTGGTTACCAGCAATGTATATATATTAAACTCGTTGGTGGTCAAATTTTACTTGAAGATATAACTTTTGACCTATCAATTGATGTTGTAATCTTTCGCGGATGTTCTTTGAGCAGGTAAATGACAGTTGTAGTAGTATCTTCCAGAGGGTGTACAGTGTTTTATGGCAAACTAATACCAAATGCACGATGGCTACCCAATTTATTGGGACATGGGAGGTATGAGAATGATTTGTATACATTCCCATACTTAATATCATTGACAATTATTTGTAAACAAAATTACTATAACAGTTAATATTATTTCGACGAGGTTATTTACAACGCTACATATTTATTGTTTTGACATTTCTTATGGGCGTAACAGTCGGTGAATTGTCATTATTTTGACATTTGCAAGAGCATTATTCTTGTGCGTTTCTATATGTATTAAAAATTTTGTTTCAGGTAGTAGGCTGTGTTTCTCAAACAGAACAGTCTGAAAAGTCTGGAATTGAAGGGTGAGCATGTTTTATTAAATTTCTCAATTTTTTTGTGTTTCTGTATAATAAATAAATCATTTCCTGCTTCTAAGAAAAATTGAGTTTACTTGTCAATTTATTTCCAGTACATTATTCTGCCTGGATGAAAGTGGTGATGTGGTTTGGACAGTTCCTGATGATGCAGAAGCAATCCCATTATTTAGTTGTGAAACCTATGAAATTTACAGTACACCTTTAGGAGGTGTGGTTGTAAGATTTGGTGCATATGCAGGACATGTAATAGAATTTAGAGTAAGTTTTCCTTATTTTTAATTAAAATTTCATCCTGTTATTTCAAGTTTTACTGTCATTTTAATTAAAGTATGTATGTTCCTACATTTATATTCTTCTAATCTATTTTAAGCAACAGTACAACTTTGTATTGAACTGATAATTATGAAACAGTCTGTACATTTTGAAACCTATAATGCTTCAAATTCACTTCATAAGTCTGAAATTATGCCATTTTTCTCTTGACTTGATAATTATGATGTTAATGGAGCCTATTTTCATGTGGTTAAAAGCTTGAATTATTTACGCAGGAAGTACACTGGGAATAACTTGCTGTATTTTTTTTTAAGTTATAATTTTCAACAGAACTAAATATTTTAACTATGAGAAATGAGTGTTGTTTTTACAATCATGAATCTTTATTAATAAATTTGTCCTGTTTTGCACAATATTTATATAGTATCAAGCAAATGTGTTTCACAACTCTGTCAATATTGCAAATATCGGTCTCAATTTTTGTTACAAAATAGTTAACTGCCTCTGCAACTAAACAAACTAGGTCTGTCAATTTCACCCTCATTCAATAGAAATTTATGAGCCAGTCCTTAATTTCCAGTAAGATGGGATGGCACCTATACCCAGACTGGTGACCCATACAAACCATCTATTTTTTTTAAATCCTACATAAAAGTTTCTCTTATCATTTTGTAGTACTATCCGGGAAAGGAGCATATAACCACAACATTATTGAAAAGCTTTTAATCTAGGATATTTTCTTTTAATTAACTGAATATCTAGTAAAATAATTTAATAGTAGCAATAGTGGGTTAAAACTAGGCAGTTGTGTATAATCTGTCATTTTCACATGAAATACACTATTTGTCTTGAAATCAATTGTATATTTATACAACCTGGCGGTATTACTTATTTTATTAATTAATTCTAGGTTGACAATCCTGAAGCACAGGATTCAATGCATTTAACTTGTGAGGGATGGTGCTTATTACATTGCAAGAGGGTACCTGAACCAGATCCAGATTCTCCTGCAGATGCTCCCTTCTCTCTTTTACCAGCTCTTGAGGATGGATACTTTTCTGATTTAGCAATCATTGCCAGCAACAATAAACACGTGAGCTTGAAATATTAATTGTGATTTCTACTAATGTAGTTGTTATGCACACTAATTATCAAATTGATATAATTGAATAAAATTTACACTAATACATGTTTATTGTTGAAAGACTTCGATTACATTTGAACTGTTATGGTAAATTTGTGAATCTAGAAGCTTTTTAAACTTGTATTGTTATATTTGTATGCAATTGTAACCAGACAAATTAATACTCTTCTTTAAAGCACCTTAGGTTGTCTCTATAATATTACTCTGCAGGTGATATTTCAACAATATAAAATAAAATTGAGTATTCTTGTACATAAATAATTATTATTTATGAATGGTTAATTTAGAATATTAATTTTGAATATAATTTGAAAATTATCTTTTATTTAATAAATAAATTAAGAACACTTCTAATATGTCAGAAAAATGTATTAATTAATTATAACAAAAAATCATTTCAATACAATGTTTCATCATAATTTTGGGACTTCTTCTGGTGATATACAGTTTTGAATGTATGCATACAAATATATATGCTAAAATAGAAGAACAAATATAAATTGTTTGTGTGCTGTGTCCTATGGCAGTTGTATCCAAAATCTGTCTGTGTATGAATAGATTTAGATAAAATGTAAAATTATTGGGTGAACACTGTTTCTACTCCATATATGGGTATCTGAATGTCAACCTCATTAACTTTAAATGAGTATGTATGTATTTCCTTAAATATATATGTAATTATGTTTTAATTAGTATAATATTCATTTATTATATTTAATGTGTTATATCTAGGTATTAAGTTATCACTTGATTTGTTCTAATCTAGTATATCAAGATTTCTGGATTAAATAAATACAATACAATTTAATACTGATACAAAACAAAATAATTTGAAATATCGTTACAACTGTCATAGGAAGCAGTCCATGACACTGAATATATATTTTTTCTTCTAATTTGCCATATATGCATACATTAAAACTGTATATTACGTGAAGGAGTCCCAAACTTGTATTGAAATTATTTTTTGTTTTAACTGTATATTACGTGAAGGAGTCCCAAACTTGTATTGAAATTATTTTTTGTTTTAATGAAATAATACATTTTTTCAGCCATATTGGCTGTGTTGTTTATTTAATAATTTGGAATATTATTAATAATGTTCTGTTTTTATAGTTTGCGGTTCATTCTTGTGTGCTGGGTTTAGCTGCTCCTGGAATTGATTGGGGACGACAGCTAGCTGGGCTTCCTGAAGATGTCCTGGGAACTATTTTACATTATCTCTATGCTGAATGTCTCCCTACAAATCTGGGTGAACAAACAGCAAAGCAGTGTGTTGCTTTTACTCAAGGTTTGCCTGGCCTGGAGCCATTAGCAAAACTGTGTGAACTTTATCTGAAGAACATGGCACTAAAACAACGTTAGTATCATGTTTAACTTGTTTAGCACATGACTTTCATTGCTTAGTTCAGTAGTGTTTATTAATCAAAATTCCATTATATTTAATATTTAATTTATTTTGTTTATCCAGACATAGTTCAAATTTAATAGCTATTATTATAGAAAAAATATATGTGAACTGAAATTTGTAATTCAGGTACGTGAATAGCCCACTTTAGAAATTAGCCTATAGTTTATTAAAGGCTTGTCTGTTGTAAAATATTAAATGAAATGTGACTAGTTGAATAGCTCCTCGTTGGATGTGTTTATTTAGTGAAGTGAAATATTATTCTGTCTACACTAGCAGTGATAAGCATTTTGACATGAGTATATACAAATGAACTTAAAGTAAGGCAGATATAAGACTGAATACAGTACACAAGTTAAATGTATAATTACTGTTTTTAATTGTTTTTATAAGAGCGGAGGTATGATTGTAATAATTGTATTTAGAGTTTAAAAATTTTCTTTTCTTTTTAAGTTGAAAATAAATTTGAAGTGTCTGTGTGATTCCTTACAAATCAATTTTAATCTTTTGCAGAGATAATTGGATTAGTTTCTGACATGCATAGCTGTGCAAGTCAGATCATTGATCATTTCAGTTCTAAACCCTCACCTGGAGAGCACTCTGCAGATAATCTCAATTCAAATCCAGCCAAACTGTGTTTTGTTGTAAAGCAGTCAGTAAGAGAAGCTGCTGTAGGTGAGGGAAATATAGATTCTGTTATGTAGATAAATATTCATAGTTTGCTGTTAACATTGTTGTAGTGGAGTCCCGGTATTTATTCTGTGTTATTTAATTTAAGCTGGAGCAAAGCTTCTACTATTGTGTGACTTATTCACAAAACACAAGTCAGAATTGTCAAGGGAAGAAAGACATGAAATAATTCGATATGCAAAATCACGGTTACCTGTTTTTATGAGTCAACTTCATCGCTTTCTCCAAGGTGTGAAGTCAACCTTTAGTAGTATGTCTCCCAGTCAGCGACAGGAAGTTGCTACTTATTTAGTGCCTGAGGTGAGTGTTATGTGAAGCCTATGTCTTGGGAATGGTTGACAGTCTTAGTTTATTTTTACCATTGTTAACATTTTATAATTACCATATAAAGGTATTTCAGTTTATCGAAATAGTGCTATTCCAGAGGTACTATATTTTTTATTTAATTGTTACATTTACTAATGTTTGAATTTTGTACTTCAGTAATCTGGGTATGTAAAATTTTATTATTTCAATTAATCATATTTAAATTTATGAATAACCATATTTAGTTCAATAATTTTAAATTGACATATGCAATTATCTGATATTTAAATTTAATAACATTGTAATCTTCCACAAAAGATTGAATGATCATTGTTAAATATTTTGTATACTATGTAGAATTTATATTTTTGTAAATACTTCAATGAGAATTATACTAATTCTATAAATATTTTTTCAGATTGAAACAATATTAGATACAGTTTCTGCACTAGTAGTGGAAGTGAAAGCTGCACTTGTACATATAATAACAGCACTTTCTCCTTCTGAAAATGCTAAGAGTCAAATCTCAAATGTTGGCGAAGTTCTTGGAAAATCTCTAAAAAACGTACGTTCGTGGAAAATTCTCATATTTAGATATATGGTTTTATTATAAAATGTATGTTTGTAAACATAATTGAAATATTTATACACATTGTTTTAAATATAAAATGGATAGTTTTTATTTGTGGATTATGAATATGTAAAATTTTTCAATTTTATTTTATTTATAATTGTGGTAAATTCTTTAGCAGCATTTAACTGTCAAATAGTTATTAATTTTTGATGATAATTTTTGAAACATTTTTTCTTCTGCTACAGGTTCTTCATATACGAGAATTGGGTAAACTTCGAAGTTTTCATCAAAGGATTACATTCAGTCTTGAACACCTTATTCAAAAGAAGTAAGTTTATTTATGCTTGTAATAGTTTGATAATTCTTAGATTTCGTTGGTTTCATTAACGTCCTTACTTTGTTCCTGCTATATCTTCTTTACTTGCTTTTTCTGTCTGCTTTTCTTGCCATTATTTTGAAATTTTAGAAAATAATTTTTTCATTTTATTCATTATGTGTAAATGTACATAATTTATTATTAGTTAATGCATCTTTGTGTTTTTTTAAGTTTTTATTTGTTAAGTAAAATTTAAGTTTAAATCATATTTTGAATTGATATTCAATATGATATGATGAATTGTTAGTATTAGTTAATATTATAAAATTTTAGTAGACATACATAGTCGTCTCTTTTCTATAAAAACGTAAACAAACAGCTTTGAGTCAGTAAATTATTACTTTTTAGGATATATATATATATATATATAAATCAGGAAAAAAATATAGAGGCAAGGTTTCACTGTCTTGCTTGTTGGAACTGAAATGAAATGGTATACTTATTTTATTTTTTATTAAAAAACAATCATCTGACTCAAGGCTGTTTGTTTATTTATTTATATTATTATGAATGTGAATTTTTTATCACTATTATCTAATTTTTATTTATACTTCTTATTTTGTTAATTTTACCTCATAATCACAGATTTTTAGTTTATTTTTTATGCTTTATAATGTTTTTGTAATATTTTTCAGAGAAAGTTTTAATGAGATGACTAGTGCAAATAAAGTTCGATCTGTTGCGAGAAATTTAGAACAATTAATTGAAGAATTGCCTATATTTTTAATGCGTTTGGAAGAAGTGACTGCAGCTCTTGATGATAGATTAGAGTGGAGAGAATTCAAATTCTGTTTTAAAGTTGGCACATCAAAAGTGGTAAGGAGTAATGAAAAAAGTTAGTAGTTTGTTATGTATTTTTAATTAATTTGAATTATTTACATTATTTAATCATCATACATATTTATGTTTAAGATTTATTTATATGAAAACAGCTAATTTAAACCAAGTTTTAACTTTTATAGTTTTAAAATGATTGTTTTCACCGAATTTAAAATAAATTAAATATAAGTACATGCTTGCAACAATTACTTGGAGCCATCTTCATAATTTATTTTGTCAATTCTCCTGCAATGTTACAATATCAGGTGGATTTCATTACAATACAAAGAGAAAAAGTGTCAAACAAATATGGTCGATAACAACTTGTGTCATAATATTTTACTACTGTGTAGTTTTGAAATGAAAATGAAGGATATTACTTACTAGGATGAGTTTGTATCAGTCTTAACTTACTTCCCTCTCTTGAACCATCCTAGCTTATTTAAGGTAGTAGGTAATTATTTTTGATACTACGAATGGATATGTACAGTGCTGATATAATCATTGAAGTATATTTTTAATTTCATTCTTTAATGACCTTCAGTTTGTCACAGTAATGTTAACATGTAAAAATGAACCTGTTGGCAGCAAAAGCTATAACATTTTTTTAAAAAATGTTGTTTGGAAACACTAATATTACCTTTTTAATATGTTTACAGTCTGGTATTCTTCAGAGGCTATTGGCTCATAGAGAGACTCTGCAAGATGTCATGGTGCAATTATGTGACCTAGTGCAAAGGGATGCTTTCACTAAATCTTTATTTGCACTGAATCTTCTTGACCCAGCTCATTATTCAGGGGTTAATCACCATGCATCAAGCCATTTACATTCCACTCCAAAGCAGCATGGGTACAAGGTATTGCATAATGTGTTCTAAAGCTGGATATATTCTTCTCTTATGATCCCCATTAATTATTTTTCTTCTCAATTTATGTTTTCAGTTGATTGTTAGAAATAGTGTCAAAATTAAACTAATGCCTAAATTGTTTATAAAATACATAATCTCTTAGTAATATTGGAAAGTAGCTTGATGTTTTTATAATTTTAAATGTTTGCACTGCAAACAATTATTAAGATCTGTTAATAATTTTTTAAGGATTTTTTATTGTGCTGTTGTTTTTGAATTGAATTAATATTGACTTTTATTTTGCAGTTAAATCTTGTTGAGTCGTTGTGCATGCCTCCTTTATCTCGCAACAGCATCTTATCTAAAGCTGCTATGCAACTCCTTCAATCTGGCCAGGACACAGATATGGTTTTTGAAGTTGTTTCAGCTCCAGGTAATATTTAAACATTATTTTTTGGACGTTAGTTGATTTTCTTTATTGTACCATGTATTTTTCTCCATACATCTGTAAATAGTTTAAATTTTCTATTTTTGAGTCAATGTTTGTCATTCCAAGACCTTGCATGTATAAGAATTAATGAAGAGGATCCAAAATATAACTTTTCTCTCATTTGTGCCATACCAACTCTGTCTTAAACATGTCAATTTTTCTGAATCTTCTGCGTGTGTGGGGCATAACAAGTTATCATGTGGTTTAAGATTACACAAAATGAACTGTGTAATAAGTGATATTCGGGACCGTGGTCATGCAGATGCCATTGTTTAGCCATTCATTATTGGTGATCTATCATTATTATCAAAGTGAGAGTACGAACCACCAAACTTTTATACTTCCAGGTTACTCCAAAAGTTTACAACAATTTGAACAGTGTCTGTCTACAAAAATAAAATCATGGAACATTTCTTGGTTTAATTATGCTTACTTGGTAAGAGTAATCAATAATAGAGATTAGTAATGTGTACAGTAAAATAAATTATAAAATTGACTGTGTGTAATGAATTTTGAAACATGTTGTAGTATATTATCTGTCATATGATTAGGACTCAACTCAATGATTTCATTTTTCATGAAAAATGGCTTGGAAGTGATATAAATAATATTTTTTAAAATAGTTCATAACTCACTGAATAAACTGAAGGATATTTTAAAGCTTGTGGACAGATTGGATGATGCAGTAATAAATAATGTTTAATTTGTGTAATAAGAATAACATATTAAAATAAATTTTGATTTTTAAAATATTGTTAATGGTCATTGTTTTCTCTGCTTCGAGGAACTTTCTTGTAAATTTTTATATTTCTTAGAAATTAATTGCTATGCTTGTTGCAGCACTTTCTTTTAATCATTACAGTGATATTAATGTTTATTGTTAAATTTAAACATGATAGCTTCTATAAAAAAGTTATTCTTTAATTGTTAGACACACCAGACTGTGTAATAGATCATACACAAGGCACAACTGAGGAGGTTACAGACACTGAATTAGCTGTGGAAGAAGAAGCTTGTAGCATCAAAGCACATAGAGTTATTGTTGCAGCAAGATGTGATTGGTTTCGCAGAGCTTTGCTCTCCGGGATGAGGGAGGCAATAGACAGGTATACATGGCTAATAGTCAAATTAGTTCTACTTAATTCATCTATAGCATGTCAACTTAGGAAGTAAACTTCATAAAATCTCTCCATTTCAGCATTTTTATATTATGTTTAAATTTATCTGCTATTCAGGATTTTAAAATTATTTCCTTTTGTGCACTTCAATAAATTTTAGAATGTGAATTAAAACACTTACTATATACATTCTTCAAGATGTGTTATGTATTATTATTTGGGTGAATGTGACATTTGATTAACATAACCTATCATTTTGTTACAGGAAAATTGTTGTCCATGATACAAACCCATTTCTTTTTTCTACATTTCTGCATTACCTGTACAGTGGACAGTTAAAGACTCGGGAATTGACTGTGGATCAATTGGCAGACCTAATGCTTCTTAGTGACAGATATGAAGTTGATTCACTAAAGCAGGCCTGTGAGCAGGGTTTAAAGAGACATATTGATGAAGACTCTGTTCTGTATTTTCTAAGCATGAGTGATCAGATAAATGCAAAACTCCTGAGGGTAGGTAAATTGTGTTTGCTTGTGCAAATTTTATGAATGCATAATAAAATTAAATAATTGTATTCATCCATAATTAAGTGCAACTTGTTTAAACTTGTAATTATCAATTTCTTGATTTTAATTATGTGATAATTATTTTCATTAACAGAGTGCGTGTTTGAACTTTATATCCCTGAATCCAGACATTATGGACAGTGAATTGTTTGAAGAGCTCTCTCGAAATCTTCAAGCTGAGATCTATGACTTGGTTATTTGGGTCAAACCAAGGTACAACTCCTTCATTACTCATTGTACAAATTGTGAAATTGTTAGATGTAAATAATTCTATTTTTTTCCAATGTAATTCAGCATTTTTTAAAAGAAATGTTATTCATCTATTTTTGTTTATAATGAACAATGCTAAGAAAAACAAAAGTTTTTAATGGTAGTTTTAATTTCTTACATTACACCTGTCAATTATTGCTAATATTATTACTGACTTATAACATTCTTTTTATTTGAATTTTTGATTAAAAGAAGAAACTAAAAAAAATTATGTACGAAAATCAATAACAATTTATATTATGATGTACAGAAAATCTCAAACAACAGAGAAACTTTTGCCATTTCCTCACTGCCCAAGCCCCGAGTCACCAACATCGGTTTCTTCCAGTCTCGCTGACATTGAAGAAATGGCAGCTAATATCAATATTAATAATAGAGAGGTAAGAGTTACAGTAAAACAGATTATATTAATTTGCTACTTAAAACATTTATGATAATTAAGTTTGATTAATTTTGCAAATTTTCCCAACGATAATGCAAACTTATTTAATTCATATTGAAGGTGGAGGCATCTGATAGCAGTTCTTTGGAAGAATTGCCACTTACACAGGATTCAGCTCGTCTTGAAACCTGCCTTGTTCAGCTCAGAGACATTCTAGGAGAACAGGTTCCACGAGAAGAATTAGTTCAGGTATATTTCAGTTAATTTAGTGTCATATTTTTTTTTAAAAAATTTAACTTGTTTTAAGATTAATTTGTTATTTGGTTACTAAAAGGTCAATGAATTGTTAAAGAGGCAACCAGGGGGAGTGACCTCAGATTTTCAATTAATTAACACTATTTGTTCTTATTTAACAATTATATTTCCCTTAAGTAAACAAGAAACAAGCAGTGTGGTATTTATTTTATCACTCATTTTGTCTGAATTGCCTATCTTTTTTATTAATTTATTTAAACAAGCAGTAGAACATTAAGAAGGAGATTACTTTTGATGTGTATGTAATGGTTCATCAAATGAAACCTGACAACATATCTTTAGGAACAAATCTACTGGTGTTGGTTTGTAAGAAATTAATAAAAATATTTATCTGCAATCTCATGAACATTAACTGATCTGTTATCTTGAATAGATGCACATAGAAAACAATTGTTTATTAGTTGCTAACTGAATGATTCTGTTATTGACAATATTTATATTGATGAAATTTATGTTCAGATTGGTGGAAAATTTGTAGGGTAGACTTCTTACAATTTCTTATGACCTCAATTAAGCATTTTGTATTGTCCTATGAAAATAATTGTGTATTTCATAGCTGGCCCTTGCAGCAGACTATGACATTAATCGGGCTGCCAATTTCTTTTATTCATCCTGAAGGCGGCACAAAAGTCGCATGAACTTGCGACAATTCTAATGCTGTACTTAATCAACATACTTTAAATGTAAGTATGCTTTTTAAAAAAATATTTAAATTGTGCTTATAATATATAAATTTTTCTAGTTTTGTGTACAGGTAGATGTTCTTGTTGTGTAATGAAAGTGAATATTTTATTATATGCTATTTTTAGAGGTTTATTAAATAATTTTATAAACACTATCAAACTAATGAATGCTCACTTTGTTGTAGTTTTATACATTAAATGTTCTTGATAGAACATGAACCTAATGTATGCTGCCACTTCTGAGAGGGAAAGATTAGCAAGTGCCATTGAAGAAATTTAGTCAGAAGGTGGATTGTTATGAAATATAATTCTTACAGAATTCTCTGAATATGCTAAGTGTTTTTAGCAATGGTTGAAGTTTCAGTTTGACTGATATTTTTATGTGATGCTCTAGTGGTGGAACAATTGAAAAAAAGTGAAGAAATATTTCTCTTTTGCCATTTACTGGTTTTATTTAATTAACTTCAGCAATATATTTAATTAGATAAATGAAACTTTGGACTAATTCTTCATGGTATTATTCATTTGACTGTATGTTAGATAAAAGTGATACAGGATAGCAAACAAAGTGGCTTATGGCGTGTCATATGTACTTGATGGGTAGAAAAATCTTTCACAAGCTTGCAGTTAGGCCTTGCACCATCCATCCGTCAGCTAATTCTCATGACGAGAATAATTTGCTGTGGCCGCCATCAGTTTGGAAGAGTGATTGTATGTTCAGTATTTTTCAGGTTTCTAAAAATTCTAATTACTATTTTTGCCATAAATTTGTCTTCAATACATATACATTAATAATTGCCATTGTATTTTAAGAGACTTGATGCTTGATGTACCTTTGGGTAGTTAAGTGAAGCGTATTATACATAGTATTCATTCACACAGGAAGTCTTATTTATATATTGTATTATATTATTTTATCTTCTATGAAATGAATCAAATTTTTAATCGAATTCTTTCTGTTTTGAATTGATTTTTAAAGTGTTATATTATTCTGGTTGTAATATCATTTTGGACCATCGTAAATTGATTTTTGTTGGAAGTATTTTTGAAATAATTTTAAAATCAATATCTTGGTTCTTTTTTTATTGTGAAAGACTGATTCAGGAAGTGTGTGAAGTTCCTATTCCATAAATTTTAATGAGGATGTTCTTTGGATTTCCTCTCTTTTTTCAAGCATTTTGTTTTAAGTCCTTAATGTTGAATGTGTTTCCTTTGCTGCACTGTTGGTATCAGTATTTGATGTAAGTGTATTGGGTGCCATATTTTTAAACACTTCAGAATGTTTTTATTTATAAAATTTATAGTTTTCTGGTGAAAGATCTTTAGCATTTCTGAGACTTTTCTTAGAATTCAAGTAAGGTAAAATTGCCATAACATCAAAGTATTCAATAGTTTACAAAGACTAAACCAAATAGTATGAACCAATTTTGTTGTTTTACCTCAGTCTCTTTCTCTCTCAAAGATACCATTTATTTATAGCACATTTTTCTTACTTTACTATTGTTTGTTATGTCTATATGTCCGTACCTGCCTCATTGTTATTACCTTATAACCTTGTTACAGTTCTTTTATTGGGAAGGGAACATATGAAATCAAAGCTACTTGTAAGAAGTAGTTGTCAATTTTCATGTGTGTTGTAATAAGAAATAAATTTTTTAAACTGTTGTCAGTTTTTAATTTGCTTGCCCACATTCTCCAGATGGTCCAACCAAGATTTTTCAATTTATTTTTATCACAATATTAAATGAAAAAGAACTAAGTGTGTCACATGTCCTGAAAATATGTAATTTTGAATACTTAATTTTAAAATTGTGTGAACTCTGAACTCAAAAACTGTTGGAATTATTGTGATAATGATATTGTTAATCTATTAAAATTGTTGCTTTGTGTCTGTGAAAGAATTATATGGTATAAAACTGGAAATATTTTTACTATGAATATATATAAATTTTACATTTGACCAATTTCATCACTAAAGAAGTTGGTGTACATCACTTCAAAATACTTGTTCTCTCATTCTTCCTTTTTATAGTATTGTAAGGAATATGGCACAATTTTTTAAAAGATGTTGTTAAATTTAAGTGTCATATTTGAATAGAAATTTAGGAAAAATCTAAACACTGTAGATGTTAATAATTATAGTTTCATTAAAATAAAATGTCATATCTAATATAATTCATTATATTTTCTAAATGGACAACTTTCTTTACATTTAAAATTATGAATAATTAAAAGAAATTTCAGGATGAAATATGAATTTGCTCGATGTTATTGTTTAAATTGTTAATATTTCTGACTAATCTCTTCTACAGCGGCAAAGGAATGTTCATGATAATTACATAAAAATCACTGTACACTAAAAAATATGCCTTTATTAATTTGTTTGTGCTCCAAACAACTTTATCAGCATTTCAAGACTGAAGTTGAACATAAGTAGTAGATTTTTTTATATATAAAAACTGCATGGTTAAGTTGATTTCCAAGCAGTAAATAATCTGGACACTTCATAAATGGAGCAAATTTTGATAAAACATCCTCTTACAATCAAATAGAATTTATTCTTCTGTGGCTGTGCTAGATATAGGAAGTTTTTGAATGTGATATACTTTATTTATTTTTTTGATTCTGAACTGCACTTATTATATATGGTAATATTGTCTATTATAAAACTGTCTCTTGAAAAGAGTGTTAATTAAATACATTATTGCATAAGTTTGTTGGCCTTTACAAGGTAATTATTTAAGTATGTAAGTATTTATTGCAGTCACAAAGTCCATATATATATATAATATTTGACATTGTCAAAATATAATTAATATGGACAGGAAATGGAGAGAATGAGTGAATGGCTTACTTAAAACTGAAGGCTGGTGTGACAGTCTGGACAGGAAATAGTTCAAATTTTCAGAATCTAGTCTCCTTGTTGAGGACATAAAATGTCTGCACCTTACTGTGTGGTCTATGTCCTGTGGAAGGAGGAGTTTATGAAAATTTGAACAGTTTCCTGTCCAACTTGGTGATGCCAGCAGCCAATTTCAGATAAGCTTATGACTCATTCACTATATTTTTCCTGTTAATATCAATTTATATAAGCAACTAAGGATGATGTAACACTCAAAATAATTGATATGGGCAGGAAAGAGAGAAAGACAATTTCAGGTTAGCCAATGATTCTTTGTGTTCTATTCTTGTCCATATTAAATATATGTATATATATTGGTTTAATTCAGTTTTATTACTGTATATTTTGTTAGCCTGTTAATTGTAATGATATCACTGTGTTTTTATACTGTCATTGTTTTTTTCTTCCCATTCTATATTTTATTAGTTTAATTTAAAAATTGTTCTAGTTGTGTATGAACTGATAGATTTGGTGTGCTATGAGTTTTGTAAATCTGAAGTAATTTTGGCCCATATTATACTTGAAACAAATATTTTCTGTCATTTTGTGAGTTAAAATATATCTACAATGTTTTCAATCCTTTTATAGTTTATATAATTTCGAAATTTATTCAAAATGTTTTATAAATATTTATGATGTAAATTTATAGAAAAAATGTGTTGAACATGATATTAATTATGCCAGTTATTGTTAAGTATACAATTCCCTGATATAGTTTTTAATTTTTTTTAATATATTGAAACAATTAAGACACTTAGATTTTATTTATTATTTTCTTTTTAATTCTTGAAATTGTATGGACTCATTGTCTATTTAGTTAAAGTACTTAAAGTTTTATAAGTCCACAAGTTCCTCAGTTTTGGAATGCTATAAATTTTTTGGAGCTCTTTCAGCTATTAGAATGGTGACTTGTACAATTTTTAAAAATAATTTGAATATAAGTTATATTTGACTACAATGTGTTTAAACATGTTTAAAAGTATAATATGTGAGCTGACTAATTTGCTTATGTATGTTGTTTAAATATTTTACAAAGGAAACAATTAGGTATTTTGTTTTATGATCATTTTGTATGGAAAATCTAGTCAATATTATTGTATGATTCAAATATTTCTTTGATGTAACTTGAGTTATAAAAGTGGATAAGAGCAATTGATAAACTTATGATACAATATGCATCGCAGTTTTATGATTTGTGAGTCGTTTAGCCTAGATAATTTTCTATTTTTTACTGTTAAACAATGAACACCAATTCAGCCAAATGTTTGAATCATTTGGTTATTAAAATTGTAGGCATTAAATATGTTTTCTTGTTGCCAATATTATGAGTGAAACTATAATATTTATTTGACTAACAAGAAGTTTCTTAATGCATAACGTGTGTATGTCTATTGTTGACATGATTTAAAATTTTTAAGTTGTAAAATACATCTCTTAAATATTTACTTGTGGTTGATTTTTACTTAAATATATTTACCATGAATTAATCCTTTATCACATTCATAACTAAAATGTTTTAGTTTTTAAACCTACAAAAATTGTTTCGTGCCATTGAACTTTCAACATGAAGATGTTTAATTATTTAGAATATTTCTATGACAAAGTAGATGAAGGATTTATCAATAATATGCTATTGACATTTTCCTTTGGGATTGAGGAAATGAAATTCTTTTCTCAGTGTGATTGTGTCTCCAACAGAAAGGTACAAAGCTTATTCCTTCACTCTATGGCACTTCGAGAGTCTTGATCTTTTTAAGGCTAATAGTCTACTACCCTCTGCTCACTGCTTTCCTTCTCCAACTTTTCACATTCTCCAACCATCTCATTTTTGTCATCTCCTTCCTGATTTACCACCGAGAGCTTTATTTATTAATTCATCGCTGTCACCTTCACTCAAAAAACCTATTCAGTATTATTTACCCTTCAATTATCTCTCTGATTCTCTCTTTTTTTTCTTCCTCTTTTTTCTTGTCACGTATTACTTTTTACTCAGACACTGGAATAACCAATTTATAATATTAATATTTATAATATTACCCCACCATTGCCTACAAATTTAAAAACTAGATCAGAAGGATGAGAAATACTGATAATTCATACTTCTTTACACCAAATAAGTACCTTAATACCCATGTTTTCATATACCATTCCACCCCCCACCAAATCTGCCTGTGGGCTTACAATGTGCTTTTAAAGTAATATGTGAAAAGCTCCTGATGTTAGAGGTTTTTCTCAGGCTTAGATTGTGGTTAAAATTTACTTATTACAATGAAAATGTTGTAGATTGTAAATTAGAAGACAAATAAATAACAGTATTAAAGATTAATAACACAAGTAATTAACAACACACAATGGACAATATCAAAAATTAATTTTGAACAATTGATAATTTAATTATGAATTGTTCAAAATTAATTTGTTAGTCTGTTATACAAGTAATTAATTACTTGTTTTCTTTTATGTCCTAATTGACCCAAGTAATAAAGATTAATTGATTGTTCCACTTTATTTAGGATTTCCTATGATAAAGTTTCATTTATGTTTCAGCTAAAGATTTAGTAGTAGAAGTAGTTTTATTTGGTTCAAAATCAATTTATACAGAGGGTAGAACAGGTTGAAATATTGTATAAATTAATAGCAAAAAGAATATTATATTATAAAAGGAACAATATGTTTTGAAATATGAAATGTTTAATTTACAGTAAAATAGTTACTGGTAATTTCCCTACTAATAATTATGGGTTATATGGGGGAACAAATGAAATTGGCAACATAATATACATGACAGTAGTACTGATAACGTCACTGTGCATTCAATGTAACAATGTTATTACACGGCAACACTGATTGTCACAACGTGATGCAATTCTTTACTTTAAAAGTGTTACCCCCAAAGGCAGTGCTGTGCCATGATGCATCAGGTGGCATGGTAAGAGGACAGCATGAGCAGTTAATCTAAATACAATTTCAACCATTCAATAATTAAAAATATTATAAATATAAATATGTAGGTAGTTTTTTTGTATTTTAAATAAAAATTAATATCACAATTTTTTATAGCTACCATAATAAACGTCAATTTACATATGAACGAGAAAATAGTAATAAAATAAGTTTTTTTATGTTTTAGTACTTAATAATTATGGTATTCTTAAAACTAATTGTTTCCGGAAACCAACGTCTTCAGGATGAGTGTTAATTTTTTTTAACAAATCAGCGAATGTATCGGATCAAAGCTATGATATGAAGCAATACGACCCATTATTATTTAACTTTTAATCAAATTTTATAAAAAAAATAGTATAAATATATAATTTTGATTTGAAAAAAAAATTGGTTTAATATTTACTTTCGAATTGGTGACATTTATCATTAGATTAAAAGAAAGTTGAAAAATTCTGATTTTAAATGAATTATTATAATAGATGAATAGGAAGAAATATATAGTAGTAATGTGATTTGAAATATTGCGTGCAATAAAATGGTTACTGTAGCAACGTAACAAGTTTAGTGAAACTTGATAATGGTATAAAAACGTACCGAAACGTCTTAAAAGTGTTAAATAAAATAGTTTAAATTGTCTGAAAAGGTTGTCAATTTTTTTATTTTAAATGATACATGTTATTTTTAATGTAGTAGGGCTGCGAATAATTACTGATGATTAGAATCACTTCAGAGTTAGCTTCCACATTGTGTTTGTTTTTTACATTTGTTTTAAAATAGGTTTCGACGTCTTGTCTTCTTCAATCTGTATATAGTTCACTTGAAAATATATTTTCAGTCTTCTTCCACTATTTCGCTGAGAAATTTCTTGATCTTGTTTTTGTATCCATTTGAATGTAGTAGGACAAATTCTGTCAAACCCACAAGGCCAAGAAATTTCTTAGTGAAGTAGTGGAAGAAGACTGAAAATATATTTTCAAGTATATGGAGATGACAAAGTGTCGAAAGCCATTGTAAAATAAATTAATAAAAAAACACAACCTGGAGGCTCACCTAAAGGGGTTTTATTTCTAATACTCAGTATTATTTTAAAGTAGTTTATATTTTTCGAAAAATAATTAGTATTGACATATTTTTGATATGTTATTTTTTAAAAAAATATCACAGCTGAAGGTTATTGTTAAGAAAAAAAAACATTTAGAAGACTTGTAACATACTCAGAAAATTAACTGCACGGCCCCGGTTACAACACACCCACAAATAATGTGTTACGGCTGCAAATCAGGTGAAGGCGTGGAAAACTAACAGGGTGAAGATCGTGGAGGATCTGAGTAGAAGAATAATTCATATTTTTGACGGAAATGAACTAATTTGTATAATTCATTCTTGCCCTCTACTACTCTCTCAATTATCTTCTTCAACAGTTCATTGTGTCGTATATGGCCTACTAACTGGGTTCGTCTTCTTTTTAGCTGTTTCATGAAGCATCTTTTATCTCCTATTCTTCTGGATACTTCATTGTTTGCGACTGTCTCTCTCCAACTGATTTTCATAATTCTTCTATAGCACCAGGCTTCAAAAGCTAAATCTCTTCCTTTCTCTTTCTCCGTACACTAGAATACTCCATACGTAAGTCTTAAATACGTTTTTCCTCACTTCGAGACATGTTTATTTGTAGTAAGTTAGTTCTTATTAAATGCAATATTGGCATGAGCAATTCTGTTTATTATTTCTCTGCAGTTTCTCTTCCGTCGCTCGTTATTTTGCTACCCAGATAACTAAACTCTTCCACTTCTTGCAGTGTTTCGTTGCTGACCTTTACTGTTGTATGGGGTTTTCTCTTTCTACTGCAGCCCAGAATTTTTGTTTTATATATGTTTATATATGCTCTCATTACTATATATATATAAATACTCCTAGTACCTTAAGGGCGTAAAAAATACTCCCGGTGCGTTTAGAGAGTAAAAAATATTCTTCGTACATAGAGAGACATAAAAAATATTCACGGTACCCTGATACAGTCAAAAAATGCTCGCACTATTTTAAGAGAGAGTTAATTATACTCTCGGTGCCCTAAGCGAGTCAAAATTTCTTTATGTACCTTACGAGCGTCAGTAATACTCCCGGTACTATTTAAAGTACAAAATACTATCAACACCTTAAGAGAGTGAAGAACCTTAAGACACACACAAAATTACTGCCGCTAATCTAAAAGCGTGAAAAATACTCCCGGTATCTTTAGCGAGACAAAAAATATACCACAAAATGTTGTCGAAATTTCTCTATGTTGAACGCGGGACATTTTGTTCCCCTTCCACCCACACTACTAGGGCTTCAAGTACAACCGGCAAGTTGAATGTCATAATTAAACTCACCGACATCCGTAACCCCGGATTCACCTTCCATCTCGTTTTTCACGTTATTTTTATGTAACGACCCTCCATCCGCACCCCTAAGGGTGCTCTATGCCGACAGGAACAACATCGGGAGTAACACTATCAATCTCATTGACCCCGAAAAATATTTATTCGACGTATGTAATCCGTTTTAGCGTGTTAGAAAATTTCCACCCACGTATTCCTCCGCCGCTAGGGGTGGTAGTCGCACAGTGTTTGTTCGAAAGGAACACGTGTATGAGATTTAGTCAACTTTGCTCCACGGGTGTAGATTTGTATGCGGAACACATAGTCTGTTTTATTTATCAGAAGAAGAAGATAGGGAACGGACCCTGAGGACCGCGCGCTACCGAGACGACTGCCAGACAGTCACCGTACATGACTTATTTCGGATTTGTTTTTGGAGTGGTCAGTGTGTCCGAACCCGGGACCTCTGTGCCGTTGTTTACTCTCCCGATGGCTTGTTTTTGTACCAGTACGAGTGCGTGAGCAGCAAAGCGGAGGAACGGTTCCGATCTGGGAACGGCGGAGTTCGCGACGGTGGCTCCCCGATGACGTCACGTCCGGCGGTGGCCGTGATCAATACGCGCTCAGTGGCGACCCGAGCGCCGGACGCGGAGCATCGCGCTTACAGTGCATGGTGTAGTGCCGCGGCCTCGGATGAAGCGCAGCGGGCCCATGTCTGGTGAGTACGTGTGGCCTGTGCGACCATCTCCAACCCTCCCCCCCATCAGGAACGGACCGGCCTCACCCCGTCGGAAAAGATAACCGCTCCGTGTGCGGAGGAATCTGCATCTCTGTTACCTCTGAAATCAGCTCCGGTGACCGACGAAAAATATAATTAATTTTCTTTAGTGGGAGGACGCGGGGAAATGACATCGCTGGGGGGGGGGGGGGGGTTCAAATCCATAGCCGTAGCTTAGAAGACAAGTTACGCCCTAAATTATTCAAGTCTTCGACACTGAAAAGTTACCACTTTAGACTTTGATATCAAAATAAATGAAGAGCGGTCGTATGTTTTGCAGCGTGTATTCGGTTAAACGAACATTTTGCTGGACGTCCGGCGTCACTACACGCGGAAGCACTGATACGCTATTAAACCAAACACAATGCAGCTACCGTAGCCAATAATTCAGATATGTTTTGATTTTTCCTTTAATCCCCCCTCTTCCCCTTCCTTGACGACTCCTCGTGAAATTCGTACAAAACTTCATTTCAGAAAGAAGAAAAAAAACCCGTACAAATATGAAAATTCACTTAATTCTCTCAAACCGAGTTGATTCCGTTCAAAACGATCCCGACTGACTAGTCCCGCTATCTTTTCATTTTATGTCCCAATATTAAAAAAAATCCTCTGAAGCTGACATTACATTTATATATTTTTTTAACTAACGTTCACTGTTCGTTACTTTCATTTAACTTTTGCTTTTCTGATGAAAATTTTGAGCAGCTTTGGTTTGTTTTCGTAAAAAATTAATATTGATATCAATCTGACTAGAGAATAGATAACTGTAACCAATACAAATAAACTCACTAGGTAGTTTCATGAGACAAAAATGCGAATAATGGATTTACTTTCAAATATTTAATTGAAGTATTGGTAGATATTATATAATAAAAATTTGGTATTTTTTTATAAAATAAAAGGTCTATGTAAAAAGTATAATAAATAGATATTGAAGTATTCAATTAGCAGATAATAAAGTAATGCAATCCTTGTTGCTTGAGACAGGTGATATATAAAAAACGCAAGGATTGCAGAAACGTAGTGTGGTATTTATTTTATCACTTTATTTTGTTTGTTAATTGGTTATTTCTCTCTCTCTCTCTCTCTCTCTCTCTCTCTCTCTCTCTATATATATATAATTTATATTTTTATTTAATTTAATTTCAGTTCTGATTTTTATGGGTACACTTCAGCTTCTGATTGAAACCCGGGAATTAATTAAATAACCTTACAATTTTAATAATTGAAATGATTTATCGATATATTTTTCCACTCATTATTTAAGATTTAACATTTTTCATCAGCTGCAGCTGTTTATAGACTAATTGATTCATTAACATGATCTATTTTTAATCTATAAATACCTAACACTTCAGCCTTAACAGTTTTAAACGTTGTTTTTCTATTTTATTCCCCAAATAGTTTTTATCAGTCACCTTTGAAAAAAGAAAACTGTTTCATACTATTCTAAATGTTTAATTGTGGAATTTTCTTGGTGCTTTTGGGATATAATCATTTGTAAATAGAATCATATAAATCTTACGTATAAAAATATTCCAGAATACTGTTGTGAAGTGACAGATGATAAAAGTTAAGAAAAATTAATTATTTTAGAAAATTATTTCTGTTTCCAAATAGCGACCTAAATTCTGTCTGAATAAATTTGAAGTTCTTTAATTATGTTTCGAGTCACGAGAAGTTGGGGAAACGTTTTTATAATTTTAAATGACTGTAGTAATATAGTAAAAATATCTTCCCCATTTTTGTTTATGGGTAAAGTCAGAAGAGTGATATGTGAATAATTTTATATATATATATATATATATATATATATATATATATATATATATTTATTTAAGAAAAGGGTTAGATATTTTTTGAAGACCTCAGAAAACGAGGAATATAGTTAAAAAATTTAAATTATTATGGTAATATAGTAAAAAAAAGTCCTTCCAATTTATAATTCAAGGATCGGGATTCTGTTCTTGAATAGATGTATAGAATCAATCGCTAATGACTTGAGAAATAAAAAATCTTTATATTAGTTTAAAGAGTTGATAGCTTGAATCTAATATTAGTGTGTAAATTAAACAAAATATACATGAATAACACGAGTTAGAAATGCTAAGGAATTTAATTTGTACGTTTCAAAACTTTTCCCTGCTTAGATTTTTTTTTGGCCTTGGTTAGATTCCTTATCTTTCAATATTACACTACAGGTGTTGATCTTCCATTCCACCAACGGGAAGTCGTGGACTGTAATTAATTTTTGTAACCATGGCCGCATCTACTTTAATTTGTGTTATTGAAATTAGAAACACTTGTCGATAAAAAAAAGCCCTCGCGGTATTTAAGGCAGTAGGCAGTAGAAAACGGAAAGAATTAATCACATCATATATAATAAACATAAAAAAACAGTTTTAGACCCATCGAGATTAAACAGAAGATGTTTTGGCTCCCAGATGTCATTTCATGAAGCGGTTGGATGAAAGCAGTGTTTAATATAAAATATTGATTTTTAACATATTCAGGAATTATCAAGGGGAAAATAAATTGTCTACGCTGGTTCAAGTAAACGAACAAGAGTTGTAAAATAATCCTGAACTCTGGATATTTTCCAGCAACAGGAACGTCAAAAAAAAACCTGGACAAAAGTCATATGTGTTTAAGATCTATAACAGCATTTCTTTTTCGTAATATTCGTCCACATGATCCCGTGGGATTAGAGAGATGGGGGGAAAAAAATCTTCTTTATTCCATCCCACCGGAGCGAGGATAAAAGACCCACCTTCCAGCATCTCGCTCACGAACGAGGATAAGAGGATCTGAAGGGGAAAAGACCCCGGAATATTTCCTCCACACAAAATTCAGATCGGAAACAGTATTTCCCAGGAATTGTTTTCCAAACCCGCTCAAGTATGTTTCCGTCGAGACAATTGCAGTTGTCCGTTTTCAGTGACAGATAAAGAAAAGCTGAAGAGAAACTGATCAAGTTCTATGGAGACTCACAACACCAAATCACTACACATACAAGACGGTAGAAAAATATCATTGCACGCATATTATATACATTTTATTTTATAATCATTTGATTGTTATTTAGTTATATTTTGTTTTATTTAATATTACAGTGACAGTAATAAATAAAACTCTAATGTCTCATCAATTATTAGAGAAAAAACACATTTTATTCAATTTCAAACAAAAATGTGGCACTTTAATAGGATTAATAAATGCTAGATTTTGGGAAGCTGTTGAGAATTCTTAGGATTATCTGTGGATCAGAAATTAAGTTGGAAAATTCACTTGCAACACTAACAACCTACAATGATGTCACACTGCAGTGATCTGAACAACAGAAAATTATTTGATTATTTTCACTTCTTATTAGCAACATTTGGGATAAATTCTTCATGAAAAGATGAAATGTTTATGTTTAAGGAAAAGGTGGTTAGATTTTTCTTCAAGAACATTAAATAAGGAGACTTTAAAAAATATTGGGTATTATTACTTTTCTATGCCAGTACATTCAATCACACACCAATTAGTCCATTATAATTATATTAATATATTTAACAAGCATCCAGGCAACATTAAACAGTTAAAAGATTGTAAACCTAGATGAAAGAAAGAAAAAACAAGTCAAGTTGTTGCTTATCCACTTCTATTTCAATGACTAAATGTTTAAATTATTTTTATTTTCAAATAT
The DNA here is from genome assembly GCA_037074705.1 of Zhengitettix transpicula. Lineage (NCBI taxonomy): Eukaryota > Metazoa > Arthropoda > Insecta > Orthoptera > Tetrigidae > Zhengitettix > Zhengitettix transpicula. The sequence continues at coordinate 49,162,060 of CM073596.1, forward strand.
TCATACTTTTAAAAATATTCCAAAAAATTTATACAATTTATAACATGTAATAATGAGATATTTTATGATTCATTATACACCATTGATTCCATGATTCTCAATAGGGTCTAATACTAATATACTAGTAGAATATTGTATTTATTAGTGAAACGTTTTTTAATTTATGCGCCAATTATTAAGTCAATAAAGTTTATGAAAAGAAATGAAAAAATTCAACATTTATTTTTTAGAATAATGTCTTCTAGGTTAAAATTTCCTGATAAATTTATAATTGTTTGTCTACCATGTTCAGTAACTAACACTTTGTATTTTAAAAAAAATTCTTTATAATGGAACATACTATACAATTGATTATAAATTGTTGAGCCAGTTAATCCATATGAAAGTCCCATAATCAAAATGTCAAGCATGTAAATAAATTGAGTTAATATTTTTTACCTTTAAATATTGCGAATTATTCGATATGATATTTTCGATGTATGAATGGAAACCGTTTCTAAGCTTATATTATATTTTTTAAATTGTATTTACTGTAAAATATCATGTAGAGTAAAAGTATCTGTATAATTTCAATAATATATGTTACATATATCAAGATAAATACACGCCATTTATAATTAAAAATAAAGAAACTTATTTTCTTCAGTCATTGACAATTATTATATTTTTCATTTCTCGGTCTTCTGAAGTTACCATTAAAGAAGTGTTTTGTTACGGTAATTATTTAAAATTGTAAAATTTTTCTCTATTTTTAAGTGATTTGAAAAATGTTAAACGCTGTAAAATCTAAATGTGTGAGTGTTAACTATTTATAGATAAAAATTATTTTATGTATAATTTAGAATGAGGGTCCAGGTTGATGGAAGTTTAAAAAACGTCTGTAGTATTTCGCGGGTCGATGATAAATTATTCTGTTTTAAATATGAATCCAGTTATTAGATAATAATATCTATTATTATATGGATTCTCTTGAAATTATTAATTAACTTCACTAATGTGAATATTTTGATGTAAAAATATTTTACTTTATTACTATACGCTAAAATGTTTCTAATCTTATTTTTAAGTAGAGAAAGAATAATTCGCTGGTAAATTATTCCAGTTCCTTATTTATTTACCAAGCGAGGCTTCCCCACGTCCGTTCGTTGTTTTACTTTTTTTCTATATTGTGTCTATTTTTATATAAGAACGGGGGCTTATTTAGACGACTTATATATATATATATATATATATATATTCTCTCTCCGGGTCTGTTCGTCTGAATAAGCTTTTTTAGACAGCGCAAAGCCTTCCTCTTTTTTCCCTCGCCGCTAGGGTTTTCCACTTAACCTGAGCGACACACAAAACGTCAGCCAGTTCCGTGTAGCACCATTCCTGTGTTCGACTCCAAATTCCAGGATAGGTTGACTTGATCCTTGTATTCTATTAATGAGGTGTGAAAGGCCTCCAGTACTTTCGCGTCACTGAATTAATTTTCTCTCCTCCAATGTAGGTTTAAGAAAAGCCACAGTTAACTTAGTAATTTTATATTTAACGTAGATAACATTTTAATTTTTAATTATATTTTTAAAATGTACTTTTATCCTATTAATTTCTAGCGGTATATGTATTTTGTGTAAATCGGCTTTAAGAGTCTTTTAATCCTCTAAACGTGCTTATTTATTTTAAATCATGCAGTAATCCTCCATAATTTAAATGTTAGAATATATTCACTGCAATATATTACGTCGTACATTATAAAAGCGAAAAACATCAACAGTCCGATTATGATTCCCTGCGGCAAACTGGATGGAATTTCTGTTGGCTTTGATAGATCCGTTAATGTAAAAGAAATCTAAACTTACAAAAGTAAGAAAATTGTCAGAATTCTTTTCAAGTGAAAAAAAAGTCATGTTTGATAGCATATTAGCATTTTAACACGAGAGTTGGTATCCGGAGAAGACTGATAGTTGTTGAAGGGGATGATTCAAAAGTTTCCATGCGACCTGAGTGTTGGAAGAAAAGAAAGACGGTAAAGTGATCTAAGCAATATCTTGATCTCTTATGCAGACCATTCGATTGACATTCCAGCAGCAGCGGACGGATACCTTGACAGCCCCGTTAGTGGAGGCGGGGGAGACAGCACAGATCAACCAGCTGTCAGGGAGACCTCTGGTCCAATTTCAGTAACAGGCATTCCACAGACGTGGAGCATAACGCATATGTCAGCAGAATTGCCGACTAGGGACGGATTCCGAGCGGGGTTGAACTAATAATAACAGGCTGAGCCAGACAAAGCGGGGTTGCCGCTCAAAGGGGTTGCTAATATTCACCCCAACTATTTATATTTAATGGGACAACACGCCACGGAAACGACGCAATCCTGCATGTGCAAGCCACAAACCAAAGTACGTGAATTTTTTCCGTACAATATTTCATACGTAATCCATTTCTAAATTTCCTCCACAACCTTCATAGCAGGTGATTTTTTTCCGAGATGAGGCATTATTACATAAACTTAAAGAGTCGGACGTGGACAATCGCATTAGTTCGTTGGATTACGGAATTTGTAGAAAACTGCAATATTCGAGACTAGTAAATGAGGAATTATCAAGGCCAATTGAAATTAAATCCAGTGTGCCGCAGGGAAGTATAATTAGACCGTTGAGGTTTCTCTCATTTATAAACGACCTAACCATGGAACTGAATTTTAATGATCGCAGATTACTGAATTATTTTCAATAAATCAGAACTTGTAGAGGATTTAAACATTCAAAGCCGATTTTCACACAATAAATATGCGGACAGAAATTAATAGGATAAAAATAAATCTAAATACAGTAAATCCATAATTTTTACTAAAAATACAAATTATATCCGCGCGCAATATAAAATCTTTTAGGCTTTTCTTGCACCTACATTGGGGCGAGAAAATTAATTCAGCGGCGGACGCCATTTGCACCTAATGAAATGTCAAACATCTTAAAAATGAGAGCATGAACATTAATCGGTAATTACAATAGAGAATCAAAGAATGTTTCATACGAATACGTCATACATAAACTCGATGAAGATCGAAACGTTTTGCTTCTAGTCGTGTAATGCGGGATTGTCGGGGCAGTGTGCGCTGCGGGTAGTAGAATCTGCTTCACACGTAAGTGATTATTTTCGTTAGATACGACACTAAGTACGGTAAAGTGGTTTTACAATACGAGGCTACTGTAGAATTTCGTTATTTAAAAATCTTATGGGGTATGAACCTCCTTCACTGAAGAGAACGCAATCAGAATAATGTTTCATAAAGCGATATTCAGTCTCAGAACGAGACGAGTTTAGTAGCACCAAGTACACTTTATACCCCCTCCTCACCAAAATCCGACTCAAATACGTCATACTGGGAAAACAAATGAATCTGAGGAAAACCTAAGCTAAATTATAATTATTTCAATAAATTAATCTATAGTGTTATTCAGAAATTGTAATTGTGCCAATAGCGCGACGGCATTATTAGTAACCGTGTTTCACTGTGACGTCACTGTTTAGTATTATGACGAGGAATTTTCACAATGAAATTGATGATAATATTTCTTAACCTTCTCTGTTAACGAAGAATTGATTTACGATTATGATTATGCATACGTTTACAAATGATCGTGGTTGAATAGCCAATGTATGAATTAAAACAATTATGACAAGGTACATTATATACTATATTAACCTCTTTCTTAACAATTGTATAATTTTTTAATTCAGTTAAGAAATTGTAAATATGATCATTTTGAATACAAAATTCAAATCATTCCTGACATTAAAAATTTTACTTGTTAGAATATTGACATACCTAAGATATAATTATTAGCTATTGGATTAATTTTAAAATAACTTCGTTACTAATTTTATTAAAATTGTCATTTTAAATAATTAGTTCAAAAATTTGTGTTTGTGGTGAATTTTCCTAGTATTTATAATTTTGTTTATACAATTTTTATTAGACAATTTACTTTACTTATTTATAGGAATATTGGTATATGATTGTCAATTGACTCACATTCCTTTAATGAATAAATGGAAAATTATGACATTATTATAATATAATAATTTTATTAATTACCATATATGTCAGAAAAATTTGCAATTTGTAAATTAATATAATCAATTTTTGTATGACAAAATTTTAAGTTTTCATTAAACTGCATTTTTATGACTTATATGACCGTTAATAATAATATTATACTTTTAATAAAGTTTTTACCGCTACATTGAATGAATGGGCAATGCTGGTTATATAATCCTCCAGTTTCTCAGTCCCAGAAATGACCCTTATGCCATTTTCCACTACGTCCAGCCAAATATGGCTGTCCCACGTTCAGTATACAGTATTCTAAATGGTGATAATTTGAGGGGTGTGTAAATGTTGAGTGAGAGGGGATGGGAGAGGGAATTGGGGTTAATAACCACCGCAGCCATGCGTCTTCTCTGAGAATGCCAATATAGCTTTCGTTTAACGCCCAATTTGTTGCTAATTTTACGCTAATTTATTCGTTCTCATGCGATCACGTAATTGGATAATTCGAGGTGCGGGAAGTTAAACTTCGAACTGATTTAGCCGATTATTAATTCGAGAGATTAAATCTTGTGTGCCGAAACGTTACTTGCGTGACGTCACGGATTTGAAAATCGGTTATATTAAGGAAGGGAATCGCTTAAAAGTTGATATTTGGCTTTTCTTACTTTTATAACATAGATATTAACGTCTGTTTAAAAATAATAATACTAAATACGACCTTCATACAAGCAAACTTAAATTAGAGAAACAATAGTTTTCTGGTTTTCGCCGTTAGAGAAATACGCCAATCCGCGTCGAAACGTCTGGCATTTTTAAATTTTATTAGTTATTTAAAGTTTCTCCATATAAAGGTTGTATTTAGCATTATCATTTTATTTATTTATATTACCTATTACTGAATTCTATGAAACTGAATTAAAGGATCAGGATATAAACCCTCAACGGTCTGTTGAGACATGGGCAACGTATTTTACGTCTTGAAGAATGTGGAAACGTCGGCAAATAATCCACTACAGTCACACAGAATCACAGAAATTAACGGTATAATGTTATGATAAATATTGAAAGTATTGCCGAAATGTACCGATAAAAATAGTGGTATATCTATTAATATTTTGTACACAATATTCACGAGATAAGACTTTTAAATAAATAGATCTTAATGAAAAAAATCTTCAAACAAGGTTTGTTGATTTAAAAATAATTAAAAAAATTATAAATTAACAACGGCCAATTTGAAGTAAAAAATGTATATAATTATGGAAAATTAAACTGCGTCTTGTCGCTTACTTTGCGGAATGTCGGACACGGCAGTCAAAATTTTGTTAAACTTCAACCTGAAGAGGTCGCAAAGTTAGCGACGAAACGTAGTTTAATTTTACATAAATAAATCAATTTTTTCTGACTTCAAATTGGCTGTTGTTTATTTACAAGTTGTCACAATAGTCAAAATATATATCATAATTAAAAAAATATATTCTGTATATTTTTATATTTGTAGACATTGAAATATTCCTCAAACCTACAAACATGGTTAATCATGAAGATGATGAAATTTTTTTTTGAAGATGAATTTATTTAGAAGTCTTATCTTCTGAATAGTGTATATAAAGGGTTTATAAAGAAATGAATGGTAAATAAATTACATTTAGGCAGAATATATCTGTTGTGACAGTTATTTTAATCATATAGGTATTTTTAAAACTGTCTTTATAAGTAATATATATAATTAAAAGGAAAATTATTAAAAAGATATGCAGAACCAACAATATTAACCACTTTTGGTTAGCGTAGTAATCCGTACCCAATCATGGCGTTGTTGCGGTCGTAGCGGAATATTACGATCTCTGAAATATTCTTGTTTAGACGAAAAAAATAATTAGTGAGCGTTTCTAATAACAGTAAAGAGCAACTGGAATATTGCTGACTAATAAATTTGGCAATGTTAGACAAAGTTGGACAGGAATATCGATCACCGGCTGGTTCTTTCCGCAGTGGCTTCGACAATATTGGCAATGGAAGCAGTAAACCCACTAAACTCCTCCCCCGTAACAAAGGGACGAAAAGGATCGATATTCCCAAAACCAACTTCGGGAATTACATACTGCAATTTTTATTTTTAAAAAAAGAGCTGTCGCCTCATCTTTTGACCCCGGGTCCTTGAGCTTTTAAATCTCGCCACCTGCGCAGATAACACAGACAGCAATGATGGCGCTAGTTATGCACTTTGAGAGTGTCCACTGTAGGGGGCTAATTTCCTATTCATCACGTCACAGGAAGCCGGGGGAAGCTCGTCCTGACGGAATTATACAGCATCAACGTAATTACAGTCGAAGAAAAGGGAACATCAGTCGGGATTTTGTGTGCACACGAAAACTTAATTCTCTTTAAAAAAAGTTTTTCTTTTTTTATTAGTGACAACTGCACTATTGTTCAACTTATTTACTTTATTTCATAGTTAAATTTGAATAAATAATTCCCAGTTTCTGTAAGGCATCTTAAATAACAACGGATAACTTTTTTGTCGTACATTTCCTTTAAAACTTTTTGTCTCGTTGTTTCTTACGTTTATTCTATATTTTGTGGCTTCCAGTTAAATAAAATTCGAAAGAATGTCAGTGTATTTTTTGTTGTTGTTAAAATTTTCTGATTTATCAATAATGATACATTTATGTGTTATGTTTGGTGAAATGATTATATAATGATCTCAATTAATATAGTGAAAATTTTTGTCATTAATGAATTATTATAAATTTAATTTTATGACGTAGATAATTTTATTTATGCTTATTCTTTGCGTTTGTGTTGTCATGAATGATTGAAAGTTTAACGGCTAAATTATATAATTAAAATTAATTTTTTTAAAAACGTTATTAACTTATATATACGTCTATATACTGGAAATAAATTTCAATTTTGCACTCCTAATATATTTTATTAATCTTTCGGATTAATTAGCCATTGTAAGCTTTAAGATGAAAACAATATAACCACAATTCATAAATATCTCGTATAAATATTAACAAAATATTATTGTTTATATATTTTAGAGACTATTAAACAAGAGCTCGGGTATGAAGAGTGGTGATATAGACATTTTAAATCGAAAAATTTATCCATTACAATTGTTTGAATTTATTTTCTTTTTAAATTTGTGTAAAACATTGAGGGAGTAAATCTGAAGAGAATCGTAGTGGAGCCAATTCTTTAGTTAAAGGATGTAAACGTGTAGAGAATCTGGAGGTTACTGTGTTTATCTGACGGAATTGATGGCCTGAGCTCTCTTTCTTATTCTCTTTCTCTCTGTCTCTCTCTTCCTCTGCTCTTTTACGAGGTTATTTATCGTGGTGGATGGATTAATGTAGCCCTTGTGAATCGCCAACTGGGAGGAATTTCACAGGTAACAGCGCCTTGCAAAAGTGAGACAATGAGATAATGGGATTACTTCTGCAAAAGAAAAATACACTTGAACTTATTAGTGTTCGAATTCTTGAGTGCGGTACATTAATACAGTTATCAACGGACCCGTATCTGATTTATGTAAAAATATATATTCATTATTGCTGTAGTGTTTGGTTATATATTTATATATATATAACTGAAATTGTATTTTTTTTTAAAAAAATTTTGAACTATTTAATCTAGAATTGAGAATTACAAAGAAAGTATAAAATTTTGGGAGCCAATTTCGAGATTAAAAAGAAAATGTAGTTTATGACAAATAAACGAGAGCGTATTCAAGCTTACTTAAAACAATAACGTTTCGGTGCCTTCCTCAGGTTGAGCTCAAATTAGTCTTAAGAAAGTAAATTTTATTCATATACAGATCGAGTGAACGTTTATAAATTCAAGTTTCAGTAATGTTAATATAAAATTTCAGTCACGTCATAACCTTAAGAAGCTAGAGATAGGTACCGAAACGCTGTTATTTTCGTAAACTGTCTTTTATTGGTTAAAAACGACATTTTATATAATTAACAACAAACGTAAAAAATATTTTTTTAAAAACAGTCATGACAATCTTAACCATAGGTTAATTTGAAAAGTCGACCCCATAACCACCTGTACTGCAAATGTGTTGTATTACCAAAAAAATTATTCTGAGGAGAGCTTTTAACGGGTCGGACGTTCAGAACTGCCAATTCCAATCGCCACTAATTTCATAAATCCACTATCCAAGCCCAAAATAACAATTACAATAATTGCCAATATTCTTCTTCCACGTCTCCTTTTAAAAAGTCGTTGGCCCCAAGCCACTCCAAAAAATCCCCTCTCTCTCTCTTTGGGATGATCACTAATTGGAGTGTGGCCTTTCGGCTCCCCCCCTCCTCCACACGTAACTCGATTGTGGCGACACGGGCTAAATTTTTCCTGGTTAAGGGTGTTATTTATTGTCTATGACCTGGTGGCGGCAACCCTTTATATTTACGTGTCGGGACTGCCTGGTGCAAAATGATAAGCTGTCCAGACAGGTTATCTGTATGCGATTTGACAACGTTTAAGTCCGTGGCTTTAAATAAATATATGTATACAAATATAAATATATAAAAGCGCCCCCGTATGTTTTATACCCTTTATCACATTTCCCCATTTACTTGACAGTTGTCCGGACGCCGAGAGCGGAATATTCGCTGGGTTTCGATTTCGGTGCTGGGAACGGATCTTACTTCACGATTCTGTGAAATTTTGCTCTTTTGCTAACGTCTTCTTCCATTGCCTTGTCCATCAGTCCATTCCGTATTTAATATATAAAATCCATAGAGTATGCCAACAATTACTATATTTAAATAAATAATTACGATTTTAAAGGATCATGATGGATAATTCTTGACCAGACTTGGTACATGGTGCTATTACCATCTGAGATAGTTGCGAATTTTCTCCATCCATTATGTAAATATGATTACAGACTCACCTACAACATACTGAAATAATATGGATATTATGTCTCGATATGTACAATGATTTAATTCAAGGACAGATGAAACTCTGTGAATCGAAGCTCAGCCTTATAGGTTATGAAACTGATTTGAAGGTTCAGGATGATTTGAAACAAACCAGGTGAAGAGCAGACAAAGAGTATTGAAATAGAAAGTTGTACTAAGCAAAACATTCTACACTTTTTCAGGAAAAATGATTTATTATATTTGGGGAACGATCCAGAAACTCCTGTATTCTTTATCTAATTCACCCATTCTCTTGTAGTTATTATTGTTCTTTATCTCTGAAGGAAGACATCTCTGTATGGTGAATACAAGCAAGGTTTGCCCGGTGTTAGAGCTGAGCAATTTCTAGTCGTATATTCGTGAAATTCACAGTTCCATTAAAAAATTATTTATCTACAGTTTTACCAACTTTACGTTAGTATTCCAGTTATTTTTGTAAATCGTTTCGAAATCTTTGAAGAACATCAATCCAGAGATAAATGTTTTTTTTGTCTCTAAACGCTCTCCCACTTCTCCTGGTGCGAATCTCCACACAGTTGCCAAATGTCGCGCAATAATTGTGACCGTATCGGCGAGAGCAGTAAAAGAGAACATTCCGTTTAATCACAGGAGAATGCGGGATTTAATGATGAATTATCTGGGTCCGCTTAATAACGACAAGCAATTAAACTCGTAAATGCAGAAGCACATATTAGCAAGATCAAACTGCCACTCGGGCTCATAAAATTTGCACAACATGGCGGCTGCTGCTGCTGCGTTGATATTCCGTTGTAAATCCCCCAATTATAACTCCCCTGTCCCACAGAATCCACCGGAATATTATTCTCCTAAACCAGCAGAACTCAAACATTGTCATATGGAAAATTTTAAATCCATTAACTTTATTAAGTTTCGGCGTAATATAACCCATTTAGCGTCATCGGAGTTTCAAATACGCTGGAATTGCTGAATGCGAAAAATTACGTTGTCCGTGATATAATAAACATAATTGGGGATAAAGTGGAATAATTGACAAGTTTTCTTCATGTAAAGTGTAAAATCGTGGCCGTCGTTGCGTCACGATAGTCCATTTACGTGAATTTCCGTGGCCACAAACATTCCTACTGATACACGTTGGTTCTTATATAGACCATATATATAATAAAATATAGAGTAAAGATAAATTTAACAGAAGATCTTTTCCACATGACATTTCAGATCTCAGCCGGTGCGTAAAATCTTAAGAACTTTGTTAGCTACGCTGTTAAATTTTTATTTATTTTCTGTGAAATCGGCCAATTTTTTATTACTTATCAATTTAACACCCATAAAAACATTTTTATTAATAAAACACACTCTTGAAAATATAAAATAATTTGTATAAGATGAATACTAATTAGATAAATTATACAATTAACATACAAAATCACGTAATAAATTAAATACCACACGCATAAACTTGACTAATTTTTTTTTTAAAAATGTCAAAAAGAGGAACAAGGTAGACTAATATATATATTCAATATTAAAAAGACATGTAATCTTTTATGGAAGTGATAGTTGAACACTCACTTAGAATGGTGAAGAAGAATCATATTTGAAAGGAAGATCCTGAGGAAGATCTATGGCTCAAGCTGTGGTATATGTTGAATTAAAAACAATTATGAGCTATAAAAACTGTATGAAAAGCCTAACATAGTACAGACTATAAAAATAACACAGTAAAGGAGTTTAAAAATCTTGGTATACATTTAACGAACAAAAATGAGGAAATCGTAGATAATAATGCAAAATAATCATATTTTGCAACATTTTCTCTTGTCCGGCCTGTTTTGACAGGTGTGTGTTTCGGGGTCACAGACCTTGGGCATACGATAAGAGTCGTCCGCTATTCCCATTGGAATAGTCGGTCAGCTGCCTCCTAAACTGGTCGAGCCACGGAGAAGGGAATGCTGCGTCCCCACATAAAACCCCTCTGCCGCCATCGGAAGGGTGTGGGGTAAGTACTCAATGCTGGACCTACCTGATACCGGTTTTCTAGGGGTGTGTCCTGCATAACGTTTAGGCGAATGCCGGGTAGGATCCTCAAAGTACAGCCCTAGTAAACCCTTGGATATCTTCCTCTACCCTTCCGCCTTCCCCCTTTCAAATCTATCCTAAGGGGAGTTGCCACCTTGTGGATTACCCTCATGTTACCCTAAAAAATCATCCACAAATACAGAAAATAAAAGCACGAAGGATAGAGGCTCAAATATAGTCTGAGGATCACCAAACTCTGGTGAACTGAAAGTCTACTTAACACGTGGATGCCAGGATTCAACTCAGCGACCTCCAGAATGGTGGAACAGACACCAAACCCTGGCCTTTGGGTCTTATCCGCACAATGTGTACTCCTTCATTATAAGTCATATGATTGGTTGAGATTTCTCCACTTATACGGAACATACTTTGTTACCCAGGTCGATTTTTTTGGGCCAGTTTCCCTTGCAGCTGATGCAGATGTGTCAATATCTCGCTGGCAAGCGCCGCGCCCAGCCCGTCAAAGCTAAAATGTTTTACCGCTATTGTTTGTGCAGTATGGAGTTCTCTTATGCATAATGCATTACTGTTCCCCTGCCGGTGTGAGACGCACGTGCACCTTCCAAGACAATCTTCTAGTTAGGCTGCCACGTCACATTGGGCTGTGAGGGGGCTTGTGTTGGGTGATAATTCATTCAAGTGAGGATTAATTATTCTGGGAGCTGGTTAATATGTAGGGCAGTGGGGAACAGAGAACTAGAATTGACTTACTACGTCATGCAGGCCTGGATCTTTCTTTAATCAGACCTGGAAAGCTACATTTAATTCAAAAAGTTTCATTACACTGCAATAAACATAGGGTAACATATAGAGAAAAAAATCTGAAGGCAGAACACTTCTGTTAACATTTAATTTATTACTGCCTTTAAGCTAAGTGAGGAAAACCCACAAATTTGAAGACATCAATAATTTTACAAACCAAATTCCGTTTAAAATTTAATTTATTCTTTTATGATTATGAGAAAAAATAATCGTTGTATGTCTTCGCTCTTCCTCTCGTTCTGTTTCCCTTAATATTGGCACATAGAATTACTGCAAGTTAGTTTAATTAAATTACTTTAATCCCTGGACCTCATCAGGTGTTCACTACAAATTAACTAAAACAAAGATTACTTGAGAATACATTCATAAATTTTGCTGTAATTATTTGCTATTGTTTTAATTTGTAACATTTCAGACATTTATTTCGCTTAATATTTGATTTCAGAATCTAATATTGTTACATTATTAAAATAAAAACTCTGGGTTATTTGAGTGGACATGTGTTTACTGAGAACTGATTGTTTGTCACAACTATGTTTTAAAATAGAAACATCTTCTTTCAGGCGAATTTTTAATGCCCTTTTTGTTTGTAGCAAACATTTCAGTCTTTTACAGGAAATTTTGAATATTATATTATGCTTCCCTAATATCTTTATATAAAAAAATTAGTCTTCTTTTTTTTAAAGGGCAACAGGGTACATGTGGGTAATCCACATGGTGGCAACTCCCCTTTAATAGCATAGGAAGGTATTTGAAAGAGGGGATGGGGAAGTGTAGAGGAAGGTAGCCAAGGGTTAACTAGGGCCCCCGGGCTATATTTTAAGGATCCTACCCGGCATTCGCCTAAAGAAATGCAGGGAAAGCCCTAGAAATACCTGTATCAGGTAGGTCGGGCATTGGGTACTTGTCCCACGCCCTTCCGATAGCGGCTGTGGGGACGCAGCATTCCCTTCTCCGTGCCTCGACCAGTTTAGGAGGCAGCTGGCCGACTATTCCAATGGGAATAGTGGACAACTCCTACCGTATGCCCAAGGTCTGTGACCCCGGAACATACACCACGGCTTGTGGGAATCTTAGTTCAAAAACGGAGAGGAAAAGGCATCCCCAAAGGGATCTCCTTCAAGGTTCTGCTTGCGAGAGAACATCCCTCGCAGGTTACCTGCGAGAGAATCCTCTCGGAGGCTTTCTTCTCTTCTTTTTTAAATTGGTCACCTTTTTTTCTGTTTTCCGTTTCGAGAACTCGGTGGGAGATTTATTCTAGAATTGGACGATGACTACGATTACTCGAGAGCAAGAGAGTAATTGTTGGGAGGGTAAATTGAGAGAGAAAGAGAGAAGGAGAGGGAGAGAGATAGAGCGAGAGGAGGGGGATATGTACCAACTGCAATGCACGGCGAAGCGAATACCCCCCGTAATATGGCTGCAAAATAATAAATTACAGACAGCTTCATAACTGCGATAATTAGCAAGGCAGAAGCCCCCACGGGTTTGCGGACGCGGTTCCATGATTGATTATCTTGGCTTACAAATGACCGAGTGAAACGTGCAAGTCACGTCAAATTATTTCGTAACGTTTCGCTAACCAGATGCGCCAGATGTGACAGTCCGAAACATTCTGCAGAAAGAATAATTAATACATTGGTAGCTACGCGGTAGGAGAAATGTAATACCACGTCTGGGGGAAAAAAAACCCAAGGCAATTTACAAATAGAATTATTTACGTTATATTGTTGTTAAATAATTCGAAATTGATTTTTTAAAAATGAGATCGACTACGGTTTGTAATAAATTGAGATGAAAGTTCTGGAAAACTCTGAAGTAATTGAAACACAACTCATTAAATATATATGCATCTAATTCACTTTAAGCTGGGACCACAACTGTAATAATATTTTTCTTATTCACTGATTACCTTTCATCAAAGTTTAACTCATAAAATAATATTTATAAACAAACTATCTGCTCGGGTATTTATTTAAATTATCCCGCAGGAGGAATTAATTCGTCACTAATCTCTGGGTAAACATTTCATTTAACCGTTATCAGTAGCACTAGTGTTTGGAACATTTACCTATTTACGGCACCCTCCTCGTTATCTGTCATATTTCGCATTAAACTCTAGTCGTGTAGTACTGTTAGGTTAACAATTCATATCGTCCGTAACTCCAAAAATAATGGAACGCTGGAGATATATTTTTATATTTTAAATTCTGCTATTAAAAAATACAAAATTGACTTTCTACGTGAAAAACGTATTTTAGATAGAATAGTAAATATAATAAATAGGATTTTCATTAAAATGGTAAATATGATTAATATGACACAAAAAGTTGAAGCAGTGTTATTGATGAATATCTTTGGTTGTGACTTTAGAGACTTTGTCACCGGTCATGTATAGAACTACGCAATAGTAAGTAGAACAGAATTAACAAGTGAAGGTGAAAATTTAATTACATTCGTAGTTTCATTCTTAAATCGTGAAACGTTGATAAACAACTTTTGTGTGTCATTAATGGCATTGAGTTCATTCATGACGTCCCTAGAACACTTAATGAGTCCTCTTTCTCGGGAATGACGGATGGGTTCCTGTGACAGGAGTCGTTGGTGTGGGCAGTTCGCACCATCCATAACAAATCCGACTGCAAAGTCAAACACTTAATTAATTATACACTCAAGGTCTTGGATTCCCGACACACAAATTTACATTTCTGTCTGACTATGTTGAGATCACAGTTGCGAGTTTAGTGAGTTGGTTTCCAGCCAGTAAAGAGTTTCCTGTTCTTAAATATAATAGACTAAGTATGACCGTGTAACGTTTCTTGAAGTGTAATTGAGACACATATGATTTCTGACAGGTCATTGGACTTGGTCTGTAAATTTGCTTCTTCACCTTCCAGTGTCTCATGTTTCTTCCTTCCAGTCCCGTGGCAGCTTCTTCCCACGATGACCTAGCACTCCACCCCGGTCCACCCTCTGGGGGTTGAACAGCATGTTGAATGTCGTAATTAAACTCAGCGACATCCATAACCCCGAATTCGACTTCAATCTTGGTTATTTCGCCTTATTTTTTTTGACCACCCCTCCACTTTCACCCCTAAGGGTGCTCCCATCCTATACCGATAGGGGTTGAAATTATACTTAAACAACAACTGGAATAACACAATATCATTGACCCAGAAAAATATTTTTAGCAGGTTTGAAAATTTTCACTCCAGCCCCTGTGGGTGGTACTCGTGTTCGACCCGCACAGTTTTTGTTTCTGGTTCAAGAGAAACACTTGTACAAACGTAGGTCGATATTGCTTCACGCGTTTAGAAATTGTATGCGGAATATACCGTCACACACATAGTTAATTTTATTTATTAGAAGATTTAATTCAATATTCTATTTTATTGCCAGTCAGTTTCTTTTTTATGTAGAAGAATTCTAAAATATAGTTCACTACAGCTATTTTCGAATAGGCTAAGAAGCTTTTTTTTTTTAAAAAAAAAGAAGGGTTGTTTTATCCGAAAATGAAGGGACTTAACTTTGCAGTAGAGAACATCAGTTTCTCCCACAATTTTCCCCGTCAGTAATCGCACAATAGTCTTTATGGATGCTATGAAATGGTTGACAGGTTAATCCGGCTTTGTAATGGGAGAATCTCATTTCACTGATTGAGATATTCGAGAACAAACAATGTAGCGCTTCGGTTCGAGATATTTTGCGAGCTTGCGCTGGCCTGGCCGGCGTTGCCATGGAGACGGTGGCGTTGGCAGGTGCTCGCTCCTCAAACGTTTCCTTGGCAACGGACGGAACAAGGCATTTTGGGGGGTGTGCCATCCGCGTTACCAGAAAACTTGCCCTGCCCCAAATTTAAAAAGTCTTTCTTAAAAATACACACGTCGAATTAGCCCACAACTCAAAGCCGACGCGAATAATAATACATAGGCTCTACAATCTCAATCTCAGGGATGTAAATGACATTGTATTAGTAAATAAATTCATTAAAAGGAAATATCGCAATGGCCAAGGAAAAATTCACCAAGATAAGGACCGTACTGACAACCAAATGGAATCTATAACCTGATAAATTTTTATGGATCAGGAACATGGACATTAAGAAAGGTGTAGAAGATGTACCAGAAAAGGTTTATAATGTGCATTTAGAAAAGCATTTTGTAAAGGAGTGGACAGATATAGTAGTCCATGAAAGAGGTCCTAAGAAAAATAAATGAGAACAGATCCCTCATGACTACAATTTGTAAGAGAAAGGCGGACATTTTATTTTTTATTTGTCCAATTATGTAGATACCATGCATTTGTTACAAATTTGAAATGAAATAAAATGTGCCATTGTTACGTAATACAATGTTTGATACAACATAATATATACACAAAATAATAAGTGATTAAAATAATTAATGGAATTGGGTCAAAAGTCAGAATTTATTTATAAACATTAAAATTTTCTATGAACTAAAATACCAAATGTTTCTTTGTTGAGGGAACTCTTAAGATGTATATGGTTAAAGAAACAACTAAATTATTTTAATTATGTTAAAAATTTGAATAAAACAATTTAACAGAATAAATATTAATTTCCGCCATCAACTACCCTGGCCGAAATTTTCAGTTAATTTGTTTTATTGAAATTTACAACATAGTTTAATTGTTGTTTTATAATAACAGTCTTAAGAGTTCCATAAACAAAAGAAAGAAACGTTATGTAGTTAAGTTAATTTTAAATTTTAATGTTTCTAAATAAATTCAGCTTTTCCAATATTTCCACTAATCATACTTAATATAAGCCAAATAAAATTTCAATTTTTAATAAGAATAATTTTTTAATTTAACACATTCTTACTTCACGAAATTATCGAAAGAATTCATAATAATATGTGAAATAAATTATTAAAAGATATTACATTACTAAAGTTCTACGAATTTTTCAAGGGCATTGGAAATACGTCAAAATACTATCCTTGAAAAGTTATTAGTGAAATTGCCCGTGCTCAATCTGGAAGATTGCTTGGCTGTGGTTTTTGGAATGAATCCAGTTTTTCTGCACGATGCAGGTTCAAAATTACCGATTTAATTAAGAGAAAATAAGATCATCATAATAAAGGCACGTATCGGTGTTAATAATGGTCGTTAATTTTGAATAATTTTTAAATTCACTTTTATTGGTTGTGAAAAAAGTTTTTTTTCCTTTGCTCATAGAACAGTAGAAAATGAATCGTAATTTATTATACTAAGACAGTGTCAAAGTCGTTCGTATTACTTCAAAGTAATAAATATCTTAGGCTTCAACAAGGTCAAGAAGAGTATTTATTTATTGCATACAATTGAATAAAATTAGGTCTCCTATAAATCATTTTTTTAAATTAATCTAGTGACTGATGAGGCCGAAGTTTGGTCGAATCTTTGTACTCCTTTAATTGTAATTTCGTGAGATGTAATTCTCTAATTTAATTTTATTAAATTATAATTATTCTGTATTTGACTGATTTACTTATATGTTATATACATAAATAATACAGAAAATGTCAGAAAAATGTATTAATTAATTAAAATTAAAAATAATTTCAATACAACTTTCTGGAATATAACCGCAGTCTATTCTTCTAATTTAAAACTTTATATTATCTGAAAATGTTCAAGAATAAGGACGAAACGTTGTATTGAAATGATTTTTTTAAAATTAATTAATACATTGTTCAAACATATTGTCTGTATTTTTATTTATTGAATGATAATTTTCATATTATGTTAAATAAAATTTTTGTAGTTGACTACAGATAAATATAAATTTTGGAAAGAGCTTGTTGGTGTTCGTAAGACATAATAGTACAGAAATAATGAAAAGTCATGGAGGAAAAAAGATTGAATAAACCAACCTTATAAACAACAAACTTTTCTTCTTTATAAAACACGTAGTAGTTAACTTAATTTTAACGGTAGTATTATCAAATTTTAACAGAAACAGACTCTTATGGCGAATACACTGAAAAGTATTCTCTATTTTTGTCTGATTTATTTGTTTGATGTTCTTTTCGTCGTACTGTGAAGAATTTTTGAATTTAATGACTGAGACGGAACCGCGAGTGTTAATATTCGTAAATAAAACAGTCGTACACGAGTTGTTACATTAGAGGACACGTCTCTCTGTCTCCAATAAACTATTTTTGGCATTTTTGGCAAGCAACGTGAAAATAGTGCAGCGGGTGTCGTTCCAGAGTCTCCAACGAATGTTAAATGTCTGGCCATGAGGTTTTTCTCTGGACACTCAAGAAGCAAGTTTATGACTTTAATTTTAGTCAACACCACGTGAGGAGGTGACATTTTTACCATGAAAGGCAATTTTCGACTTCTGCTGTAGCGAAAATTCCGCACGTATATGCTTTACACTGTTACTTACAGTGAAAATTAAAACAAATTCTAAGTAGTCATGTAAAAAATAATAAATTTTCATAATTATTATTTGTGGATGTAGATTTATGGACTGAATATATATATATATATATATATATATATATATATATATATATATATATAAATCAGAAACCGATACTACAGACTCAAATTAATTTCTTTACTGTAGCAGCTTGCGATTTATTGGTAACCATAAAAATGTACTAATATGAAGCAAAATATATCGGATAGTTTCTCAATTTGTAATTATTAATTATATAATTATCCGATAAATCATTCGTCTTATAGGAACTTATTTTATTTGGTTTCACGTTTGTTTTATTTACGTTAAATTTCCCTCAATACAAGCAGAGGTAGTCTGTGATGAAGATGCAGACCAAAGCCGATAAGAACATGGGGTCGATATCACCGCGTCGACTTTATAATAATTCGATTGTTCAAAGAAAATTTTAAATTACGTTTTATGCGACCTGTATGACATCCGAAAAATGCCACTGAGCTTGGAAGGTATGCAATTATGTTAACCTTGATGAAGCTTTATCTTTTTAATGACATTTTTTTATGACTCTGCAAGAATGGATCTTTTTTTTAGAAAAAATGGGTATACTTTCGTATAACATGAGAGTATATACTGTCACTAACGCGGTTTTACACAAATAATAGGATCATAAATCAACACTAACAAGTCAAATGTGCTCAATATAATAGTTAGATAAAATAATTATATTTATTTATTGTAATTCTACTTATAGTCAATGTATTTTCATATAGCTGCACCGGACAAACTGCTAATTTGTCGATTAAGTACATCCATAGGAGGAGCCATAAAACATTCAGAATTCCATTACGAGATACATAAGAAACGGAATTAATATATGCAACAAATAAAGTTTCACTTATCGAGTTATTCATTTCAACAGATTCATTACATATTGAGTTTTTTTTAGGGCAACAGGCTACATGAGGGTAATCCACATTGGGCAACTCCCCTTTAATAGCATAGGAAGGGATTTGAAAGGGGGGATGCGGAAGGGTAGAGGAAGGTAGCCAAGGGGTTACTAGGGCCCCCGGGATAAATTTTAGGATCCTACCCAGCATTCGCCTAAAGAAATGCAGGGAAAACCTTAGAAAAACCTGCATCGGGTAGGTCGGGCATTGGGTACTTGTCCCACGCTCTTCCGATAGCGGGAGAGGAGTTTGCTGTGGGGACGCAGCATTACCTTCTCCGTGCCTCGACCAGTTTAGGAGGCAGCTGGCCGACTGTTCCAATGGGAACAGCGAACAACTCTTACCGTATGCCCAAGGTCTGCTGAGATATTAGTTTCACAATAAATAAATGTAATAGACAATAAGTAAGAGCAAGTTTCATACCAAATATCCACTTCAGTGACATTAAAATCAATACAAATAGAAAAACAAAAAAACCAACTATGTTTCGTCCCTACTTTTAGACTTTCTCAGGTAATCATGAAATTCAAAATAAAAATAAGATCTTATTAATTTTAGTGATTAAAATTTCTTCAATGGTTTTTTAATTTTTGTATTAATTTGACTGTGTAAACTAACCCAGATCTTCAAGTAGTGGGTTCAAAAAATATTTAATATAATAGAAAATAATTTTTAATTCCTTTACAGTTATAAGCGAAATGATTTTTTCTGTTTTTATATCAATGTAGACATTGATATTTGGTTTTAAATTTGTTCTAACTTATTGGCCATTACATTTATTATTGAAAGACTTATTTGTATTCTCAATCCGTTTAAGCTTTAATAATTGATGATCTCAATTATTATTTATAATATATAAAGTTATTAGTTACATATAAATGCAGTCTCTGTTTCTTCGTCCAACGGCTTTTATTCTCGGATTTCCTATTCGGTAAGAATGGACTTAAAACCCTGCGTTTCGTTTGGTTGTTCCGGCCACTGTATCCTCATGAATATGTCACATTGTTACCGAAACGTCGTGACTTATGAATGGGGAAAAACTTTTGTAATTGAATAATGTAATTAATGTTCTGAATTAATATTCTCTACGCTATTTGATATTTAAACTAATCAGCACTTCATTTATTAATTTATTTTCAATTTTGAAACATTCACTGTCTTCGAATGAATAACAATAAATAGCAGATAAATAAAACGTGTAAGTATAATTTTTATTGTGAATTTGTTTACTCTATTTTTTTTGAAAGAGTTCATTTACATTCCATTTAACTAAGGTATCTTCTGAGATTGTTCGGGATCATGTTTAATAATATATTTGTACTATTTATAATTATGTGACATTTGAATTTTAAAATAATTTAATATACTTGAAGTGTCTACATATATTTATAATATCTAAATTACTCCAATGTAACCTAATAAATTCCTAATTAAGGACAACATGGTGTGAAATTATATATTTAAAAATTACTTTGTCGATTATTAATTTTTTGGAACTATTAGACTGCTTATTTATTTACTGTAATATATTCCTGGTTTCTGTCATTCTAAAAATCTGTAAAAAAGCTTTTAAAAATACGGAACTGTGAACTAATGGGAAATTATTTTTGTGTGTGTCTGCGGTCAAAAGAAGAAAACTAAATGAATTAATTGCTAATCACTGTCAAAAAATGGGAAATCGAAGAATAGAATATATTTCTATACTGAATGTATGCTCATGGAATGTCGAGAACTCGTATAGTTATCCAAAATGGTGGTTATTTTAATGTATTAAAGCTTGTGTGACACGTGTCATCTTCAGGTAGATCTTTTTCCCCCTTTCCCGGGAACGTTTCAGCCTGCAAGCGTGTCCCAATGATTTCGTCCCTTAATTCATCAAGACGGCAATGGCGACGTTTCATCTAGTAATGGAGTCCACACAAAGAACTCCATAATTTTCAGCCGCCGCCGCCGCCCGATTCAGTGACAAGGTTGCTTGTTACAGACCCAGCTAGCTCACTTTTCTTTTCTATGTAAGGTGTCTTTTTTTTGTTACAGTGAAACTATCATAGGCACTACTACTACTAAAAGATTTAAAATCTTTAGAGAGATTGTTCTGAGTAATCATTTCCTCCGCTAGAAAACTAATTTATGCACTATCTTAAAATCAAAATTGCTGAAATACTTTACCCAGATGGAACAGAAACGCTATAAAAAACATCAAGAAATGAAATTATAAAATTTACAAATATGTCACAGAAGCCATTTCCATTAATAATTAGAAAGATAGCCAAATGCAGACAAAATAAGTAATATATTTTGAGAAAAATTACTTTTAAAAACGTCAAACAAAATAAAATTTGGGCGTATTGCACTGTGTTCCAAAAAAAGTGCTCAGCTTCTGTCTCTTCCTGCACTATTTTAAATTCTTCAGTTATTTTGCAGAGCGGGATAAAATTAAGGGAGATTTTGTATGAAGAAGGAAGCTTAGTCTTATGATTCTTCCTGTCCGACGTGGCGATACCAGCCCTCAATTAAAGTAAAGCCCTTGACTCTACTTCCTGTCCATATCAATTACATATATAAATATGTCTATGTGTGGTGAGGTAAATTCGCTTAAAGCCAGACAGTTGTGTTAACATTCTACAAGAATTAAATTCCTGTTTTTCTGAAATGAAAAGGCATTACTGTTTTATTGGAGAGACATTTTTTAACGGGATGTTTTAATATCTTAAAAATTTCTTTACAGTTATATTTATAACGCAAATTAACGTAATTATTTTCTGATCCGTATTAATCAAATTAAATTAATGAATTTTTGAAATTTTAAATGAAATGAATTAGTGTATACGATTTACTGAAAATGAATAAAAGTTTCTGTAAATTAAATTTGAATTATTACGTAAATTTTAAGTAAAATAATTTTAATTTTTATCTCCTTCTCAGAACTCATTTCTAACTAACCATCCTTAATTTTATCATAAATATAATTTTACTTAACTTTAATAATGAATTGATAAAATTTTACTAATATATTTGGCTTATTAATACTCGAAAAATATTTAAGTTAATCCTTTTTTAATATATTTTATTCTTTTCTCCTTCCAGGTCGTGAACCATTGAACAATATTGATAGTAATTTGCAAGGTAAGTAATTAAGCGTCTAATTTTTTGTTTAACCTGAAAGATTGGCTTTGTATATTATCTCTGACATGAATTACCTATAATTTTTTATTTGGTGATTATCGAAATTTTATTTTACCAAGTGAAGAGACTTATGGATAAATTAATTACGATTAACACCGTACATGTGTTCAACAAAAATATTTCGATCTATAGAAGAATTTATTCATTAAAGAAAAGTCAAAGTTTCATAAAGGATAATCTAGCCTAAATGCATCACAATAAATAAAATAATCAACATCGTGACCGTTAAAGAAGGTTGTTAATGTATGGCCTTATGCTATATAAATTTGTATATATAGTTCTGATACTAAAAATGTGTTCTGAATCATTAATAATAAAAATTCTTATTAATATTATTTAATCTGACTTAAATCGACGGTCAAAATAACGTTGGTCCTATCCTTTAATTCTTTTCTTATATTCAAATAACCTACCTACCTTTTCACTTTCACTTCATGTTTTTACTTTACGTGTTTCGTTACCAAAGAAATGGACAACCTGGAAAAATCATCTTAAGTTTCTACAAATTTCAAATGCATAATGAATTACATTAATAATAACGAATCAGGTAGATATTACAGTAGGCTCGACTATTTTAATTCGATAACAAAATTGTTCTACATTAAGTCGGTCTTGTTAATATTTTATGACCTCTCAGTCGGTATCAGTACTTTATAAGTGTGTGTATTATATAACAATATGTACAGTTGGCAGTCGAGACTCAACTTAAAATTGAGGGTAGTTGCGAGTGCTTCATACAAAATATTTTATTTTCATGCCTTTACGGCACAGTGGTTAACCACATTTATAATCATTTTAATTTTCTAAATTATGCTACTACCACTTATTGTAGAATCATTATGGAACTCACTGTGTTATTTTCAGTTCCCGCGAAATTGAGGGTAGTTTTTGAAGGTTAATTAAAATTACAAAAATAAAGTTCCTGTGCTTCATAGGTTTAAATGGCATCAGTTCAATATTTAAGGAGGAAACCAGTCAAAATAAAATAAAAATTATAGTTATATGATTATGATCTCTGAAGGAAGATGGCGGCCTCAGTGTAATACAACGAGATTTTTAATTGAGGTATTGTCAAGATATATGATTTTTATGAACTCAACGAAAGCTTGATAAATTCGCTGTCTTTCTGTTTTAAGACCATGCCGCAGTCGATTGATTGAGCTGTAATCACAAGTTGTTAATTTTTTAAATGTTTCTATGTAGCAATTAGATCTGTCGTTGTTTTTAATATAATTTCTTACGGAAGAAATATAATTTTTCTTGAGACCTGACGGTCACGTAAATAATTTTAAGTTTCTGACGACACTGACCAACGTCTAACAATGGTCATTGGTCCGTATGGGTGGGGTGGGGGGTGGAGACAGGCTATGTATAGGGTGGCAACCCCCCTCTTATAGCATAGGAAAGGGGGGGATGCGGAAGGGTGGAGGAAGGTAGCCAATGGTAACTAGGGCCCCCGGGCTATGGTTCAAGGATCAGACCCGGCATTCGCCTAAAAGCAATGCAGGACAAACCCTAGAAAAACCTGCATCAGGTAGGTCGGGCAATGGGTACTTGTCCCACGCCCTTCCGGTTGCGGGAGAGGAGTTTGCTGTGGGTACGCAGCATTCCCTT
The DNA here is from genome assembly GCA_037074705.1 of Zhengitettix transpicula. Lineage (NCBI taxonomy): Eukaryota > Metazoa > Arthropoda > Insecta > Orthoptera > Tetrigidae > Zhengitettix > Zhengitettix transpicula. The sequence continues at coordinate 49,186,033 of CM073596.1, forward strand.
CTCCGTGCCTCGACCAGTTTAGGAGGCAGCTGGCCGACTATTCCAATGGGAACAGTGGACAACTCTTACCGTTTTCCCAAGGTCTGTGACCCCGGAACATACACCTCTCAGAACAGGCCAGCTGCCTCGGCTTGTGGGAACCTTAGTTCAAAAACGGAGAGGTAAAGGCATCCCCAAAGGTAGTCCCTTCGTATCTCTCCTACAAGGTTCTACCTGCGAGAGAATATCCCTCGCAGGTACTGCCTGCGAGAGAGAATAGCCCTCGGAGGCCTTCGATGACCGTATGGGTGGAAATTTGTTAGAATTTTATAAACGACGAACAATTGAAACGCATATAAGTAAATTAGGAATATTTGCTCATATGGAAGAAAGAATTATTACGCCACAAAATGGCGTCTATTTCACTTCTTGGTATAGCCGGAGAACATTGGTGTTACTTGAGAGAGCTCGAACAAATATACGTCGCTACGTGGCGTAATGTTTCATGTAATTATAAACGGAGCAGGAAATTAAGTAAAAAGACGTAGGAATTCATTGAGTTAATTTCTTTTTCAATATCAACCGTACGAGTACCTCACCTCGACATCACCGCTTAAGACGTTTCCTGCCATTAAATGGTTGGAATTTTTCTGGTGTTACTTTTACAAGTCTGCCTTCGATCCCATTCGCACTGGAATAGTTTTTTTTTGTGTTGATATTTTACTTAAGAACTGTCGAAAATGAATGTTTTCTCATCCCCAAATCCCCGACGAAGGTTTTCCCAACTTTCGGTGGATTTCTCAAGACTTGTGTACTCCTAGACATGGAAATTGGGCAGCGGAACTTTGGACTTTCCACAACAAACATCCACCGGCCAATTTCTGTGTCGAAGAGCACGCCTCGTCGTCGTGAACTGGATCGTGGACTGTCAGCATCCACGAGCAACTGCTTTGTACACTCTACTTAACCGCACGCACACTTACTGATTTTTTTGGGGGAAATTATTATAATGGATTAACTGTATTCACGTACGACTCGTTAAAAAATTTAATTTTTGTCTGGTACGAACGTAGAACTCGATCAGTGTCAGAGTCATCCAGAAGGTAACGTTTCGAATCGGTGTTCAAAGTTCCAGCAACGAAATGAAGCAATCTCGCCCATCTATTTAGGCTTATATGTGTTTATTTGGAAATCTTTAAGTATTCAGATAGACTTCATCTCCTCTCTGAGACTAGTCATAGTCACGAAGTAATTAAGTGCCGCAGTTACTGTGAAATTATGACCTGACCCAATACAACATTATGTCTTTTGGAGAAATTCCCGGTCACAATAAAAAAACGTTACGAATTCAGATTTTTTTTATCATAGCAGGAAAATAAAATATGATTACTAAAGGAAACGCCATTAATATGCTTTGAAAATGGTACGTTGATCGGTAAGTCAGTAAATGTGAGTATCATAGAACAGAAATTAAAATTTTTGAAGAATATTTATAATTGGCCAATGAGATTAATTTTTGGTTTCGTGTAAAATCTTAATTTTCTTGTCAAATTAACACAAATTTAACAGTTTGTGAACATCAAAATTTTAACCTTTCGTTTTCTTAAAACGATATTTATCTGTAAAATGCGTACATAGATTAGAAAAGTAAATAATTTTACAAATTCATGAATAAAAAAAAATTTATTATAAAGAACCATAGTGGTAATGGCAAAAAGTATGTATTTTTAAAATGTGCACGTTATTTATGCAGTGGAAGTTTCGGATTGGTCCACATTAAGTGCTTTGTAATATTTTGCCTTTGCTGTGTTAGTCCGAGATGCCGCTTGAACTACCTCGCATAAAATCCAGACTACTTGTAATTAATGATGAAAAAATCTTTGATTTTTCAAGAAGAATTTTTCCCATATAAAATAAAATCGTAAATTAAGTTATTATAGTGATAACAGTAGCGTGTTCAGTTGTTCATAATTTTCCTGTGAATTTACGTACTCCTTGGCTGTGCTGAGAGTCTTAGCTGCTATAAGAATAATGGACCAATGCTTTCCTTATCCACTTCCCCACTTTCAACACCCTTCATTCTACAACCATCTCATTTTTTGGTCCTCCAGCCCGTCTTCTCCATCCTTATTTATCAACCAGAACTTATACATTATTACTTTTTTTTCACGAATATGACAAACAATATATTACATCTATTATGCCTGTCTTGAATTGTAAGTTCTCCTTCATTTAAAGTCAGTAGTGTTGTATTTTTCGCAGTAAAAGTTGTAATTTTATTCCCCGATTGGGGTGCTAGGGGCAGATAATTATAAAGGATGTAGTTACATACACACACTTCTAGGTTCACTGCATGGCTGCACAGTATATATAATAGGATTCCAGTAGATTATTTGAATTACTGAATATCTCCTCCTTAAATATACCTGCGTTTTATTTCTCTCGTTCGTCATATTAAATATATATATATCTGCGTGTGTGTGTGTGTGAACTATTTGTCGCGTTAATCAACTTCTCTAATCCCCGACACAATGTTTGGCCGCATGTGCGCGCATCTGCTGGACCAAATAATTCATGACGAAACACCGTTAAACAGACTTTGCCCATTCAATCATACAGTTATCAGGTCGCTCCGGATTTATGAATCAAATTTTAATTGGATACCTAGTTGTCGTTGCTAATTGCTCATGAAGAATTTGAGGGGTGACTGATTGCAAGTCATTTTGAAAAAAAAAAGTTAATGACTTTGAATAGCAATCGGAATAGTCAAATAGAGTGCAATGGAGCACGAGAAATACCAGATCGGATTCAACTTGTATAAACCATTTAATTTTTAAAAAAATTAATTTAAAAATATAAATAAAATGGCTGTAAGTCTGTAATAATTTAATCAAACAATTTATTAAAATATAATTTCACAACGTTTCGCCCTTAATTTAGGACTTCATCAGGTCCACATTGAAGAATTATAAATAATTTGTATACATTGCCAATTTATTCCATTCATATAAGCCGAAAATAGATATTGTATAAATAAATGTTGAGTAAAATTTCCCAGTTCCTTTCTTCACCCGATGAAGTCCTATATTGGGAACAAACCGTTGAGTAATATTTTTTTACCAATTAATTTATTAGTTTTTTGACTTGTCCACAGTTTATTTACGTATTTATTGTAAAACTGAAATCTCAGATAATTATTAGAAATGAAAGTAAATTATTCAATACTCTTAATTTACGATCCATTTCTTTTCCCGGAATTATTTTTTAATGATGTCGTAATTTACAATATTTTTTTAAAAAAAATTAATTGTTCAAACAGTGGAGAAATTAAAACAAATTTTCTTATGACTTTTCCTAATTTAAACAAAACTGTTTTAAAGAGATGGGACTATGAATATACGTTTAACCTTCTGTCCTTCATTAGGATTAAAATAAAAATATTACGTCTGATGGAAAATTAATTAGAAAGATTGTGGTATTTATATTATCAATTCTTTTGTTTGTATTTGGCTCTAATTCTTATTATTCATTAGGATTTCTTGAAATAGATATTTAATATGTGCCGTTTAAGACGTTGTCAATTTATAACTTGTATTTGTATTCTTTGGCCTTAAAATTTCTTTCTCGATCTAATTTTGCAAAGAACACAATAGTTGATCGAAACGTCTAACTTTTAAATTTGGTATTGTTCTAAATTATTTTCTTTTACTGTTTGTTATACGGGTCGTTAATTACTTGTAATTATTACTGTGAAATTGGGCTTGAAAGTTGATGAAAGATGCCTAAATGTTTCTGTTAATTTTTTTTAACAAATTTACAACGCATTTTAATATTTCCCTTAGTACTATACATATGAAGAGGTTCTAAACAAACGGAAGAAACGTTTTGTATGTTAGTTAATTGTAAATTTTAATTTTTATAAATTAATTAATATTTTAGACCAATTTTCACTAATTGTATTAAATATACTTTTTGTTTTCTTTGTGGCTGATTAAAAACTATTGGGTGCTATAATTAAAATAATTAGTTTTTTATCACCATGAAGTCGACATTCAAATAAATATTATTTACGATGCAACTATGTTTTACCACAATGATTTGTATTTAAACTTTGTTCTATCGTTCGTTAAGTTTTATTGTTTTGACTTTGTTTTTTTATGGCCGATGATAATTGCAGTGTCCTCCTCTCAGAGATGGACTCGTGACGTAATTAACTTATGTGTCTTGTGAAGCGGCGTAATTACAATTCCCGCGGTGATAAATTTGTGTATTTGTTGAGCCTGGAGTTGGAGCCGGAGCGGGAGCCAGAGGCAGAGCGAGGGCCAGGGTAACCATTACCTCGAGTGCCCCAGCCTCGAGGGTTCTCCAGAAAGGCGCACTGGATCCCTACAGCACTTCACAGACACGCTTCTCCTCGCGACTCGCTCAAACCACCAACTTAATACAACCGCGAAAGTCAATATAAATGGTGCATAATAAGTGCAACTCCATCGCTGGAGGAACTAAGTTTTTAGCTCAAGTACTAATGAAACAAGGAGGATAAATTTAGGTCAGTTGAATACGAAGATATTGATTTTCCTGAAAGTTTCAGTTCATCCATAATAATTCGTAAGTCAACGTCGTAATAAGTCACAGAACCTATGGCGGATACCTGAATTTATTTAACCTCGCACAACAATCAATGTACACTTGTACAGACTTTTATATCCGTCGGTTTAATTGTGTGCGATGACGTCACCCAACGTCATCGAGTTGCTGAGTCTCGCCTCCTTCTAATGCCGGATCCCTGTACAGTGTTATTTATATAACGTAATATTTTAATTTAACGTACATTTTTAATTATAATAAGATTCATTTAACTTTATATTTTTTTATAACTTTTTACAATTCAAGACAAACGTTTAAAAAAATTTGTTTTTATTAATAATTTATTTATTTATAAAAAAAGTCTATTAATCGGTCCTTAAATATATCTTATTATTATTTTCGAATGAGCCCATAAAGACTACGAAAGGTACGTCGAAGTGCCCATATTTCTCTGATTCTTTTTACTGTGGGCTTCCTTCCTCTCTTTACACCATATTTTTAGGTTTTTCCTCTTTGTCAACTTGTCATTGAATTTTTGATTTAAAGGTTTTCCCTTTTTTGATTTTATGTGGAGAATTTCTGCCAGTTTACGATCGGTTCAATGATAGAATTTACTATTAAAAATGATTTATATAAAGTAATTTTAATGTAACGCTTAACACATGTAAGTTGCTAATGACCAATAGGTTTATGCGACTATAAATCGTAAAAAAAAATAGGTTCTAATTTCGGCAATCCATTTCATAGTGTCTAGTTCGGCTTTATCTTATATGTAGTTATATTCTTATAAATTAACTGAAATTTATTGTACGTTGATAAAGACTTCAACTTCTTCCAATAATAGTCGTTTACGAAATCTCCGTATAGATGACGTTCCGTGTGACCATAAATTGTTTATCAACTTGCAAACAAGGAAACGGCTTTAAAAACGGACGGTAATACAGTATGAAGGCGCCAAGTTAATTCTGCGTTCAATTACTGGTTCCAGGAAGTGCTTGAGCCTCTATCACTTGGTTTCATAGTTCTGTAATTATTAATCTATCCTCACTTCAAATTTTAGACGGAAAATTCTGTAACTTCAAGGATCCATATAAATCAAAAAGGGTGCGTATACTGAGTTATTACCTTAATCATTTTAAGCGGAAATCTATTTCATAGAACGAATAACGGGGTTTCATTTATAATCTAATAGGATGTATGGTCTACTTGTGTGTGGTAGTTGAACTACGAGGTGCTTCAGCTGCTATTTGTTAACACTAGTAATAAATTATAAGGATATTTTGGCTTTCTTACTAATAGTATAGTGAAGTTTGGTATATTATTGAAGTAATTAAACTTCAAGTTAGAGGCTCATATTAGTTAAAAAAACATGTAAATTAATTTATATCTCGTGTATCTGCTACTGGGAAAACTGGGCAACTAAAGAAAACGTTGTTTATGCACATAAAAATAAATAAACACAGAAATTATTTTAAAAAAATTGACGTTGTGAGAATTTAATAAAACGAGAAAATTTATTGTATGAATAAACCCAGTAAATACTTATATGATTAGAAAATATTATGCAGGGCAAAATAATTCAAATTTTTAAATTGATATCGAGCCACAGTTATTTATCTGAAGTCACTGTAGTCGGAATTTAAAAAAATGGAAGTCTTTGTTTCGGAGTAACGGAGAGAAATGGGAGAATATGAAATTATAGAGTAACAGTAATAGAAAATTACGAGGATTCATAAGTGATTGAAGTTTATTTTAGTAAACTCACACATGAAATTTGAAGGTAATATTTTTTTTTAGAAGAGAATTTAAAACCAATTTTGATATTTGTCGAAGGTCATATAAATGAGTCGAAAATAATAAAGCTACGAAAGTTAAAAAAGGAAAGAAACGTTGAAGATAATTATTTTTTCTCTGAAAGTCGCTCAACGATTTTTTAGCGTATTTTCTAGTAAATATTGAAAGTGGTTTTCTCTACTGTCAAATGTCACAATAAAAAAATCATTCTTTCGCAGTTTACAGTTGGAGTTCATATCAAACATATATTTAAATTGACCAATTTGTATGAAATATTTGGGGATAGGGCCAGTGTGATCATTTTGTTGTGAAATAATTACATTTGAGTGCACACGATGTTTTCCGTTTATTAAAAACACTGGTTACTGTCTTGTTATTCTTCAATTAATTCGTTGTTTCTCCCCCACATAGTTTAAAATTAGCTCCAATTGACCCTTAATTAGATTTTATTTACATAATGAATATTTCGCTTTTAATTATTGTTTTCCCAATTATTTGCGTTTCATCGAGAGTTGACGGTTCCACGAAATACCGAGATCATTTTTTAACTATTGGAGAATGTTATTAAAAGTTGAATTATTTTCATACTAAACAACTTCAATATGCAGAATAAAAAGTGTGTGGAAAGAATTGAAAAACTATTGTTTGATTAAATTGTAAAAATTCTGAAATTAAATTTAATTATATTTGTTTTATTATTTTTCTGCTAGAAATGCAACAAGATGTGGGAAACTTGCAAACAGATCAATTTAATCATGTATACAAAAATTTCCCATAATATAATATAGTTCAATTCATTGAAATTGAAGTTGGCATAGTTAAAGCTGAAATGATTGATTTTTGTCGATTAAATTTCAATCATAAATATTTTAGCCTTATTTCAAGCTGCTATACGATGCGACATCTGTGGAAGAGCACGGAAAATTCTAAAAAAAATTGAATTCACGTCCATGTCAAACATTACGGTTACGAATGACGTTATCTTATTATTATATATCTTAATTTTTTAAATAACGATGGGAATAATTTTTCTGATGTCCGTCAGAGTTTAAAAATAATGTGAATGTACAAAATTCTTGCTTTTATTATATATAAAACTTTTTGAGATTGTCACCAGCTTCACCAATCAATGTAGGTATGTAAATAATTAATTATTTAATAGCACAGAAATGATATAAAATGACTTGACAGACATAATAAAGTGTGTTGCCTACTCTTACAAAAAATTAAAATTCACATATAGGCCTGTAAATAGCCAAAATTAGGCGATAAAATAAATTCTACATAAACACTTTTAAAAAGGGTTCTTACTTATTTTTAACAGACGAGAAAGAAACACGGTTTTCAGAAACGTTGTGTGTAGTATTTAATTTTAATTTTGTCTTCATTACTACAGACGTTTTTAAATTTGGATTTATTAAGAAAATACGTCACGATCGAAACAGTAATCGTCTTGAATAAAAATAATTATCAATTAAGGACAACAAGAATAATAATAAACATATATTTGTCAGTGTAGTAATTTATTCTTGTCAGAGAAGTGACGAAAGAAATAGTAGACACACTTTGCCGTCAACGGAGGTAATTTTTTCTTTATTACAGAGGGTTAATTATATCTTTGGCTGTTGTCACCGTCGTCCTTATTTTCTTTCGCATATTCCTTTTGATGACTGTGGTGGTTTTTCTTCTCTTCGGTTCCATAATTCATAAACGAGACGTCAACGCCGCGGAGGAATATTTAATCGCGGCCGCTGGCTAATACGTCATAAAGCACTACGCAGTTTATCTTCGCACAAGCTAATATTTTCGCTAGGTAGATTGTTTTGCTTTGCACCACTTGGAAATAAATTACCCCGTGGACGAAGGGCGGTACAAATATTCACTCACCACCGTCGGGCCATATTCGCTCTTTTCACGTTTTGAGTGGGTCAAAATTTTTAAATACTTCAGTGTTGGAAACGTGAAGTTCCTCAGATCTCTTGTTCGACCTGTTATGTACTAAAACATGAGATACTTTAGGCAAAAAAGACATTAAGGTAATTTAGTGACGAATCTTATTGTTTCTAATTTGGAAGTATTTTATTGAATTGGAATAGTTTATTTCAAATTTTTGAAGATAATTACATTAATTTGTCATTTAGATTTCACATTATATAATATATCACATATTTTGTCATTAATTTTTCATGATTCGTATATTCATATTTATCCGTTTCTCATTAACGTGTTAGATTACTAAGACTTTTATCATTTGAATTTTCTCTTTTCTACTTTTTAAATTTTATATTTTCTCATCTATTTATTTTCTGTATATTTTTATTATCTAATTAAATAATTTTTTGATCTATTTTCCTTGTACTTTATATATCTTAATATCTAATATTCAACTACGAAACTTGTATTTTGTATACTCTTTTATTCCCTTATTGAAATAATTTTTCATTTGATTTTTCTAATATATATATATATATATATATATATGTATATGTATAAACTTCCTGCTTGATGCTTTTTTTTTCATTTACGTGTGTTTTCTTAACTTATTTTTCTTTTTTATACTGTCTTATTAATATATATTTTCTCATTAAAGTTGTTATTCACTTATAGTTTTGTATGAATGTATCCTTTACATTATTTATTTTCTTATTTATGAATTCTCTCAATTTTCTTCTTCTAATTTTAATATTTTTTCTTTTATTAATTTTCTCATTCAAGAAATTTTTTCGTTTATGTTTTTCAAGCATGTATTTTATAATTTATATACTTTCCTAATATATGATGTCATATTAAGTCGAATAATGGTTTTTTCAAAGATTTATAGAAATTTCATTTTAATATTTTATTAAATATCCCCAATTTAGTATGAAAAAAACTATCACAACGAGATTCCACTTCGTAATTAATCATCTTCAAAAGCTTTTTCCTACTTCCACGTTAACTAAACGTTATAAATACTTATATGTCTCACTACATCCTCTCCCCAACTGCAAAACTATTATTGTCTTTCAAGCCCCATGATGAACTCTTCTCACAGTCTTCCTTTGAAACTGAACCAATACTGTCAGTTCTTAAGACACTAGTTTAAATATATGGCAATCATCGGTATCTCGAAGATATCTCCTTATCAATTCTGGTGACGTCTGATTTTATAGCCGCATGGACTCGAACGAATGGAACCAATTTGAACGTCCTCTACGAATTCCAATGCAAAACCAGTTTTATGCGTTTTTAGCTGCTTATTTTCCGTTTAAATTTATTTTAAAAACCATCTGATGTGTGATAGCAAACGTTGGCGATTTAAAATATTATATTATCGGCTCTTTAAAAATATTATTTGAATTTTCACTACATTGTATTTTGAAATTTATGATGTATTCTCTATTATTATTTTTCTAATTATAATAATCAGTCTCATGTACATTAATTAATTCTAGTAGTTTTTCTATTGATGTGTGAAATTATATACTAATCTGTAAAGCAGCGATTGTACTCGTATAATGTTTAATTTAGCGTATTTTCTCAGAAGAGAAACGAAAGTATTCCAATCGGTCTCTGGTGAGTCATCATCAAACTGTAATGGTTACTGAATGGACGTGCGACTGTTAGGGTAAACCTGTCATTGTGGTCGAAAGTTTGGAAGGGCGGAACCAGAGTGAGTGGAATAGCGAGATATTTCTAGGAACAATGAATGGTACAATACCTGGCTTCCTGCAGACTTCGCTCAAGTTTCCTGTTCAAGCCAGCCAGCCTCCTCCTTTGTCCCAGCAAATTACTGTTGAGAGAAATTTTCTTCCCGATTTCCACTTGAATGCAATTTCCTCGAGGCAGTAAGACGCCGGTATTGGAACAGTTGCGAGAATCTGAAACTGGAACTTTCCACGGTAAAGAACACAATAAAAATAATATAACACTGTGGTAACCGACTTGAAATAATCCCTTTATTACAATCACTTCAAAGCCTTTACCAGAAAAATTAATTTAATTCGAATATAAGATGTGGGATTATCAATTTAATCTAAAACAATGTTTGTGATTAACTTTCTATTAGACATAAAGTGTCCTTATGAAAAAAGTATACACTCTTCCGGAAAGAAGATGTGTTTATAAATTCATACCCAATTTATTCAAGCATCACGAAATTAATACAAGTGACAGTTTGGGGGTATTTCTCAAAAACGTCAGCAGGAAAGTTGCTTCAAAAGAAATGCTCCTATATGAAGTTAAACAAATATTCTTAAATGTGAAACAAGACAATTGTCATTTAAACATTATTTATTCAATAATATTAGTTAGTTTGTATCGTGTATTTATATTCTTCGTAAGGTTTTGTATTTTTGACCATAACATTTCAGTATTGCTCTAGTATTGCAAAGGTCACACGAGTAGATCGAAACGTCTACTCTCTTTCGAATTTTGTATTGTTCTAAATTATTTTCTATTTCTGTCTGTTATACGGGTCGTTAATTTCTTGTGTTTTTGACTTTACAGACTTTAATTTTGTTTCAAATGTCAGTAACCTCATTACGTTTTTCGGATATTTTATTATTAGATTGCTACCTATAAAAATATACAAACTACCACGTATATATTAATATATTCATATTATTAACACTTTTTAGTGGATGCCATTGGTTCTTCTTTACAACTGAGCTAGAATAGGAATAATTGCAGTATCTTAAGAAATACTGTTCTTATTTGGGTGATTAGCCCGACAACAACGGGTACGCTCAGATTGTGGCGTTTTACACAAAGTTTTCAGAGTTATAAATTCAGTACGACACGGAAATCTTTATTCTGCAACCATTTATTTCTTCTTTGGAGGGATAATGTATAAAACAAATAAATCTAAGTCGAATTGTTATTAAGAGTCACATCTCTTAATTTTTTATTTTCGTATGGCCCCTCTTATCAGCAGACAAAACTGAACTCTAAGTTAAAGATTTTTGGTTTACGGGAATGTTGAGCGCCATGTTTGTGCTGCAAGTGTCACTCCAAACACCGTATTTTCCGTGGAGATTTTAGCAGCGGAGCTTCCTTGCCAAGGTAAGCGAGTTAATGGAGCCAATTCGGACTGGCTGGCTCGTCCACACTGAGATTCAAAGGAAACCTGTGACCCTGGGGATGAATCCCAGCTAATCCTGCCGTTTATAACCCTGAATGCACGTGCAAATGCAGGGATGTGTTTGTGAATCAGGCTGCGAAATGACGGCTTGTCCCCTGTCGAAATTGGGTCAAGTATCTACATTTAGCTTTGGTACTTACCAAAGCAGATTTCCGGTTGAATGTATATTGGGTCATCTTTCAAAGACGTTCTGGAGGAGAAGCTTGGCTCACACGGGTCAGGCATTCCTGTAATAATTAAAATACAAACTAATTAATAGCAGTGTTTGAGCGCATTAAATATTTGGACAATCTATTTGGAACGTCATTATAATATGATGAAAACGATAGAATTAATTCAATATCAGTAAAAAAGCTTTGAAATGAAGCTATGAAATATAGACAATGAACTGAATTAAAGGATCAGGATGGAAAAATATCGACCATCCTGATCTTTTAATTGAGTTTCATGGCCTATATAAAAGATCCGATCGAGATTATTCAATCCTAATCCATTAAAAGAGTACAATTATTATTATTATTTAAAAAGTACAAATTTGTGCATAAGCGCCGTTCTGTTAAATTATTTTTTAATTATAATGTTAATACTAATATATTATTAGTTAAAATTAAAGATACATTTTCATTAATTTTAATATCCGTGCAATGAGGTAATATTTACATCTGCAGGTGTGATTTTTGTGAATCAGTTTCATAATACGCAGCTCTTTACATTCTTTTTATTCACGAAGAGAATATGTTGTCTCAGTTTTGAGCACGCCCTATCTCCACTGAGTTACTGTTTAAAAAAAACAACCTTTCGTTACCCAATTGTATATTCTTCAGGCTGTACCTTGACCGAAATACTATATGGTAAAATTATCAAACTCCCTCAGTTTGGATATGAGGAAAACTAGTTTGGTTTTATTGATGTGTATGACTTTTACTTTCACTACACAATACGATTTCATTTAGTCAATTTACAACCTCAAGAAGGTTCAGATGAGAACCGAAACGTATAATTTTATTTTAAATTGAATTCTTGGATTTATCGGTCACGTAAGCAGTGTTGCCATTTTTTCCTCACTGACAAAAGATAAGTTTATGGATAATTTATGCCATCCATGGTCCTCTTTCCTGAAGCAGCAGCGTTATGAATAATTCATTTTATTTTAATCATTCATTTAATTCTCTGTGATCTGTTTACAGAATGAAATAAATATTTACGTAACCCTTTAGTGCATAGTGTAGCTTATATGCAACCAAACCTTTAGTATCATCCCAGAAGCATCTGTTGGTTTCTAAGAGAGCTAATTTGAGATGCAGATAAGATACAAAATGCACTAAGGAAATGCGAAATTTTTGGCATCCTTGGACGGGTTAAAACATGCTATATCATAGCTTTCTGGGAGTCAACCCCTTAAGCCATATTTTTCTACCCGCCGGTCAACAACAGAATATTTGTTTTCTGTGATTTCTCCAAGAAAGAAAATTTAAGTGTCATCAACAGGATATTATAATTGCACTATAATCATTAGTATCCAATTAATGTGAATTATTGATAAATCAGACCTAATTATATTTATGTTGAATATGTGCAACATCATGAGCTAAATTGTCTTTGCTCACGTATGATATTTTTTCGTTATATTCACAAAAATACAGCTTAAAATATTTAGTTTAAAAAAGTCACGTTCTAAAGGGTTAATTTTATTCGACGTTTTCTTGGTGATTTATAAACTGAATTCATTTAATCAATTGCCACTTTTTAATTTCGACGGTTAACTTGACCTCAGTGTTGTTTGCTAATTTATTTTATCCGTTGCTAGGTTTCGTTGCTTTTTTTCTGTGAGTCGTGCCACATCCAAGCATCGCGATCTCTTCTAATAGCAAAACTTTCGGTGCTCAGGCGGAAGAAAAACTCGGCCATGAAAAATTCAGCGCTTCCACGCCGTGTAGCATTGTGAGGACGAGTGATGAAAGACTGCTTTGTGCGCTTAGAAATTGCGGCACTCCGAGCTGCACTGGTGTTAAAAGTGCAACTGTTGTTCGTCCACCCAAGGTTGGCAACACTGCGTAGTAGTAACGGACGAAATAAACCTTTTAAATATATTGATAAAAATAAAACTACGGTCAAGTGAATCTAAACTATAAATTATAGACATTTATACCCGCTTAAATCCTCGAATATGAGAGGATAATCAATTAAAGGGATTCGATGTTTATCTTGTGTGTTATACTAATAATATTAAAACATTTTATGTTTTGAAATTGATGTGGCGTATAACAAAAAAGGAAATAAATATAATGGTCAGTTACTCAGAACACGTTATTAATAAATTATCAATGGCTAGATTAACAATTAAAATAATACAAATGGAAAAGCATATGTTTAGTCCCTACTTTCACCAGGTGAACTTAATAACAGTTGACATAAATGAGTCCTTATATATAGTTATTTTTTTTCATGAAAATTTCTTCAATAATTCTGAATTTTTATATATTTATATATAGGCCTATATATACGCAAAAACAACCCACTATAACAGTCAGAAAGTAGTATTTATTATTTATTAATAGATATTTAAACTATATTTACTATTGTCATTCTGAAAATATTTTGTTAATTAATATAAAAGAAATATAACATTATTGTGACACACTGATGTGCAAATCTTTTAAATGATTGATGCTATGCAGAAAGAATTATATTTTGTTATTTGTTTGACTCCAAAGTGCTATTCATTTAGATATTACTAGCGGAATGATATTTAATATGCAATTAATTTACAGAATTAGCTTAAATTTTGGGGATATCGCCATTATTTTCGAAACTTATAATGTAATAATAGCTTATAGATTTATAATGGAAATCTGTCATAATAAATAATAATGAGAAAACTTCTTGGTCACTGTTAAAAAATAATATAACAGTATTGATCAAATAATATCAAAAAATAATATTTACATATTAAATAATAAAATATTTTATATTTTTAAATGATAAACATTTTTAAATTTTCAATAATATTTTCTAAACATATATTTTCAACATATTGGAACTTTTCACGGTTTTAGCTTAGAAATTTAATATATTTTTGGTTAATTACGTATTAAAAATACGTACACCAATTTTGTTTAATATTTCCTTGGATTGTATACAGATTATTAATAATATTCCAAGTCTTAAATTACGCCGATGTATACCCGATGAAGTCCAAAATTAAGAAACAATCGTTGTTAAATTATAATTTTACCAATTTCTTTGTCAATGTTTAATTTTTTTGACTTATAACCAATGTATTTATTGTATAGTTCAAATCTTCATTATTTTATCTTTGCCAACCTGATGAGGGAGAAAGAGTGGATTTTGTGCATATATCTTGGATTTGGAGACTAGATTATTCTAAGAACACGATTGTAAATAAGGGTTCATGACTTAGACAATTAAATACAAGTTTGCCAAACACTATTACTCTTTGTTTGGAAAAATAATAAATAAAATAAAGGCTGACACGTAGCTGACGGGGCAGTTGAGAATATATATGAAATAAATCACGGTAAAACATTTACGGATATATAAACATTTTGAAAAAATGTGACAGAACGATTTAGTTTTATTGACATTAGTTAGGAATTGGATGAAAGTTGTGAGCCACTTTTTTTAATAGAATATTGACAGATAATAAACCCACCACATCACTCCATGGTCCTGGTGGTTGGGGGAAAAACAGAAGCAGGACAATGGAAGATTTACAATTCTATCCTGTCAACCGAGGTTGCAAGAAATTGGTTCAATACATACTTAAAAAGTTGTATATAAAAATTTGTTTTCTTCTTCAACCTTTCATTAGTAATTAGTAATTCATTAGTTAATTGCTATTATTTTGTGTGTGAAATAATATTTGTCAGTGACCTTTCCATACTCCGCCTTGTAACTTGTTTTATATCCGCGTAAATCGTTTGTGAACTTATAAAATAAATAAATTCTGATTTTCGGAGACAAACCGTTGACAGACCGAGAGGAGTCCATGGCAACGACTCCATTAACCCGCAGTGTCCAGGGAGAGAGGTTTAATCTTAGCTTTCCTCTCTCTCCAGCGGCAGCACCAGATATATTCGTATTTTTAGATTGAGTTCTGCTGATCCTCCGCTCTGGACTGTTTCACGCTATCCCGAGTTCATCTCCTTCATTCTCCTCCAAAGGCTAACAAACAGGCATTCTCACTTTTTCCCTTCCCCCTCTCTGGTTACTCTCTTCTTCAAAAAGAAACAGATAGGCAGGCAGTAGGAATCAAATGAAACAATATTGTCATCAAACATTTTAATATATTTGAAGTGACCTTAAATATAGTAATTAATAAAAAAATATTGTCATGAAGGCAATTATTATTTGGTCTGTAAAATAGCGGTTGGTTTAAAAGAAACACTAAAAAAATTAATATTACGTGAAGCTGGGAAGAATGCCCTATAATTATCTATGATACCCTATAAATTATATTACAGTTTTTGGCTCGTACCTTTTCATTTATTTACAAAACATTATTTTTAAATAAATACAAATACAATTCTGTAAATAATTGAATTGAATAGGAAGAGTAGATAAGCAAACGTTTAAAAGAAATACAATTTCATTATCTTGAACTAATGATGTCAGAGAGTTTAATAATATAGTAATACTATTGTAATGAACTTCTTCCTGTGTAATTGACAGCCTTTTAACTTTATTTGAATAACTTATTTTAAATTTAAAAATTAATAATCTTTCTTCATTTTAGAGATTAGAAAACCCAGTTGACAACACTTTAAATCTAATGATCGAAAGTTTTTCGTTTAAACAAAATTAAGAAACACTTATCAGAATTCCATTCTAATGACTTTCTTCTGACTGTTTCAAAGTTTCTCTTAACAAACGAAATATATATTTTTTGGTTATTGTATTGCAATCGTGCATGTCTATTTGGCTGTGAATGATGACATGTATTAATATAAATAATATAATTAATATAAATAATATAAAAATAAAAGTTAACGTAGTTTGCTTCATTGTCTGACTGAGTTTCAAGTTTCACGAATTTTATTACATAAATTTTCAGTGAAGTCAGAACCTAAAAAGTTACAAAAAGCTGTCCGCATGTAATTTGGGTTTTAAACGTTTTTTTAAAATTCAACTATCTATTATTTGCTCCAATTTTCTCTTCGACTTCGGTCGATGTGCCGATTTTCATGGAAGAATAAATTTATGAATCCCATTCACAACGTTTCTACGAGTACTTTATAAAGTTTTGATCATGTAATATTAACAATGTTTTTTATCAGGATGACTACTAGAAAGGTTCGATTTCGGACTCACGTTATTTACCGTGCGTTCGAGACTTTTTTGTTCTGAAGCGTTCCGACAAGTAGACAATTACACCAATTGAAAACGTCGTTAAATTCGCACACTAATTTAATAACTGCGAGCCTGAACTTATTTTTGGATATGTGGGAATTTCACTTGAACAAATTTTAACTTCTGAAAATATCCATGGTATGTCTTTGCCCGCTCGTTGCGTGCCAAGACCCGACAGTCGGGAAATATCACAGTAATTAGATAAACAAGTAGCCAATTAACAGACAAAATTAACTTATAAAATAAAAAAGCACTCAAAGTTTTTGCAATTAGGGATAAATCATACTATTATAATGTTCTAATTTTATTAATTGTATTGCCAATTATTAAACATTTTCTGACTGCTTGTATATGTGTATATGTAAGATAAAATTCAATCGGGACTAAACGAATATTTTATATTTTGATTTACGAGGCTGTTAAAGAGTTTACGTAGTTGAAAGAAAAACTTCCGCATGAATGGTCGTTTTATATTCCTAATTATTAAGGATAATTTATTGGCCACTGACCAGCTCCTTAGTCCTCTGATGTACCATTTCTCTCTCTCTCTCTCTCTCTCTCTCTCTCTCTCTCTCTCTCTCTCTCTCTCTCTTTCTCTCTCCCCCTCTTTCTCTCAGACACACACTCTCTCACTCTCTCTCTCCCCCTCTCTCTCACACACACTCTCTCTCCCCCCTCTCTCTTTTTGCCTGCATTACTTTGGGACTTATGTATGTGAAGTGTTCTATTATGCTATCGACTTTCTGCGTGCGTGTGGGAATTTTAATATCACCCCGTCCCCGCCCCCGCAGCCCAACCACCGCCACCACCCCAAAGAGAGAGCGTCATGATTTTATCAGTTAGCTTGAAAGCTTGTAACACGGGAAAATTAAGGTTTTCATTTCGTCCAGAAATAATCTGGACAAGATTTGTTCGTCAAGATAGATTCAGCAGGGTTATTTTTTTTTTGGATAGGAATTGCTACGTCACGTTTGTACTGTGATTATATAACATTGTTTAAATATTGTTTTTTACACAATTCGTTATTTAGGTGTAATGGAAAAGAAAGTAATTTCTGATCTGCAAAATAATTTATGGAAACCTGATACCCATTAGTATTAATGAAAATAATTTCATTTTAAAAATAATTTTTTCATTGTGTAAAAAATTTCCCCATTTTCCCCATTAAATTTGTGCGTAGTACGTTACAAATGTGTTGAATTGTATGTGCTTTTAATTATTAATATGATAATATACAGCCTTCAATTTACATTCATACCAGTTTGGTGTATTTAGAAACTTATTACAATCCGTACAATTAATTTTATAAATCGCATTTTGGACTTTGATATTATCGTTCATATTGCCTATATATATATATAAAATTCTTTTTCTAACCAGTTTTCGGGGCTAATTATATTTATTTCAATCCATTCCCCATAAATATTCTCTTTATTTCCTCTGTTAGATTTTTAACATATATAGTATATACATTAATTCATTATTTTGTTAGTCTCTCATCAATATTTTTGAAGCTTTGAAGCAGGCATAATTTATTCCAAAAAGTTTTTTTTTTGGATAATACGAGTATATGGTACGGAAATCAGGTAATCGTTGTTATTTATTACTTTAATCCGTCGAAACGACATTTTTAAATATAAAAATAACTTTATTTATGTCATCGCCTGTTATATACATAGTATCGCAAAAAATTATCCATTTGTAAATTTGAAAAATATCGTTCAAAGTGTTTTTTATTCAGTTTTTCCATTCATTTTGTGATTACAATATTGATATTATTTTTTTATCGCATGGTAAATAATAAATTTGATTTCTGTGTTTCGGCTGCTGAAATTTATTTAATTTACTGAACACACGTTTGAAATATATGTTTTATTCTTTTGCTACGGTATTATGAGTTTATGTGAAATTATTGTTTCGTTTCATGAACACGAGAATCTCCTCTCTTTTTTTTCCTCTGAGAAGATTCTCGGAAAGGAATGGAAAGAAAAGGAAAGAGTTAGGTTCTTGTTTTTTTTTCTTCATTAGGTCCACGTTATCAGAGAAGGTTTGTTTCAGAGGATGTGCGACGTGACAATCTGTTCCCCTTTAAGTGCTCCGTAAGTGAAACTGGAACTTATCTCTCTCGCCAGAAACATTTTTCACCATTTCACTTGATTATTGTGCACGACAAGGGAATACTTTTTTTTTTACTTCTAGGTAAACTTGTATTATCCTCGCTGAGGTTATCTCTCTAAAATGTTCCCTTCAGGTTGCCTTTCTTTATCTTGTCGAGGGATATTTTCGCCTTTAGATGGACTGTTAAATTTTCCAAACTAACTGTAAAAATGTGCAAAGGGAATAAGAGAGTGTGTACGTGTTCGTGAAGTGAAATCTGAAACAAAATAAACAGTGGTTATATTATATTTTAAGAAATCGTTTATAACTCAAATAAATTGAAGATACATAGCGAAAAAATGAACAATTGAAAAACATTTAATGAATTACATGTGGATAAATGTGGAGAAAGAATCTCAAGCTGTAGATATTTTGGAATAATTTTTAGCTCAAATTTAGCGTCAAAGACCAAGTAATTCAGCGTTTCGAAAATCTTGGAAATTATACATTTTGCAAAGATAATTAAAAAAAGGGGAAATCTCTGGTTCGCCACCGTACTCTAGTCTGGTGCTAGAGTTTTGGGATCCTTATAGAAAACCATTCAAAGGCCTATAAAAATTTCAGACGGGAGTAGAAAATTTGTAATTAACGAGTCCGCAAAAAAAGAAACGGACGTAGGGAATTTATCATTTTTAAATAGGTCGATAAACGACCAGGTATAATCTCCAGAAACATTGTTTCAGGTGAATCTCCGACAACAACGAAGGTTTAAAAATAATCTAAAAAGACCTTGAAGTGAATAATTTATTTTCTGTAAAATAATTAGTAAATGGGAGTGTTGGTTGGTTTTTCATTTCTTTTAATGATGTGTTTTTTAAGTGTGGAAAAAATTTTGTGATTTAATATAATTTCTAAGAATACGGTTTATTTCAAAATAGTATTCTTTTTTTGTTTACATATCTTTGAAATTTCTACTGCGATCTATCCCGTTCCCAGAGAATAATACATTTGCAGTACCTGTAGTTCAATTGCCTTAAATAAGTAACTTCCTTACAGTAACATAAAACGTTTTTGTTTTTATTTTACTTCTTTGATCTGATTTGACACTAAATAATTTTCTTTCCAATAGTATTAGTAATTATAAATACAGTACTCACCTTTTATACACCACCGAATTTTTGGAAGTAATTATTTGGTCACGTTCAAGATGAGGGAAAATGTCTTTCAAAATATAATACATTGGAATTCACTGAAACGATACTTAGAATTGAAATGATTAAATCAACCAAATCATAATTTTAATTTAATACAATTAAATTAAAGAAGTACAAATGAGGACCTAAAGTTGGGTAGAACCTTTTAACTCTTTTTTTTCGGTATTTTTATGAGGTGTAATTCTTTAATTTAAAATGTAATTTCTTTAATTTAATTAAATTAGAATTATTCTGACTTTGTTGGCTGATTTATTTCACCCTAAAGTTTAATTTAATTCTTTTCGTCTCCTCCGCTGGCCATTTTCTTTATTGTAATGATTACTAACGAAGATGTTCAGTTATGTGAATGTGAGTGTTTTAATATCCTGGTTCAGCTGTAGTGACGAAGCGAAGCGGCGGGGGAAATAAAGCTAAAGGAGATGCAGTCTTGCGGAAAACATTTTTCGCATGCGTTGCGCGTTTCAAATAGTCGGAGGGGGAGCCCATAAATATTTTTTACTTAGATGGTTGGGGGACTCGCAATTTCGCACTTATTTACGATGATGCAAGCCAATGCATTCGAAGTAACTTCCTCGAAAGTAATTTTGTTACAGTGTTTGCGCCATCGCTTCAACCAACACTGTGAACTTTAAGGAGAACGACCTCGATCCCAAAGGTTGACGGCCTAAAATGGAAAGTACTTGAAAAACAGACAATAATTTAAAAAAGTGTTTCGTGGCATACGAATGTTATCGTAAATCTTCACACTTTTTAATGTGATAAATAATAGCGTTAGCGATTTTTCTAGCATTTATAAACGTGACAATCGTAACTGAATAGCTTTTACCCCCACATGCTTTAGATTAGGTACGGACACAATTTTTATTCTAAAGTGATAATAATAAAGATTAAAATACGTAAAGATTATTATGATTAGTTCTAAATCTTAAATTTTTAGATCGGCGCCAATCGAAAATATCTTTCACCTTGCAAGAAAATAAAATTCTCTAGACATATAAATGCCGAATGTTTAGATTTTTGTTTTATATTAAATTTTTTTCATATTTAGATTTTTGTTTCATATTTACATTTTGTATTTAGATTTTTTCTATTTAATAACTTTTCTATTTAAAGTTTTGTTTTATACTTGGAGTTTTTGAATTTTGAGTTTTTTTATTTACATTTTCTCTATTTAGACTTTTCTCATATTCTCAGTATTGTTTTCTATTGAGATTTTTGTTCTACAATTAGATATTTCTTTAAGAGTTAATTTTTATTTCATATTAATATTTTGATTAATTACAATGGCCCTCCTTTGAGGAAATAGTATTGAACATACAATTATATATATCTTCGTTATAGGTAAATCAGACTAAAAAAATTATATAATTCAAACTGTGTTGACAGGAAGACAATTTAATTTTATCCATTTAAAAAAAATTATATTAACAGTTTAATGTGTCCGTGACATTTTCGCACTGTACCAACCCCTTGTAACGCCAGAATTAATATTGAAAAAACGTTAAATAATTTTTGATTACGATATTGACATATTTCTTATTATAAAAAAGAGATCAAATTTTTTTTTGCTTCTAACAAGGCTTTCCCAAACCTTCTTGAGGGGACAACCATGGAAATGTAGCTCAGTGGTAGTGTGTTCACTTTGCATGTGATAGGTCCCTGGTTCGATCCCCGGCGTTTCCATAACCTTATTCTGTTTCTAACCAGAAGCTGGATAACCTCTTTGAGGAAATATCCCTCAATGGGGAAGGAACACAGTGGCATACTGACATAAATTTCAATGAATTTTTGACTGCAATTAAATTTACAACTGGTGGAAGCTATAACTCATTTCAAAGTTGTTCCTCTAAATTAAAATCAGATTAAATTAAAATGTTACACGGGACATAAAAATATTTTATCCATGTCTTTAAGTTCTTTTTCCACCATTATGAGATATGAAACGTCAGATAAATCACCTTCTTGACCTCACCAGTTTAGATTTTCATGAAATTTGGTAAGGACAAATATGACGCGTGTAATTGTCGGCGTGTATTTTTTTTACTATCATTTTTATTATTTTATTCCTAGGATATTTTTCAGAATAGAAATCTGAATATTGGCGGAATTACTTACATTGTCATCTGTGGCCATACCAAATTTCATGAAAAATATAAATTGGTGACAAAAATTTTTATTCGATCTGACATGGAATGTCCCATATAATTTTAATTTGTGAAACATTTATTAACTCATTTAATACTATTGCACTGTATATCTGATTTAGAATGAATTTCACTTCACAACGCTTATATTACGTAATTATATGATTCTCACAAGTGTATTCTACATCTGCGGCTTTCTCTATTCTCTTAAATCAATTTATCTACCACGTCTTTCAGTATTTTACTTATTTGATTGAGTCATTAATTATTTTTAAAGGAAAAAGGCTCTAATGGTTCAGTACAGACATTGCAGTCGAAATGCTTACGAGTGAGGTTTTGAAAGTGACAGTGTCGTCGCATGCGGTATTTATTTTTATTATTATTTCCACCATTGTTTTATTATATTATTATAAATGTACTTGTCTGTATCTGTGAGAGAAATAGTCTTTGAAGTCGGTGGCTGAAATGGATATTATTTAATAAAAGCTTTGTTTTTTTGCTGGGGAAAGCGGGAGAGGAAACGCTAACATGTTATCTGCTCTAATACCTCAAAAGCCGGTCCCCAAAAATGTGGAATGTAATATCACAGGAGTTATTTCCGATATGAATTTGCTTGACAAACTGCTAGTGCTCGATATTGGCAGCTGCTACGAACAAAGCTACTACAACATCCTCCGTCCCTCTTACTACATGCCATTTCTTTCAAATTCAAGTAATGTGTATTATACGCTAACTTTTATTTAGATGTTAGTAGTAAGTAATAACTCCCACGATGTTTTCACAGTTTACTTCGGATCTATCAATTATTTATTATCTACTTTCAGGTCAATTAATTTCCTCGTTTTATTATAAGTAACTTGAAACAGTCGGCCAGCTGCCTCCTAAACTGGTCGAGGCATGGAAAAGGGAAGGTTGCGTCCCCACAGCAAAACCCTCTGCCGCCATCGGAAGGGGGTTGGGCAAGTACCCAATGCACGACCTTCCTGATGCAGGTTTTCTATAGTTTGTCCTCCATCACTTTTAGGGGAATGCCTAGTAGGATACTTAAACTATAGCGCGGGGATCCTAGTTGACCCTTGGCTACCCTCCTATACCTTTCGGCATCCCCAATTTCATCCCTTGGATTACCCTCAAGTAGCTTGTTACTCTAAAAACAAAATTAGTATCGTCTGTGATATGCATTAATATAATATACATTAAGAGTTATGTCTTTTTTGCTTGTACAAAAAAGGAGTATTTTCATCCACTATTACCTTCTACTCTGTAAATGAGGTTTTGGAATATAATCGTATGTATATATATATATATATATATATATATATAAATAATAATAATTTGATTTATTTTATCATGTACAAAATTAATTTCGAAGTTTTAATACAGATAAAATTCTTAACATGTTATCTTATTATACATGTGTATTGAGTAAATTAAGTTATTAATTGTAGGTCCATAAGGAAGTAATATTTCTGATTCCTTTATCCCCATTCGCTTCAAATCAATATCCACGGAAAATTAATTTATTCTATTCCTTCAAGATAACTTAGTGAGGTTTATGTTTGATTACATATTAAATTTGTTTGCACATTTTAACTCTGTTTACACTCGCACGCCAAGTGTGTTGCATCAATTAAGGCGCCAGTGAATTTTGCTTAAAAAATAATTTTGAATTTTTCGTGATTGTTGCCTTTTCTAGACGCTTTACCTAAAATATAGAAAGTCAGATATTTATTATAAATTTAAAACTTTATAATGCAACAAACACAACGTGTTTGGTGTAAATGTCAATTAATTCTGTAATCTAAAAATTCAAACAACAATTTATAATACATGTATGTAAAAAATTATACAGCAGTACTTACAATTAATAACACGAAATTTGGATGAACATAAATGTTTTAAGTGCGGTTTACACACCCATTTCAGCCGAAAGGACTTATTTACATTGCTGTTAAGACTATTGAATTTTATAATAAACTATTATGTAATAAAATGTGAAGGACTGAAAAGTATTTTACTTATCTTCAAAACCGTAATTGAAGTTGTCAGTGCAGGTGGTCTTAGAAACGTCGCAGTTTAATTACTGATGTACACGAGTGAAAAACCGAGAAAAATAAAATGTATATTTGCTACACCTTACGTAAACATTTCAATTTTGTTTCGTACTAGATGACTTAGTATTTTTTTACACCTTTTGAGTTAGCCCAATTGATTTGTGTTGAGCGTATTTTACAGTTTCATGTTGAATTTAGAAATTATAACTTTGCGTTTCTTTTAGAACTATTGCGCGAAGATTTTTGAAAAAATATAGAAAAAATGGTGAAGTCGTTTTAACTTGCAGTATGGTGATACGTCCTACACAAAACCATAACATTTGTACTGGAAGATCGTTACGTATGTTATTTTAACTTTTCCTCAAACGTTTAATATAAACTTCGTGATGTAAGATACAGTGTTTTATTTTTCCTTTTTGAAAATCCGAATGAGTCGTTGTAGATTTAGCAGAGCTCTGACTACTAGACTACAATATTGTTTTTTGTAGCGAGATATTTATTTTACCCCCTTTTTTTCCCTCAATTGCGCTTGTTTACATCTGTTTGCTTAAAGTTTCACCCTTGCTTGCTCAATGTTTTCTCTTCGCATCGTCATGGATATTGCTCACTTAACAAAAAATAATTAAACAGAAAGGGCATTAAATCACTACGTTATTTGGATCTGTAATTTACTGATAAAACGTTCGATTTATTTGAGTGATTGATGAAGTCAGCAAATAAATATAAATAAAACAAACAAAGATTTGTGAAAGTATTTTTAAATTTAATACAACTAATAATTGTTACATGTTTATGTCCTTACCCCGGTAGTTTATATCAATCGCAAATGTATAAAAAATAATTAATTTAATAAATCTTTGAATTAGTAATTTTGAATTTTGTCTGACATTTCTCTCATTTTGTCACAGTTTTATATATAAAGCACATACAACCAAAACATTTGCAATTTATACATCAATATAATCTATTTATTTGCAAACCGTTTCATTACTTTATTCTACTACCATAAATATTTAAAAATTGGAGACTGATAACAAGAGTTGTTTAAGGACATAAACGAATTATTTACCTATCGAGATTTTCCTTTTCTTCAAGATATTTACATTTATTTGGACTCGTTAATGTTTTATTCTGTCCATATTTTATCCTCTGTGGTTTTAATCAGTCACAAATTGTAAAAGAAATATTTACTTTTGTTTGTTATTAATTATATAAATTACACGACCATTCAAACAGACGTTTTAAAAGAATTTTATTAATTCCCGTTTCTGTTCATTTATACTTTATAAATGTAAACAGCTTCATGAAAAGTACAGAAACGTCGTTAATAAAATAATTTTAAAATATCTGATATAATGGCCGTTTTATTTATGTAATTAATTTTTCAAGTTTATTTAATTATAAATTTTTCCGATGAATTATTTTGAAATAACTAGAACCAATTAGGATGAAATATAAACGTAATAATTAGAAAAGTGAAAAATTGTATGTTTCTTTTATGTTGTGAGACTTATATTTTTAAAGAAACAAAGACAGTTTTCTAATAAAAATTATTTTAATAGCTACTCTACAAACATTATATATTTCAGTGTCATAATAATAATAATAAGTAGGAGCGTGAGACTTTTCGCTTATTATTTTCTTATAGTTCTGAACTTTCTTCTATTTCTAAATCTGCAACCTTCTCTCTTGATCTTTTTAGAGAATTGTCAGAGAGACTTTGAAAATTATTCCACTATATTATTTTGGGAAGCAGCTTTCCTGGAGCATCAGTTTTTTAAGTTTTTGCAAACTTGTAGAGCAGAGCCCTGCGAAACATAACTTGCCTTCTGCAGGATGTTCGCTTTAAAAGACAAGCTGAAGCTGAAACCGCCTTCAGCGATACTTTCCTTCCCTCTCCCGGCCTTTATAGGGGTTGAGTCGACCACATTGCTTCTACCAACTTTTGTGTCCTCCCCATACGAGAGGACTCAACTTAGGAAAACCAGAGGATCGGCGTTGCTCGGCAGTCTACAAGGATACTGAAATTTCACCCAAATTTATAAAACTTCGTTTACAGAGAAAAAATAAATCTAAATTTGGTTTTGGCGAGTAATGGGCTTGTGAATATATTTGTGTCAAAAATATTACAATGCGGACTAAAAGAATCCGTAAATAAATTTCTTCCCTAAATATGTTTTAATAACTAGTAAGTAATTTGAAATACTTTGCAAGACTTTTTGGGTAAGCTGAAGCCTAATTAATATTTCTGCACTTATTTTTAACTGTGCAGTATTGTAGAAGGTTGTCAGCTTTTTTTATAATTTTTAACACACGTTTCCAATAGTTTTTATTCTTCCTTTTCATGGCGAATTAAAATTATAGCTCGGCGTTTCCATTCAAAATAATGTTCATATAATATTTAGGAAACATAGAGGAAAGATTTATTTCATATTTCTTATATATTATTTTCAGCATTCGTATTTCTCCTCCAATAATTATTGAGTGAATATACGTAAAATGATATTAATTATATTAGTTATTCTAATTATGTCTTTTTCCTATTAATTTATTCACATTTATTAAGAACTCTTGAGGAAAGTTCCTTTACATATGCTATTAAAGGGGAGTTGCCACCATGTGGATTACCCTCATGTAGCCTGTTACCCTAAAAAAAAAATTCTATTGGAATAGTCGGCCAGCTGCCTCCTAAACCGGTCAAGGCACGGAGAGGGGAAAGCTGCGACCCCACAACTAACTCCTCTCCCGCCACCGGGAGGGCGTGGGATAAGGAACAAAGTTTTCTGAAACGTAACGTTGTGAGATTTTTATTTTCGACGTAATATTTTAGTCTGTTTTTGACTAATTAATTATTTAAATGGGAAATATATGTTATTCATTTAATAAGTTAGACTGTTTTATCTCCAGAAAGCATAAGTAAATCGCAACGACTTATTATTACAATGCACATGATTATAATCTCTGACCAAAGAGCATTTAAACTTAAATAGGCAAACGTATTCCGCCCCAAACATTTCCTGAACCACTTAATAAACACGAATTAATGCTTCTTTTGGCGAGGTAAAAAAAATAGCTGTAATTACCCAAAGTGTGGCATGTATATGTAGATCGCAGAAATCCGGACGTTTTAATTCGATTAGACGAGCGCAGCACCTGCAGGATTTGCGCACGTAATACGCTTTACGTGACTGCAGCTACGCGATCACGCGAAATTAAGATAAAACTCCCCCACTTTCCATACGCGACACGCAAGCTCGGGACGGACTATGGAATCCTCGAAAAGGTCCGCTGGCCCGTAACACACCCACACCACCACAAAAATGGGAGACATCTAACGACATTATAAAACCAAAAGACAGATTCCGACACATCAGAGGAAAACAGAAATTGAAGTTGCATAGGATTCTATTTTTGAGCTGAAACTTTTATATATATAGTGGAACCTGGGTCAACTACGACCTTCTCATGAAGGCTACAGGGTGCAAGATAAATAAATTCAATAATAAATAAATGTATACACACATTACTGTACTGAGCTTTCGTTTCTAGACGGATCCTTCTCTACGATTCTTGTCTAATCGACAGACATCAAAACGATCCGTATTTCCCATGATTGATGCAGCCAATTCTGTATCTGAGCGAAAGTTTCGGCTATCTCGATCGCTTACAATATAATTAACTAACCGTGAATGCGGGGTGTGACTAGAAAGTACTTTCAATTCAATCTCGTGTCCATCTTGTAAAAAATTTTTCACTTATCGATGGCAATCTGCAATTGAAATCATTTTCCGGACTGCAGAAAATAAATTTATTGTCAGAAAATGTATTATTAATTTAAATATTAAGGGTTCGATTACTCATAGTTCAAAAAAGAAAAATTTTCATCTAATTGAAAATTATTAATAATAATAAAATGGAAATATTCTTGAATGTGGATATAATCCAATCATTAATGCTACTTGCGATAAATAATGAAACTGTGGAATAATCGAAACTATATGTGAACCAAATACCTGGATCCATAATAATTAAATAGATTTTAAAAGTAATAAAAACGTTTGAAAAATGTATTGACATAGTCTACAGAGTTCCAATCGCGAATAAGTTTTTCGAACTTTTTACCATTATTATGGGATTGTTTTTATTACAAAAATACCACCGTCTTTGAATAATTAAACATCCTTCTCTCTAAGATACCAAATTTTTTTTAGGGTAACAGGCCACATGATCCACATAGTAGCAACTTTCCTTTAATAGCATAGGAAGGGATTTGAAAGATTGGATGCGGAAGAGTAGAGGAAGGTAGCCAAGGGTTAACTAGGGCCCCCGGGCTATGGTTTAAGGATCCTACCCGGCAATTCGCCTAAAACTGATGCAGGGAAAACCCTAGACAAACCTGCATCAGGTAGGTCGGGCATTGGGTACTTGTCCCACGCCCTTCCGATAGCGAGAGAAGACTTTGCTGTGGGAACGCAGCATTCTCTTCTCCGTGCCTCGACCAGTTTAGGAGGCAGCTGGCCGACTATTGCAATGGGAATAGCGAACAAGTCTTACCGTATGCCCAAGGTCTGTGACCCCGGAACATACACGTCTCAGAACAGGCCGAGGTGCCTCGGCTTGTGGGAACCTTAGTTCAAAAACGTAGAGGAAAAGGCATCCCGAAAGGTAGCCCCTCCGTATCTCTCCTACAAGGTTCTACCT
The DNA here is from genome assembly GCA_037074705.1 of Zhengitettix transpicula. Classification (NCBI taxonomy): domain Eukaryota; kingdom Metazoa; phylum Arthropoda; class Insecta; order Orthoptera; family Tetrigidae; genus Zhengitettix; species Zhengitettix transpicula. Next base: position 49,215,095 of record CM073596.1, read on the forward strand.
GCGAGAGAACATCCCTCGCGGGTACTGCCTGCGAGAGAATAGCCCTCGCAGTCCCGTCAAATAAGATTTTGTGCTATACAATTTTTTTTTATTATCGAACATTCACGTAACACATGAAACATATTCCCGTTATTGTTTATCAGGAAGATGGTAGTTCGTGGAACGCGGACCATTGAATTTAATTTGAAATTACAGAACGCCCTTAATTAATTCCCCCCCCCCCTGAATTGAAAAATGTGGATTATTCTACAGGGACTCTATAATATCCTGAAGGTCCAATAGCTCTCTGTCTATTAGATATTCACGAAAGTTCCGTTGTTTTCACAACCAGTGATACGGGATATTCCTTTTACATATATTTGTGATTTTTCCCTGATCTCAAAGCCAAGTATTTTCCACTCCAGATGAAGTGATCTATGAATAAGTACCTCAAATGGCTCTGTCAATAACAGTCAGGCGTGCTAAATCAGCTAACTGGGACTGTGTTAGGTTGTCGGTCTCTCTGTCAAGGGCGTTGGTTGGTGCTATAGATAGTTACAAATAACATGGAGGTACGTTTGATATAAGCGTGGGCTCTGAAGCAAAAATAAGAAATGCGATCAGGCAAAAAGCACTTTTTTCTATCCAAATAATTTTGTAATTCAATACTTATATATTTAATTTCCTTATTTGTCGCATATGAAAGATGTTTCCAGTGACGGTTTCTGACTTGTTCCATCTCTTCAATACTCAATAAATATCGTTGACGTTGATTGACATTTTATTTTATATTACTAGAAGTTGTAGAGACCAATAAATGTAAATAGTACAAATATTGTTGCTTCATTTCCTGTTTTTTTTTTTAAAAAAATTATAATTATTCTGCGTTTAATATTCCCGGTTACTTGTCGTCTGAACTTTTTCTTTAAAGTAAAATCAACTTTTCAATTTACGGGGGCAACTGTGGCATTGTTTTCAACCCCATCTTCTTTGTATTTTATCATCTAATCACTTGATCGGTTTTGGTTTTCCTAAAAAGGCTTTAAACTGATATTCCGGGTTTATGATTTTGCCAACAACGAGCCGCCCGCGTCGTTACAACGTAGTTGAATAATTTATTTTCCTCTGTTGAATTAAAAATTTACGACAGAAATTGCGGGGAGCGGCTGGGGAGAGGGTGGAATAAATATGTTTATACATGATAACCCCCTCTCTGTCGAACAACAAATGCCCTTAAATATTTTAATGGACACAAAAGCGCTAATAGCATATATAAACCGTATCTGGCAATATTTACAGAGATTATATACGGAGAAGAGAACGTATTTGGTATCGACGTTTCACATTCTGTATGGTATTATATTTATCACGTTTTAAAAATTGTTTGATCTGGTAATTATTTTTTCTAAATATTTATTATTATAAATCTCAAATTTATATTACATATTGTACATGAAAAAAATGTTTATAGCTACACATGTAGTTCGAGCTTTTTTATGTAATATTATTTTTTGTGATAGGTACTTTTTTTTTTTTTAAAAAAAATCGTCTCCTTTTAGTAATGATTAAATTATGAGGAAAACAAAGCTCACGTCCTAGCATATATGTTTTTCGTTTAATAAATCCGTCGGCACTCGTTGTTATTTGGTCGACAAATTTGTCTGCGGTCTATTTTTGTGTGACGAACGAGGTCGAAACGATGCAAGTGTAAAACAGACGTAAGTTACGTGTGAGTGCTACCAAGTGCAAACTGCACTTAGGATGAAAATATGTTCCCTGCCGTGATACTTTACATCTTTTGCATTAATCTTGTTGCTTAATAAATAACGTACCCATTTCTCCAGGAGTGTGTCAAATTTATCTAAGGCCGTAAATATAATAAATACGGATAACGATTGTGTGTAACAGATAAGAAGCATCTCCGTAAGCGGATCCCTCCGCAAAGATAGAAAAACTGCGGAATATTCCGCCCCTACCCTCATTAAAATTTGTATGCTGTCTTGAATTTTATAGATTTTAAAACAAATAATTCAGACAATGCACTCCAAATAATTTGATTTAATTACAGTTAAATTAGAGGATTGATTACATATAATAATTTTACAATGAAAGGTACTCTACGTTTCGAACCAACTTTTAGACGTCATCAAAAAGATATAAATGTAGTATATGTAATACGGCTTTTTATTAAAATAGTCTCAAAGTATTCCCCTATTTTTGGACTATATTATTAATAAATTAAAATTAATGGTTATATTGCATAGGTTAAATTGAGAGCCAATTTTTATTTTTTATTCCTATACTACCTGATGGCGTCCAAAAATTGGATAGAAACGTAGTACGTTTTTTGCTGAAATTTTATGGGGTTTAATCCTGTCATTAGATTGTAAAGAAGTCAAATTATTAGGAATTATCTGATTTTTTAAATGTATAAAATCCAGATTGTATTAAAATTTTTAATAAAGGCTGATTAATCATAGGTATTTAAGGAACTAATTCAAGACCATTTTATGTCACAAAATCGTCCCTGAATCAAAGACGGCCATATGACATTATTATTTTAAAGGTCGCAATATTTTCCTTGTTAACCATTGAATAAGGGCGTCGGTCTTAGGTAAGTGGAATGCATTGTGATTTATGGGGTTTTAGCATTCCTGGTTCGATAATATCCGTCGCCCTAATTAGACGCCGCCGCCGCCGCTTTACGTATAATGCTTTAATTAATCGCCTTTACACGAGGGCGTCGAGCGTCTGTTCAAAGTTTATTCTTTCCAAACATTTGAAATTAATATTTCAGTTTTAATTAAGGTTGCAGCAACTTGGAAATGAATATTTCCTGACGTTACATCCGGAACTCTCGAAGTTGTTTAAATCTTAACAAGACAGGTACGGACTGTTTTTCTTTTTCTCTGTTTCATTCCGTTCTTGGTTAAGCAGTTTTCTCAAAGTCTTGTGCCAAATATTAAACTTCCTGGAGACGGTGAGAAAATATATTTATAAAGAACATGTGAGACACACATTGACACACAAAAAACCACTAGAATCTTTGAATGGATACACAAAAATTATGAATTCCCTTTTTGTTAATTTTTTTTAGACTGATTTTCATATTTCGTCTTGTATTCTTGCGACGGTTAGGAATAATTTTTTTTAAACATCCTTCTACCTTAAATGTGACTGAATTTGGTATAAAAGAAAAATACGATATAAAGTGTGACCCAGATTTTGCCCACAAAATAAAAGTTTCTGCTTTCTCGTCAATGATGTGACCAAACATTTTCTTTTTTTGCTCTTAAGATGAGTGAGCTTAAAATAAATTCCTAGTCCGTCAAATTTTTTTCGTCCTTCCGAGCAGCCGCCGACATCTCCGGCCATAAATCACAAACCCTCTAAAATAAAATACGACTCCTTGCCATCTTTCCGTCAGCTCGGCAGAGGTGTTCTTTTTCTTCTTGTGGCAAACTGTTGGCAGGTTTTTGATGCGTTTCTTCTACGAGTCGGGAAGTGCGTCAATTATCTGAGAGAGAAAACAATGGAAAGGTCTTAGACTCTCCGAATATCGACGACTGCAATATTTTTGTAGTAATTCATTGGACGTTCACATTATCAAGTAACATGACTGGGTTCGTTCTGTTGTTATCGGATGAAACGGGCAAAGTTCCACTAAATTTAATTAGTAGTGTCTTTTTTGCATTGTCTCACTTTTGTTCGGGATACTGGTTGCATCTCTGTTAATAAATGCGAGGTATCGTAACCCTCTATTTTTTTCGGCGGGCAGGAGAATCTCTGATTGTGTTGCGGGAGGGAATAACTTGATAACCCCTAACTGTATTCCCACGAGGGTTGTCCTGATTGTTCAGGGATTTTGTGGTGCCTTAGCCAGATCTGAAGAACAGTTATTGGATATTTTATATTGTATTACCGTTAATTTTCGACTGTGGTAGTTTTTTTCTGCGGATAGCCAAATTTGGAACTCTTTAAGAGAGACTCTGGTTCGTATCCATACTCGAAGATCGGTGCAGAATTTTGGAATCGTTATAGAAAACACCACACAGCCTAGAAAAACGTCTAAGTTGGAGAAGAAACCAGAAAAAAGTATGTTAGACTTTGAGTTCTACTCGTGAAACAAAGTGTGGGCGACCATACGAGATAAACTTAAAAAATTATATTAGGAAAGATAATACATCACAAATTTAAATAAAAAATCAATAAGCCATTGGAACAATTTCCCTGCAACTTGTTGGAGAATCTTCTACCAATAAGAAGGTTTGAAAATATTCTAAATAGATTCGTTAAGTGAATAATATTTTCTCTAATATATTTATTAATCATCATAAACTTTATGGAGTGTTTAAATGTGTGAACAAATTTCAGGAAATTTGATAGAATTTCTAAGATTTATTTATATTTTAAAACTGTTTTATTTCATTACAGCATTGTTTATGTCACTGGGATCTATCCCAGTCGAAGAAAAATACATATATTCATATCCTAATTATTATTGTTATTCGGTGTTAACTGTCTCTTGAATTTATATAATTCAGAATATGAGGTATTCATAATAGATTTTTTTATCGTCCCAATTTTTTCAAAACGATTTCCATCGCCCATATATTCTATAGTTTTTTTTCGAAGTATCAACTGAATACGTATCCTTCACAAATCCAAATTCAGGAAGAACTGTCACTTATAATTTATTAAGAATATTTTCACAGTAATTTGTTTCCTCCCATCCATTTAATCCTGTTAGTAATGTAGTGATGAATATTCAACCTTTTTATCCCCATAAGAAATTGTTCCTTTAATAGAGATTGGCCATTGTACTATATTGACCAACCGTTTGACCTTTACCCCGACATTTACGTAGATAAATTTAATAACGATCCATGAGTTCATCTCCGTGGAGGAGAAAAAAACGTCAAAGTAATCTTTCAACAATGTTGCGATTTACGTCCACGTGAATGTGTCGGAGTTTTCCATAAACTTTCATTGCCACTAACTGCCTATCCATTTAGATTATTTTTGTCGTAAGAGTAGTTAGTTTCAGGAAGTGGTGGCCGAGCGATGCAGGCGTCATCGACAGGGGTACGTTGCACATATCGTTAATCTAAAGGCCATTGGAGCGTGAATTCAAACTCTCCAATAATATCGAAAACGCATTTGGGGGGGGGGGGGGTCAGCGCTGTAAATAATGCAGAGAGATGCCTGAATAAAAATATATGGTGTCTACCAATAAGTGCGTCTGAACGTAATAAACATCCTCTGGTTTGTTTTGATGAGACCCAATGTCTGTCCACACTTTCACACACACAACGCGCGATAAATTGCCAATGGTCCGACTCATGTTCTGGTGAGGGTCACGTATCGTTCGTGGCTTATTCTCGAGATTCGGCGAATTCACATAACACAAGAGGGAGGGACGAGTTATCATGCATGACCTTACAGGAAATTTTACGTGGTAGCAATGCGACAGTCTCGATCGCTGTGTGACATGTGGCACCGTCCTTTTGGAAGAAACCACCTACACAGTAATAATATAAGGATATACTGTCATACGATTATCACCACTAATAGTTTACATGTGCGTAATAATTTACCAAACGCAAAGGAGTAATGCGTAAGCATCTCAAGTAACGTTGCCAAGGTGAATGGCGTGACACTTTTATCGCTAAGATCTCTTGAGGTCGACGTACAACATAAAAATATTTGTGAATGGTTAGTGACGAGGAGGCTGTGACGTCACTTTACTATACGTAAAGTTTCAAGTTGAGTAAACTAAGTGTAAAGAACAATTATAACTTGAAAATATTCGGTTGGGATTTAAGTGTTTAAAATAAGATTATAAAAGTCTATAATTACACATTTCTTACTGACCGCATTATTAAGAATTTAACTTAAAGTATTTTGTTTTAAATAGCAAAATATCAGCATTTTAATCAGAAACAATTTTTAATATTCAAGTTATAAACACGACATTTTGCCCCTTATGGAACTTCTCATATAAATTATATTAATACAGGATTACAGTATTAAAATTATCATTTTGTAGGACCTTGTTTCTCAATTTATTTATTTAGATAATTGTAACATCCATATACTTGAAGAGGTCACAATCAGGGAAGAAATGTCGAGTTTCAAACGTTGTGTGCTATTTTATTATTTAATTTAAAATATAAAGTCAGATATCTATAATTATTACTGTATTTTATTCAAAATTTCAAATACACAAGGTTGTGACGAAATTCTCAAAGAAGTCTCTAAACACCTTAGCAGTTGACGGGAATATAAATAAAGAAAAAATAAAAATTATTCACGGGACGTGTCTGAATCTTTTCTGGTCGTTTCCTTAGAATTTTTCCTACATGTTAAAACTGTCAATAGTTTTCCTCATAGTAGCGAATGTTATTTGTTTTGTATAAATTGCGAAATAGCAGCGCCTTCGCTGGTCCTCAACTTTGCAGGTAGGGTCGTTGTCATTATTAATAATTGTCGCACAAATGTTTGCCCGCGGTTACTGTCAGGCTACATAATCTGGTTTACGGTGGCGGAAACCACAGGCTGTTATCAGAGATGGACCGTGGTCGCCTCTGAAATTCCCACATATTCTCTATCTCCCTCTCTGTAAGTTAGTTAAGCCAAAGTTGCAATTAATAGACTCGGGTTTCGTTCCAGGAAAACATTATTAAAAATCTGTGCAATTTTTTTAAAAAATGCGTTTACTTTTGTCTTGGCTGCAATCTGCCTGATGAGATATCTGAGGACGACTAAAACATTTGTCGCTTCTGATCGTCCTCGAATATATAATTTTTAGGAACAGTGCTCGTCAACGCTGATGCCATCATGTCGACACCACAATTTAAAAATATTGTAGAGTATTCATGATTTAAGATTCTTTGCATTTATTTTAGTTTTATAGTTTCAGAACTAACCAGTTTTTCTAGGAAGGGAGTACTTGCGAAGTTCTCGAACCTACGAAATTTTACGACAGCTCTTCTTCGCTGTCGCCATTTTGCATGAACACCACAAATTTAAAATTTATAAAAATGAATTAAGATTCTATACATTTTTTATTTTCTTGTTAACTATTGATAATAATACAAGACTCGTCTCATTATCCAGATTAAATTTACTTCTAATGAGACAAAAATCTCTGGCAACATATTTGTTATCAACCGAGAAAAATATTTAATAAGCTAAATTTTTAACTTTGTTAAGTTTTTTATTTAATTCAATTTTTATTTCGTTAAATAAAACCTAGGGAACGAGAATCTCTAAAATTTTAGTTATTTCGCATTTTCAGTGTAAATCTTTTTAAAACAATTAATAAATTGAGAAATGAATTTATTTAAAATAAAAAAGAAAGTCCAGGATTTTAGACTTTTTTTTAAAAAAATGTGAGAAACCTTGGTCGTCATAATTATGAGGGATGTTCACATAATTTGCTACATTTTAAAAGAGATGGACACGGACAGTGGTAGAGGGGGGGGGGATGTTTTCTCCTCGTAACTCTACATGGGTAATTACTTCAAAAGAGAAATATTGCCGCATTATAACCGGAATAAAAGCTCGTTCACATTTTCCTCTTTTGCAACTCTCTATTCTTTCCCTTCAGCCCATTATTTTTTATTTTTCCAGTTTAATGTGTACACAAAATTTAAAATAAGGAGGCTTTAATTTTCCTCATTGTACCATAAAATTATCTTGTGTTTGTACGCACAAGTAGTTGCTACAAAAGGGTGAGAGACGACAAAAAAATAATTAAAATAAAAAAAGCGAGCTGTCTCCAGTGTTTCTTTTGTGAATCCCTTTACGCTTTCAGCATAAAGCAAGCAAGATATAATTTATCCAACGAACATTCGTTTTGATATCTCGGAAGTTTTAAGTCAAATATCGACCACGTTTCATAAAATTTATGGAGTTACCTGTGATTAAATTAGTATTGTATTAGTAAGTATCGTTAATCGAGAAATAGAAATCTAATTAGATGATACTGATAGAATCTTTATATTTATGAGAAAAACGTAAAGAATGTATATTAAGAAACAAAAATGACAAACTGAATAAATATGAAAAAAATACGTAGATTAGAAAATTCATCTTTGAGGAATTAAGTGACTGAAAAAAACGTACATAAGAAAGTTCAACAGAAAAGTAGGACGCCGTTGTTATTTCAGTTTTCAGATTTATATTCTTTCCTTCGAATGAGAGGCCTTCATCATAAACTTAATCTTTTTTTCCGCGGCTGTCTCTAATTACTCTCATTACAGACGTTGTCGTGAATTAATGAGTTCATGAATTTTTGTTTAAAGTTGGGAGACAGATATTGCGAGCCTGGATGCGCAGTTGGCACGCCTGCATATCCCTGCGCCTCGATTCAATTACGGCCAATTACAGCTGCGTCCAATTGTACAAGACCAGGAGCAGCCAGCTCTCTGTACCTCACAACGCAAACACGGACCTAGCTTATTGAATCATCCATTCCGTGGAAAGAAAACCCACGCAGGCGATCCCTAACACACAACTAATTACACTACGTAAAGGACTGACGGAATTAGAATTGTCATAGTGTAGTGACCATTTTATTGTACAATCAAATTTTCTTTTTCTCGTAGTTTCCTTAATTAGACCATCTGGACTAGAATTTTGTTATTAAAATTTATTTGAACATAAAGTAACACATTAAATAAATATAATATAACGGATAAACAGCCAGAAAGGGTTTCATAACTGGCAATGCAATTAGAAAATTATTGTAACAGACACAGAAACCATATCATACAATTTAAAATTATTTAATATAATATTAAATAATAGAAAATCTTGTGTGCACAATCAAAGTTTATCTAATAATTCAACAAAATTGAAGAAAGATAATGATGAAACGGATTTAGAGTGAGGAAGAAGCAGAGACAAAGTAGGAAGACAACTTACTTGTTTTTATTTTTAAACTTTAAAGGATCTCATGACCAAAAATACTTATTTAGTTCACGAATTATTCATTTTCATTTAAATAGTTCCTCTGTGCCCTTATTAAGGTTAAGTATTATATGAAAAGGTTAGAATAGTATTGACTGTACCAGGAATCGAACCCTTGACACGGTCACTAACCTCTAACCTATCCTTCTGTTCTGGTAAAGGTTTTATATCACCTTATTATTATACTTATATATATATATATATTGCGACGCGCTTTTGCTTTTATAAAATTTATTTAGCAATAACACTTAAATATTTTTCTTCCATTTGGAATTTTACGAAAGTACTTAGTTTTTGGGTGGGTTTTTCTATCGACCGTAGAAGCAGTTGCCTAACGAGGCGGACAAATTTAATCAAAGCGGACGCCGCCAAAAACTGGAGGAACGTATTATTCCATGGGATTACCATAGTACAGTTGGAGTTCCACTGCACCTGCCGTTTTGGAATATCCCACAAGTGGGGTCCTTTTTGGCTCCTCCCATACCATGGAAATAGAGAAACGCGGGAATAAAAAGTTATAGCTTTTGGAAAATTTGATCAGGTGATCAATTTCACCTGACCAATGGAAAGCAAGGCATGTTCACATTAGGGGACCACGGAGCGTCGGATGGGCAGATTTTGAGTGATCACTGTTGAAAGATAGCAGGAATCAGCGTCGACGGTGTGGACGAGGAACATGAGCCGTAGGAGGGGAGAATAAGGAGCCATTCCTGCTAATACACAATATAGACTCTGCTGCCGCCTGTTTCTGCTGCAAGATAAACATGAAGGTGCCATAAGGGAATTATATTCGCTCAGTGTCCTGTTTTCATTTTATAAATATAGTAGCAAAGTAAATAAATTGTGTCGAGTTTTTTTTAAAATTTGTGTTTTTTTAAAAAAAATTTCCTTTGTGATTAAATATAACATTCACTGGCGCCAAAATAAATTTAATTTAATTTAAATCAATTGAATTTAATCCCTCAAAATCAAGACGTTAGAATATATATATATATAAACTTTACACCATATGCTATATTTTCCGTCTCGGTAAAATTTAATGTTTTTGACTGTCACTGTATGTATAAATTAAGGTTTTGAAACTAATTAAAAAAACTAATAAGAATTATAGTTATAAATTATTTTAATAGATAAATTGGAAGCAACTATGTGACCTATAAATTAGATAATTAAAATTGAACAGAGCGTAATGTAAATTGATAATGAGGATTATGAGTTCATCAAAGTCTACTCGTGGTGTGGGGTTAAAAATAAACCTGATAGCTGAGTCCCGCATCAGGTTCAAATACCAGTGTACGTTCTGGACTCCAGCACTTGTCAAAACGTAATACCCAGACCAGTACCCTATTTCAACGAATTAAATGCGTGTCCTGAGAGTAACTGAAACTTACTCTCGTGGTGTTTGAGCAGCTGAATAATAAATACTGCGCTTGCGGAAGGCCAGAGACAAAATAATACGGCGAGCTTGGACGGACATTCCTTCCTCCTTTTTTAATTAACTTTTTATTGTTTCCGAGGTTATGGAGTGGTACGTACGTACAAATAAATGCCAACTTTTGTGCATAAAGTGACACAAGAGAAGAGAAATTAATGTGGCGGCTGGTTGAAACGTAACTTTAAGAGTTTGGCGTTTGTATACTAATTTTGAGGATGCCACGACAAAAGCAATATTGTTGAGGGAAATTTGACGAAAATTAAATCTAAGTTAGGAGTGAGATCATGAGTGAATAGAAAAAACAGTATTGTAGTACTAAGAAAAACGGACAAAAACGTAAACACAGTTTCAAATCGAGTGTAAAGAGGCCAGAGATGAAGAGAAAATAAATGTACAAAGACGGTGGAAAAATAAGATGTACGAAGATTTTAACGTTTCGGATTGTACGTGATACAGGCATATATTCTGGACAACTCAACTTTCGGGCTAACACAAGAAAACCGAAAAGAGAGGCAGAGTTTAGTTTTATTGACGTTTCAAAAGTGAAATGTGACCTGAAAATGGAAATTTATAATCCATTTCTCCGATTCCTAACAGAGTGACCTTGCCCTTCAAAGACTTTTCTACTTATTTTACTGTGCACGATATTTCACTCCTGTCTCGTCCTCCCACGCCTTTATTATCTAAATAGTCTCATAATTTCTTGAGCTTCTTGTTTTAATTACTTAATCACTGTCGCTTTCACTCAATTAATCAAGTCAGTCTAGTTTATTATTCTTGTTTCTTGTATTTTTTTTCCGTTATAGACCACTTTTTTACTTATTGATTTTAGCTCCGCTGATTACCTTTGATTTTTCCCCTCTTTTATTTATTCTTCTACAGTTTTACTCAGACAAGGGAATACTCGATAAATACTTATAATAAAATGGTTTAATAAAATGTATAAAATCAATTAATTTTTTACGTGACTTAATAATAAATAAAAATAATGGCCTGAAATTCAGAACATGTAGGTTTTAAGATCAAAGAATACATCAACGTTGTAAATATTCCTATAAAATAGAAACGTACAATTATTTTTGATTTAACTGAACGGAGGTCAGTTTATGCAATTTCTAATTGCTAATTGTTAGAATCCCAATAATCTAAGAAACTTTGATTTATTAGTTGCCATATAATTCCTTGAATTTATTTCCTATAGTTTATATAATTTCATAGCTTGTCTACGAACTAAGCTTATTTTTATATCATCATTGTATGTATTATATTCTATTTTACTCTTTTTATGACTATTCTATTATATTTTAGTATGCACCTACAAATAATTACATAAAAAATAAATATCTTCTAGAAAGCGAGGGTTTTCCCGGGGATTTTTTTTTAAAAATATAATTCTTGGGTGTCAACCCGAGCCTACGTTTTGACGGCAAAATCTGCAATCGTCGTCAGGTTGACTGTCACAGTCATCCACGAGAATTATATTTAGATCATATGTTCTAATTAAAATATGTGTAACCTGACGAGGGCCCAAATTAGGGTCGAAACGTAGTGTTATTTTATTCTTATGAATATTCTCAATGTAATGTTAATGTTACAATGGAACTTAACAATTAATTAAAATAAAAAATTGAAACTTTTATCCGACTTGTATTAAATTTAAATTAGTATCAATTGGCAAAAGTCAGAATATATATTTTTAAATATTAAAAGTTATGCATATTATCTGAAATACAGCGTAACGTTTCCATCCTTTGATTAGGGAGGGACATATTCAGACGTAATATTATTAAAGGAACAATTTAAATATGTTATAAATTTTTTAATTTGAAGATACAGTATTAGTGAAAATTTAGATCTTCACCATCTACTTTCATGGCCAAAATGTAAAATTTACAGTTTTATTTAATATAATATGTTATAATATAATATAACCTCTGAAGAGGACCCTTAATCAAAGTTGCGTTGTATTTTAGTTAATATAATTATCTTTTAATGTACATAAATAAATATTCTGAATGATAGTCAATTAATACTTATTTAAATTTAATAATTAATATAAATGTTCTGACTTGAATGGACTAATGTATTAAATAGTTAAAATCAATTGATGTATAACGTATAGTAGCCTTCAGATCTCGTAGATTCGCTGTTAACGATCCTATAATGCCGTTGATCAGGGGTAAAAAAAGTACAGAACAAAACATTTAACTACAGGTATATGAAAAATTAATATCCGAGTACCTACAATGGTAGTCTCGTGTTGTGTGTGTGTGTGTGCGCTCGTATCTCTGGTAAATTTGATGTTATGTCTCGCCGCCATTAAAGATTTGTGACGGAATTACGTGTTTCAAATACTAGTTCGTGACTCTTTCGGTCTAGAATATCTGATAGAACCGTGAAAGTTACCATCGATTTCTCCGTGCAACAGAACGGGTTCAACTCAACTCTAGGGGGGAAATGTCAATTTGCTGTTGTCGGAAATAATAGAAAGTTTGATTTAATTGAATATATTAGAATAGAGAATATTATAAATTACATACACAAATAACGTCAAATGTAGTATCTGCTTAACAAGCTCGTAGCACAAACATTGAAGAGAATATCCACTCGTACCTTTCAAATTTGAATTCCGAAAAAAGGAAAAATATTATTTAACATGTAAATTACACGGGAAAACATTTCAAGTAAAATAAATTAATGATCTAGAAGGCAGACACGAAACGAGCTTGATGAATTCACTGGCAGTTGAGCGCTCGAAAAGAAAAATATTCAAACGACACCGAACAAAACCTCTCCTATGCAGAAGGGAGAGAGTTTTTTTTCTTCTTCGTTTAACTATTTCGTGTATTCTATTGAAAAAAACCTCTATGTCACAAATAAAGCTCTCTTCAATGAGGCGGCGGAGAAAAGAAAAAGCACAAAAGGGAATTGTGTCGAAATTCTTTGTTTTACGCTCCGTATTTTTTTTACAGAGCCATAAATATGTTTTTAATTTTTGGAGAAGAAAATGTGGTTGTTTTCAGAGTATTTTATGGGACTTAAGAAGGATTATATAGCGAAATTGAGATTGAAAGTATCGTAAAATTGTCAAAATGTTTATCAATTTTTTCAAATTAAATGGGGTAATTTACTTCATCTGAAGGTTAAAATAATTCTAGCGAAAATATATATATATATAAATAACAGTATATATAAATAACAGTATATATAAATAACAGTAAATCTGAAATTTAATACATGATTCTGGGTTTATTATCCGGGCCAAATTTTTGTCAGAACATGCTACCGAGAGTCTACCTGAGGATGGCAGAAATGTTGTATTTTATGAAACCGTTGATAAGCGTGACTCTATTATCAAAACAATTCACTGGAATAGTTACGTTCATTATTCACTGAATTAATAAATATACGTTACTCCTAAACTCAAAAATACCTACCGTCTTGTTAATGTCTTGGTCTTTGTATTAATATTTGCGCTGTTTCTTATTTCTCTTACATTGTCGCATTTGCTTATCAAACTATTTAAATAATTTTATTTCTGCACCTGCGAAAAGAATAAACGATTGCGTGGGTTTTTGGCTGAATTATTGACAATTGTTATTGGTCTCGTTGCGGGTCGTCTAACGGACGGTGGAGGTCGTTGTATTACTATATATATTATGATGTAAAAATTTAGAAAAATAATTAAAGTATATTCATGAAGAATCGTATTCTATCAGATCCTGAACATTAGATTACGAAAGCTACATCGAGAAATGAAATTAAGGCTGAAAATTGCATTATAGGAAAACAATTAAGAAATGGAAATGACAACAAGAGACTCACGCTCACGCAGTAAAATACTGATAACTACGGAGACAATCTTAAAATTACAATTGGGGTTCAAGGAAAATGGGGACAGATCAATTTACAAAGTTATTAAGTTCCCTCAGTGAGTGAAAATGTCTGCGTTCCGTTCAGAAGTTGAACGTTTCCCTCACGTGCTACATCCTTTTTTTCTACCTCTCTCAGGAAGAGTAATTATGCGTGAATATTTCTTCAGACCCACACAGCTCTGAATTTAATTCAGATCTTTGAGTAAACTAATCCATTACCCAGAGTCTATGTGTGTTACTAGAAGCGCGAAGGCATTTAACGTTGCAAAATATGTAGGTTGAAGGAAAAATGTGCGTGAAATATAATAAAATATATATATATATATATATATATATATATATATATATATATATAAACTTCAGACCCTGGTGGGCCCTTTACCACAGTAAAGCGGCAGATAGATGTAAGAAAAGGAAACAACAAAACTGGAACGGTTGAAAAGACGACAACCGCAAGGGTAAAAATAACGAGAAGAAATTATTTAAATTGTTTAAGACATGTACCCGAGCGCCTTCTATCATTTGTTTAATTATTGTTATAATAATATCTTTAACGTTGTTTTAAATTATATATTTTTTGTAAAGAACCATGTTTGTTTTTCAAACATTGTAATTGTAATAATTTATTTATTGTATTGACGTATCCTATTTTCTCGACCGAGGACTAAATCTAAATCTGCTGATGACTGTCGGTGGAGCACGAAATTAAATAAGACGCCTTTATTTATAAATAGATGATTTGGTCAAAAGGGGAACATCAATTTCACCAAAAATATATTTTAGACATGAAAGTGAAAGGGTTAAGGATAATTATTTCAATATGTGAATGGATAATAAGTTTAACTCTCCGTGTATTTAACAGCATGCGACTGAAAAGTGTCTTGTAGTTATGCAATCCCGGCGTACAGGGATTAATGACGCAGTAATTGGAGTAATTGGTCCTGTATTAAATTCCTGATTACAAATTAAGTACTTTAAGTATTTCCGAAACATATCAAGTATTTATTGAAATTCCTCGATGGCTACTTATTTATTCTCTTTCGTCATATAATAAAAAAATATGTGGGAGAGTAATTATAAATTTATGAGAGAATAGTTTTAATGAGATACATTTCATGCGTTGTACTTATTCTGTTCAAATATATATCTCTTTTATGTTGCTAACGTATGATAAACCCTCCAGAGGTGAGGTACAGTTGCCGTTAAAAAATTGTTACAATATGCCTCGGCCGTGAAGGAGATAGCACGAGTGTAGTCTGCTGGTGAGGAAACACGTTGTCATGATTGCTTTGGCTCCGACCGAAACTTGGTTCCTAACGTTGTTACGCACGTTCGCGCTCTGCTCAACACCAGAAATTGGCGGCACTGGCAACGCCGTTATGAGATTACGAGAAAACGTCATCTCCACAGGGGGCTTCCAGTACCGCTGTTGCGGGGGAGGGAAAATAGGCAGGGGGGGGGGGACACTCGGCGTCAATCGCTATACATAAAACCAAATACTCGTACATTTGAAGGTGAAACGATTTCGAAATATACAGACTTCAGTAATCGATAGTGAGTTTAGAAGACTTGCCCAGTTTATTTACTCTTGTGTTAGATCACAGATAAAAAATGGTAGCAGCACTTCGTACGAATTAGAGCAGCAACAGGATCTGAATTTACACATGTCAGACTGACAATAATAATTGGCGTTCTGGATTCATATAACCCTTGAATTAAATCACATGACTCAGTGGTACACGATTTTTGAGCTGACAGAAATTTCTAATCGGGCTTTTTTAAAATCACAATCAGGAGTTGAAGCATTGTGACGACGTTAGTGGTAGACTAGGAAAACAAATTAACTAATAAATGAGAAATAAAATGGTCAAAATCAAAAAGGTCAGAATGATATGGTTTAGGAAAATGTTAATTACAAAATAGATGTTGGGACTAAATTATATGCAATTTTTTTGTGAAACTACCATACAAGAACTGAAAAAAAAGCGATTGGATCGAAAAATAAATAAGCCTTTGATTCTCATCATAAATATCAAAACTTTAAAATATTTTAGTGAAGAGTATATTTGGATTTGTCTATTAATAATTGACTTAAAAATTAGAGAAATTTTTGATTTTTTAACTACTTTATTAAATAAAATTATAAAATACCACAGAAAGGTAAAACAATAAATTAATTGTACGTATTTTTCTTTATAATATATATAATTCCAAAAGAAGTCGTAGTTCCTATTATAAAAGGTACAACATTCTTTCCAACTTTATTAAGTAGTTCAGCTTTTTTTATTTATCACTTTATAAAGAAAATTTTTATTCTTGTAGAGTCCGAAATTAATTTTAACTAATCTAATGTATATGTACTTGGAAATAAAATCAATTGGGTAGAGGTTGAACAGTAAAATTATTTTTTTGTATGTCGGACGACTTTCACAGTAGCTTTATTGCAGAAAAACGGTTCTGACCGTGGAACTTTGCGTTTCATGGAAACAGTAATTGGCCGCTGATTTAAAAATCTCAAATAAATACCGTCGATGGTCCAACATCACTCATCCGTTGAAGATATAAATACCAATTGACAGGAAACCGATATTTAAATTATTTAAAAGTCACAGGAGTCAATATTAATTTATGTTGCTCGAAATTGCATTGAAAGGAAGAAATACGAACCATTTTTAATTTAAATTTAAAATTTCAATTTTTGTTCCTCCAGTTATTTGCCTTTGAGTGGCATTTCTTGTCGTTTACGAGTTCCATCTGGACCTCTGGAGTAATGCCTAGAGCTGGTTGATGTTAACTTGGCCTGGCCTGGCTGACGAGCTTTGTAAAGCTAATAATGTAAATTAGTTTGGACCTGGGTGGCCTAAATCTGTTTAACGCCACAAACTGCTCTCTCCTCTCCGGACCTCGGAATTCCCCCACATAATTTCACCAGAAGCTCTTTCAAGTTAATGTGGACCTTTGACCTTATGAGATGCTGGTCTCTCAAGTCCCTAATATTCTTTTCACGGCGACACTGTTTCTACATCGCACTCCAACGGTCTCTGAAACCTGGACGGTCCACTTTCAGAAATATCTTTTTATTTTAAAAAGTAAAAAATTAATAAGTTTAAAGAACGAACGTCACTACTGTTGATTAATCAAGTGTTTACCGATAATATTGATTTTTTAAAGTAAAAGGAAAATAGTCCTGAAGTTCGTATTGAGTATTGTATTTGTATTGTATTTCTTCTATTCTTTTCCGATGGTTGAGGACGAGTTTCCCTTGAATTCAATACGAGTGCGAGCGGCCGTGTAAGCCTTCAATTAACCGCCGAGGCAAATACGTATTCTCAGAGCATTGTCTTTCACTCCCCTCTTTTCTCTCCCTCTTCTCACCTTCCTACTTCCCCCTTTCACCGGCGCCGCGTACTTTCACGCCTCGTCACAACCTCATTAAACATCACGTTTCCATCTCAGAGGTTCACCTCTCCTCACTTCACATACACCGTCGTCGTGTCTGCCAGCCTGTCTGTCTGTCCTGCACACGAAATTAAAGTGAGAAACTAAGCTCTAATGAAGGATAAAATGTCCATAACTGTAAAGAGCACAAAGTATTCATTTCAAGCTCCTGGAAAGTTATGAATTGATAGGGAAGTGAAAAAATAGTGATCATTATTAGAAGATAAGATATATTTTACGACCAATTTACAGGCTTTTTATTATTGAAATAATATTAAACAAAAATAAAACTTTAGTTAACAGCTCTACGTTTTTCTACTTACAATATTTCCTCAGGCTTTATAACTGCAAGACAAACCCATCAGTCAGAACAAAACTTGAAGATGATATAAATAATTGTAGAAAGTGACCATTTTACGTATTTTTTGAACAATAAAGGTTGTTAAATGGTCGTTAACTACTACATACAATAGAAAACAGACGCAAAAATTAAAAATTATTTAAATCTTAGAATATATTTGTAGAGGTTTTCACAGAAAAAAGCCAACAGCAGAAATATATAGCTGAAAAGAGTAAAATTATAATTAAGTATACACCTGGGGGTAGTTGAAAATAATTTATTGAAACGTTACAATGAAACTATAAGTGCGAAGAATAATATCAACCATAATATCTTAAAATATATATAAAATTCTTATGAAAAAGTCTAAGAAGAAAATTATAATATAGTAAGCTTGTATTAACTTTGCTTTTTATATGATAAATATCGCCTTGTGGGATTTCAATTTTTATGACCTTTTAGGAAACACTTCACGCTGCCACTTAAGCTTAAATTTATTTTGCTTCATACGAACTCTTTACCCCGTGTTTGTCTTTCTATTTATCAAATTAATTTGTATTTTACTTTTCACAAACAAAATAAGCCAACTCTATATTTATTTATTAAAGTAATTGAATTTTTGTTTAATTTTGGAACCTTTCAGTTTCTATCCTAATCACTTTACTTTTTCTTCTCCAAGGCAACGTCTAATGAGTGTACTTGTCCTTTATAAAGTTTTACAACGATTTTATTTGTCTTTTCTTATATGGAACCACCAGAGATACTCGTCTCAGTATTGTTAAACATTGCAGCTCATTTATTATTCTGTACAACCATTTAAATAGGTTTTTTTTAAAAAAAATATGGGTAATATAAAGAAATCCACGACTTCTTTATCGTGAAACTCTGCTTTCAGCCCTAATCACCGCTTTAAAAAATCAAAATATTTTGGGGTCGTTACAATTTGGAAAATGTGCCTCATCCTTGTCTTCTATCAAAATATTTTTAAACCACAAAATTGAGTTGCCAATAATTTTAATTTTATTTTCATCTACCGATACTTTAATTAATATATTTTATTCGTGTCATGAATGCGTCTTTAAATTTCTCTCCTGTACTAGAAGTTCAAAAATACGATTTTTGGGAATTCGGTGAATACAGTTTCGTATTGAACCGCATGTCTGTATCGTTTACATCGAAAACCAAATCTTCCAATGAATATTATATACTTCATGAAATAAATAATTTATTTAACCTGTTTCGGCATAAAATGTCACGCGCTGATCGTTTCTCCGTATCTAAAAATTATTGTGTTGATTTATTCTTGGCTCAATGCAGCTACAACTCTTGTAAGTTCTGAACGTATTCATCAGATTTACGTAGTGAAATTTAGATTCTGACTGTTCCTGGATGAAAGCAATTTGACTCGATTAATAATTAAATAGTGATGTAGTGAAAAATAGCAAAATTAGGTGATAATATTGCATACCACACAACCTATGTGTGAACGTTTTTACTTTAACCGGAACATACACCTCTCAGAACAGACCGAGGTGCCTCGGCTTGTGGGAACCTTAGTTCAAAAACGGAGAGGAAAAGGCATACCCAAAGGTAGCCCCTTCGTATCTCCCCTAAAAGGTTCTGCCTGCGAGAGAACATCCCTCGCAGGTTACCTGCGAGAGAATCATCTCGCAGGCTTGTCTCTCTGTTCTTGGATACAGTTTTGTAAATAGTCAGGCTGTAGATTTTAATATATGACAAGCCTGCGAGAGGATTCTCTCGCAGGTAACCTGCGAGGGATGTTCTCTCGCAGGCAGAACCTTGTAGGAGAGAAACGAAGGGGGATGCCTTTCCCTCTCCGTTTTTGAACTAAGGCTCCCACAAGCTGAGGCACCTCGGCCTTTTCTGAGAGGTGAATGTTCCGGAGTCACAGACCTTGGGTATACGGTAAGAGTTGTCCGATATTCCCATTGGAATAGTCGGCCGGCTGCCTCCTAAACTGGTTGAAGCACGGAGAAGGGAATGCTGCGTCCCCACAGCAAACTCTTATCCCGCTATCGGAAGGGCGTGGGACAAGTACCCAATTCCCGAACTACCTGATGCAGGTTTTTCTTGGGTTTTCCTTGCATTTCTTTAGGCGAATGCCAGGTAGAATCCTTAAAATATAGCCCGGGGGCTCTAGTTAACCCTTGGCTACCTTCCTCTACCCTTCCGCATCCCCCCTATCAAATCCCTTCCTATGCT
Source organism: Zhengitettix transpicula (assembly GCA_037074705.1). NCBI lineage: Eukaryota > Metazoa > Arthropoda > Insecta > Orthoptera > Tetrigidae > Zhengitettix > Zhengitettix transpicula. The sequence goes on from CM073596.1 coordinate 49,235,361, forward strand.
ATTAAAGGGGAGTTGCCCAACGTGGATTACCCTCATGTAGCCTGTTGCCCTAAAAAAAATTTAATATATGAAAAAAATATATTTAGAAAATGTTCTAACTCACATATGGTAAAAGAATAAAACACAGTAGCTGACTAATCAGTGGCCAGTGATGGTGGACATTCACCGATTGCTGGGGAATTTTCCGTTCGTCGTTGTGATGTTTACTCTTTGCGCTATCAGCAGGCACAGCGGGGAATATTCTGCACCGGGCGATACCAGCCGGGGCAATATCCCTCTATCCTGTCTTAAGAGCTTTATGGAGCTGGTAACGTATTCATAACTGTGATGCAAATGTGTTTGTGCTGTTTCAGTGCTCGTGTGCGGGTGACTGGCGCGATGGGGCGGTCACAGAGCCCGATGGAGCTCGGCTAGTGGCGTCTCCCCAGCCCCCCAGCTGCGGCATGGACCCGCCCTCCGAAAGGGACCGTGGGCACAGGCCTCTAGCCTTCGACAAGGTACAGTAAGAGACATCACATTACTCTGCAATGATAACTACATCATGATGGAACGTGATTGGTCCCTAGAGTGTTAATACTTTCACTGCCATGTCACCCATAAATAAGTGACAGTTATATGTTTCCATTTCTGCCATGCCAGCCATATTGACGCGCCATATCATTTCAGTCTTCGCCGTCAGTCATCAGTGGTTGACGCTCCTGTATAGTTCTTATGCACGTTTGAGTAATCGTGTCCTGACGGTTTGAAATAATTAAATTTTTATAATAACCACAAAATATTTTTTAACGGAAATTGTGTATTTACAAAAAAAAATTCTATGCAGTTACTAAAATTACAGGACTGTAATATTGAAAAATATATGTATCCAACGTTTTCTCATGGAAAAATCTCGGGAAATGTAGTTAAAATGAATAAATAAAATGCCCGAAAATTGACAATTTAATTTAAAAGCCTGTTTTAATTTCATTTATGAATTTTAATTTATCTTACGAAAGAAAATTTTGTTAGCAATAACTATTCTCGACTTCAGTCTGGCGAAGGTCAATGTTCGCTTCTCACGTTGTCACGGAAACGAAAACAACCCCACAGCGACCTCGCTTTGTGCGAATTAAAATATTGTGAGAGTCTGGCGAGGCTAATCTTTGGTCACAAGGTTTTTAGAACGTTCAGATAAGACGCTCGTCTAGATTCGTACAGTTGAGGACGTATGTTCCCAGGTCTTGTCTATTCACCTCGGACGGGGTGTGGCTAATTAAAATATTGAGATTTGTGGGGAAAAGATAATTAAATATTTCAGAGATAAATAATTATATTTAAATAAATTTAAATATCTTAAAAATATACTGACGATAATCCCCTTTATTCATTTAAACATTATAGTTTTCGAGTACTTTATTTATTCAATTTAAATTATGAAAACGTAACGCAATTACTAAGAGAAGTTAAAATTGAAGGTTTTAGGAACCATCAATTTTTTTAAATGAAATATCGACATGAATTTCCAAATTAATACATTTAAAATTTTTAAGAAATTGATAAAAAACATATTGCATCAAATTAATAAAAATCTGTTTATTTGAAATTATAATTGTTTATTATATCTCATGAAAGGGAAAATAAGTGGTTCTTTGAGTTACTTTAAATATATCAAAATTGAGAATCAGTTTCTTTTTACACGAGCAGATTTTTTATGTTTGAAAGGTCGTTAGTTTTTTTTTCTGAAATTAATCCAAACACTTATTATTCTTTAGTTATGGAGAGACAATCATACATAATTTAAATCTGTAAGTCAGAAAATGAGTCAGTGTAAATAAAGTTAATTAATTGTTCAATGATGAATTCTATGGTTTGAGTAAAAATGTGCAGAACCTCGGAAGTGGAAGGAAGGGAATCGAGTAGACTCATTATTATGAGAAGCAAAGCTCCAAGAATGTGGAAAGGAGTCAGTGATACTACATTGTTTTGGACAAGTAATTAATAACTTAATTTACTGAATAATTAATAATACTATAAATTAAAATATTAAGTAATCTGTATAACTTAATACAAAATTAAATGTTTACATCATAATTACGTATAATTTCTCTTATTCTCACTCTTAAATATATTTAAATACTGAGAGATCATTACTAGTTGGTGCTAACTGTTTACTCCATTGTATTAATATCACAAGTTTATGTAAAAATAAAATTATTTTCAAAAAAGTTCATTTAAAGTGTACGAAGCACACTTTTTAATGCACCTTGAGTGTTTCTTCACGCTTGAATGCCATCAGGAAGTTTGATAATATTTATATTCCTTTATATTCCATCCTTTTTTTGTGGTACCGACTAAACTTAAACCCCTATTTAAAATATTCTTATTTATTGTATTAAAGAGGAGCAAAGATTAATATGGGTAAACGGTAACGACACAGTGAAGAGGGCAAAACGTAGAATTTGAACAATATTAGATATTCTCGAAAGATCTAATAAAAGGAGTAGTTTTAATAAGATAATATAAAATTGAAAACTGAAGAGGTCGTAGTGTGAGTACGAAAGTCGTTCGATAATTTTTCTTTGTCATATTTTACTCTCACTTGTGTGGCTGTTATTATTTATTTTATATCAAAATAGGCAGAAACTCCTCACCCGCTATCGGAAGGGCGTGGAACAAGTACCCAATGCCCGACCTACCTTATGCAGGTTTTTCTAGGGTTTTCCCTGCATTTCTTTAGGCGAATGCCGGGTAGGATCCTTAAAATACAGCCCGGGGGCCCTAGTAACCCTTGGATACCTTCCTCTACCCTTCCGCATCCCCCCTTTCAAATCCCTTCCTATGCTATTAAAGGGGAGTTGCCCAACGTGGATTACCCTCATGTAGCCTGTTGCCCTAAATAATAATAATAATATGAATAGACTGGACGGATTAGGCTTCTTTTTTCGGGGCGGAAGTGATGGATGCAGGAAGTAATAAAGCGTCAAGAAGGAAATTGAGAAAAATTGTAGTATAAAATGAAAGTGGAGACATTTCCCCGGTGTTTGAACAGCAAAAATATGCTGTTCGTTAGCAGGGTAAGTGGATCATTCTGAGATAAAGTACTGTTTACTTGACTTTTCCTTCAAACTGCAAGATTGTCCGTCTTTTTATGCAGTGAATGAAAATATTCAGCATTGTCAAGAAATTTCAACTCTGCTTGTTGTAAGCTGATCTCAAGAAATCTGTCGATCATTCGAGCTATTCTGGTTTCCAACTCAAGCAAGCAGACACTTGTATGACAATTTATAGCTCTCTTTGTTGTCAAAGGATTTATTTTTGGGCTCTGGTCCAGAGGCTGCGGATTGGGAAATGCGATCGACGTGGCATGGCTTATTTTTTTTTCCTTTAAGAAATTTGCCACTCTGTCTTCAGTTTTTAAAACTTGAACACCGTGTCACAGAATCGGACAATCTTAGAATTTTGATTGCTGACTTATTGAAATGAAAATTATCAATTTTTCAAATGACTGAATTTATTCTTTTCTCGAATCGTATTCATGTGAAAATGAAGTTTTTTTAGATGGAAATATTGTTATAAGTTATTTTTGTAAGTATAATACTGTAACAGTGACTGTACGGTCACTCTACTGTCCGACCTAATTAAAAAAATTATTTTCTGTTGTAATATAAAAATAGGTGTAACGTAATGATACGGATGGGGTATTTATAGGACTACGGATTTAGACTCCACTTAAATTAATAATCATTAAGCTTTTTTTATCTCTTTTGTAAATTTCTAAAGCTCTCCTGTCTCTATAGTAGTCTGACACGTTCGTAGCTAGTCTAGGTAAATTTCTAGGACAATGGTGAAAATGTTTGTTAATGTAATTCTTGAAGCGGTTCTCAGTTACTTTGAGACGTAGGCAACTCGCCGTCCTCTGAGTCCTTCATATGGGACCTGAGGACTTTTTAATGATTTATGTAATTTATAGTGGTTTTAAGAATCGGCAAGGGTCATCTTGATTAAAGATGTTCTTTGTCAAATCATTTATCGTTACTATTTAACTTCTTACAGCCCCCTTTTCTATTTACCCTTGCACTACGAGAAATTAAGAGACACAGAAATCCGTTTCCGTTTTACTCCTTTATCATTCAACGCGATTAATTAAAATTTAAAGTCTTCCTGTAACGTTTACCTTTCCTCATTTCTACGTTCTAACTTATAACGCCAACAAGTAGATCGCCACAAGAATATTTTCAAGAATTCATTAAACATGCGCTGGTATTAAGTATCAATATTTTTAATTAATTATAAATAAAATAATTTATTTTCTTCTATTTTATTCCAATTTCAATTCTTATTACTTTTAAGCTATGGCATGAATTTTAAAGTTTGAATATTGGATTTAAGTCTTCATAGTCTTATTTCACGTCTAATACGATTTTTCCGTCGTCATTGTAGACGTTTCTACTGGAAAGTACGCGTGTTGGTCCACAGATGTCGCGTCGGGGCTGTCCCTCATCATCCTGATTTTTCCTCAATTAACCTAAAACGTATTAAATAATCAGCGTTGAACCGTTATTACAGTGTAAATTTTGAACTTTTAGTAAATTGAAATAAATATTTATTTGGGCTTCATTTAAGATGATATTACAATAATGAAAGACGGTAATGAGTATGAACATTATCATGTTAAATATACCACTTATAGGGGCAGGAATATATATAATTTATTTCACTCTTTCTGGTGTTCTTGAATAATCATTGGAATAGTAATTTATTATTATATTAAAATTTGTTGCTATAACTATTTTTATATCACCTTTATCTGAAGGTTGTTTCTAGTCACAATGATGAAACCTATTCTTCTTTATTGAATTGTAAGTTGAATGGTGTCATCTAGATCTTTTCCACTCATGAGCGTCATCCTTCATCTTCTGGTAACTTATTACTCTCTTCAAATCATCCAACGTTGCAACTGTTGGCCTTCCTACCCTTTTCTTATCTTCTAATTTACCCTTCATAAAATTTCTTATTTTACAGTCTCCTCTAAGTGAATGTTATATCCATGATACTTTTCTCTATTTAATATTGTCTAATGTCTTTATTTTCTCTAGTTGTTAACTGTATCCAACCATTTTATATTTTACATTCTAGGCCACAGCCATCTCAAAACTTTGTAAATATATCTCTGCCTGTTTTCTTACTGTTCATGACCTCCGACCCATATAGCAACACTCCATACAAATTACTTCGTAAACCTTTTCCTTATCCTTCCAATGTAATAATTTTTAAAAAAGTTTAAAAATATAGACATTTGTGAATTGATCGCAGTATAAGTAAGCCGTAGGTAATATTTTTCATATATATATATATATAAAGGCCATTAGGATTTCCACAGTCCTCCCACACTAAAACGGATACTGCTTCCCCTTACTCAACTAGTGTGCTGTGGTGCAGTGACGTCATCAGAGCATCCCACGTAATCTCATCGTGTTACGTGGGTTGCGCAGTGACGACATCCATTCTAAAAATACATACATTTTAATTGCCTGTATCTCCGAGAATTATTGCGAAGGTTCAATAATATTTTTGGCATTAAACTTGTTTTTAATTGTAATGCTTGGAAGAAATTAAATTTGTTTTGGAAAAGATTAATATCTAAACTCCGTCAAAAGTCCAGAAAATATGTCATACACCACTCCTTATGGATTATGCGCAAAATACCACTATAGAGCTACGATTTGTTTGATATATTAACGATAACTTGCAAAATGAATTATTCACAAGTATTGAATGGATGTTTTTAAATATATAAAAATATAAACAAGCATTAAAAATTTATATTTAATTTGTTTAATGTTTCTTAATCTTGATTAAAGGGATTTTATGATTATGTATAACTATGTATATATACTTTTTCTATACTTAAAGTATTGAAGTTTCTTGTTTACATACTGACTTTAACTCAGTGTTAAGTATTATCATTCTTGTATTAGATTTTATAATTTTTTAAAAACATTTTTCTCCAATTAATATGTTAAATTTTATGGTTTATTATCTGTTTTAAATTTAACGTCTCATTTATGTAAATTTTTAAAATTCATACTAATTTTTCAATTGATTATTCATTTTGTTACTATTCGTTTATGATTCGGAAGGCCTTGGGATAACTAATTGAAAAAAGTAGACGCTTCTTAATGTAAATTTATTCGTGAATAGCGATTTATTTAGAATTATTTTATTTTATAAATAGGGCTAATTGAATCTCTAAATAAATATAAATTAATTTCCATGATGTGTTGTTTTGTTCAGATGATTAAAAAATTTAAGAGCCGCAAGAACGACACACTGCAAAACCTGGTGACGAACTCGAAAATATTGTCATTATTACAGCTCTTGATTTTTATATCACCTGACGAAAGCAGAAATGATTGGAGAATCCGTGCGTTATATTTATTTTATCACTTCATTTTTTCTTCTAATTTGTTTCTTATTTATCTAATTAGTCTTAATCGTTTTCTTACCGTCCAACTACGTTCAATGTTTCCAGAGCGATATCTAAGTTTCTTTGCTATTAAGAAATTTGCTGGCATACAATACTCCTTCCTCTCTTGAAGCCTGAGTCATCGCGAGCCAAGTGGTACTCGAGAACTGCGCCCTGTTGAAAGGTCTATTACAGAATCAAGAATAGGCGTGGCTTCAATCAATGACTTGGTTTGCGCTTCGTATTTAATAATAGGGGGCCTTTGTGAGGAATCAAAGACTGAAAGTAATCCACCGAATTTCTCCTCCAGTTAATCCGGGCCTTCTTTTACCGCATCTGAGGAGCTCCTCGCTGCAAGATGAGAAGAAGGAGAACAAGAAGGAGAGAGAGAGACGTCGTGACCGTTGCGATGGTCCAAGTTGCTAATTGAATTCTTTTTGCCACTGCTCATTCCGGTAATAATCCACGGCTTTCCTCCATTCATTCGACGCAAGTGTCCTCCTCATTCGATGGACTGCTTTACTCTGGCACTTGGTTCTCAGATATTTTTAAAAAAGATACGATTTTTCTAACACAATCGTAACACGTTACACGAGTAGCTTGTTTTGCAATATTGGATGTCTTAAGGACGAAACGAGACGAATTATTTTTTATTATATATTATTTGTATAACATTAGGATTTGGGATGTATTTTTTCTGTATACCGCTTGCAGCCCACAAGTTATATAATGGTAAATGCTGTCATTAGATCATAATTTTGAGCATTATCTGAGTTTATATAAACCCAATCTTGAAAACAATTCTGCAAAATCTCTGGGCTGCATGCCAAGAATATCGACAAAAAGGTCTCCTAATTAATTATTATCTAAAGATGTCCTAATATACCGACGAAGCGTCGCTGTGTTTGTCTAATAAAATTCTAGGAACAATTTGTATTAAATGTTTTATTCTTATATGACCTATGGCGTTGTTTTGGTATCCAGCTTCTCCATGCCAATTTATCATTTCATGTCTGCACAACTATTGCAGCCCACATCCAGCCTGATTTGCGTAACATATTCTAACGATGGTCTTCCTCTTCTGTTAGTACCAGACAATCTTCCCACTAATACTAATTTAACGAGCCCTTCGTGGTTCAAAGTGTGGCCTATTAACCTATCCATTCTTTTAGTCAGTGTCCTCCATAGTGTTCTCTTTTAACCCATTCTTATTCGAGATTTCCTGATTTATGACTCGTTCTGACTTTCATAATTATTCAGTAACACCACATTTCAAAGGCGTCTATTATATTTTGGTTCTGTACTGTCCCGAGTTTCGCTCTCATTCAACGCCACAGTCCAGATAAACACTTTCAGAAATTATTTCCTAGTGTTCAAACTTATACCAAATTCCACATTTTTACGAAAGATTTCCTTGCTTTTGGTATTAATAATCTGTTATATCAATGGTTATTCTATTGTCCAAGAAGCAAAATTCTTCTACTTCCGTCATCATCATCAGTATCATTTCCTTTGCACCACTACATTTGACTACACTAATTTACTTTAGTTTTGTTTCTATTAATGCTCATATTCCTCTACGGAATATGCTTATTGTAAAGTTGTACGCTTGACGTCGATATCATCCTATCGCGTGGGAGGCTCGAGGATTTCTGACTGCACGTCGGAGAACGCGGAGAAAACTGACCTGCTTCACTACCGTAGGAGTGAACAATAGGGGAAGGACCACTTTGTTCGCCGCGCAGTGTTTGTTAGGGAGGCGAAACGACCACCCACAACATGTTCTGAACCTTCTAAGGTCTGCTGATGCTCGTCTACCCAGAATGTAACATAACGTGCCCCGCCATTTTCCCCAAAACAGAAAAATTCATCTGTAAACAAAACGCAGCTGTGTCGACAGCGTTCCTCCATTAATGGATTCATACGTGAACAACACGGATCAACAGCATCTATAAATGCTTTATAATAGTCTTCCGCAGATTCACAATCATCTCGGGAACGTTTGAACCACTCACACGTTCCTGGTTGCTTTAAAAGCACAGCCACGAAAATGGTTTCTTTGACCATTCGAAGTCCGTTCAACTGGAGTCGCCTTGAGCATTAATCAAACTTCAATGCACATTACAGAAAAGTTCTATCAATTTTCGACCTTATTGTTAATTGAGGTGAATCGTCGAATATGATGTTTGTCAAGCGTAATGAACACGGAATATTTACTGGTATGCAAATATAGATTTTGTTCACTGAATCGTCGGTACAAATCACTGTTATTGTAAGTGAACATGAAACTAAAAACCAGGGACTCGAAACGTAATTTCGAAATACGTAAATTAAATATCAGTTATTGAATTTATTATATTAATGGAGCACCGCTGTTAGACGTGATTGGATTCGAGGTTTTTCAAATTTTGTCGATTTAGTAATTGGAAGAAAAAAAAAGGAGTTCCGGGAACGTTATTTGATTTGATTGAAATATACGCGATGAAGTTAACAGTAATTATGTCTGCTGGCGTGTGTGATATTGAATTTTAGCGAAGTAAATTAATTTCGGACGGAAAATTATGCACTGAGGTTTTTGGCTTCGCGTTTCAGTTCACCAATCGATTTATGGCGGAATTATTGGCGGTTGCCTCCATCTATCACGTAAAACCTTATGTAGACCATTTCTGACTGTTTACCTAAATTCACAACCACCTTCCATCGATGCCAATAGGCATATATTATATATATATATATATATATATGTTATCGTTGATTGCGTTTTTGCTTTTATAAATATATGACGTATATTTTTAATACGAAGTATCATTATTTAGTTTATTGCTCAATTTTTTGAGGTTGAAAAATATAGTAGAATTTTCTAGAATTATGAAACTTGTTTTATTTTCTAAATTACTATAGTAGGTCACATATTTTCCCCAGCCATGTACGTTATCTTGTAGGATATTGAAAGTGACGTGACCTCTTTATGGAGGGTTTCAGAGATGGAGTAGAGGGAAAACGAGGTTCGACGTTAGTGGCCATTAGCAATCTTGGGAAGAACTAAGTAGATTTAGTGACTTAACATACTAAATATTAAAAGATTTAACAACCTCTTAGAATATAAAAATTGGTTGATAAAACGACAGGTCACGCCACATCCCAGTAAAGTTACATAAAATAAATTACTTCATTTATGAAACTATTTTTCATTGCAAACGTTCAAAAAAATCACAACTTTGCAATTTAATTAAAAATGAAATGATTGCAAATTTATTTTTGAATGTTATAAATAAATTTTGGAGATACAACGGGGGGAGGTGAAATGGCTAATTGCACGTTTTAAAGGTATATAATTAACATTTATATTACACAATGGCCCTAACTCTAGTCCATCCCGCTCGACTCCAGTGCCTGGAATGTTGCTGCCGCTCAGGGAAAAATTATGACGCAAAAATAATTTGTATTCCGTTTTAAAAGATCCAAATACAGCCAATTAACGTTCATTCGAGTACGTTTATGGTAAAAGGTTAAATTACGCGACGGCAATCTAGTTGAGATTCATTTCATTAGGAAAATTTTCATGTAAAATGTTCTCCACAGAATTTGGTGATATCTTTGCGATGTGTGTGTGTTACACCGGCGACTTTTAATACCGCATTATGGATTTTTAAGGATTTCTTCTCTCTGTCGTAGTGATTTCTGGATGTCCTGAACACCCATAATCTAAAATCACGGTTTAAAGATTCATTTCATGTCGAATTGAACTCCTCATTGGTAGCTGTCAGGGTAAAAACGATTTTTTAAAGAATAATTTTTTAAAATGATCAAAATATAGATTTTATAACAATCATTCAATATCTAAACTCATTTACTATTCTTATTACGACAATCGTTAAATTACGAAACATGGTTGAAAATTTATAAATAATACTTCAAATTGATCGTTTCCTTCCAGCGCCACGTCTGTGACAAACCGAGATCTTTCTGAACAGTATTCGTAAGACACTCTTTGGACTCTTATGCGCCGATCACCGATTTCTTTATTAATTTAAACATCTGAGTAAATATTTTTAGAATTTAATTGTCCTCTTTACCATTTGTATGTAACATTTTATTTTCCTTATTATATTAATAGCCGAGGTTTCTAAGTAATCCATAGTATATGTTACTCAACGACAACTGAAGAACAAGGCAAATAAAATCTGCGAGTTGCTTTATCCGTTGTTTGTATTTGTTGGGGCCGTGTGCTAGTGACGTCGACGACGACGTAGTGAGATTTAGTGAGGACGGCTGCATTGTTGGGAGGTGAAGCCCGGCCCATTGCGGCCATTATCGATCTCCTTTGCTTGCGAGTGCGAGGCCCGGGAGCCCTTACAGCTTCCTGCCTCCCCTGCAGACAAGAACAACCGACAACAATGTGATGACCTCCAACAATAACGTTACTCCGTATGGAACAAAATACACAACCGGAATACGAATACAAAGCATGTACAAAACACAGGGAAGCTGTTAATACTTCTTTCTCACTCAGTTTACTTCTCCGACACTGAAATTGGGGAAAAAATATTTTTATGAGTAATCATTATCCAATAATTTTCGTAACACAATGACGTCACACGCGTTACTGCTGTTTAATTATATTTATCTGACTTCAATATAATTATAAATGCACGAGAACAGCTAAATTTGTCGGAAAGAATTTTAAGCTAAGTTTACCTTCGAATAGTTTATCTTAATGTAATATCGTTCTGGATTGAAATGAAAATTATTACCGTGCGAGTATCTCGTTTGTAAATGTCAACTATCGTCCTCAATAACCTTTGAAAGTAATATATTGACTTTGTTCTGATTTCCGCCCTTTGCACGGATGCGATTCTTCTCATTTTATACAACGTGTCTCGTTTTGTAAAATGGAGGAAGAGATCTGAGACTTCCATCGGAAAGTTCAGAATTGCAAAAGGCGGTGGCTCAAGGAGAAAGTGGGATTCAGAGGAGGAGGAGGAGAAGCAACGGAACTTTTCTCTGCGACTGGTGGAGTCTGAAAACTATCGGAGAAGTCTGTATGCGACCATTGCCTATTTCCGATGCGTACTGGGAACCCAATCAATGCAGGAAGTGAGTGGACAGCTGCATCTAAGTCTCACGGTCTGTAATGCGTTTAGGTTATTAAACTACTTTGCGTTGCTATGAGGGCAACGATAACCCCCAAAAAATTGTTAAAGCATTAAGTGAAGAGACCTAGTTGCTTTTCAGGTGCTTGAATCGTTCATAAAGTTTGGTGTGCGTTTCTCTACGTCACCTATAAAGAAACCTCGTCGCATTATAAAAGAAACAAGCATAATTTGAAATGCTTGTTTCTTTTTAATTAAATTACGAAGTAGGGGCCAGATGAAAGTCAAGACACAGGAATACCAGTAACTCCCCCATCATCCATGGGGTTGTACTGTTCTTAGACTAAATGTCTACGTGTGACACATTCTCAAGATTGTTGTCCATTTGAGATCTCGAGACAGTCTCGTGAAAGGGACAATTTCTAGTCGACCTGATGCTCCGAGTCTCTTTTGTTGGTGAAACTGCAAAGAGGTTAGCCGTCAGATATTTCATAGTTATGAATAAGGTTGTGCAAGAACGCTGTACCTAAGATTGATAATGCTACGTGAGTGGCAGGACCATTGCCAGAGAAAGTCTGCGACGCAAAATGTTGAGTCGTCTGTTGGCTGCGAGTGTCGAGTCGAGTCGAGTTATTGCTTTAAGCGTCGACGCCAAGGAGCAACTTTACAGGAGTTGAATAGAGGACAGACGATATGTGCTATATTTGATACTACGAGAATTGATTAATGAAACAGCAGTGGAAACAGCAGCGGCAGATAACTAAGCTGCAGAGACCAGACAGCCAACATCGACCGCCGCATATTTAGGTACGAACTTACGACATAAAAATTAACACAGAAATTTGTGTAAATATAGGCCATGTAATGCCATGCAAATTATTTACACGCGGAATAACCGGAGATATAGCGGCAGATATATTTGAAAAACTTTTAATTATTTTTATAACAGCAAAATAAAATAATTAAGTACTTCGTCTCACACTTTTACATGAGTTCGCTGAAGGTAAGAAATAAAATCCTTATACTGTAAATTTAACTTGTAAAGAACCCTAGGGATCGGAATTTTATGACAGCAATAAAGTCGTCAAATATTTATGAAGCCGCACCTTTCTGTAACGGGGATTTGTTTCAGATTCATTTCCTGGTTCAACGGCTTATTCACCTGTTGAAAATCGGCTAGTTGATTTTTGTGAGATAAATCAATTACTCGCTAGACAAAAGACTTACGCAACGGTCTTTGTTCGACAGTAAGCCGGGGAACATTTAATTTATTCATAGTTGGTCTCTGACAATTGTCTATTGTCACTTTACTTCCCAAACGATATTATTGATCCCGCGCCTTGTCACGAAATGTCTCACAGTTCATAAAGTTGACAGCTTAATTTTTTTCCCCCGAGCATTGTACAGTTTCATTGTAATCCTTCAAGTAAGCATTGTGCGGACGAAAACGCGTACGGACTTAAATAAATGTTGCAAAAAAAAATTCTAGTATTTTATCTGCTTTTCTGAGCACGTTATAGGCGTCCTATTTATTTGTAAATTATCTGTGTGCCTTTTCGGCTAATTACATTTGAGCGATGTGACGTTTTTTTGCAGGGCCTAATGAGAAAACAGGATTTTAGAGAAAATATTTTTTTAGGAGCAAGAGGAAAAATAAGTTTTAGAGTAGGAGAGCGTGTGAAAGAGGATAAAAGTTCGTGTAACTCAATCCAGCAAATCAGACGAATATATGATACGAAACGGAATCTTTCAGCGAAACTTTACGTCTTCTCCAAACATCTGCTGGATCACTGGATAGTTCTTGAGATTTTTTTTTTTTAAATAGAGTGATATTTTTTTACGTATATAAACTAATTATAGTTGAGAATAAATACTACTAGACTTAATAAATGTGTAAGAAAGGTTAATTATTGTTACCAACCTTCTTTCCAGTATAACAAGAAAATCGTTGACTAGGCGTTAGGAAAACTTCACAAATGTTACAGACATCGGAAACCGCAGAGAAGTTTATTGGCGATTAAAATGTCTCTGACGTCCGGGGAAAGTTTGGCCCACACGCTTATTATTACGTCAGAGACTGAAGGGATAAGCTGATAATATTATATTCTAGGAATAAAACATTTGTACCAATTCGTCGAGCTCGTAAATGGGATTTATTATACGGCCCGTTAAATTTGAATTCAGTGGGAAAGTGCCTTTTAAATATAAATACATATTTTATTTTGTTAAATATTAATTGTGTATTGTTGTTAAAGAACGAAGTTTTAAATAAATTTTATAAAATATTTTACGTAGGAAAAACAATGATACGGTTTTGGTGTGACACTTGGCCGTTTTCATTTTGTGACGCTGGAGTCTGAAGTCTTTACCGGAAACTAAATAAAGCGAACGGTAAACAATTAATCCAATTCTGAGAAATAGTCGTACATTATTTAAGCATATCCAGTAAGTGCTTGAGTAACTAATTATCTTGGCTCGTTGCACAGCCCTGCATTTCAGTTTTAAAAAACGGCTATTTATTATCAACAGACACATTCAAGACTGATGACGTGTGCCTTCCGTAGTGTCCCGAGCTTACCCCATGATTCCTGAATACTCAAAATACAAGGAAACAGCGTATTTTATTGTTAATTTCAATAGACATTTCTCCAGTCTGAAAATACAGATTTATTTCTGTTAAATCCACATATATAAAAATTGACATTTAACGATTGTGACATTTGAAAATTTACGTACACATTTATTTTTGTAGTAATTTTGTATTCCATTACAATCATTTAAAATCCATATACGTGCAAACGGATTACGTGATTAATAAAAAAAATGCCTTAGATTTTCGAATATGTAAGTAGTTAAGAAACATGTTTTGGCGTCGTTGAAAAAACATAAAATACATTTTTATAACAATCAATACGTCAGAGCAAGTTGAATATTAAATATTTACTTCAAATTGGTTAAAATCAGCAAGGACGCTAGACCACTTTAAATTTTATTCGATATTCTTTTTATTATATTAAATATAATTGGATCCTTATAATTGAATATCTTGTCACTTTATACAATGAAATTAAATGTAAAAAATTCAACATCTGTGAATTAATTTTTATGAATAAAATTAATTATTAAGGTACTCTTGTGAAGTTTTATTAGGTTTACCTGATGAAGTCCCAAATTAGGTATTAAACGTAATGTTTTTGTGTTGATTTAAATGTCTATGTTGCCGTTGAAGTGAATATTGGCTATTAAATTTATTTTTTCGTTTTTTTGGGGGGACTGATATTTTCAATTTTCCAATATTTTTCGTATGACGTAGCTCCTGATTTGTGAAGGACACTTTTTTATCATGTGAATTTTTTTTAACTCGTTGGTATAATTTACACTATATGTTCACGTATGTTTCTGTATCTTTCGAAGATGACAATAAATATGTATCTTCGTTCCTTTCTAATTAATGAGTTGTATTACAATGATCTTCGTATGCAGACAAGTGGTCTGCTGTTTGCGTCGCGGACAAACGCACATATAGTTTCATATTTAAACGCTGCTACGTAATTTTAGAGGAAGCTTTAAAGTTTCTCTTCGCCGTTGTGAATGTGTGTGTGTGTGTGTGTTCCATGTGGGGAGAGTATTTCCGTCTGAGTGACTCAGCCAGGCAAGACTAACTTTACAAAGTACATGCAATATGCGTAATCCCTTTCATAAATACTTTGCAACTCTTCCTCTATTACGCCGGTGAGGTAGACTTCCCAGCAGGCTCTAAAAAATGGCCATCACGCGGCTTAAGAGCGATGCTGAGTTGTGAAAACCCCCCCACCTAAAATGCGAAGGCAGGATCTTCCGTATGAAAATTAATTACGCCGGCTATGAATACTTGTTGCAGCCGGTGTGTTCCTCTCTCTCCTCCAGGTGAAGAGCTGGAGGAACTCCTCGTACATATCCAGCAAAGTTCAGGAACACGGGAGGGAATTATTATTCGAGAATATGGGTTTAGAAACTAGTTTCGAAAATGTTCCTTGTTTAGGGCACTCATTAACAAAACGAGCCTCTGTAGAAATGTAACAATTTAATTGTTAATTAAACGATTTAATTGAATTAATAATAAAAACACGCTATTTCCTTGCTTTTTGTGCATTCGGGAATTTTCGGGAAAACTTGGGACACTACAGAAGGAATACGACATCAGTCTAAATGATTTTTATTTTTTATTAAAAAAGTTGTATTACTAAACGGAAATGCACGGATGAGAAATGGACCAAGATAATTATCAAAAAAAGTTGGGGTACCACGTGACCGGAGTCTCTAGCACTTACTGGATCTGTTTAAAATAATGTTCGACTAAATAGCAGATTTGGATTACTGATTTACCGTTACCATTAATGTGTATGCAGTTTTCGGTAAAGAAAACTTTTACTATGTCGCTCAAAATAAATTTAAATAACTTATTGTTCTATAAATAATTTTTATATGTAAATTTTATTTCACGATGTCAGACACGAATGGTCGTGAATTTCTTCTTTAACCCCGATAATGATTAACACTGCTACTATAAACAATCGACTATGACTATCGATATTAATCGATCTGTTAAGAGTTTTTGTTTTTATCAGTTTATAGGATGAATTAATAATTTCAAATATTTTTCATGATTATTTATTTAGCCAAATTTATGTCTTCTCGAAATCTTAATATTTCCTCAATGACTTGTTACGTTTTTTAAATTATTATTATTTATTTTTTAAAGTTTATTTTATGTATAGTGTGTAACATTTAAGTCTTATAGATTAGTAGGGAAAAAATTATTTTCTAAAACTTTGAATATGCTGGCGTTGTTCTTATTTAATAATGAATTAACGTTAATTAAATGCTTCTATGTTTTAAATTAATAAAAATTATTTATTTGTTGTTATAATGGATGATTACTTACGAATTTATGTGAAATAAAATGTAGTTTATAACTAATAAAAGGCGGTAATTCAAACATTCAGTATAAAATACACGATTTTACCTCCTTCAGGCTTATAAGTTTCACTTATTTTACTACGTACGTTTTTAGTCAAGTCAAATCCTGAAAAGGGCCAAATAGGTACCGAAACGTTATTTTAAACGTAATTTGTCAGTCGTTGGCCATAAACTAGATTTAATCCTATATGACTGTTGTAAAATGATAGTCAGTAGTTATAGCTTTTGAATAATTTTCTACATAATTAATTTTTCTAGATTTATATTAAAATATGTATAAAAACAATCCGATGGAATATATTTTTGAGGGGAGTGAGGTTTACAACTTTTGGTGTCCAAGAACTGAAAGGGAAATGGGGAACTAAAAACTGATTAGAAATTTGTAGAATACAAGACGAAAACTATATTTTTTTCCTAGAAATGTCGGCGGTATTAATACAAATAGAGAGTGGAGATTTTCTAACCGGAATCTATAATGTTATATAGATTTATCTGACTTCATTCAATTATAAATGAATCAACCAGCCAAGTTTGCCAAAAAAAGAAATTTCAATAAATCAGAATAAAATAGAAAACAGAAATAAATTGTAATAAGAAAAATAAATAAATTGTAAGTGATGTTCAATATATTTTCACTTAATTGTGTTATAATTATGATTGTAAAATAATGTTCATATTTGTATAATAATTTTATGTATTTTCCTAAAGATATTCCAAAAACAGTATCGCTACGTCGTGCTAATTTTTATTAATGTTATTATTGTTAATTTTTTGAAATTATATTTCCGTCAAGTTTTATAAGAGATTAATATTTTTCCGGATTATCAAATTTTGCTTAATTTAAGTGGTCTTTGACGAGGTCTCCAGAGACCGTGGCCGTGGTTTTTCTCCTCTTGAAGTGGCAGACTCTCGCCAACGCTGAGTGTTTTCTTGTTTTGAACAGCTTCTCCTCCTCTCCTCTGTAAAACCAAGAAATGGCCTCGCCAATCAGGCCACGGACGAAGGAATCCTTTTTTTTCCCTATCCTGGTGCACTCTCAGAGATTCTGTATTTTACGAGGAGGATGAGGAGGCCCATGCAGATGCTGCTGCTGCTGGAAATTCTCTCGAGGGGAATCCGGACAGAGAGAAAGAGAGAGAGAAAACTCCAGAAATAAGCAAGGGAGCCAATTAAATATCTGTCAAGTTATGTTGTTACGAAAAATAAACAGTCACGAGATTAAATGAGGAAGATGTCAGTGTCTTAAAATTTATGTTGGTTTCCGTCTGAAATATTTAATGCACTTGAGACTTTCGCGAGAATAGCAGAAGAAATCATGTCGCTGGAATTACTCACTTCCAAGTGACTAGAACTGGCGTGGATTTTTGTTTATTTAAGACAACATAATTAAGATAATATATTGTGTCACACTAATAAGCATTCTATTGTATACGTAAAAAACAATTCTAAACAAGAAAATGTTTGAGACTTCTAAATAAATTTCCAGCGTTTGCTCGTGTTGCTCTTCGTTGAAAATCGGGCAACTTCCGACCGCTGCTCTGGTGTAGATTCACCATCTTTGCAGCCAATTTATAATCATCTCATTAACATTTTATATACATAACAAAACTATGAAATTTAAAATTTTAATGAAAAAAATTATGTTAAAAATTATGAAATTTAAATTTTAACGACACAACACTTTTTTGTAGATATTTGAAGCCTATTCAGGTTGTTTATGACTAAAAATCTACTTTTATTTCATATAATTTCCTGTGTAATAATTCATAGTTTGTAATTAGGAACCGTTTATAAGATAATGACCAACCTTTCAGTCATAAACAGCCTTAAGAGGGTATAAATACGTTCAGGAACGTTGTTGTGTTGTTATTTAAATATTTTGTAATTAATAAACATTAGTATAAATTATAAAAAATTGCTAATAGTCTGCTAGTGGTCGTTAAATATATATTCAACCGTAAAAATAAAATATTGACATAAAATATGTATATAGTATAGAATATACTGTTGATGTAACCAGTGTGAAATTCAACAAAGGACAGTTATAATCGGTACCGCGAAAATGTAATTTCAGGGTCAAGTAGGAAACCGGCGGTGTTGTCAGATCGTGCACTCCCTCACTACGTGTTAATATTAGTCGCCACGCCTGTCAATTATTGGACACAGTGTAAGGCAACGTTGACGGAAGAGTATTATATTTTCGTGGCGCCGACTATAGTTACTCCGTCAGTCGAGAACCAGATTTTCATATACCATTTCTGTTTATTTAATGTTGCTAGGTTATGTTTTCACTATAGGTCGATTGGTGTTGCTTTACCACTCGCATGTCACGATACATCGAGATCAAGTTGATGTTACTGTAGAGCGTTGTTTTACTGGTTTATTTATCGGTATTTACAAACACGTATGAATTGTTATTATGAAAAAACAGACGATGCAGATATAGCACGAAATTTCCAGATCATCAAGTAACTAAGTTTTAATAACAATAATACTAAATATATTCTCATTAATATCGCGTAATTTATACAAATTTGTCGTGGGTAAATATTTTTATTTTTAAAACGATCCAGTGTGTGCAATATTTTTTTTTGAGGAACAAGTGGTTGTGTACAATGACGAGTTAACGTACACACCATTTGCATATTTTTCGGGGTTGTGCTTCATTTTAACAGCACTTGTAGAGAACTCCACTTGCACAGTGACACGCAGTCAGGGCGGCCGTTTACTAATCTAGGGAAATATCTGTTCGAATGAAACTTTAATCATGATAATTAGTTCAAAAACTAAATTATTGTCTATGATTTTAAATAGGGGAAACCTAACTGATCTTTAATAAATTATTAAAATCATATCAAGTCAATCATATTGGCGAACTTTGCAGTAACGAATTTATTTCTCAACAACCATGTTTTGTAATGTAATTATAGTTAATTTTTATTTTTACAGTTTAACTTATATTCAATTTTGTGTTGAGAATTACTTGCGAAGATAACATTTAAGCATTGACAGTACGGAAGTGGGAGAAGAACCTGGAAAGTTTTGATTAGTGGTGCTGGAAAAGAATAGAAAAAAGTAATAAAGTGGACAGATATGGTAAAAGAATGAGTTTCTAAGAATAGTAAATGAAAAGGGAGAGGTCCGTCTTGATTAGAGTTTTTAAGAGAAGGGGTAAATTGGATAAGAGACAACCCTAGGATAAATTGTTTACTGCACGACTTCTTCAAACGATAGAGAGCCAGATCATGGTGGAAGAAAAAGAGTGGAGCTGCTAGACGACTTGAAGGAAGAAAGAAGCTAAGGTTAGAGAGACGTGGTGAAGGAAATTCGCCGACAATGTCCAAGGACAGAATCCTGACATATTAATTTAAAATTGAAGGTACTTGGCGAACAGGCAGAATATTTATTTATAAAATGATAATTTATATATATATATATATATATATATATATATGAAATAAAATATCTCGTAAAGCTTCTTAACATTTATTGGGAACTCTTCAGACATTTCTGTTAGCCTGTACCTTGCTTCAGGTTAAGAGACACAACCGCCCTAGTCAGTTGAAAAAACTAAAAAAAAAACATGTCTGTATTTGCTTATCTTTCTTATTATTAATTTTCAATCTGACGTAAATTTTTCATTTATTCAGACGTTATATATAAATTCTTTGAAATATAATGAAAAATTAATAAATTCAACAATTCTTATTTTCATATGTTTTGTTGTTATAATTTCTTTTCGTCTTGTACGCCCACGTTTGCCACGTTTAATTCGATTTATTTTTCAAACATGAATAATGGTTTTAGTCTAGAGTCATTAAGCTTCTTCAACGACGTCCCTGTCAGGGAAAGTGGAATACATTTTCGAAAACCTTATATTCTTTGCTTGTCAGCGTCCAAGCGTGCTCATTCTCAAACGTTCTGAAGCGCGCTGAGCATATTCATTAAACTGACGTTTGCGTACACGAGACTCATTCCACAGACCGTGAAAAAGTTCAGAAGTTGATTAAGGGCCTTGTACGACTTTTTGTGAACAAAGGAGATGATGACTTTTTAGGAAAAACCACGGCGTAAGCCGTAAACATGAGTTGGTCAATTTATTTTTGACTCCCATTTACTCAAGAAAAATATCGACAGAGACTGTGAGGTCGAACACAGAAAGTTTTACCAAGAAACTTATGGAGGAGATTTTGATGGACATGATGGAAGTTGACTAAGAGTCGTGGTACAGGACAGAGTTCAGACTATAGATTCACCGGAGGGAACTAAGGAGGAAGCGGGATATGGTCGTCTGAAAACTTATTAGTGAACGTGTAATAACCAGAGGAAGCTTTTTGGAGACGAAGAATATGGAAGTGATTATTAATTGAGGAATATGACAGAGAAATTATGAGTAAATGTTAAGTTGAATGAAAGGGAAATTTGTGGGGAGAAGTAAAATTACTCATTAGGATAAATGAATGAGGCTTGTTGGAGAATCATGAAGCCGCCAGTTTTTCTTCTTAATGATGTGAGAGTAGTTAAAGGTTTTTGGCCGTTCATTGACTTATGTCCTGCTACAGGCTTTATTTCTTCCAGAAGACGTGTTCATGTTTCGTCAACGGCTACAAGCTCCATCAGGAGTGTTTTTCTTCTTCCGCAGAAAACAGACGATCTTGACGATGGTCAACGGTCGGATTCCAGCCGCAAAGAAGCTAGTATTCTTCGTTTCAGAATAATAGGTAGTTTAGAACGATAATTTATATATATTTCTGCTCGTCGACCGATAATTATTTCCATTCCCCATCAACTTTGAAAACCCAAGTATCCAGATGGATTTTTGAAGAAAACCCACGCAGTTAACGACTATACCCTGCAAATACGTGGTAAACGTGTGTATGCGGTAATGGAGCAGTGTTGTTGGTAGCACTGCTTCTTGGCTAACACTGCAAGCAAGCTTGTTTGTTCTGGAGGCGTCCAATACAACATCAACACGCGACAGTGAGTGAGTGACGTCCTCTGTCCTGGTAATTGCCATAACCGATTTGCATGTCCCAACATACAGTCGCCTGCTAAAAGCAAAGATTGTTCAACGGGAAACGGAAATATGTATTCTAGACGAGCTTTTCCGTCACCTTTTAGTTCTAACGATTCCGTCCAGCATTCGGAGACGGTCTCGTTTCTCGCCCTTAGTCGTGTGAGCGTCTATGAATCCTTTTAGGTGGAATTTTCTGTACTAATCCGGAATGATAAATATAAATTTCCACTGCACCACTGTACACGATTTCTTTGACTTTTTCATGTTTTTTTTTAAATCCAAGTCAAGTTTGTTTAGGGAGGAAACCCACACTGACGTGGTCCGAAATCCAAACTCGTGGAGCCTGAAAAGTAGAAATTCCAGATCAAGGCACGTTACGAAAAGCTCCTGGTCCGTTAGTGAAGTCGAATTACTCAATGAAGGGCTGCCGGTAACAGAATCCAAACACGAAAATCTTCGCTGACTGCTCGAGAAAATAATGCTTAACTTGATTTGAAGCTGAAATAAATATTGACATAAGTTTCTCAGATATTTAAATTTAAATTATTGCGTTTAAATTTTAATTCAGTTTATACCGAATTCCCATATTAAAAAATCCTAGAATTTTAATCTCAGTCCAAATATTTGCTTTTTCATGGTGCTTTCTGTTGGTGTCAGTCGAAGGTAGTCTTTGAAAGAAGCTCACCGGGCTTCTCATAAGATTGTTTTTATTTTTATTTTTATTCGACTTCCAAATTCCACACTCACGTGGTCCTAAATACAATATTTATATACTGTAATATGACAATCTGTCATGTTGCATTTACCTTTGTCGGCATCCTTTGTACCGCGTCGGGTATTGTTGTGTTACGTCACGCTTGTTGGCGAAATCGCTGCTAAGCTTCAGTTACTTGGTAGCACTCGTGTAGGACGGTTAGCAGTAAGTCTCCGGAACTCAAAATGTGTGGAGCTGGTAATTGGAAGAAACGATTACGGATTTTGTAATGCTGTCCAATGGGACATCGACGATAAATTAAGTCATGACTCGACGAACAAAATTATTCAAGTAAGTTCTAAGTTATAATAATTCTTTCATAACAAAATTTATGTGGCCCCCTAATTATTGAGAGACTTTGAGAGGACTTTTTTTTAGGGCAACAGGCTACATGAGGGTGATTCACATTGGGCAACTCCCCTTTAATAGCATAGGAAGGGATTTGAAAGGGGGGATGCGGAAGGGTAGAGGAAGGTAGCCAAGGGTTAACTATGGCCCCCGGGCTATATTTTAAGGATCCTACCTGGCATTCGCCTAAAGAAATGCAGGGAAAACCCTCGAAAAACCTGCATCGGGTAGGTCGGGCATTGGGTACTTGTCCCACGCCCTTCCGATAGCGGGAGAGAACTGGACGAATTGTCGAACTTAAAACAGTATAAGTGGCATTTTAACGCCGAGAACAGTGGGGGCTATATATACGAGATCGCTACATTATGCCGCACATACTCGTGAGGAAGAAGCGAGGCGAGAGGAATCTGTTGCATTATGTCGCTCAAAGCTTGTGGGGCCCAAGGAATCTACTATATATATATATATATATATATATATATATATATATAGATTAATAAAATTTACAAACAATATTTTTATTGTGGCAATAACTCAAACAATTACAAATTTATAATATTGAATTTCTCAGGGTCTTCACTGGGTTTGATAATGGACGAATCAATAATATTTATAATCTTATCAACAACAAATTACAATTAAAAGAGAAGAAATTTACTCGTCAATTAAACTAGAACGAAATTTAATTGTGAACGAAATTAAAAGTAAAAAGATTAACAATTTTAATAAAAAAGAGAACGCAATCTGACGGCTATCTTTCAATTACGTTTACATAATTAATTGATTTTTAAAAATTGTTACACACGTCTGCCCAGCATTCCAGCATACCTTTAATTTTCGAAAACACTATTGCGGGTTTTACACTGCTTCTAAACTCACAGATTCTACACCAAATTTTAAGCCAACATTTTATATGATGTCCGGAACTCAGATGATCCTCCTTTCGTCATCTGTCGGTTGACCACTCGCCTTCTGCAATTTGTCGATTAGGTAGTCTTTATTGTTCGGGACTTAAACCGAAACTTTTGCTATTTCGGGCCGGCTATGGACACAAAAACTGCTTTTTCTTAGCAGGTTTCGACGTTATACTACTAATAGCCAACCCTGTTGAATTCTCCTTTCAAAAACTGTTATACCTCGACGAGGTCTTTCCGTGAACTGTATCTCACCATACCTTCCTGCCAACTGTATCTCTCGTCTCGCAATTTGAGCGCGCATACGCCATTTTGACGGACCTTCCGACAAAGGAACAGAGCCTGCTTTTCTATTGTTGTTCCAAAGCTCCAGCCGCTATAATGAGTTTCTCACACACTTTATATTTTTATGTTGAAACAATTAATGTCCTAATTAATTGGCATTACGATATATATATATATATATATATATATATATAAATTGTAATAAACAAATAAAATTAGATTTTTAAATGGAGGTAAGCCCCACGTTGAATTTTGTAATAAACAAAATTAAATTATAATTAAATTTATCTGTAGATAAGCCTTACGTTGAGGTGTCAATTTTGTAATAAAGAAATTAAAAGTTAAAAATGAAAGGATTGAAATGAATACAACAATTTAAAATATATCAAACGAATTTAATTAAACAAATTTTTATCTCAGTTGAAATATTACAATTTGCTATTGTTGTGCCACGGCTTAATTTTCAGGGCCGCCTCCAATAAAGATAGTTACATAAATGTCAATTGAATCTTACAAGACAAAATATTCTTGACTTAAATTATTATTATTTTAAATGAAATTATTTAAATTCGAAATCTGACGATAATTATATTTACACTACAAGGTTTACAAAATTATTTTTATTTACGTTTCCCTTGTCTGTTTATCTGGGTTCGGTCTCACTTGTTTTTTTAACACATCACTAAAG
This sequence comes from Zhengitettix transpicula, assembly GCA_037074705.1. Classification (NCBI taxonomy): domain Eukaryota; kingdom Metazoa; phylum Arthropoda; class Insecta; order Orthoptera; family Tetrigidae; genus Zhengitettix; species Zhengitettix transpicula. The sequence continues at coordinate 49,259,864 of CM073596.1, forward strand.
TGCCATATTTCAGTGAATTTAATACGGTTTTCGCCCAAAACATTCCTGCTGCCATCAATTATACTCCCTCTCCAACCTCATAAACAACTCCTTCGAGCAACGCAATTCCTGTAACACCACTTTTATTGACATAGAAAAAGCGTTCGACAAAATTCATCACCCTTCCCTTCTCTCAAAAATCAAAGATTATTTAAATGACACCAATTATAGAATACTCCTCAACTACCACTCCAACAGAACCTTCTCCATCAAAATAAATAACCACATCTCCCAACCCCACCCCTGATGGTGCAGTGATATTCAGGAGTCCCCCAAGGAAGCGTCATTGCCCCCTTCCTATACAACATCTTCTCCCACGATATTCCACAACATCCTGCCACAAGCACAATCTTTTTCGCAGACGACATCGCCATTTCCTACCAAACCTCCTCTCTCACCTGCAATATCCAACCTCTCCAGTCAGCTACCTAGAAGACTTGTCCAAACAATGGCGAATCAGCATAAATCCCACCAAATCAGTAACCGTCCCATTCACACTATCCAAAAATCCTCCTCCGCACATCCCCCTCTATCTAAACAACGCCGAAATACCCACAAAAACAGAAACCACCTACCTAGGACTCCTCTTCGATTCAAAACTCTCTTGGCAACCCCCACATTAAACACCTCCTCTCTAAAATTAACCTTAAATTCAGAACTTTATATCCTCTCCTAAACAGAAAATCTCCACTCACACTCAGCACAAAACGCCTAGTATATCTCTCCATAATTCAACCCACCTGGTCCTACGCCTCATCCATATGGAGAGCAACAGCCAAAACCCATTCAGCCAAAATCCAAACAAAACAAAACATAATCCTTCGCACCATCACTAACTCTCCCTGGGACCTCAGAAATTCCATAATCCACCACAACATTAAACTTCCCCAAGTCAACTCAATAATCACCAAATCCGTAACCTCATTAATCAAAAGCACCTTCAACCATCCCAACACCACGATCCAGCAATTCCATTGCAACCCTCCCCCACCCCCACACGCATGTCGCCTCAAGAGAAAACGCCCTATGGACTTCATCCTTCCCCCAGAACACTCTGGCACCTCCTAACCCACCCCATCCTCATACCCGCAGAACCCACCCACCCACTCCATCCATCCCATCAAATTCAACATCACCATCGATCCCTCATAACTCAACAATGTATGCCCCTCAGAAACCCAAATTAAAATAGAAGAAAAAATTTGCAAAATTATGTTAATTGCTGGATTAGCTTAAGTGCCAAGTTCCCAGGTTAATTATGTACATAATTTTAATTGTATATACTCTAATACTTTATGTAACAACAAATAATCGTAAGATAAAAGTTTTGTCTAATAAAACAAAAAAACAACTGAATTTAAAGATGTTTTAGTTTGCAAACACAAATCACTTTCTGATCCTAACTGTTGATAACTTTGTTTGAACAATTACAGTTGACAGTTTTGTTCTGTAAAACTTTGATAATAGACGAAATATAATTCCAAAGTGGTGACTTGCAATTCCAAAACCCAGGGACTTTTAATGCAACATTTCTCAGCTTCCTAATCACACTTGCTCAGTCATGGTTCCAGGAACTCTGAATACGGACAACGCAACTTGCAACTTTAGCAAGCAAGCATTATAGGGTCCATATTCTTGTAGACAATCCTTACGCCGGTAATGAAAATAGTAAAATTTTATTTATTAAATAATTACATATTCGTAATTACCACAATATATATATATATATATATATATATATATATATATATTAATGTCACCATTGTGTTTCCTAAAATATGGGAATGACAAAGCGATTATCTAGTCCACCACGCGTCCTCTTCTCAAAATAAGGATTTATGGGTCTGTTTATAGCTGTGTCACAGATGGGTTTAAAGCGATATTTTAATTCTCGTTGCGTAACTCGTGAGCGGCGTCCGTTGTGATGAATTGTTTTGCAGCCAAGCCCTGTTTGAGGTAATTAAGGAAAAGGCTGCGAGATAAACGAGTCGGGAGTCTTCTCCTTATCGGCGGCCGGAGTGGAGTCGTTCCAACATCTGCTGCCCGGGGGAATGCATCAACAGCGGAGAAAAGAAGAGCGCCAATATAGACAGCGTAGCTCGCAAATGAGATTCCTACGACGCAAACACTGCAGACGGCGCTACTGAAATTCCCGATGCTGCTTGTATCCAACCCACAACGGAATATGGACGTAGTCTCTCTCTCTTCTCCTCCTCGTATTCTACGACGCGTTCAGCAAAACCACTCAGGCGTCATACATATCTTACTGTGAACCTTGGCGGACGATTTCTCGTTGTAATCCATTAGATATTTCTTCTCATTTATTGTTCTAATGTTTGCTTGAGGTGACAAACCTAACAAAACGAACTTTGTACCTGTAAATATTCCCTCTTTAACTACAGAAGAATAATTTATTTTTTAAGGAATGTCACACATGCATTTTTATGCGCTCACATTCATCTTGCTTTTCCCTTTGTAATTGCTTAAGACTGGAAATTGATCAAGGAACTAAAATAAAATAAAACCAATGGCTGTTAGAAAAAGTCGCCAATCCGCGTGGAAACGTCTGGCACTATTAAATTTGAATTTATTATATTTTGTTTCTCTATTTTAAGTTTGTCTCTGAAAAGGTCGTTTAAAGTATTATTATTTTTAACAGACATTAATTGTTATGTTATTAATTTTTAGCCTTTGTTGATCCTATTTCAGAAGTTTTTCGAGTCTTTTTATCGTTTGAAATGGAATAAAGTGCCTTGTTTTCTCAATTAATTGTATAAGCCATTACCTGAATACCAATATAACAAATGATTAAATAAATTATTGGCTGACTCTTATAACACCTTATGATTCTTATTTATTAAAATGCTTGTGCCATCTGAAATCAGTATAACATCACTGTTCTTGGGATGTTATTTCTATAAATCAAAAAGAGCAATGGTCCTTGGGTAACCCCCATATTTATGCTTCCCTGGTCATAATGCGTGATTATCTTGATCTTTGTCTTGATCTGATGTTGGAAATAATTTAATTTTGGGTTCAAAGTATTTTTAATAAATTATAATTTAATTTTATTGAAATTTACACTAAGTAAGAAAAAAATATTTTATGAAGATACAGTATTTGACTTCTTATGACTGTGATTCTTCCTTAAACTTTTTATCCTGTTGTTATCCTTACAACTGTTATTCTAATGAAAATGTAGAAACAACGAATATTTTAAATTTTTTTTTTCATATTTTACAATAAAGAATGCTGAATGTTTTTTAAAAATGATTTTTAATATATAATTCTGAGTTATTTTTTGTTTTTGCCTGTTTTAAGGAGGAGGTGATCCAGGAGTTTTAGATTTCAATAATCCCATAACAATTCAATTTTTCTACTAGATTACAATGATCATCTGTGTACTGTTATTTATTTAGTGATTATAATATCATATGAGTAAGAGAGAAAATGGCGTTTTCCATCGAATGCTATTTACTGAAGCAAAATTGAGAGTTAACGACCTGATTGAGTATTTCGTACATATATAAAGCAATCAAAATACTGAAAATTAATTAAACCCGGCCCTGACGCTTCCAAAATTACAACATTTGGTTGAATGTATGGCATTAAATTAGGTTCTACTATTTTTACTGAATGCTCGGTGTCTTTCGGAAGAAGAGCGTGTGACTATATTCCTTTATGTAATTTTTAACGAATTACGTCTTTTTTTTTGTTTGGATTTTCCGTACCGTCCGGAAATTTTCGGCAAAGATCGGGTGACGTAATTCCTGGAATTATTTCAGGGCTTTGGTAGCAGTTAGGAAATTAACAGTGACTATTCCTCGTAATTGAATGAGATTAAGCAGTGTAAACCAATGTCACGGTGTTATTTGAATGCACGCTGCATTAAATTATCAAACAGAATTTGCAAGCCCCACTGTCAGAGTATGTTTCAGTTAAACATCTACGTGCACAGGTTCAGTCCAATATAGCCGGAATACTTGGAGAATTGCTTCATAAAGTAGTTGTATCCATCGTTGAAGGTAAAGACGGAAATTAGGAGCTAAAATAAGAATGCTTTTAGGAGGAAGTTCTCCGAAACGTTCGGTATTTGTAGTTCTGGGAGTGATTGCGATGTGTGTGTGTGTGTGTGTGTGTCTGTACCACACAGGCGGAAAACTGAGAGGAAGCCCCGTGTAATTAACAACCGCACAGCGGAGGAAGGCTTCCACTGTTCCCCGGAAGCAAACAGAGGCCTTCAAGTCTTTCAATTTACCGCGAGGCGAGCTCGAATCGACGGTGCTTTCGTTCCGTAAATCTCCTTGTGAATAACAAGGTCTGTGCACCCCAAGGAGGAGGGGGGGGGCAGGGGGGCTCAGTGTAATTGTTAATTTGTATACAAATAATTAGGTGCTGCGGGCTTTTCTGTATCAAAGGAACCAACCAGTAATACAATGCATAACCCCACCCCCCCTCCTACAACCTCCACAACCGCCGACGTCCTCGGGCACTTCGAGCATTGTAATTCCTCCACATTTTAACGACGTGCGGCTATTTTTCTCTGTTGGGAGCTGCTTCGCTAATAACCAGCTGTTCATTTGCTTCTCGATTTACTCGGAAAGTATTTTTCTCCCTCGAAGACGTCTTTGATAATTAGGGGTTGAGGGTCATCAAATTAATTAATGAGCTGTATTGAATACGGTGCAATCGAGTGATTCAATCGCAATCTACAGTCTTTATCGAACCGTAATAAGCTTTGATAAAAGTTATAATAAATAATTATTATATTTATTGGTGGAATACTTTAAATTATTGTTTCTTAACGTATTTAAAATAAATAAACCTGTGCAACATCCCGACACACACTTGCTTTATGCTCATTTTCCCGACAACAATATCCCGATTGAAGTTTTCCCGACAGCACAAAATACTGATTGCCATTTGTTCGACAATACATAATCCCGATTGACGCTTCCCCGACAAGTCATTTTCCCGATGGGTCAATTTGCCAAAAGGTGAGTTTTTGCGAAATACAGCAATAATATTAATATTGTGGAACACTTTGTAAATTAAGTTCTTCATTAATGCGTAGAACAATTTCAACCAAACTTGGTGCACGTATCCCTTACAATCCGGGAACAAACCCGGAATTACGATAACTCTAACACTCCTATGGGTGGGGGTAGAAGGAGGTGGCACATTCAAAATGTGCGATAACCCGCCTATATTGGCGCCAAATTAATAGTTTACGGAGTCGCATCTAAGCATCTAAAAATCAGCAATGCCAAAGTGTTAATTAAGTAATGGAATATAAGGTTCATTTTGGGGCGAAGAGAAAAAGATGGAGGATCACGTGATTACGGTTCTTTTTGACACCAACCTTCGATTCGTTAACTCAATTATTCTTTATTATTTGATGAGTTGTTCGTTTGTTACGCTCGTGTGAAAGCCGGAGCGTTAGCAGTTATATTTCGGACAGTCACGTTTATTTTTAATAAAAAAAAAAGGAATCCCTGCCCTAAATAAAGTTGCTTTTGACCTTTGTCCGTGCCCGGGGTCTCCCATAATTAGCGTATGGACTGGTCCGTCTCTCTCACCGGAGTGATCAATTATTTCAATTAATTCCGAGAGCCGGGGGGATGGATTTGCTGCTTTATTTGCAATAAACGCCGTTCCGGCAGCAGTGCCCGAGTTTAATTGCAGTATCGCTGAAATTTCTCCTCTGTTTACTCGTTGCAGAAACCCGAGCACTCCAGAGAGAATCATTTACCAAATTCGTTTCAAGTACCAACACAGCTGACAAAACTTTTATTATTATTAATATTCAAAATTTATATTACATGACGTTCGACGTTGTGTCTCGTTCAAGTGTTAGTTTTGTTTTAATCCTATGAAAAAATACACGTGTTGGCAGTTTGTATCGTGACTGTTTCCCGCATTGGATGGAAGTGGTTCAGCTTTCTCTTGTGTGGCTTTAACAATGTTAAACTGGAGAACAAAACTTTGAAAATTACAAAGTTTGTTCACGCATAACCGAAGACGTAATTTTAATAAAATGATATTTTATAATGTCGAATGAAGAATAATTCTGAAAGATACTTAAAATATATGGTAGCTCATTACCAATAACAGAGAGCTGATTATAAAAATAAGTGAGTTTAAAATAACAACGTTTAGGCATCTATTTGGAACATCTTCACATAGTGACTTGTCTGAGAACTTACGTAGTGAAATTAGTGAAACTCGGAATTATAAACGTGCAGTGAGTCTGGCTATGAAGTAAACTTGACATAATGATTAAACGTTTATAACAAAATTATATATACTGAATATTGGTTTGTAATATTGTTAATATTTGTCGACTGAAAAATAAATTTATCACCATTAAACTATATATACGTAAGCAATTTGAATACATACTTGATTATTTATTTCAGCAATCTACTATTTAAAATAACTGGCGATAATAAATTAATGACTTGTACCAACGACTTAAAATATTTTTAATCAACACAACTTGACGTTTCAGTACCTATTCGTTCTTTCATCGGGTTTACTGTGTTACTTTTCTACGGTATCTGAATTTTCACTAATTTTACGACATAACTTTTCAGTCAAGTCACAACATGAAGGTAAAAATTGGTACCGAAACGTTGTTGGTATTTTAAACTATTTTTTTAAATAATGTCTTATTGGTTATCAACTACATTTCCATTTTATATATTTAGGAAAAGATGTGATTTCAAATTTGTATTCTGAAAATTGAAAGTAACCAAAATATTACCAACATCATAATTTATAATACTATTATGCAAAAAATTGTGTAACATTACTTAAAATTAATTACATGAAATTCTAAGGCGATGATGTCCCTTATGTCGAGACGAAACGTCGTATATTATTAAATATTATATTTAATTTCTATTCCCTATCTCATATTTCTCTAACTGAATTTGGATTGAATTTTTGTCGTAATTTAAATTATTACATATTATTAATACTCCTGTACAATTCATTCCGTATCCTTGACGTCCAGTTTCTCATGAGTATCCATTGAATATTAATTCCGATACTAAATTTAAGAGTAATCCTCTTGGTTATGGTGGCGGTGTGCATAATTCACTCATCTTATTTTGTGTATTGAACCGCCACGGGCGCAGGCCGACTGCACATATTGATGCGAGCGTTGCGGATATTTGCTGAGGTGTGTGTGGGATCGCGGTTTTGAAATTGACGGAGTATTGATTTAAAGTGGTGTCGAGTCAATTTGCTCGTTCTGGCTGCATTAAAGTTGTAGCCGTGGTTGTTTGAGGTTGGCATCCATTTCCGTCCCCGTGTGGCAGCGCTGCTAATAGCCGCAACCGGTGTCGAGGGACGTCCTAACCAGCCAATCAGTGCCTCCGGCCCCGCTTAATAATGCAGCACTGCTGCAGAGGCCAGGTGACTTCAGGGTCCACACAATCCTCTACCTTCTTACACTCACACAATTTCCTTTGACATATTAATGAAATACTGACGACATTTCAGCGCTTTGTTCATTCATTCTGTCTTTTCTCTCGAACCTTTTTTCTTTTACTACTTCCTTTCCTTGTGATACCTCAATTCTTCTTTTATTTCCCATATCTCTTTCTTGATACCCTTTCTATCAATCATTCATTATATCTCTTAACGTTTTCTTTCTTTACTGTTCTTCCTCTTTTATTAATTTTCTGTCTTTCGCTCAGTCCCACTTCTGTTTCCCACACCCTATCAGTTCATTTTATTCCTTCCTATCTTCCCCTTTCGTCTATTCTTTCAATTACTTCTTACTCTGTTCCATTATTTATTTGAACCACATTTTTTAAAACATTTATTTCATTATTGTTTCACTACCTCTCTTCCTTCCCTCTTTTAACTCATTCTGTCTTTCCGGACTTTCTTTATCCTTTTTTTAGTCCTTTCCTATGTATATCTCTGTCCTTATTTTATTTCCCAGGCTTTTTCTTTCTTGCATTGTCATTTTTTCCTATCACACTCTTAATATTTCTTTCTATCTGTTCTTCCTATTTGATTAATTTTCCGTCCATCTTCCAATATCATTTCGTTTTTCCTCACTCTCTCTCACAAGTCATTTTATTCCTTCCAATCTCTAATCTAATTTCTATTGTTTACTTGAATCAATTTTTTTTCCGTCATATTCTTTAATTATTATTTTACTACCACTCTTCCCTCCTTCCTTCTTATATGTCACTCTTTCGTCCCTTATCTGCTATCTATATCTTACATTTCTATATCCCTGTCCATATCTTTTATTCATTCGTTTATTTGTTAAAAATATATATTAATTGCAATAAGAAATCAAGATAACACAACTTAAATCAGAACAATACGAAAAATAGATATAAAAGTAAATAGTACGAAAATGAAGAAATCTGGAAAAAATAGATATTTCGTAAATGAGGAAAAATTAAAATAGGAAAATGCACAAGTTGGAAAGAGATGAAGATGAAGAAATATTCGCTACATAACTGTGATAAACTTAAAAATGTTTACGAGGATTATCGAGAAACAGTTGTACTAATCCGAAATTTTAGTTTATTCAATATATTGTTATTATTGAAGGGTCGGGAATCGAACCCGGGACCTTGACACGTGGTGCTCTTTACCATCTGAGCTTCCCCAGTCGACTTTCAGTCAGGCGCCAGCTTTTTCCATCAATTGTATAATCGAGAGTAATTTACCAAATCACATTCTTCACGGACGTGAATGAACAATGTTTTATATTATTATTATTAACTTCTAAACCGCAGTCCTTGAAGCATATATAGATATTATGTTATAGAAAGTAAAGACACGACCGGAAGCATTTCACTATTTTCCCTGTTTTATCCATCGTTACTTTAGACGTTAGTAAATTTCGTACTCACTATTTACGATCCCGTGTTAGGTCAGGTCCTTTTTAGGAAAAAAAATGTACAAATATTAAGTATTACAATTACGAAGATTTTTATCATGCCATTAGTATTATGGGAAATTTTAAGTAAACTGTTTACGGAGTGATTATTAAATTCAGTAGGACCAACGACTCGGTAGGATATTTTTATAATAAATATTCCTGATGGCTGGTGTATCCGTCTGTAGATGTTAAATAGCTTTACCCAGTAGTCCACAGCCTTCTATATTAGATTATATTGTCTCCCTTGTCGTCTGCTTTCTGTCTTCATCTGCTTCATCCCAAATGCAGACATCGTTTCTCTTTTTGTCTGAACTGCCCGTGCGTGCGTGTGTGCGTGTGTGTGTGTTGATACGATCTTAACCTGCAGTACGAGGTTGCAATGAACAACAAGTCCCAGATGCTCGCATTGCCACGCTGAAGCCGAATTTAATATTTTTACCGAATCTCTCTCTCTCTCTGGAGGCTGTGCTTGTTTTGAAAAGTTCTTGGAAGCGACGACAGCAGTGGCGGCATCTTTTTAAAAACGGCTCCTGCTCTGTCATATAAATAGCTAAAGGCGCTCTCTGCAAGAAAACAAATAAAGCTTGACTTCTGTGAAACGTCTCTGTACTATTCTGTCAGGGTTCCTTGTCCATCACACAGACGTTATTGCAGGTCACACAAGAAACGTCATATGTGATACTCTGTTCCATACTGCAAGAACAAGGCCCGTATCAGTCGGGTTAAAATCGTTCGCAATATTGGAAGCTACTGTTACACATTACATTCAATTTCTAAAAAAAAAGCTTTTCATTTTTATAAAATAAAAATTATGCTAATTATAAAAGTAATTACTGCCTGGTTTATGTTACGATTTTTTCTGTCGTTTTAGCGTGGCAGGTTTTTTTTTCGATAAATAAATGAATATAATGTCCAAACTATCGGAACCGCCGTGTGGTTCTGTGGTGTAGGTACAGCCCGGTTCATATAAATATATATTCTGACTATTGGGAAAAATTAATAAATAAATAAACATCAGCCAAATTTAAGTCATAAAAAACAATTTATTAAATAACGTATCATCGCTTATTTTGCGACCTCATCAAATTCAAGTTTTTCTTAAAAAAATCGGTCACGGCAGTCAGCATAGTATGACCTGTCTATGATTTTTTTTAAAAAACTTGAATCTGATGATGTCGCAAAATAAGCGATGAAACGTTGTTAATTTAATGAATAAATTCATTTTTTTACTAAAAATTGGCGTATGTTTATTTATTTATTAATTATGAGTTCAGTTATATATTAATTGTTAACTCGAAAGCTAAATCGCTTTCATCCAATCGCATGCGAGGTTCCGCACAGTGAAAATATTTTGACTTGAAACGAGCTACTGTACAATGGAAGGGTCTACTGTCCGGAATGGTTTATTAATTGACACTGTAATAAATACAATTAGAACAATTGTTTCGTCCTTAATTTGGACACTCGGTCAAGAGTAACTTAATGGTTAAAATGACGATCTAAAATTTGCTTGAATGATTATGAGAATTATGTAAAATTTGAATTTGTACACATTTCAGATTTTCATTTATTAGCATCCAAAAATTATTGATGACCTTATACAGACACTTTATATTTTTTATTTATATTGTAACGACGTTTCGATAACTTTTTGCATCTTCTTCAGGTATTTTCCAAATTAATATAATGAACTAATTAGCAAAACGATCAACAAGTTATTAAATTCATACAGCTTTTGAAGTATTCAGTCTTATTACAATCTTATTAACGTTAAGTGAATTGTGTGCCACGTAACCTCTTTCAAAAGGTCATCAATTGTTTTATTAATAACTTCTAATAAAAAATTTATTTTGGATAAATTATACGTAAACGTATGGTCTTGCTTTCATGTTTGTTGTAACACAATAATTGAAAATATTGGCTGTGTCTACAGTCAATTACCAGAATATTTAAGTTCATCGAAAAAGTGTTAGATTGTAATATTAATAATTAGAAGTTTCATCATCTTTTCAACTATAGTTCTCCTGAGGAAGTTACAAATTATGGACAAAACGTAGTGATATACTGTTCTAATTATATGTTGCGACTTGAAGGCTAGTGTTTAATTTGTAATTGTACTATCTTTGTAATATTTATGTTTTTTATGGATTATTTTTTATATACTATTGTATACAATTACGTTATAATAATATTAATTACATTGATAATTAATAAATTATCAAATTTTTTCAAAGATCGGAATTACAAATCTAGATATTATAAATGCTCTATATTTTCTATTTACAAAAAAAGAATATTTTATCACCAAAATTTTTGACTTGGTTACATATTACATCATATTATTTGCAATAGGGTGTGTTGAATGGTCCAAGGAAATATTTGAATTAAATTATCAGAATGACGTTCTATTTAAAATCTTGAAATTTTAATGTAATTTATATTTAAAAAAAATTATATGTGACTGTATTGAAATAAGCGTTTAATCAATTATAATATTAATAGTATATACATACAGTTCCTTTATTAATTTTTATTAAACAAGTAAAATATTTTTAATGTCTGTAATTAGCTGTGTTATCATCAAATTTATTTACGCAGACGTTAAAATTGATAGAATTATCATAATACGTATTTATATCTTAAATTTAGTAATTTCAATTATAAATTTGATGCTGAGCCACACTATGACCAATATATGTTCTTAAATTAATTATTATGTAATTAAATTTTGTGTATTGGCCTCTTCACTAATTCAATTAATTTGTGACTGTTTCGCTCTTATATTTATTACTTGCGTTGTATATAAGGGAGAAATATCATTATTATAGATTACAGTTGAGTTTGTGGAATAACAGTTATTAGGGTTGAAAAGAAAACGTTGAACTGTTCGTGGGGTGAAACAATCGAAGATAATTGACTGTGGTAGCAGAGTGAGACATGTATATGAGAGGTATGTTAGGAGATGAAAGTTTGACATGATAGGACTAAAGAAGATTAAAAGGCGCTCGCAGAAATTGTATTAGCTCTTCGTCTGCTTGGCGGAGAATAAACGAGGGAGGAATACGAGAGGAAAGTCAGAGAACATTTACAATTGTGATGCATTCCAAGTATCTCGGTTCAAATTGAATTTACATAACATTATTGCCTTAGACTTTTTTTACATGAATAATATGTTCTTTCCCCGATAACCTTTTATTGAGGGCAAAATATTGTTTGAATGAAAGTGATACAATTACACACGATTTCTTCATGTGTAAAATTTTTTTTTTTTTTTTTTTTTTTTTTTAGGGCAACAGGCTACATGAGGGTGATCCACATTGGGCAACTCCCCTTTAATAGCATAGGATAGGATTTGAAATGGGGGATGCGGAAGGGTAGAGGAAGGTAGCCAAGGGTTAACTAGGAGAACATTTGTAGAGGACGGCGCAATATTCCATGCATGGTGTTGATAATTGATGTGGTGATCAAATTCATTGGCTTAGGGATAAAATATCATTTATGTCGAGGGTCGGTGATATTCTGATCGGATGGTACTTGGGAACTGCTCGGAAGTTCCTGTGAAGTGTCACTCATGGCGAAAAGTTCGTGAAATCGGACAAAACATTTCTAAGTCGTGGAGGATAAAATATTTAATTAAGCATTCAATCCTCACGAATTCAAATTTTTGTTCGATTTGAGAAAAAGGAGAGGTGAAGTTTCTTAAGAGAGTATTAAACTGGATCTCGAAGCTCCTGGAAGACTAGTAGGCTGTATTTTGTGAAGCCTGAACATTAATCAGTCAGTCATGCACGACAACGCTCGACCATCTCAATCGAGATCCAGTTTCGTATATGGCAACGTTCCCTCCCACTAACTTCCAATATGTTCCTTAATTAGACGCGCCTTGGTCATTAAGACTTCACTCTGAGATATTTGAATACGTAAATAATTGGAATGCTGTAAATAACACTTGGTTCATAATCATTGTATTAATTTGTTTTTTTTTCTAAAATATTGAGTGTTTTATTTTTGGATTATTTTTATTAATAAACTTAAAGTCTCTGTTTAAGAGTAAAATGAATTAAACCTTCACAAACTATCAAATTTCTTATATACCTTTTGCCATCAGGATTCATACCATGATGAAAATTAAAACGTCCTGGTTCACAAAATTTCAGACTTCCATTATCAATTAAACAGATCCACACTACATGCTTCGGATATTTGAAACTTATTCAAGTGTTTATAAAAATTAGAAATTTCGGATGCATGATGTATGTTTGTGTTTGATTGTTTATTAACGTCAGAGATTTTATAAATTGTGTTGTTTTAATTTTTATTTAATAAATAGACGATATTTCCTTAAAAGAATTATGGCTCTGATTTATCATTAAACATTAATTTGATTTTTGCGAATATACTTTGCGTGTAATCTAACTGAAATCCTCCCGCTGGTTTGTCCCATGGAAATGACCTCCATCACAAATATGCTTATTCTCCGTTTTTCCAGATTAAATTCGGAGAGGGATGGAGAGTGAGAGATGCTCTTTATTTTTAGCAACAAAGCGACGCGGGTGCTTCACCACAAGGATGTTCAGGAGCGTGTAAATACAGAAGAGAAGTCCTTAATTCAAGGACGAAGCTCCCCGGAGCTGCATCAATTATGCAACTTAATCTAAGGCTGCCGCGACACGAGAAGCGACTGTGGTTCTCCTTCTCCTTCTGCTTAGTCCACACGCGCTACAATTATTTTCATGGGCAGGGAATGCATCACGCGGTGAAAAAAATCAATGTTACCGTAAAGCCTGGACGGTGAATACGTCTTGACTTGAATAAATTTTTTGGCGTGACGTTTCACTCCATGGACCTTACATATATACAAATATTAACCTTATCTGTCCTTCGTCGCTCATGGGATTATATAAGTGATGAATTCAATATTCCTGACATCATTTATAGCGTGTTTCCTTCATAATTTGACGAGAGACGATCTTTTAAATTACTCTGAAATTTAAAACAACTTTTTGTTGCGGGATAGTCTGTTGGAAAGAAAATGCAAAGGTTCTTCCGCAAATAGGAAATGGCTACAAAAAGCTGAGAACAGCTCAGGGACTGCTTTGAGTTTTTCAGGAAGCAGCTATTTGTTGACTTCCATTATTAAGAAGAGGTAATAGGAGAAACCCTTTTGATCAAGACTGGGAGGAGAACAGAATGTTTTACGACTTGGAACCAGAAGGCAAGAGTATCAATTCAAATATGAGGTGATAATCCATCCAGAGGGACGGGCTGAATAGTTGAGCAAATAAACTTTATATATAAATAATGGCGTTCAACATTGAATTTCGACGTAATTATGTCACTTTTACTTTTGTTGTTTAAATAAAAATAAATAATTAAAAATGAGCCAGACAGGTCCTGAGGACTCACATCGCGGGAAAAATCGACGTGATCGTCCAAATTGCTGATCACTTTAACGATAAAGGGGTTTAACTGGGTAAGATGCATTCAGATCCACTATAAGATGAAAAACCCAGCTATATTAAAATATATTTTCATTCAAACTCTTTTTGCTCAACTAATAAACTGTTAAACTTGATTTATGAGAAGTCACCTTCAGAGGGTAAGATTATATTGGTGCGGCTGCCACTTGCCAGTTGTGTGTTGTTTGCCATGAGGCTTCCCCTGAGGACACGTACAACACCTATTAGAGATTAGCCAACCAAGTTTCACGCGGTCTTTGAACCATAAACACCATTAAAGCGTGCGGGAAATACCATCAACATCACTCACACTGTCCATCAGTAGAAAACAAACTTCGGGCAACACGACTCACGTTTAAACTTTCACAGGCTTGTTTTCTTCTCTCGCGGTAGACTAGAGAGGCTGAAGGAAAAACTTCTTTGTTAACGAAATAAAATTTCTGAGTGCGTGTAATTAATTTTACGGGAAAATGAAACTGATCGGATGTATCCGGGTTTGGCTTCTGGTTTGGAGAGGGATAAATGTATTCAATCTTATGCGAAGCTAAAAATCTATGAGGAAACTTTAGATATTTCTCCAAAAGCTACGACATTAAGCAAAAACGAACGTAATTATTTACTTTTGAATAGTTATCACCACAAATTACTCCTGAACAAGAGAGCGTGATACTTTACTTGTTATTACAGTTAGAATTTAAACGTAATAAGAAGTTATTTACAGTGTCAACCGTGCAGAGGTAACGATGATGTGTTTAATTGGGAGAAAGTTATCAAGTACCGCGATCGAGATATCACCGCCATCTTCCCCGAGCAATAGAAACACTCCAAGCCGTAACGTAAAAGATGACTGAGGGCGCTGGTTTGAACATAAACTGTTCGAGTTATACCAAGGAAATCTAATACGCGTAATCTTATTGCTCTTTAAAACAAGCTGAAGTTTTGCGGCTATACAATGACTGACTGTCCGAATTGTATTGTTTCCAGGAAATACGCACTACCTGGCGGAATGTTTGAAGAGAATGTGACGTAATTTGTGGTGGAATCGGGTTCATGAAAATAAAAACCTGTGTAGTGAAGTTCAATCTTCCTTAGCCTTTTACGTGATAATTGTGGTTATTTAGAAAACTAAATTTTCTATGTTAAATTCACGTTAAAAAATTCTCTGTAAAATAAGGGCCTAATTACTTTAACGTCATTGGACGTACATAGGGGGGAAAAAAGGGGAGAGATATTTCCATTTAGCGGGCCACTTATAAAATTAACGACGTGAGACCATCTTTATTTTATTACTAGACCATCGTAAAATAAACTGGATTTCCAAATTTAAGAAAATCCACCGTCCTTAAATCCGCAATCTGATACCGCAACACCCGTATTACGAAAATGACTCGTCTGATGAAGCAGGCGTAGTTAGTTACGTTTTGACCTCAGTTAACGTTTTATGATCCTCGTAGTAAGGTACCTTAACTCGAATGAAAACGTTAATTCCACCTCATTGAGCCATAATAACTAATGCTTAATATCAAAAATTATAATTTGCTTAATTTCTTCTTACTCTTGATAAGAAATAATTAAGTCAAATATTAGTAATTGCCAATAAGTCACAATACGTTTTCATGTTAAATATTTACTTCAATAGTTATAAATTAGTAAAATTTAGTTTTACAATAATTTTCCGGGAAGCATTTTAAATTTTATTCAAAATTATTTTCTATTATATTTAATATCTTTTGAAACATACTAATTGAAGATATTAGGAAATAAAATAACGGAGTGGTATGATTAAATAATAATATGATTAAATAATAATATAAAAAATAAAAGCTTTTACTCAAAAGGTGAACTATAAAGCTTGGTGTTATAAAATATATTCTACTGAACCGGGAATCGAACAGGGGACTACTGCTTTATACGCATTACTCTACCCACCGACCTACACCGTGGAATTGGATTTACGACGTTAGGTCACGCATTAATGATAACCATAAATAGAAGTTGGGTATGAAAAGACATGGAAGAATATTTTCCAACTAACTTGATAACATTCAAATTATTAACATAAGAATCGTTACATTACCACAAGTGAAATGTGTTATAAATGTCGCACCCTGAGACAATACGTTTTCTGTTTTCCAGAAGCGATTTCCACCCACCTTTACCGGGTTATTTGCGGTGGTGTTTTTCCTCCAGAGCCAGAGAATACTTCCTTTTCTTCCCCTTTCCCTCTGCAATCATCCGTGTAATGGCGAGTGACGTAAGCACAGGCTGTCTTCTACAGATGACAGACTCTCCTCTCTTAAAGCCTCTAGGAGACAAACTCACGTCTTGTTCAGACAACCACAGAACTATTAGCTCGCCCCTCCCAGATGGTGGTAGACCTGGACATAATTAGTCGCCTGTCAATAACATTTATGTACGGAAACTCTCAAAGGGATGGCACAAAGTTGGTAGGAAATGTCATCAATACGTTGACTGACGTTGAAAATTTAAAAATCTATATGAAAATAAGGCACAGTTACGAAAATATTAATATTACGAATACATTATCGAGTTTTTCTATTTTTAACGTGAGTAATTAACTTCTAATTATGACACCTTGAATAATAGCTAATTATGTTTCAGTTGTATCCTTATGAATGTAATTGTAACAGCAATTACGAATGTCATTCATTGCCGGGTTGACGAGTAATAATTAATCATAAATATTTAACTGCATAATTTTTCATAACTTTGAGATGAATCATATATAATAATACATTAATAATAAATAATATATCATCACACACAGTCGTAATGAATACAAGGGAATAATAAAATCACTGTTGTTTCCCGTCATGATGAATCACAATTAATTTAATATTCCATTTACACGATGAATAATTAATGGCAAGTAATTATATTTTTCATATTGTATGCTTGCGGTAATATGGATATTTGTTTGTAATTAATAATGGATGCGCTTGTTGTAAGATAATATTTTATCTGACTTTAAGCTTTATGCTTTTTATGACTACAAAAAATTTATTGTACAAGATACAAGACCAATATAAATTTTATTCAAGGTGTTCAAAGGGACGGTCATTCTATTTTACAATTATTGTTTTAATTGTTTTTAAACGTGACGATGGTCTACAGACTAATTTTATTTTGCATTTGTCGTGATGGTAGCGATTATCGTTATCATCTAAATCGACGATTTTTGCAGTCGTTGTTGAGATTTTTCTATTTTTGGAGTATAAGAGCGTCGGAGTGTGCATGTGTATGTGTGTGTGTGTGTGTGAGAGAGAGAGAGGTGGTAGACATGTGTAGTAGGTTGGTTCACAAAGGCAGAAACATCACGCCAAGAACTCATCAACGCGTCAATGCAAAAGGAGGACTTTTCAGTAGCAGGCATTTCCAATTCAGTCTTTTATTTTTTGAGAGAGAGAGAGTGAGTGATTAATGCATCTATGCAACGAGTTTTTGTGTCGCCTCATGAGTATTCAACGAGTTTCTCTCTTTTTTTAAAGTAGCTACTAACAATTCTGCAAGGGTGCGTGAGTGAGAGGATTTTTTTTTCCTTCTCAAGAGAAGAGAAAACAGCGGCGGTGATGTGGCAACATCGCTTCCACTCGTTCAAAACAACGATAGAACCGTAACATACTTCTACATGTGCTGTCTATTGTTTATTTTTAAAAAATATTACTGCGCAGGGAAGCAAAAGAAAAAATCATCCAATTACTCAACGTGGTGGTCGACGTACGATCAGAAAAAATTTCTATTTGTTCTTAATTCTCATTTTATCTCTCTAGTTAAAAATTTTCTTATTCGTACTACTATTAAGTATTGATTATAAATAATAACAATTATAATAATCTGGCAATATTAATATATTATTAAAAAACAGAATATTAGACAAAAAAATTTATTAGTCGATTTAAAACATAATACATATTACACAACGTTTCGGCCACAACGTTTGGGCAAACCGTACGTTAGAAATTTGTTAATCTCAATTTTCTTATAAGAAATTATAATTGAAAGTAACTGTACACCTGAAGAGGCCCCAATCAGGGACGAAACGTTGTGTCAAACATATATTACGTTTAAATATATTATTTTTTTCTCACCAACAAGCTGTTGTTTTCAATATTTCATTTTAAATAATATTGACCTTCGTTCTGTTGATTTTTTTCTACATTTGTAATTCATATCAGCTGGATCTTTCACATCTTTTATTTATTTAATTGTTCTATATTATAAAGTTTTATCCGAATGCGCAACTGTCATTCTTGGTAATAATTTTTAATTATGAAGTACGGTGGAAAAAATTGTACGGAACCGGGAATCGAAAAAGAAAAGGATTGGGATTCACAATGCGGGAATGTCAGGAAAAAAAACCCACAAAACCCAAGCTGATCAGAATCTAGTCTGGCTTGGACACACAAATGAAAGCAGAACATGTGGATGGGATTCTTTTACATCGTGTGTTTCCCTTGCTTTACGCACAATTCAGTCCATTAAATAATATATGCGGCTCCCTCAGTCAAAATAATGGTTCTTCAATTATCTCCAAACGAAAATTAATTTAAGTTTCATCTCGGTGATGACGAGGTAAACCAAAGATCAGAATGGAAAAATTATCTCTGTCAAAAAGTCATGGTCCAACCAAAATACAAAAGAAAAGTTTTTAACTATCTGGTCCTGTGTTTTTCTGTATTAAATCTAATAAATATTGATTGTTGAGGACGTGGTTTATCTGAATTCCTTTACTTTTATCGTTTTGAATCATTACAATATATTTTTTAATTTTATATCGCCACTGATGTGTTGATGGTTCAGTCCGTGGTTTACCTTTCGTGGTGTGAGAGCGACGGCTGCCACTTGGCCTTTGATCAGTGAGTGACCTTTGTCTGAGTATTGTGTAGGGTTTGCTTGTTTGAACGGTGTGTATCTGTTGTGTAGCTGTCTGGTGGAGTTCGATTCCTTGGGCTGTAGACACTGCACTTGGCCGCTAGAGTGTTGAGCTGAAGAGCGGAAGAGATTAGCGACGATCAATGCCCATGACCGGGGAACGCTGCAGTCTCTCTACTCAATTATCAGACCCTCCCTTCAATAAAATCAATGCTCGTAACACTGACACTATTTAATTTCGTTTAATTTTAGCACAGGCTCATTTTAAGCAGCCGATTATTTTCGTCAGCTCCAATGACATGCTCTGCCAATTCAATCCCATCTTCAGCTTCCTGTTTAAAATCCAATAATGTATTCCCCAAACCCCTTTAAAAGTCGTCCTATTTGCAGCTGCTCTTCGTATATGTCTTTGTCGGTGAATGACGTCATGTAGCATCAATTCCTTCTATGAATAACGATTCTGTTCCGGTTCGCTTTCCTCTGAAGAACATTTCTTACTGCGGATCTCTTTCCAACTACTTCTAACATAAATCTGTCGGATTTTCTGGCTTTGGGTCAAGTGAAACAAACCACACCTGTCACATGATAACTGTGAACCCGTACACGCTACTACATTTTCATTATTATAAGTACAAAATATGGAAGTGAAGAACAGAGGAAATTATTTTCAATCAAAGGTCAGCCAAAGAGGAACTGATATTGAAGTTAAGAATCAGGATGGAAAAATCCGGACCGGAAATAAAATAATAAAAATATTATTTAGTTTATACTTTACTTAAAATAGACTGCTCCTGGGTAGATTTTTCAGCTATAATTTTACCACACCATGCAATATCCTTTCTTTAGATTGTTAAAGTCAATTCAGTGTAGTACAAAATTTGTTTTTGACATAGATTACACACCTTGAGAACGACTGGAGCGTTTTCATAATTGACAAATTTCTAGAACAAATAGTATGCTAATTATGCGATGCGATAATAAATATGTTTATGTACAACTTAATTTAAAATTAATTTTTTTTGCCATTTGTCAATATTCATAATTATGGAATTTTCAAACTTTTTAAACTCCTTGAAATCTATCGCCCTACGAAGTATAGTGAAATTCGGAAGATTAAAGATTATTTTCCTTTCCTGTGCTGTTACCCTTATATATATATATATATATATATATATATTGTAATGCCAATTAATTAACACATTAATTGTAAATTTGATAATCTAAATTGTTAGAGAAACATTCTTGACGGCGGTACCGAACACAAAACAACAATGTAGCAGAGTATTGTTTTCTTTGTCGGAAGAAGCACTGTGCGCTCAAAATTGCGAGGCAGTATTCAGTTGGGTGGACGGTTTGGTCAAGTACAGGTCGTACTGAAATATACGAGATATTCTCTTGAAAAGTAAAGTCAAGTAGAAGCAGACAGACATAATAGAAATTGGTCAAGTTGAAATAGACGAGACCAGTTCAAATATTCAACGGAAACTTGCAAAGAAATAACGAGGATTATCAACCAACAGAGGTGATTGGGCCATGAACGTTTTGCTCATAGGCAAAACATTTACGCAAGCACTAAAAAAACCTGCTAAGCTGGGCAGCCGTGAGTAACTCAACCGAAGGAGGGAGAGACGAAGAAGAGGTTCATGGTTCCTGATTTAAAACTAAAAATATTAATTAGAATCTGTGAGTTTGAGTAGAAGCTGTGCAAAAACCCGTCATAGTACTTCGTAAGTCGAAAGTATCCTGGAATGCATCCGTGAGTACCAATATAAAACAATAAATTATGTAAACCGGATTAAAAGATAGATGTAAAATTTCGTTCTCTTCCTTTAGTATAATTTCATCGACAAGTAAATTTTGTCTTTGTTAATTGACGAGTAAATCTTTTATTAAAATTTGTGTTGATAAGATTACTAAGTAAATGATTAGCCGTTATCAAACCCAGTAATGACCCTGAGATAAGTTCTATTTGTAAATTGTGTAATTGTTTCAAGTATTGCCACAATAAATTCTTTTGTTTGTTAAAACTTTCTTTTTTGTATATTACAATATCTTGTAGCTTTAATAATTTCTTTAATATTTGTATTGTTGGATTAATAATTACGGTCCAAGTTTTGTATACAACTTTCGGCGTGACGTAAGAATGTGGTGTGCTGGAGACTGATTATTGTAGTCATACATTTATTTGAGGTTGAAAGCTTGGAGAACACTGGCAGTCGACGCTGAGTAACGGCTGATGATGGTCATTGCGTTCGTGACAAAAACTTCCCGAAGGATATTAAGTGTAGCAGTGGAGTACAATAATCAGTTTTCATTAAAATCCAGGACTGTAAAGTAAAGACGGCAGATACATGTAGAACGAAATATATATATATTTAATGACGAATGCTAGTGTGTTTTTGTATTATTCACAATAATGTTTGAATAAAATTCCATCCCATTTTTAACATCGGATCACATAAATGTAATTTCTTTTTTTTAACATATTTCATTTTTTCTTTGAGCAAGGTCTCATAAAACGGTTGTCTCCGGAGTTTTAATTGAAAGGAGGAACAAGGACGCAGCCCCCACAAAAGGGCAAAGAATTTCTCCTCCGTTGAAGTACTTTGGCAAATGCCGAGCGAGGCCGAGGCTCGCAGGCTGGGCTCAACTTGACTAATTCTCATCTGAGCGATATTACGACCCCAAGAGGTATTCTGCTCTCTTGGAAATAATTAAATTCTGCCATGTCTGAGGGCCGCGACCGTGAACAGTGTCCGTGGAGAACCCACTCGCGGCAATTACGTCCTTCCTCCCGCTACGGACGCAGATTAAATTTCCTGTGCACTAAAGAGAAAACTAACGGTACTAGGACAGATGGTTCTTCGACAGTTTCATGGCTCTCTTTGCTCTCTGCAACTACGCGTAGTTTTCATCCACAAGTAAGAACTGGTCGTTGGAAAATATCTATATTTTTTCCAATGAGTTTTAGCTCCATTATTCACCTTTAAAAACTGTTACCACTTTTTTCGTTCGTTATCTCGTCTTCACCTGACAGTTTTCATTCTGCTGATTTTCTGTTCTTTCTGGTAGACGTGATTTCCCTATCTATCAGCAGCTAGGTGCTTAATATTAATAATACTCTATTTTGTATTATTAATTATTAATTTTCTGACCCCTTATGATGTTTTAACTATATTATATAAAATATCCGTTATAAAAATGACGTTTCAATTCCATTAATATAGTGCTGACGAGGTTTAGTATGTGGAAGACGTCCTGTATTACTTCCAAAGTGCCCAGCAGTCCAGGACGGAAGAAGTTTTCAATAGCTAATCGAGTAACACCATTTAAATCAGTTAATAACCTTTAAAAAAAATCAAAAAACAAAATGATTATACAAGTAGAACCAGAAAGGGCTCTAGAAGGAAATGTCAGCTAGACAACGCAGGGAACAGACATGAGTTGACAGTGTTATTTATTATACCGTAAACGTTGACATAAACCTGGAGCAGGTAGAGAGATTTGTCCCCCGAGTGTCTGTCTGATTTCGACCCCTTTGAGGCAACCAGCCTCTCTCTCTATAATGCAGTTATCCTTTCCACAGTGAATGTTGTGCGTGCGTCTTTGTGTTTGTGCGTTGCACGTGTACTGCTTTGTGGATCTCCCGGAGGCTCGTAGCATTTAACCTGCTGGAACGCTAACCGCGGGCACACTAAGTTCATTGACCAAAAAAGACAAACTAGTTTATAGGCTGTGGACGATTAGTAGCAAATCACAGAGACAAGTTAATGTGCTTGAATATCCTCTAAACGGAAAAAAACAAAAATATCAGTGCTCATAATGTTTATTTGACTTTTTTTTTATTACGGAATGAGATTAATAAATGTGTACTAAGGTTTAAAAATTCCGACTAATGTATTCTAATATTCATATTAATCTAACGTATTACAACACAATCATGTAATAAATAAAATTTTCTATATGTATTGTAGTAATTGGTAATTAAGGCATTGTTCTAATTGAAAAGTTGAATTGTAGAGGACTCATTATTAGTTGATATAGAGCGGACGCCGCAACAAACCGGCAAGGCAAAGAAAGCATTGTTGATCGGTCGAGAGGGTTTTTACGCGCTCAAAATTTACGAGACGAACAGTACAGTCGGGCAGCAGACAGCGAATAGATCAGACGAAAAGTTTTACAGTCGGCAGTCAGAACGAAAGAATGTGGTCCAGTCACAAACATGCTTTCAAATATTAAAAAGTAAAGCAATATTCAGTCGGGAAGGAGACAGAGCAACTAGTGTGTATTCGGTGGTCGAGCGTAGATTCATCATGCTGGCCATAGACAAACCAATGAAGTCCATTTTCAACTAAAGTCATGAGATCTACAAATCCTGGTTGCAGTAAAGCATCGAGAACCAACCAATTTGTGTTAAACCAACTAACGAACTACACCAATTAGAGCCTGTGAACATTTAGAGTCTGTGAGTACTTAGAATCAGTGATGTCCCCAAAATTGTGCACGAAAAGCTAAAAAGAGACCTGGGCGGCCGTAAGTAGAGAAAAACTTTAAAATCATTTGTAAATCGTGTTTAAAAGATAAAAGTCAGATCGTTCTTTAATTATTTAATTATCGATAAAATGAGATCCTTAATTCTTGATAAAATTAAAATTGTTTAAATTCAGTCTTTAGTATTATTTCTTACGCAACAAATTTCGTCTATGTTCAGACGCATTGATTTCCATAAAAAGTAAATGTAATTTTGATTATATAAATTCTGCCATTTATCAAACCCAGTTCAAGACCCTGAGATCCCAAATATTTTGTGTATTTTATACTTGCTTTAAAATTGTTAATAAATCTTGTTTAATAGTTTTCACTTAAGTTTCTTTCATTTAGAAACGCCACATTCATATTAAATTTAAATTATTACAGTATATGTGTATGTTCCACATCGAAATTTAATACGATCAAATTTTATACTCACGTTCCTTCCAGCCAGGGAAAAAGCATTGTGGAGGTAAGCCACGACTTCCACATCTAAGGGCGGGGGTTGAATTTTCAAAACATGGAAAAACGGTCGATATTGACTCCCAATAAATATTTTTCGGGGTTAGTGAGATTGATAGTGTCTCTACCGATATCATTAGTGTAAAACATCTACCCCTATCGGGGTTGTAAGGAAACGTTCCTAGGAGCGGGGTGGAAGGGCGGCACATAAAAATAATGCGATAACAACAGAGATTGATGGTCAAAAAGTCTGGAAAAATGTTAAATAATTCAGAATTAAATTTGTTTTTTGCTACCCGGAACAATGATTTGAAATATCCACAGAGAAAAATGGTTAAACAATATATAGCGTAATGTTGGAAAGGAAAATAATTTCACACATATGCGTGATAAAATTATGAATTCTGGAGTCTGAATTTCAAACAATTTATTTTAAATGAGATAATTTCGGGAAATGGGAAAAATAAACTGAAAACTGTGACTCCATTTCTCTGAAACATTGATGAGGAAAATGTGAAAAGGTAAATATATGGTAAATCCGATTTTTTTTAAAAAAAAAATAATAACCAAGAATTGTGAAGCAATATGGAATCAGATGTAGAGAAAAATGTGTCTTAATTTTTTGGGTTAATAATTCGTAGCAAGCCGTAGCTTGTTTCGATGTTATTGAACCGAGTTCTCCTGCGTCATGTTCCATCCAGGCTTCCTGATCTGACTGGACACACGTACTACGAGTACACGTCGCCGCCTTCTATGAATATTTTACTTGGGTGTACCTGAAAATTCTCCAAATACTCAAAAAACTTCAACCACTCATTCTGTATACAGAACGTAATCTGAATGAATTATCTACGGCATTCATATATTTTTAAGTAATTTAATATTAAGTTTGATGTATTAAACAATTAATTAACCACCATGAACTATAAATAATTTATTTTACACAGAAACGAGTCAAAAATTAACTACGAAATTAAATACTGCCCAGTTAAAAATAATATTAAATTAATAATATTAAATTGAATTTCATATACTACCTTTTTTCGAAAAATTTCAATATAAACTTATTGATTTTTAATAATAATTACGGTGTTTGTGTTGTTGTTAATTTAAAATAATTTAATCGTAGTCAAAAACACTGAAGACAAAATCAACATTATAGATAAAAATGAAGTTATTAACAGAATTAATTGTTTAGATTGCAACGCATGTTATATGGGTCAAACTAAACGCTCTTTATAAACTCTAAGTAAGAAACATAAAAAAAATTGAAAATCAACGTCCTAAATTATTTGAATTTTTTATTACAAAAAAGAGACGGTAATCACAATGCCTTCTGATTTCTTATATTTTTATGAGAATGTTGGTGCGTAGATTTAAAGAAAGACGCAGGTTGGAGCTTTTAGACTGGGAAGGTAAGGAAGGCAGAGAGAAGTGTGCAAGTATTTTTCGCTGTCTATAGGTGCTAAGGAGGAGCAGCAGCGAAGCGTGTCGACTGTGCTGACGTCAGCGCTACTTGACGTCACGCAAAATGTCTTTTGTGCTTCTAGGCTTGGCTAGACTCGAGGGGGTTGGCATCCGTTCTGGAAGAAATCCACAATCTAGTTAATTGACCATTTATTTCTTTAAAGACGTAATAGCGTCGTACTTTTTTTTATTAACGTTGCTTTCGCAATCATATTTGATTCTATTTTCTCTGCCTTCTCTGGTTTTTGAATTAAGGTTATATATATGCCGAGACTCCTAGTCAGTTTTGAGAGGTATGGTCGGGGTGAACAGTTGTCATCTCTTCCCATTTGAACAGTCGGCCAGCTGCCTGACTGAGGCAATGAGACTGGAATTATTCACTCCCAACGGAAATCCCTCCTCGGCTTCGAAAGGGCGTGGGACAAGTACCGAGTGTCCGACCTACCTGATACAGGTTTCTTTAGTATTTTCTCTGCATGATATTTGGCACGAATTATCGGATACGATCCGCAGACTATAGACAGCGGACACAACGTGTTCCTCATTTCTTTAGTTTATAGTCGGGAGGTTACCACGTGCTATATCAAGCAGCTCGTCTCTGAAAGAAAAGGAAGTGGACAAAAAGTTACTTTATTAATTGCGAAATAAAGAAACACAAAATTATAGATCTTAGCATTCTAATTCAACATAAAATAGAGCGTATGTAACGAAATTAAATACTCGTATACAAATATTTTAAATAAATCGGAAATTTTATCGTAAATAAAACAATTGACGCATAAATTAAAATTTTAAAGTTTTGAATAAAAAGTACTCAAATTTAATATAATTTGATTAAAAAATTGTATTTAGTGCTCGATTAATGAATATTTAATGATTTTTAACATCAGATGACTGAGAATTAATGCCTTAATATGAACATTTGAATAGAACGTCTATTAACTATAAATATTTGCTCTAATTTGCTAATTATATAAAAGTGAGGAGAACCCTTTGTGATTATCGGCACATTTTTTTCTTTTATAAGATTTAAATATAGATAAATAATTTATTTCGGATGTTTCATTGCCCTATTTTGAGACTTATCGGTTTTTGGTTTATTTTACCTCCTTTAACCGCATTCTTAAACGAAAAATAACCACACACCAATTTTTTTTATAAACAAGAGAATTTTACATAAACACAAAAATGTTGAGTCGTATGAAAGAAATAATTAATAATACGTTCCTCACTAAAATACAGTGGATATAATTGGAATAATTCTAGTCGAAGTTATGGATTCCTGAAACTTCTGAAGAGACTTTAAATTTATTGTTTATTCTGTTATTTACTTATGATAAAAATATATTTGACATTGTTATTTTAATTGAGCTGTTTTTATTGTCGGTTTAATTTAATTTTTCCTTTTCAGGTAAGCGATTCTTAATCAGTCGGAGCGTTCAGGTTTCAAATAAGGTAAGGGTTTTGCTTGTACTTCTGGTTTTTCAGTGCATAAAATAAAATGTAAGTTTACGACCAATAAAACACACAATTTATAGAAAAAAGTATTGATATTTAAATGAGTACTGAAATGATGCTTAAACTTGTTAATTATTATTATTATTTTTTTTTTAAGTTTTCAGAAATAAATGTTCCTTATTGCTATTGTGAGATCCTTTAAAAAATTTAATGACTGGAAAATCATAATTTTCTTGTAATATATCCGTACAGTCTCAACCTGAATAAGGTACAAATACGTCAAAAACTGTATTATTGGTCGTAAACTGCCATTTTGTTTTATTTAATAAGGCTATGGAATATAACATGTAGGCAAATTATTAATACTTTTACGTTTAGTGGCTGTCAAGAACGTTAAATAAATTAGTTTGTTTTTAGTACACGTCGTATACAGATACTAATTATTATAATTGTGAGATAAACATTAATAGATAATTAAATTTGATCTTATTAGGAAGTCTATAGATGAATGTAGGAGCGTTAACTTTGAAATGAATCAGCTAATATCCTAATTTGCGACACGAATATCTTCTCTGGAAACAAAGTTCGCGAAGGGAATAACTCGCCGAAAACTTTGATTATAGAGAGAGTTTGTGTTAACTTTCTGACGAGCTGCTGTAACGCAATTCGAGTTGAAATTATGATTTAGCGAGAACCCTGTGTTACGTAATCCTATTTTTTGGTGATAAAATTATTAACTTAGGAAGAAAGGGTCACAACCTGCTGAAGGTACAAAAAAGGATAGAAACGTCATTGGTATTTGGAATTTATCACTTATAATTATATGTCTCTAATTGGTCTGATAATAATTTGTTTCTATATAATACATTTCTATTATATTTTGAATTTTAATATTTGTATGAACGAGTCCGATCAGTTTGTTATTCGATTTATAGTTGGTTTTTTTTGGAGGTTTAATTCCTCGTTTTTAAGTGTGGCCAACATATCAATTTTTATAAATGTTCCTATTTTTTTTTCATAAATTGGGGATTTTGTCTGTTTTCGTCACAGTAGGTGAAAATGTAATGTTTTGTTTTCGTTGAGAAAAATAAATTTTAGGGGTTATATAATTAATGTGTTAAATATGCACGTAGATTAATAGTTGTTTCTCATTACTGGTAATTTTAGTACCGTTATTATTTTCGTTTATTATTTAATTTTTTTTATCTAATTTGTATATTTGTAACATTAGGTTGATTGTATAATATAAAAGAAAGGTTCGTGAGAGTTAGATGAAAATATTACTGGCCAAACATTAAATGTAAAAATTGATTTTTTATCTGACACTTTAGAATCATAAAATAAATAAATTGCCAATAAGTCAGTAAATGGATATGTAACGCTTTTTAAGTTAAATTTACAATGAAAGTATTTATACAACGGTTTTGGATATCATCAGGTGGTACATACACATTTTATGGAGAAAGGAACATAATTAATTAAAATTATAGAATAAAAAAAGTTTCTTCTTAATGTAATAAAGTCAATTGGATTATTTGTTGATGTAATAAATTTTTAATAACTATATTAAATCTGACACCAACTGAATCATTAAATTAATTAACCGGTCAAATGGTCAGAAACAATTTTATAAAAATTAAACAACGTTTCGTTACTTTTCTTGTAACCACCTGAGGTGTACAGGTATTAAAAACAAACTGCTGTAGAAGAAACGTGCAAGGTTAAATATGATTTATTTCATGTACTTTCATGAAATAATAAAAGTATGGAGAGGAATTTCTATAACTGTGCTTTTTACCCACAATGCAGTCGCAAAATTTAATGGGAGGAACCTGAGGATGCTACAAGAAAAGGAACAGAATCTTGTTATTTTTTATTCTTATGTTATTAAATTGTTTCTGAGATGTTGGTCGCTTTATTTAATAATATGAACAATATGTTGGATTGCGGATATTTGGGTACTTGTAAGAGTATGAAGTTCAATTAACAAGTTCTAAATCGAAAATATTTCACATGATAGAAAATTTTTAAAATAGTATGAATTTTCCTTACAAGTTAAAGCTGAAATTTATTTATTATAATTACGGGTCGGTTTATTATAACATATTATCTTTTTTCGTTGTAGATTACAGTTACTTAAAAAAATGTAATTACGTGGAATATTCTACGGACAGCTGCAATTTTATAGTTAGCTTGCGGGGTTTTTGGGGAAATGAGGGTGGGAGAGGAAAGAGAGAGAGAGAGAGACTGTAAATTGCAGGCGTCCATGGAAGAAAAGAAGAGAAAAAATCCGCTACAAAGTCTGACGCTGGCAATATTACGCAAGTTACCCGCCGATAACGTTAAAAAATGGAACAAAAGTTACCCAGCGTCAGACAGAGAACCTTTACGCGTTGCCATGCAACAGAATGCAACCAAACATAGACTTTGAGCCAGCAGAAACGGCGTCTATGATTCACGACCGTACTTTTTGAAGAATTTTCTGAAAATTAATTAAAGAAAAATTATGAGAAAATCCCACGAGAACTTAAGCGTCCCGAAAAGAATGGCCGTTTAAATTGACAGGAAAAATAAATTTTAGGTGAAAATAACCAGACGATGATATTCTTGATTATACGATAACAGAGTTAGTGCCTACACGTTAAATATTTGGACATTCACATTTTTATTTTTCTTATCAGACATCAGAAATTAAAAATGTTTTTATCTTTTGTCCCGCTATGTTTCATCTTTGTAAAATTTCTGTCAGAAAGAATTTCCTATGAACCAAATTTTGAAAATTACTAAACACAGCTGCAGTCAAAAGACACAATACTATCGAGATATTTTCTTCGATTTTATTTTATATCGTGGAGAAGGTCTGAAAGGACTATTGTTCGCAGGCAATACCTGCGAGGGATGTTGTCTCGCAGGCAGAACCTTGTAGGAGAGATACGAAGGGGCTACCTTTTCCTCTCCGTTTTTAAACTAAGGTTCCCACAAGCCGAGGCACCTCGGCCTGTTTTGAGAGGTGTAAGTTTCGGGGTCACAGACCTTGGGTATTCGTTAAGAGTTTCTGTTTCCATTGGAACAGTCGGCCAGCTGCCTCCTAAACTGGTCGAGGCACGGAGAAGGGAATGCTGCGTTCCCACAGCAAACTCCTCTCCCGCTATCGGAAGGGCGTGGGACAAGTATCCAATGCCCGACCTACCCGATGCAGGTTTTTCTAGGGTTTTCCCTGCATTACTTTTAGGCGAAGGCCAGGTAGGATCCTTAAACTATAGCCCGGGGTCCCTAGTAAACCCTTGTCTACGTTCCTCTACCCTTCCGCACCCCTCCTTTCAGATCCCTTCCTACGCTATTAAAGGGGAGTTGCCACCATGTGGATTACCCTCATGCAGCCTGTTACCCTAAACAAAAGGATGCCTTTTCCTGTCCGTTTTTGAACTAAAGTTCCCACAAGCCGAGGCACCTCGGCCTGTTCTGAGAGGTGTATGTTCCGGGGTCACAGACCTAGGGCATATGGTAAGAAATGTCCGCTATTCCCATTGGAATAGTCGGCCAGCTGCCTCCTAAACTGGTCGAGGCACGGAGAAGGGAATGCTGCGTCCCCACAGCAAACTCCTCTACCGCTATCGGAAGAGCGTGGGACAAGTACCCAATGCCCGACATATCTGATGCAGGTTTTTCTAGGGTTTTCCCTGCATTACTTTTAGGCGAATGGCCCGGTGGCCTTAGTTAACCCTTGGCTACCTTTCTCTACCCTTCCAGATCCCTTCTTATGCTATTAAAGGGGAGTCGCCACCATGTGGATTACCCTCATGTAGCCTGTTGCCCTAAAAAAAACAACATTTATATCGTCCAAGTGTGTGTGTGCGCGTCCTGGTCTTCCTGTAGGAATAGTAACATCTGTCTCGCGAAATAAAATACATTTTTATTTGGTGTTATTTTTTTTAAAAAAATGAATCTGGTTTAGAGGACTTCAGGGCATTGTTGTGAGGTGAAACTACCGAGATAGAAGTCACAAGATCGCTTGTAACTAACAGAGCCCTGGGATTTGTGCGTGTGGTTCCTCCACCCACCCTCCAATTCCCGCCGGAGAGACAGACTCTGAAATTTGCATTATGTTGAATAACTACTACGACTAGGAAAGAAAAATATTCGAGGTCTCTGCTTCTAGGGTAAGCGGGGACGAAAGCAAAATTCTTGGGGCTTTAATATGAAAGTCGAGAGAATGTTTGAGCGCGGCGCGGTCCAAAGGGCGGTGGAAGAGATTTCGTTATTAATAAAGGGGGAAGTTGTCCGAAAATCGACAGAAACTGCTAATAGAATGTATTACATTGTCGATATTACAGACAATGCGTATAAAAAAGATAAATTTCCTGGGGTGTGACCATTCAAAGCCAACACGTAAGCGCCATCAATCATGTGCCTTTATTTGATTTTTATGATGCCACGGGAGATTTCATTTGCTAATTTAACATGCGTTTACCAAATAAGCTCTTCACTTCAACAATAAACGTACTAGACAGCTGTAACGGAAACAAAGCTCATGTTATTATTAATCAGGGCACTTAAAAGAAATAAACAATCACAGCCTAGAATGGCCAGAGATGGTCGAGTAACTTTTTTCTTGAAATAGCTGACAAGTTTTTTTTTTACGTCCAATGCAGCTTTATCCAATCTACAACAGAGTCTCTTTCTTCTTGACCTCGCGTTTCGCAGGACAAATGTCTCCTCGAAGATGGATCGCAAGATGGGCTTACCTCATTCAACTCTGGTCTCTTGACGATTTTTCAAGCTCCTCAATGCTTTTCGGGGACTTTCCACTCTGCCGTTTCTCTTTCCTTTCAATTATTCCAATGTTTCCTCTCCTTGACCATTTCCAAGAGATTAAATTTGTTTTAGCTGTGCTACTTTAACCATCATCGTCAAAAAGATAAGTAATTCTTTAATAAACAGAAAAGAGAACAATCTGTATTATTCAAATTAAACATAAATTTATTATATTACGAAGTTTCGTTCACTGTCTTTGTACTTCATCAGGAAGTGTAACTAAATAAATTTATTCGTGATATGAAAGTTTTGCGTTTACGCATATGTATGTTAAAAGCAGTGGCCCTAAATTTTGTGTCATGGACGTGTCTTAGGACGGTTGTAACCGAAATGTCGTAATTACGACACAGTGAATAGATAATATTTTGTCTAATTTCAAAGGAACAATTTTTCTGATAAATGCACATTTTTATGTTAATTTATGTAATTATAAATTACAGATTAACTCGCCTCTGCTAGTATTAGTTGAAAAGATAAATAGGGACCCACTATATATATATATATATTTTTTTTTTTTTTTTTAGAGCAACAGGCTACATGAGGGTGATCCACATTGGGCAACTCCCCTTAATAGCATAGGAAGGGATTTGAAAGGGGGGATGCGGAAGGGTAGAGGAAGGTAGCCAAGGGTTACTAGGGCCCCCGGGCAATGGATTAAGGATCCTACCCGGCATTCGCCTAAAGAAATGCGGGGAAAACCCTAGAAAAACCTGCATCAGGTAGGTCGGGCATTGGGTACTTGTCCCACGCCCTTCCGATAGCGGGAGAGGAGTTTTCTGTGGGGACGCAGCATTCCCTTCTCCGTGCCTCGACCAGTTTAGGAGGCAGCTGGCCCACTATTCCAATGAGAATAGCGAACAACTCTTACCGTATGCCCAAGGTCTGTGACCCCGGAACATACACCTCTCGGAACAGGCCGAGGTGCCTCGGCTTGTGGGAACCTTAGTTCAAAAACGGAGAGGAAAAGGTAAGAGCTGTCCCATTGGAATAGTCGGCCAGCTGCCTCCTAAACTGGTCGAGACACGAAGAAGGGAATGCTGCGTCCCCACAGCGAACTCCTCTCCACCTATCGGAAGGGCGTGAGACAAGTACCCAATGCCCGACCTACCTGATGCAGGTTTTTTCTAGGGTTTTCCCTGCATTTCTTTAGGCGAATGCCGGGTAGGATCCTTAAACGAAAGCCCGGGGACCCTAGTAACCCTTGGCTACCTTCGTCTACCCTTCCGCATCCCCCCTTTCAAATCCCTTCCTATGCTATTAAAGCGGAGTTGCCCAATGTGGATCACCGTCATGTAGCCTGTTGCATTAAAAAAAATTTTTTTTTAAAAATTTTCAAGTTTAATAATTTCTCGAATGTATGTACAATTGTTATACGTGGTTCGTGACTAATCGAGTAACGTCTGGTTACTTTATCATTTTTTTAATGTTTTTTAAAAAATTTTCGTGTTATGTGACGTCACGTTTAATAGAACAAGGTTAATAGTTACAGATTTATTAAATTTATATACGATTTGTAATATGTAAATGACTTCTTTGCGGTCGAAGTCGTGCGATTACTTTTTATATAATGCACCGTACATTTTAGAGCAAATCTATCACAATATAAATATATGTAGAAGTTCAGAGAATGTGAGAATTTATGAGAGTACGAACACAGCTCAGTTGACGTTGGGTGACATCGTCTCACTCAGCTCTACGTACAAAAATTAATTCATTTGCAAAGTATTGTAGTAGACATTCAAGTTTGTATTTTCCCTCCGAAACTTCTCGCCCCCCAATATAATTTCCATCCACGTTTTTTTCTTCTTCAAATTTCCCTCAAGCCCATCGCCGCTAGTTGTCCCAACGAATTTTAAGAGTCACGTTCCATCTGGAGCCTATCAAAATTTGCGTTTTCTATTCTATTGGCTTTAGATGATACTTCAAAAGCTATTTTATATAATGAAATGTAAATAAATATGACGCGTTACTTTGGCAGTATGAATCAGAATAGAATCGCAATTTATGTCCAGGAATATTCTGAACAATGTTAATGTATTTCAGTTTTTTTTTGGAATGGCTGATATTTAATTTGATTAGAACTTTTCAGGTAAATCAAGCGCTATTCTTTTCTTAAAATGCAACGGATTCAGATATTGAAAAAGTTATTTACAGTGACGGTGAAGTGAAGCACAGTTATGATGCACGATTGGAAAATGTGAGACGGCGACGTTTCGAATGAAACAGTTATCAATTCAAGAAGCGTCAGCTTCAGAGTTAATTTCCTGAAGGCTTTCTGAGCCGCTGACGACGCCATAGCTCGTATTCTTCGTGTCCACGGATTTGTCTGGCAAGATTCTGGTGACTGTTTTCACGTGTTGCATTTACTTTATACTATTTAGTAATGATACAATCTATACAGAGTCACAAGCATACAGCAACTAACCTCTGAAAATTGGTTACAAATATTCCATAATGAGTTTGTATAATTTTTCAAAAAAATAATCCTTATACACTTAATGATAACTGTTGATGATGAAATGTATACATGAAACGAATAATACAGAATTTCACTTTTTTTCAGCACGTTAAAGTATTATTTTTTACATTACACAGTTCATAATTTAATTAGTTTTATTTTTAATAATATGGATAATTGGCAGGATAGGTTCATAATTATTATTTCAGTAACAAATATGATTTATTTTTAAGTTGGTCCCATTATCCTGAATTTTGAAAAAACGACGATACAATTTTCATGTCGATCCCAAACAATATTTGAAACTAGTGGTTACAATTGAATATATAAATTAAATTGTTATTTCTGTCTTTAGATTAATTCGTAGGAGAAGTTTTTTTTTAAGTAATATGATGTTTGGGAGTCATCAACTTCGTGTTAATACCATAAGAAGTGATTGAAAGTGGGGATGCGTGAGGGAAAACAAGGTTTACAGAGGGTTTACGGGATTTTCGATGTTTTATATGAATGATCTGATCCGGAAATTTGCTTAAATGTGATGCAAGGTGAGTCGGGCTCTCGTTGCGTATTTCGTATGTCTGGAAATCGCTTTTTTAAGAGACAATTCTGTTTTAAATATTTGTTAATATATTTTTATTCATTACTCGGTATCATTTGGTATATTTAATGATGCTTATTTATTACCCGCAATCATCACGACACCATGACGTTGGAATTGACCTTTATTAAAGAAAAGGGAGATTTTGAATGGTAACGCAGTCTCTTCTGTTGTCTCGACCTTTTAACATCCGAACTAATCGACAGACGAGGAGATAGCAAGGGGTGTGGTGGGGGTGGAATCGTCTGTCTTGCAAGGAAACACTAAGAAAGGCCGCGAGACGAGCGGGAAATTAATTAGAAATTCTCGCGATAAATGAAT
Source organism: Zhengitettix transpicula (assembly GCA_037074705.1). Taxonomy (NCBI): domain Eukaryota; kingdom Metazoa; phylum Arthropoda; class Insecta; order Orthoptera; family Tetrigidae; genus Zhengitettix; species Zhengitettix transpicula. Next base: position 49,295,281 of record CM073596.1, read on the forward strand.
GTAATTGTTGGCCCAGCTCGAAAGCCGAAGTAGAAGTTGAAGCTGGAATTGGTTAAAATGATTCGCTCCAGATCGTGAACTGAATACTGACTCCACCTAGGCGGGTGCAGTGCGCGAAACCCAACAACGGAAAAATTAACCCCCTGCATCCAGTAACTTAAAAACCTTCAAAATTAAAATGGAAAATTATATGACATTCTTGAAACATATAATAGAAATATTAATGGTCTTAATTAATACCATTAATATTAATAGCATTAATACCCTGAAGAAGACGTGTTTGTCTATGATTAATTGGTAATATCTGTATTAAATTAGTATCTATATTACATGATTTTATTTTGGTTTTAAATGTTAATTAGCAATGATTAATTAAACAATTTTATATCGTTAATTGCGTCAGAATTACGGTAAAATTTTCTATGGAGTATTTGATAAATTCTTATTAGGCGATAGCTTTTATTTATTATTATTATTTTCGAATTTCAATATTCTTATAAGTGAAGCTGTAGACAATTACAGAGAATAGGCTAGAGATATAAAATATAGTGTTAGGAAAAAGTACAAAAATAATCATATTAAATGCACCACCACATTACCTTATTTTATTGAAAAATTAATCGATAGAATTATTTTTTTTAAACAAAAATTGAATAAAATACTTTTGATTGGACTTAGGTGTAAAGTAACTTAAATTGTATCTCATGGTCGTATTTCGGTGAAAACAAGTAAAGAAATGATGAAGGGAGAATAATACCTTTTATGTGGATTAAAGGAAAAGTCTGTTTTCAGTATAAAGCAATTACACTGGACGTTGACCTACTCGGTTCAGTCTAGCTCTAGTGAGACAACACATTAATAACATTCCTAATGTATACAGTTTCATTAAATATATATTTAATTTTAATATTTCAATTTTCGTGGAATGTAGAGGGAGCGCTGTTATTGAATAGAATCGGCGTAACCACACAAACAGAGTTTGGGCAATTTAATTATTACATTGCGACCGACCGCACAGCGGGACAAATCAAACAGAGCGGCGGCTGCATTCAGTTCTGAAACAATTTCTAGCTAACCTTGTTTTAGTAAACATATCAAATTTCGGGGAACAAATGTGAAATATAATTTGAAACGCCAAAAATTATGTTCCGGCGAGAAAATCGCATTTGATCCCCTTTTTCCTCTCTTTTACTGCTTTCAATTTTACTGATACCGGGAGAAAACTACGGTAACGTGGAGAATATCGTTAAGGAAATTCCAACGTGGTTAAATTTAGAAGCCCAATTATTTTATTTTTAAATGTTGTCGCAATGGCGAGAGTAAATCACATATAATGCCAGGAAAACCAAATTAATATTTTAAAGACTCGTGAACACGCACACCTTCAGGACAATAAATTGATTTCCATTTTTAATTATGAAGCAAACAATTTAAAAAAATAGTCCGTGTCGGTAATCGATCCTGGGTTACTGCATGTAAGCACAACGCTCGATCTACTTTACTTTGCAATTAAAAAGTTTCATTTTCCTTCATTAATGTGCTTTAAGATAAAGCTTAAAACATTAATATATATTGCACCTTATATTTTAAAAAAAACATGTCCGGTTTTCATAAATTAAAATTAAAACTGTATAAACACAAAATTTTGTCTCTAAATTAATGGTAAGTACTGTTTTATAAATACTTTTCTACATAATTGTGTTACAAATGTTTGTATTTGTAAAAAATTGTTTTCTTAGATTTTTTAGATTACGAATTTATATTTTAATTACACTTAAAACCTGAAGAGGACTTAAAATTTATAGACAAAACGTTATGGTTATAATGCTTTAAATCGAACCTAAAATAATTCTGACTAAATAATAAGAATCATAGACAAATTCAGACAAAATAAGTGGTGATAAATAAATACGACACAGAAAAACGTAAAAAAAAGCCTTAATTGGCTTTTGAGTTTTGTCAACTGACTCTATGCTCATACGTTTTTACTGCACTTGAAGAAAGGAACAAGGCTTCCAGAAACGGTGTGTGGTATTTATATTATCATTTCTTTTGTCTGTATTTGACTTTCTTTATTATTATTAATTTTCAATCAGACGTAAATTTTTTCATTTAAAAATTTTGACTTATAAGCCTCTGTTTCTTTATTGGTTTGGAGAATCCAGTAAATATAATTAATAAAAAATATTTTACTTACTTACGGATGGCCATGAATGTCAGATTATCTAGGCTTAATTTTAGTTTCAACCGCAACTAATTTATAATTTTTTCATTATTTTTCCATATAGAAGTGCTTTGTCCACTAATCTAACACATACGTTTAAAAGGTTCAGTATTTCTGTTATAAGTCTAAACTTTCTCTGCGTTTATTAAAGGACCAAGGATCATAGGATTTTTACACCGCAATTAATGTTCTTTATATTATTAAGTGTTTAAATTGTAGTTTATGTTGCATCGGCCAAACAAAAAAGGCACTATTTACAACGATAAAATGTCATACCGCCAATTTCAAACTTATATCCAGCAAACAATTCTACACTGCCTTAATTTTATTCAAAATTTTGATTTTTAAATCATCGCAGTGTTGGACAAGGATCTTGCTTTACTTCTACTTCCGTATTTAAAAGCACTTATATATACAGACAAAGGGGCATCAAAACGTCCAGCTGTATACAAAAAATATTTGTATTTGTTTTTTTATCAAATTGAAGTTAGACTGAAATTTGAGGCCGTATAATTGATTATTAATATAAAACAGACGTTGAATCTTCAAGTTTAATTTCGCTTTGTACTTTTTACGCCTTACAATGAAGAAACGCAACACAGATGATCCGACTGTTCGGAACGGCTGCCTACCTCTGAGTTCAGTTCCGCTTTTTTTTTATATCTCTCTCATACATTTCACCAATATAACATGAATATATACGTCACAGACAATGTCCGACCTACCTGATGCAGGTTTTTCTAGGATTTTACCTGCATTACTTTTAGGTGAATGCCGGGTAGGATCCTTAAAGTATAGCCCGGGGGCCCTAGTTAACCCTTGGCTACCTTCCTCTACCCTTCCACATCCCCCCTTTCAGATCCCTTCCTACGCTATTAAAGGGGAATTGTCACTATGTGGATTACCCTCATGTAGCCTGTTGCCCTAAAAGAAACTTACTCCGAATAGGACAAAAATTTACCATAAAACTAATTTCTAAGAATTTTTCACCCTTTTAACCTCTTAATACCGGACTCAGTTAAATAAAAACAATGTTGTAATTAACTATCTGAAAACCCGTGCTTGTCTCCAAGGTTTTCTACACTCCACGTCTATATTTTAAGACTCCCCTGAACACTATTAAAAAGAGGAATATCTGACGTTCTTAAAAGACTTATACGTTGTCAAGTACAAAAGTCAGAATTAAATTACAAATTCTTCAACAACATACACACGACTTTTCGAACTTACATTAGGACGTTTTAAACTATTAATTGATGACGAGACATATCAGATTATGTGTATGAGCATGTTACAGATAATTTAGAAACCTTTATTTATCCCCGTTATATCTCAAGAGCTATCGATAGTTTTCTCGTATTAATTTGAAAGATACTGACGAAAATTCAAAACACGTCAGAGTATGTTTTTAAATTGCCTGATATTGCGTTGTATATAATATATAAATATGTACTCAATCAGGCAAGGTATTTTATAATTGATTTATATGTTTAATTATGAAGTACAAATAAAAATACATTTGACTGAGCAGGGAATTGATCCCGAGTTACTGCTTTGTGCGCAGAAGGCTCGAACCACTTTACTTTTCAATTTTAAACAATTTCATCTAATTTCACCGCCGAGCTTTAGAATAAAATCTTTTAATATTATATGTATATATAGGCTTATATAATTTTAAAATAACTAAAATTTAGATATAGATTTATTGATGAAAGTAAACTTTGGGCAATGCAAAAAATTCTCCACGATTTGTCACTGGTAATTCGTGAGTCTTTAACCTGAATGTTTATTGCAGAAATTTTGAGTTAATATGGCGGAATTAGAAAAATATTTATTTTGCTGTATGGGACTTCCACTGGGGCTGTTAACTGGAGATCACCGCCATCTGCCTCTTATCATCCTTTCCTCATCCTGTATCACCCGGTGACGCGTTAATCCAACACGTAAACAGATCCTTTTCCTGGCTTTCTAGATTCAGGTGGTTAGCCTAACAATCATCATTGTGATTTTTGGTTTCTTTAATAACCATCACGTTTTTTTTCTGATTTTAATCGCGACATGTACCATGAAACTTGTTGCTCGCTGAAAGTGTTTGTTCCACATGCAAATGAACGTTGGCCGTAGGATTGTAATCCTCCTGCATCAAATATTGGCCGAACACTAATTTCTGTTGCAGCAGGCTCTAAATATTTCCGCATCCTGATTGGTTGTTTCATTATTCTGTCAAATCCCGTTACCGTAGTGATCTGTCACGGGAGAGTGAACAAACATATTTAAGCAACCAACCAGTCTATTCCGGATCTGTATGAATGAGAACAAATAATTAAAAACATGTTTACAATTCAAAAACCTCCAATTTTGGTAACTTTAATTGGTCTAGAGCAAAGTGGATGTTTTTTTCTGGGCGAAACAAAATTTATAGGAAATTTCTTCGGGTTCTCTCATATAAAATTTGGATCTAATAAATTCTAATGAATCCACCATTTATTTACCGAAAGTATCTGAAGAATACTTCAAATATTTGGTTAAACTATAATTTTTGAATCTTATTTAATTTAATTTAAAAGGTTTTTCCCTAAAGATTATTCTTTATAACACAACGTTTATTTATTTACGTTTTACGGGGATTAAATAAAGTTTTTTTATAAATTATTATTTTAATAAAAATAAACTAGTAAATGACTGACAGTCCCTGGTGAAATTAGGGAGCCGCCGCTGCTGTCGCAAGGTGTTAGACTGGATTTTTCCCTCCTCCCTCGTCTTCGTGACCGACGTGCCAAGTTTGTCTGAAGCAGAAGGAGAAGAAGACAAATAGTCGACCTCGAAGTTAGTTATACGACCCTCCTTCTCTTCAGGGATCGTTTGACGACGTTGCAAGATGACATTTAAGCTTTCCGAATGGTGGTAACAAACGTTATCTTCCGGGTTAGGATTTGTTTTTTCATTGATTAAAAACATTTAAAAAATATTTCATAGAAAAGGTTGGGTGTTATTAATTTTGTCTGGTTTATTTTCAGGTCTTTAGATAGGAAAGGGATATTGAATTAGTTTACTAAAATTATTTTACACTTGGCTTATCCGTTGAAAATTAAACACTTCTTCTAAATTTTCCAAAGTTATTATTAAAAATTAACGCGCTTTCGGCTGAGCGCTCAGATTTTTTTTATAAAAATTAAAAAATATATATTTAGATGAAAACGTAGATTTGAAATACACAATATATAATTAAAATTATTAAACCTGGCAAATATGATTATTTCTCCTTTAATTTTCGAATTATAAATCAGGGGTGAAGAATAATAATTAATTAAACAGGAAATAATATAATTAGTCCTAAATCTTCATAAAACAAAATAGACTGTACGTGTGTTTGTATGTTTCACACAAAATCTACACCCGTGGATCAAATTTGAGCAAATTTAGTGCACGTGTTCCTTTCCAACCGGAAACAAACCTTGTGGGGGTAATAAAAATCTACCACCCCCATGGGGCAGGCGTGGACGCCGGTGGAAATTTTCAAACATGCTCAAACGGCCGATATTTGCGTTGGATAAATATTTTTCGCGGTCAATGAGATTGATAATATTTCTCCAGATGTTGATTGTGTATAATTTTAAACCCTTTCGGCATAGGAAGGGAGTATCCTTTAGGCATGGGGTGAAAGGCCGATACAACCCAGATTGGAGTCGAATCCGTTGTTAAGGGTGTTGCTGAGTTTAATTATGACCAGACCCATGCTGGCAAATAAGTAAAAATCTAAAGAGTGACATTAAATGGAATATTAAAGTGGATACAAATGAATATCACTGAGTAAGACGATAAGATAAAACTGCTTTTCAGATAACTACACTTATCTCGATGAGGAACATCTCTCGTAGAAATTAAGTTCTTATTTTTACTTTCCATTTAAATTAATAAATTTATTTGAATGCGACTGATTGATAATTTCGTCGTAGGTCGATGAGAAACGATAAAACTACGGTTTCTGTAGGAATTTCAAATCTTATTCATTGTTTTAGTCACAGTATCGATTAATTTATTGGAATGTCCAAGATCGATAATTTCGTCGTGAGAAACGATAAAACTACGGCTTCCGTAGGAATTACAAATCTTATTAATTGTTTTAGTCACAGTATCGATTCAGTTATTGGAATATCCAAGATCGACACTGTCGTCTTAGCTCGATGAGAAACATTGTGCCAAATTATGGTTTCCGTAGCAATAACTTTCTTATTTATTGAGCCAAATCTTTTCATGCGTACATTTTATGTTTAAACTATTTTATAAGATAATTACTGTCTGTAAACTATGATAATCACCTGCAGCACTCTCATAGACGCATTAAAATACATTTTAGTGAGATGGAAGAAGGAACGAACGTTTAGCGTTCTCGTAAATTTTTCAGCGTCACCTATAATTTTTTTCCGTGGCGATTCATCGATCGAGAGTTGCGAGGAAGTTAACAGGCCAGTGACGGCAAGAGATTGCGTTCTCTGCACTCGCAAACTTCGAGGGAAAAAATAACATTTACAAGCAAGAACCATACAGGAAACGTTAAATGCTTTTTATCAAGTTAATGAAACTGTAGAATGCTTTACGAGTACATTTAACAAGCGATGGAATCAAAAAGGGTTCTGTTATATCTAAATTAAATTAACCATTGGTTAATAAATAAACACAACTGACAAATAATAAATAAGGATTAAAATTTCACACTTTATTCTGTCTCTTAAATAACAATACATTAAGATAAAGCCATTTAAAACGATAAAACGTATCAAACGTTTAAGGTGATAACAGAACATAATTTGCAATAAAAATTTTATTTTCGTACCTTTTTGAAATAAAAGATTTATTTGGATAATTTTTTCTCAGTAGCTTAAATAAATTATAAATTAGTTATTTAACTCTCCTTAAATCAAGATTTTTCCCCATTTGACGGGACGAGCTTCCAACTTCATTAATTGAAGTATTAAATAAATAACTACAGTACTCTGAGAAAAATATTTATCTCAAATAAATAATATATGAATTATTAAATGCAGTAGTATAGAAAAATATTCAAAATTTAAGTATATAACATGGCTAAATTTATTGAAGAATTAGGAACTGTATATAAATTACTTAAAATACTCCAAATCCGTTGTGCAGTTGTATTATTTTCAGTTGCAATGTTATTATTTATTTATATATTATTTAATCTAGTTCTGAGAGAAAAATATTTATAGAAAGTAAGTAATTTATAAATTATAGAAAAACATTAGTATAAGAGAAATATTTATTTTAAATAAATAAATTAATAAATGTTTATTTAAAAAGAAAGATTCTAAATTTTATGTACTTGTTTTGAAAACTCTATTATTAATTAAACTTAACTCTTAGAATTTTTTACTAATTATTTGTAATTTATTAGCGCCAGTTGTAAAATAAATGAAGGAACTTTGGTATTATGATATTTCATGAACGATTTTATTCGTTTATTATGTATTAAGATATAGAGATAAAATACAAATTTAAGTTTATGATTTTTATAAAAAAAAGGTATAGTGAAACAAATTTCACTCTTTGTATGAATTCTTAAAGCGAGAACGTATTCACAAATTTGTATTAGAAAAATATTAAATTTATTTACGATCTTATCATGACGTGTTCTGAAAACGTTTATCAGAAACGTTCATTTTAGATGTTAGATATTAGAACTTTTTTTTCTCTATCTTATCTACTCCAAGACAATGGAATAACTGAATAGTCTATATATTAATATATTTACTTGAACAAAGATATTGTCTATAGTCAACGATAATAAGAAAATGAGATGAAATACCAAACTTAGTATACTAATTGTTTATTTTATCTAATTTTCTTATAACCTTTCACCAACAGCTAACATACAATTAAATCTATAATTTAATGTTTTTAGTGAAAGTTATAATGATGGTTCACATTGAGACCGAAACATTTTGTTAAATAATAATTTTTTAATATCTGTTTTTGTATGATTAATAATTATGTCAATACAGACGGATATCATTATTTTCCGCTCGGTATTTTTGATTTTTTATTAAAAAATGAGCGTTGATGGTTCAGAATTTCCCAGCGTAGACGTCGTAATCTTTATGTATAATACATAAACTCTACGTCTTTCATACTATATTATATTCGAAATTTTCTACGACTAGTGGACGACCGCAATGTTATCAGGCACTCCTTCTTCATGTTTTACGAACTTCCCATGTTGACGTCCATACCCTTCTTTTTTAGGTCAACGATGTTAGTGTGGTGGTCGAAGGAATAAATATTCCAGCAGATAAGGTTGGTTGACAAGAACATTTGATTTACTCTTATACAGTTTCCTTCTAGAGTTTGTGGAGGCTCTGTCCCGTCCTCCCCTCTCTCTTTTTTTCAGCGTCGTCGTTTCGGGAAAGTTCAAATTTTTTATGGACTTTCCCATTTTCTTTCAGCGCAATAGGGTCTCCACGCCTTTTGAAAGGATGTTGTGGTGGTCGCTCCAGCCGAGTCGCTTTTATGTGAATGCGTTTTGTATTCGAGGAGGCGAGGGAACGTCCCACATGGCAAATATTTGATGTCGGTAGTTTGGACCTTTCTGCCCAAAAGAAAAAAAAGTGTGTGTTTTCCTCACCGCCACCAGTTTCTAAGATTAACATTACTCGGCTTGTGATATATACTCATAAACTTGCTGTATTTTTTTAATAGCTATACGCGAATGCTGATGTGTAGATTTTTGATTGACACGAAAACGAAATTTTACACGCTGGCATTTATGTCGCGTGTTCAGAGATATTTAAATATAACAACTTTCATCAATCTTTAAAGATGCTTCATCATACTCAACTTGTTTTATTTACTGAAAATACAACCTCTTTTTTATGTTTCTGTGAATGATAGAAAAGTTATAAGAATATGTAAATATTACATTAAAACTTCATTTTAATATATTATATAGATCTGACTTCATATTTATATTAAGTAATAAAAATTGCAAGACTTTTAGAAAAAAATTATTATTTCTATTGAAAACATAATAAATATTAAAAAACGACGTTTCGTCCTTGAGTGGGACCTCTTCAGGAGTGTAGATATTTATTTTCGACTGCAACGTGTGGGGAAACAGCAGGTTAGAAATTTTGCGAACTTACATTTTTATAATAAATTATAATTGAATGGCGCATCTATACACCTGAAGAGCCCGAATCACGGACGAAACGTCGTGTTTAATATGTATTATTTTCAATTGAATATTAAATTTTTTTCTGACTAAAGACTAATATTTATATATTTCTATTTACAATTTATAATAATTTTTTATTCTCTTTTGTGTGCTTATATTTCTTCACTTAACTACTAATGGAATCAATAAATAAATTTAAATGTATCTAACCGTATAGAATGAAATAAAATTAATGGCCAAACTAATAGTATCAGTTTTTTATCCATGAATGTTGAAGCAATAATTGCTCATAATCGGATGTGAATGTTAAACTAATTTAATTAATACCAGAACGGTTTCTAATCTGAGGACGAAACGTCGTGATTAATCGATAAAGATTTTTAAATTTCTTTATTAAAGATTTAATTATGACTTATTTCCCCATTATAACTCATATTGAATCAATATAAATCTACAGAGAAATGTTTTTTTGTACCTTGAGGGCGTTAATGTTAAATTTTAAGATTAATATATTATACGATTAATTTGTAATTTTATTTTATCAATTGATAAAAATATTTTAAAATATATTACAATTTACACTACAATATCTTTTAGGGGACTTATTTCGTGGGGAGTTATTTACGTGTTTCAATCGCCAGTTTTCCAAATTGGGTCAAATTTCGTATTAAAACTGTTAATACTACTAGGAAGAAAATTGTACTTATTTTTGCGAAATAAATAAATAATGTGTATAAAAATTTTTTATAATCTTTTAAAAGTATTGTAAATAAAAGTTACTAGTTCTTGACATTACGTACATTTAAAGTCTGTGTATAAAAAATTTATTTCCCACTTTTAATGACTAATTTACATAAATATTTAAAAAAAAGTGTAAATAACCCAATAACTAAAATATTGCGCCGTATTGGCAGTGCAAATCTTTCAATGTTATATTCCAATACATCTAGTCTTTCAATTAATTCCCGTTATCTCCCTTTTTCGTTTCAAAAGCAAGTAAGTAGCTTGACTAGTTTCTTGACTATAATAGTTCAAACGGGGTAGTAGGAAATCGCAAGGCGCTTTTTCTGTATTGAGTGAGCAGTGTATAAAAGGCCTTACGTGTGTCTCGGTGAGGGATTGAAATATCATTGGAATTCCCAGACTATACGCCATCATACGTGAGTGGATTGGTGGAGGTTATTGTTGGAGGGGCCTGTCGAAGCAGCGTTCCTTGGACGAGCCGTGACAAAGACGCTGCTGTCAGGAGCGGCGCGGGTCGATAGTGGCGCCGCGACGCCTGCAGGCCCCGGGATTGATCCACGCGACGCCGAGCGATCGGAAAATCTCGCTACGGAGCTCTTCAATTAGCCGTAATTTTCTAACACAGGAACGGTGAAACGTTGGGATTTGTTTAGAAGAATGAAATGTACCTCCAGAACCTCAGAAGAATAACAAATATATATATAACCCCGTCGTTACTGTCGGTTTGTTTGAAATGAATAAACTCTAAAGTATAACTCCAGGTACAACATAGTCTACACATAGTTTACAAATTTTGATGGTAAGAGTTTTAGACAAAAGTTAAATCACATTTATAATACTCTACTGCGGATTGACTTCGGATTAATAACACTTGGATACGGTCATCATGTCTCTGAGGAGACAAGAAACTTCCAAAAATTGGCAACATTTGCTGTCCGAAATGGCGCCACCGGCCCTCAATAACAAGTACGCTCTCTTGGTATTTGGTAATAACTCGTTTGATTTTTGAGAGCATAAGAAGGATGTCTATAAAACAGTTACGAAAAGGAGTGAATTACAAGAGATATTTCTCTTTAATTTTTACGTAAGATGGATAAATAATATAATAATATGTCTGAAATTGATATGGATTGGAGAAATAAAATAAATATTGAGGGCCGGTGTCGTCTTGTCGGAAAGGAAACATTTCAATTTTTTAAATGTGTTTGTCACCTTCAGAAGTTATAACGTGATTAAAGACTGCATATATATATAATATAATTTACTCTCCACTGCTCTAAACAGTGCAGTAATCACAAAGTGAACAATAATAAACTTCTGAGCGCACACACTAATTGTTTAAACTCTAATGATCAAATTAGACGATCTGGACGAAGAGTATGGAACGTAAATACCCCCTATATAGGACAAGAGGGTAATTATAATTTTTCAAAATATTGTGGCATCATTTTCGACAGCTCTCGTGGACCTAGAAATTTTTTTTTTATATAGGTTCGTGTTGAAATGTGGCCACTAGTAAATCCGGTCATAAGTACGGTACACTGCAGTACCCGAGTACGTGTTCTGTGAGTGTTTACTCTGAGAATTAGTTTATCATACGTTCCCAGAGAGGTCCGACTTCCCTGGAAATTGTGTCCTCCAGAGACACGGTGTGCTTAGAATTTAATGTGGCGGGACCGGAGGAAGCGCCATTGCACAAGATCTCGTTTCGTAAATTAAATGAACACTTGGCAAAATGGTCTAACTTCGTTCAGCGGCTACTCGAGACATCGTAATTAGCCCCGATATCTGAGGCGCTCTTTACGCTTGAAATTAATCGTCCTGTGAGGGAGGAAATGACATTAATTCTCGTAACGCAACACAAAGTTAATGGACCACTCAGACGGAATCCAGACATCTTCAGTATATATATATAAGCAACTTGCATCTTTCCAAAGCTATAACATGTCATAACATTAGAAGATTTTATTGTAAAGCTCGGTTTATTAAGCTTGCTAATAACTTTTAATCATAATTTCGTTTGCAGGAGACATCAGCAAGATCAATTCAATTTACGTCTCAGTACGAAGAGATTAAAGCTGTTGTTAGAGCTTATGCGTACAAATCTATTTATAAATAAATAACTATAATGGCAAATTACATTAAAATCAATACAAATAGAAAAAATACGTTTTGTCTCTAATTTCGAGCCTATCTAAGTTTAATAAAAATGAGATTAATCTTACGTCTTAAAGAAATGAAAAACACCTGCCTCTCAGTCAGAAATTTATAATAAAATTTAAAATATCATAATATAACAACCACAAACTGTGAAAAATATAGCCTGCGAGAGGATTCTCTCGCAGGTAACCTGCGAGGGATTTTCTCTCGCAGGCAGAACCTTTTAGGAGAGATACGAAGGGGCTACCTTTGGGTATGCCTTTTCCTCTCCGTTTTTGAACTAAGGTTCCCACAAGACGAGGCACCTCGGCCTGTTTTGAGAGGTGTATGTTCCGGGGTCACAGACCTTGGGCATACGGTAAGAGTTGTTCGCTATTCCCATTGGAATAGTCGGCCAGCTGCCTCGCCTCCTAAACTGGTCGAGGCACGGAGAAGGGAATGCTGCGTCCCCACAGCAAACTGCTCTCCCGCTATCGGAAGGGCGTGGGACAAGTACCCAATGCCCGACCTACCCGATGCAGGTTTTTCTAAGGTTTTCCCTGCATTTCTTTAGGCGAATGCCGGGTAGGATCCTTAAATATAGCCCGGGGGCCCTAGTTAACCCTTGGCTACCTTCCTCTACCCTTCCGCATCCCCCTTTTGAATTCCTTCCTATGCTTTTAAAGGGGATTTGCCCAATGTGGATTACCTTCATGTAGCCTGTTGCCCTAAAAAATAAAAAAATAAAAAAAACACAAACTGTTTTGGAATTTAAATAACAATTGATATGAAAATTATATAATGCAACAAATGGATTATAATATGGAAATTATATTTAAATTATTGGTATGGTTTTCACATTAATGCCCTAATCGTTGGATATAATATTACATTTACATTTCATTTCTCTCATTAAACTGGAATAGTATATGCATTATTCCTCTAAAATATTTTCATTATTTCAGTAAAAATTCAATTTTTTTTAAAAAAATTATGTTTTGAGGAAAATGATCAATTTTGGACGTTAAATTGTTATTCATTAGAATTTTTAAAGAGCATTTAGTTTGACTCATATTATGTCTTTAAACAATTAATTTTGAAATTAACATTATGTGTATATAATATATATAAAATATTAATTTTGTTATTGAATATAAGCTTTCCCAGTGTAAATTATTAATAAATTTTTCGCGAATAATTTATTATTAATTTTGACTTTAATACTTTTAACTAAGTTTATCATTGGATGTTTTATAATTAACCGGAATGACGTAATTTTTAAATAAGTCAAAAGTTTATATTGCATGTTTTCAAATAACGTAGTATGATAAAATACTTATACTTCGGATTATTAATTAATGAATTGTTATCATCACACTTGATTTTTAAAACTTTTAATAATTTGAATGCGCAGTCTGACACATTCCTGTAGGTTACTTCTTTGCACGTTTGTGGCATTTTAATTATTATCGATAGAGTCACTGTTCATCTCAGCCACCACGATAACTATAGGGAAATCAGTAAGTTTCTCCAAAAATTTTCGTATTCCTTTTTTTATTTTTTCCAGGCTTTATATTTATGAAATGAAGCCTTTCATAATACGCTGACGCTAGCGGATTATTCCGCGGATGATAATTAATTAAAATTCCTGCGGATTAATAGAAATATTGTCTAAAAATTTATACATGTAATCAAAGAAGAGTAATACTGTGTTTATAGTGTTTTTTCATGAGTATTAAAGGGGAGCTCGAAAGAGAATTTCCAATGTGTTGTGATTAGAACGACTACGGGTCTTGTTGTTGACTCGTGAGCGATCTGTTCCCGCTCAAGTGCGTGCTGAGTGAATGTCTTATAGCAAAGCAGGACGAGGCGACATCTGCATGCAAATCGGCTAAGCAATATCATCTGCATTGCAAGCAGGGGAGGGCGCTCTTGCTATCAACAGGTAGAAGCGAGCGAGGGAGTGAGCTTCATTACACGACCCACTGCCCACTCACAACTACTTTGGATCCAACGGACTTTAACATCCGAGAAATCATGATACATCGGATCCAGCGACAGTATTTCAGAAAGCGTGACCAATATTGGCTCGACGTGGTTTTACTAAGTGGTTCCATTCAGTGATTTTTCCAACTTTTTTCCCCTACAAGATATTAATTATATTAAATTATGTTTATTATTATAATTTCATAAATATCCAGCATTGAAAAAAATGGGAAACTTCTATGTATTTTTCAAGAAAAAATATTGTGAAACTTTCCAAATTTTGGATTTGCTGAGATAAACTGATAATAATAATGATAAACCAAATGAATAAACCAGATGTTGTACAGAAATATATTTAAAAAAAATAGATTATGTTAACAAAATAAAAATTGGCACTCAGAATCATTCATTTCCTTTATAGAACCTTTTTAGGTTTTATAAAGTGTGAATATTAACAAATAATATAATATAATTTAATCTTTCACCCCTGGTGGGTTATAGAACTACCCGGCACATTTTTATATTTTTAAATAATAAATTTATCCCACCGAGAAATATTTTTCATCGGTCCAGAACATTTAAATGTCTCCCCAGAATAAGATATGCTACTGATTCGTAGATTTAAACCTTCATTACTATTTCATAATTTCGAAAAAAAAACTTTAGGATTAACGTTTACCGTTGCCAATGTTTCATCATAAAAATGGGAAATAATTAAAAGTCGATGACCATCTGTGACAGTAGATACGTGTGATAATAACACGATGAAATAGTCAAATTCAGTGATGATGTCAATACCACACAACGTTTCTGGGATCCTTGGTCCCTTCGTCAGGTGATTGGAAAGAAATGCTAATCTTATAAATAAAAATGAGTGTTTGTGTATGTATGTTTGTTTGTTTGTTTGTATATTTGTATGTTCCTTATACAAATCTACACCGGTAGAGCAAATTTCACCAAATTTCGTACACGTGTTCTTTACGACCAGGAAACAAAAACTGTCGGGGTGAGACGCGTCTACCACCCCCAGAAGCGGGGGTGGACGGGGTGGAAATATCTGAACATGCTAAAACAGCCGATATTTCAGTTGGATAAATATTTTTAGGAGTCAAATAAATTGATAGTGTTTCTACTTTTGTTATCTGAATATAATTTTCATCCTCTACACCCTGGGGAAAGGGCATCCTTAGGGTTAGGGGTGGAGAATACAAATCTACACCGGTGGAGAAAATTTCACCAAATTTCGTACACGTGTTCTTTGCGACCAGGAAAGAAACACTGTTGGGGTGATACGCGTCTACAACCCCCAGAAGCGGGGGTGGAAATATTTAAACGAGATTGGAGTCGAATTCGGGGTTATAGTTGTCACTGAGTTTAATTATGACATTCAACTTGCCGTTTTAAGTCCCCCAAGCGCGAGTGTTCGGTGGTGGAAATTTTCAAACATGTTAAACGATCGATATTTGCGTTAAATAATTACTTCATGGGGTTAATGACTTTGATAGTTTTTATATCGATGTTGTTTGTGTGTAATTTCAACCCCTGTGAGGGGAGCAAGCTTAGGAGTGGGGTGGAGTTACGTTAAATAAAAAGAACGCAAAAACAACCGAGATTAGAAGCTATTCAGAGACTATGAATGTCGCTAAGTCTAATTGTGACAACTTGGGTAACGCGACGGGTTTGGGAGGTGGTGGCCTGGGGTACAAATTTTCAGACAATGTAATCGGCCGGTTCTTGCGTGGAATAAATACTTTTTGATTATCGCACATTTCTGGGGGTGGTCAGCTTCTACACTGTAAAAACGACCGATATATTTGGTCAATGACTTTAACCCCCTTCTGCATGAGAGGTGAGCACATTTAGGGATAGGGTTCGAGGAGCGTTACAAAAAAAATAGCGCAAAAGCAAACGAAATTGGAGTTATATCGGGGGTTATGGATAAATGACATCTTGGGCAACGCCGGGCACCCAGCTAGTATAAAAATATAAAAATCACGTTATATGTAATTTTATTATCACTCCCTTCCACTCCCACCACTAAGGGTGAAACTTAATGTATTTTGAAAATTTCACCCCTTTCCCCCATACTGAATCGGGATATTGTCGGGAAAACTTGCATCGGGCAAGTGTTCGTCGGGCAAACGGCCGGATCACAAATGACGCACATTATTTAATTTAATTTATTAACTGGTACGACTCCTGTGAATTTCATACACGTTTTAAAGCTTGGCCTGTACGATATATTAATATTATGTAAACCTGGTGGTTTCGTGAAAAATTAGATTTTTTGAAGGACTTTGAAAGAAATTAATATTCATTGAACTATAAAAAAATATATTATGTGGAAATATGAGATTAGCATTCCAGAATTTATCATCACATCACTCAGTTTTTCCGCTACTGATTTCTATTTAATCACTACGAAAGGTAGTTTTCAGCCTGTGAATTTTGCTGGCTACCGTTTGTTTATACTATATTTGGACGATGGACGTTGGAGGTTTAACACAGTCAAAATCGTGGACTGACGAGGGGGAAAGGCTGTGGATGGGTGCGGTGACTCTGTCAGCACAAAGCAACGCACAATGGCCACCAGTTACGATAAGCCGGGACTTTGAGGCCTCATCACCCAGCACAAACTCCCCTCTTTGTTGCGAGATAAGTGGATTGAAGTCCATATTGGACAAGGCTTTCAAAAACAAATTAACAATAACTTCAGTTTAATTTATTGCAAATGGGAAGAACACGAAGGCGAAAAAAACCCTGTACCATTTGTAAATCATCTTTGCAGTAACACCACTTATAAATTATAATTGTTTAATCAGTAAATATCTAAAAAAAATATAAATTTTTGCATTATGTCTGTCTGTTTACGGATGCAACAATTTCAACCAAACTTGGTACGCATGTCACTTACGATCTAGGAATAAACACTGTGGCGGCATCAGTAAGATTGGTTGTGGTAACGAGGGGTGAAATTTTTAAAAAACGTGAAATATATCGGTGATTGGTGCCGAGTCCATCATTGTGGGGGTCAATCAGATGAATACTGAGATTCCGTACCGATAAAGTTAAAATTCTAGCCCCTTCAGCATAGAGGAACCGGAGTGTCTTCTATTTCTCATAATTTTAACTACAATTAATATAGTGCGCATGTGGGAATATGTGTATTAAGGCAATTTAAATATTTTATGACGAATTATTTATGGTTTTAGCACTTGTTAGTTTTCATAAATCTTTTTTTTAATATATATTTTTATTTTATTCTGATTGAAGTCAGTCTAAAGAATTTATAAAAATGATTTTCGTTTTCTTGAGAACATTTGACTGATTTTATGAGAGTCAGCCATGAAAGTAAAATATACCATCTAACACATGGGAAAAACGTTTTTTCTGAGTAAACTGCAGGATTTTCCGTGTTAATTGCCAATTAAAACTAATTTAGAGGTTATCAAAGCGACGATATATGTCGAAATTTGATTTACTGTATCTCCCTGTTTCTCTACGTGTGACCTGATGATTTCACCTCACAATTATACCTCTCAAATTATCCTCCAGCTAAACAGGCCGCAGCTATGACACTATTTCCAGCACGTCTACATTCAGTTAAATCAAAAAGTTCTTTGTATCAGAAATAACGAAGAGTGAAATATCGTTGACTCTGACCAAAGACGAAACGCGAGATAGAGTTGGCGTTGTGTCAATAATTTTGAACCTCAATATATTATTACTTTCATCGAATTTTAAAATTATCTGATTTACGTATTAAATATTTTTCATTTATCCATTGGAATGTCTAATTTATGCATTAAACACCCACCATTTATACTATTGCCCTCGTTCACTGTGTTAGACTCACTCTAACTGGTTTATGAAATGTTCTTATTAATTAATTCTTTAATTCATAACAGGTGAATAGCGAAATAAAAAAACGTGGTGGTGTTCAAATATTTCCCATAATATACTGTAAAAAAGTACTTACTCTAGTTGTTCAAAACTTCAAACTTTGTGTAATGATACCTGAGATAACTTAATAATTAAGGAATATGTTAACCTTTAATACTCTATAATGTCTCATTATGTACAATTTTCTCTCGCTTATCAATGTGATTTCCTCGAAAGTTTTTCACATTAATGTACAGATTTTTCACTTACGTATTTTCCCATTTTAAATTTATTTCTCATTATAAATTTTTTATTTTCTACTTTACTTCTTTTGTGTATTTATTATTTAGTATTGTTCTTATTTATATGTGTTCTCTTACCTTCTCGTTGCTGTATTTTCGTCTATGCTTCTTTATTGTTTTATATAATCTACTGCATTTAATTATTAATTGATATTAATTAAATATATGCCATTTTTGATAACCAGATACACTAAACATTGGGAAAGGGGGTTATTATTTGCCCTTTAAGTATAGATAAGATATGTTCACGTCATCATCAGCGATTCTATCTGATTCAACCTCTTCCTTTCTCCCTGCCCAGTAAAAACTTTGCGCGTGCGTTATCCAAGATGCAGGCGGTCTTGTTATCGTTGTGTAGCGCAGTTCTTTATTTGTTTACGCCCAAGGCTTGATATACAATAGCGTCGTTACCTCGGCCATTTACAACGCACAAGAGGGGGTAGTTGCATCTCTCTCAGCTACTTTCATCCGCCACGAGGAGAAAGTTTTTGAAGACAGATCGATGGACATTGCTCATTACTTTGCGGGGGACGTGACCTTTGTGTGTGTGTGTGTCTGCGGAGAGGATCTCGACTCGTCTGTATTGTGTGGAGCGAGGAAAGGAAACCGGAAGTCCTCTGAATGGAAATGAACGCGGCAGTGCGTTTCCCATTGCCGCGGATCCACAGTGTCTCAAATTAACAGTTTCTGCATTTTCACGCCACATATATAAATAAAAAGGAGGTTATCAGAACGTTCTTAAATTTTGCGAAGTCTTAATTTGATATATTATTAATTTTTTTAAAAATAAATTATTTTCACTAATTTATTTTCTATGTAACTGCCATAAAGAGTTCAATTTACTTCTTTAAGGAAAATACGTTTATTCAGTATTAATAAAAATATAATGTATCGAAAAATTATTATATTATTATTTTCTTTACGCTTTTATTCTTCAAAACTTATTTTCGCCTTCATTTTCAGCTTGCGTCACATTCACAATATTGTTCTTTATTCATGATTACATTATTCTTTAGGCATTGTATTAGTTTTTTCGTTTATTAAATTATCTCAGTTACGTATTAAATATTTCTTATTTATGTATTAAAATTATTTTAATTTATATTACATTATTTATATTCATCTATCAATTTACCCCATTTTTATTTTATACTTTATCAATTTCTTTTACTCATTCTAATTAATTTAATAAAATTAACATTTTTAAATTTCTTATTTTTATTCTAGTATTTAATTTTTACATTTCTGAAGAGCAAAAGAATATTTATTATTTCCTTAGAGTATCAAATTATCTACTATACGATTTAATATTTTCCCTATTTAAATTAAGTTCCCCACGTTTTATTTTTCTATATTTCAGCGCGTTAGACTCACTGTAATTATTTTTTTAATTCATGTGATTATGAAATGTTGTAATTCTTGTTTTTTACATTTTTGTTCTACATTTCATGTAGTAACATATTAAATTAAAACTGAAATTTATCTTTATGTACAAATTTTTCACTGTCATCCCTTAGATTATTTTAGTAGGTTAAACGTACATTGTATTTGAACTTAGGCTAATGGTTTTCTCTATATTTATAATTTTGAAATGGTCTATTTTCCATATTTCTTCAATTGTGTATTTATTTTTTTAGCACTTTCCGTATTGCTGAATTTTATGTTGCCTTCCTTTCTCATTGATGTATTTTAATATTTTCATGTGTATACTTCTCTGTCGTGTTGTAGTATCTATGCATGAAATGACGCTATGACTTTTCCTGTTACCTTAGTGGAAGTCTAATCAAAATTTAAATCTTATGTGCAAAATATTTATTTCTTTATTTATATATTAATTTCACTGACTGTTTATCATAACTTACTTCATATGAAAGTAATGGAATTTCCTTTTGTGCTATTTTCTTAGTTGAGGATTAATTCAATTATATGAATAAACTATTTATTTAATCGCGAATATTTTATTTATATCAGTGTGATTTTACTTCACTTCCAAATCAGATTTCTTAGTTTTTTCCTATACCCGTCTAGTTTATTCGAATTTAGATTCTAAATATTTCTCTGTTATCTACGTTATTATTTTTAACGTATTTATTATTTGTTATGGGAAATTTTTGAATCCCACCTACCCCATTTTCTCTTTTTTCCAGTATCGTTTCAGGTTATTTTAATTTCCGATTTAAGGTTTGAGCGGAGGGGATTGAACGTTGAACTCGATTAAAAATGCATATAAATGAGTCTAAATCAGCCAGAGATATTTGTTGACTTTGACTTTGTTGACCGTTGACTTCAGGTTTAATCTATTTTTATCTGTTTCGTGTTGACAAATATATCTTATGAAATAATTGCGCCTCTGGTATCAAACTTGAGAGTTCGATAGACGTCTTATTAGCAATTTAATTCGAAGCGTTAACATTGTAGAACTTTTTTCTTTTTGTGGAAAAATTTTCCGCGCTGAAATAATAACAACTTAAGTTTGTTGCAGGGCAAAATTTTTTTAGTGAATGTTCCGTAAACATTGGCGTAGTTGCTTAATTGTTTATTCCGTGCGTTGGTTCAAACAAAGCTCCACACACAGCAATTAATATTTCGCGTAGCATGCGGAAACTCGTACTAATATGGCTGTTCCACGTCGCCTGGCTAATTACATCCAGGGTAAAATAGTTTGAAACGGGCTTGTCCACAAGACTTTCCCACTTGCACGCAAAGGCAACTCGCGCGAAACTAACTTCAACTACAGTCACACAGACCACAGAAGGGAAATCCTAGACGTGAAGGGATGATAAACCCTCGAAAATGTCCTTCGCCACGCAAAGGACAACTCTCAGTGAAGATATTCCATAACAAATACTAAAATTGTTCTCTTATGTTGACGGTTCCAAATTAAATAGCGGATATGACGTGGGAGATTTTGAGTAACAACAATGGTGGAATTATATCGGAGAAAATATTTTATTTTACGACTGTTTTTTTAATAATATGAGACAAAATAAATAAATGATCTTTACAAGACGTTTTCAAATATTTTATCCAACACAACAACGTTTTTTGTAGTTTAATCAGGTCGTTAAGTTTCTATGGTAACCGAAGTTTTTGTCGCAAGTAGTAAAAGAACAAACAATACAATATTTCAAATCACAATTCCAACAATTTATCTAATAATAAAATAAACAATATTCTTCCGTCTTAAAGTTTGTAAGGTGTATAAAATGCAAAATAAAATAATATTTAAAATGAAATCATGGTTTAAAAATTATTGTAATTTAATAATGAATGTTACCAATCATAAAGTAATTACGAACCTATTTTTGTTTCTTCAGGTTAATATTACATTGCTCGAAAGATTTAAAATTTATTTTTAATTTAGACAATAATTGCATTGATTTAATTTATAAATTCTAAAAACGTTTGCGGTAAAACGCCATAGAGAAAATTTTACTTTAAACACAATTAGAATGTCAAATTTTGTTAATTCTTTGGATATTCATTTATTTGATTACATTATTAATTTTTATTTCTTGAAAATAAGATTTTGATTTATGAATCATTATTCAAAATATTTTAATATATATATTATACTATAAATGTAATTTTTTGTGATTATTTTATTAATATACTAGCTGGGTGCCTGCTTTTGCCCGGGTTGTCATATATCCGTAACCCCCGATTCGACACGAATATCGGATGTCTTTGCGTTATTTTTATCTAATGCCCCTCCACCTCCAAGGGTGCTCCTTTTACATGCTGTAAGGGGTTTAAATTATACACATATAACAACTGTAGAAACACTATCAATCTATTTGAGTCAGGAAAATATTTTTCCGACTCAAATATCGGCAGTTTTAGAATGTTTGAAATTCCCCCCCCCCCCCACACACACACAGACACGGTACGGTTTCTCGTGTTTAGAAGAATATGTTTACCAATTTTTGTTGAAATCTGTCCAATCTGTTTTCGTTGTATGTAATGCACCTTGAAGTTCATTTCAAATTTTTAGACTTTTTTCCGCCAACAAAAACACGCGATTTGTCTTGTTAATATCTGCAGCATCGAAATGAATGCGGCGGACTACTTCGTTACTCCCCCCAAAAATTTTTTATAAACACAAGACTTCTCTCTTGCAAATTAAATTGAAATGGAATAGCTTGAGCTCAATTTTCTCCTCTTCTGCTCTTCGTCGTAATGTCACGCGGGAATGTCTCTTCTCCGTATCACAGTGAAAACTTTGCAACAACGCCGAGACATTTCCTGCAGTTACCACAGGGTTAATTAAGTTTCCATGAAGCGAGTTAGGAAAACGTAAAAGTTCAGTGTTAAAAAGGATGATATATTTTCATATATAAAAAGTATTTGTAAGAGAAATTTACGTACCACGAAAACCATAACCTATCAACGCGCTTTCCAGACTGGTAAAGCATATGAATAATTTTGAAAATTTTCTGGATTTTTTTTACCTTTTTTACCTTGGTCGTATCGTCCTGAGTTTCTCGCCCTTAATTTCAAGGTATATCAGTGCTCCAGGTAAAGTCCCACGACTGACCTGATGGATTTATCTTGAAAAACAAAAACAAATGAAGACCATATTCAGGGTTCCAACTCCAATCTCATACCCTTTGAAGTTCCACGGGACGACAACTCGTTACGAAACCCCATTGAAACACAGTGAAGCCTAAAACACAGGGGGTTCGACTTAGTTATAAAATTGACTGGTGATGGCGTCACTACTATATAAGAACCCGAGTCCTTTGCCGTATAAGGCCAGAGGCACTCTACAAAATGGAATTAGGGATGGCGGTATTTTAATTTTATGTGTAAGTGAATGGCAGCAGACGTTTATATTTAATTTTTATTTTCATTTGAATTTGGCAGACAAAAGGCACTTTTAAAGGTAAAGGTTCAATTTGTATTTTGATTAATTGGTTGACTCTGGTTGTATTTCTTCTTTCGCTTTCACAATTTAAAAACCAGTTCCTTTTGTTTCAATGAAGAATACATATAGTCTTTAAGTTTCGATTTACTACTGATCTCGGATGGGAATTTGGAAGTATCGATATTTAAATGATCAGGATGGAAAAATATCTATCAGACCGGGAATCGAACGCGGGACCTCTCGCTTGGTACGTGGAGGTTATACTAATTGAGCTGTGTCGCGAAAAAAATGTTCAGTTTTAGGCTAAGAATATTTAAAAAATATCATTTTTATTTTAAATATGTAATAATCTAAAAGTCAATGTTAGTTTTTTGATTAAATAAGGAGAATCCGATTTATCCGAGGGGCGTGCTAAATTACTTTTCCATTTTAAAATTGTAATTGTTTGTTTTACGAGTTGTGTGTACTTTTGTGGATGCAAACTGCCATCAAAGTTGTAGAGAAAGACCCCTTTCGTGGTTTCATGTCGTCGAGTCGCCTAGCCATCCTTTATCGAATTTCTTGAAGTTGTTTCACGGACATCTTGGCCAATTAAAGTTCTCTGTCCCTCTTTCTCGCTAGCTAAAAGAAAATTCATGACCCGAAACGTCTTCCTATTTACTAAACGTGGAGACAATTGCAGTTGCCGTTTTCTCGTCGCTGGTTTTCAACGTTTCCGTTCTTTTAAAGTACATTCTTCTCATTACATATTGAATTATGAGAAATTTATGTATATCAGATGACCAGTAAAAAGACATTGATATCTTAATTTGATTAATTAATTGTTTTAGTTTTATCACGCATGAAAAGTCCATGATATTTAAAATTAATTCAAAATTATTTTGTATAATATTAAATAATTGGGATAGTAATAATAGGAAATATAAGAAGAGTAGTCAGTCTAATTTATCTGATATTTGAAGAAATTTTGTTTACAATACTAATCAAAACGTTCTTTATTATTCTCCTGATGGAGTCTCATTCTTGGACGAATAAAATTAATGGTAATGAAAGCGAACGATCCGTCTGATTCCGCACATTAAATATGTTTGCAAAATTGTCGTGTGTGTGCGTTTAGTTAGGTCTCGCTTTACTTTGCTGAAGCCTGTTAACATCACCCTCGCGGCGTTTACTCCGGAAAATTAATCTTGACTTATTTATGAAACAAGCACTGAATACTCTAATTAAATTTCAATTAACCACGGACTCAAAGGAGCGAAATACTAAGTAGCGTGACAAGTGATGTTCACCGATTACCAGTGGGAATTTAATTTTTCTAAATTGACCGTTTTATTCCTTACAATTTTCTGTAAATAATTATTGACTAAGGCTAGACAGGAAACTGCATACACTTATTTAATTATTTTTCTAACATTTTTCGTAAATACTTGCGGAAATTTTAGTAAAACTGATTAATTTCCGACGGATATATAAAAGCTGAAAGCATTATAGGAAATTAAATAAAACATAAAATAATTTCTATATACATCATTTTAAAAATCAAAAGAAAATAAATTAAAGGCAAAGAAGAAATAAATTTAATTTTTCATCCAAATTGTGGCCAGTTCCCTACAATACTATACCAAGGGATAGTAAGAGGAAGGCAGGTAAGGGTGCACTGGAGCTCCCAAGATTATAGTTTAGGGATGAAAAAATATTTTTTTAAATTATATAACAAAAGTTAAATTAAAAGAGGGAACTATTTTATAATAAATAAATAAAATAGCCATACGTCATAAAAATTAATAAATAAACGGAAACAATAAAAATTTATTCTCAAAATGTATTTATAAATATATTAATTGAATATCTTGGTATTGTATACAACCTATTCTCAATACTCCACTCCATTGAAGATATTTTTCATTATTTAATTAATAATTATTGCCTGTATATATTTAAAAAAAATATTGTACACCTGATGAAGTCCCAACCGAGTACGAAACGTAGGAAAATTTATTTTTGTTTATTAATTAATTTTTTAACTTTAATTTTATTCTGAGTTATGGACAGTTTATTTATTTATTCAAATATTAAATTTTTATATAATTGTAATTATTGATAGTAAGGTAGGCAATTGTACTATATACAATTTCCACGGATAGAATTTTCCAACTTGAATTACTGAATTTATTATAATTTACTGACACTAAGGACATATTTTTCAGTTAGTTATCGGAGAATTTAGCGTTGTTTATGGTACATTGTGCAAGTTTTTAATATTTCCGGAGTTTTGACGCAATGTTTATTACGTCTACTTATTTTCTGTAATCCCCGACGTGACGGAATTGATTTTAACAATAGCCACACGCATGGCCATCGAACTCCAAATCTAAGTTCATAATCACAATTACGACCAAAAAAAAAAACAGGAGTCCACTCATACTCGTAGACTGAAATGTGTCCGGGAAAAATTAAGTTCTTAAGGAACTGCAGGAGTAAATTACGACCAGGTCGTGGATGCTGCAGTTTCTGTTGTCGCCGGTGTTGATGTTGTTATTCCGGCCGCTTAAGCACCACAATCCTAGGTAATGCCGCCCGCCGTCGTAGTCGTCTCATTTTCTCTGGACAAATTGTAGCCTCGACAAAGGGGGGAATGCTGGAATCGCAAACTAAACGAGGCCTTTTGTCGTCAGCTGTTGCCGCAATTGTCGCTGACAGGTACGAGGGAGATACCGAGGAGGAGAGCTCTGCTTTCACGGCACGTCTGCCGAATAAATACTCCACTTAGCAGACTCGTAAAATGATGCTGGGGAAAGGGGAGCATCTATGAATACATCTCAGTTTTTTTTAAAAAAAAAATCTCACTGTAACGACGCTGTTGGTGACGATCGTAATATTCATCTACTCCACTACAATTGGAATAAAACCTCGAAGCAGCCACGACTACGTGCTGCATTCCTTATTTAATAAATGTGTTATGAAATCAGAATTCCGCGGGACAGACAATTTTTACGTGACAGACGTGACGTCACACCCTCCCACGACTATCGTGAAGCGTCAATCAGAAGCCGCCAGGTAAACAGTGAATTTTTTTAACGTACATTACTTTTGTTCCTTCTCAGGTAGAGTTAATTTTTTTTATCTAATCATCAAAATAATAAAAAAAGTGTATGGTTTTTAATTTGGTTGACACTGCATCGTTATTGTCGGATATTTCACATAAATTTTAACAACTTTAACTACATATCAGATCTTTGATTTGTAACCAATGTTTACACGTCATTTTACGAACTTGTTTTGTATGGACGGGATCGTTAAGTTTCAACTGAACTTCAATATTATACGTTTCTTGAAAAGGTGTAAGTTTCTACGTAATTAAAACCATTTCAGCCATTTTTAGAATCTGTATAGTATATGTTATGCTTGAGAATTGTGTGTTGGATCACTCACGTAGTCGAAAGCTACCAAATATAATAATCGATTTTATTGAAACTAGACTATTAGTTTAATTCACACCATTATACATCAACCTTAGTTATAATAATAAAATATCTGGGCTCCTAAAGATACTGATCGAATATGTAATAATTCACTATTAACTTTGCATTATGTATTTTGGATTAGATTTTTTTATTAAAAACTACTGTACAAATGGATTTATCTCTTCTAAAATATAAGTAATATTGTATTATATCTATAGCGTGATTTAAATTGTTGTTGACTATACACCAAAATTTTTACGGCTGAGTAAATATTTATTTCCGATGTTTCGTTAAAAAATAAATGCTTGTTTGGATACATAATTTATTTATAGAGTCAACAAAAAATTGATATTTATAGCAATGTATCGGTACTAAAGTGATGAAAGGCGGAAAACTCTTGACGACTAAAAACAGTTTAAATATCGAACATTTACACCGCTGCAGGGGGTTTTATTTAATATTCCCGTAAACGAGAGAAAAATTTAATAATATTTTGAATGCACACAATTAAATGTGGGACAAGTCTCTGATTGATATATAGACGCGGTTTGAATCTGGCTAATGAAAGTCACGACTATGCTTTGATTGACTCCATTAGTCTTCTATTGATGAAATACTTGGCTTAAAAACGTCATTATATACAAAATTTAAGAAATAATACATTAAATTTATCTACGACTGTAGCACCCATTTTTTCATGAAGTCTATATATTGAAGTTTTCACTCCGGATAAATATACTGAGTTTTTTTCTGTTATTTTGTCAGGGAATTAACTCCTTCAGAACTTACCAACACGAATTGGCATCTTAATATTTTCTCCATTTGTTTCAGCTGTTGAACTTGATTCGGTTCTTTGAAAGAATTTTATGAGACCATTAATTGTAATTTCTCCAATTTTTCCAGTTTTTCTTTTTTTTTTGTTACTTTTGTAGACAACAGCGCGACACGCGTGTGTAATGCGTGTGGTCTTTAACTTAAGTTTTCGTCGTTTTGCGGCTTTGTCGGTCGGTTGGCGAGTTCCCTGAAACGTTGTTATTCCGTTTATATTCAGCGGCAGCTTTTACGAGAGCTGTAAAACAGTTCCGGGCTTCCTGTAGTCAGTTCAGGTGCTCTTCAAATTGCCACCACGCGCAATGCGGCAAAGACGTGGGAAGAAAAAACGGGAAACACAGCAATAATTTCTTTTATTTTTTTTTAAAAAAAAAGAAGGAAAGAAAGAGGCATTTAACGCTTAATTACAGTGACATCGATTTAATACATAATATTGAATTTGTTTGGAATATAATTTCGAAAATAAAATCTATACGGAAACCTATAAAACATATATGCAAACGATTAATTATTACATAGGCTAATTAAATATTTTAGCTTTATAAGTAGACCTTTATAGGACTTTTAGTCCGCCAGCTATTAAGCTAAATTTAAGGAATTATATCAAATTATGGAATTTATTTTAGCTTATCCGCGCAGAAGCAATTTTCTCTTTCTGCAGCTCTTAAAATAAAAATTACATACATAAAACAAAACTTTACTATTTAGATACGCCCACAGAATAATTAATATTTTTTATAAAAAAAAACAGGTGCGAGGATTGTGATTATGGGTTATGTTTGTAAAGCTAAAGGATAATCAAATAACGCGACGTGAAACTGTTATGACAGAAATACTACACCTCTAAATTTTCCCCAAAATTATCCTCACCGTACTTCATTCGCTTATTTTTACTGTATGGATCTTTGTCAGCCTTAATCTACCAGACTTAATTTGCAGTAAAAAAATTAATTAATTAATAAGGAAAATCAAAATCGCCTCATCACTGATGTATTTAATGAGGAATGGCAGTGAGTAAGTTGCCATTGGACAATAAATCCACACAGAAGGGAAAAAAAATCGTTGAGGATATTTCTATTACTTTTTTTTCGTATTAACCTCATTTACTTGTGAATTTCATGATCTTTGTGGGGGTAAGATGAAAATTATTCTAAAGTGATTGCAACGTTCAATAATCTTCTCAACATAATTTATTTTCAAGCCTATTCCGAAAAATTCGTTTATAATAAAGTAGCTCGGATATTTATTTGTATATCACAGAAAACGTATTTAATTCTAATTAAACTCGGAAACATCAAAATCGTCGGATTTCACTCCATTCTAGGTTGTTTTTACTTTGTCTTTAAGTGACGCCCCTCCAACCCTGTCCCTAAGGGTTCTTCCCTCCCATGCCAAAATAGATTGAAATAATACGCAAACAACATCGGGAGTAACACTATCAATCTCATTGACCCCGAAAAATATTTATCCTACGCAAATATCTGACGTTTTAGAATATTTGAAGATTTCGCTAGCGTGGGTGGTAGTCGTGTCTTACCCCCACATGTACGAAATTTGGTCATATTTGCTACTACGGGTTTGTATGCGGAACAGACACACAAGAAAACAGTCTATTTTATTTATTAGAAGATTACACTGGGTAAAAAGCATTACTACTACTGTGAAAGATAATTCCTCGTTATCTTTTCCCCCGATTTTCCAGAATCGCAGTTTTTAACGAGACCGTTTTTTGTTAACACTAGTTATCGTAATGGGGACCGTATTAAAACTTAAAAATGTTCACGCGATACGAAATTTTTCACCCTACCTCCCACTTCCCACCCCCATCTTGTCCAACCACCCTTACATTTTCTGGCGGAGAGTTTTAATTAAATAGCACGACGGTCTCGGCATCAATTTATCTTCCTAGCAGTTAGATAATGGCAAAGTAGATGACATACTTGGACGAAATCTCTTCAGAAAAATACCCCTTGACACCCTCTTTAAATGGATACGGCGAGTGAATTTGTGTGTCGTTTATAAAACTAGACGTTGCTCAATTATCTTAGGCACTGGAAAATTTATTAGTTAAGAGCTGGTAATGTAACAAATTTGAATGGACTGTAGGGAAACCAAATTTCAGATAAGAAAAATAACGGGTGGATAAAAATGCCAAGGAACAATCAAGTTTTAATTTAATTAATACGGCTACAAGTTTTGGTGATAATGTGGACTCTCTTGTCAATACAAAGATATGAATTTATAGGTATAAAATTACAAGGATAAGTACATACTAGTGGATTATAACACGAGTTGAAATAAGAAAAAATGAAGGGTATAAATTGTTCAAGATGGTTTACTTTCGGCTATTATGTAACGGCGATTAAAGGAATATAAATATTGCTTAATAAATCAGAGTCCGTTTTGACTTTGTGAGTGAAAGTGTAATATGCCTAGTTAGTGTAAGAGAAATAACGTCCTAACTGGAATGATTGCAGTTAAAGCTTTAAGTTTTTCGTTACATTCGGTCGCGTATAATTCTTACTTTTTAATTTTTAAAAAAATACATCCCTTGCTGTTTTTTCTGTGAGTCGCGTGTGAATAGTTGCATGATGTGTTCCAGGCTATCACGACCAAGTAAGTAATAAATTCTGCGTCTTCAGAACTATTCTTTATCTTTTTTTTCATTCTAAACCATCGTGTTCATTACTCCAATAAGCCAAAATACTAAGCTGAGATTTAATCATCCAATTAAAAAATACTTTAAAGGGATTAAAAGGTAGAGAATAATATTCCAGACCGTAGTTATTTATTTTTATATATTTAGTCTAAAGATCCAGTACGGTCTCGTAATAAAACGTTATGTATACTATAAAAAAAACCTCACTGCCATCGTCTTCTAGCACGATGGCAGTGACGGCATCGAAACGTCGCGAATACAATTGTTTACTCGGTTAGAAGCCCGAGAAGACTTTTTTCATTCTCTACACCGAAAAAGAATACATTATTTATTTAAAAAAACCTGATTTATAGTCTAATTAAATTAAGTTTTTATTCAAGAATGAAAGGATTTGGATGGGAAAATACAGTTTCGTAGCCATTTGGACTCAAAACGTTTCTTCCGTCTTTGAATAGATAATCACACACACGTATATATTGTAATATTCAAATGGATGGCGTTATTTAAATGAAAAGTTTATTTTGTGACAATAAAAGATAATTACAAACAACATTTGAGATCTGTCGTCTCAGGGCCTCTACTGGGTTTGATAATGAACAAAAAAAAATATTTAAAATCTTATTAACAAACAGTTCACAATTTACCTAAACAATATGTCAATAGAATGAAAGAAATTAAAAAGTAAAGAAATTAACTCTGATTGACAATTAAAAGAGAACGAAACCTCACTGCACGATGGCAGCGACGGCATCGAAACGTCACGAATACAATTGTTTACTCGGTTAGAAGCCCGAGAAAACTTTTTTCATTCTCTACACCGAGAAAGAATACATTATTTATTTTTAAAAAACCTGATTTATAGTCTAATTAAATTAAGAATGAAAGGATTTGGATGGGAAAATACAGTTTCATAGCCATTTGGACTCAAAACGTCTCTTCCGTCTTTGAATAGATAATCACACACACGTATATATTGTAATATTCAAATGGATGGCGTTATTTAAATGAAAAGTTTATTTTGTGACAATAAAAGATAATTACAAACAACATTTGAGATCTGTCGTCTCAGGGCCTCTACTGGGTTTGATAATGAACAAAAAAAAATATTTAAAATCTTATTAACAAAACAGTTCACAATTTACCTAAACAATATGTCAATAGAATGAAAGAAATTAAAAAGTAAAGAAATTAACTCTGATTGACAATTAAAAGAGAACGAAATCTGATTTTATCCTTTAATTTGCGTTTACAATATTATACAAAATTAGGTTACTTACGGACCGTCTGTCTGGTACCTGAACAATCAATTTTACCTCGTTGGAACACTTTTACACTCTTTAATTACTTAATATCAGGCCTTGGTTTTCACTGATTTTACACTTCACTTTAAAATTTAGCAAGATTGACTGTATTCCGTTGATTGCTCCTTTCCACAATAATTTACCAATGTTATTCCGCAACAATTCCTCCACGAAGATTGTACAAAGTTCTTTTTTGACGAAACTGGTATTACTTTACAATATTCACGTTGCAATATCTCGGCGAATGTTTTACTCTGCTCAACTTTATTATACTATGCTCGACGATGTCTGACCTCTGTACAGTCCAGACCACAACGACCAACTCACTATGCTTTAGCGCACGTAAACGCCATTCCGCGCTCTCAATAATAGGAACAGTGCTCACAACTCATTGACATTCGGATCGCTCTCGCTATAATACAAACTTTTCGCTAAACAATTCAAATTTATTTCAAAACAATTAATTGATTAATTAGTTGGCATTACAATATATATATATATATATATATATATATATATATATATATATATATTGTAACGTCCTTCCCCGCAATGTTGATCAGTCAGAAGTCAGACATTAAATAAAAAATCACCAAATGATTTAAATTATCTTAATAATATAAAACATTATATTTCAATATATAACGCGGACAATTGGATTGCACACGAGTTCATGAATCCGCGCATACAAACAAATAAATAGTCCCACAATTTTTCAACAAGTTTGTCGTTTCTGCAACACAAGGCAGAAGCCCAGGAATATGAATCCGCCGGCAGCAAGCAGTCTGTCCACGAACTCCGCAGGTTCCCAGTCCGACGACGCAATCTTCAGGATCGACTTGGCTACGGTTCTGGAAAATGTTCGTGTACTATTTGTGTGTAATTGAGGATTTTTTTTGATTCCACAGCCACGATGGAATTCTGCCGACTGACTGTTTTAAGATTATTATTTAGCCGTTGTCATGGTGAATAAATAAAAGCAAAACATAACTCGGTGTCTCGAATTTCCCTGCCGTAAGTTCAAATAATTGCATTAAAAACAAACAAATAATTAATCAACATAAAAATACTGTAAATAATTACATTAATAAAACGTAATGTGACGTGGTACGTTAAATATATATACTGCGTTGAATCTCGTACTTGAACGCAGACTGACCTACAATTTACTGACTCACATTCTTGACTGCCTGATTCTGTAAATTCTTGATCAGTCTGTGTTCAAGTACTTGATTCATCACTTTGTCGTATATATACACGAAAAGGTGGTGAATAATATATATTATATGAAAGGGGTTAGTATCACCGATACGTTGAGTAGAACTGTGTGTGTGTGTGTGTGTGGGGTGAGTTGATTGATTCGAAATAACAACTTACAATTAATTAGAGTTATTGAATGTTACATGGCGGCGCTGCGAACGATACCTCATTTATAATTTAAATGACCTAATTACTTGATGATATTCTGCTGTGGAATCAATATTTCACGATAATTAGTTGCTGATTTCTGTGACAACGGCGGCGGCGTTGCCGTACTTTTTCCATCGCTCAGTGACAGTTACGCAAAACAGCGTTGTTGGGTTTTCCGTACTTAATTTACCGATCAGACAACTATTAAACGTGTTAAATTAAATCTGTGCATAAAAATTTCTGAATGGAAACGTGGCGGGATGTGAAGACGAAGACACAAAAAATACTACATTTATATGGGTTCTGGTCTTAACTTACAAAACGACATTCAGAATTAGACAACTTCGGATTAATTACAGAAATTCTGACGAGTCACTTTTTTAAGAAATCATATTTTTATATAAAAAAACGTTTAATCAATTGATGTATTAAGTTGATCTGACTGTTGGTTGATGAGTGTTGTAGTTAATAACCTCGTAATCGCCACTGGTATTCAAAATAGTTTATTTTACATTGGAGCTTTAGGTTTTCTGTTGTCCATTTAAATCCGTACATTAACACTGCATTCGTTCATACTAAAATATATTTTAAACAGTTGTGTTGTTTCACCTATTAAAGTGTTTTTTTTTAGTACCAATGTGAATCGTTTATTACATATAAGGAATAAGACAACTGAAGGCCGACAGCTCTCAACTAAATATAATCCAACATGTGGATTACCCTCATGCTGCCTGTTACTCTAAAAAAAAATATTATATTCTCTCTAGTCGACAGATACTCTCCTTTGACTACCCGAGAATTACTCCTCTCGAGAGAAATATTCCTTTTATCTCATGTCGTGAGAGATTAACCTCAAGGAACCTTTATGCGAATAGCTTACTAATAGTTTACTTAAGAAGATCAGATCAATTAAACGACAGGTGTTTTAAAATTATTTTATTAAACGAAGTTTCTGTACATTTTTTTGTATGTTCATCTTTCTGCATTTTTAGAGACAGTTGCGAGGATTTATAATTTTAATTATCCCTTCATTGTCTGAGTTCGTCCTTATTTCGATATGTTTCCATATAATGGAATATATTTTCTGTTTAATTTTTTGTTAATCAAACTCGCGAGTAAATCCAATTACGACCGTGTCTCACAGCGGAGAGATTTGTCGTTGGTTTAGGCGTTTTCCTCTCTAGCTGACTGGTTAACTGATTCAGGACACAGATCTCACTGACACCGTACTCAGAACCATAAAACTGCAGATACGGGCTATTTTCTTGTGTTGGGGATTCTGTTGCGACAAAGCTCAGGGATTTTAGTCCTTCTTCTTCCTCCCTTTCCCACCCTCACTCCGAACGAAGCTCGGAAGTAGTTGTTTTTCCAAGTTAAACACGGTCAAAATAAGGACATCGTGTCTGAGAACGCAACTGTATTAACTTACATATCAAGCTATAATTTTTGTTTTAAAATGGGACAACTGAAATCGAATATAAAAGGACGCGTCCAGTTGCCGATCAGGTTTCATTTCGTATGTTTTATTTATTGATATAATAAATACATGCACACATTAAAAAATATATGAAATAGACAATTTTATAGTGTGATTATAACAGAGTAGGATAGAAAAATACCGACAGTGGTGACCTTGGGTTTGATTCCCGGTCCTGTCGTGATTTTTCCATCCTGAGTTTTAATTAAAAATATTATTTCATTATCAGTGCCCGTTTACGTGAGCCATTTTGTCCACCCACCGGGCGACCTCACAGAATCCTCCTCGTGGCTTGCCAAGTACCGAAACAGATTTGTTACCAGGAAATGGAGGCTTCCGTGAGTAAACGTGGCGTTTGTGAGAAGTTCAAAGACGATACGGCCACGATGGCCCGAACGAAGATGAACACGCTGAAAGAATCTAGCCCCGGTTTCAAAATAGAATATGGATTCCGTCCGTGCGAGCCGCTACCGGAAACTGTCGTCCATTTAAATACAAGCTAAGTGTAGATCTCGTCAATCAGTCTGACAACTCCTGTAATCAGCATGACAATTGGTCCCGAGAAAGATTAATCTGCCATTTTTTTTATCGCTACCAAGTAGGAAAAAAATTGTAAATATTTTTTCGCAACACAAGCAAAGTCGTAGAATGCTAAATAAAATTTAATTAATGCCAAAATGTGTAGTAAAAACAGTAATATTGATGAAGATAGCTACGAATCCAAGTAAACATCAACATTTTAATTACCATTCATTTTAATAATAAAAATGATGGTCAAATACAGACAAATTAAGTGATAATATAAATATCCCACAACGTTTCTAAGGTGCTAAAAAGAGCCTAGAGCGACACAACTGCACTCTTCAGTTGACAAGACTAAAAAATCTTTTTTTTTTCATTTCTGCCATACATTTTGTTGTTACAATTGGAAATTGGCCTGTTTATGGAATTAATGCCGGACTTTTATATTGTCTGTAAAAAAGAGAGATCAGATATATATATATATATATATATGTATTGTAATGCCAATTAATTAGGACGTTAATTGTTTCAACATAAAAATATAAATTATTTGAGAAACCCATTATAGCGGCAAGAGCCTTTGGAACAACAATAGAAAACCGGCTCTGTTCCTTTGTCGGAAGGTCCGTCAAAATGGCGTATTCCGGGCTAAATTGCGAGACGAGAGTACAGTTTGCAGGAAGGTATGGTGAGTTACAGTTCACGGAAAGACCTCGTCGAGGTATAACAGTTTTTGGAAGGAGAATTCAACAGGGTTGGCAATTAGCAGGACAAAGTAAAACATTCATAAAAGTATAACGTCGAAACCTGCTAAGAAAAATCAGTTTTTGTGTCCATAGCCGACCAGAAATAGCAAAAGTTTCGGTTGAAGTCCGGAACAATAAAAGACTACCCAATCGACAAATTGCAGAATTCATCTAAGGCGAGCGGTCAACCATTAGATGACGAAAGGAGGATCATCCGAGTTCCTGACATCATATAAAATTTTGATTTAGAATCAGTGTAGAATCTGTGAGTTTAGAAGCAGTGTAAAACCCCGCAATAGTGTTTTCGAAAATTAAAGGTATGCTGGAATGCTGGGCAGACGTGAGTAACAATTAAAAAACAATTAATTATGTAAACGTAATTGAAAGATAGACGTCAGATTTCGTTCTCTTTTTGATTAAAATTGTTAATCGGAGTCAATATTTTTACTGTTAATTTCATTCACAATTAAATTTCGTTCTAGTTTAATTGACGAGTAAATTTCTTCTCTTTTAATTGTGATTTGTTGTTGATAAGATTATAAATATTATTGATTCGTCCATTATCAACCCCAGTGAAGACCCTGAGAAATTCAATATTTTAAATTTGTAATTATTTGAGTTATTGCCACAATAAAAATGTTGTTAGTAAATTTTATTAATATTTCATTTAAAAACCTATCCTTAGTGTTTATTACAATATATATATATATAAGTATAAAACGGGGATGAAGTAGGGAGAACAAGGTAGCGAAGGGTTGTATTGTAGTCATATTATTTCTCAAAATATATAATTAATGTTTGTGCGAACTGATGCGTAAAGTATAATCGAAGAAAATTTATTTTCTGTAGATCCTGATAGAAACCAGTGCTTCAAGGATGTAGAAAATACCCACAAAATAACTTAATTAACATACTAATGTATAGTAGCATAACATAACATCTTCATTTTTTTCTGTAACAAATGTTTGAAAGTTTTACATTTTAAATCAATATAATTATTATTTTCACTATGAGATATTTCATCAATTCACTAATATTCTAAGTTTATTAATGAATACAGTTATTTTCCTACAATGTAGGAGTGGCAGAATCTTTTTTTTGAATGCAACTGAATAGTTATTTAATTAATTAATGACGCCCGGATTTTTTTTATAAAAACCTTATTATCCGTGTGCATTCCAGAATCGAGCGAGACTTAGTCTTATTTTGGTTATTTTTATTTTTTCTATTAAATGAATGAATATCTGAATTGGTACTTAATTTATCAATATTATTGATTAAAAATACAATCAATAAGTAAATTTAATGAAATAACTTTTTTGGAAGTCCTGTTTCTTGAAATGAATTGCCAAAAACACCTGAGAACCCTTTTATTTGTATCGATAAAAATATTTTTTTCGTTCTGAACGATTAACGATATAATTATACCATATATCAATTTTAGATTGTTCAAATCACTTCACCCAGACATTTTCTTTCAGCAACATAAGTCATCTTAGCCTTGAAAGTGTATTAACGTGAAATTATCAATTTAATTTACTATCCTCAGATAATCCTGATAATTTTAAACTTTGAAGTTCACAAATTTAATAATTTTTTTTACCCTTAATACGTACAGAATTCATATTGAAATTTATGGTTTCAACTTGTGCATAAAATGAGTTTTCTTAATATGTATTAATAATCCTGATGATTGTGAATTTGAAAGTTCAGAAATTTTTATATTTTTGTATTTAATGGTATAGAATTAGAATTTAACATTCATGTCTCTGTTTATATAAATTCACAAATTTCATACATTTTTATCCTTAACACCTACAGAATTCAGAGTCCCTTTTTTGTTTGAACTTATATATGTGTTTCCTAACTATTGTTTAACAATCCTGATATTTTGAACTTTCACTACACTGCGAGGGATATTCTCTCGCAGGTCGAACCTTTTGGGAGGCAAACGAAGGGGCTACCTTTGGGGATGCCTTTTCCTCTCCGTTTTTGAACTAAGGTTCCCTCGGCCTGTTCTGAGAGGTGTATGTTCCGGGGTCACAGACCTTGGGCATACGGTAAGAGTTATCCGCTATTCCCATTGGAATAGTCGGCCAGCTGCCTCCTAAACTGGTCGAGGCACGGAGCAGAGAATGCTGCGTCCCCACACAGCAAACTCCTCTCCCGCTATCGGAAGGGCGTGGGACAAGTACCCAATGCCCGACCTACCCGATGCAGATTTTTCTAAGGTTTTCCCTGCATTTATTTAGGCGAATGCCGGGTAGGATCCTTAAAATATATCCCGGGGGCCCTAGTTAACCCTTGGCTACCTTCCTCTACCCTTCCGCATCCCCCCTTTCAAATCCCTTCCTATGCTATTAAAGGGGAGTTGCCCAATGTGGATCACCCTCATGCAGCCTGTTGCCCTAAAAAAAATTGAACTTTCAAGTCTACAAATTACATAATTTTTTGTCGGTAATGGTACAGGAGTCAGGTTTACATTTTATGTTTGGAAGTATATGAAATGTGTTATTCCGACAATTCATTTTGACAATTATGGATAATTTTGAATTTTACAGCACACAAATTTCGTAATATTTTGGCTCTTAATACCTACAGAATTCAAATTTTTTGTTTGAAGTTATATAATTATGACGGATGTTACTTGATTTCAGTAATTTTGAATTTTGTGCGTCACAAATTTCGTAATATTTTGATTTTAATGCTTACAGAATTCAGTTTCACATTTTTTTGGGGGGTTTCGAAAATATATTAAAATGTGTTTTCTGACAATTGCTTGATAATGCTAATTCGGTCTTTTATTCTATATAATTCAGAGTTGTATATTTTGTAAAGTTTTTTCCTCACAGTCATTTTCAAAGCAATTAGCTGAAAACCAAACTTTAAGTTTAGGATTGGCCTCATTTTTTCTCTGGTCACGACTATTATTTTGTTCAGTTAGTGTTTCTTTTTCTATGATACTTTTAACAGACTGTCAGTTATCGGTTTTCTCCAAGCTGATTATTGGTTCCGCCTGGCGACTCTACGTAAAGCTTGGCTTCGGTGCGTACCACAAGCTAGAGAGAGAGAGAGAGAGATGGAAGGGTTTATTTTCCGGTGACGACCTGAGCTCACCTTTGCTCGTTCTCTCTCTCCCCGCAACACGAATCCTGTGATGGCTGTGCTAATTCCTGCAAACAGCGTTGCTGCTGGCTTACCGACGCGACGGTACAGGGCTTTTGGAACTCAATTAAGTCGCGTTCATTTCCTCGGAACACAAGTTGCGCTCTGCAAAATGGATGATACCGCCAACAGTCGGCTCTTGTAACCTCACAATTATGTATCATGCGGGCTTATACCCAGTAGCTGTTTATTGCCTTCCCCCTACAGCATTTTTACTACAGTCGTATGCAAAAGCAAATCGCAATAAATTCTCCAGTTTGGAATAACGGCTTTGAGCAGGTAGAGAAGGAGGAAACACGACATGATAATATTCTAGACGTGTTCCTAGTTAGACCAGCGGAAAACTGTGAGGTAACGTCAGGAATTAGCGATCACTGGAAATAATATTCAATGTTGACGTTGCATCCATTCATTAAAATCTATATAATTGGAAATATCACAAAACGAATTAGGAATGCAGACGGTCTTATAGGAAAAACTGGGAGACTTTATAAATTGCGGTGTCAAATATGATTGGAATCTAGAAAATTTTTTTACATATCGACTTGGAAGCCAGAAATAACTTTTTACCACGGAAACAAATAAAACGCAATAACGCCCCAGAATATTATACGAACACAATGAAACAACTATGGTGTTGTTTTTTTTTTTTTTTGGTGTAGGCAGGCTATGTATAGGGTAATCCACATAGTGGCAACTCCCCTCTTATAGCATAGGAAAGGGATTTGAAAGGGGGGATGCGGAAGGGTGGAGGAAGGTAGCCAAGGGTTACTAGGGCCCCCGGGCTATAGTTTAAGGATCCTACCCGGCATTCGCCTAAATAACTGCAGGGAAAACCCTAGAAAAATCTGCATCGGGTAGGTCGGGCATTGGGTACTAGTCCCACGCCCTTCCGATAGCGGGAGAGGACATTCCTTTTTTTTTTTTTTAGGGCAACAGGCTACATGAGGGTAATCCACTTTGGGCAACTCCCCTTTAATAGCATAGGAAAGGATTTGAAAGGGGGAATGTGGTAGGGTAGAGGAAGTTAGCCAAGGGTTACTAGGGCCCCCGGGCTATATTTTAAGGATCCTGCCCGGCATTCGCCTAAAACAATGCAGGGAAAACCCTAGAACAACCTGCATCAGGAAGTCGGGCATTGGGTACTAGTCCCACGCCCTTCCGATAGCGGGACAGGAGTTTGCTGTGGGGACGCAGCATTCCCTTCTCCGTGCCACGACCAGTTTAGGAGGCAGCTGGCCGAACATTCCAATGGGAATAGCGGACAACTCTTACCGTATGCCCAAGGTCTGTAACCCCGGAACATACACCTCTCAAAACAGGCCGAGGTGCCTCGGCTTGTGGGAACCTTAGTTCAAAAACGGAGAGGAAAAGGCATACCCAAAGGTAGCCCCTTCTTATCTCTCCTAAAAGGTTCTACCTGCGAGAGAATATTGATTTATAGTGAAGTTTTAAGGGAAATTTTACAACTATATCCGCAGGCCTCGAGGGAACTGTGAGAAAGTAGATGCCTTAAAGATTGACGGCGTCGACGTAACTTCAGATAAGGGAAAGGCAAATATATTGAAGGAGTATTTCGTTTCTGTGTAACAACCATAAATAGCAACGCATGTATAACTACGGCGGAAATATATGCCATATATATGGCAACAATTCGATGCATGGAAGCACCAAAAAATAAAAAATTAATCCTAACAGACTCTCCGGTTGCAATAAATAAAATAACCAACCAAAAGATATAGAATGGTACCGTCAATAAAATCGGAGAAAACCTAACTAGTAACCACCTCCAAGAGTTTTCCGAGAAAAACTTCATGTAAAGAAAATTTAGACTTAATCTGAACTCTTATGTGAATCTAGGGTAGTGTAGTGTAGGGTAGTGAAGTGATAGTGCTCCGTTATAAACCAAAAAGATAAATGCTAACATTCCTTGTCTCATTAGATAGTTATATAGTTAATCTCTATTTTCAGATATATTTCCACTTTTCTTATTTTGAGGCCAGTACAATATTAATTATTTTCTTAACTTTACCAAAATTAAACTTTAATTAATATAATGGTATATACATGTATTTATAGTTCGATTCCCGGTCTGGTCGTGATTTTTCTATCCTGATCCTTTTACTAAATTATTAAATATATATATATATACATACATATTCTGACTATTAAGACAACTTATAAATAAACAAAAGCCAATTTTAAGTCAGAAATAAGATATTTATTTATAAAAAAAATTACACTACGTTGCGTCTCTAATTTCCGACCTCTTTAGGTATGAAGCTTTAACGCTACAGAACCAAAGCAAGCTAATATAATGATTAAAATATTTTTTTTTAAAAAAAATTGCAGATAACAAACACTATAAATTTGTAAGTCCACCAAAATTTATATAGTTTGTTATCCGCCAAATTTTTCTTAAAAATTTCATTTTAACCATTATATTTGTTTGCTATGGTTCTGTAGTGTTAAAGCTTCATACTTGAAGAGGTCGCAAATTAGCGACGAAACGTAGTGTAATTTTCTATAAATAAATATCTTATTTCTGACTTAAAATAAGTTGTTGTTTATTTATAATTATCTAAAAAATTATTCCTCGTCTGTACAGCTGAGATTTGAGTGTAATCTTCTTCTGTAATATTTTTCTTCTAACGAATTTTACGAAGAGAAAAACATTACTTTATACTTGTCTTATTTCCTTAATTCAGAAGTCAAAAGGATTTTTCTAAGGCGGAAAACCTAAATAGAGGGTGAATCGTGTTAATGAACTTATATTAAATACGTTAAATAAATAGTCTTGCCGTGTATTAGTGTGAACTGTTTCTGTGAGATGAACCCGCGTGTTATATCTCCACGGACTGCGGACGGTATTTAATTGGCAGTGTTTCGGGTCATCGCGCTTCAAGGGGTGGGGGTGGGGGTGGGGCGCAAAGCATCAGTGGCGGCGGCATAAAAATCAAGCCCCAGGCTCCTCCCGTGTATTACATCGCTCCCTCTCAAATTAAAATTGGCTATTCCTATCAACAAGTGAGAGTAACTCAACAGCAGTTCAAGGAGTGGGGGTGGGGGTGGGAGGGGTAGAAAAAAATCGCTCCATTTAAATTTGATTCCAATATTGGAGTACTTTATTTAGGTGATTGTTAGAGTCTCAAAGGATGGGCAACTGTAATCAGCAGCGTACGTTAATTAGTAATATTCTATTTATTTGGTTAGTTATAGATTAACTGTAATTTGCCATCAAAATGAAATGAACTATCTGTTCCTTTTAAAAATTATAATTTAAAATTTCTTAACCCATATTCATCAGTACAAAGAAAAAAATTTAAGAACAAGGATCCCACATATATATTTTTTGAAAATATAAATTTAATATTTTTTAAAAATAACACCGTACATTTTCAATTTTCTAAATGACCCAAAATCATCAGTAAACAAACCTTAAAGTTGTCCTGAAATGACATTGATCTGAAATAATTAATCTTTTTTCTGTTGTTTTCTAATGAAGAAAAAAACACTGACTTATTACGGAATTTTGACTGTAATTTTCGTAATCTGTACAATAAATACATTATTATACTTGTTTCCACCACAATTTGGGGGGTGGGCGGTAGATTTATTACGCTTGTGTTTGGAAATTTAAATTCTAATAAATAATTACTGAATCAACTGACGACTTCATAAATTAATGGCTTCAAAAATAAGTAACTCGTGGTGATATTTAATTTTTTTTTAATCAAAATCGTGCCTTGTTGCTGTGTCCGTGTGCCTGCCTAATTTCTCTCTTCCCTTTCTTCTACAATTTGTAGAAGTGTGAGTGAGCGTGTCCTGACCTCCTACTCTACTCTGCTCTTCGTAATAAGCTAAGAGTCTTTTTCATCCTTATAACGGCGCTTTTGTGCCTTTGACTTTTTCTCTCGATTAGCGCCACCACCCCCGTCCCACCTCCCTCTTCACACTCATCCCTCCTGTTCTCTTCACTAAATGCGCTCCTGCCACTGTACCCTCAAATTTATGAAAAGGATTTCACGCAGAAATAAAAGTTTCAAGGTAAAAAAAAATAACAAGGGAGACCATTCGTGACACATGGTGGACACTTGAAAAAAATAAGATAAATCTACCTACAAATTTCAAGACTTGTAGCTTTGCAGGAATACGTTGCGTCTTTGAAGGTTTTGATCGTGACGAGAGAAAAGATGGCCGTAACGTCACATATAATAATTTTTAGTAAGGGTTAAATACCCTTCAATACTTCTACTGGATACCTTTTTTTTTCTAGGGCAACAGGCTACATGAGGGTAATCCACGTTGGGCAACTCCCCTTTAAATGCATAGGAAGGGATTTGAAAAGGGGATGCGGAAGGGTAGAAGAAGGTAGCCAAGGGTTAACTAGGGCCCCCGGGCTATATTTTAAGGATCATGCCCGGCATTCACCTAAATAAATGCAGGGAAAACCCTAGAAAAACCTGCATCAGGTATGTCGGGAATTGGGTACTTGTCCCACGCCCTTCCGATAGCGGGAGAGGAGTTTGCTGTGGGGACGCAGCATTCCCTTCTGCGTGCCTCGACCAGTTTAGGTGGCAGCTGGCCGACTGTTCCAATGGGAATACCGGACAACTCTTACCGTATGCCCAACGTCTGTGACCCCGGAACATACACCTCTCAAAACAGGCCGAGGTGCCTCGGCTCGTGGGAACCTTAGTTCAAAAACGGAGAGGAAAAGGCATCCCCAAAGGTAGCCCCTTCGTATCTCTCCTACAAGGTTCGCTTGTTCTACTGGATACCGTCGATCTTTCCTTTTTATAAAAAAAACCAGTCTTACGAGAAGGGGTTATATAAAAAAATCCTATTCAAAATGCAAAAAAAATTGAAATCCTCGTTTTTAATGCATCTGTATGTGTGTTTTTAAATTTATTTTGGATTTCTTTTCGAGAACAGTCACTAACAAAATCCCCAAATTTCTTAACAGGTGTCTTGACTGAGGAGATCACAAATTTAAAAACTAAACGAGACCACAAAAACACAGACTTAGGAAAATTCGCATTCGTAAAGAGATCGATAGGCGATTGGAAGAATTTACCTGCAGCAGTGGTTGAGGAGAATCTTCCAGTAAGAAGGTTTAAAAATAATATAAATAAAGTTGTGAATGGAAGTGTATTTTTTTTAATTATGTAATTTAAATAAGTTAAAGCCTATATTTTTCTTTAGTGAAGTGAAGTGTGGAGGGAGTGATACAATTTTCAGTATTTCTAAGACTTATTTTAGTATTATTATTTTTTCTTCTTCTTTCAAAATTGTTTTATATGTTATACTGTTTTAGACAGCCACCGGGAACGATCCCAATCGCAGTTGGTAATAATATACTGTAATAATTAAAAAAGATAGACTTTTAAATGAATGAAAGATTATAAACTTTTACAAACAATAGCTTTAATTTTAATACTTTAAAACAATTACACAATTTAAAAATATCTCAGGGTCTCTACTGGGTTCGATAATGGCGAATCATTTTATTTCTCAAATTAAACACAAATTCCAATTTAAAAGAGAAAATATTTACT
Source organism: Zhengitettix transpicula (assembly GCA_037074705.1). NCBI lineage: Eukaryota > Metazoa > Arthropoda > Insecta > Orthoptera > Tetrigidae > Zhengitettix > Zhengitettix transpicula. Next base: position 49,339,747 of record CM073596.1, read on the forward strand.
CTTCAATCAATTAGGACGAAATTTACTTGTCAACAAATTTAAACCACAAAGATGGATTCTAATTAACGAAATCTGACGTCTATCTTTTAATCAGGTTTACATAATTATTTGTTTTATATTGTTACTCAAGGCAGCATCCCAGGATACCTTGTAATTGACGAAACACTACGTCGGGGTTTTGCACTGCTTCTAAAAACTCACAGATTCTAAAATTAATATTTTTAGATAAAAAATCAGGAACCAGGATAATATTCCTTTCGTCTCTCTCTCGATTGACTTCTGCTACTTATGCTCGGCTATGTGCACCAAAAGTTGTTTGTGTTTAGCAGGTTTCGTAGTTCTGCTCAAGTGAATATTTCGTCTTGAGCAAAATGTTCAGGGACCAATCAAAGCCGTTGTTTGGTAATTCTCGATGCTTGTCTGCAAATTTCCTCTGAATATTTGAAATTGTCTTGTCTATTTCAACTCGACCAATTTCTGTCGTGTCTGACTGCCCACTGCTTCTACTTAACTTTACCTTTTAAAAGAATATCTCGTCTATTTTAATACGACCTGTACTTGACCAAACTGGACTCTCTCGTAATTTTGAGCGCGCATTGCTTCTTCCTACAAAGGAAACAATACTTGGCTACATTGTTGCTGTGTTCTGTACCGCCGTCAAGAATAGATTTCTCAAACAATTTATTTTATTTTTATTTCTCAATTAATGCCTTTATTAATTGGCATTACAATACATACATATCACTTTAATCTATCAAAATATTACTTAGTGATGACGATTTCGCTTAATCTAAATACAAATAAGTTTGAAGGGGGGGGGGGTACGGTGTCGATTTGGCTTTAATAAAAATTTAAACTGTGTCCTTCATTGTATCAGTCTTTATTTCAACACGAAACCATTTAACTCATTTGTAGAATAATATTTGTTATTATGTGATATTTTCACGGTAAAACTAGATGAAAAGTGAAGAATTTTTTCCTTACTAATTTTAGAATAATGGATAAAATAGACTGAACAAAATCTCTTAGGATGGATTAAAACAGCCAAACGTGTCAGAAATAATTGAATAAAAATGTATATGTAAATATACAAGGGAAAAGAAATTATGCATAAAGAATTTGGGGGATAAATAATTAAAACTGTGTCATAGGATTTGAAATTATTTTATTATTTACTTGCTATTTTTAGATGAAGAACCACATTGTTGTAACTGAGATTAAGCGGTGAATTTAACAAAGTAAAAAAGGGAGTTTCAATCGTAGGTGAAGGGCGTGACACGCGTGCAATATCATCGTCAACATTTATCTATCTCGGATCGCTCCACGTCGACCACTCGCGAAAAGTGCTGCCATCTATTTCTTTTTCATCGTCTGAGATATTGTAAATTGAAAAGGGATTCTCTCCGCCACTTATTCGTTCTCTCTGTGTGTGGGGGGGGGGGCATTGTGGGGCGGATAGGAAGGCAGAGAGAGAGAGAGAGAGAGAGAGAGAGAGAGAGAGAGGCTACGCGATTTTCATCTTGTGCTCCGTCCGAGTGCTTTGACCAGAGCGGGATCGCGTGCCTTTCATCTCGAGCACTGGATTAGCACTTCACAGTTTTTGTTTTTAAGCAGGAGTCCGACGAAGAACTTCAATAACTAAACTCTTGTTTGGCGTCGGACACAAAAGCGGAAGCTGAAAAATTTACCTTCGTAATTTAGCTGACGTCTGTCACAACTGCTGCCAACACTCACGTCGATAAAAATAAATTCAACGTTAAATAAGAGGACGCACACTAAAATTACTTGTGATAGAGAGGACGGGTGATGTCGCAGTGAATTACTGTTAAATATTAGTCTGCATACGCGCACGTTTCTACTCTCATCCTATATATTCACTAGTCGTATCTCCAAAAGTAATTACGTTAACGTAGCTTTTCACAGCACCCGGAAATAATTATAGCGACTCGTTGTTGTAAGGCATAATGGCGCCATCATTTGCGCAGAAAAACATTGCATTGGGTTTGGGTTGAGGTGGTGGGGGTTAGGGTTTGTGTAAATGCGTTGCTTTGTCGAGCAAAATGCAGCGGAAAGAGAGAGACAGAAACGACGCGACATGCGGAAGTAGGCAGCCCGCGTTATTGCAAATGTTTGTGTGTTGCTGCACTCTGTTTTGGTTATACTCGACTTGAATCAGCAGCCCCCAAATATCTGAACCTTTTTTTTTAGAGTAACAGGCTACATGAGGGTAATCCACTACTCTTTAATAGCATAGGGGGGATGTGGAAGGGTGGCAAGATTTAACTGCACGCTTAAAAATGATACTCTAGAAAATCTGCATCAGGTAAGTCGGACTCTTGGAATTTGTCCCACGCCGTTCCGATTATTGGAGTTGTTTTATTTTTTTTTCAAATGGCAGGGTACACGAACCGTTTAGAAACCTCATTTGCAAGTAAGCGAGTGCAATGCTTTTTATCTCCATTTTAGAAACGTTAGAAACGTTATTAAAAATTATTGATATTCCTCAAGAATCACTTCTTTTCTGTTTGATAATTTTTTTATTAAAGGAAAAGAGCGGGTAGTCCATGATCTTCCCTGGCTCATTGCAAAGGCTCCTGCGCTCTATTCCAAGCGAATATCGGTCTGAGGGCGGAGGGGAAGGGAATGGTATTGCTTCTTTGAGACCGAATAATTGAAAGAATTTCTAATATGCATGGCTGAGCTGCGCCCCCCCCCCCTCCTCGCACACACACACACACACACACACACGCGCGCGCGGATCAGAGTTTGATGATATGAGCGCAGCACTGCCCTACCAGTATTAGAAATCGATACGGAACCCTCGGTAAATATTTGAACAAAAACCTGGATGACTTCTCTCCCACCCCCACCCCGCAACCTTCTTTGTCACTCACTCACTATCGTCGTGCCTATAAGAAAGAGACTAGCTGAAAGAAAACAAACAAAGCTCAGGCTCACGCACAACGCGAATGATGAATCGATTTTCATCACCTCCACCCTACCACGGATTATCTTCGCTTCTATGATCTTCTGCACGCAGACATAGTTTAATTTCTCCTTAGCAAGCTAGTACATTATTTTTTAAACCATTTTCGTCCCTTGTTACAAGATTTTATTACTAATATATATACTCGCAGTGGAATGATCAATTGAGGTGGAACCTTCCTGGAGAGATGGAGGTGCTCCTTCTGTCTCTGCTTTTGAACTAAGATTCCCACAAGCCGATTTATTCGGTTTGTTTTCACAGGTGAATGTTCGGGGGTCAACGACCTTGGGCTATCTCAAGAGTTCTCTGCTATTCCTATGGAACAGTCGAGGCATGATGAAGGTAATGCTGCATCCGCACAGCAGTCTCGAGAACATGCCTGTTTCAGGTTTTTCTACGATTATTGCTGGGTTGGATCCTTGAACTATAGTTAACCCATTGCTACCTTGCTCTCCCTTCCGCATCGCCCCCTTTTCAAATCCATTCCTACAAGTCGTGGCACCTCGGCCTGTTTGGCGAGGGGGAATCTGCGACCCCACAGCAAACCCCTTTTCTTCCATCGGAAGGGCGTGAGACAAGTACCAAATGCCCGACCTACCTGATAAAGGTTTTTTTGTGGTTTACCCTGCATCACTTTTAGGTGAATTGTCGGGTAGGATCTTCAAAACATAGCCCGGGGGGCCCTAGTGAACCCTTGGCTACCTTGCTGTACCTTTCCGCATCCCCTCTTTCACTCCCTTTCCTATGCTATAAGAGGGGAGTTGCCACTATGTGGATTACCCTATACATAGCCTGTCTACATCTTCTTATTCTTCTCAGCCTGTTTTGAGAGGTGTTTGTTCCTGGGTCACAGACCTTGGGAAGACGGTAAGAGGCGTTCGCTGTTCCCATTGGAACAGCCAGAGAGGTAAAAAGACTTCGGTGAAGAAGTTCGCGACATATCTCGCATACGCACTTCCTGTCTCCAGTTGTCGCGTCGAGAGCGATTTGCGATTGACGGCGAGCGAGAAGCATATTCATGTCAAAATACAATAGGACGTAGTTCAAAAGCATCGCTGGTAAGTAAACTATTGCAACGTTTTAACAAATGTGTAGTAGAATGGTGTTGTTGCCGCGCAAGTCTCAGCATCTCCTCTTTTTTATGCAGACTAATCTTCTAATAAATAAAGCAGAGTGTTTGTTTGTATATATGTATATATGTGTGTATGTTCCTTATACAAATCTAGACCGGTGGAGCAAAATTCACCAAAATTCGTACACGTGTTCTTTACGTTCAGGAAAGAAACACTGTCGGGGTGGAAAAATATAAACATGCTAAAACTGGCCATATTTGAGTGGCATAAATATTTTTTGGGGTCAAAGAGCTGTGATATGAGTATAATTTGAATCCCTTACAGCATTGAAAAGGAGGAACGTTAGGGGTGGGGGTGGAAGTGCGTTACAATAAAATAACGCGAATACAACCGAGATTGGAGTCAAATCCAGGGTAATGGATGTCGGTGAGTTTAACTATGGCATTCAATTGGTCATTTAACCCCCCCACGGCCGGGGGTGGAATTTTTCAAACATTGTCGATATTTGCCTGTAATAAATATTAGTCGTAGTCAATCACGTTGATAATATTTCTACCGATGTTGTTTGTAAAATTTCCACTCCTTTCAGTAATGTAGGGGAGCACCCTTAGGGATGGGGGTGAGGGGCGTTTCATATAATTAACGCTAAAACAACCGAGATTCGAGTCAAATTGGGGGTTATGGATATACGACATCCCGGGCAACGCCGGAGACCCAGTTAGTGTGAAATAAAATTCTTCTGAAAAGCCTACTGGCTGTCCGGGTGTCTCTGGATATTTTCAGACACATGTGCACTCTTTGTGCTGTTATTACTCTCATCTGTGAGAGATAATATCTTACTAAAATGGGTCCCTCAGTCTCCATTTTCTCTCCTCCCACGAGTCCGCCCCTGTCGTATGTTTCCGCGCGTTGTACCACCACGCTTTTGTTTGTGAAACGTTGCGGCGTGCTTCTACGCGAAAATTTACTTTCGTTTATTTTACTAAATTGGCTTATCTCATTTCGAGTGTCCAGAGTCCCATGTTAATTATATTTATCAGCGCTCTTTGTTTTTTTCTAGACTCATTTAGCCGGAAACAATTACTTTACATTGGTGACGTCACCTAAAATATATTATCTAGCCTCAATTAAACATTTCCATTCATACGAATTTATTGCCGGTGTATCCCCTGAAACACGAGTGTTGTAATTAAACTGTTCCGAAGCACTGAGGTGTTATACTTCTTATAAATATTAAAAATTTGAAGTTATAAAATATAGAAAGTCTGTGTTTACAGTATGCTAATTAGAAAATAAATTGTCAAATAACAGAAAATTTAATTTAGCATGTACTTGCTAAAATGTACAAATGTACTTGTCTGTTATTTGGCTATTTATTTTCTAATATAAATTTTAGTCGGGGAAAAAATATTGTTTCAAGTAAATGCTACTCAATTAGCATATAAATTGTAAATTACAACAACCGGTCAAATTATATCAATAAAAACAATTTAAGTCCTCAAAATTTTATTTGCATTAACTGCAAACGTCAAAAAATGTTACTTCGTTTTCGTTATTTTCTAGTAGTTTCACCTATTGTGCCATTTTTTTTTCTTTGCTGTAAAACTGACAATTATAGCAGGCGCTGACATTTTATTTCCTTCCTTATTACTAGTAAATATACATGTAGAGAGTCTTATAATCTTTTTTATAAAAAAAACTAACAGGCTACATGAGGGTAATCCACGTGGTGGAAACTCTCCTTTAATAGCATAAAAAGGGATTTCTAACCAAGGATTAACTAGAGTCCCCAGGATTTAGTTTAAGGATCCTACCCGGCATTCGCCTAAAAGTAATGCAGGGAAACCCTAGAAAACCTGTTGGGTTCTTGGTTGTTGTCCCACGCCTTTCCGATGGCGGGAGAGATGTTTGACGTGGGGACGCAGCATTCCACTCTCTGTGCCTCGACCAGTTTAGGCGCTGACATTTTATTTCCTTCCTTATTACTAGTAAAATTACATGTAGAGAGTCTTATAATCTTTTTTATAAAAAAGACTAACAGGCTACATGAGGGTAATCCACGTGGTGGCAACTCTCCTTTAATAGCATAAAAAGGGATTTGAAAAGGGGGATTCGGAATGGTAGAGGAAGGTAACCAAGGATTAACTAGAGTCCCCAGGATTTAGTTTAAGGATCCTACCCGGCATTCGCCTAAAAGTAATGCAGGGAAACCCTAGAAAACCTGTTGGGTTCTTGGTTGTTGTCCCACGCCTTTCCGATGGCGGGAGAGATGTTTGACGTGGGGACGCAGCATTCCTCTCTCTGTGCCTCGACCAGTTTAGGAGGCAGCTGACCGACAGTTCCAATGGGAACAGTAAAACATTCAGTCAAACACAACAGCAATTGATATACAAACAGACACTATCAAACTGAACAATTGCTACGACCCGTTATTGTTACGTTAAACCTTCTGCTCTCCTATTGTCGTTGCATTTTCTTCGCTTTTGGGTTTTGTTAACTACCGAGTGCAGTTGTGTCGCTCTAGGCTCTTCTTAGCACCTGAAGGAAGGCACAAGGATCCCAAAAACGTTGTGTGGTATTTGTATTATCACTTATTTGATCTGTATTTGGGTATTTTTTTATTCTATTATCTTAGCATTCTGCCAATCACATGAATGTTTTGTATTGATGATATCTTTGAAGACTACAAATAGCTTATCAATTAAAAGTTTGATATTGGACATAAGATCTTTGATATATTACCTTTGCTTTTCCGAGACCGTCACCTGTTTTTTGCGGTGTGTTGTTGTTCTTGCGGTTCTTACATTTTTTGGAAAATAAAACAAGAAGAAAGCAACAAGGATTGCAGAAACGTTGTGTGGTATTTATTTAGGACTTATTTTTGTGTGTTATTTGTCGATTTATTTATCTAATTACCACGTATGATCTTTAAACTACAGTCAATTGAATTTTAAGTTCCTGGGTCAACATTAACATTGAAGAAAACAAATTATGCAACAAATAATTCAGTTACTAAACTATTTATTATTCTTTAAAGTAAGATAATTAAAAAAAATTGAATAATAAAACGTCATTAAATATACCTTGTTTTAATGAAACATGTGTGTAATTAAATTATTATTCTAATATTTTAATCGACTTAACTAACGATTACCTTTGATATGAGACCATACATGTGTGGCGAGTTTCATTCATTACATTTATTTCACATGAACGTTTTTTTTTACCTAGAATGAATCAATATGTTACGCTGTCGACCTTTACATCTCTGGACGAGTACGGGACAGGCAACTTCCTTCGCCTGAGGACTGCGGCAATGCAGTTTTCCTAGGGAAATACCACGGTTCCGCCGAGAGAGAGAGAGAGAGAGAGAGAGAGAGAGTGAGAGAGGGAGATTTGTTTGGACAGCCATTGAATCCTAAACAAAGAAAGCTTTACTGGTCTGTGTATCCCGCGAAACCTCATGAAATAATACCTTTGCTTGCTCACATTTCTCCTGCCAGAGAACACAGAATGAAAGAGTAAAACAACAACGCCTTCAACGAAATGGAGAAAAAAAACACTTGACAGTGGCTGAGTAAACCATTGAGAGGGTTGGCATTAATACTTGAATTGAATTAACGCAGATTCTTTCCTGTCTTTGTTTGTGTAACATGAAATAAAAATAAGAAACATTATTGATTATGATACGGTCAACAGAAAAGAATTTGTAAATATAAATATCTCGGAAAAGAAGTAAACAACAGTTTTTTCACCAGGTGGATAATTAGTGAATCCAAGTTGATATTCAATACAACAAAAATAAATCATGGATTAATAAAAATACAACGTCAACCAGTGTCTGTCCGCCATTCCTAATGTTTTCAGCCTGCTCTGATATTAACATTTTTATGCTTTAAAGATTCGATATCTTATACTTTGATGAGTCACAATCATTTATGTTATAATCTCGCTTTTACTAATTTCTTCCAGTATTTTTTCCTCGTCAGCGAATCGTATTATTCCACTTTCTGATGGTATCTTTATAAATTACTTAATCTTTTTTGTCGTCTTTTTCGGTCTCAGATTGCGCACGACGATGGTCATCAGTTTGTCTATTTTCAGTTTTACAATAAATAAAAACCTTAGCAAACAGTACTACAAGGCGTTTTCTAAGCATCGGTAATAATACCCGAATAAATACTCCCGATTTTTTGTTAAGTAGTCCATAAAAAAAATTCTACCAATTTATTGATAAAATCAAGTACCTCACCGTCCTTCATGTCTACTCTTTAATTTATTTTTTCTGTCTTTTTCTTGTTCAACTCTATTCCAAATGATTTAGACATTAACAGTTTCAAAAACAGATTGCCCATTTACAGTCAATATACTAAACTTCCACTAGATCAAATTTTATGCATTTTAAATGGAATCATCAATTCCACTTAATCATGAGAAGCCCCCTTAGTAATTTTTTTGCTGAGATAGTGGTGAGAGGTTTAGAGAATTCTTGTCTTTCTCTACTTGCTGTTCAACCTCTTTGCTACATCAGACATGTTGTATTGCTAAGTCCTCTTAATCAACCTTATAGTCAATACTTTCAACTTACAGTTCACCCCACGAAGTTGAATCGAACCGTTCTCTTAAATTCCTTGATGTCACTGAACCTATTCACAATACTTCCCTTCTCACCAATTGGCTGAGGAAACCTACATACTCAAGGCGTTTTCTTTGTGATCATCCTCCTAACCAAAAGAGAGCTATGGTATACAATCTTGCAGACAGAGCTATATTACTTTCTAACCCCCAAGCTCCATCAACACAATAATAATGTCCGTAACATTAAAATTTCTGATGAGTACCCTTTAAATTTTATTAATAAATGCATCAACATTAGATTGAACAAAATCCAGTATCCTACTGTCACTCGTCCAAAATCACCTCAATACAAATTTTTTCTGGTACTCCCTTATTACAAATTTTTACATCACAATCGTCCAATATTTTTTAAAGAATACAGGTATACCAATACTCTTTCCTACATGATTAAAAACCACAGGGCAAACATTGCGTTTTTTACAAAATCTCTTGCTCTAATTGTAATTCCTGCTACATAGGGCAAATAAAACGTTCCCTTAATACCCGCATCAAACTTCCCAACGATTAACAATCAGTATCTCCAAACATATAATGAATTGTAAACATACATCTGTTTGGCAAAATGCTAAGATTTTAGACATTGACACCAGGTACAATTCCAGACTCATATCAGAGATCATCAGAGCAATTAATGTACAAGCACACACTGTGAAACTCAACAATTACTACGATCGCCTTATTATTACGATAAACGTTCTCCTTTCCCATTGTCGTTGCTCCCTTATTGTTACGCTAACTCTTCTGCTCTAAATATAGGTACTATATTTTAAAATGTTACGGACAGAAAGAGCTCGTGAAGACAGGCTGAAACCATCGCAAAGCTACTTTCGGTGGGCAAGCTTGAAGACGATGAAGAATTTTGGATTGCTGTGAGTGTCTCAAAGAAGCTGGCAGTGGATCGTCAATTAATGTTCTAAGACCATCGGGTTGGACCAGAATTCTTTCCTCGCTGTAAATGATGTAGACATGGTTCGCCCGATCTGTCAAAAAAGATTTTTTACTCATTATAAAATTAAAATCTTGTCTAAAGGATGCTGTCTTGACCTTTGACACCTTTGGAGTGTTTTGAACACGATGACACCGGAAAATTTTCAGAATTGTTGCGAAAAGTGGCAAAATGCAGGATACTTTGAACAGATTGGCGGAAATTATCAAATATATTGTGCTGATACTCATTAAAGGTAAAATAACGGTAGGAAGACGAAAGTTTCAGGTGGAATGATGTCTAACAAAAAGTTGTATAGTTCAGTCAAGAGCAAGCGACCATTTTGATGAAACAACTCCGGTATTGTGAGCCTTCACGCGCACCTGTGGCCTCTCCCTCACCGGTTGCTCTTCTTGCCGGGGCCATAACCACTTGTTATACCAGTGGACGAGTCCGCCCCAGGCGCAGTGAGATGAAACAGATGTTCCACCTAGACTTCTACACAGAGCCGATACCCATTAAACAAGTTTTAATTAAGTGCCGATGCAGGTTTAGTGAGATAGGAAATTAAAGTTGGACGCGTTGCTAGTTCCATTAAGCCCCTGTTGCGCCTCCGGTATTGATTCTCTCTCTCTCCCTCCCGCGCTGCGCATCGTCCTCGCTTTTTCCCTGTCCATCACCGGCGAAACCACGTTAACAAGAATTCTTGTTAACCGTTGGTCTTGACTGAAATGGTGCGTAAATTTGCGATAGAGAATTAAATGTAAATACACATTGTCGACGAAAGTCTTTGCATCCTCAATACAAGGACTATCGTCTTAATGTGTATATAATTCCTCTTTCCTGTAAGTATGATACTTATTAATTTACTTTTTCTCTCTACCCAATCCTCTCTAGCGTCAACTTCCTACCAGTCAAGCAATTAAAGACTATTAATACTAAGCCTCAATTAACCCTTTACTTGCACTCTTGAAATATTTCTGACTCAAGAGCAACCACAAAAGGTGACCACCATCTATAAAGAAAGAAAAAATCCCAGGACAGTAGGGAATATGAGACACCTTAAAAGTTGATTACATTGAATTAGATTCATATTTTTAGAATTTCACTGGTTTAAAAATTTGCAAAGTATTAATTAAGTGTTGTGCAAACAAATTCTCAGTATTTTTTTTTTATGTTTTGAGAATCTGAGTTATGAACATTCCTAGGCTTTTAATGATGATGTCCACTCACTGGAGCAAGGTGACACACAACATATATAGCATTACTTTGTGATCTTATTTCTATATAAGATCAAATTGAATGAACATATGAATTTTAATTTTCCATATAATTAAAAATAAACATATTGTGGACTTTGTTCAAGCAACTTCATTTCTACATCATTTTGTGCACTCCCGCAATATGCTGGAGATAAAAAGAGAGAACTAAAGACTATTATCTCCCCAGTGTATAATGCAGTATTACATTATTTGAGACATTAGCTAACCATATAATCATCGATTTCCTTACGTTGTAAATATAAACATTACTAACATCAATAATGATATAGAAAAATAAAATGTATGATACTAACTGCTCTCATAAATAATGGTAAGCAGTGTTTGTATTCATCATATATATTTTTTAATTATACAAAAACTTCTAAGACTAATTAAGTATTAATTACTTTTTAAATATTTATTATTTCACACTGCATAATATTTAATATTTTAGAATTAACATTTAAAATTATTGTCAGTTTATGATCATAAGCATAATCAATTAAGTGAGAAAAACAAACCAGATAATTTTATATGAAATTATTTAACATATTGCTAATTACTCTAATAAAATTGGAAGTGGATAAGGAAAAATTTGTAACATACACATTACAATGTAACTGAAGTATTTATTCACTTTTCAATATATGAAAAATTCCGAAAATTTTTGAGTATGATACAAATATAAAACATTTTTTAAAATTTATTTGTGAATTATATTACTTTTAGTAAAATTTCTGTGTAAAGTAAAACCTCTATTAACTGTTAGTCAAAGGATCTGAACCTTGGTAGAGACAGTTAATTTAATGAAAGGGAAAATTTTTCACACTCACAGAAAAAAATAATTGTTGAACAAGAATACAAATCCTAATTTAACAACCTCAAAATAAAAATTATTTTGACAGTTTTCATCTTATCTTGTCAATAACAATGAAAATAAATAAATATTTTTTGGAGATTTTTAATAAAGATTTATTATAATCGTTTAAAAATTATGATAAACATAATATAGACCAATTAAATTAAAAGAATTTTTTTGGGTTAAGATATTACAATATGTGTAATCTATTATAAATTTAGCTTTTAATTTATTTTCTTGAGAAAATATAAGTCATAGTTGCTACTAAATTTGTTGCAATATCAGATAACAAAGATCAACAGGTACAAAAATTGACATACAAAAATAAAAGTACCTAATTTCTTAAATAGTCTTCTGCATTATGCATAACTTGCATATTATTTTGATGACTAGATTATGTAGTACAAAAGTTTTCTTCATCCCTGATAAAAACCAGGAAAATAACTAGTGTAAAACAATCATTTCAAAGTTGTTAACATAAGCTCCTGATTTAGGATTAACTCATGAGAAGTAGGAATGTTGTGTTTATGTAAAAATATGCAATTTTTTCTTGAAATTCTGGAAAGAACTAGTCAAATTTGTTCTGTTAAACCTAACAATGACTTAATTTCTGTTTCAGATGGAGGGGCTGGTGCGAGAAATGCAGGACGCGGAGACCGGGGTCCCAGTAAGAAGCCAGAAGCTGTTCCTCACATCCATTCCTTCTGCCTTCATGGGTAAATTTCTTAGTATTTATGCCAGCTTAAGTTAAAACTGAACATTATGCATGAATTTGTGGAATGAAAAATGTATAAACAGCTTCTTTAGCTAACATTCTTCCCCATTTATTTACATTGTTTATCTTTTAAAGAAATTAACTCATCCAATGGAGAAATTTTATCACCTTTATTTCCAAAAGTCATAATGTGATCTCATTCAATAATTAACCACAAGTTTTTTTAGCAGTACAATTAAAAGTGGTGTGTAGCATTACTCAAGATTTGTTACCTAACAGCAATAGCTTTTTAAAGTAAATTTCAGATTACTTTAAATAATTGATATTAGTTATGATGATTTCACGAATATTAAAATAATGTTCTATGCATCCAAAAAAATAATTTATTGTCATGAAATAACACAATATTACCAACACATGTTTGTTCTCTTGTGCAGAGAAACTTGAGGAACAAATGAAAATGGAATCCTAATCCAGTTTAGTATTTAATTATGTCAAATTATTGTTTTCAGGATACGATCTCATTGAATGGCTAATGGAACGCCTCAACATTGAAGAATCTGGTGAGTTTGCATCTCGGCAAAATGTATGTGAGTGTTATAATATGCTGTTTTAATCTCATTATACTGAAGTAATTTAATTATTTACAAATATTTTGAATTAAACAAATTAGAGTTTAACTTTGTTTACATTAATGTTAACAAAATTTCACTAAATGTATTTTTCTCTATTTATTGATACATAAACCATATATTTGTATAAATTTTATGTTATATAGCAATAATTATACATTTTAATGGAAAATATTGCAGCTATCAGATAGCTATAATGTTTGTAAGTTCTTATGTTGTATCATAATCAACATGGCTCTTCAGTAACTTTTATTACAAATTAATGACTACACTTTTTTTAATGCAACGGTCCACTTCCTTATTCCTGATATTTGTAGAACATAATTTCAGATTGCATTATAAGTATGGATTATTAAGCACACCATTTCTTACATACAGCTAAAAAATATTACAAAATGCTTCAACCATCTTAAAATACATAGAATGATAATTTCATTTATGCAACGCTATAATATAGTTTATGCATTTGGATTCAAATTCAGCAATCCTAGAGAAAGCATAAAAGTAAAAATTGTCTAGGTATTTTTGGTATACGTTAAATATAAATCACTAATTAATATTGTGATAAAGAAATTTGTTATTCATTAGGGTTATGACCAGTTGCAATTATGATATAAGCCATTTAATACCAATTTGTCCTCATCCTGTTTTATTAAAAGCCACTCATGCATTGAACATTCATAGAAGAATGTTTCACTTTATAAATTGTAAATGTCTAATAAAAGTAAAATATTGTTTTTTGACTATAATAATATATTAGTAATGTAGTAATTTATTCCACAGATGAAGACAGTCAACATAAAATCAACTGCAGTTTACTAACATTTATTTATTTGCACAATTTCCAAACCAATAATATTACTTTTTATGCAATAAATTACGTGCTGTTTTAATAATAACGACAAAGATACTCCCTCTCACAGACACTTCCCAGATTCTTCATCCCAACAATAACACAATATCTTTTCTTTCACAGACAACAATAACAATATAATATATATAATAAAATATTATATAATACAAAAATGAATTTAAATTTCTCTCCATTACAGTAATAAATACATATCTATTATATTTAATGTGAAAATTTTCCAATTTATCTGGGTTCACTTTCAGCTGAGGCAGTCCATATTGCCAACCAGCTATGTCAGTATGGATATTTCTTCCCTGTGAGTGATTCCAAGAATCTCATAGTCAAAGATGACAGTTCATTATATCGCTTTCAGGTACTCACTGTACACTACAGTTATTTTGATTATTTTAGTTTTTATTCCTGAAAATATATACATGGTTTACTGTAAAGCTTAATTCAGAATGTGAAAAAAAAAATGTAACAACAGTTTCAAGTAATTTGTGTATATTCATTTGTAGAAAAAGTAAGTAATTTTACAGTTATAAAATTTTTCAACATTGTTTTTATTTCTGATATAGTTAAATAAAATGTCAATAAACCCTTTTTTATAATGTAATATTCTAGTTTCCTCTTTGTTCATTTCAGACACCATATTATTGGCCCTGGCAACACAGAATGCCAGATAATGTGGAATATGCCATCTATCTAGCCAAAAGAACTCTTCGAAACAAACAACGTCATGGCTTGGAAGATTATGAGATGGTAATTATTGTCTTAATATGGAATGACAAAGTAAGCATTGCATCTCATTTGTGTCCTACATCTGAAATATGTAATTATCTTCCAGGAATCACTTAACAGCTTAAAGAAAAATCTTCAAAACAAATGGGACTTTATCACCATGCAGGCTGAGGAACAGGTACTCAGTTGTTAAAACCAGATTTCCATTTATATTGCAATGGTGTTCTTAATGTGGTACCTATGTTTTGAATGACAAGAAGTTATTTAGTTGAAAATAATAGAATTTTCAAATTAAATAAATATATTCTTGTAATATTTCAAATTATGAAGACCGTGTTTATTTATTAAAATTATTAATTCAAAGGTTCGGTTAGCAAAAGAACGCAAGAAAGGAGATAAAATTGTGAGTGACAGTCAAGAACGAGCTTATTGGAGAGTTTACCGACCACCACCAGGCTATTTAAATCATCTGGAACCTGCTCCTGTTCCAAACTGGACGAGAGGTGCTGGCACTAGAGCAAAACGGCGTACTTCTGAAGATGTGAAACGAGAAGTAAGTTTGTAATATATTTAATTATATTTAAAAATTTAAATTTCCAAATGAATGCAACAATGGATGGTAACTAACAATGGAGATATGATAGAGAACATTAATGTTGTTAACTCCATAGTTTCATCTGTTTTTAATATTCAACAAAATACTATATAAGATCAATTTTTTTATATTTATCTTTTAGTTTCTGTATCAACTTTAAACTTAAAAATTTAAAAAATATATTTAGACAATGAAATATCATACAACACACAAGCCATATCAATACTCAATATGTAGTAACTTAAAATTTTATTGAAAAATTAGTAGCAAAACAGGGTGCATCTGGTAGTTTATTTGGGCAAGAAAAATTCATGTTATTATTTTGCACAAGTAAAGCAGTTGACTGTATACACTATATCATCATGCCTTATATTTTTATTGTATTGTGTGTGTTTGTATAATTTTTTTTCAGGTAGATTTTTTACGCAGCTCTTTGATTCGTACTAGAGTGAAAGTGTCCCAGGCATTAGACAACCTGATGCAACATTGTAGTACATACACTGAGTATGACTCATTAATTTCTGGTGCTCAGCCCTCCAATCCATGGGTCAGTGAGGATCCAACATTCTGGCACCTGAACAGTCCTCTGTAAGTTATTAACTGAAGTTATTATTGAGTCAATCCCATTTACATAAGAAAGCTTCTTATTATATTTGTATAAATATAATAATGTGAGGAACTTGAGTGAAATTGATTTTAACACTATATTTGCAATGTTGATTAGTATATTGTAATATATATGAATTCAATTGATTAACCTTGCTGATTGGAATAATACTTTTGTAATTATTTCATTTGAAAACTCAGCTCCAATTTTCTTTTATTTCATAATTATTTTTAATAGCTATAAATCTGATAAAACATAAGACTGTTCTATATTGCAAAGATAATATTTTATTTAATTATTTTTGAGCAGGGTTGAAAATCCAACAGAGAAACGTGTGAAACGATGGGCAATAACAATGGAAGAACTTGTTCACGACCCAACAGGTATTCTCACTTACATGAAGTTTGCACGTGCACTTATGAGACTATTAATTTTAAAATATCATGAAACAAACACATACTAAAATGACTGAAGTCATTGGATATATTATTTCAAAATATTAAATCCTGATTGTTAATATGCATCTTACTGTAGAACTAAGATGATTATTTAACAGTTCCCTGTATCATTGAAATATCTTGTCCAATGATCAGAAAAGTATTGAAGTATGATGTCATTGGTTCTTATGTTATGTGTTGGTAATATGGTACACACAGAGAAAATAATTTACCTCTGGCAGTGTAATGAAAATTCCAACTTAATTTGAAGATTGTAATTATAGAAGTTAGATTGGCCCAGGTTTTTGTGAGTTTTAAACACACTTGACCATAGTTCTGCCTTAATGTATTGAAAAATGATATGTGGAAAATAGTAAATACCTAAAGTTTAGATCTCCCAGATGGTACAATAAGTAGAAGATTATTAAAGATGAAAGTCGTGTAGAAAATGTTAGATTAGTGAAAAATTGGTATAGGAAGCCAAACTTTTCTATACGAATCCTACATTACTTTTCCAACCACCCCATTAATAAAAAAGGGCTTTGATTTATAATTTGGTTGACAGAACTTTCCAATCCTATTTTCCTTTCTATGAATCTAAACATTTTACTAACATCATTTCAGTTCATTTCTATCCTCATTATTTTATTAAATTCTATATTAATAATATATTCGAGAAACTCTCTCACCATCTCAGAGTCTAATCTACTCCTTCAATTCAATATTATTAACATTTATAAAAATTATAATTCCTTATCATGTTACATTAAGAATGGTAAAGATCCCTTAGATCCTGAAGACACCCATTTTGTGGTGTATAAAATAGAATGCATGTATAGCAATTTAACTTATATATAGAGAGATATTAGGTTATTGGCCAGTTGATAGTATTGAAGTAAATTTAAGATGGCTCCATTGGGCACTGCCATTAATGATTCCATTACCTTCCTAGTAGACTAATTGCAGTGCTACAGCACATAAATTAATTTAGCAAGGATTAATTTATCTTAATTTTAAGAACATTCATAATAATTGTGTATTTTCACTACAAATCTATGTTTCGATATCCAAGACTTTTGTGTGCAGTGCAGTTGCTCCTGATAAAGCAGCGAGCTGGCCATTCAGTGCTATCGCCATGATAGCACAGGATTTATGTTTTGAATAAGAAATGCATGTGCACAGTATACTTTTTCACTCCCCTGTATTACCTGTAGCACTACAAAATGCCTCATTATTGTCCTACAAATTGGACAACACTGGGTTCTAAACAGAACTATGCAAAGAAACAGAGAGGTGGCCGTATCAGGCAGCATAAGCAACAAAATCAAAATAAATCTGAACCATTCAGTAATTATAAATCTTATTTTAAAGTTGTTTATGTTTTCAAAACAAATCTAATATTTGTACAATTTAGGTAATTAAAAAAAATTCACAATCAAATGTTATTTTAAACAAAAAATACTTAAGAGCCATCATAGAGTGAAAATCTACTGCACAATCCTGTATACAATACTGGCTTTCACTGATGTAGTATTATTATTTTACATAGTTATCCCTGTAAAAAAGGTTACTTGGGGGTGATTTAGTCTAAATAGTTTAAGACTGATAGTATTTTTAGAGGTAACTCAGAGTTACAATATTATAAATTTGAGAATTGAGTCATATATACTCAAGTTTTTTTCAGAATTCGATTTCTAGCCATTCATTTAAAAATGGCTTTACACAACAATTTATCTTTGTGATATTCATTTGTCCTGTAATATAAAACATGCTGTACTAATATAATTGAGTTTCTTCACAGGTTTGCAAGAATTCACTAATTATCTTAGAAAAGAATACAGTCATGAAAATATAAGATTCTGGACGGCAGTAAATGACCTCAGAAGAAGTGCTCAATCTCAAATTCAACGAAAAGTTAAGGAAATATTTGAGTAAGTGATAAAAGATCTACATCTCGCAACAGAGAGTATAGTTACAAATTCTGCTACATTTCAAACTTAATCGACAAATAATTTGAACTCCTTATATATTATGCTTTGTACAAGCTACTCAAGCAAATAATGCAATTAGGTTTAATAATTAGTGCAGAAATGTTTTTATTTAACAAACATGTTTTTTTAACTGTATGCTCCATTCGTAAGTACAGAATTTGGTATTCTTTCTTCTGCAGAAAAGACATATGTTTCAGTTATTTATGACACCAAATTTGTCCTTCTCCTTGTTTACTTATAAATTTATGAGTTTAAAACATGTTGCTTTTGGCTACTGCCATTATCAACTACAATTTACAGGTGTCCTCTTGTCAATATAAATGTGGTCATTTTGTTATTTACCCATCATCAAATTAAAATAAAATAATTTTAAAGAGGTAAATTTTAGCTACTTTTTAAATCATTCATGTTCAATCTTTCAGAGTTCACAGTTGAGTTTATGTTCATGCTTGATGTTTGGAATGTCTTATTACTGATTTTTAAAATATATTGTTTAAAAATTAATGTGTTTTGAAATTAAATTGATACCAGTACAGGTTATGCAGTAAAATGCATTAATCATATTATTTTGTAATGAATGATTTAATGCAGCAAATATTGCATATGAATACGAAAGTTAGCCAATTCAGACAAAAAAGTGATAATATAAATACCACACAATGTTTCTGGGATCCTTGTCCCTTTCGTCAGGTGCGAAGAAGGGCCTAGAGCGACACAACTGCAAACTTGTATTTTATCACTTCTTTGTCTGATTTGGCTAACTTTCTTATACATTTTTTTCAATCAGACATAATTTTTTTAACATTGCATATATATTTAGATTATAAGAAAGAATTAACAATTTTTGCTCTTAAAGTTTGCAAGCTATTTTTGAAAAAATTATATTTAAATGTAAGGATGTTACATTAAAAAGATGCTGAATTAATGTTACAAAAATCTTGTTTATATAAAATAATTGTTTATATATATTACGAGTTATCTAAAAATATGTGATGATCATAATAAATTTAATATGTATTATAATACTGAAAACATAATATTTGTACTTTGATCTTTATGCCTCATTTTTCCTCAAATTATTATTTTACTTTGAATATAAAAGTTTCTGTTTAAAAAGTAGATTATTTTACTTTCAAGTGAATTTTTGGCACCTGGTGCTCCTTGTGAAATTAACATTGATGGGAAAACAATGGAGAAAGTACATCAAGAACTTCGAAATCCTACTCGTTTCACATTTGATTCTGCAGCAGAACATGTCTACACTTTGCTTCTCAAAAAAGACTGTTACCCTAGATTTATTCGTTCAGAGCAATATAAAAATCTGTTAGCTTCAGGAGTTCAACCGCTACAGAAGAAAAGGTAATCTAATTTTGTCTATTATATTTATAGTATCCAATTTCACTGGATCCAAGGGAATGAATGTTTCTATAGAAATCACAAATAAACAAACTATATCATCATATTAATATTATTATTAAACAGAATTTTAGAGAATAATATGTTTACCCCTCAAATAATTATTTTAATATAGTACAAATATGGATATTAAAGGATGGTTTTCTTTCTGTTTATGTTCTGTAACAACAATATCAGTGTTGTGTACAGGTTATGTGGCTCATATTAATTCCAGATTCTTTGGGTTTGGTGGTCCTGCCAAAAAGAAGTCATCTACATGTAACCCTCCCAATTTAGCTGGCTTGCAGTCCCTTCAACAACAACAATGCACATCTGCTAGCACAATAGGAAGAAGGAGAGGCAGCGACAGAAGCTTATCTGGTTCAGTTCATGAACTAGCAGTCTCTGGAGTGCGAGAAGTTGTTACTCGAGTATCTCACTCACACAGCCAATCAAACCTCAGTGACATTCCTTATAGGTACGTTTACATGAAATAATCTTAATAAATATGTATAATATTCATTTTTAAATATACTTATAAAGTCTATTGGAATTATTTATTAAATATGTACGTGTTTAAGATATAGGGATCAATCTTTACATACATGGCTGTTACAGAAAGGAAGAATTTTATCTCAAATACTCATTTTCTTTTAAGTATTAATTAAAAATGAAATTTGTTTCCAAAAAAAAGTTAATGCAACACTTATTATTTAATAATTGTGTGTTACATTAAATGTAAAATCTATTTTTGTAATTTTGTAACTAGTTTTTAAATATATCTTGTTTTAATAGCCTTAAAACAGTTTTTAAACAAATAAGAAACAATAGTCAAGACATTTAAAATTATCCAAAAGGCAGTTGTAAGTATTTAAACATTTTTAAAATGTTAATATTTTGTAATCAAGAAAATCTCTATCTTAAATAAGTTATAGGAATGTTTGGCCATTTAATGGAAATTAATATTACAATATCATTCTCATAAACAAAAGTTATAATTAAATATTGCCATATAAACAGTTTAAATTTGTGTACATATTAATTATCTGTGTGTTTTAAAGTTTTCTTAAACAGTCATAAATAAAAAAAATTAAATGAATTTTTAAATTTATGGTTCAACTATTATTTCAAACATTCTTCAAGACTGCTTTGATAATGAATGCAAGAGGAAAATGTGCATACGTTGCTTTTCAGATGGATATTAATGATTTTGAAATTATTGACAATGATGGCTAATAATGCAGCTCTGACTTGGTTTCCAGGGGAGACCTTCCTTGTCAATCGAAGGTAGCATCGACTCTTTGGTGTAGCCTGTAAGTTCAGAGAGTTGTAACTATGATGTTCTCATTCTAGGTGTTGTCCAACTCGGTGTCACAATTGGTTGTTCTATTTTTATTTTTTTTCTAAATGTTGTAGACAATGTCAAAGGGCTATTTCAGTGTCACTTTAAGAAAATTTTTCACTATTTCAGCCGTATTTAGGTTTGCATAGTAGATCTGCAAATTTTTCTTTGTGTTGACTACAATCTAATTAATTTTCATTAAAGTGTGTTATTGGGTTGTTAATTATTTTTACAAATGGATAATTGTCTCTATTACAGGAACAATTTCAGTAAGATTATTTTGTAACAATTGAGTGTCTGATTTTTTCTCCTTCTTTTCATAGAATTAAATATAAGCTAAGATTCTTGCAATAATTTGGATATTTTGTAGCATGTTTAATATCTGTTTATTGTAGAGTCTGCACTCACCTGAATAGTTTCCAAAGTTTTATACTATATGTATGCACTTAAAACACTATTATTCTTATCGTCATTTAAAATTTTTGTAGTTTAATCCCTTTCTATTTATACAAATATCACAAACAAGTTAAAGGACAAAATTAATAACACACACACACAATTTACAACTAATTATTTTCTTAAATAAAATAAAAAGCTTCACATATGTACTTAATTGTAACAAGAAACAATATACTTAAAATATATTTTCACAAAATATGAAATATTAGGAAAATAAATACCATTTTGTCATTAGTATCAATACTTTAATACTTTGTTAAAAATCAATTACAATAATTTTAGCAATTGTGAAAAAAAATAGTACTTTATATATTTTTTCAATAAATGTTAGACATGAATGCCCCCTCTATAGTAGTTTATGAATAGGTGCACAAAAGTGTTAAATATTTAATGGTTTTAAACCCAAGAATAATGACAAAATGAAAATTAGTACACCTCAAATAGTTAAGGATAACAATAAAAGCTGCTAAACAAAAAATGTAATGAATAAACTAAAGTATAAAGTGATTGATTGATTAAAAGAACTTATTGATAATTATATTATGCATGCATGCAAACAACTTTTCTTCCATAACAATTCCTTGTTGACTCAAATATGTTAGTATAATTATGTAATTATTTAAGGTTTGAGATATTTATTGATTTTCACAACTGAAAATGATAGCATTTGATTTTTGAAAGTATTTGTTTTATAAATACTTTATCATTTTCAATAAAACTGGGTTTCTTGCACTTAAAAGAATAATTAAATGTTATTTTTTAAAACATCATACACATGTAAGGTGATACTCAAAGCTTGTGGGTCTTCTACATCCCATAGAGAGTGAAATAATGTGTAATTAAACTTTCATATATTGTATGTCATTGTGATATTATAAACATAAGTTTTATCTAGAGTAAAATTATGACTTTTCAATATACGTTTATTTAATGATTACTGTATAAATAGAATTTTATGGGTTGATAAATGGAGATAGTACATCATGGCATGTGTGAAACAAATAGTTAAACCACTGATAATCTTTCTCTCTTCCTTCTCATAAAGTATAGTTGAGTTTGCTATTGTAACGACTCCCACAAGCGTGACTATAAACCCTAATAAGTGATTCAGTGATTGAACATTCCATAAATTAATATTAGTTATATGTCTTTAGTAAATTATTATTTTAGCAGGGAATTACTTTACCTTTAAACAAACTGACAAAAAGAGAGAGATACTAAAAGTCTAAGTCATGATTGTATTTGAATGCTTAAGGTTGTTTTGTTATTTTATTTCCTAATTTCAGCTAAGACAAGCTTTCAGGAGTACCAGGATACTTTTGTAAGAATTTATGATTTTACTCATACAGATATATTCTTGTGACTTGTTTTAAAAGTCCACTTCTTTTGGGATATTTTACTTTAATTATTTAATATAAAAAATTCTAATATTGCTTCATTTTTGTTACAATATATCTTTTGCTTTGTTGTAGAGATCCACAACCTTGTGGCAGCCTCCCTGCTGCAGAAGAAGGAACTTCAGAGAAGGCAGCAAGCAGTGCTGACAATTCAAAAGATATTTGTCCTTGGGACAATGCAGTGGACAACTCAGCTGCATCCAGCTCACAAGAAACTCCTGTGCAGGAAATGGAACCAGAAATACCTCAAGTTAAGCGCAAAAAAAGCTGTATAGCAAATGTGGCAGGCACTTCTAGCATTGAAGTTGACCACCATGTCACACGGAAAAATTCTTCGCAGCTAGACTCTGGAAGCTCTTCTTCTGAATTGAGTTTGGCTGTTGCAGAAGTTTCAGAACGTCTTTCTAGGACCTGTGCTTTATCTCCTCCATCTACTGTACCTCCACCTCCTGAAAAGGCAACTCATGCGACATCAGAAGAACGCGTAATTGCACGTATCCAGACTGTTCGAAAGTATTCTACAACTGACACACGAAGGCCGTCCATAACTGCCAAAGTCCCTTCAGCTTCATCTGATGACCTTGCCTCAGAAGATCATAGTTTACGAATGTACCGTAAATCCTGCAGCACATCTGTGCGCAAGAAATCATCAGCTGCTGCTGCACCAGTTATCAACATAGATGAGCCTCAAGAACAGTCACAACAGAATCAAGAAAGTAGCACTGATGTGGCATGTGCCTGGGAGGAGCCACAGGCTCCTAAAGTAAATGAAATATGTCCATGGGAAGATGAGTAAGTATGATCTTAATTATGCTATTGAAGTAGTTTTAATTTTGAAAGTGACCATTGTAAAGAAGTGTCCCTCAGGTTTCAAAGATTTTATACCTTTGAAATGGAATGATGTTATGGTTTTAATGAAAATATTTGTACTAGAATCTTCCAATGATGGTGAAGTGTTTTTTATTCAATAGTTACTCACAAATTTTTAATTAGTTTCTTTTGTAAAACAATATAATTAAATAATTAAGATAATCCTAAACAATCCACAACTTTCAAATTAGTGTAAAAACATAAGTTTTCCTTTGTGGAAGCGAATGATACGTTTTGAAACATTTTCCAGAAACTTTCCACAGCACTTGTTCATGAGACATTAATTACAACACTTCTGAATAATAACCAACAGACCATATTAATCCATTCTATTTAATTGAAATATTAACACTTCTCTTTTCTCTGGACCCAGGTGCATGACTGAGGATTGAAAATATTTTCTTCTTTTTTGACAGGGAAAGCTGTAAAGTGGATACTCCATTTGTGAAGAAATATGCAACTCTTGGTTATCTATAAAATTAGTTTTGCTTACAAAGTAAACTGAAATTTCTTTTACACTCATCTTTATTCAATCAAATTTTTTTCTCCTCAGATTATGAATTTTAGCTGCTTTAGTTTCTATCCAAATTATAAATTGTTCTGTCAGGAAAATAAAGTTCTCAACTTAACATTTAAATAATGGAAAAATAATTTGCATTAATGTTACATTGTGGCAATTTTAGAACTAATTAAGTTTGTCTGTACACTTGCATATGGATTTACTTTACTGGTGGTTTGGTATGCATAAATAACTGTCATAGTTTAATTTATTTATGTAATAACTGTTTAAAACAATTCATGTTGCTCACTCACAGAGCTTTCATTGGTATGTCCTATTTATGGTATTCTGAAGTATATTTAATTGTTTTAACCAATTATCAATCCCCAAATTATCCATAAAATAATATATTAAAATCATAAAAAAGAGTATGTGTGAGTGTATATTTTTAAATGTAATATTAAGGTATTTAAGCTGTCAGCCAGCATCGTTTTTACTAAAGCTTGGTGGATTTGGTTGGCGCCAGGCCGGACTTTTACCAGGCGAGTTACATCGGGGCCGCAGAGCAGACAAACCTGAGCCCTTGCCAAAGCCGCGGTCCTGATGAACACACTCCTGATACAAGCCCCTTACCTCTCGCCCCCTTTTCCACTCTTGCCGAAGAATTTGAGATAAATGCTAAGTAATGTATCTTATGATAAGTATCAGGTAATTGCTGTTCTATAAAATGAGCTTTATAATTAAATAATTTCATTTCATTTACAACCAGTTTTAATGAGGCATTTTATTGAAAAATTGTCATACCTGTAAAATTTAATAATGAATTTTGTTGCATTGTTCCCTTATGGTGTTTTATTGTAGAAATTCCATCTCAAAAGGACAACAAATACTAACTGACACATTTTATTTAATAGAATTTTTTAGACAACTATCAGGAAAGGAATGAACCCTGGACCAAAATATAGTTGGGGTCTCAATATCTTTAAATGGTGATGTAACTCACATTATTAATACAATGAAATTCATTGCTCTGTTTTGATAAGCAAGTTAGCTGAAAATGCAATCATAAACATACATATATAAGTATTTAAAATAGCTGTAAGTTATTATCTACATGTTAATGTATGTGGGTGTGTCTATAACAATTAATATATTCTATTAGATGTTCTATATGTGGGATGTTGTGTGAGTGTGTATTTATTCACTTGATAATTATTGTATCTAGAAATAATACATAGTGTTTAGATTTCATAATATATACACTGTGCTACATTTTGTGTGTGATGCACTTGTTTATTATAAGGTATTTATTTGTCACCTGCAATGTAGTTTTCAAAGTAATGCTTGAAATATGAAACTTATTAGCGTTCCAAACCACCAGAGGTAAATATGTATGTAGCAGTAATTGTTGCACTAAGTTTTTCATGAACATTATTGCAGTTATGTTTATAATCTCAGCCTATTATGTACAGATTTCAGGCTTAGATAATTAGAGTTATAAATAAATTTAAACCAGTGAAAAGCAACATGTCACAAATGATTCTTTTTATGGATAAGTTTAGTATTTGTTGAATTATAAGAGAAAATTTAATGTGGGGAAAAGGTTATAATATGCAAATTAAATTCCGAATTGTGTTGAGAACTTATTATGGAAAGTGCCTGGCAGTATAAATAGGACCTATTGATACCATTGCACAAAAATCTTAGTTTTCCTAAGGGAAAAGCTAGCACAATTTTTAAAAGTGCAATACATTTTTTTTCATATTTCAAAATTGTTCCATCACACTTTACAGAAGTTTCTCTTTACTAACCTTTAATAACCTAGCTATAAAGTATCAACTAACATAAACTGACCAATGGCTATAAATATATTAATTCATGAAAAGTGTCCATACAGATAGCATTGAAAGGTTCTATATTATGTATATGTTTATGTTCTGAACTTGATGGTTTGGAGAATGCATATGTATTTAGTTACTCTTAACTGAGCAGTAATTAGTCATTGACATAGTATTCTTTTTGTGAATGATTTGTAAATCAATCCGTCTATTACCTGTTTTCACACATGGAAGGTTTATTACCACATATGTGTCAATGACATTTTCAATTTTTTACCCTTAATTACAAAACATCAACAACTAATGTTTCAAGAAGACAACTCTGAAACAGATGTAAATAACACAAAAAATTGAAGAAACAGTGACATTTCAATCTACTTAAGGCATTCGCTCAGAGAAACTGTGTGATCTTTCACAGATGCTAGTTGTTCATGATTTTTTCCCAGGTGGTTGGCTTGTGAGTGTTTATATTATTTGTATGTGGACCAAAGTGATGAATATAAATTTTGATGTAGATGCTCATGAAATATCTAGTCATTAATAACAAATTATAGAATCTGCAAGTAGAAGTGTACTGTATGTAAATGAGAATATGTAATTATATTGTTAGTTTTTTAATTGGAACATTTTAAAGAAAATAATTGATCTTCCCAATACTTATGGCTTATAAACTAATAAATGGTGAAAAGATTTTAATACAACAGTAAACATTTGTTTCATATAGCTATCGTAATAAACAATAAGCAACATCACTTTGTTGCACAAACTTAATGTGTGAAAAACAATGTAAGAATATCTTTTCATTACTTAATTAAGAAGTCATTTAATTTTTAATGAGTACAATACAGACATAGTCTATTTCTATAGAAGTTGTACCATACATTCTATTCCGTTTCAATATATTTGTCAAAACTGTAAGATCAAAACTATATTTTTTGCACATAATAAACTAAGGTTATTCTAAACACTAAGTTTATCAACTAAAATTCTTAACATGTTTGAACCTGTGAGATTAAAAATAGAAGAAAATGAAATTAATTATATATTAGAAAATTCCATTTGAATAATTATATGGCAAATACCATCCTTTAACAATGTAATTTTTTAGTTATATTTATCATAACTTGAGGATTCATAAAAATCTATAACACATCCATTTCTGACATTGGTCAATGTTTGGCAAAAATTGAGAATGTTATTGCTGCACAATTACTTGCAGTTGAAGTTTATGAAAAGAAATATTAGTTTACTAATACTTATGAAAGGCCTATTCAACAAAATGTATGCTTCTACCTTACCTTGTACAAACTTGCTTTAGAGTAAAGAAAAAAAATTAATCTAATATTTATTCTTCATTGTTCTTGGTGTTTCTGTGTATTTGTGATTCACAGTTTAAAGTTGAAACCAACAGTTTCTCTTCTCAAATGTACCCCAAAAAATGTTATTGTGAAATTTTATCAATAAATTTAAAAGATTGTAATAATATAACATCACATTGTTACTATAAAATTTGAAGTTGGAGGATGGCAGCTTTACAATAAGGTGATATGAATGCCAAAGGAGAAATGCATGAATTATCAATTGTATCCATAAATACAAAATATCTTTTGTTTTGTAATGTTTACTGAATTGAAAGGGAATGGACATATGGTGATGGCTATTTTGGTAAAAACTTGGAGTATACTATCTTTTGCAAGTATTCTGCTACATACACACATATAAAAAGAGCAAATACATTGTTTCAATCATGTGATAAGGTAGACATAACTACAATGAATAGAAAATTAGAATCTGTACAAGACTAAAGTGAGTGCTTAGGGTAATCAAACTGTATATACAATTAGTTTTATAAATAAATGTATTATGTTGATTTTTATCATTTAATAGGTTGAAATTGTTAATAGAAATTTATAAAATATGATGTAGCCTATAACAATATGAATTAAAGTGGGCATAAATATGTTAAGAAATATTCATTTTTCTTTCCCATTTCAATGTGTTTCATTGTTATTTTTGATAGCTTATGGTAACAGATAAAGGAAATTGGTTATTTTTTAAAGTTTCTAATTACAATTATGACTTTCTGGATAAGTATGTAGTGGACCACCATAAGTTAGTTCCTACTTCAGTATAACAAACGATTTTCTGCTGTGAAGTAAGCTTGCAGTGTTGTTCTCTCAATGCAATCATTATTTTATTTAATATGTTTTATTTATCTGAGCTCATTAAAAGTTTTTACACCAACATAATTTTTCACTCTCAAATATCTCTTCAATATTAAATATTTTCCAGGGTAGACAGATTCATAATTTAATTACAATGTGCTCAATAAAAGTAGTTTTACCAAGTTAAATATACTACTTTCAAAATAAACACGATCATTTTATCAAATTGTTTCTAAGCTTAATCCATTTATGCTTCATTATTACAATAACAGCAGAAACAAATAATCTTCAGTATTTCTCATTACAGCACAAACAAGAATGTCCGATATAATTATTTATATAAAATACGGTTGGATAGGAAAGGGAGACAGCATAATTAATTTACCTGAAATCAACTGTTGGTCCAGTTGAGCTAAGAAGGTAATAAAATTACAAATTTTAGAGAACCCAAGCACCCTTTATCAGGAAAGGAGGTCTGAACTTTGTGCCCAGCCTTGGAAATTTTAACTTTTATTTCTGCACTACCCGACTTTACTGATTATTGATTTCAGGTTAGTTGGACTAAGCTGTCTCTCTTTTCTATCCAAACATGTTATATGATTTTACTTTGTCACATTTTCCTTAAGTGCTTTATATATATATATATATATATATATATATATATATATATATATATATGTATATATATATATATATATTGTAATAATTAATATTTTATATTTCTATTTTTAGAAATTGGCGCCCCACGTTGGGCCATTTTGTAATACTTAATAATATAATATTTATTTATTTCATCTTTTACAATAATTCAAGATGTGAATTATGTGGCGTTTTTAAATGAAAAGAACTATTACGTGAAAACTATTAGACAAGATTTATTAACAATTTTGAAACAAGTATTCAAATTACAAAATATTTGGGATCTCAGGGTCTTGAACTGGGTTTGATAATGGCAGAATTTATATAAACAAAATCACAAAAATTACATTTACTTTATATGGGAATCAATGCGTCTGAACATAGACGAAATTTGTTGCTGAAGAAATAATGCTAAAAGATTGTGTTTAAACAATTTCATTTTATCAATAATTAAAGAATGATCTGAATAATTAAAGATCTCATTTTATCGATAAAATGAGATATTTAATTATTCAGATCATTCTTTAATTATTGATAAAATGAAATTGTTTAAACACAATCTTTTAGCATTATTCCTTCAGCAACAAATTTCGTCTATGTTCAGACGCATTGATTCCCATATAAAGTAAATGTAATTTTTGTGATTTTGTTTATATAAATTCTGCCATTATCAAACCCAGTTCAAGACCCTGAGATCCCAAATATTTTGTAATTTGAATACTTGTTTCAAAATTGTTAATAAATCTTGTTTAATAGTTTTCACGTAATAGTTCTTTTCATTTAAAAACGCCACATAATTCACATCTTGAATTATTGTAAAAGATGAAATAAATAAATATTATATTATTAAGTATTACAAAATGGCCCAACGTGGGGCGCCAATTTCTAAAAATAGAAATATAAAATATTAATTATTACAATATATATATATATATTTTGTAATTTGAATACTTGTTTTAAAATTGTTAATAAATCTTGTTTAATAGTTTTCACGTAATAGTTCTTTTCATTTAAAAACGCCACATAATTCACATCTCGAATTATTGTAAAATATGAAATAAATAAATATTATATTATTAAGTATTACAATATATATATATATATATATATATATATATATATATATATAAGAAATTTTTTAAATAAATTTCTTCAAGAATATATTTTTTAATTTGGTACAGCTTTCAACAATTGTCACAGTCGCATATTAAAGACATTTTCATCATTTTCCAAATACATTCATGTAAATTATAAAATTTTAAATACAAAATTTTTATCGTAAAACATTGTCGACATTTAAATGATATACACCAATGTAAGGTAATTCTAGATGTGCCAATCTAAATTGGTTCAATATGGAGTTTAAATGTAAAGACAAAATTTGACAATATTTTGGTAATATAATTGGAAAAGTCATCAAAGATTTATATTTTAAAATTATATAGCTATGGCACTTGCTAATGATAGGAGGTTCTTCAGGTGAAGCATCAGCTGGATGATTTTCTTAAGACTCTGGTAATTTTTGAAAGCTCCTATGAAATTCCAAATTAATAAATATTCTCAAATAAATTCATTATATTTTTATTTCAATCTGGCAATTGATAATACTGTCCAATATTTTTTCCAATTAGCACAATAATAAATAAATTAAAATGAACAAATAAAGTTTTGTTGCAGGACTGAGAAGATGATGTGTTTAGGAAATATTGAGTTTGAATTATAAATCCAATATTCTGACATTAAATACTGAAGACAGTCTTACTCCAAGCTTTGTTGAAGGAAATAAACATTTAATTATTTAAAAATTAAATATATGCTATAATTGATAAGAAGAAATCACTTTAGCCAACAACTACTTTTATTAATGACAAAAGTTTATTTTTTAATTAAACGCATAAAAATACAAATTTACTTTACATTCAAGGGAAGTACAATTGCCGGTCATAAGATTAGGAAGGAACTTTATTTCTTAATATGGAAAGGAGAAGATATGAAGTTGTCCGAGGTTTTGCTGTATTTTGTAAGTGTTTCAGTTTCCTGGTGAAGTAGTAGTGCAATCTTAGCACGTTAGGTGCATCCTGGAACATTTCTTTCTCTTATCTGTTTTTCTTGGGTCGACGTTTTGTTGAACAGGGAGTGTCCAATATACTATTATGGAGCAAAGACTAATGCTTACGAAAGAAATTTTCGTAATAATAACATTAAAGTAAACATTTGAGTGGGCCCAAAGTCGCGCGTGTGGAAAGTGTCAAAAAAACATTGGAGGTACAGTTCGTAGCTGAGGAAAGTGCTCCGAGTTGTTTATTTGTAAAATTTCAGCAGACGTCCGATCGGGTCGAAGGACGACATTTAATTGCACTGGCGAGGGAGACTTGCAGATGTGTTTACAAGTGCGAGTTACATGCAGGGGCCAAGTTAACGCCGGCAACAAGTCGGAGAAGGTAAGTTTTTTCAAGCTACATTCTGGGAGTGTGTAAACTAACTTCTTGGTTCTTTAATTATCACAAATGTTTTTTAGAATTTTTCTCTCTATAATCGTATTCTTTGCACATTTCTGGTAATATTTGTGCCTCAATGAATCCCGTAATAAAATCTAGAAGTATTTGTGGAAGTCGATCCACGTACATTTCGGGAATGTTGTCGCAAATTACGTAAACGAAACCGAAGTAACATTTATCTAAAACCAAATTCATTATTTGCAAGTCCAGAAGAGTGTCGGATGTTTCAGAGTCCATAAGTCGGGCGAAATTGCCGCCTTGGCTGACTTTCGATTTTCTCATGAAATTGTATAATTCCGGCGTGACGACACTTTCAGACTCGCTCGAGTAAAAGTCTTCTAGCCACAAGTTACCGTCTTTAAACAAGCTCAAAATATGGCTGTAAACGAACTTGGACAGTGTTTCGTTAAGTTGCGTTTTATATGCTCGATATTCCAGAAAATTGAGATAGAAGTTTTTTTCGTAGTTTACTTGTCGATCGCACATACTATTCAGGTCTTTTGAAATCTTTCTTTCTTCCATGAAAAGTTTTATCTTAACCACTTCCAGGATTGACATGAGATTTTTAAAGCGAACGAATGTTCTCGACGTATTTTCGTTGAGTGTTTTCAAGTATTTTAGTATTTCTTCGAAGGCAAAAGGCATGGAGGCTTTAATTTTCGCGCGAACGGCGTTTTTATCGACACTAAATTTTCCAACCAGTCCGTAACTATTCAGTACATGTGAAATAGAGTTTTCCACTATTGGTAACGAGTAATACTCCCCGATCTTGTCAATCAAGGCATTTCCTCCAGACACGTTCCCGGAATTTATGAACCTGATCCAGTCGTTGACTCCAGAGGCCGTGTACCCAAACGTCTCAATGATGAAGTATTTTGCGATGATTTTTCCCAAATAAGTGGATATTTCGTGAGCTATCACCTTGCTCACCTGCGCCAACTCGTTCTGAATCTCGAGCATGTAGTGGCCGTACTTCGGGTAATCGCGTCCGATTACTCTAAATCCGTAGGGAGACGTGAGTATGATGCTCGTTTCAATGAAGCGTCCCTTCACTTCGTCGTTTATCAATTTCCACTTTAAG
Organism: Zhengitettix transpicula; assembly: GCA_037074705.1. Lineage (NCBI taxonomy): Eukaryota > Metazoa > Arthropoda > Insecta > Orthoptera > Tetrigidae > Zhengitettix > Zhengitettix transpicula. The sequence goes on from CM073596.1 coordinate 49,372,244, forward strand.
GTCGTATCGAGAATGTTTCCAGTGTCTTCAAAACTAGCGTCGGGACTCTCTAAAGGAAAGTTATGTTTCCGCATATCAGTTTCTTGGAATAGAGACTTGAGAAGATCGTATACGCTCAGCGTCAGAGACCACTCTGGGTCTTCAGAAAATCGTTTTGAGACGTGGGTTTCTTTGCGATTTACGGTACTGAAATTACTAACTGAACTGGGTGGTTTGTGACCAATTCCAATATCGCGGTTAGAAATTTCAGGACGTTTTTTATCAGATTTAGAGTTTTCCATAATCGGTTCAAAATATCGTTTACTTATAGGGGAATCTCTACTCTCCCCCGTCTTCATGAAACTTTCTACATCTTTCAAACGTGAGAAGATCCTCAACATGGATTTGTGCATGATCGTGTTGAGTATCCTCTGCTTTGCCAAGGTCCTCAATATCTTTACCACGTTTTCACTCAATTCCACTTTGCAGTTTTTGATGGCGTTGGCCGTAGAGACCAGCTTATACGAAATGAGGGACTTGATGTAGTACTTGGTACTCATCATGAGTCTGTAGACGGTCCCAGGATACGCGTTGTCCCATTCGGGTCCATTGTGAATGGGCAACTCCGCGCCGAAGATGAGCTGAACGAATTTCGACACGCTGAGGACGTTTCCCAGAGACGCCATCACGTTGGTGGAGAGTTCTCCCGCGATACCGTCTGGTGGGATGTCGCCCAGATCGGACGGCCAAGACGCATCCGTGGTCTCACGCACGTTCACCGAGTAAATGTCACGCAGTGCTTTGAACCTGAGCACGTGGTAGAAAATGTCCGAGTACATGCCGAAGGACGCGATGTTCTCGAAGTGGTCCTCGGTGAGGACGTCGACCATGGTCCCCAGCATGTAAAAGTCGAAAGTCTTGTCGTAGAGACGGGAAAATTCCAGCTTGTAAGACTGGAACGTGGACAGCAAGTCGACTAACCCGTACTTCATCTTTAGTACTTGCTTTTGCAATATTTTGAACGGCAACCTTTGCGTGCTACTCTCCACGCTTTTTATGGTCGTCTCCAAATTTGTTTTCATGATGTTCACGAAGATCACGCTATCGGCGAATTGATCGAAATATTCGTCCATCAGTCCCTTTGTCCTCCTGCGGCTTTCCTTTTTCCGATACTCCGATCGTGTTCTATTTCTGCGTGGAAACCGAGGTTTTGGGTCTTCGTTGTACAGTATTATTTTTTGGAAAAATGGCAAATTTCGTGGTGATAAAGGCCTGTGGTCTGAAATCGAAACAAAAATCATCCAATAAAAATAATATTTTCCAGAATGCATAGGCTCACACAGAAGGTTGCAATATACACTTGCAATTAAATTATCCTTACCTATTTTATTATTTAAACTTATTCGATTGGGAAACATAAACGATAACCAATTTATCATTTAGTAATCAAACGTCTTTTTCAACCGAAGCCTTTTTAATGTCTTGTTTGTTAATATTACCAAGAGAAAATGGCCAATAACAGACAAAATTTTGAATATAAAACCCTACGAGAGTAAACAAAAATATTTTTCTTATAGGTATATTGTATTACTTGAGAAGAAGAAGAAATGTCGGAGGGTGTCTAATTCGTAATGTTTATCTGTAATCAGTCATTGTCTCTCGTTAGTATTTTTACTTTGATCTTCATTAATTATAGCTCAAGAATTAAATATTACATTGGTTATCAGTTCCTCGATTATTATAACAAAAATTTTCTGTACCTGTGTGAAATTATTGGATAAATTTTGAATTCACTGATCCCAATTTTCGGAATAATTGGCAGATTGTCAATTATCAATAACCCATGGAATATTCAGAACTCGAAAAGAATTTTGTCACAAGAAGCAAAAATTTCAAGGGATATAATAATGTACTTACCGTATTCTACTGTATTTTCCGATGCGAAAAGTTCACCGATCTGGAAAACCAAAAAAGCTTTAAAATTTGTGAACCTAAAATCCTGTTATAAGTAAATTAATGTTATTGTGCAGTTGAAGCTAATTATTACTTGAAATGTACAGTTTAACAGCAAATTCTGGAAAAAAATTTCCAGAACTATATATATATACATAAATTAAAAACTGAATATTACTTGTTTACCTGAAAAAGTCCCAAAATTGTGAACTTATTTTTGTTTCAACTAATTAATTAATTTTTCTGGTATTATGGCTGAATTGTTTATTTAGTTATATTCTTTATTATGCTCATAATTATGATTTAACACTATATATATTTTTTAATTCCCATTATTGTGGTCTGGTGACATTCGTTTACACGCTGTAAATTTTTTTTAAAAAAAATTGGCTGTTGATTATTTATTAGTTGACACAATAGTCAGAATACATTAAACATTTATTTTTTAATCAAGAATGCTTAGTATGAGGCTAATAGCTCTTATTTAAACGTCAGAAGACACAGATATTAAAATATCGACACATGTAATAGAGTTTGAAACTCAAATTTCTGATATGTTTATATCATTATATAATTTTTTTATTTTTTTATTTTTAGGATCCACATTGGGCAACTCCCCTTTAATAGCATAGGAAGGGATTTGAAAGGGGGGATGCGGAAGGGTAGAGAAAGGTAGCCAAGGGTTAACTAGGGCCCCCGAGCTATGGTTTAAGGATCCTACCCTGCATTCGCCTAAAGAAATGCAGGGAAACCCCTAGGAAAACCTGCATCGGGTAGGTCGGGCATTGGGTACTTGTCCCACGCCCTTCCGATAGCGGGAGAGGAGTTTGCTGTGGGGACGCAGCATTCCCTTCTCCGTGCCTCGACCAGTTTAGGAGGCAGCTGGCCGACTATTCCAATGGGAATAGCGGACAATTCTTACCGTATGCCCAAGATCTGTGACCCCGGAACATACACCTCTCGGAACAGGCCGAGGTGCCTCGGCTTGTGGGAACCTTAGTTCAAAAACGAAAAGGAAAAGGCATACCCAAAGGTAGCCCCTTCGTATCTCTCCTAATTTTTTATATTTTTTTGTAGTCTCCATAGTTATATTTTGACCGTGATCCAATAGATAATTACGTAATTTTTATATAATTATATTGCCCATTAATTATATTGCCCATTAATTCCTCGATAAAGTTAATGGCATAAATATAAAACTTTCCACTTCTTATTCAGTATTTAATGACTAAAGAGTTTTAAAATATTTTAGGACAGTATACAATCATAAAAGAAAAAATATTCACGGCTGATATTTATTTCCGAACTATTAATAAGTTCTTTAAAAAAATCAGGGAAGAATTAAAGCCATGTCTTTCTAAAAGAAAAATGACGAAGTATATTTTTAAAATATAAATAATGATAATTAAAAATTTACGTTAGTAGTTTGTAGAAAAAAATTTAAGAGCCAAGTAGAGAGATTAATGCCGACATTCATCTTTACTGTTGTCCTTAGTAATTATATTTTAATCGGGACAGTGCACGACGTTTTTTGGAATACAACTGGGCCATTTGTAATGGTAAAAATGATATTTTTTAGAAACTAATATTAGGTTATTTCACACAACACGGGGGTGACATCTGAACTTCAAAATGGTGCTTAGTTTTTTGCCTCAGCCGTATGTGAAACAGGAACCTAATTATCGCTTTATCAATGAAGGAACTTTGCACCAAAATAACCCGTAAATTTGCTATTTTTGTCATTTTTTTACGTTTAATGGAATCCGTGGACATGTCTAAGTCTAAATCTCAAATAAAAAAGTTGAATATATAGATTTTTTTTTCAATTTCGTACGTATCATCTAAATTTCAAACATATCAGGTCCAAAAATTTGTTTGGTTTGCTCCCAATAATTTAATTTAGTGTATTAATAAATTCCACAGGATAATATGGCCATTACAACCCCATTATTTTTTAATAAATATTATATAATTAACTATAATTCTTTCATGACTCCTATTAATTAATTAGTAAGGCAGTTTAAACCATTCTTTAATTCTTTTAGTCAACAATTGTTTAAACTATAATTTTTATCAATATTAAAAGTACACTTTTTGACTGAGGACGAAACGTTGTAAATTTGATATTTTATCGTTAGTAATTACATTTGAAAAAAAAAATGGTTGTGTTCATACGTTTATAATTATGAATAATAAATGAATAGCCAATTCAGATAAAAAAAGGGATAATATAAATACCACACAACGTTTCTGGGATCCTTGTCAATGCCAGAAACGTTGTGTGGTATTTATATGATCACCTTTTTGTCCGAGTTGGCTGTCTTTGTTATTTTAATCAGACGTAATTTAACATTTATAATTATATTAAACTCAGACTTCATCTATTATCCGAACCATTTAATTAATTTAGTGGTTTTCGAAGGTTTCGCCACGTGCCACATCCGACTTTAAATGTCAAAATATAAAACATAAAACAATAAAATGATGCCTAAAATGTAAATATAAAATATATAGTAACAGTAATAATGATAAAACCTTTTATAGTGTCACAGATTTATTTTTAAAAACTCCAACAAGCTTTCAGCATTGTCATAATCATTCTGTATATCGAAACGCATATAAATGCAGGAATCATGCATTATATAAATCGGAGACTGTACAAAAAGGTCTATTATAATTATTATATTAAAAATAGTACAATATTACTTAATAATACTAACGGTTGAATCTTAATGATTAATTATACTTATATAATTATTAAAATTACAGTAAATCCAACGAAATTTACCATGTATAATTTATATAATGTTTTAGTATTTTAAACCTAATTAATTAAATAATTCTTCGGGAATTCCCAAGGATATTTTTCTTCCATTGAGTAGTTGCTGATAGATTTATTAATTAGGTGTAAAATACTTATGAACAATAAAAGAAAACACGGTGTCTTTGTTTGAATTTTCTGTATATTTTAACAATTAATTCAGGAGAGTTGAAGAATGTATCTATACATTTTATATTAAAATAAAATGTTTCAACATAAAATGTTTTATATTTCGAGTGCATGAAGACGAAGCTTCTTCGACCACAAAATTAAAAATAAATGGTTCGAAGAGGGTAATTGTGTTGAAGGATTTTATCCTGGGGTCATGAATCAATCATACTGAATAAGATTTGAATCAGTCTTAATAAATTTTAAACTTTTAAAAGGTTTATTTCTATTCTTTACATCCCTTTTTGTTCCTAGTTTTTCCGTGTCTGACTGTGTACGACAGATACGAACTCAGGTTGCGTCACATGTTAACCGATTTTATTTGTATATAATGAAGTTATTATTTCCTTGTACAAACCTGCGTAAGTAGCAGAAGAACTGCGACCAAACTCATTGCTGCGCTCATAACTGTGGCTGCTCTTGGGAGCCGGCAATAAAGCCGCTGACTTCTTTTTACGATTGCGCTTAGATTATACTCGGGAGGAACGAATTATTTGAAAGCACTAATCAATTCTGCGTTGGCTAAAGAGAAACTCAGAAGTGTCAACTAGGAAATCATCGTCTTAAATATTGAACAATACTCATCGATTATGTTGTGTGTTATTTTAAAAAAGAAATGACTTAATTATGGTTTATGGTATTTTTACCAGGAACTGTCAATAATATTTACATTAGCCAGAAAACGGCAGTTGTCGGTAACCTTTTAGCCTGACGTGTTTATGTTATGATGGCAATGGCTTTGATCCCTATGAGGAAGATGGCTTTCAAACTTGTGCAACGTACAAGAACTTCTGAAAATACTCCAAAATTATATTAATCCGGTATTAAGATATGGCGAAGGATTACTTTAATATATACATAATTATGAAAACTTCTTTATCCAGTAGAGAGTGTTTACACCCAAAATTGTGGCGGTACTTACTCAAAACTTTTAAATAATTATTTTTAATTCACCTTAAGGCAGCAACATTCCGCGTTTTAAAATTTATTCGCACCATTTTTGGTCTTTATTTTTGTCTATATTATTACCAAGTGTATAAGCTTAAATCCGCCTTTTTTTTTTAGAAAAACGTGATTTTTTTAATAGAAAAAAAATTATTTGGGCAATTTTTGGATACCAAGGCTCCCCCTCCCCCCCCCAAAAAAAGAATAATCCTTCTCTGGCGAGGCTAACCACTCATCAAGCCATTTTCGGACGTCGTAAGTGGTGTTCGGTGAGATCGTGGATTATCGACGAAAGAGTTGAGTGCCTCCTAGCAGTTTAGGACCAGTGTTGACGTGTCCGATGGTGCGTTGTCGTGGAGGAAAATCAACTTGTCATGTCTTTGCTGATAATCCGGCTTTTTTTTTACTCGCTGAGAACGGAGCAATTTGGTGGCAGCGGTGGGCATTGACAGTCTCACCAGGTTTCAACAGCTCATAGTAGACAATACCTTGCTGATCCCACCAAACTAACAGCATCGTCTTCCGTTCGAAGCGATTTGGTCTTGCGGACGATGTTGATAGGATGCCGGATGAACCCACGATTTCTTTCGTTTACGATTTTCATAATCTACAGTCATAATCTACACGTTGTTTTCGATAAAGAACTGTCGCCATAGACTTCCACAAGCATTTTATGCAACCTATTAATTCAAATTAACACAGACATTCCCGCATATGCTATATTTTGGTAAAAAAAATTGACATGATTACGTAAAATAAAATATATGTTGTTGTATGAAATTGCTGATGTGCACCGACTATTGTTGACAGATAACACATTTATCTTAAAGAGAATGCCGATTCCATAGTAGCATAATATGATCACTAACGCCATCTTTGAGCAAACAGCGGATTTGAGCTTTTACACCTGGTATTTAAATTAAATATAATACGTCTGTATACTAATTACGTTAATAAATAGATAAATAAGTAAATAAATTTATAACCATACGAAAAATTATACCAATTTATTTATTAGAAACTAAACAAATTTTTTAATGTTCATCTTAGGTGAATTGCCTCTCAAGTTGTATTCAGGTGCATTTTACAATTTAATTTCTTATCAATTCTAAAGCCTCTGAATTCAGTTTTTATAAGAATGTGCATAATATGTTTTTTCCTGGAGGGTATTAAAATTCTCTTTGTCAGAAAATAGAATATTCAGTTAAATACACTATTCGACATTTTTTAAGTGTCCGATAAATTATATATATATATGTATATAAAATTTATTTAACAGTTTATATATGTACGTATATATTGGTTCCATATTAAAACGTTGTGAGTCAGCAGAGAACGTCTTTGATTTCCGTGTATGGTAACTCTCATTACATTATTATTATACCCTGTCACTTCTATCTGCTTTGTCTTATTTACTACGCCCCTTTTCTATTATTAAGCATTCTGAAAAAAATTTCCATGTCAATTTTTTTCTTATATTCACTTCCTGTATTACTTCCTTGATGATACATAACAGTTCACGCTGAGTATTTCTAATTCGTCCATTACAATGAGAATAATGTTACTTAAATGTATTTTCTGTAAATAAATTGCGTTCGTATTTATGCCTTATTATAAGAATCTTGTAGTTGATTAAACTTTCCTCTTCACTTATTTCAAACGTCGAGTTTTCTATATTTTCCCCTGCAATATACACGTTTGCCACGTTTAGATATATATGGTTTCATGCTTGAAGCTTACACAGTAAATTTAATGGCTACCTTGTTAAGCGCTTTGAAAAAAGTAATTGCTGTAATTATGATTTAATTTTCCTATTTGAAAAAAAAAATTTAATTGCTGGATTAAAAGACGCATTTGTTCAGTTCACTTTCATCGTTTGTCATCTAAAGTAAATGCGTAATTATGTTTCACAGTTGTTTGCTTTATGTAAGTGTCTTTATAAAGAAAATCTTCTAACGAATGATTCACTTAAAACACAAAGCAGAGATACCAGAAAAAACTGAAGGATTTTAGAAAAGCCTTTGCGAATATAAAGTTGGTACTAACGTAGAATGATTCGACGCCATTAAAATTTTCTGCCATGACAATTTCATTGAGCTGAAATGTCCCATAGTTTTATGATAACGACCACCTCATTAATTTGAGACGCGTTAATCTTGAAATTGGCGAGCGTTGGATTCTGCCTCCACAGCATTTTGTAATGCGAAGTGGACGCGAAAGGTCAGTATCACAGAATCAGTACGAACGAAAATAAAGTTATGTATTTATTGTATTTCCAATTTTTTGTTTAATTAAGCGATTATTGCGGCATAAGTATTCACAAGGAAGGAGTTGTCTGTTGAATGCTGTCCACATTATATGCAGATAATGAATTAAATTAAATTAATAAATTTTATTAGACAATGACAAACGTCGACTAGTGTCTCACACGACTTTATAAAGTTATAAGTAAGTGTGAGAATAAGCAAACCATAATACAACTATTTTAAAAACACTTTTTTGCCGTGGTATTAGTAAAAATACGAAAACCGATATCTGACATTTATTCTAATTTCCCTACTCTGACAGAAAATAGGATACAAAATTACTGGTGTGACAAATTAATTTATAATTTGCTGAAAAAAGAAAACTGTTACGAAATCAATAACTTTAAATGGAAGATAATAGGCTAATAAGAATCACCACTTGGTTACCAAGTCTGGTCGGAGAACATGGTTTCAATTATAATCTTTGACTTATTTGTACATATTCAGTTCCCCGTTTCAAGGACACTTCAAATGAAGCTACTGTAATAGTGTACTTACGTTGATACGTTTTATACGGTAATACAATTCAGGAATGTTTCGAAGATAGTTATAAAATTATTATTGTTATAAAACATTAAAATTGTTCGCTATGGATACTTTATTTGAAAGAGTCTTATCTTTGAACGACGATGCTTTGACCGAATAACGTAATCTTTGGAAGCGGCCCAGTTTAAATGGACAGCGTTTATTGTGGTGATTTAAAAATGATATCAACAGAAACATATGGAGTGCTGTAGACATCAAGGGCTTATTTAACTTCTCAGGTATTGTTTGATGTACATTTGTCTATTTAATCCCTTTTATCTCACAATTATAATTAATACTGTGAAAATATCAAAATGTTTGTCGTGCAAGTAGAGTACAATTACGTTTTATAATTGTTTCGTAGTGAATTTTAAATCAATATTTAATTACAATATAAAGGCATATATAACAAATTCGTTGATGGTTTAAATATACCGGTTTCAATGCCTGTGGAATACAACTAATTTAATTGCACATTTATGAGTTAATACTGAGTGCTGTGGCCTGCCGCAGTAGGGTTCTACTGTTGCAGATACTTTCTTTAAATTTCTACTTGTCTTTTGTTAATTATAATTTTAAAAAACAGCCAATTAAGTCAGAAAAGTATGAAGTGAATACACCTGATGTAAATATAATAAAATGAGTACAACTCTTCGAATCAACTTTAGGACCTCATCGGGTACAATAAATAAAAAAATGAAAAGGTGTGCTATGTTAAGTATATAAACTAAATTAAATCTATGAAATACAAAAAATTGTTAATATATTTGAAAGATGTTTATATAATTTCACACTTCTTTGAATCAAAATGTAATTTCGATTTTATTATGAAGAATTTTTTGTAAATCGTTTGATTAATGGAATTAATTAATTTAATTAACTGATGAGTTCGCAAAGTTGGTTCGAAACGTTGTACTCCTTTTATTGTACAATACTGGGATCTAATTCGCTATGCTAATAATATATATATATATATATATATATATATATATATATATAGATTTCATTCCCTATTTCATTAATATTTTTAAAGGTTATATCTTTACGTCTGTTTAAATGAAATATATAATTCAGTTAATGACCAATTTCAGACATGCTTTAAAATTAAATTAAGAAACGTTCTGGTACGTGTTTGTGCCTTCTTGAGGTCTTTTCTAATTATCAGTAAATGTTAAAAGCTATTTGAAACTGTATTTAAAAATTTCAATAAATTTTTGGTAGTTCATCCGAGGCACTTCTTAACACACTGACGGCAAAACTCTGAAGAATTTCCAAAATTTATAGAATTTTTAAATAAAGAGGTAAATAGCTGTTAACATTTAGTGATAGAAAAGACCCGAAGAAGGTACAAACACGTACCGAAACGTTGTTTTTTAATTTAATAAATAAATTTTTCTTAAATTGGTCATAATCTGCATTATCTAATTAATAATTAATTAGAGGACTGAAGTTTCCAGACACATTTTAATATTATGCAAAATAGTATAAAATATAGCTGGACGTTTCGACGCTACTTTGGAACATTGGAACTTTAAACCTATTTTTCGTATTATTACGATAAGTAATTATTTAATTTAATTGTATTACATTCAAATTATTTTGGCTTTATTCGCTAATTTATTTATTTTAATTAGTTATTTTCTTCTATAATCTTCTTATAAATAAAATTGACTATGTATGTTTGTGTGTGTATGTTCCGCATACAAATCTACATTCAGGGAGCAAATTTGGCCAAAGTTTGTACACGTGTTCTTATCAGTACGTGAAAAACACTCTGGGGATAAGATGCAACTGCTGCCCCTAGGAGCGTGGGTGGATGGAGCGAAACTTTTCAAACATGCCAAAACGGCCGATATTTTCGTCGAAAAAAAATTTTCGTGGTCAAAGAGATATATAGTGTTTCTCCATATATATTTGTATACTAACTGGGTGCCGGCGTTGCCCGAGATGTCATTTATCCATAACCCCCTATTTTTTTCGTTATTTTTATGTAACGCAACTCGACCTCTATCCCTAAATGTGTTATCGGCCAGGTTGCATTGTTTGAAAATTCACAAAAATTAAATTAATAATGTGGTATTTAATTTAGTAATTTTCGAAATTAAATAATTAAATTTTATTTAAATTAAAAACTATTTGTATAATTTTATTTATTTTTCTGCAAATCAATTTTTTTTAAGCGTTCCAATATTCATCTTCTTCGTATTCCGTAATTATTTTTTTTAAATCAATAATTACTATACTTACAATAATTACAAATGTAATCTCTGTTTTATTCGCGTTATTTATTTGTAACGCCCGTCCACCCTCACTCCTGCTCATTTCCCGTGCTGTAAGGGGTTGAAATTATACTTAGATAACATCGGTTGAAACACTATGTATCTCTTCGATCCCTAAAAATATTTATCTGCTTAAATATTAGCATGTTTGAATGTTTCTACACTCTCCTATAATTGTGCTGCCTGAAAGGGGTTGAAATTTTTCAAACAACATCGGTAGATATATTATCAATTATATTGACCTCGACAATTAATTATCTAACGCAAATATCGACCGTTTAACATGTTAGAAAAATTTCACCCCGTCAACCTTGCCCCTGGGGGGTTAAATCACCAATTGAATGCCATTATTAAACTCGGCGACATCTATAACCATTGATTTGACTCCAGTCTCGGTTGTATTCCCGCTATTTTATTGTAACGTTCCTCCACCACCACCACCCGTATGGGTTCTCTTCTGCTAAGCCCGAAAGGGGTTGAAGTTATGCTCAGAGAACATGTAGAGAAATTTTATGAATCTCATTGATCTCGAAAAATATTTAGTCGTCGCATAAATCGTTAGATTATCTATGTTCGATTATTTCCACCCTCGACCAACCCTGTCCCTGGGAGGTTAATTGCTAGTTGAATGTCATAATTAATGTCGGTAGTTATCCATAACTTTTGTTATTTGACTCGAGGCTCGGTTGTATTCGAGTTATTTTCTTGTAACGGACCTCCACCCCCACTCCTAGGGTGCTCTTTCCCATGCCGTAAAATGTTGAAATTTTACTCACATACGTTAATACAAACACTATTAATCACTTTTACCACGAAAATATTTATCCGATTCAAATGTTGCACGTGTTAGACTGTTTGAAGATAATTACACTTTTCGGCATGTAAGGGGAATCCTTTAGGGATGGGGTGGAGGGACGTTACATAAGAATAACGCAAAAACAACCGAGATTGTTGTAAAATTTGGGTTTATAGACGTCGCTGAGTTTAATTATGAAAACCCAAGTAACGCCGGTTAATAGTTAATAATAAATCTATGGAATACAACAAAAACTCATCGAACTCAACTTGAAATGAATCAGTCCATGTACTGTCAAAATTTATAGTATGTGTCAAATCCTGAAAAAATAATTAGTACACGTCTTTGAATAGAAATTAAGGATTCAACAAGGCCATGAAGATTTTATTTGTATTCCTTATATTTGGTTCAGGTTTTATTTTTATTTTTTATTAATATAGTACCTGATGGCGACCCACAGTTGTCTCAAGTCGTTGTACATCGTTTTTGTATTTTAATGAGATATAATATTGTATTTAATTGCATTAAATTGAGATTATTCTTAATTATTGGCTTATTATTAATTTAATGTATACTTAACTGCCGTTATTACCATCCAAAAATTTTAACTTTGTTAAGTTTGTTCAAGATTTGTAACTACGCCAATTGCACTTAATGAAACCTTTTCTCTCTACTGTTTATAATTATAGTTAACCTCATTTCGCAATCATTTTCTGAAATATTTCTTGGTTTTGTCAGGTCCGTTTTATATTCTTAGGTTTCCTCTCTGTCTTGTAGGTTTTTTTGTACGTTAAGTTTTCGTGCGACTGTCTAATTTTCGATCATAACAATTTGTTTCTAATAATTTCTATTAAATTTTGTGTTTCATTATTTCGTTTGTTTATTGTGTCAACGTTTTATTATTTTACTATATAAATTTATGAATGTATTTGAATAACTACAATTCTAATTCAATTTTACAACTCTTCCTTATTAACTTGTTGTAAACTAAAATTGTTCATGAAGTCACATTTTGCTTGTTTTCTAGTTCAAATAAAATCAAGTTTGAGTCCATTAGACCATTGAATAGTAACTAAAATAAAATAAATATACGACTAAGAAAAAAATTATTCACAATAATTCATCTGTATAATTTGGCTTCAAGCTAATTTTATGAATGTAAATTCATGTGGCATTTATGTGAATAGAATTGGACCCCAGTAATTTAATACAATTATTTGAATCATCGTTATTAATCGGTAATAAAGATTATTGAAAATTATGTTCAGGTGGTAATTTTTATACTAACAGACTGTATCTTGTGAGAAGAATGCCTGTATTTATTATTCTTAGCTCAACATCACTTATTTTTCATTTCTATGACTTATTAGCTGAATATAATTTCACGATAATAAGGTAGTAGATTTAAAAATATTTATTTTTGTTTATCCACGTGTAAAATCTTTACAATGAACAAAATAGAATACTGCAAACTTCCAGTATTTCTAGTAAACCGTTCCGCTTCATCTGAAAGGAAAGTATCTGAAACAGAAAAATTAATTAGTGCATCTAAATATTTATTATTTCTTATATACAAAATATTCACCAGCAATGGAAAACTTCAAGTTATAGTTTTATAGAAACAAAATTGAAGTGTTGTCATTATATGCCATTGTTGCTGGCACGAATCAAAAACTAATATTTTCAATTGATACGCTCCTGTAGTATATGGTTTCAGTCGATTCATTTATTTGTAGTTGTTACAAAGAATTACATACGGCCATTATAATTATTTAACGTATGTGTATTACTTTACCCGAATCGATTTCCTCCGTCACCGCTGTACGAGTTTGAGTTGGCACTGGACTGGCTGAAACTTCCAGAGTCGCCGAATCCATTGCTGAAACTTTGACTGGAAGCTTGGCTTGATGCTCCAGAGAACGGATTTTTCTGTGGGAATCGACGATATGGTTCCCTGGCAATCCGCAAACCTGCAACACAGTGTTGATGAATAGGCTGTGTACATTTCAGGAGTTACAACAAAAATTCAGTTTAAATAAAATATACGATCAACTTGAAATTCTAAAATTTTTCACTCAAAATCCGTACTTACAGAAAATTGTACGGGTGTGGAAGAAGAAGATAAATGTTTAAACTTGCTTGAAGAACTACTCTGTTTAAAAATACGGCCAGGTGATCGCACATTTTAGAAAAGAAATAGTCTGTACTAAGCCATAAGCCAATGAAATACTGTCTTATTCTATTTCACTATAAGCCTGAAGATTTTGTTCCTCTAGTAAAGACAGGAGTAAATTAATCCGTTGTAGGAAGGATTATAATTTGAAATAGTGGCTGTATGTAACTCCATTTTTATGATTAAAGAATTTGGTATTTTTAATTTTATTAGTTTTTATTTTTATTCGAACATTGCTGTTTATTATTGTCTGTGTAATCATTAAAGAAACTGTGTCGCTTGGACCCATGAACTCATATACTATTTTTTAAAGACTGAAGTTGTTTTTTGTCGAAAGAAAATCACTGTATAATTATACATTTTATAATGAGCTGCTTATCTTCTTGAGGGAAGGAAAAATATTAAATGGAAAAACGTTACGAAAATTTTAATTCTAGAAGTAATAAAAATAATTGACGTATTTCGTTTCAACAAATAGGAGTAAAATATTGTTGTTCTTGAAGGTGAAGGCCATTTAAATGACGTGGGTCACTTTAATGTTCCTGCATTGCAAAATAATAATAGGGAGAATTGTTTCTGTTATACTAATTTGATATAGTGGAACGGGAAGGATTTTGTATAATATTCTATTTGTTTGTACGTTTGAGGAATTTTTTTATTTCCTTTATTATAAATATTTTGGAACTATGAAATTTTTGTTGGTCGATATATTTCATTATTTGGATCATATAAACAACAAATTTATATTTATTCCAGTCCGACGTTCGATTATTTGAAGTAAGAAACGTTGAAATTGATATAAAATATGTATGTAATAAACGGATACTTACGAGAACAGTATTTTGAGAACCGTGAAATTAAAATTAAAATTGTGTATTATAAGAATGAAATTTATGACGTAAATAGAAGACAAATATTTTAATTTTGAATAAATTAATAAAACGACGTCATGACACTGTTCGAGTATTTATATTTTTTCGCAATATTTATTCATCTAAACAAATTTCTTATAGTTTGAATTATACTCGTTAATACAGAAGATTTTATTACATTAAAATTATAATTTCTATTGAGATATTAAATAGTCATCAATAAATCAAAACATTTCACAAAATATTTTTTAGCGTACAGCACAGATATGAATACTTCAAAAATAAATAATAAAATGTAAAACGTGAAAAAATACTATGATAAAGTAAATAAAAATATGCCAAATCATTTTTTTGAAAACGTACTGGGCCTATCACTGTAAACATTAAAACATAACTTGAACAATATTATTTAACAAGATTGTGCCTCCAATCAAGTCAGAAATAATTTTAATAGATGAATGGTTTGCGTGTAACATGTAATTATATAAAATTTACAATGTACAATTCAGTAAGTAATAAAATACAAAACGTTTCATCCCCAATTTTTGGGAGTCTTTCAGGTGTTATTAAAAAGTAATCCAAAAAGTGACAGTAGGGATGAAACGTGTATTTTAATATCTCCTAAAAGGTTTATTGTAAATTTTATATTATTAATATTTTACATTCAATAAATACATTTATTAAAATTATATCTGACTTAATCTTGTTAATTTATTAATGTGCCAGATAATACTTAAATTTAATATTATTTAACATATACAGTTGAAAGAGAGATGAATCGTATGCGAAAATGATTACTTGCATGACAATACCGACAGAAAGTCGATAAATATTTATAAAAAATATTTGTAAGTTGTAATTTGATCAAATTGAGGTTCCAATATTATTATGATAAAGGCCAGCTGTTAAACGTTCAATTATTGATAATTTTGCACAGTAAATAGATTGAAATAGAATTAATTCTTTATTGTTCCGAAGACAATAAACACCGCTTACCGTTATTTACATAAAGCGGTTATTATAATACATTTAATTTATTTACAAAAATTTTCTCTTTAATATGGGAAGTTATAAAAGTTAATATTTTCAACTAAAGGGAATTGATGATGATATTAGTTTATGTCTTAAATAATGCAGTGTAAATCAAAATAGTCTTCAGTTTTATCATTTTATCACCAGGTTATTGCAGGTGTGCTCAAAATGATGGAGAGGGGAAGCCAGGGCCGTGTCTCGGGCAAATTTTAATCAATGTTACGAACGGTTTTATCGAACTTACAATCACTTATGAGACCGGTTAGGCCAGTATTAATTTTGCATGACATATGGCGCTCGAAAAAGAACCCTACTAGTCACTTAATGGGGGTTGGGGAAGAGCACGTAACACCTTCGCATGGATGGAATAATTCGCATCAACAATCGTTCTGATACTGACCTGGCATGCCGACGACAAGAGGCAGCAGCACCGACAGAGAAGCGACGAGGAGCAGGACCACGTGCAAGGCCCTCATCGTGGCGGATGCGGACCTCGGATGCTGCGACGGAGCCTTTTATAAGCATCAAGCAGGGCAGGGGAGGAGGGGCGTCACGTGCCTCTTCCCACCACGTTGCTAATTGTCATGGGATTAATTAAGACTTCTGCGGGGATAATTAAGCATCTTTAAACAGGTGACCCGTTTAATAACCCTGATAAATATTTTCGACATCAGTTAGGCCTACTCTGCAGTAGAAGAGTGAACATCGTTGCGAGGAGAAAAATAATCTACCCGACAAGTGGACCAAGATTTATCTTTTCAAGATAATATTCAAAAATTGACTCGTCAGATTCAGAAAGGAGGATCATCAATTTTCCTGTAGAGGGTTTGAATATATTTTAGAGTACAGATTCGGCTTGTTGCCAATCCATACTGTAGATTTTGTTCTCTGGTTCAATATGATTATTCTTATATGGTACAAAAGGATAGTCTACTTCGATACCCCGCAGAGCGAACTGAATTGACAATACCTTGTCACGAGTGGTGCCATCCTAATGCTTGAGAGCAATCCTATAAGTGCTGAGAACAAACTGCACATAATTTTTTAATTTGACTCATTTTACACGAAAAAGGTGGTAGTAGGTTGTGTCGAAGATTGAATCATGATCGTATTCGGAAAACTTCAATTACTCGCTGAATATTCTGCTTCATGAAGTCAGTTCTCATATTAACAATCGTTTAAAACTCTTGTGTCGACGGTGAGATTTATTTAGCCATCGAGGTGTTGTGGTGAATTCCCACGCCTGTCTAAACTTCATTTTGGCGTTTGTCGATGAACCGTTCCCCAAAAACCTCGACCAAGGCCAAAGTCGACTGTGGCGAAAAGCGTGCCGCATCGGACAGGAAGCGCAAAACGGATAGAGAGACCTTGATCGTGTTCAGCAAGCTACGCAAATGTTCAATTAATTATCTCCCCCCCCCCAGTTAACAGCAAACGTCAGTAAAAGCAGAATATTATAGTGATCGTTGTCCTGAAGCCAAAGTCCTGATGACCATCATCGGGTAAGGGGACTGACCTTCTGTGCTGCATTATGAATGGACAAAAATTAATTGAAACTTCAGTTTTTCTCTCAAAAACTATGATGTACACTTTTCTTGAACACTACGATATTATTTGATTTGAAGAAGTGCAAATCAAAGTTACTGTCCGCATTGACGGCCATCCTTTTGTACCTGTATTCCGTCGTTTAAATTGTTTCCGTTTTTCAACATGCCTTCTCCCCCGCCCTCCACTATACTATCTCTGTATTATCATGTAAATTTATAATCCCGCAAAGATTACTACTTATATCACGTATTAATTCCCTGCAAAGAAAACTTGTAGCGACATTTATTTAAAAAAATGCGGATTGCGTAGTAGACACGTGTGTTTCAACCCCGTTCAGTGGAACTCTTCACATAACCACAGAAACTATTAGGCATGCATCTTATTTTTAATATCGTCTTCCAACTCAAAACTATTTTATTCAAATGACGTTGAACTAATTTCACAGTGAGTAACAAATATATTCAGTGTAATATAATGTGGATTTTATATCTTTTACACCCACGGTCATGTGCACAACACGGACAGAATATTCTTTTGTTGTTTTCTGTGTATCTATTGGCTTATCCAGGTGTCGATGCAGGTGACGGACTTATCTGGTACGAAGCCAAGAACCTAATATTGACTTTTAGAAGCATATTGCTCCTTCAAGGCTACGGACTGCGACAGGAAATCCTGCTTTTGACAATGGCTAAAAACAGAGACCTGGACTAATTTTATTTATTTGTTGGTACTCAACCGCAACACATTTTCTTGGAAAACGATTCAATTGACACAATAGTTGTGTGTGTGTGTGTGTGTGAAAGTCTTCTAACTTTCCAGGTACTCAAATGCTCCTCAATTGTAGAGAGACCTCAGGTGTACACAGCAATGAAACAAGAAAAATATTTAAGAATGATTTCTTAACACTTCGACAATTTCCCAATATAGAGAAACCGGATAATCGCTTTAATAAGGTTGTACATAACATCACGCCTCCTAAATCAAGAGCCTCCCTTTTACCTTTACTCTGCTTATGTACTGATGAATAATTTTTTCCCATTCTTCTCGACATTGGTCCTGATGGTCGCTTGTAATCTCATGATATGGCCAATCATTCCTCTCTTTTCATATCTCTTGTAGCCTCTACGTCCTCATCGTCACAAAATCATTTCTGAATTAAACATTTGAGAATTCCAAACTTCTTTAATTTTAACGATAAATAAAGAAACTGGTCATAGTCAGAAAAAAAACGTAATAATTGATGCAATAAAAAAATTATGACGATGTTTCGTTCCTCATTTCTCACAACTGCCTAATAAAATTGTTTTAATAATTAAAATTATCTGACATGTTAACATTAAAATATATAAATTAACTGACCATCAGACAGAAAAATATTAAAAAATGATAAAGCAATTAATACAATGAAAATATATTTTCACAGAATGTTGTCCCTAATTTGGGACTTCCTCAGGTGTCCATTAAAAGTTAAAACAAAACAAATATATGAGACCTAAATTATTATTTTAAGGACAAAAAACTTCAAATTCATTGAAGATTTTCTGTTCTTAAATTAAAAATTAAGGTCTTATATATATATATATATATATAATTATTAATGTACACCTAATGAAGTCCAAAATTATGGATCATACATCGTTATATTTTTAGTCTATTAATTGCTTAGTAAATAATTTTTCTGGCATCAACTATTTTATGTATTGAGATAATTATAATTATTCTTACAATTTTTCTTCTATCGTGGAATGTATAGGATTTAGATCTCAATGTTACGAGGGGTAGTTTGGTGTTTAAGAATTGTTACGTCTCTGTACAACACACATATAAAGTATCATTGAAGTCTGTCCGCTGTTTTCGTGAAAAGCATGACGAGCAGACTAGAAATCAGTTGACACTGGTTTAATGATGCTAAAATCATTCGATTCTAAGTAATATGCAGACAAAACACGATCTGTGAATGCAGAGTGAAGGAAAGGAATGTCGAATAAAATTGTTCGAAATTTATAAGGCACATAAAATTTATTAATTCTATAAACTATATATTTATATATATTACATATAATATTAAATATAGTGAGGTCATCTTAGAACCTATGTAAGAGAAAAGTATGCATCACACTGAATCACGCCCGTCAGTTGGCACACTCCGTCTTCCTGAGCTCAGCTACGCGCTGCGCTGCTGTACCGCGCTCTCGATCTGAAACAACGTAGGAACGTCACAGGGACCAATTTCTTATTTATAGAGGGACAGGGCTTCGTTTTTGGTAAAATTACCTTTATGACCAATCAAACCAACAACCCGTATAACGAGTGTTCATCACGAAGCAAAATTTTACTTTTGCTATAAATAATGTAATAGCAAGTACTGGAACTCAATAAAACAAATTGTTTGATATTCGCGTACCGAAATGGTATATAAATTCCTATATACAGTGTCCAAAAACTTTGTAAATCATATGTAGTACTCTTAATGTCAGTATTGATTTAAATTATACTAAAACCGATTTTCTTCTGCTCTTTTATGTCTCGTCAATTGGCTGTTTGAATGGCCTGACCGTAGTGTTGTTATGACAAAATAACTTAAGTCTAAAATTATATCCGACTATTGGAAGTGATTTTTTTGATACACCTCTTCAGTTATGTTCGTCCGCGTTATCTGCCTTTGGTCTCGTAATGGTCCATAACACTTTGAATTGAATTGTCTTTGTGAAGTCAGCCGGTCCGGTAATTTCTCCGTAAATTTTGGTCACATACTCGTCACTAGTACTTAATATCAAATGAGCAGTTACGAGTTGGAATTGCTAGAGTCGTTAATCGTCAGTGTTTGGTGTCAATGGTCATCTGTGACCTGCCGGCCCATTATAAATTATCTCGGCATTTCACGGTTTAAGTTCAGGATGGAATTGTAATATAAAAATATTATAATTGATATGTAGCGGGAAACACTGATCGCGCCATCCTTACCCATTTTTCTTGTATCCGTTTCCGTTAGGCGCGGGCCCGCCGTAAGCAGTGGCGTGGCTGGTGGCCACGGCGCCCTTACCCGTGCTAAAGCTGTTGGCGATGGCCGTGGCCGCCCCGGGGTTGCCGTCAGCGCCACTGCGGCCAGAGGGAGAGCCTCTGAAGAAGATGGGGAAGTAAGAGTTGTAGAAGTTTCCCTGGCCCTTCTTCTTCTTGCCACCAGGCAGGAGTCCAGGCAAGGGAGACTCCTCCTCGTCGCTGTCCTCTTCGTCCTCTTCCTCCTGCACCGGAGGGCGCTTCTTGCCGGGCTTGGAGGTTGGGACCTTTCCGCGAGGAGTGTCCTTATTCTTTGGCTCGTCCTTGACCACGACGGGAGCCTCTGTGGACACCGGCACAGGTTCGTCGTTGGGAAGCTGCTCCTCAGGCTGCTCGTCGACCACCACCGGAGTCTCCTCCGGAACGGCTTCCTCAGGACGGTCCTCGGGGGCGGGGGCGGCTGGGGCGGGAACATCGCTTGGCACTTCGGGCGCCGCTGCAGGCAGCACACTGTTGCACTGGCTGCAATCAGGTGTTGGTGCTGCTGGTGCTGATGGCGGCTGCTGTTGGGCACCGTAGAAGGACCCGGCAGAGACAGTGTTGCCCGCGGCGAAGGCGCTCATGGCCGTGTGCGGCTCGTAGTTTCGGCTCACGAAGGGCCTTCCGTAGCCGGGATGAGGACGGTTGTAGTAGAACATCATGGTTCGCTGAGGAAGGGCGGCTCTTCTCACCCGACCTGCAGGCACAAATATCAACATCACACATCTCCGAATGTCTTCCCTTTTAAAAAACATTATCAACCGGAAATATTTTGAATCCACAATCTAATTTAGATATCATTCATGAGAAAAAAAGGTTACAAGAAGATAAATTCGTTATCTGTTATGCTGGGCACTGATTATTGATTGGTGAAGCATAGTTTACATCGTCTTTCGTTGATTTTGTATGCCTGTAACAGCCCAAAAAAAATACCGAGTGCAAAAGTGAGTTAACAATCCGCGACTGATTGGTTTAACACGTAAATAAATAATGCACTGAAGTGTTTCATTGTTGGCCAGTTTGAAACTGCTGGGTAGCTTTCAGTTTCGTAAATATCAGTTACAGGTCTTAATATTAAACACCCTATGCATTTAAAACTACGTCGATTTGACGCAGCCATTTAGTCCACATGTTAACACAGAGGCCCTTTCTTATAGACCTAGTTTTTAATTCACGAGGTGTTTAATATTCCATAATAATTAAAATTTCGAATTTGTATTTCTACTTTGTTAAGGTATAACTTCGGCTGAATTCAAATTGGGGATTTATTGGCTACGGACAACTGCGTTGTATTCGGATTAATAACAATTCTTAAGGAATATAATTATTTTTTATTCTCGTAGTTAGCAGCCGGGATACGCACAACTACTATTTAATGTCTATATGTAATACGTATTCATAAATAATTGAAATAACCACTTGTAAACATGGGAACACATCTGGTTTATAATTAATGATATTTTTCCACCAAATATTGACAAGAGTACTATCGTATTTAAGGCAAAAAAGACTGTACAGAATTTGTTTTTAAAGCTCTTAGTAATAGTATACCACCCGTTTTATCCCATTTTTTACGTTGGATTTATAATAATAATCTATCTACGGAATAAATAATTTCGAAAGAATAACACGAGAATGTATGCGAACTGTTTTAGTAATGAATGGTGATTTGGTTTCATTGGTGTGTTGCCCGTTGTAATATTGGAGATTATGAATGGAGAGTCAATTAGACATGCTGGTACGTGTGCTGTACCGTACAGCTGGCGCTCCGTGGTCAGACTTTAATGAAGACACTAGACAGAGCTCGTTAAAAAAAAAGTCCGCTGGAGCCAAATTTCGACATTTGAACAGCTTCCAGGGCTTGCGTGGCGAACAGGCAAAGAATTTCTGTAGTTGTGCATGCTCGATAATCAATAGATTACACTGCTCCATTGACTTCTACATTCGACGAATTTTATGAATAATGCAGAGGCGAATCGTTATTAATATAACACAAGAGAATATCTAGGTTTGAGACTAAATTCGCGATGGCGGAGTCGCGGGCAACAGTAAGTTACAATTATACGAAAAAATCCCGAATGTAGACTTTCCTCTCTGAAAAATAAACGATAATTATTTCATCACTATGTTTAATATTTACTTGTTTACCTAAGGACTAAATTGTCCTTAACGTCATGATATCACTGATTCTTAGGAAATTGAACAGGACTTCATAGAGTCAGTTTTATTGAAAAGTGATTAATTAAAATGTATTTATTTTTTAAATGACATATTATCTCTTCTTGTGAGGTAATTAAAATGTATGAATTTATTTTATAAGGAAATCTTATTTCGTCTTGAGAGAAAATATTTTTATTAAGATTACCGAATTAATGAATATTTCGCTTTTTGGCATAGTAGTTTTTAAATTGGTTGACAATGGTGAAAGAATATTGCTATTCGTAGTTTTCAGGTATTCAACTGAATGAATAAAGGGAAAGAAAAGACGGAGAAAGGGATGGCAAACGAAGTGGAAACAGTTTATGTACAACAGAGAGAAAAAGTAAATGAGAGGAGAACATGGGGAAACGAAAAGCAGAGACATGCTAGAAACGAGACAGATACATTATATTGGCAGAAAAAAACCTGGTTTATCTGCCTCGTTTCTTATTTCTCTCTGCATTTTTGTTTCTCATTTCTCTTCAATTTTCTCTCCGTATAGTATATCTTCGGTGTTCCTCGCTTTTTATGTCTTTTCTTCACTTTGAGTAATGGAGTCTCCGAAAAATACTTAAAACTGTGATATTCTTCTGCGGATAAAGCTGCTCACGTAGTTGTAATTACATTGGTTAGTGATAAATTTATTAAGCTTATTAGAATAAATGTGACGAGGACATACCAGAACACTCTGGGGTGAGAGCAGCGACAGCGACGACGCACAATACCAACGTGAAAAGCTTCATGATCAGGCGATCCTGTAAAAGAAACAAGTACACTTGATCGTTCAGTTAATTCAATGCACTTTCTTATGCCATTTGATGAGAACCTATTTGCAAAATTATCATCTACCGCAGGACAAAAATCCTCGACGCAGCAGTAAAGTTCTGTACTATCAGTTCTATGTCGCTCTTACTTGTACATCCCCTGATAAATAACTCAATAAGAGGAGAATCAAAGTTCTGCTCTAAAGACTATGAAAGTTAATTAACGTATAAGCAAAGAATAATTTCAACCGAAACAGGAATCTAACCCAGAACCTCGGCTGCTCTGCACTGAGCTATCCTTGTCGAGTCTCAGTCACATGTGTGCTTTATCCTTTGTATTGTCCTGAAAACAGACTCGCGTCCAAGTTAATGAATATCAGTATTCCCCGCAATAATTTAGGAAATCAGTGAAGAATGCAGGTCCTGGGTTCGATTACTGTTTCATTACAGAATTTTCTACCTTAATGCGTTAAAAAAATAGCATAGGAGATATTTGGAAAATTCGTATATATTTTTATGCTAACACGGTAAACGACGAATTGCGCGACTATAAGAAAGTGTGAGTAGAGCAGAGAATTGTGGAACAATAGGCCATCTTGAGGAAAAATTAGAAGACATAGCTGAAAAGAAGTAGGGCATAGACGACTCAGTGGATGGAATAATATGGCTGAAATGCTCCAATGGCACAGTCAACTAAATAGAAGCTACGCAGAATATTCAGGGCAGTGAACAAGTGGATAAAATCGAGGCTAATACCGCAAGCAACGAGGTCCTTGGCTGGATTTGCCAGTCTTATGATCGGCAAAGTTGTAGCTTTTCATACCATCTTAAAATCCTGGACGCGACTATACAGAAGGAATGGAGTCTGAAAAGTATAAGTGTGGGTAATATGACTTGATATTCATCATTATGTTATGAGAAACCAGAATGTTCTAAAGATTCTGAAATATTTTAGTGGTACCAAAGTAACAATTATATTTATGTCAAAAATGATTCGCCGGACTTAACATATTTTTTTTTAATGTAACCCAGAACTTTTATTAGCAATAGCGAAGTACAACTAGAGTAGTGATGTAAAATAACGCGGGAGGCTATATATGAATTGGAATTCTATATTTTTAGGTTTTGGCTTGAAAATAAATAAAATTTCCATTTTGAAGGTGAATTTGGGCAAAGTCCGAAAGAACTTTCCTTAAATGAAGATATCCAAAATTCTATTTATTTTCGACTTATAAAAGACTGGTGTTTTAATATTCTTTTAAATAGATTTAAATCGAGATGGATGGCAGTTTAAGATCGCCTTATTCAATTTACCGCTGCAAAGCCGTTTTTTCGGGAAAACGAGAAAATTCCCTGTCCAAGTATTAAAATCACGGTATTTGAACGTCCGTCGTTTAATCTGGAAATATTAGATGACAGTTTTATATCGCTTTATTCCCTCCTACAGCTCCGTAAAACAATGAAAGTATTTGAAATTATTACATTTAATATGATCGGATAATGATAGAATGTGAACAAAATTAAGTCATTGGAACGTCCGCTCTCAAGATAGTAAGTGACAGTTTAACATTTGTGAATATCTTATCACGAGTCTATAGAACGACGATAAAGTTTTAATTTAAATCAGTCCTACCGTTTTTGTGTGAGAGCACAACAAAATCAGTGTGACAGAGGGACAGATAAGATTCCACGAAATCCCGTAATTCATTTCGTAAATGTAAATTAAAATACTCAATTATAATTAATATTTCGTTTGACTGATGACGAGAATTTTTTACGTATTGTAACGAAAGTTCCTTTGGATGTAAAAATTCATTACTAATTGATGTCGTTACTTGAGGTAGGC
Organism: Zhengitettix transpicula; assembly: GCA_037074705.1. NCBI lineage: Eukaryota > Metazoa > Arthropoda > Insecta > Orthoptera > Tetrigidae > Zhengitettix > Zhengitettix transpicula. The sequence continues at coordinate 49,397,486 of CM073596.1, forward strand.
GCGTATCATTCGAGCGAGGTACGTTTGAGTCTTTGGTGGTGCACTAGAATATTTTCTGGTATTTATATTTCTTTTAAGGGAAATAACATATTTCATGCAGTAAAATCTTAGTTATGTTTGATTGATTAACGTTTGTGACTATAACTATAGAAATTGTCGGCTTGTTCTGGTGAACTCAAACTCAAATTCACGTCTTACAAAAAAGTATTAGAAAAATTAATGAAATAATTTGTGATTTACTCACTTCTCGGAGAGCTCCAGAAGGTGGACGAGAGAGAGAGAGCGACACCAGACCGATGAGGGTTAAGTCTTCGGCTAAGTCTTCAGCTGGATGGAGCACGTTGTTCTCCGTGTGGTGTGATGTGGAGTCTGGCGGGACAGTCCCTTCCTTTTATACGGACCCTCGCTCCCACCCTCGGCCTTTGTTGGCAACTCACCAGAAGGATATGCACAACTGACATTTTTATCAATCAGCCATTCAGCGTAAGTTGTCAGGCCAGAGTCGCGCGCAGGGTCACTCACTACGAATCATCCTTGCCGCTAATTTTTTTGCCTGCCCCCTTCATCCAAATATCGCACCTGATTTTTACAAACACTGAGTTGCATAATTCAGCAGTTCCTCTTGAGAAACGTTACAAGCTAAGATAAGATCTCTCTGTCCTGGGCTCATCTCTAGCATGCCAAGATTGGCCTTGCGAAATCTTGGGCTCCATCGATACCTTAACTTAACTTTTTTAAAATTATAATACCATAATAACTAGTTTGAAGAATTCATAATTTACAGTTATATCATGTAGAATAAACTACACAACGTCCCCTTTAGATTAATAATGATATGGCTATTTTCTCAAGGATAAATGCTAAAATAAGCTGAGAGTAGTCTCTGTGTCACTAAACCTATAAACAAGAATTTTAGAAAATTATTCAAATTGAATGCATGAAAAAAATGTTTATATTTGGGTTTGTTACTTGGCTTTTGCCGCGTAGTTACCTGGTTTGTGCGTTGTTTCCTTCTTGCAGCTCTTGACGTTTTAAAACATCTGAGGAAAGCAACAAGGACTGCAGAAACGTTGTGTGATTTTTATTTTTTCACTAAATTTTATCTGTTAATTGGATGCTTGTTTATCTAAAACGTTTACAGCAACCAAAGACGTTTTTATAATTTTTAAAAACTTTATTCTTAATGACTTCGGTGAAAAGTACAGATTTCCCTGCTTTCTGTATAGCTTCAGGCCTCTTTTGCACGTTTTTAGCTTTCATTAACATTTACTATCTACTTTTGGCAGAGTGGATTTTCTGGGGGTGAAAATGTCTCAGAAAGGTCTTCAGGTTAATTCTCACTTCTACTACTTGTTTAGAAACAAACATTTTCCAAGTTTAACTTCATACATTAACTGTCGTTTTGCATCCTCCATTAAATAACTTGTTCTTCCGCTATTAATTTAATATATTTAAAGTCCATGTATGGTGACTTCTTGGAACCCATGGACGATTAACTTGGTTGTAGGACTTACAGTCACATCATTTTATATGTTACCACTGCAGTTGCGATTTTTGTTTCGGTTTTATATAATTTGATACTGTTATTGTTTATCTCTTAGTTAATGGAAAATGATTGATGATTCGTATCTCCGCTCAATGTGTTTTTATCTCAACTCAACGTGAAATTTCAGCCACCAATCCTACCTCACACTTAACTCTCCCATGTTGAATTCACCAAAGCCTCACAGGTCCCGTCCGCGTCAACCATAACTGATAATTTAATTCCGTGACTATCCCAGACAAACAGAATTGAGATGCACTGTGGAGGGTTTCGCAGCTCTTATTATTTCCCATTCTCATTACTTCTACGATTTTCCTAGTCCAATAGAACCAATGTTTCCCTTAAAATGTATAGGAAAGTACTTAGTGACTGTGTTGACAATTTGGATTTGTATCAGCCTTTCATGAAGTAATAACATAACAGTCAGTCTCCATTACTTTTAAAAGTTCCGAGCACTTAACACAGTCTAGCGTAGTAGTCTGGGGCGTTTCCGTACTGATTTGTTATTTGTATCAAACGAATTTGTACAGATAGAAACGCTGAAATTGTATTTTATTTTCTGATATTTCTTAGCGATATTTTCATAAAACGTAAAATGTTTAAAGAGTATCTTTGGCATCACGGCCAGATGATTTCTGGATTTCTCGATTTTTTACGCAAGTCCTTCGATCCTTTGCCAAGAGCCAATGACGGAGTCTGTTTTGTCTGGCTACACGCGCGGCCCATTCGTGCGTGACAGAGACGTTCTCTTATTGGCTAGACTGAATGGCAATCAGCAAAGCCTTCCTCCTCCGGTACTATACGTACGAGGAGATACATTAACATTGCATGCGAGATTCACTTTCCACCGACGTATGTACGCTCCACATGGTGGAGGACACAGTCCCGCGGTACACGTCCACGACCCGTAGGTGACTACCACAAAATTACCTCTTACAAATAATCGACAATGAAAAGAGATTGGATGCACTTAAGTGACCCTGTAAATTGAGTTGAAGTCATGAATCTGCTATTGGATCTATTTGAGGTTGTAATTGAATGGTAGGACTCACGGACAACGTGAAAAACAATTTTAATTATTATATATTACGATAAAAAAATAAAAACCTTAGAGTTCTCAAAATCCAAATAAAGTTCTTTATAATTGTATCGTCAAAGATTTAACAGGAGCCTTCGGCATACTCACCTATACGAAAGGGTATGCTAGAGTGGCCCGCGACACAAACGACCTACAAACAATTCTCTTGAACATGCAGTGTTACAGAAGGTTACAATGAATGCATATAGATGTGTCGAGAATATTTTTAGAAGTTAAAGTTCTCTCATATAGTATTTCCAGTCCGTGCCGTAAAAGCTCCCCTTCCTCTCAAAAGTTTCCCATGAAGCGTGACAGGGTTTACCGATTTACAAGGGAACACGTTAAAATATATATTAAAAGGAATTATTTTCTGCATTTCTGCATCCAGAGACGAATGTCAATCAATTATTTTTTCAATTAAAGTCGATAAAAGTTATTTTAAAATTATTATAATAAAAATACTTAATTGATACACTACTTAACAATGCCATTATAATTATTACCACAGTCTGAAAATCAATTGTAGGTATTGTAGAAAATTATTACAAACGTTAAAAATTCTATGCACTGCGACAAATTTATGAAAGTTAACAACTTTTCAACTATTGATTACAAACCCGAGTTTCATAATAAGAATTAAAGCACAGTAAGGGAAATTAATTTTCAACATTAAAATAGTAAGTAAATTAATAAGAAAGACAACGTACGAAAATGGAGAAAATTTCCAATGAGAACTGATTCCATCCAGATCAAGGGAAAAGACTTCCTTCTTTTTTCCTTTAACGAAACCGTATTGGATACGAAAAACGGAGCGCGCTTACGTTACATTGAATTAAGTAGGTCTTGATTTCAGTTGAGATTTCACTGAATCTTTTAATTGGTCTCAATCGAGTTGATCGAAACAAAACGTTAGTATTAATATTTTATATTTTTAATTTCCGATCCTTCAAAACAGTTTGTAATTATTAGTATAACCTAAGGGGTAGGAGAAATAGAAGATTCAATTAGTTCTAACTTGAAATATGATGATTATATGGTTCCGGGTTTACGGATCATTTATCATGGATTAATGATTACAGTGTTAAATAAATTACCTTCAATAATTTTAAATTTAATCTTACTGATTTATAATTCATTGACGTTTTTTGTGTTCTATCCACAATGTTTTGCTTCTTTGACAATTATAATAAGAAAACTAATTAATAATTTTCTAAGGTTTTAGAATATACAGTTTATGGAAATATTTAAATAATTATGTGTTCACAATTTTTTTATATAAATTTTCAGAAACATGATTAAAAATTTAACAAACTTATTAGTTTTCTTATTATAATAGCTACTGATACAAAACATTGGGAATAAAATACAGAAAGAACCGTGACATTCATGTACCTGAAGTGTTGGCTGAGAAGTCATTCTTGTACCAAAGCATGGTTTAGACTACACATAATTGTATTAATTTCACTGCTACTGTAGCCATTGAAGTGAAGATTTTAAGGGTTTTATGACTTTTTGGCCATCATATTTATTTATTGTATCAGTTGTATAACATTCACTAATGTTAAAGGTTTGTGTGAATGTTTGAAATTAATTGAAGGATTATCTTATAGTTGAAAATATTTTAAACAGTACACATTAATAATAGCCAAATTGTTAATTTATTAACAAAAAAACTTAACAACGTTTCGTTAAGTTATATTTCGGTATTATCATTTATTTGCTTCGTCTATGCATACAATTATTTGATCTTCCGGCTGCAAAGACTGTGAACGACCTCAGATCTCGATTAAAGGACTAGTGATCTTTTTTATCTGTTGGATAAATGGCCGTCAAAACCCTATATGTTTTTATAATCGAGATAAAGAAAAAACGAGGCTGTCGTCTTGCTCTTTAGCGTCCGTGACAATAATCCGCAGTCAGTCAAGACCACGTTCAGTCTGTTAGAACCAGCCACATCAGGATATTCCGCCCTCGTCAATACACTTTGAAGTGACCTGCTTACAGTAAATTGCGTTTCTTGTGATCCATATTCACGTACATGGATAATTTTCAAGAGATAAATCATCCCTGGCTCCCTAATAGGCGATTAGAAATCGTTACATTGAGTTATATGTCTGTCTGCGTGCGTCATAACTGCACGCCCACACGCGAATACAAATAAATGGACGTCAAAGTGGAACCGCCTCGGAGTCCCTCGAATACGCGATGAGCCGGACATTCTTCGCTGTCAGGGAACTCAGCCAGTCTGCTGTAAATCTAACACAAGCACCGCGGTCAAGGCCCACAACTGGCGCTTTCCTTATCACAGTACACTAAGGCAGTCCGAAGACTCTTTCCGATGATCCACGAACTCTTCTAGATAGTAAGCAGCATCCTTTTGAAGAAACCGGTTGGTTTAAATTTTCGGATGTGCCCTGAACACTATTATAAATACGTTCATTAAGAAAGAGAAAATCTTGGGAAGCCCCATTAATCAAAAATAAAAAATTCTTCTTTTTGAATGCAATTTAACTATGGCTTCCATTACAGAATAAGATAGGATTCAAGGTAGCGAGACAAGTTTCGAAATTGCGGCATTAGTGCCTTTGTTTCGAAAGACTTTCTGGCAGCGATGTGAATGAACGCCATTATACTCCCACAATTGTCGCAACATCCATTTTAAATGCATCTAATAGTTTGACGTGGAGCCACAAAAGCGTCTCACACCAACGACTTGCCAGCTGGCTTCCGAATATCCTAACGTCATTCATACGCAAATCACTGTGAACCTATACAAAAAAATGTTCAACATGATTGCATTATTTTCATTCCTAAACGGAAAGTACAACTCGTTTCACACTGAAGTGAGTAAAAAGCGTTAACAATTATAAATAAAAACTACACTGTGTTCAAGCTCATCAAAAACATTTATTGTGCTTAATATCTTTGAAAATAATTACTTATATTTATCTGACTTCACAAATGTAATTAATGTACGAACACAACCGAATTACTCATAAATAATAATAGAAAGACTTAAAAATATACAAAATGTTTCATCTTCTATGACCAGTTGTACGATGGGATAATTCATTTCCAAACAAAACAGAATTTTCTATAAATATTACCAAAATATTTATTTCCTACTATTGAAGTCGTGATTTGACTAATTTATTAGAAAACTTAAACCAATGTTTAATTTCTTGATGTATAAAATTACTGAAACTATTTTTTATGAAATTTAAGAACTTATTTTTGAGTTACTGAAGCAATAGAAAATTCTGTGTGTGTCAAATGTTGTAATAAGTTGAAAAATAAATTATTATTCTGCGTCAGAAGAGAATATTCATCCGTTAATAATTATTAAACAGGTAGATATAATTTTTAAGTAGTATTGGATGGTTTATGCAATGTTGTAACCACGTAAGACGTGGAACCTTCCGATTGGCTCCATTTTATGTTGCCGTATCATCCCTCATGAGGTTTTACTGAAAAAATAAATTCTTAAAAAAGTATCAAACTGACTCGTAGAGTGACTTCAGAGTTATACAAAACCTTGGTCCAAAATTAAAAGGTATTTTAATAAATATAAGTAACTTTTTATGTTTATAAATATTTCTTACTGTTGGCTAATTTATACTAATTTAAATTTAGTTTTCATTATTATTTTAATTTAATTTTTATTTTAAACTGCAATTTATTAACTTTTTAATGTAACTTTTATGTATTTCAGTGAATATTTGAAATCTCACTAATTTATGGAGACGATCTTTGGTCATCTATATCAGTTTTAACAGTGAAACTAAATATATCCGACTGTTTTATTCTGTGAATCTCGTTTCCACAAATAAGGTATCGATATACCAGAAAAATAATTTAATAATACATAAACAGTTCAGAGCTATTATTTTTTACGCCACAACTCGGGATCCTGTAAGCGACGGAAACAAATGACAAGTTCGCTCCAGTGCGGGACTTACGTCCTTGATTTGAAATTACAGGAAGAAGAATTGACAAATCAGTGACGTGACGTGACTGAGGAGAATACGGGACACTCGTGACTAAATAACTTTATTGCCACTTTCGCAGGGTCGACGAGTACGTGTCAGGCACCAAGACAGTGACGAGGAAAAATTCTGTACACTACCTCACAACTTCCACTCCCATCATCCATCGTTCTATCTCTACACACACAAACACACACACACACAAACATAGAAGTCAAAGATAATTTTTACGTAACTTTTAAATTACCCCAGGAGAAAAATAAATAGCAATATAATTATTTTATGAGAATAAAATACTATTATTCCTTTATTATTGTAATTCTAGCCAAGTGCAAGACGTTGTGTATTTATTTTTATTAACTCGTGAAAGAATTAATTCCACACTTATCTTCTGGTAGAGATTTCATTTAACTGCTGAGGGGAGCATCTATTTTGTGGACCATTTACCCCTTCATCTTGACCTGTACTGATTGGTGTTGTGTTACTTCAATGTAACCAGGATAATGAATGACGATACCTTAACCGAGTCAAGAATTATTCTGGTACCTTACCGAAATCAAGATGTTCCCGGTACTTAAAGTGAGTTAAAATTACTGCAGATGTTTTAAGGTACTCATAAGGAACATGTGTATCAAGTAATGTTGAAATTGTTCTAAGCGTTTAATTTTAGATGTGGAACATACATACGCATTTTCTCTCTCTTTATTATGACCTTAAAATCCTTAAACAAGTTGGCTGAAGAGAATATAAACGTGATAGGGAAAACACCCATTGATATTTATTCCTTATTTCATTATTTTACCTTTTGGTTTTTCGTAAGTCTTTTGGCCATGTTTGTTTTAACCGTCGGGTTGAACGACCAATAATATATTTATCCTCTACGTGACATTCGCTGCATTTCTTCTTTTACAAAGTAAAAGGTCCTTGCGTTGACTTCAAAACCATTATCGCATTGGTTAGATAATACAACGTTCTTATACTTTGTAATAAAAAATATTTATCATATTTATTAATACGATGGTAGGTCAATAATGACTTAAAAGGTAAAGTTGAAACACATTAGGGGAATTTTTTTTATTACTCAATATTCTTCCAGCTCAACTAATTTTTCCCAATTTTGCAAAAACATTTTCAAGCTGCCAAAAATCTAAATTATCCAACGTCCCTCAAATAGAAGTCTGTCTTCGGAAATGATGTGATCGTTCGGCAATAATTTCTTTTCAAGAACGAAACTGTATATTTTGTTTGCATTTTTGTCTCGAAAAAATTTTGGACATTTCTTTATTTCTTGGTACAATCCTTTAGATTTTGTAACTACACATTGACCCACCGTAGTATTTTATTATATAAGGTTTTTTGAAATTAGCGTTATTAATTCTTATAGATTCACAATTAAGTGCTTGTAGCCGTTTCCATTTAGTACCGATTGTTTTGTGTACAGTATTGAGTATCATAACGAGAGAGGCATGTCAGGGTCGTCAGAGGCTTCCCGTTCTCCTCTATTGAGTATTCATTACGACAGCTTCAAAGTACGCCAACGATTGTACGTACGAATTGTATTCTCAGACGCGTCGTTTTCTTCAACTTGTGGCTATTATCTCTGATTCCTATTGTGGGCGAAGGACGCGAGTAATGGAGTTGTTTCGTACGTTTTCCTTTGTGTGCAAAAATGATAATTTGCGGATCTTCGATAGGGAGATTGGATGTTGAAGTTTGCGAATAGCGCAATGGCGAAGAATTATTTTTAATAGGGCATGAAAATAATATAAGAAACTGTAGTTCATTCTGAAACGCAAAACAAAATTTTTGAAACACCCAGGGCTTACGAAATTAAAATTACATCCATTTGTAGCACTTTTGAAATATTTATAATTAAATAACTATTGATAAAGATGTATCAAATTAACAAATAAAGTTAAGTGATAAAATACATATCACACCTCGTTTCTGTATTAGTAATTATTAATTCAACATACAATACGTAAAGTTAATAAGTTGTTCAACGTTTATTCTGCAGGTGTAGATCTCATCAGCTACCGAAAGGACTTTGACTACCTCATATAATATTGTATGTATTTTATTTGGACGACCTTAACATGTAGTCGCATTCCTTTCAGATCTTGATGATGTCTGCAACTGTAGTTCCTTGAGTATTGTCTATTGGCCATCTCATTACTAAGAATTTATTTTATTGAAATAAAATTAACTCTATTTCCAATCTGGATTCTACTCTCCGGACCTTCAAGTAAAGTAGCACAATAATTACTGTGAATTGACAACATAAATCAATGAAACAGTTAATAGATGAGATTGAACTTCACAATCCCAATCAACCTTAACGCCGCTTCTTCTCCATCAGTCGGTCAGGTAGCGACGAGCTTAATCATTCCCTGATTTGCATACAATGGAGGAGACAGCAGGTCTCAGTCTTAGTATACATTCCTTATCCTCTCTCCGATTTGTTTTCGGAACAAGGAAACACCTTATAGCGTATAAACTATAAATTAAATTTCCAATCGTGACCTAAATATCATCAGTTAGTTGGTGGACGCGCATTAACGCTTAATAACCATAAATTATCTGACACGCTTAGCATACAAACGAATACATCGCAGCTTATAAATTATGAAAGCCACGGTAACGATTAAATATGCATACCGTAGGAATAGGTTTGCAAATGTAACGGTGATACTGTTTGAATACTCAATCAAGGAGACGATGTGTGATGAATAGATTAACAGTATCAATAAACTGATTCAGCTTTGTGGGTATTTTTAGGCTCAGGAGGGTTTTCCCCTCGAAACAACTCGAAGAAATTCAACTTCCTTCTTGGAAAATGTTACAGAAGATACAAACATTAGTTCTACTACAGAAATTCATATATTTATATATATTTCTGTTATTTATAAATCTAAACCTTCGATTTCTGTTTTTATTAAAAGAGCTACTAATGTTTTCACCAAACATAATGTAGCTCATAAAATTGATTAACGAATTGTTACTTGTTCATGTTACGTGGGACAAACCAAAAGGGCATTGTTTACGAGGATTAAAAAAACTCAAATCTAATTTCAAACTTACAACGAGCAAAAACCATCCGATTACTAAACACTGCTGTAAATAAAATAACAAATGAGAATTTTTAATACGCTACAATATCAGTCAGCATCTCTCATTGTGCTAAAACAATGTTATTCATTAAAATACATTCAAACACTTTTCATAATAAACTTGACACCGAAAATCTCTACAAATATATATTATACTAAGATCTTTCGTATTTCTGTGTATATATATATATATGGAGTAGCATCGAACCGTCCTTAAATATAAATTATTTTCTTTGTAATTGTTCCTCATATTAAATTTCCCTGAAGTTCAGGTCGTATTTCATTTTACTATTTGAATCATATGTTAAATTATTGTGTAATAATCCAGAAATATTGAAATTCTAACATTTAAAAGGATAATTGTTAAATTAATTAATAGTAAGCTTTAAAAAGAATAATTACGGATTAATAAATTCGTAAAGTGTAAATTAATTGTTGAAAACGATTATTAATTTAAGAATCGGAATATTATGAATAATTGGTACTCAGTACTTCTATTAACATCTCAAAAAAATTAGTATTGTAAAAATAAATGTTTGTTAATTTCGAAATGTATGGTCTGATATATTATAATATGATTGTGCCTAGAAAGTTTCTAATATTAAGTTTTATCAAAATATAAATTTTATCTGAAATTATATTCCTTCAAATAAATTTCTTATGTCCGTTTTATAATGCCTGCAACTTTTTTCCTTTAACGATAAGCTAATTGCCTACAAATTTAGATTTTTCCTAATTTTCTAATTAGAAAAAGTTGTTTTTTGTATACTAAGGTTTTCCATTTCACGTGTATACTAATAACCTAACAATGAGGTCACAGAGGAGGATAAAAGGTCGTTATTAATTTAATATTTTTGGCAATAAACATTATAGTTGCTTATATGACTCAAAGACATTTATTTCTTGATGATAACGTAAGACCACAACCTCGTAAGCGGAACACCAGAGCTCAATTTGTAACGACACGTTTATGTAAAAGGATAAAAAGAATGTAAAATATTAATGCTAATTAAAGTTATTTCAGATTAATAGCTAATATATTTTTAATTTCTCTATTTTAACTCTGATAGCTAGGAATTATTTTTAAACTTTATAGACAAAAACTATACTTTAAACAATCCCGTGATGATTCGGTTAATGTTTGGATATTGAATTATTTGATTTAAAAATTATTAATTTTGCTTACAGATAAGATTGTGATTTACAATTGATAATAGCAAAATTATTAGATAGTATATTATAAATGTAATTTTGTTTTAATTTATATAATTTCTCGTGATTATTTTACTAATAGAAAATATAAAGTAGTCCATAACAAATAAATATAGATACATATATACATAGAAATAATGTTTCGTAGCTAGCTTTAAAGGCTCTCAAACTGAATTAACGGATAATGATAGAAAAATCTTTAACGGACAGGAAATCGAACCATGGACCTCTTTATGCTTTATTGCAATCTTGAAAGAGTGAAATTCACATGGATTTGTGAAACGTAATTTTAGTGACCGCAGTCAACATTAAAGCTATATATTTGATGGTGTGTTGAGCAGACAAATAGGACAATTATGCAACTCAGAAAAGTCACGAATGTTGTCGGAGCTGTACGTACACAGCATTGAGTATTTCGCTGACCTCAATCCAAGCTGGGTGGTCGACATGTTGGACGAGTTGACGTGTTGTGTCAGACACGATGGTGAAGACACGCGCTTCTCCACTCCTGTGAGTCATCTCCGTGGAATTGCAGCCAGAGCCTCAGATAATGGATAATTGCAGAACGAAGTACGACACGAACACGCACAGAACCGAGTTAGTCGAGATCAATATTGTTACCATCAGATTATCGTCTTAGAAATTACGTTATCATGTTTTTTTGGGAATTTAAACCTTTCCGCGTCAGTAGAAACAACTTACTGGACTTATAAGAATAAAAGTTTAAATAATGTTACTCGGAAGAATATCTTTTTTTTTAAAATTAAATTTAACTTTTAGTCCGGAGACTTTACAGTTGTGATAATAATAATAATAACAGTATTTACAATTGTAAAAATTAACAAATAACAAGGTATTTACAATTGGAAGAATATCAAGAAGAAGAAAAAATACTTCGTTAGTATTATTTAAAAATCGAGAACATAAAGTTACTGAAGACATGGTCCTGTTTCCAGTAGCTATGATATTTACCTAAGATTCCAGAGAAGTTTATGAAATATTGTGCATAGCTGGAAAAATTAACAGATGATGGATATCTATGTATATCAATCAAGAAAGATATAACAGTTTTTATTTAAAATATTTGTTACTCTGATGAAATAAATAGGACATGTAATATACATCAATTACTACGTAAATTAATTATATATATAAAACGAAGAAAATTAAATATGGAAATAAATTTATAAAAATTAAATTATGAATTTTATTAAAAATCTCTAATGTGATTATTTTATGTACAAACGCAAAAATAATGTAGGTAAATCAGAAATAAAGGAATGTGTGTATGACAAAATAAAATACCTAAATTTATAAAAATAAGGAAATAATAAATAAGAGAATATATGAGAAGCAGATTTCCGTGAGGTCACCTCATGTATGACTGATAAAAAACTACAGAAATTAAAAGGATATTAAAATAGAATAAAAATTTGTACAAACGAAAGGATGGTTTGACGTACAATGCCGCAAAAATTTTCTTAATGTCTCCACCACTAAATAATTATTATGATCTTATTGAAATTTCATAAGTATCAAATTTTCTTACTTAATCTTGATCTTCCTCGCTTCTGTTTGAGAACTACAAACTCTCCCGTTCTTCAATTATTACTCTCATTGCTTTGGACTCATCGTCTCGTTTCTCTCTTGTAGGAATCTAATAATTTTTGTTACTATCTGCTTTCGCCCAGTCGTCCCTGTGAAAAGTTAGATGATCGATCCACTGTCGCTGAAATGCATTCGAGGCGGAGAATCTTCCCAAACAAGAACAATCATTTTTTGCGTAGGCATCTGCACGATGGTGTTGACGGTCTTCCTTCTATTTTACCGCTAATGAGTTCAAATAGTGAAAGACTACTTACGATACAGAAAATTTTGCTCAAGTCCTTCAAAATGTTAGACGCCTCATTGCTCAGCCGACATTAAAAAATAATTATCTGACATATGCAAATGTTACAATAAATATATATACTGACCGTACATCAAAAGTATTTAATATTTAATGAAGCAATTAATATAGTAGAAATATATTAACGCGACAGTTCCAACGGTCAGGAAAGCCTCTTAAAATTACTCAACATTTATTCATATATTATTAAGTTTTGGAATATATTAATGCAAGATCTCGACATTGTATACAAATTAATCATAATACTCCATTTCATTAAAGATATTTTTGTTCCTACATTACTAATTAATGCCACATGCAGAATGTGGCGGAATATTCCGCTTCTTAAAACAGAGTAATAAAATTTTTCTGTGTCTTAAAGCATCATAAGGATATGGAGACTCTACTAGATGAGGGAAGATACGTGCAGGTGCACTTGTAACAACGTGGTGGAGCCACTGATTTCACATTTAGAGACGCGAGCTTTCGTGGAATTCCACGTGGGTGTAGCAATACGCGTTGCTGAGACATAATACCAATTTGTGTTGAGCTCTAAGGCGTATGTTTTCGCTTGTCCTCATGAAATTTACATACGAGCGTGCCCAGTTGCGTTCAGCCAATTGCATTCAGATGCAGGGAGATTGAACTCTGCGGCGAGAAACGTTTTATTGGCCTTCGCGTCGTCTGTACAGAATTCTGATCAACATTCACGTTTGGTAAAGAAAAATATGGAGGTACTAGGTGGACCACACACGTGACAAGTGAAAAGTGTTTAACTCATCAATTATTACTACAAAAGTAATATAATATGAATTAAGTTCCGACACTCCGCGATTTACCTCGTTTTTGGATATTTTCCGACATCTTTTTTTTTGGATGTAGACAGGCTTTGTATAGGGTAATCCACATAGTGGCAACTACCCTCTTATAGCATAGGAAAGGGATTTTGAAAGGGGGGATGCGGAAGGGTGGAGGAAGGTAGCCAAGGGTTGACTAGGGCCCCCGGGCTATAGTTAAAGGATCCTACCCGGCATTCGCCTAAAAGTAATGCAGGACAAACCCTATAAAAACCTGCATCATGTAGGTCGGGCATTGGGTACTTGTCCCACGCCCTTCCGATAGCGGGAGAGGAGTTTGCTGTGGGGACGCAGCATTCCCTTCTCCGTTCCTCGACCAGTTTAGGAGGCAGCTGGCCGACTATTCCAATGGGAATAGCGGACAACTCTTACCGTATGCCCAAGGTCTGTGACCCCGGAACATACACCTCTCAAAACAGACCGAGGTGCCTCTTTTTTTTGGGTATAGGGTATAGGGTAATCCACATAGTGACAACTCCCCTAATATAATATAGGAAAGGGATTTGAAAGGGGGGATAGCAGCTGCGATCGTCATTGCCATTCTATTGTAATAACTATATGTTTTAATATAATAATTATTAGACAGTTTAGTTATAAAAATCCAAGTGTGTAAAAATTACATTTAACATTTTATGAGTTAATTTTAGATAGAATTTTTTATTGAAATCAAACACTACATTTCTTCCCAACAGTTTTGGACCTTATCAGGTGTAACACTTCATTCACCTCGTTCTGCGTGTTACCTGCATCTCAGACTAACATGCCTTCCTGGCCTAATTCTTGGGACCCACAAGGGAGGAACTAATAAATAAGTTGATCAATTAATATCGAAACAATTTTTTTTTACTACAGGTAACATAGACTTTTAATTATGATATAAATTATGAAAGATGAATTAGGAAATGGACAAGAGGAAAGTAAATGCTGACGTATCAAACGTATATGCTCGTCTTATCCTAACCGAGTAAAACCATAAATTTTCCAGGTGAGTAAGTTCTATGTAATCCAATCAAGGACTCGTATATTAACATTTGTAAATTTATTCATCCCCGTTAAGAAAAAAGGAAATTCCAAGTAATTTAGCGGTGACGTCCGTTCAACTGAGTAATGGAGTGATGCGTTGAGAAGTGTTCAAGGTATTAAGGTAGGCTGTTAGTCAATGTAGAGGGGAATTAGAGACGATCCGAGCCATTAAGAGCGAGCGAGGTCTCCCACGTGCTAGACCAGGCCATGCAAATCACTTGGCTCTCTCTGCTTTATGCATCATTCACCAGACAGTAAGGTCCTTCAAGGTCGCCACGGTCTGACTGCCTGATGCTCCTACGCGTCCATCGGTACGCACACGCAGACAAGCGGCCGTTTAAATAAAACTATAATCGCACGGTGAAACATTAATAATTGCTGCGGTTCTATCCAGACAGTACTTCAATTGAAATGGAAGGTTTAGTCAAATAATTGTAATAGAATCACATCTAATAATGACACAATAATCTCGTATATATAATATCTTTGGCCGCAGAGTGTTAACGGATTGAATTCCGAATAGAATGTAGAGAAGTGAGAAAAAATTTCCCACGAAACGTTCTATGTTGACAGACGAAAATATCAGGGATTAATCAACTCTTTTAAACAGATACATTTCTAATTAGTATTTGGCGACTCATTAAATATAGCCGTTAAATTTCATTTCAAGATCGACAAGCATATAAAAATGGTTCCAATGTCAATGCGGACACTGGGTCATCCACGTTATGGCTTTAATAGCAAAGGGAGAGGCGGGTGGTAGAGAAAAGTCACCAGAGGCTAATCTGGGTCCCCCGGGCTAAAGTATGTCTCCTACCTGGTAATTACGCTGTCTGTGATCCAGAGAAAACCTTAGAGAGACCTTCTGCAAGTAGATCGGGCTGTCGGTACTTGTCTCACGCCGATCCAATCACAGGAGTGAGTATTTGCTGTTGGAGACGCAACATTCCCGGCTTCGACCAGGTTTCCAAGAAACATAGGAAAACAGACATCATCGTATGTAGCTTTCTCCGATCCTCCTTTTTTTTTTTAAAAAAAAATGACTAACTCCAAACCACGAGGTGGAAGCTCCTTGTTAACAGCATTTGGAAGGGGGAAAAGTAGCCAAGGGTTACTTAAGGAGCCCGGGCTGTAGTTTAGGCTCGTACCCGGTATTGATAAAGAATATTTATGGTAATCGCTATTTTTCTTGACTTTGAAGGAGATAAAGATGTAATGCAGACGTGATGAGTTCTGTTGGACCTCGACCATTGACGTCGTAGACGGGGACTTAGTGGAAACCCCTAATTTCACCACCTTGTAGTCCTGCTCACTTCCATCACAGAAGTTTGCGTTTCTCGCAGCCTTTCTTCCTTTTTTCTTTTCTTTATTTACCTCACCCAATGCCCGACCTACCTGATGCAGGTTTTTCTAGGGTTTACCTTGCATTTCTTTAGGCGACTGCCAGGTGGGACCCTTAAAATATAACCCGTGGGCCTTAGTTAACCCTTGGCTACCTTCCTCTACCCTTCCGCATCCCGACTTTCAAATCCCTTCCTATGCTATTAAAGGGGAGTAGCCCAACTTGGATAACCCTCATGTAGCCTGTTGCCCTAAAAAAAGAACCTTTCCGCATCTCATGTTTTAATCCCTTTCCTATGCTATGCTGTATATGGATTACTCTATATATAGCCTATTCTTCTTTTTCTTTATGAGTCACTGAATGATCCATGTAAGCAAAAAATTGTTACACAACAGGAGACTCAAAAACGCTGATGCACAGACTCAAAATTCTGAGAGCTGGCAACAGTGATTTGACCTCATGCGTCCGTAGAGGAAAAAATACAGAGTATTAAAAAATTCTGGTATCAAATTTAGAAATCTAAGAATTAAATCATTTGAGCAATATAATAAATAATTTTTGAATGTGTATTTTGCGAAATTGGGTGTCATATATAACCAAAATATTTTAATTAAATATTTAATATTAATCGAGTGAGACTAATTTAAGTCCACAAAATAAAACTATCGTCGAATTATAAAATTCGATAACTTTCGGTTAAACCAACCATATTTTGGTAAAGCTCTATTTTAATATTTAACTTAATCAATTATAATTAAATAAATAAACAGAAAAGCGGTCAATTTGTCAGATAAATGTATTATCCAGCTAAAGCAAAAAAATAATGTAGTATTGTAATTATTTTTTGGTGTTGAATAATACATTTATCATTATTTTGTTCTTATTGAATAATACATTTGTTTCTGAAAATTGACCGTGTCTATTTATTTAAGATCTGTTTTATTTTCTGTATTTAAATTGGTCTTACTCTGTTAATAGTTAAATTTTTAATTAAAATATTTTGTTTATATAAGACAGCAAATTTCACTTGATTATTAATCAGTAGTAATTCCATGGTTTTAAGAATTAAATTAATTTTTTATATATATTTGCAAAGATATTGTCTTTTAAAATATTATTTCTTATTTCTTTATAAAGTATACTATTTTTTGCTACCATATATACATCACTTCTCCTTACTCCACTAACGAATTTTTTTAATGGAACTCCAGGGGAACGGTGTTTCTTAAAACTAAGAATGTGTTGACTTAGCGCAGACTGAATTATGAAACTAAGCTTCAGATCTCGTTAACTTTTGAATCTGTTGAGATTTACGGGGCATTTATTAGAAAAGAAAATGAACTTTCAAATAGTTTCTGTTCCTGGAACGCATTTACGTTTTCATTCCTCTCACTCTTTCCGAGAATGGAAACGAAGGTCTTGTACGTAGGAACCGTGGAAAAATTCGTTGAGTGATTTGTTAGAAACCGTAAAGAACTTACCGATCATTGACGAGTAATTTGGAATAACTTTGGTCAGTATGAAGAATCAGCGTCAAACTATTGAGCTAAAACGCACTCAAAAGCTTTATGAGTAGCGTTTTAGTTTTTGAACTTAATGTTTAATTAATTTTACTACCTGTTAAAATGTTTTATAAAGAACAATTATAAATTTAATTTATGTTATATAATAAACTAACGTTCTTCATATCAAGTAAAATTCTTTTATCAACTCTTCAACTATATTCACAGGATTCAAGTGGGTCATTGTCCGAAAAATAATTAAATTTTAAGGTTTGTATAGTGATAATAAAATTAATAACTTTTACAAAAATTGTTGAACGAAATGAAGTTAATGTTGGCGTTGACGAAATAACTGATTCGAAAAATTATAAATTTTTATTTCCTGTAACTGATATAAAAATATGGGGCAATTAGACTAATAAAACATTAAATTATTTAGCTTGAAGTAAAAGAATAATAGAAGGGTGACTAGTGAATCGAAATGTGATATAATTTGAATTTACGGTTCAGTGGACTGTCGAAGTGGACACGTAAAATTCGATATATATTTATAAGAAAAATAATTTTTTCACTGATATTTATTACTTATTTGAAACCAGTAATTATTTTTATATGTATTTCGTTAATGAAGTCTGTCTGCTGTTATGATAGTTGGAGTGTTTCGCTTTGGAGAGAATAGGAGAATGAGAGAGAGGAAGATAGTGTCAGTAACACAGTGAGAGAGAAATCAGCTTGACGACCGAAGGGAAGGCAAGGTAATTAGCAACGTCTTTTCGCAATAGATTGTGTTCAGATTCGCAGTGGCATTGGTCTCAATGGCAGCTGCCCAAAGTTACCGCATCAACATTCTAAGCTTGCCAATTTGCAGATAATCCGCCAAGGTTTCCTTCTTCGCCGAATTTATTTCGGTCGCCACATGTCAGACACCTCGGGAAGCTTCCTCAGGAACGCTGAAGAAATAACAAGCACCTCCGGGCACGCGGAAACTTTAATCGGAAACAAAAAGTCTCTCATAACTAAGAGATTGTCTATGGAAATTTGGTTACGCTTGTATTTTTTTAGAGTAACAGACTACGTGAGAATAGTGCACGTGGTGGCAAATCCTCTTTAATGGCATAGGAAGGGATGCGGAAGGGTAGAAGAAGGTAGCCACGGGTTAACGTGTACCCCCGGGTTGTATTTTACGGATCTTACCTGCCCTAAAAGTGATGCAGGACAAACCCTAGAAAATTTGCATGAGGTAGGTTGGGTTCTTGGTACTTGTCCCACGCACTTCCGATGACGGGAGAGGGGTTTTCTGTGGGGACGCAGCTACCTTTCTCCGTGTCTAGACCAGTTTAGGAGGCAGCTGGCCGACTGTTCCAATGGTCCAGATGACAAATTTTTATATTTTTGCCAATCGATTTTAAATGGAGCAAAAAGAAAAATTATGACTCACGGAAATAGTAATAATATGCTCGAACAAAGACTCCAGCCATATCAAGTCTCCTGCTACAACAGTATTTATTTTCTTCCCTTCATAAGATCAATTAATCTCATTGGCTAGCCAGAGAAATACGCAGTTGTTACGAACCGCCATTTTTTTCTTACCTAAAATTAAAATTATAGACCAAACGTTGTTCCAATAGTATTTCTCTATGAATTGTATAAATTAAAGATAATAAATACAGATGTTCGAAAAAGTATTCAAGTGTTTATCTGTAATTTCTTACCACTAAGAAGCATAGTAAATTTATTTCGAAAAATCTGTCACGTTTGGTTCAATAAAAAATAATTTGAGGTGTCTTCAGAGCAGTCATTTGTTAAAATTGTCAATAAATCACGCCAACAATTCAATTCCTTGAAGAAATTCTTACTCAGTTGTTTTTCCGTTTTGTAATTTATTTTCTTCCCTGTTTTTTACTTTTTACTTTTTATTACTTCCATTAACAATCGTCATTTATTTGGTTCTAATATTCATATATTTTACCTTTTTACTTTATAACAGCACGATAATTTTTCTGTAGATATGTATGTTTTACTTGAAAAACACCTTCGTTTAATGTTTCAATCGAAACAAAATTATATATAAGCTTAAAACATATAAATATACAATCAGAGTTGTAATTGTGTGTCCCGTTAATTATTGGGAATCCTTGTTTTATATTTCTGATACGTTGAATGCTTCTGAATAATTTTTATTTAATTCAATTTTATAATTAAATATTTTTCAATTATTAACAATTGATGTCCTTTAAATAAATTTATATTTTTTTGTTAGTTAATTGAACGTTAATCAAAACCTGTCCTGGTTTTATAATAAATTTTCTCGATGCTACGAAACGCAAGTCGCGTATAATATAAAAAATTTGAATTTCGATTTGAAAATTGGAATTGTAACACGTTGAAGAGACTTTGAAGAAATGGCCAATTGTGGAAAAGCCATTACCAGAGAGAGAATGTGATTTCTGAGTGGTGTCACGACGGCAAGCATCGACTATGACGACTACTGATGGCTAAATCAAAGGACGTCGACGGAGATCAAGATGCTATGAAGTTGATTGAGGTCGCTGTTAAACATGCTAATGGTATTCGAACTCAAGGCCTGACAGTTGACATTTACCGTGTTTACACTCGAGAATTGACGGACAAAGCAGGCAATCGTGCGCTTCATTTTTTAATTCCGTTCCAACCAATACGATATGTAGGATTTCCTCTTCTTCCATGAACTATCTTAGAAACCCTATTGTTTAACCTTTCTTGAGAGTTCCAGTAGTACAGGCGAACAGAAATTCGGCCAGGGTTACTTCTCAAATCAAACATCGGGAGGGCGTGTATAAGCAACAAAGTTCCACCAACTTTCCCTCAGAATCGAACCGGATAGAAAAATCCGGAAAAAGCAGACAAAGGGACTGAATTCCAACTGTATAAACCTAAGGAATCATCTAGGTTATCTGTAAACTAATGCTATTTTATTTAAGTAGATTCATGTAATTTATTATCAATAAATACAATAAATGTGGTACCAACTTTGAAACAGAAGAAACGAAGCAATTAACATAAATGTGATGCTACAATAAATAAATAAACGTGACATAAAACAGGAAAAAATTATTGACATAGAAATTAATACAATAAAAAATATTATCACAATGTTTCGTCCCCAATTTTCAACATTATCAAGTCCACATTAATAGTTTAAAGAAATATTTTATAACATTAATTTAAGAGCAGAAACTTCTTCAACTAAGTGCAGTGTTATGAATAATTTGTATACCATACCAAGATATTCCATTAAAGTCTTCCAAAAATTATATTATATAAATAAATTTATTTATAAGTTTTGGAGTGAATAATACATTTTTATGTTACTAATTGCTTTGCCAATTATTAATTTTTTCTACACTGACTTATGGCCAGTATATTTGTTTAATATGATATGAATATGTCAGATAATTATTATAAATTTCATTCGGAGTATGGGGGTAGCAGTCGTGTCTTTTCCCGACAGTCTTTTTATAAGATTAACAAATACTCTAGCGAAATTCAAATTTCGGTTTATCCACTCGTACATGGCACAAGAATACCATGAAGTGTCGGGGAAGAATCTCTTTCTGGGCATCTAACATTCCCCAGAGCAGGGGAAGGCCCTCGTCACAGTTGGTAGCCCTGCGCATCGAGGCATGATTCAGTTAGTTGTCAGTCAGTTCTGCTCCAACACCCTCGTGTCTGTTCATTCCCCGGGCAACGTAGTTCCCGAATTTCTGCACCACGTCTGCTCCGTGGATAATACACCATGGGAGACTATATTCTTCTCTGCAATACACGCCATCATAAAAACTACAGTGACACACACTATTCTTCTTTGAAAAGTTAAATCTTTCCTTACAGTGAATAGTTTCATTAAATTTGAATTGCATCTTGGTAAAGGTTCAGAACAAAACGTCAATTCGATATCTTTATAAAGTAACGTTCACGCAGAATCCATCTATTGTAGTTATTCTCGTTCTTTCATCTAGGATTAAATGTAGTGACATTGATCGTTTCTAATACTGACCGAAACGATAATTTTTTATTATTCATTTATTGTCTCATTAATTTCTGTGGTCATTAGTGACTAGTTACAAATGAACATGTGAATATATTTTTTAAATTAAATTTATAGCGGTATTACAATTCATTTGGGTAATAATAATTTTATATTTTTGAAAAGACAAATTATATGACCAAATAATATTGACAATTCGAAACCTAGAATCATCTTTCGTTAGTGATGGCCACAACTGACTCATCAAAATATTAATAATTACCTGAACTTTTAATACTAAAATATATAAATACACTGGCCGTGAATCAGAAATAATTGAGTAATTGACAAAACAATTACTACAGTGAAATATATTTTCACTACGTTTCGCCCCCCTAGTTTGGGATTTCAGCAGTTGTACATGAGTTGTATAAAGCAAGAGATATGATACATAATTATTAGTTTAAGCGAAAAAAACTTTTCCGGTGAAGTGGGGAATTATTAATAATTTGTATCCAATGCCAAGATCTTCCATTAATGGCTTCCAAAAATTAAAATTCTATAAATTAATTTTGAGTAAATTTCCCAGTCTTTTTTAACTGTAGTGGTAATATGCTTTTAATAGTATTAAAGACAGTATCAATTTTTTCTTACACACGGTCAGGTTATTTATAGTAATATTAACATGTCAGATAATTATTAATATCGTCTATAATGAAACAAAAAACGAAAATTGATTTATAATTAAATGTTGATTTCATTTTTAATGTGTTGATTCCCTGCCTTTTGTAACCGAAAAGAGAACTTATCCAACTAGCCTTGGCTGTGACTGCAGACTTTACTTGATAATTTAATCTAATTACGTCAAAATTTTTATAAGTAAACAATTTATATATTTGTTCGTTCTGAACACGCAAAGAAAACAATTAACTTAAAATAAGCGGCAGAAAGGAATAAAAAAATGTCTTATCGACTAAGTGGGCTAAAATTTATGCATTCATGTAAGACCCGATATTTTATCCATTATAGAAGAATACTTAAAATGCCGTTCGATTTACATAAATTTATCAGATCCGTATGTAAACATAATTTAATACTTTAGAGGGAGCGGACTGCAAAATATTTCCAAGGAAAATCCAACGTGATGAGGCAATGCTTGTTGCATCCAGATACTGAGGAATGGAATTAAGGCGTGTTTGTTATGGAGTGAAGAGATCGTGTTGAAGCGTAAGTGGATACTGGTATTCAGAAGGTGACCAAGTGTCGGGCATGTTTACGACTTCCTGCGGCTTCTGGAGGCGGTTCTTTGCTGACTCACGCGGATTCCAAGGGTTTTGCACGTAGCTCCATGAACCAGAACAAGACCATCACTCATCAGTCTAAAAAGACCAATCATGGTGTATTCAATAAAACAAAAATTTTCGTCAAAAACAAAGGTTTTCCATGGTATCAAACCGAGTTTGACAAATCAAGTTTTTTTGGAAGCCGATTATTTTTAAATTCGTTTATGAAAATTGGAAATTTTTTACTTCGCAGATAGTAAAAACTTTGAAATCAATCAGTATATAAATATCTAATTTCACTCTTTCGAATTATTAGGTCATTAATTTATTTACCTCCTAGATTATTCTGAGAAGTATTCTCGTAATCATGATTTCTATGTTAATCCCCTTATTATTCTTTTTAAAACTGAAAGTTTTGTTTATTTCAGATCCGTTGTTTCTCTGTACAAAAGTACTTAAATTAGCTTTCTTTAGGAATTCGTTTCGAACTATGGTTCTCGTTTCTCTTTTCTCGGATATTCCGTTGTCTAGATTGGTTTAAGTTAGGGAAGTTTAAGAATTACGCAGAGGTGAAAAGCTCAATGATATTGAAATCTGGGATAAAAAATGGAGAATCAAAATAAACCCTACCAAATCCACAATCATTCCCTTCACCCTTAAAACCAAACATTCCCTCAACCACTCCTTCTTTCTCAATGGCACCAAAATACCTATCCAACAAACCACACCATACCTAGGCGTTATCCTTGATTCCAAATTATCATGGAAACCTCACATAGCTTCACATTACCTCCAGAATCAGCAAAAAAATAAAACAACTCTTCCCTCTTAAGATAAACAGAAAATCTCCCATATCCCTTAGCACCAAAAGACTCCTCTATCTATCCGTAATCCGCCCCATATGGTCGTACTCATGTGCCATATGGGGATGCACTGTCTATTCCCACTCCAACAAAATACAAACCAAACAAAACAAACTTCTCCGTTTAATATCAAATTACCCTTGGTACCATCGCAACTCAGTTATCCACAAAGACCTTGAAATTCCCCTAATCCTTGCCATAATTCATAAATCTACCAAGTCCTTAATAAATAGCTCTATCAGCCATCCAAATCCCACCAGTGAGCTATTCTACAGTAACCCACCCCCTTCTTCACAAAATCGCAGACTCCCAATTGACATCATCCTCCCCCTAAATCACTCTGGAATTACCTAACTCTAGCCCTCTCCTACCAACTGGCACTACATACTCCCTAAATATCCGTTCTTCCCATCTTCCCCCATAACATCCTTAACGCTTCAGACATGTAGTTTCCCCAATGACCAGATTGATCGCTAACATCATGCCGGTTATATGTTAATATGCGGTAAACAAGTTAATCTGCTTCTCTCGTCTCTAACTTGGAATGACAAGGGTCACATCCAAGACCACAAGTTTACCTGTGAAATATTTATAAATTGTAAATACCTTGTTATTTGTTAATTTTTACAATTGTAAATACTGTTATTATTATTATCACAACTGTAAAGACTCCGGACTAATAGTTAACTTAAAAATAAATACTAAAAAAAAAGAGGTGAAAAGGAAAAATATCTAGTCAGGTAGAGGAACTGATAAGGTGAAAGAAATTGGCTAAAGATAAAAATACAGCAAGAATAAGAATATCTTTACCATGCCTACTATCCGAAACGTCTGTTTCCTAATTGTTCTTGCTATATTTTTGTCTTTGACCTATTTATTACACCTTACCCGTTTTTCTGCCCGATCTACAAACAACACATTGAAACTCGACAATATCTACGATCCTTTAGAGTTTATAGTAATTTATTTTCTTCTTACGTTAATACTTTGCTTTTGTTTACTATATCACCACTTATTCAAAAGGTTTTACTTATTTTAATTAAATTTCATACACGAGGTAGGCAACAAGCATAGCAGAAATGTAAAGGTAGTGTGGGTTTGACTTATTCATCGCATTTAATGGTCTACGTTTTTGGATTATTATATTGATAAATATATTTCATTCAACTCAAAGCACATGACGCATTATAATTCCGTATGTATTCCAAATATTTGGAAGAAAAATATGGTATTTATCAGATCTGATTTAGGGTATTATTATATTTGATTCATTTCTTTAAAAAGATACCGAGTAATTCTGCATTGATATAGTTCGCTGCATGTAATATGATTTAATAGTAATATTTATCAGAGAGCGTAGGAGACGGTAAGACTTGTTCGGTATTCCCATTGGAATAGTCGGCCAGCTGCCTCCTAATCTGGTCGAGGCACGGAGAAGGGAATGCTGCGTCCCCACAGCAAACTCCTCTCCCGCTATCGGAAGGGCGTGGGAAAAGTACCCAATGCCCGACCTACCTGATGCAGGTTTTTCTAGGGTTTTCCCTGCATTTCTTTAGGCGAATGCCGGGTAGGATCCTTAAAATATAGCCCGGGGGCCCTTGTTAACCCTTGGCTACCTTGCTCTACCCTTCCACATCTCCCCTTTCAAATCCCTTCCTATGCTATCAAAGGGGAGTTCCCCAACGTGGATTACCCTCATGTAGCCTGTTGCCCTAAAAAAAAATGTTGAGACCTGACCTCTGCGAGAGGATTCTCTCGCAGGTAACCTGTGAGGGATGTTCTCTCTCAGACAGAACCTTGTAGGAGAGATACGAAGGGTCAACCTTGGGGTTGCCTTTTACTCTCCGTTTTTGAACTAAGGTTCCCACAAGCCGAGGCACCTCGGCCTGTTCTGAGAGGTGTATGTTCCGGGGTCGCAGACCTTGAGCATACGGTAAGAGTTGTCCGCTATTTCCATTGGAATAGTCGACCAGCTGCCTCCTAAACTGGTCGAGGCACGGAGAAGGGAATGCTGCGTCCCCACAGAAAACTCCTCTCCCAGTATCGGAAGGGCGTGGGAAAAGTACCCAATGCCCAACCTACCTGATGCAGGTTTTTCTAGGGTTTTCCCTGCATTTCTTTAGGCGAATGTCGGGTAGGATCCTTAAAATATAGCCCGGGGGCCCTAGTTAACCCTTGGCTACCTTCCTCTACCCCTCCGCATCCTCTCTTTCAAATCCCTTCCTATGCTATCAAAGGGGAGTTCCCCAACGTGGATTACCCTCATGTAGCTTGTTGCCCTAAAAAAAACAAAAAATGTTGAAGCTGAGACACACTTTATATCGACCCAACATTCTTTATCTTCCTTTGAAGAGCGTTAAAGACAGTTGGAGTTTTTCCTTTTACGTCTGACCGTCTGGCATAAGATTGAAGTTCAACGACATGATGGACGCTATCCGAAGCAAACTAAATAGCAAAATGCATCCTTCACCAGTGCCGTTGGCAAGTACTCAAGTATGCAATACAGAGTCCTAGACATGCTGAGCCAAACTATGCTCACGTGGAGATTGTTTCATGTTTCAATGCAACTCTCGGAATAGAAGCCTCATATCCTTCCAGGAAAGGTTCGACGACCTGCACGTGTGCTCGGACATGTTTGCATGTCTAAATCAGCCGTAATCACTTCGTCGCTTGAGTTCGAATGATTTTAGGCTTATATTTATGTGTTCACCCAATTCACAAAGTAAGTGGATAAATACTTCACGGTCTTTCTGCAACTAGTGACACCGCAATAGTAAAAGATGACGTCACTCTCCTAAAGTCTCGCTTTCTGTATAATTTCGTCACTAGCTACAGTATTGTATAATATAGTCTGATCTGATAAATTACCGTAAAATGGATGGTACTCAAGGGAAGTAGGACAGTGTCTTTTACGGTACTATAAAGATTACATAGTCGTAAAATGAAACAAAATACATGTGTCTAAGTAAATCAAATATTATCCGACAGATCGTGAAAGTACCGTACACGTTCTCCTCTCTCTGAATAGTCCAAGACGTCACAATTACATACAACGATTGAAATCAGGACAAATTCGTGTGCATGTTAAACTATCTAATTTCTTAAAATATAGCCCGGGGGCCCTAGTTAACCCTTGGCTACCTTCCTCTACCCTTCCGCATCCCCCCTTTCAAATCCCTTCCTATGCTATTAAAGGGGAGTTGCCCTAAGTGGATTACCCTCATGTAGCCTATTGCCCTAAAAAAAAATAACAATTAGAAGTTAACATAAACATAAAAATGTGTACAACACAAATTCCCTGTCCAACATAACTAAGTATTAAATAGGAATAATAATAAAAATTAAAATTCTTTAACGTTACTTAATATTTACAGTATTCAAACAAATTCAATACGCACTAGGTACAATAAATATATAGAGAACTAACTATCATAAAATGTGAAATTTCACATCACACAAGAATAAACACAAAACCTGATACTCGCACACTATGTTGGAAGCACAAAGAAAAACGACGAACAAGTCACTACACCTGACACGAAACAAACAAACAAAGGAGTAGAAACGATCAACATAGACTAAGCAAATTATGAAATAGGTAATTTTAAGAGCAACACATCTTGTCCGATCTGAGCTATTTCTAGTCTCATAATCGTGAGACTCGCCATTCATTTGAAAAAGATTCATGTTCCGCTTTCAGAAGTTTAAAATTTCGTGAATAAACACGCTGGGTAAAGTTAATATTCGCAATCTAAACATTAAACTAATTGTTTTGTTAAGAAGGCTCAGAAAATCATACTATGACGGCCATACTTGTCGGATGAGTGACATAGAGAGTTTCATTATAGACGATATTAATAATTATCTGACATGTTAATATTACTATAAATAACCTGACCGTGTGTCAGAAAAAATTGATACTGTCATTAATACTATTGAAAGCATGTTACCACGACCGTTAAAAAAGACGGGGAAATTTACTCAAAATTAATTTATAGAATTTTAATTTTTGGAAGACATTTATAGAAGATCTTGGCATTGCACATAAATTATTAATACGTCCCCACTTCACTGGAAAAATATTTTTTCTCTTAAACTAATAATTATGTCTCATATCTCTTGCTATATACAAGTCATGTACAGTCGTTGAAATCCCAAACTAGGGGGTGAAACGTAGTGAAAATATATTTCACTGTATTAATTGTTTTGTCAATTACTCAATTATTTCTGATTCACGGTCAGTGTATTTATATATTTGAGTATTAAAAGTTCAGGTAATTATTAATATTTTGATGAGTGAGTTGTGGCCATCACTAACGAAAGATGATTCTAGGTTTCGAATTGTCAATATTATTTGGTCATATAATGTGTCTTTTCAAACATATAAAATTATTGTTACCCAAATGCATTATAATACCACTATAAATTTAATTTAAAAAATATATTCAGATGATAATTTGTAACTAGTTGCTAATGACCACAGAAATTTATGAGACAATAAATGAATAATAAAAAAATTATCGTTTCGGTCAGTATTAGAAACTATCAATGTCACTACATTTAATCCTAGATGAAAGAACGAGAATAACTACAATAGAATACTTTTGATTGATTCTGTGTGAACGTTACTTTATAAAAATATCGAATTGACGTTTTATTGTGAAACTTTACCAAGATGCAATTCCAATTTAATTACACTATTCACTGTAAGGAAAGATTTAACTTTTCAAATAGATAAAGATTTCCGCTGGTTGCGCTAGATTCTGTCTAGTTGGTCCGATAACTTTCGTTCGTTCTGTCAACTCAATTTGGTGTCGTTCACTCTTATATAATTTTTATTCTGGTGTTTGATTCCGGTAATTATAGAAAACTGTACAGTTATTGATACTGATGGATAATCTGAAGAATGACGGTGCATATTTAGAACTAAATCTCTGAACATGTTAGAGACGAATTAGTAAATATTATGTCTGTGTAGGCTGTCACTCTCAGTAATCCTCACTCCAGTCTTCGGAAGGGCGTGGGACAAGTACCGAGAACCCGACCCTTACGATACAGTTTTTCTAGCGTCTGCCCTGCATCACTTTTAGCAGAATGCCGGGGCTCTAGTAAACATTTGGCAACCTTACTCCCCCTTCTTCATCCTCCCTTCCGTTTTTATTGATGGTAATCTGCCACCACATGGATTATCTTCACGATGTCACTATAAAAAATTGAATTACACTTATGCTTTTGAGAGTTACAAGATACTTGAGCATGCGATAGGGACAACAAGGTAGGCAAGGGGTTCCGGACTATATTTAAGGATCCTATTCGGCATTCCGCTTGATTTTCCACATATATTTGACACGAAAAACAGTTGCAACTGAATTACCGCTGTTGCATAAGGCAGAAATCTGGAAGGCTTCCCTCCACATCTGTGCACGTTACGAGTGAGCCTGACGCTGGGATGCAGAATAATAAAATACTGAAAGCGGCGTAATGTATGGAGGATGGAGACAACAAAAAGGAGCGGTGTGTTGTTACATCGCCGTTTACGACGACGATATATTTTCAGTTGAGGAGGTCGTGGAATACCAAAATATGTTTTCGGAGCAACCATCTCGTCTCACGGCAGCTGTAACATTTGTCTTCCTTCGCCAAAATGCAAACGTAGAACGAGAGCTTAAGTTTCAGATGATCTTCTCTGAACTTCAATATTATTTCTTTCAAATTTTTTGGCATAAAAATAAACTTTTTTCTTTTAGCTGACTTAAAAAATAAAGTTGACTACAAGAGAGCGAAAATATGTCTTGTACAGTAAAATTTGTAAATATTTATTTGATTTCGTAAATAACACTATTGCTACGACACACTTAATACCGTACTTTACACAAAAGCAAAGGTTTTTAAGGATCATTAACGGATCCATCTATGTATAACATATGATTCAGTGTGTGTTACTTCTAATTGAAATTAATCAGTCTTTTTTAAATAAACTTTTTTTCCCCTTAATTGTATTATTGGTCTACTACCATAATTTTTATTTTAAAAACGAGAGTCTCATCTGTGCTAAACACTAAATGATCCCAAGACGATTACCAATTATTTTAGTCTACAAAAACCCCATTTTTCCTCTTCAAATGACCAAAAGAATTGAACCTAGAAATATTTTTATGGCCGAATTAAAATTTTTGCCGTAAAGGAGGAAACTTTCGTGATGTAGTTCTAAATTAACAAAATTGCCAAATTTACTTATTGGCGTCCCTCTCGGACTCCTCAAAGTTCGCTCTAAAATCACAACCTACCTTTTTCCAGGAAATCCAGTAAAATTTAGAAATATTAAGTATTTTTCATCTTGGTAGGCAACTTACATTCAATGTAAATGCCTCCTTATATTACTTATGAAAATGCTTAAACCATCTGCAAACAGTTTAGCCTTAGAAAATGGAGTATTTTTTGTTGAAAATCTTGTAAATAAAACCAGTACGGTGCCACAACAGAACCTTGAGGAATTTCCATCTTTATTTTCCCAACACTCAAAATGAAAATTTTTACCTGATACATTGATTCCAGTGTTAGTCTTTGTTTTCCGTCTCTCAACCCCCTCCCCCTTAAATAGGCGAACCCCAAAGGTTCTAATAAATATTTTAACTTGTCTCCACAACAAACACAGAAAATTTCAATTTATTTTAGAGTAACATGCTACATGAAGGTAATCCACATGTTGGCAACTCCCATTTAATTGAATAGGATGGGATTTGAAAGGGGGGATGCCGAATGGTACAGAAAGCTAGCTAAAGGGTAAATAGGGCCCCCCGGACTATTTTGATGATCATACCCGGCATTCGTGATGCAGGACAAATCCTAGAAAAAAATGCTTTAAGTTGGTCGGGGTCTTGGTACTTATCCCTTCAGATTTGCTGTGGGGACGCAGCATTCCCTTCTCCGTGCCTCGACCAGTTTAGGAGGCAGCTGGCCGACTATTCCAATGCGAATAGCGGACAACTCTTACCGTGTGCCAAACAGGCCGAGGTGCCTTGGCTTGTGGGAACCTTAGTTCAAAAACAGAGAGAAGAGAAGGCATCTCCAAAGGTAGCCTTCTCCAGAGCTCTCTGCGAAGGTTCACCTGCGAAAAATTCCAATTGGAAAATTGTTTCTGTTTAGTATTTCTAATATCATTATGAGTAAGACAGAAAATGGCTTTTCTGTCGAATACTCATTCATCTTCACAAAATTGAGTGTTAGTTAGCAATTTGTATGTATATATTTAATAACCCAGTTGTAAATACCTTTCTGTAGGATTTAATAGCTAAAAGTGGTCGTTTTTTTTCTGAAACATATTGTATATAATGATTTTAGTATGCTGACGGTATGTAAAATACATTGCACTATTGTTATTAAAAGAAAATTAGAAATTTATTTATAATATTAGACAAATAAAAGTATTATAAAAATCGTACAGTTAAATGATATTAAGATGAATATATTAATGTATCTAACCTTTTTTAATTTTACAATAAATAAAGGGACCAAAGTCAGAATAAAATTAATCATGGACAAATTAATTAATATAATAAAAGTACTCAATATTTATTTTTCAATTTCTTTATATAACAAAATATTTGGAAGTCATTAATGGAAGATCACTTATTGTAATTTAAATCAATTTTATATAATTTTACGCTACCAATTCTTTTACCACGCCTTTATATATTTTTTAAATTTTATATCGAATACTTTCCACTTCACTAAAAACATTTTTGTACTTAAATTAGTAATATGGATCTTATATATCTTTTGTAACGATTAATGTACAGCTGATGATGTTCCAAATTATGAACGAAACGTCGTGATAATTTATTGTTATTATTTTAATTGCTTTATCAATTATTATTATTATTATTTTACTTATGACCAGCTTATTTATTTACTGTTATATTAACAATTGTCAGAGAATTACAATTATTAACTTCTTTAAAGAAATTTGTCGTGGAGTGAACTTGTGGTTGTAAACATTGCACGGTTTGTCATGGTGTCAGTGGGCCAGTGGAGGTAGAGAGAGGTGTGTCCTAACTAATTGAAGCCCTGTCAACCGGAAGGCCTCGACATTACTCAGGCGATTCACACGCCGACAAGGCCAGCGCATTGGCCGCCAGCCATTATCACCGGGTTCCCAGGAAAAATTACCGGAATGAATCTCTGCAACAATGGGACAATGGTATTTGTGACGTACATGGGTGTCGGAAGAACGAAAACGACGAGTGGCGTGATCAGAAAATGCGGAAAGAAGGTCTTGTGGACAAGACGCCTGGATCTCAAAACAGAGAGAGAGAGAGAAAAAATAAAACAAATATGCTTGGAGAGTTTTTGTCCGGAATTTTGGATTTTCATCTAGGAAACATGCTCTGTGACAAGTAAATACTAACCCATGTGTTTATTTTGTCGAGAACCGTTTGGTTGGATGCTTCAGAAGCAAGACCCTCATTCAGCTGAGTGTCCGTTGGAGTCATTGGAACGCAACCCGTAAGGATTTGAATGACACAAGGAGGGCATCGTCTATTGGCGGATTTATTGAGTAAAGTCTTTCGGCCATAGTCTGTTCAGATTTTGCTTTTTTTTTGCTTTTGTTAGCCCAATTTATTTATGATTCCAGTGAAGAATAGATCTTTAATTCGTTTGGTTCCTGATGAACCAAGATTCGTTGGCAATTGGAAAGACTGCAAGAATACTTGATGTCTTACTTCATCCCCATAACTCAAGACCATGCCAGTATTACGATTGTTTTGAAAATTGAGTTTCCTTTCGAGTGTAAGCTGTGATTTACATCCAAGTTGCCAGTGCATTCTATTTATATTTAGATATGGTGTTTCTTGTTTTTTTTCCCATGCCTTTTGATCGAGTTGAAGTCCTGAGCGATGAGTTGATTGTATATTGTGACTTTAGGAGGGCTTATTGGTGATGGAAGAATACAGATACTGGTGCAACTCACTAAAAGTGGCTCATGAATAAACCAGTTTACAAAAACTTTACGAACGTCGTGTACTGACAGAATTGGCCAGTACCATTAACGCGGTGACTCTGAGATCCTTAATAATATCGTACAACAGTCCTGTCTACATGTAAGTCATACAACAAATTGCCGTTTAAGACTGATCAAAATATTGGACTGTAAACTCTGAGGAATTGAAAGTGGTTGAAAGCGGATGTTACTTTGTAAGACGGAACTCGACTGTCTTAACAACGGCCATTGTTCTGATATGCACGCCACAGCAGGACATTTCTATCTGGATTCATCTTAGCGCCGCCGTGGTACATGCTGCGCGAAATAACAACAATGCCGAGGATCCGGGTTCAGACCCAGAGCGCCGACCTCGGATAGCCTCGGCCAATAAAAGTCGACCAAGGCCTGCCATCTAAGACCGACGCGTTTCGAAAATATATGTACGCGTATAAGAACGAGTCCGGAAAATGTCTAATAATTATAGAGAAATTTTATCACACGGCGTGAATTGGTTTCGTTACGATCCATATTTAGTGATCCCTGTTTGAATTTTTTTATATTTCAATAAAGACCTCTACATTGCACTGATGATAATAATTTTATTTAATAAAATTTATCCGAGTCAAAGTGAAACGATGAACAAGCTCTGTTGCGGATTCACGTATCTTCTGCTCACAGGTTATCGTCATGGTTGACTATTAGAAATTATAATCAAAATGATATTTGACCGTCTCCTTGACCAGAACACTGCGTCATCTGGGGCTTCCAGACTTCCTCAACCATATTTGCCCCAGTGCTAATTTCTTCTGTTTCTTAACCTCAAAAATTGGCTGGAGTCCAAGGAAGTTTTGTCCAATGAACCAGTTAATTGGGTTGGAAATGAGTATTATTCACGGGTTGAATCTATTTGCTACGTTAGTAAATAAGAAATACACTGGAACCACATTGTGAAACCTTACATTTACTACAATTAAATACCATAAATATTAATGTTTTTCTGAAAAAAATACAGCCGTTACGTTTTGACGTGCCTGTGAAACAAAATGTTGTAGATAAACTGTAGTTAGAGAACAAGTCTTAGATATAAAGATATAAAAACAAAGATTCTGTAGTAAAAAAATTATAGATGTTGTTAAGCCCAATGGTATTTTGTTTGATGTATTCTGAATTATGACTACATTTTATGTGCAACATTTCAGAGATAACTCTTTTTTTTATAATTGGATTTATTAACTAAAATAAAATTTTTGTGGAAGTTGAACATATGATTTAATTCTAAATAATGTGATTATGATTGTAATTTAGAGATATAAAATTTGCTTTGTGTTAATTTATGCCAGTAACCTTTTCAGTCGGAACGTTATAACACAATGTACAATTTATTATCATTATTATTAGGAATCCTCTGGGCCTGTCTTTCTCCTGATTTATGGTGAAGAAATTACCATTTCCAGGAGAGTGATTTTCGCGTTACAAAAAGGAGTAAGCATTTGTTGAAGGAGCAACCTCACTGGTAAGTAAAAATGAACTACAATTCAGTTGTTTATAGCACGATTCGTTAAGAACGAATGAAATTACATCATTCCAGAATGGCACATCTTGTCTGTCTTGCATGTGAGAGTTGCAAGTCACTTTGTAAATCATTGACCTCAAGCCGTAGCTTGTTTCGATGTTATTGAACCGAGTTCTCCTGCGTCATGTTCCATCCAGGCTTCCTGATCTGTCTGGACACACGTACTACGAGTACACGCCGCCGCCTTCTATGAATATTTTACTTGGGTGTACCTGAAAATTCTCCAAATACTCATAAAATTTCAACCACTCATTCTGTATACAGAACTTAATCTGAATGAATTATCTACGGCATTCATATATTTTTAAGTAATTTAATCTTAAGGTTCTTCCCCGTTTTTGAACTAAGGTTCCCACAAGCCGAGACACCTCGGCCTGTTTTGAGAGGTGTATGTTCCGGGGTCGCAGACCTTGGGCATACAGTAAGAGTTGTTCTCTGTTCCCATTGGAACACTCGGCCAGCTGCCTCCTAAACTGGTCGAGGTACGGAGAAGGGAATGCTGCGTCCCCACAGCAAACTCTTCTCCCGCTATCGGAAGGGCGCGGGAATGGTACCCAATGCCCGACCTACCTGATGCAGGTTTTTCTAGGGTTTTCCCTGCATTACTTTTAGGCGAATGCCGGGTATGATCCTTAAACTATAGCCCGGGGGCCCTAGTTAACCCTTGGCTACCTTCCTCTACCCTTCCGCATCCCCCTTTTCAGATCCCTTCCTATGCTATTAAAGGGGAGTTGCCACCATGAGGATTACCCTCATGTAGCCTGTTACCCTAAAAAAAAAATTAAGGTTGGTGTATTGAACAATTAATTAACCACAATGAACTAAAAATAATTTATTTTACCCATAAACTAGTAAAAAATTAACTACGAAATTAAATTCTCCCCAGTTAAAAATAATATTAAATTGAATTTCATATACTACATTTTTTGAAAAATTTCAATATAAACTTATTGATTTTTTAATAATAATTGCGGTGTTTGTGTTGTTGTTAAATTCCAATAAATTAATCTTAGTCAAAAGCACAGAATACAAAATCAACATTATAGATAAAAATGATGTTGTTTACAGAATTAATTGTTTAGATTGCAACGCATGTTATATAGGTCAAACTAAACGCTCTTTAAAAACTCTAATTAAGGAACATAAAAAAAATTGAAATTCAACGACCTAAATTATTCAGTTATGTCCAAATATATTTATTTAAATAACTTTAATTTCGACTGGCAAATTGTGAACATTTTAGATGTAACATGTTAATATTATTCTATACTGATTATCGAACTGTTAAACATAAAAGGTATTCATTAGGCTATAATAATATAAAATTATACTAGTAATTTAACAGAATTTATGATATATTATTGAAAATTATTTTATGGTTTAATTTAATAAGGTTTTTAATTTTAACTGTCAATATTACACTCAACGCCATGGTGAATACAACACTCAATTCTTCTGCAATGTGTTGTTAAAAATACACATCGACATTGGAATATAATACGTCTTTGTTAAAATTATCCTAATCAAATAAATTAATCGCAAAATAAGGGCAAAATTTTGCATTAGAGTTTACCTGGTTTGTACGGTTGTGTCGTTATTACGGTTCTTTCGTTTTTTCTGAACATTTGTCGTAATGTTTTGCTTTTCTTGTTAATATAATGAAAATGCGTGATGATTTGTGATCGTTATAGTTGTCTACGTCTCCTACTTCCTGAATGGAGGGATAGAT
This sequence comes from Zhengitettix transpicula, assembly GCA_037074705.1. Classification (NCBI taxonomy): domain Eukaryota; kingdom Metazoa; phylum Arthropoda; class Insecta; order Orthoptera; family Tetrigidae; genus Zhengitettix; species Zhengitettix transpicula. Next base: position 49,433,464 of record CM073596.1, read on the forward strand.
AAATTTTTGAATGTTGATAATGTTCTAATTCGGGAGATAAAAGTATATTAAATCCACTCAAGAAATCTATTGTCTCGTACTGAAAGCGGCAGAGTTGGTCTTGATAATTAACAAAGATTACACGCATTGTGTGGTGTTGATGTAGATTAATTGTAGTTTGCTGCTGTGTCAGCAGCACCAAAAGGCAGAGCAGTGACCGGCCACTGACCGATCTGACAGCTTTACGTCCTGCTCGGTCACGACTAAACATCTGTCACGCTCAAGTCAAACACCCCAAGAACCAGCAACACCTCCGAGGACACATTTCAGGAATATCTTTGGCCAATCCACGATGCATTACAGACCCCTTCTTCTTTTTCCGTAGAACATTGTTGAAAATTAACCTTAGATTAAACAGCTTTTATAATGTTTTCTGTTAGGGGGGGGGGGGGGGGTACTGTATATTAATAATAAGAAAGATAGGCAAAATCAGACAAAAAGAAGTGATAGTATAAATACCACACAACTTTTCTGAAAACGTCGTGCCTTTCTAGCGTTTTCTACACCTCAATAACGGAAAATGGCTTCCAGAAACGTTGTGTGGTAATTATACTATCACTACTATCGTCTAAATTTGGCTATCTTTCTGTAAATTTTTGTACTATGTTTCTTCTTTAATTTATAATTTCAATAGACGTGATTTATATTGTCCGATTCTTAAGAGTGTTATTTTATCTTTATGTTTTCACATTTACTGATACCACTTACAAAATTGATAGTTCAATATTTAAATCTAGACAATTTAAAAATTATTTTCATACATTTCTACTGCTGAATGACTCTTACAAGAACATAGAGATCATTCCAGACGTATATTTATATTCGCTTTAATTTTTTTGTTATTGTATTGCTCTTATCATTCAGTATTTTACGCCTACTACACCACTATCCGCAATACAATGTCATGGTTGTCGGTGGAAAAAAAGGAAACGAAATGTAAAGAATCAGAAAAATTTTAGGGATATTCTTCCTCATTTAAATATTTAATCTAAGTCATACAACAGAATACCTGAATGTATATATAGACAAATTTAATCCCAAATAATGTTAATAATATTCACTTTATATTTCCTTAAGATCTCACCTTACTTTGAATAATAATCGAAATGCGTCACACTTTCACATTTTTTTTTAGGCAATTTCACACAATGTGTAAAGTAATTTGGGTCACTCTCTACAAAATTCTGTCATTGAGATAGATCGTCTGGAACACCAATATGCGTGATATCTATCAAACACCATATAAATTCTCGTTAAAATAGAATATTTCTTATTTCGTGAAATTTTATTCAAAAACGCCATAGCCTTGTATGTTTTTCTGTAATTTCTCGTTAAAAAAGAATATTTTTTATTTCGTAAAATTTTATTAAAAAACGCCTAAGGCTATGGCCTTGTATGTTTTTTTTTAAAATCTCGTTAAAAAAGAATATTTTTTATTTCGTGAAATTATATTAAAAAACGCCTAAGGCTATACCCTTGTATGTTTTTTTTTAAAATTCTCGTTAAAAAAGAATATTTTTTATTTCGTGAAATTTTATTAAAAAACGCCTAAGGCTATAGCCTTGTATGTTTTTCTTTAATTTCTCGTGAAAAAAGAATATTTTTTATTTCGTGAAATTTTATTAAAAAACGCCTAAGGCTATAGCCTTGTATGTTTTTTTTAAAATTCTCGTTAAAAAAGAATATTTTTTATTTCGTGAAATTTTATTAAAAAACGCCTAAGGCTATAGCCTTGTATGTTTTTTTTAAAAATTCTCGTTAAAAAAGAATATTTTTTATTTCGTGAAATTTTATTAAAAAACGCCTAAGGCTATAGCCTTGTATGTTTTTCTTTAATTTCTCGTGAAAAAAGAATATTTTTTATTTCGTGAAATTTTATTAAAAAACGCCTAAGGCTATAGCCTTGTATGTTTTTTTTAAAATTCTCGTTAAAAAAGAATATTTTTTATTTCGTGAAATTTTATTAAAAAACGCCATAGCCTTGTATGTTTTTCATTAATTTCTCGTAAAAAAAGAATATTTTTTATTTCGTGAAATTTTATTAAAAAACGCCTAAGGCTATATAGCCTTGTATGTTTTTTTTAAATTCTCGTTAAAAAAGAATATTTTTTATTTCGTGAAATTTTATTGAAAAACGCCTAAGGCTATAGACTTGTATGTTTTTTTTTAAATTCTCGTTAAAAAAGAATATTTTTTATTTCGTGAAATTTTATTAAAAAACGCCAAAGGCTATAGCCTTGTATGTTTTTTTTTTAAAATTCTCGTTAAAAAAGAATATTTTTTATTTCGTGAAATTTTATTAAAAAACGCCTAAGGCTATAACCTTGTATGTTTTGTTTTAAAATTCTCGTTAAAAAAGAATATTTTTTATTTCGTGAAATTTTATTAAAAAACGCCTAAGGCTATAGCCTTGTATGTTTTTTTTTAAATTCTCGTTAAAAAAGAATATTTTTAATTTCCTGAAATTTTATTAAAAAACGCCTAAGGCTATAGCCTTGTATGTTTTTTTTAAAATTCTCGTTAAAAAAGAATATTTTTTATTTCGTGAAATTTTATTAAAAAACGCCTAAGGCTATAGCCTTGTATGTTTTTCTTTAATTTCTCGTTAAAAAAGAATATTTTTTATTTCGTGAAATTTGATTAAAAAACGCGTAAGGCTATACCCTTGTATGTTTTTTTTTAAAATTCTCGTTAAAAAAGAATATTTTTTATTTCGTGAAATTTTATTAAAAAACGCCTAAGGCTATAGCCTTGTATGTTTTTCTTTAATTTCTCGTTAAAAAAGAATATTTTTTATTTCGTGAAATTTGATTAAAAAACGCCTAAGGCTATAGCCTGGTATGTTTTTTTTAAAAATTCTCGTTAAAAAAGAATATTTTTTATTTCGTGAAATTTTATTAAAAAACGCCTAAGGCTATAGCCTTGTATGTTTTTCTTTAATTTCTCGTAAAAAAAGAATATTTTAAAAAACGCCTAAGGCTATAGCCTTATGTTTTTTTTAAAAATTCTCGTTAAAAAAGAATATTTTTTATTTCGTGAAATTTTTTTTAAAAACGCCTAAGGCTATAGCCTTGTATGTTTTTTTTAAAATTCTCGTTAAAAAAGAATATTTTTCATTTCGTGAAATTTTTTTAAAAAACGCCTAAGGCTATAGCCTTGTATGTTTTTTTTAAAATTCTCGTTAAAAAAGAATATTTTTTATTTCGTGAAATTTTATTACAAAACGCCTAAGGCTATAGCCTTGTATGTTTTTTTTAAAAATTCTCGTTAAAAAAGAATATTTTTTATTTCGTGAAATTTTATTAAAAAACGCCTAAGGCTATAGCCTTGTATGTTTTTCTTTAATTTCTCGTGAAAAAAGAATATTTTTTATTTCGTGAAATTTTATTAAAAAACGCCTAAGGCCTTGTATGTTTTTTTAAAAATTCTCGTTAAAAAAGAATATTTTTTATTTCGTGAAATTTTATTAAAAAACGCCTAATGCTATAGCCTTGTATGTTTTTTTTAAAATTCTCGTTAAAAAAGAATATTTTTCATTTCGTGAAATTTTATTAAAAAACGCCTAAGGCTATAGCCTTATATGTTTTTTTTAAAAATTCTCGTTAAAAAAGAATATTATTTATTTCGTGAAATTTTATTAAAAAACACCTAAGGCTATAGCCTTGTATGTTTTTTAAAATAATTCTCGTTAAAAAATAATATTTTATATTTCGTGAAATTTTATTAAAAAACGCCTAAGGCTATAGCCTTGTATGTTTTTTTTAAAAATTCTCGTCAAAAAAGAATATTTTTTATTTCGTGAAATTTTATTAAAAAACGCCTAAGGTTGGCCTTGTATGTTTTTTTTAAAATTCTCGTTAAAAAAGAATATTTTTTATTTCGTGAAATTTTATTAAAAAACGCCATAGCCTTGTATGTTTTTTAAAATAATTCTCGTTAAAAAATAATATTTTATATTTCGTGAAATTTTATTAAAAAACGCCTAAGGCTATAGCCTTGTATGTTTTTCTTTAATTTATCGTTAAAAAAGAATATTTTTTATTTCGTGAAATTTTATTAAAAAACGCCTAAGACTTTGTACGTTTTTTTTAAAATTCTCGTTAAAAAAGTATATTTTTTATTTCGTGAAATTTTATTAAAAAACGCCTAAGGCTATAGCCTTGTATGTTTTTTTTAAAAATTCTCGTCAAAAAAGAATATTTTTTATTTCGTGAAATTTTATTAAAAAACGCCTAAGGTTGGCCTTGTATGTTTTTTTTAAAATTCTCGTTAAAAAAGAATATTTTTTATTTCGTGAAATTTTATTAAAAAACGCCATAGCCTTGTATGTTTTTCTTTAATTTCTCATGAAAAAAGAATATTTTTTATTTCGTGAAATTTTACTAAAAAACGCCTAAGGCTATAGCCATGTATGTTTTTTTTAAAAATTCTCGTTAAAAAAGAATATTTTATATTTCGTGAAATTTTATTAAAAAACGCCTAAGGCCTTGTATGTTTTTTTTAAAATTCTCGTTAAAAAAGAATATTTTTGGTTTCGTGAAATTTTATTAAAAAACGCCTAAGGCTATAGCCTTGTATGTTTTTTTTTAAAATTCTCGTTAAAAAAGAATATTTTTTATTTCGTGAAATTTTATTAAAAAACGCCTAAGGCTATAGCCTTGTATGTTTTTCTTTAATTTCTCGTGAAAAAAGAATATTTTTTATTCCGTGAAATTTTAAAAAAAACGCCTAAGGCTATAGCCTAATGTTTTTTTTAAAAATTCTCGTTAAAAAAGAATATTTTTTATTTAGTGAAATTTTATTAAAAAACGCCTAAGGCCGTGTATGTTTTTTTAAAAATTCTCGTTAAAAAAGAATATTTTTTATTTCGTGAAATTTTATTAAAAAACGCCTAAGGCTATATAGCCTTGTATGTTTTTTTTAAATTCTCGTTAAAAAAGAAAATTTTTATTTCGTGAAATTTTATTAAAAAACGCCTAAGGCTATAGCCTTGTATGTTTTTTTTTAAAATTCTCGTTAAAAAAGAATATTTTTTATTTCGTGAAATTTTATTAAAAAACGCCTAAGGCTATAGCCTTGTATGTTTTTCTTTAATTTCTCGTTAAAAAAGAATATTTTTTATTTCGTGAAATTTTATTAAAAAATGCCTAAGGCTATATAGCCTTGTATGTTTTTATTAAATTCTCGTTAAAAAAGAATATTTTTTATTTCGGTAAATTTTATTAAAAAACGCCTAAAACTATAGCCTTGTATGTTTTCTTTAAAATTCTCGTTAAAAAAGAATATTTTTTATTTCGTGAAATTTTATTAAAAAACGCCTAAGGCTATAGCCATGTATGTTTTTTTTAAAAATTCTCGTTAAAAAAGAATATTTTTTATTTCGTGAAATTTTATTAAAAAACGCCTAAGGTTGGCCTTGTATGTTTTTTTTAAAATTCTCGTTAAAAAAGAATATTTTTTATTTCGTGAAATTTTATTAAAAAACGCAATAGCCTTGTATGTTTTTCTTTAATTTCTCATGAAAAAAGAATATTTTTTATTTCGTGAAATTTTATTAAAAAACGCCTAAGGCTATAGCCATGTATGTTTTTTTTAAAAATTCTCGTTAAAAAAGAATATTTTATATTTCGTGAAATTTTATTAAAAAACGCCTAAGGCCTTGTATGTTTTTTTTAATATTCTCGTTAAAAAAGAATATTTTTGGTTTCGTGAAATTTTATTAAAAAACGCCTAAGGCTATAGCCTTGTATGTTTTTTTTAAAATTCTCGTTAAAAAAGAATATTTTTTATTTCGTGAAATTTTATTAAAAAACGCCTAAGGCCTTGTATGTTTTTTTAAAAATTCTCGTTAAAAAAGAATATTTTTTATTTCGTGAAATTTTATTAAAAAACGCCTAATGCTATAGCCTTGTATGTTTTTTTTAAAATTCTCGTTAAAAAAGAATATTTTTCATTTCGTGAAATTTTATTAAAAAACGCCTAAGGCTATAGCCTTATATGTTTTTTTTAAAAATTCTCGTTAAAAAAGAATATTATTTATTTCGTGAAATTTTATTAAAAAACACCTAAGGCTATAGCCTTGTATGTTTTTTAAAATAATTCTCGTTAAAAAATAATATTTTATATTTCGTGAAATTTTATTAAAAAACGCCTAAGGCTATAGCCTTGTATGTTTTTTTTAAAAATTCTCGTCAAAAAAGAATATTTTTTATTTCGTGAAATTTTATTAAAAAACGCCTAAGGTTGGCCTTGTATGTTTTTTTTAAAATTCTCGTTAAAAAAGAATATTTTTTATTTCGTGAAATTTTATTAAAAAACGCCATAGCCTTGTATGTTTTTTAAAATAATTCTCGTTAAAAAATAATATTTTATATTTCGTGAAATTTTATTAAAAAACGCCTAAGGCTATAGCCTTGTATGTTTTTCTTTAATTTATCGTTAAAAAAGAATATTTTTTATTTCGTGAAATTTTATTAAAAAACGCCTAAGACTTTGTACGTTTTTTTTAAAATTCTCGTTAAAAAAGTATATTTTTTATTTCGTGAAATTTTATTAAAAAACGCCTAAGGCTATAGCCTTGTATGTTTTTTTTAAAAATTCTCGTCAAAAAAGAATATTTTTTATTTCGTGAAATTTTATTAAAAAACGCCTAAGGTTGGCCTTGTATGTTTTTTTTAAAATTCTCGTTAAAAAAGAATATTTTTTATTTCGTGAAATTTTATTAAAAAACGCCATAGCCTTGTATGTTTTTCTTTAATTTCTCATGAAAAAAGAATATTTTTTATTTCGTGAAATTTTACTAAAAAACGCCTAAGGCTATAGCCATGTATGTTTTTTTTAAAATTCTCGTTAAAAAAGAATATTTTATATTTCGTGAAATTTTATTAAAAAACGCCTAAGGCCTTGTATGTTTTTTTTAAAATTCTCGTTAAAAAAGAATATTTTTGGTTTCGTGAAATTTTATTAAAAAACGCCTAAGGCTATAGCCTTGTATGTTTTTTTTTAAAATTCTCGTTAAAAAAGAATATTTTTTATTTCGTGAAATTTTATTAAAAAACGCCTAAGGCTATAGCCTTGTATGTTTTTCTTTAATTTCTCGTGAAAAAAGAATATTTTTTATTCCGTGAAATTTTAAAAAAAACGCCTAAGGCTATAGCCTAATGTTTTTTTTAAAAATTCTCGTTAAAAAAGAATATTTTTTATTTAGTGAAATTTTATTAAAAAACGCCTAAGGCCGTGTATGTTTTTTTAAAAATTCTCGTTAAAAAAGAATATTTTTTATTTCGTGAAATTTTATTAAAAAACGCCTAAGGCTATAGCCTTGTATGTTTTCTTTAAAATTCTCGTTAAAAAAGAATATTTTTTATTTCGTGAAATTTTATTAAAAAATGCCTAAGGCTATATAGCCTTGTATGTTTTTTTTAAATTCTCGTTAAAAAAGAAAATTTTTATTTCGTGAAATTTTATTAAAAAACGCCTAAGGCTATAGCCTTGTATGTTTTTTTTTAAAATTCTCGTTAAAAAAGAATATTTTTTATTTCGTGAAATTTTATTAAAAAACGCCTAAGGCTATAGCCTTGTATGTTTTTCTTTAATTTCTCGTTAAAAAAGAATATTTTTTATTTCGTGAAATTTTATTAAAAAATGCCTAAGGCTATATAGCCTTGTATGTTTTTATTAAATTCTCGTTAAAAAAGAATATTTTTTATTTCGGTAAATTTTATTAAAAAACGCCTAAAACTATAGCCTTGTATGTTTTCTTTAAAATTCTCGTTAAAAAAGAATATTTTTTATTTCGTGAAATTTTATTAAAAAACGCCTAAGGCTATAGCCATGTATGTTTTTTTTAAAAATTCTCGTTAAAAAAGAATATTTTTTATTTCGTGAAATTTTATTAAAAAACGCCTAAGGTTGGCCTTGTATGTTTTTTTTAAAATTCTCGTTAAAAAAGAATATTTTTTATTTCGTGAAATTTTATTAAAAAACGCAATAGCCTTGTATGTTTTTCTTTAATTTCTCATGAAAAAAGAATATTTTTTATTTCGTGAAATTTTATTAAAAAACGCCTAAGGCTATAGCCATGTATGTTTTTTTTAAAAATTCTCGTTAAAAAAGAATATTTTATATTTCGTGAAATTTTATTAAAAAACGCCTAAGGCCTTGTATGTTTTTTTTAATATTCTCGTTAAAAAAGAATATTTTTGGTTTCGTGAAATTTTATTAAAAAACGCCTAAGGCTATAGCCTTGTATGTTTTTTTTAAAATTCTCGTTAAAAAAGAATATTTTTTATTTCGTGAAATTTTATTAAAAAACGCCTAAGGCTATAGCCTTGTATGTTTTTCTTTAATTTCTCGTGAAAAAAGAATATTTTTTATTTCGTGAAATTTTAAAAAAAACGCCTAAGGCTATAGCCTAATGTTTTTTTTAAAAATTCTCGTTAAAAAAGAATATTTTTTATTTAGTGAAATTTTATTAAAAAACGCCTAAGGCCGTGTATGTTTTTTTTAAAATTCTCGTCAAAAAAGAATATTTTTTATTTCGTGAAATTTTATTAAAAAACGCCTAAGGCTATAGCCTTGTATGTTTTTTTAAAATTGTCGTTAAAAAAGAATATTTTTTATTTCGTGAAATTTTATTAAAAAACACCTAAGGCTATAGCATTATATGTTTTTTTTAAAAATTCTTGTTAAAAAAGAATATTTTTTATTTCGTGAAATTTTATTAAAAAACGCCTAAGGCTATATAGCCTTGTATGTTTTTTTTAAATTCTCGTTAAAAAAGAAAATTTTTATTTCGTGAAATTTTATTAAAAAACGCCTAAGGCTATAGCCTTGTATGTTTTTTTTTAAAATTCTCGTTAAAAAAGAATATTTTTTATTTCGTGAAATTTTATTAAAAAACGCCTAAGGCTATAGGCTTGTATGTTTTTCTTTAATTTCTCGTTAAAAAAGAATATTTTTTATTTCGTGAAATTTTATTAAAAAATGCCTAAGGCTATAGCCTTGTATGTTTTTATTAAATTCTCGTTAAAAAAGAATATTTTTTATTTCGGTAAATTTTATTAAAAAACGCCTAAAACTATAGCCTTGTATGTTTTTTTTAAAATTCTCGTTAAAAAAGAATATTTTTTATTTCGTGAAATTTTATTAAAAAACGCCTAAGGCTATAGCCATGTATGTTTTTCTTAAAAATTCTCGTTAAAAAAGAATATTTTTTATTTCGTTAAATTTTTATAAAAACGCCTAAGGCTATAGCCTAATGTTTTTTTTAAAAATTCTCGTTAAAAAAGAACATTTTTTATTTTGTGAAATTTTATTAAAAAACGCCTAAGGCTATAGCTTTGTATGTTTTTTTTAAAATTCTCGTTAAAAAAGAATATTTTTTATTTCGTGAAATTTTATTAAAAAACGCCTAAGGCTATAGCCTTGTGTGTTTTTTTTAAAAATTCTCGTTAAAAAGAATATTTTTTATTTCGTGAAATTTTATTAAAAAACGCCTAAGGCTATAGCCTCGTATGTTTTTCTTTAATTTCTCGTGAAAAAAGAATATTTTTTATTTCGTGAAATTTTATTAAAAACGCCTAAGGCTATAGCCTTGTATGTTTTTTTAAAAATTCTCGTGAAAAAAGAATATTTTTTATTTCGTAAAATTTTATTAAAAAATGCCATAGCCTTGTATGTTTTTCTTTAATTTCTCGTTAAAAAAGAATATTTTTTATTTCGTGAAATTTTATTAAAAAACGCCTAAGGCTATAGCCATGTATGTTTTTTTTAAAAATTCTCGTTAAAAAAGAATATTTTATATTTCGTGAAATTTTATTAAAAAACGCCTAAGGCTATAGCCTTGTATGTTTTTTTTTAAAATTCTCGTTAAAAAGTATATTTTTTATTTCGTGAAATTTAATTAAAAAACGCGTAAGGCTATAGCCTTGTATGTTTTTTTTTAAATTCTCGTTAAAAAAGAATATTTTTTATTTCGTGAAATTTTATTAAAAAACGCCTAAGGCTATAGCCTTGTATGTTTTTCTTTAATTTCTCGTGAAAAAAGAATATTTTTTATTTCGTGAAATTTTATTAAAAAACGCCTAAGGCTATAGCCTTGTATGTTTTTTTTAAAATTCTCGTTAAAAAAGAATATTTTTTATTTCGTGAAATGTTATTAAAAAACGCCAAAGCCTTGTATGTTTTTCTTTAATTTCTCGTTAAAAAAGAATATTTTTTATTTCGTGAAATTTTATTAAAAAACGCCTAAGGCTATAGCCTTGTATGTTTTTTTTAAAATTCTCTTTAAAAAAGAAAATTTTTTATTTCGTGAAATTTTATTAAAAAACGCCTAAGGCTATAGCCTTGTATGTTTTTCTTTAATTTCTCGTGATAAATAAATATTTTTTATTTCGTGTAATTTTATTAAAAAACGCCTAAGGCTATAGCCTTGTATGTTTTTTTTAAAAATTCTCGTTAAAAAAGAAAATTTTTTATTTCGTGAAATTTAATTAAAAAACGCCTAACGCTATAGCCTTGTATGTTTTTTTTTAAATTCTCGTTAAAAAAGAATATTTTTTATTTTGTGAAATTTTATTAAAAAACGCCTAAGGCTATAGCCTTGTATGTTTTTTTTTAAAATTCTCGTTAAAAAAGTATATTTTTTATTTCGTGAAATTTTATTAAAAAACGCCTAACGCTATAGCCTTGTATGTTTTTCTTTAATTTCTCGTGATAAATAAATATTTTTTATTTCGTGTAATTTTATTAAGAAAACGCCTAAGGCTATAGCCTTGTATGTTTTTTTTTAAAATTCTCGTTAAAAAAGTATATTTTTTATTTCGTGAAATTTTATTAAAAAACGCCTAAGGCTATAGCCTTGTGTGTTTTTTTAAAAAATTCTCGTTAAAAAAGAATATTTTTTATTTCGTGAAATTTTATTAAAAAACGCCTAAGGCTATAGCCTCGTATGTTTTTCTTTAATTTCTCGTGAAAAAAGAATATTTTTTATTTCGTAAAATTTTATTAAAAAACGCCTAAGGCTATAGCCTTGTATGTTTTTTTAAAAATTCTCGTTAAAAAAGAATATTTTTTATTTCGTAAAATTTTATTAAAAAATGCCATAGCCTTGTATGTTTTTCTTTAATTTCTCGTTAAAAAAGAATATTTTTTATTTCGTGAAATTTTATTAAAAACCGCCTAAGGCTATAGCCATGTATGTTTTTTTTAAAAATTCTCGTTAAAAAAGAATATTTTATATTTCGTGAAATTTTATTAAAAAACGCCTAAGGCTATAGCCTTGTATGTTTTTTTTTAAAATTCTCGTTAAAAAAGTATATTTTTTATTTCGTGAAATTTTATTAAAAAACGCCTAAGGCTATAGCCTTGTATGTTTTTTTTTAAAATTCTCGTTAAAAAGTATATTTTTTATTTCGTGAAATTTAATTAAAAAACGCGTAAGGCTATAGCCTTGTATGTTTTTTTTTAAATTCTCGTTAAAAAAGAATATTTTTTATTTCGTGAAATTTTATTAAAAAACGCCTAAGGCTATAGCCTTGTATGTTTTTCTTTAATTTCTCGTGAAAAAAGAATATTTTTTATTTCGTGAAATTTTATTAAAAAACGCCTAAGGCTATAGCCTTGTATGTTTTTTTTAAAATTCTCGTTAAAAAAGAATATTTTTTATTTCGTGAAATGTTATTAAAAAACGCCAAAGCCTTGTATGTTTTTCTTTAATTTCTCGTTAAAAAAGAATATTTTTTATTTCGTGAAATTTTATTAAAAAACGCCTAAGGCTATAGCCTTGTATGTTTTTTTTAAAATTCTCTTTAAAAAAGAAAATTTTTTATTTCGTGAAATTTTATTAAAAAACGCCTAAGGCTATAGCCTTGTATGTTTTTCTTTAATTTCTCGTGATAAATAAATATTTTTTATTTCGTGTAATTTTATTAAAAAACGCCTAAGGCTATAGCCTTGTATGTTTTTTTTAAAAATTCTCGTTAAAAAAGAAAATTTTTTATTTCGTGAAATTTAATTAAAAAACGCCTAACGCTATAGCCTTGTATGTTTTTTTTTAAATTCTTGTTAAAAAAGAATATTTTTTATTTTGTGAAATTTTATTAAAAAACGCCTAAGGCTATAGCCTTGTATGTTTTTTTTTAAAATTCTCGTTAAAAAAGTATATTTTTTATTTCGTGAAATTTTATTAAAAAACGCCTAAGGCTATAGCCTTGTATGTTTTTTTTTAAAATTCTCGTTAAAAAGTATATTTTTTATTTCGTGAAATTTAATTAAAAAACGCGTAAGGCTATAGCCTTGTATGTTTTTTTTTAAATTCTCGTTAAAAAAGAATATTTTTTATTTCGTGTAATTTTATTAAAAAACGCCTAAGGCTATAGCCTTGTATGTTTTTCTTTAATTTCTCGTGAAAAAAGAATATTTTTTATTTCGTGAAATTTTATTAAAAAACGCCTAAGGCTATAGCCTTGTATGTTTTTTTTTAAATTCTCGTTAAAAAAGAATATTTTTTATTTCGTGAAATTTTATTAAAAAACGCCTAAGGCTATAGCCTTGTATGTTTTTCTTTAATTTCTCGTGAAAAAAGAATATTTTTTATTTCGTGAAATTTTATTAAAAAACGCCTAAGGCTATAGCCTTGTATGTTTTTTTTTAAATTCTCGTTAAAAAAGAATATTTTTTATTTCGTGAAATGTTATTAAAAAACGCCAAAGCCTTGTATGTTTTTCTTTAATTTCTCGTTAAAAAAGAATATTTTTTATTTCGTGAAATTTTATTAAAAAACGCCTAAGGCTATAGCCTCGTATGTTTTTCTTTAATTTCTCGTGAAAAAAGAATATTTTTTATTTCGTGAAATTTTATTAAAAAACGCCTAAGGCTATAGCCTTGTATGTTTTTTTTAAAAATTCTCGTTAAAAAAGAATATTTTTTATTTCGTAAAATTTTATTAAAAAATGCCATAGCCTTGTATGTTTTTCTTTAATTTCTCGTTAAAAAAGAATATTTTTTATTTCGTGAAATTTTATTAAAAAACGCCTAAGGCTATATAGCCTTGTATGTTTTTTTTTAAAATTCTCGTTAAAAAGTATATTTTTTATTTCGTGAAATTTTATTAAAAAACGCCTAAGGCTATAGCCTTGTATGTTTTTTTTAAAAATTCTCGTTGAAAAAGAATATTTTTTATTTCGTGAAATTTTATTAAAAAACGCCTAAGGCTATGGCCTTGTATGTTTTTTTTAAATTCTCGTTAAAAAAGAATATTTTTTATTTCGTGAAATTTTATTAAAAAACGCCTAAGGCTATAGCTTTGTATGTTTTTTTTAAAATTCTCGTTAAAAAAGAATATTTTTTATTTCGTGAAATTTTATTAAAAAACGCCTAAGGCTATAGCCTTGTATGTTTTTCTTTAATTTCTCGTTAAAAAAGAATATTTTTTATTTCGTGAAATTTTATTAAAAAACGCCTAAAGCTATATAGCCTTGTATTTTTTTTTAAATTCTCGTAAAAAAAGAATATTTTTTATTTCGTGAAATTTGATTAAAAAACGCCTAAGGCTATAGCCTTGTATGTTTTTTTTAAAATCCCCTTAAAAAAGAATATTTTTTATTTCGTGAAATTTTATTAAAAAACGCCTAAGGCTATAGCCTTGTATGTTTTTTTAAAAAATTCTTTTTAAAAAAGAATATTTTTTATTTCGTGAAATTTTATTAAAAAACGCCTAAGGCTATAGCCTTATATGTTTTTTTATAATTCTCGTTAAAAAAGAATATTTTTTATTTCGTGAAATTTTATTAAAAAACGCCTAAGGCTATAGCCTTGTTTGTTTTTTTTAAAAATTCTCGTTAAAAAAGAATATTTTTTATTTCGTGAAATTTTATTAAAAAACGCCTAAGGCTATAGCCTTGTATGTTTTTCTTTAATTTCTCGTGAAAAAAATTTTTTTCTTGCAAATTTATTATTAAACGCCTAAGGCTATAGCCTTGTATGTTTTTATTTAAATTTTAGTTAAAATAGAATTTTTTTTTTGTGAAAATTTATTAAAAAACTTCTAAGGCGTATGTATGTTTTTATTTAAATTTGAGTTAAAATAGAATATTTTATTTTTCGTGAAAATTTATTAATAAACGCCTAAGGCTGTTTTTTCTCTTGAAAATTTATTAATAAACGCCTATATTGAGGTGCCATGACTGATTTATTCTTTACTTAATTTATTTCCAGTTAATGTAGTTATTTCTTGCATCAATAGGATGATGACTAAATATTAATTTCATATATATAAAGCAAGTAAACTCAAGTATAAAATGAATTTTTAATTAAAATTTGATAGTATTTAAAAGATGAGTAGTTTTGTAATCAACTCCTTCTCATGGATAAAAACCCAATTCATCTTGCTGTACGTACACTATTTTTAGATTTTGTAATAAAGTTGTGTTCATTTAAATTGATTGTAAATGGTGATGTTCTTAAATATGGTGAACAGCATAAATAATAGATGTACCGATGAGTTAGTATTCCCAAAAGAAGTAAGGTCTCCTTTTTTTGGGGGAACGTATTGACATTTTCTAATATTCTTTGAAGAATTTGTTGAACTCAAAAACAAACATAGTAAGCCGTTGGGCTGCAAAATAGCTTTATTTACTAAAACCTCCATTTGGTGAGATGGTTCGAAAGATAGTTAAAGATTATATTATAGCTATTGGACTACTTTGTTTACTGGAATTCTGTAAAAGATACGTCTAGATGGTTAAAATAATGAAGTTGGTCCCGTTTCATCTATGTTATTGCACATCAACATTGAATGTATAATTATTGTTCGAATGATGGTACGCAGCTAGAGTGCGCATGGTGAGGGTTTGTGGTGGGGAGAGGTGTTGTTGTTCCTCCGCGGTCCCCATTCACTTTGTCCTGAGGTCTTGACCGATGCAGGCCAGCAGTTATTGAGGTAAGGTTAAAGTTCTTAGTGGAAATGTTTCAAGTCCCCAACTCAAGCCAAACGATAGACAAGCTTACGTTCATTCCCACTAGAATTTTTTTTAATATAATATAGCGCAGTTTTGGTAGTCGCAAGTTCTTCAGGACGTCACGCCACGTGTATCACGGCTTCCCACATGTTAGATGTAGGTTTTTTTTTTCAGAATTGTCAATTTGTCTGATAATATGTAAGCAAATTTCCGTTTTTATTTCAATTTTGTATTTATTTTAATACGTAATTTGGAAACCTAACAGACTTACTTAGCGGACGTGAATACTGATCGCTGATTGGCTGCATAGTAAAAGTGGGAGGCGCATTTAATTGTAGGGGCCTGGGATTGAAAAGTCACATTAGATACATACACGGTAGTTCTCTTTGTATATAATAAATACATAGACAATGATAGTTTTCTTAGTAGGTTGTGTCCTAAATTCTATGTAATTGTCTGTTGAATTTTGACTTCCACCCAGTTAAATAATCTGCTGACCTCTTGCAATCTTTGAATTACAACTATGCCAACACCTGGGAGAGGCACATGTATTGACAATGTTATAGTTTTGCTATGAAACCATTTATGTCGTAGTACTCGTGGTATAACGGGACAGTTATTGGAGTAAAGGGAAACTGAAAATTGGAAACTATTAGGGTTTGTAAATGCTTTAGCACTCAGGCTCGGAGCTCATAGCTGTTTAAACATAGTAAAAAATATTAAGGACAAAATTGACTTTTTTGATAAGCACAATGTAATTTACCAAATTAATTGTATGGATAGTTGTGCCACATATATAGGTCAAAGCAAGTGCTGATTGAAAATTACTGCACTGTAGACATGCTTTATATAAATCACTTGTCATGTTCTTCTATTTGTTATCCAAGACTTTAATCATGATGAAGCTATTTTTAATTGCCATTCCTGATTGCAGAGAAGAGTATCACGATGAATGCTATCAATCACTTTAGTTAAAAGCCCAGAAACATTTTCTCATCCATCCAGTTGAATGTTCAATATGAAACTAGGAAATGAAAGGAAACTATGTGGTTGGAATTGTGAGAACTTTATCCACATCTGAATCATTCTAATAAAAAGCTGTCTATTTTCACCTTAATTGCCCTTAGCATAATTTCTGATTGTTACTTTACCTGTAATCTTTGTCTTCAAGTTTATTTTTCATTACTTTAAATTGTGATGAACATGAAGCTTTATTTCTCCCTTGCTCTATGTAATATTTTATTGTAATAAAATTGATAAATTTTTCTTGACTTTTAAATGATCTGATTATAGTTTGTCTTTGATGTTAATATATTTAAGAAAATATTTAAGAATGTTATGCAACTACAGTTGGTTTTATTTTGACAAATAGTTTGGGCAATTTACTGTAACTGTGGGAATGAAAGTTTAGTAGAGTATTGTGATTAATTTAAATAAAATATTTTGTTGATTACAAGCAAATGTTAAAGTTTGTATTTTGTTTGTTTTTGCAGGATGGTTTGACATTGGTGTAGAAGATGGGGTCCAGTTTGCTGGTGAGTTTTTTGATTGTGAAAACTTTTATTTTACTACATTACCTGAAGTATTCTAATTGTATTTTTCTTTTGTTTCAGGATTTGGACTGTTGTGTTCTGCTGTGCTTGTAATAAATTTTGTTTAACAGATGTATATATTAATTGTGTCTAGTATTTGTATTTAAATGCCATTAAATTATTGAAAGTAAATGTTTAATTCATTGCTACCCTTGACAACTTGTACTCTATAAGGATTAGGAAATAATGAACAATATAAATGTTTTATATATATGTATATAATATATTTAAATAAAGGCATTAGATCTATGAAAGCAAAATGTATGTGTTGAATTGTGTAAAAACTAGCTGCAATCATGACAAAATAGCTGTTTGGTTGCAGTGGCTTGAAGAGGAACAGCTGTGGACGGGCTGGGAGGACCCTTAAAAAAGTGCCCTAAGTCCAGCTCAAAAAAAAATCGTTTCTGTCCAACGTTGAGATTTTTCAGCTTCCACAGCTTCCCGGTCCAGCGTTGTGAGGAGTGAGTGGACTAAGGGTTAAAAAGCCCCCAGTCTACACACTCCTCATAAAAACCTGAAAAAAAAGGATTATATAATAAAATATTTGAAATAGTTTATTTCTAACCAGCCCCACAAGCACAAGCAGCTACAATGATTACAATTAGCTACTTTCTAAAATACTTTGGAGATAGTTTATTTCTGGCCTCCCCAACTCGACCCACGAGCTGCTATGATGATTTGAAAGCTTTGGAGATAGTTTATTTCTGGCCGCCCCAACTAGACCCACGAAATGGCAAAATTATTTGAAAACTTTGGAGATAGTTTATTTCTGGCCGCCCCAACTAGACACACGAGCTGCTATGATTATTTGAAAACTTTGGAGATAGTTTATTTCTGGCCGCCCCAACTAGACACACGAGCTGCTATGATTATTTGAAAACTTTGGAGATAGTTTATTTCTGGCCGCCCCAACTAGACACACGAGCTGCTATGATGATTTGAAAACTTTGGAGATAGTTTATTTCTGGCCGCCCCAACTAGACACACGAGCTGCTATGATGATTTGAAAACTTTGGAGATAGTTTATTTCTGGCCGCCCCAACTAGACCCACGGGATGGCAAAATTATTTGAAAACTTTGGAGATAGTTTATTTCTGGCCGCCCCAACTAGACACACGAGCTGCTATGATTATTTGAAAACTTTGGAGATAGTTTATTTCTGGCCGCCCCAACTAGACCCACGGGATGGCAAAATTATTTGAAAACTTTGGAGATAGTTTTTTTCTGGCCGCCCCACTAGACCCACAAACTGTTACGATTAATTGAAACGTTTCAGCCTTCCCAATAGCACAAGGAGATAAAATTATGATAAATTAGACTAGTTTCTTTAATACTTTGGAGATAGTTGATATCTGGACACCCCACTGGAACCACAAACAAACTACAATTATTTTAAAACAATGGAGATTCTGAACTCCCCCAATAGTAAAACACACTACCAATTTTCTACAATAGTTGGACTATGAAACAGAAAGGTAAGTAAGTTCACACAAAGAGTAGGGGAGTATATTAAGTGCTCCATTACAGATTGATTAATGCAACCCAGTAAGAATAGTGCTAAGTTTAATATGACACACAAGTAGATTATAGATTGAAAGAGTAGAATTAACAAAAAATAAAACTTTGTATTTGAAATCGTATGTTCAATTACAATTGACACAGGATGACGACTTACATCTTACGATATAACTTGAAACCCTTCATAAATGAAATGTTAATAGTCAACTTAAATTTTTGTATCATGGGTAAACGACTCTCTGATCAGACAATCCAGTCGCTAACTATAAATGTTCTACAGAAATTAATAACAATGAACACACCCAAATACTAATCCAAGGTTGGAAGCAGAATAAATTACACAGAGAAGGCGATTGTGCGATTCCAATTTTCTGACATTCCACTTTATAATGTGAGAGAGGAAATAAGGTTTACTGAAATATGAGCAAAACATATTTAAAAGTGTTTTGGAAATTGGAAAGATGAGCCAACTTTCACAGTAGTTATATAAAAATAAATAAGAAAATTTCAAGGGGAATGGGTAACGGAGAATCTTTCATTGAAGTCTTGAAACAACTTTTTTCTGTTAGATGAGTAATGAAGAATTTATATTATGCCAAACAGACAGAATACAAAGATTGATGTGAGTAATGGAAATGTTGGAAATACAGTATTGAGGATGGACTGAACCTGAGCAGTGAGGGGAAAAAAAGTTGTTGAAATGAGAGTAGAAAGATAGTTAATCTTTTCTTTGTGCCATTAAATTTTTTCTGTTCTTCTCATTAAAAATACGATTGACATTCAATATGATGTATATACAAAAATACATACTTTCACAATATCCTTCTTTTAGGAAAGTTTGATATTTTCCAAAAAAAAGAAGACTTGATTGAGAGTGAAAGGTTCTAAGTTTTGATAAAGCACAACGGCATAGAACACAGTTGTAAGTGGGACAAGACAATAGAGCTGTCTCAGAAAAAAGAAACCTGTTAATTTGTAAACATGAAGAGTCCTGCAAGTCAACTCATTTGTGAAACAGGCTAAATGCAGCAAGACTAACCACAAGGCTGGTTCAGTCAAGTCAAAATTGATATGTACAGCTCAGGAAAAAAAAAATCAAGCATGCAAATATAGATGTCGTTAGACTGTGTTGATTGTTGAGGAAACCAATATTGTTGCTAAAGATTTGAATAACAGAGAAGAAAATTAACTAAAGATGGGTAAAATTGTAAAAAAAATGGCAGAAGTTTCCATATAGCCATGTATTACATACATCCTGAAACTTGGAAAGGGAGGTAATTTAGGAACAGAAAAACTTGAAGCTAGCTTTAATGTGTCAGGAATATTTCTTCTGACAACATATATTTAACTGAGGAAGTGGAATATTTTATACTGTCCAAATGAGGTAAGTACATAATATTGCAGTGAGTCACAGAGTCTGTGTTCTTTGCACATGGTCTGTGAAAACTTTCTCTACACTATCAAGGTTTTGTGGAAAGGAGGCTGCAGTTAGAGGAGTGGAATATAGTTTGTGTCCCAGTACAGTCAGAAATGTTCATAAATGGTGTGCAAAGTTTGTAAATAAATTAATAATATTGGCATAAAAAATTGACCAATGTAGTTGAACCAAAGAGCTCTGAGCTTGTTACAGTGTGTAGGTGAAAAATGGTAGTTGGGGTACAAAAAAATTGAAGTGTGTTGTAAGCTTTTCAAATAAGAAGAATTTTTTTTCTTTAGAGAATATTTTCACAGAAAGAGCTATATGCATGTGAGGATAAGAATTGAATCTGAGTGAGACCCTACTGTAAAAAAGCCAGATGGAAATACTACAAAGAAAATAATCCAAATTGACATATTAAAAAAGAGCTTATTCAGGTATTAGTGTAATCAACCTGGATAATACATTGTTTTAAATCTGAACAAAAGTGTGTTACTGACACATTAAAAAGAAAATTAGACAGGAAAACATTTTCAAATATTTAAGATCATAAAACTAATCAGTTAAAGCACAACATACCCAATTGCATGCTACAGAGGCACCATAAACCACACCCAGTAAACTGATAACCTAACTTTTGTCCATTTGTTACTGATAATAAATATGCCAAAATAAAAAATTGGTCTATTCTTAAAATTTGTAATTAATGTAGAGATCTAACACTTGATGAGTCAAGGTCTTGAGAAAATAATTGATTTGCAATTGTTTAAATTATTTAAATTTTCAATTCACATCATGAAATCAAAGCTTATCAATTTTTAAATGGTCAAAATCTACATTCACCATAACCGTAAACAAGAGTGAAACAAACTCACATAAACTGGAGACTATTTTAGAGTTGTCCAGTCTGTTCTCTTGTTATACCAGCAGCAGTAGCAGCTTCCCTGCCCAATATCTTGAAGGCGTACACGAGTCCTGCAAGAATATGAAAACATTGAATATACATATATACATATTTAGACCAATTCAGGAAAAAGTAAACTAAAATAGATTTTTAATAAGAAAGATAGCCAGATACAGACAGTAGTAGTGATAATATAAATACCACTCAATGTTTCTGTAAAACTTGTTCCTTTCCTCAGGAGCAGAAAATATGCAAGAGCCAAGAGCGACACAAGTACACTAGTCAGTTGACAAAACTCAAAAGACTTTTGATGCTCTTACATATTTTCTGCACCTGAAGAAAGGAATCAAGGATTCCAGAAACATTGTGTAGTACTTATATCATCGCTTCTTCTGCCTGTATTGTACTATCTTTCTCATTATTAATTTTTAATCAGATAAATTTTTCATTTTAAAACAGATTGATCTGGATAGTGAAAAATAGAAAAAGATTAGAGATGATCTTTCATAAAGGAACTAAATAAACTTTTAGCATGTTTAACTCTAGCATATTTAAATTTATTTTTGTAGGTTGGGGTCTATTATTTAATGTTTAATTTAAAGGTATTATACTGGATATATAAAAAGTGACTATTTAGGAGTTATTTCAGCAATAATAAAGATAGCCAGATACAGACAAAAGACAACCACATAATAAACAAATATATGAATTTATATGCATTCGAGTGCACTGTGAACTCCATGTTACGATTTTTTAAAATATATCTGGAATGATGAGAGTGACGTGTAAAGGTTGATCTGTAACAGGTTATTTGATGCCATATGGAGGTTTCTTCTGCTCCTGGAATTCATCAACTACTACATAAAATTTAGACACTGTCACAGGTGGCCGCATGGGAGTGCACTTGCACCACAGTCTGTTCGGAGAGGTGCACGTTCCGGGGTCTCAGACTTGGGGCATATGCTAAGAGTTGTCTGCTATTTATGGAATTTATTCTAGCTTCCAATTACTTATTTTTGGACTTGATATCATTTTGGCATGGGACCATTTGGGCCTTAAAAAAGATATTTAGTGTAAGTTTCATAAAAGATATTTATTTTTAGTCTTTTCACTAAAAAAAGCTTTCAGAAATAATTATGAGGGCTTCAAATACTGTAGCAAGAAAACAAAGTTGGGTGAAATATTTACTTTGACTGTAGTAAATTAATAATGATAAATTTGCAAAAATTCCAATTTAATTATTTGGAATAATAAAATATTGGTGTATTTGTACTGAACCATTGTGAGAAATTTAGCTCTTTTGTTATTGGTCTTGCTGTTAGACATAATCTATTCTGGAATTTGGAGTGGACAACCATTTGATTGAATTTTTCATTAAATATTGAAGAAATTTGATGTGTGTTTCTCAGTCCTATGGCCAATCAATTAATATTTCTTTTAGATTTCCCAGTGCCTGAAGTGTTTGAAGTACTAGTTTAATTAATTAGAAAATTATAAATAAATGTATAAAATTAAACAAAAATATTGTTTACATCTCATTGGTATAGGAAAGCTATTTTCTCAGTTCTTGTTTATTAATCTAATCATCAGAAAATTCAAGCAATTTTACGTTCTCATCCCGAGTTCCATTCTGAGAACTTGAAGATGGTTTTTAAAACCTTGCTGACAAACTCTTTATCCTCCTCATTTCATTGCTCACGATGTCAATAAGAGACTCGGCAGATTTAGTTGTTTTATTACCAGGATAGTGCTAAAAGTTAATCCTAAAATTTTCAGTTTCACTGTTTTATGGACTACTACACCCAAAACTCAACCCATTTCTAAAAAATATTAATTTTTCCCAATGCTGTATCCAAAATTCATAATAATAGCAATGATCCTATAGACCTCAGTGATAATAATTGTGCACCTTATGAGGTTTCTTGTAACGATTGCAACGCTGTATAAAGCGACCAAATAAAGTGAGCCTTAAGAACAAGGATTTAGGAGCATTGCACCAACTAGAAGCTCCCAGTTTATAAACACATTGTCATCTCAAAACATTTTATCCAGTAGCCATTCTTTTGATTTGGATAATGTTGAAAATTCTAGGTATTGAGAATAAGTATGATATTAGGATAATTTTCTGGAAGGATTAATATAAAGTCCAATAATTATATTTTAAATAACCAAAGTGATTCAAATGATTCTTTGCAATTTGTTTGAGTCTGAGCATGTGTGTAGCTTAGTTCATTCCATTATGTTTTGGGGTATTCCATTGTCTGGTAATAGAAAGGTGAGCAAGAAAAGGACAGAAGAGTGAATGAAAACAAGATGATGAACAGAGTTGTTTGAAATGTTGAAGTAGATCTTCATATTTTTCTGAACATGTAAATGATCTTTCACATCCTCTCTTTAAACTGCCTCCTCCTTTCTGTTTTCTTTTCTTTTCACCTTTCTATTTTATTTCTTGCTTATCTTCCTACTCCCAGACAGTGGAAAATCTAAATTATAATGTTACCTCACCATTGCCAAAAAAAAAATTCAAATCCAGATCTCGTAGTGTTTTACAAGCAAGACTCTTTAGCGTATTTCTTCCAGTTAAGTTCAATATTGCTCGTAATCATCCACTTTTCACACATGCCAGTTCCATATTAACGAGATACGTACTTGAACATAGGCGCCGGTTGGACATGAAAGAAAATACACAGAAAAATATTAAGAAATATTTTTTTTATTATGTCACTGTTTGAATAAAAGCTTGACGTCTAAATTTGTCCATCACCTTGTCAGTGGATTGAAAATCTTAGTAAAATTAAACTTGTCTCATAATTTGTTGTTGTTATTGGGGCTTCATGGTCTCGTTGCGACGTTTATAATGGGGTGGTACGCAACTAGAAGGCGCATGGTGAGGGTTTGTGGTGGGGACAGGTGTTGTTGTACCTCCGCGAACCCCATTAACATCGACCAGCAGTTGTTGAGATATGGTCGAACTTTTTTTTGCGGAAATAGAATCTTTAAGAGTTCTAGGTGACGTCATGCCACGTGTTAAATGCAGATTTACGTAGATTTCTTTTCACAGTTCTCAATTTGTCTAATATCTTGTAAGCACGTGGGCGTTTTTATTTCTATTTGTAGTTTACATTAATGCATAATTTCAAAACCTTACGTACTTACGAGGCATAAATCCTGAGCTCTGATTGGCTGCGTAGTAAAAGCCAACAAGCACGAATAAATATAAAGGCACAATTTCATTCGTAAGGGAGAAGTACATAAAAAATCAACAAAATACACTCAACAATCACGAATTAAAATACAGACAAAATTTCATTTGTAAGCAAATAAATGCATTAAAAATCTTAGACTTGTATGTTTTTATTTAAATTCTCGTTAATAAAGAATATTTTTTACTTTTGAAAATTTATTAATAAACGCCTAAGGCTATACGTTTTTATTTAAATTCTCGTTAAGATTTTTTTTACTCTTGAAAATTTATGAATAAACGCCTAAGGCTATAGCCTTGTTGTTTTTATTTAAATTCTCGTTAAAATAGAATATTTTT
Organism: Zhengitettix transpicula; assembly: GCA_037074705.1. NCBI lineage: Eukaryota > Metazoa > Arthropoda > Insecta > Orthoptera > Tetrigidae > Zhengitettix > Zhengitettix transpicula. The sequence continues at coordinate 49,457,435 of CM073596.1, forward strand.
TATTTCGTGAAATTTTTTTAAAAAACGCTATAAGGTTATACCCTTGTTTGTTTTTATTTAAATTCTCGTCTAAATAGAATTTTTTTTTACGTAAAGTTTTTATTAAAAAACTCCTAAGGCTATAGCCCTGTATGTTTTTATTTAAATTCTCGTCTAAACAGAATATTATTTTTTAGTGAAAATTTATTAAAAACGCCTAAGGCTATAAGCCTTGTATGTTTTTTTTTAAATTCTCGTTAAAAAAGAAATTTTTTATTTTGTGAAAATTTATTAAAAAACGCCTAAGGCTATAGCCTTGTATGTTTTTATTTAAATTTTCGTTAAAAAGAATATGTTTTATTTTGTGAAATTTTATTAAAAAACTTTTAAGGCTATTGCCTTGTATGTTTTTATTTAAGTCTCGTCTAAATAAAATATTTTTTTACGTTAAAATTTTTTAAAAAACGCCTAAGGATATAGCCTTGTATGTTTTTATTTAAATTTCTATTGACGAGTCTATATCTTGAAATGAAATGAAAATTGGGAAACTTTTTGTTGCTCTGTAACCATGGAAACTAAACAAGTTTGATTCATAGCCAGTCTGAGTAAAATATTTTATAGTTATAAGGTTTCAGTAATTTTACTACATAACTCCTCAGTCAAGCCACAGCCTGAAGATAGGAGCAAGTGCTTAGTGAAACATTATTTTAAACAGAATTAATTGAATGATCTGTCTTTTATTGGCCATTTTTTTAATATAATAAAAAACATACGTTTATATGGCTTTCATCTTAATGGAAAGTATGTCCGTAAAACGTCTTTAAGTTATATACATTTAGTTTTACAGTAACAAATGAATATTTAATTTTATTCATATTAAATATTTTGTAATTCGGCATCAGTTAATCATTATTCTTCAGCTACAAAAGTGATCTCCAATTACTTATTTATTACTATCAACATATCAATGTTTAATCAATAAAAAAACTGAAAATATAAATTTTATAGAGTCTTACTTTCTATTGAATAATATGTTAGTGACACAAGGAACGATGTTCTTCCTAAACATAACTGTCAGCGTTGTATAAAATAATTTTGTTTAATATTCTATTTTTTAAATAAATAAATTAGTCTATAAAGTCAGAAAAATTCAATTAAATAATAAAAATAAATTTGAGAATTACATCACATATTTTTTTGTTATTTCATGCGATGTAATTTATGTTACAGTTATTTTATTAAAAATAAATAATTTTTCCTTACTGTATTGGCCAATTATATGTTTATTTAATGTGCTATAAATATAAAATTTAAATTTTCTACTTATATTCCAACCAGAATGTAAATTTTGGTGTAATTATTGGTACATACATTCAAATTTTGCATCGCTCATTTCTCTTTCAAATGATAATTTATTTGGACTTTTACCGGTACCATTCAATTTAATTCCACTCATGGGTTACTACCACTGGTCTACACTGGTCTACGCTTTAGCATTCTGTACATATAAGTAATTTTTTTTACAAAGTGTGTCGTTAGGAACAGTTTTTTTTCATATGATTATAGGTTTTTGCAACCCACTATTGAGAATCGTGGCAAAAGAGAAGTTTAAAAATTTTATTATTTTCTCTTTTTCTTCGTAGACCTCTATTTATAAATATGTCAAATACATAATGCTATCCTAGTATAAACTAAGCATATAATAAATCCAGAAACTGTTAACATTAACTAGAAGTGCTTCGATTTAAATAATAGTATATTTATAGTATGAATATGGTTGACTGGCTTTCCTTGGATATGTATGCTTAATTACTAAGATGGAAAGGTAAATGGGGAATAATTGGTTTGAGATTGGTAATTCCCTTTAAAAACAAATTAATATTTTAATATCTTCCATTTTTGACAGTAGACGATTTTTAAAACTAGGAGAGAGCCTTTTCGGAATATATACCTAAACTCAAGAAAATTCTGAGTTTATATTTTTTAAATTTGAAAATGAAATAAACGTTATAAAAAAGAAAACTTAAAATTGTTACAAAAGATTTTCAGTATTTTCATATTCAGATGGCACGGTTTCTCGGCGAGGTGCAGTTTTTAAGTGATGTTTACCTGTAACAGATATATTAAAATTTTAATATATATACATATTGCAACAGTAATAAATGAAAATTATTTTTATATCTAAATTAGGCTAAACATTCGTATCTACAGGATCCTTTACAAAGAAATTGAATAATATCTATTTATATTTTGTGTCGATTTTTTTTGATGGCTTGGAAAAAAATCATGTTTCTTGTAATTATAACACTTTATTACATTTATTTCAAAATTGAGTAATACCCGTTTCAACCTGTGTAATTCTATTTTTGTGTACATTCTTATATAAGATTATAATTTGTATTTTTGTTTAATGCGATATATGTTACATCTCAGTTACTCATATAAGTGTCAATTTATAAAAAAGAAGATAACTCCAAAAAAGGTATTTCCCTTTAATAGGATAGGAAGGGATTTGAAAGGGGGGATGCGGAAGGGTAGAGGAAGGTAACCACGCGTTAAGTAGGGCCCCCGGACTATGTTTTAAGGATCCTACCCGGCAATTCGTCTAAAAGTGATGCAGGGAAAACCCTAGGAAAACCTGCATCAGGTAGGTCGGGCATTTGGTACTTGTCCCACGCCCTTCCGATGGCGGAAGAGAGGTTCGCTGTGGGTTCCCAGCTATCTCCTCACTGTGCCTTGACCGGTTTAGGAGGCAGCTGGCGGACTATCCCAATAGGAATAGCGGACAACTCTTACCGTATGCCCAAGGTCTGCGGCCCCGGAACATATACCTCTCAAAACAGGCCGAGGTGCCTCGGCTTGTGAGGAATCTTAGTTCAAAAAAACCAGAGAGTTGTGGAGGCATCCCCAAAGGTAGCCTCCGCCATAGCTCTGTGGGAAGATTCACCTGCGAGAGATTCTCTCGAATATTTTATATGAAATTAACTGATGATCATATTATTTAAGTTCATAACTTCTTACAAATTTACCTCCCAGTACCTTGTAGGAGAGATACGAAGGGGCTACCTTTGGGGATGCCTTTTCCTCTTCGTTTTTGAACTAAGGTTCCCACAAGCCGAGGCACCTCGGCCTGTTCTGAGAGGTGAATGTTCCGGGGTCACAGACCTTGGGCATACGGTAAGAGCTGTCTGCTATTCCCATTGGAATAGTTGGCCAGCTGCCTCCTAAACTGGTCGAGGCACGGAGAAGGGAATGCTGCGTCCCCACAGTAAACTCCTCTCCCGCTATCGGAAGGGCGTGGGACAAGTACACAATGCCCGACCTACCTGATGCAGGTTTTTCTAGGGTTTGTTCTGCAGTTCTTTAGGCAAATGCCGGGTAGGATCCTTAAAATATAGCCCTGTTTATCTAAAAAAAAATATTCATACGAATTTAACTGCCACCTATTCGTTTAACTTAAACATCATTTGTGAATGTACAGTCAAAATTCATATAAATGCTAATTATTTTTAGTTGAACATTATTGGTGGTGAAAAACAGGATTCTGGGATAGGCTGAGTTCCACTATTTCTTGGATTTATAAGGCTGCTTTATTATCACTTAGCAAATTATTAAGAAAACTACTGCTGTATTCATTTTAAGATATATTGGGTTTTTAGTTACTTTCGTGGTTTATTTAATTTTGTTCTTGTGTAAATGAAGTTCATTTATATGGGAGCATTAAATTTTACATCCAAATTCCTTGTATGTGGTAAGAGGGCTTGTTGGTTTGTGGATCGACCATTGCCTAAATTTGTGGCTTTGGTTGTTGGCTGTCTCAGAGCCTCGGTGACGTCATAGCCAGGCTTTCGACAACTCCCACTCACGAGAAACTTTCATATTCACGACACACGCACACATACACGAGACATGTAAAATTTACACAAGGAGTGCCTGAGTCACATCGGATCAGAACATCCTACCATCTGGTCGGGCGGGAATTTTTTTTTTTTGGCATCTTCCCGCTGTTACAATAAATCGAGAAGTAAGAATCGTATGATTTGTTAAATACGTTTGTAATTCAACTTAAGCGTCTGTTATTGTGAAATCTTCATTACGAGCATTGGTAACTTTGTGAGTGTCGGAGAATAAGTTAATGAGTTTGCTGTTCTGACTCTGCATTGAAAAAGAAAATATAAAGCAAGATGGGGTGGATATACGGAGAAAGACCGAGATAGAGGTGTTGAATAGTAAACCAGTGAGTTGATTAGATAACAACTGAGACATATGGGAATACTTGAAACACTTACACGTTCTTCTTTGTCTTAAAAACTATCATCAGAGATTCGTTTAGTATGAATTAAGGGAATTTTTGCAGCTACAATTTTCTTGAGAGAGAAGTAAAATTTAATGTTAATTATTTGCTCTTTATCATGAGTCACCTAAAAAAAACTAGCGTAAAAGAAGTCGAGTAAATCTTCGAGGGTAGTTAACGGTAAGCGTATTTACCCCGGGATGACTCTCTTTGAGCCGTCGGGCCCGGTGATGGTGACTGCGGAGGAGGCGCCTCCCGTGGACGCTCCTGGGGAGGCTCCGAAGGTGTTGCCGAAGGAGACGTCGATGGTCTGTCCGTTGGGGAACTTGTACTGTTGCGTGCCAGAGGCCCCTGCAGACCCTGAGATTCCTCCCTTGCCCGCGGTGAAGGCCTGTGTTCCCGTCTGCGTGGCAGAGGCTCCCCAGTTCGTGCCCCCGGGACCCACAACGTTGAAGCCCTGCGCCTGCGCAGAACCAGCCGCCGCGCTGTTGCTGGGGAAGCCAATTCCACCCCCACTGCAACGGGGAAAATATATAAATGCACTGTTTTTAGTAACTGATGATAATCTAAACTGAAGTACATGAAACGAAACATAATCTTCTTGGAAGTACTATTCTCGTGAGTTTACTATTTTTTTAAAACACTTAACACGATTGCTGCCGCGTTTAAGTATTATTTAGTCTCGTGCTTCGATATGACTCCCTTTGTCATATTATTAACTTGGGAAATATTTAATAACCCATAACCGTTTAAAATATATTCTTGGGAACTCTTTTGTTTGAATGGAAATTTTTTGTAGTATCTATAAAACTCGTATATCCCCATTTTTCTACCAAATCAGTTAGATAAAAAATTCTGGTTAATATATTTATATTACCACTTCTTTGTCTGTATTTGGCTATCTTTCTTATTATTAATTTTGAATTATTCATCCTAAGGGAGTTATATTAAACCACGAGAATAAATAATGCTGAAACGCGGCATCAATCTTGATAAGTGTTTTAAAAAAACAGACGTAAATTTTTCATGTTCCGATATTTGACTTGGAACCGTGTTCGCGTACCCTGTGGTGTCACCTGTGATCCTACCTGGGTCTGCGCTGTCTCTGAGCTTCCCTGCGCGTCCGTGTGGTGGTGCTGCTGCTCGTGGTGCTCGTGGTAGTGCTGCTCTCTGCAGGAGGCGCAACCGAGGCTTTTTGGATCAGACGTCGTCCTTGTCGGACTCCTGCGTCCTTACCTCGCACCGTCAGCGTCGACTCGACCACAACTTCGTCGAATACTTGGCCCAACGCTGCAATCAAAAACACGCGCTGTCAGAATGAACTTATCTTACCTTGCAGAGTTCCAAATCAAGACTGTTAACAGCACGCGAGTGTCAAATTTGGAAAACATACATTTTAATATCCATAGAATTTTGTACACATGGAATGTAAATGCCGATAATTTGGAGAATCTAAAATTTCCTCCTCTTCGGCACGGCCATCCATATTCTTTTTTCAGTACTTGTTTCCGAAACTTGACAATGCAACACCATAAAAAAACTATCTCTATATTAGCTTCAAGCTCGATATATTCGTAATAATTTATCTCCGCTTCCTACTTTAAGATTAACCGCAGAAATGTCATCCCCCAAATTTTTTTCACAAAGAGGCGTTCGCAGTTTATAACCAACTAATTAATTACGAACTGTCAAGAATTTTAATAAAAAGCAAGAAATTGGGGGTAAATATTATTTCATGCGATATTTTTATTAATCTAACTTCTTTAAATTAATGAAAAACACCAGACTATTGATCAGAAATTAATTATAAAATTTAAAACATTATTATATAACAAACACAACGTTTCATCATTAATTGGGACCTATTCAGATGTAAATTTCACATACGTTTGTAATAATTATCTGTTATAGAATATTTTAACAATACAGGAGAGGCATAAATTTGTTCTAATATTTAGTTTAAAGTTCTCCTAATTAATTTGACGAGATCTGAATCTTAGAGGACGAAACGTCGTAATTAATACAACAAACTTGTTAAGAGGAGATCGTTTGTTGAACAACACAAAGGGAGCAAAGACAATTGTCATTTTATTTGTGAACCAAATTCAGATTTTAAGGGAAAAAAATAGTGACGTCATAGTCTGAACGACATCTAATGTAAAAAATGATTTATGATATGTTGCGGGAATATTTAACAGGTAATTTTTACAAGATAGGAAAATGTTCTATATTACCGACAAATTAATGTCGTTTAGGAGGACGTTATTTTTCGAATGGAATTCTCTATTAACACTCTTTAATTTTTTTCTTTTAGTTTCATCATATTTAGTTCATCATTTGCAATATTCTGCATGAACCTACTTTAAATTTCGCCTCATTTTCAAATCGTCTATTTTATATATTTTTTCAGTTTAGTATTTATTTTTCTACATTTTCTTTTATATATACTTTTTCCGAATTATTCTATTTGTGTGGGCTTGTTTTTCTTTCTCATTGACGTATTTCTGTAGTTACGTAGACATGCTTTTTGTATATTTTTGTCTTCTTTCCTCAGTAGAGGTCTGCTGTTTTTTTTTTGGTGTAGACAGGCGATTTTTTGGGTAATCCACATAGTGGAAACTCCCCTCTTATAGAATAGGAAAGGGATTGGAAAGGGGGGGTGCGGAAGGGTAGAGGAAAGTAGCCAAGAGTTAACTAGGGCCCCCGAGCTATATTTTAAGGATCCTACCCGGCATTCGCCTAAAAGAAATGCAGGACAAACCCTAGAAAAATCTGCATCAGATAGGTCGGGCATTGGGTACTTGTCCCACACCCTTCCGATGGCGGGAGAGGGGTTCGCTGTGGGGACGCAGCATTACCCTCACCGTGCCTTGACCGGTTTAGGAGGCAGCTGGCCGACTATCCCAATAGGAATAGCGGACAACTCTTACCGTATGCCCAAGGTCTGTGACCCCGGATCATACACCTCTTAGAACAGGCCGAGGTGCCTCGGCTTGTGGGACCCTTAGTTCAAAAACGGAGAGGAAAAGGCATCCCCAAAGGTAGCCCCTTTGTATCTCTCCTACAAGGTTCTACCTGCAAGATAATAGCCCTCGCAGGCCTTCCGTGGAAGATCTGCTTTTTTTTTGGGTGTAGACAGGCTATGTATAGGGTAATCCACATAGTGGCAACTCCCCTCTTATAGCATAGGAAAGGGATTTGAAAGGGGGGTTGCGGAAGAGTGGAGGAAGAAGGTAGCCAAGGGTAACTAGGGCCCCCGGGCTATGGTTTAAGGATCCTACCCGGCATTCGCCTGAAAGAAATGCAGGATAAACCCTAGAAAAACCTGTATCAGGTAGGTCGGGCACTAAATAACTCGAATGATGCTAATTCGTCTGTGGGAAAAATAAAATATTTATTCTGTGTGGCCTAAATTGAAGATTGATAGATGTAGTTGTATTAATTCAGTTCTATATGGCAAAGTCTGGTAAAAATGTTAAGGATTCATACAATAAAAATAAAAAAGGCAGAAATAATAGTCGTTACTTGCTACTAAAGGCTATACTACCTGTAAAACTCAAAGTCACGTCAGACACTTCTCTCTCGTCAGTTCGCTTCACTTCAGTGCATTCATCAATCCACTACAATTAGTAAAATATGAATACATTTTCCAATTACAGCTATACAATACCTCTCCTTTTTACAATAATTCCCTGTCGTATGTCGTTATTATTCCTTTGAATATAGTATCTGGACTCGCTGCTGGTCCAAGGAAAACTGAACAAACAAACTCTACCATTCGTCACAGTTCTTGGACTAAGCGACGGTTATGACAACTTAATAATCCCTGACTCACGTTAACTTCCCTGACTGTTGTGTGAGAGCGGATGCGCCATTCTTCTGACAATTTCGCTAAAATCTGACGCTGACCACGCAACTCATTAATGTAAATCGCCATAACATTATTCAGCAAAGTTAGCACCATATTATTCTGTTAGTGGTGTTGGATCATATGTCCAAATGTGAACAGAAGAATTGGATTTTTAAAAGACTTGATACCCAATTTTTAATATCTTTGCTTCCCACGTCATCAAAGGTGCAGGAATGTAGTTGACTTCATGTCATTAGCTTTTATTAAGAGACAAAGGATGACCCAAGGAAAACACATGGCCAAGGCTGCTGCATTCCTGAGGAAGGTATCTGAGGGACATCTCCCATTCTCGTCACAATCTCGTACGTTTTCCTGGAGCATTCCTCAGTATCTCATTGGCCTTGCACCAAACTTAATGCCCTCTTCGTCAACCGCCGAGGCTACTCCTTTCCCAGAATCCGCATCCGTCGTTGAGGATTAGCCAATATGGCGTCGGATATTCCTCTGCACGATCATCTCATCTCGTCCCACCCAATTATCTACCATTACGTGTTTGTTGTTCGGCAAACGCCCTTCACTTTACCCAAGGTTAACCGGTGTGAAAAAGTAAATATTCATCTGTATGATTTATGAAAATGGTAGGTGTACCAGTGCAGTCCAAAAACGGCGATGAAATTATGTTTCCTGTCTGCAGAGAGATAATTCCAAAATTAGCTTACGCTGAATACATAAATCAAAATTGTTTTACTTAAATCCATACTTATACAAGTCGACTTATAAATAATGCAGATATTCAATATTTGAAGCTAGATCCGTGAAATTAGATGGAAAAATAAAAATGTAAGAGCAGCCCTTTACGTTTGTAAAGAATGTAACGATTAAAATATATGAAGATAAGACTTTTGAATCTGTTTGGTTATTGGAAAACGATCAGAATATCAATTACCGGTAAGAGAAATTCTTGTAATATTTCGAGAAATGGGTTTTTATATGGTTATTAATAAAAAATGAATAAATTATCCAATGAATTCAGAACAATACAATTGAAAGTACAAACAAAGGAAGTACAACGTTTCGATCCACCTTTTGGGATTTAATCAGGTACTATATTAATAAAAATGAAAAGGATATCTGAATTAAACCGACTGAATGGAACAAAAACTTTTTATGACCTTGTTCACTTCAATTGTAGATTCAAAGAGGCGATCTTAGAATTTCAGTCGTAAAATTGGTTAATATCTTTGGAATTTGCTAATAAAATTTTTACACCTCTTTGAATCAAAATTTGTCTTTAACAAGGTAATTTGGCGTTTTTGTTGTATTCCATAGACATTATATGTAATTTTTATACATTTTCTATTAATTTATTGCCTGATGCCGTCCTAAAATTGGGTCGAAACGCTGTATACCAAAGTTTGTATCTTCGTGAGATGAAATTATTTAATTTCATTGTCTTAAATACAAATTATTCTGGCTTAACTAACTGGTTACTTATACGTCGGAGAGATATGAATATATGATTATTTATTAGTCATACTACAAGCCGTGACTTTCCATGACTTTTAGTTTAACAAAATAGCTCTTTGTAAGATGTAAATATTTTTTATAATTCTTTCAGTGAACGGGTGATTCTGCGGCGGATGCTTTGTAGGGAAATATCAACAACAGAATGTAGAAAAGATGGGTTATTTTTAAGCCTGTGATGCGATAAAAACGACTCGAGAAAACTCCTGGAGGAACTTTTTGCGCTAAACAGTCACCGTGTACGAGAACAATTACGTTTTAGCTCGTTTGCATTTTGTCTCCAATGTTTTTAACAGCACCATTTTTATAACAAGAAAACTAATTAATAATTTTTCTAAACTTTTAATTTACGATCTTTCGGAAAATTTACATAAAATTTTAACACAAATTTAATCGACGTAAATATTACATAAAAATATTCGACAAAGTGTAATTCTCTTCATCAAAATGACCCGTGTAGTTATGAAAATATACAAACCTTAAATGTGTCCAAATTATTTGATCTTTCGCAAATATAATCGAATTGCAATCACGTAATTTAGTTTGTAAACTATATGTAAGGAACTTTCAGTGTGTTGTATTGGCCAAATTCAACGTGCTTTGCCAATCAGGATGAAGTTACATACTGCCAGCCACAAAGTTTCTACTGGATGCTGAATATTATTGATAATGATTATAATCTCGTATTTGGTTTTATTTTTCTGTTATTTATGGCCGTCCTGTAATGTGTAAACTTTGACGGTTCGCGCATGCCGAGGCACCTCGGTCTGTTTTGAGAGGTGTATGTTCCGGGGTCGCAGACCTTGGGCATACGGCAAGAGTTGTCCGCTATTCCTATTGGAATAGTCGGCCAGCTGCCTCCTAAACAGGCCAAGGCATGGCGAGGGGTAAGCTGCGTCCCCACAGCAAACTCCTCTCCCGCTATCGGAAGGGCGTGGGACAAGTACTCAATGCCCGACCTACCCGATGCAGGTTTTTCTAAGGTTTTCCCTGCATTCCTTTAGGCGAATGCCGGGTAGGATCCTTAAAATATAGCCCGGGGGCCCTAGTTAACCCTTGGCTACCTTCCTCTACTCTTCCGCATCCCCCCTTTCAAATCCCTTCCTATGCTATTAAAGGGGAGTTGCCCTAAGTGGATTACCCTCATGTAGCCTATTGCCCTAAAAAAAAAAATGTAAACTTTGATAAATGTTTAAAATTAAGACTGAGACCTGTATAATAATAATTTTTTGTGTGGACAAGCATTGGTTCAATCCATAACTGTTAAAAATATAATGTTGTATTGCGTTTAGGTTTTGTTCCTTAAATTGTTCCTTTTTCAGAATCAGGTATGTGTAGTTGATGAGGAAAAACAAGCCGTGTCAAGGTGGGATGAACAGTGGTCCACTGCACTGTAGGTCGGAGTTCGGTTCAACACGAATCTTTGTTACGGCAACTTGAATTAAAAACATGGTAATATATTGTGTTCAGTTGAGGATATGTTGTACGCAGGGAAAACTCATCACGAACACTTAACTTGCTGCTGTCCTGTTCGTCAGAATGTAATTAATGGTGTAGTTCAAGTTTCTCCGATAGGGAAATGTTCACTCACTGTCGACAATGCTCCCGTCCATATTCTCGTACTGCGCATCTGGCGCGACTTGTTACATCTCACCAACTATAATTTGTTTTATCTTTAATCGGAAACTTTCTACAGACTGTTACTGGGCTTGGTAAACGTCTGTGAAATGATTTTTTTTTTAGGGCAAAAGGCTACATGAGGGTAATCCACGTTGGGCAACTCTCCTTTAACAGCATACGAAGGGATTTGAAAGAGGGGGGGGGTGCGGAAGGGTAGAGGAAGGTAGCCAAGGGTAAACTAGGGCCCCCGGGCTATATTTTAAGGATCCTACCCGGCATTCGCCTAAAAGTAATGCAGGACATACCCTAGAAAAACCTGCATCAGGTAGATCGGGCATTTGGTACTTGTCCCACGCACTTCCGATAGCGGGAGAGGAGTTTGCTGTGGGGACGCAGCATTCCCTTCTCCGTGCCTCGACCAGTTTTGGAGGCAGCTGGCCGACTATTCCTATGGGAATAGCGGACAACTCTTACCGTATGCCCAAGGTCTGAGACCCCGAAACATACACATCTCAGAACAGACCGAGGTGCCTCGGCTTGTGGGAACCTTAGTTCAAAAACGGAGAAGAAAAGGCATCCACAAAGGTAACCCATTCGTATCTCTCCTACAAGGTTCTGCCTGCGAGAGAACATCCCTCGCAGGTATTGCCTGCGAGAGAATAGCCCTCGCAGACCCCTATTGTTGTTGATTGCTTTTCTTGTCGTATATTATATCATATTCCTCAGCTCGCTTCGATTATCAGAAAAATTAAATTTTCGTTTCTTGAACGTGTCATATAGGTGATCGATTTTTAACTGCTTATTGACAGAAAATATTAAATCTTACCCACAATTTTCTAATTCACGAGACTGTATGATTTCTACTTCTGAGTTAACTACGACACTTTATCTTTACCACAAAATTCAGACAATGGAACACACAAAGAAGTGTGTCTGAACATTCATTTACTGTTTGGTAAGACTTCAAAACAAATTATTCCGAGAATACTGGATGGTTTATTTACTCAACATGCGGCAATATTGGTTTTCCTTGAAAGTGCAATTTTTCTAAGACGTTTATCGTTTTTCTAGTGAAATCCTAAGCAGCTAACTCATGATATACAGAGGTTGTGTTTTTTAATTTAATTCAGGGATAATATACTTCGAGTGTTTCTTGAACTGTCTTGAGGGAATAATTATGTGATAAGGAGAGAATTTAAATATAACAGACGTTGGCCCGAAAGAAAGGATAATACACTGAGGAAATGAACACCCAATAATGGGGCATGATTTGAAAAACTTCAGTTTAAAAAATTAGTCAGCAAAAAACCAGATCATTTCTTTGCAGCTATTTGGACGTTAGAAGAGTAATTTAGTTACATGGTTACGACAGATGGAAGGCTTTTAAATGGCAACAACGAGAATAGTGAGGTGTGGCAACAATGAGAAAGAACCAGCAGGTAAAATAGACAGCAGTCTGTAAGCATCTCCGACCACAAATAACTTTAAACAAAATTTACACTGAAAATTGTAACTATAAATCTCAACCTTCCCCTGAAAAAAAAAACCTGTACATCTGAAGAAGATCTAAACAGGACGAAACTTACTACTCGTAGTTTTGTAGTTTACTTCATTATTATTTTTCTGATTTGTTCCCCGTTTTTTATTTATATATTACTGTTGTTAAATTAATTAAATAATCAAATAATAAAGAAATGAATATCTCAATTTAACATAAAGACAAGAGAGGTAAAACGTAAAATCCTTTCAATACTAAAAATAATTCACTCTGTCCCTTACCTACATAAATATTTTCAAATTTATTAAACGATTTTTTTCATTATGTATTTTCCTTTATTACTATTCAAATTGTATAATTTCTTCATTTATTACGTGTGTAATTTTTTATAAAGTATAAAATAATGAAATATGTTTCATTTTAAATCTTGTTTCAACCTAAATTTTTTCACTTTAAATGCAACTTTTACTTAATTTATTGAATAAATTTATTCTTATAGTTTTTACCATATTTCATTATTTTATATTGTTTTTGTATTTTCTTGTATGTTTCGTATTACTTTATTGTAAATATTTGTTTCTGTTTCTTTTCCTTCTTTCTCATCGATATATTTTGCTATTCGTATAAACGATTGTCGTATTTTCTTAACTATTCTCCAACAGTTGCTTTGATTCGCCCTATTCTCTCAGTAGTAGGATAATGGAATAATAGAACAAACCTGCTACTGTTGTAAATATATTTTACTACAACAGAAAATGATTGGATGTTGCTGGTCTTCTCGGAAAATTTAATAATGACAAACAACTTATTTTTGTTGGTAATTTCTGATTATCCAACGACAGTTGAGTAAATTTTAGACCGGGTAATATAACGAAAGCGCTTATTGGCAAACTAGTTTTTTTTAGCCAACCTCCTAACCACACTGGTGAGTTTGTTTGTTGACTTGAGAATGTAGTCTTGTATTTCTGAGGAAACTCAAGGTTACCAGATCAAGTTGAGAGTAGTAATTAGCTGGAGCCTGCGTCACAACCACGCCGTCGAGGATAACGTCTCTGTGCTGCTGCGCTCAGATATTTCACAGTGTACAATTTATTTATTTCCGAATACTGATCATAATTTCCCTCATCTTAGTTTGTGGTCCACGCGTCTAGATGATTAGAACTTCCAAATGACGTAGCACTGCAACTAGTTTGAGTAAGAGAAACGCCAGGATATCAGGATTAGTCAGTTGGAAAATTCCAATCATATGGAGAGACGAGAATCATCTGCTTTATCTTAATGACCGCAATGGAGGTTATCGTCTCATTAAACACATGCTGCATTTGGTGGAGCCACCAGTCCATTCTTCCGAGTCTCACCATTCTTATCCTAAGGTTTAGTTAACCATTTGTAGGGGAGGAAATGGGATGGTTCCGACCTTGTTAGAATCTGAATCCAAAAATTTCCCGAATAATTTTTGGGAGAATGGAAGGTGAGGGTGAAATCCCAAATAACATCAGAAATATCCATCATTCTTTCTTAATTCAGTTTTATTCCTTCTTGACTTCCTTCATTATTGTCCCTATCATGCCTGAAGAAATAATTCCACCCCCCCCCCCATCTACCCTTGTGGCTTCTTTCGATTTATTTCATACCAGTGTCTTCCATCGGCTTCATTTCCATTTACCTGTCAGGTAAATAGGATCTAACGTTCATGATGTAGCACCAATTGGATTATATTAACACGTTGTCTGTGTAACTAATATTAAAAATCGCAGGAAATAATGTAAGAAAGAAAACTAATCACAAGATTCGGGGACCTGGAAATTTTATACGCATTGTGAAAGCTGAGGAATCGGGATCATCAACGTAGGATCTTATTAATCAGTTTCGAATACACTATTAAGTGAGTGTGGTTCAAAAACACATGTGTAAATAATTATTATTATGTACACATAAAAAAGAACATCATTGGTAAAATAATAAATATATTTACGCTGTTTCCGTTCAAGTTCTTTCGATGAACGATCGTCGTTGATCCATTGGAACACGGACCTCATTTATCCATGCGTAAGCGGAATATTCCGCGGTTGGCGATAACATTATCTTCACATGTGGAATCGTTTTAACCCTCCTAATAAAATATACTTATTCTACGATCCAAAAAAAATTCACGATGAAAAATACAGAACATTTCCTGTGAAGAACAATTCTTTAATGTCACAACAAAATTTTACGTTTAAGTCATATTAAATTAAAGAATACTGATTATTTTCTGATATAAGCCAAGATAAAATTGGAGAAAATAAAATTACGTAATAGACGATCATTCTGGAAAATGCGACGGTAAATTCTGTTGTTACGGGTAAAATTGGTCATATTATCCTATCGTGAAATATAATTAGTATTCAGTGCTAGTATTTATGATCCTGGAATTGTAAAGACAGGTTCTACATTAACGTTTTCGCTTTTCCGTTGCTGAAACTTTTATACACGTCATGGAAACTGGTGAAATTGGCACCGAGTCATCATACGGGGAAAAAGGGGAACACAGTATCGAGTTGGAAATAGGCGTTTTTGAATAAAACAGATCATCATTGATGTAGACAACGGTACACGCTAACTTAAAGTTTTTGTTATCAATACCGGCGGAATGGTCACGACGTTAAAAGTTGAGATACGTTCCATCAGCTGCCGTCGCAAGGTCTCAACGTCACAGAGAAATTAACATTATAATTAGGACGACTATGAGTGTGGAATTGTGTATTAAGTTGTTGGTAAAAATGGAGTAAAACTTCACCTCTGCCTTCTGGCGCCTTTTGAGGGACGGGCGCGGAGACGACCAGCGTCGCGACGAAGCTGAGCAGCAGCACAAAGCGCGACGTCTCCATGGCGAACGTGGCCACACACTCACTGGCTCCAGAGGAGGCAAGTCTCCGCCCCCGGACATGACGTCACAGCTGCAAGACGCTCGCCCAACTCCTGGAACTGTCGGCGACCCACAAAGGACTTAGGGGAAAGGCTTATTAGGACGTTACACGATCCGAGTTCTGTCACCGCGAGACGTTCTGTCATTAGCCGCGGAATATTCCGTAAAATATTCCACTTTTGTTTTTAATTCCGCTATCTATATAAATAATAGACCATACATTGCTTAGAAATCGAGAGATATTATTAGTCTTTCCATTTGTTTCATTAATAAGAGGATTCTGAGACGATTTATTGTACCTGTCGCTGCGTTACGACTGCATTTGTTCCCTCGTCATACGAAAACTAATGTTCGTCGCTATAAAATTCTGTCGTCTGCCTTCAGTTTCTCTGTCACGCCCATTTCTTCTGTTCTCTTCATACCATTCTAGTATAATGTCGTGTGAAGTTTTTATTACCAATATTAAACTGCCACTTGCTACCATTAGGCAAAAAGCCGGAAGTTTTAAAGCCTTGGTTTTCATAGAAGTAAGAAGCAAAAGAGCCAAAGTAACATACTTCCCTTGTTACACAGAGCTATGGTAGCGATACAAAACTGCGATCTCGAGACTAAATGGCGGACGTGATTGACCAGAGATTTTTTTTTAGCTTCATAAAAAATGACAGGTTTTTTTTCTATCGTGATAAATAATGTCGGAGCAATCATTAATACCCATTCACCGTTTGAAAAAATTACGACGGTGATCAGAAAAAGCCATATTCATTTAAACAAAAGAGAGTAGAATTAAGAACATTATATACACACTATGTGCAGAGATATATCCCGCCTATTATAACCGGTTAACTTGATACAAAAATAAAATATGACGGATTACAACAGCGACCGATAAGTTTTAGTGTTTTCCACACTGGAATCACAAATCTCGTTCGAAAATTTTGCATGCCTAATAAATTGAAAACTTTTTAGGATTAATAATATTATCTATGGTTGACTGGCCTAGTCAGAGTATTTGTAATTTATAACTATATGGAATTTATTTCTATTAAGTTTCTAAGTTATTGTAGAATGTTGTAAGTTAGTAACTTCGTAGTTTGAACTGACGCAGTTAATCTAGACAAAGTCACGAGTGAAAGTAAACGCGAAAACAAGTACGCCTCCTTAAGAACCGCAAGTCACTTTCAAGTCGGCAAAGTAGGTCTCAGGCCAGAGAAAGTCAGCACGAAATAAAAACACTATTAATACAACTGTTTCCGGCGGCGTCATTACAGTTGACGTAATCAAATATATATAATGTATTTGCTTAATTTTTTATTTTATTGAAGTATTATGTATTTATATTATCCATTTATTTATTAATTTTTCCTCAGCTCTTTATTCTCTTACTAGCTGGGTGCCCGGCGTTGCTCGTGTACTTATTTATATAAACTCAAAAAAGTATTTAATTGAATACTTAAATATATTCCTAGAGTATTTCAGGATATAATCGTCACTCAGTCTTCATACATTACGAAATATTACATTGATGAAATTGTTAGCTAGACTCACAACTAATACTGCGCGAAAATTAACTTACATTTTCCCCAAGGATAGTAAAGTAATTCGTATTCTTCTTTATTATCATTCGATGGAATAATGCTGTATAAAATTATACTTTTTATTTTAAAAAAATATTTCTGCTTTATTTCATTCCTAATAAAGGAGATATTTCCTTTGTTCGTTGCGTAGTAACGTCTTTCTCTCGCGTGACGTCATTGTCTCTTGGCGCGCAGTAATTTAATATTTCCACCTTTATGCTACGGGTTTGTCACCCCCACAGTACCGGTTCTCGATTTTGGAAGAATACGTATACCAATTTTTGTTGCATTCTGTCCACGCGATAAAATTTGTATAAAGAACAACGTAAATACATACATACATACATACAAATATACATCCTTTTTTATTATATAGATTTACATCATACAGTTAATGTTTAGTTTTTAAATTTTCCCACTAATTTATATATTAATTGAAGTTAATGCATTACATTTTCAGGTTTTGTTGTATATTAATAACATGCATTATAGACGTTTTCTTTTTGTTGATTATTATTTTTTAAAAAAATCAAAATTAAACATTATCTGATTATGTAATGATTTATGACTCGCTGAGAAAACCATTATTAAACTTATAGATTCAATACTTAACAATCTAAACAACTTTTCAACCTGACATTTGGGAACGCTTCATGTGTTAAAATATTATTAATTAAGTTGTAAATTTTATAAATATATATATATATTGTGATGAACATATATCCGAATGTTTTTACAAATTATAGAGTACTGCAGAGTAACTTATATTAAAATGAAAGACGTTTATCAGTCATCCATAATTTATCTCTTTGTTGACTTGTTGGTGTTATAAACAGTTCCTCAGTTTCGTTATGAATATTACTTGTTACGTTTCCATAGCAAAGGAACATCAAAGTTATTGATATGTTTTTTTTTACTTATTGTACACGAAACGATTTTATTTATCTTAATAAATCAGAAATTGAACGAGTTACAAGTTGCAATATTTCAAATTATAAATGTATAAATAAAATAAAATATATCTAAAACAAAATTGTAAACTATTGCATTTTTTCATGTTTTAGATATCTGATTTATAAAACTAAATCATATTTTGTAGAAAGAAAACAAATAATTTGATGTTCCATTACCAACGAAATATAACAAGTAATATTCATAGTCAGACTGAGGAAACTTTTATAACATCAAGAAAAAAAATTCTTCCAGAGAACAGAAACAGGGTAGAAATACGTACAGAAACCTTGTTGTGCTCCAAAAAATTAGATTAATTTTTTTTTAATCGTAATAAAATATTAATGCCGCAAATGTGTTTCTTGCGTAACCAATAGTTTTTTTATTGAACTGAACCAGAATGTGACGGTGACTCCTGGTCGTGGGGGAATAAAAATGTTTCTATCAAACCGTTTAATATGTTTCTGCGACTTGTAACTTTCCAGTGTATTTATTTCTCTTACTTATGTCTGTTTGTTGCGTGTTACAAAAGTAAATTTAACAGATTCTTCTCCACTGCACACAAATGATCTGCCACTCCTCGTGAGTCATAAGCGGTCTTCCTTGAGTTGACCTGGATCTTTCCGGGAAGAACCGCAACGTCTGAAAACTAACAAAGGATAAATGACGTCTACAAAAGCTCGTAACCGAGATTGGAGACTGATACAGTTAAAAATTTCTTCTCTTATTATTTTACCCTTTCTGTATTTATTAAATAACAGTTGCGATTTTCCATTCTTCCTTGAAAATTATCCAATAGCTTACATTTCGAAAGAGCTGTTTGGTAAATAAAGTAGAGTAGACACTTTATTTCAGGTCTTAATTTTATAACGGGAAATAATAGCCAAGGACTGTAATTTTACCAAAATAACCTAATTTTCGGTCTCAATCTGTTTATATGACTTTATGAAATGAATAAAAATTTATGATTTCTGAACAGTTTGTCAGATGTAATTTATTATCAATTTTCTGTCACTATAGACTGATTTTTTCATTAATCTGTTTTTTACAGTATTTTTACATGTTGTATAATTATATAAATACTCTTTTATTCCTCAATAATGTCCGCATAATGGATTGCTATTTCAGACTTCCTTCTCTTGTACTACTGACAACACTGATCCTTTTTTTTGTATATGCATATATACGCAATCAATATCACCACTATTTATTAATCAGTCTAAAGTCAATCCAAGATACAAAGATTTTTTTTACTGTCTACAATTCAAAGGAAATTCTTGCGGGTTGACGGAACAATGAGCACTTCCAATGCTGATGAGGCCAATTTCGGAGTCGCTGACGTGGGCGTAAAACACGCCAGCCCCGCAGGTGTGGTTCCTCAAATTAGTGTACTTAGCTGTGTGGCGAGACTCTACAAGAAATAACTCACGGGAAGGGTGTGGGTTGTAAAATGTGTGTCCCAAGTTCTCGGTTTCTTTTCTGCCTTCTATTTCTCTGGCCTTACTGTCTCAACGGTTTCCATACCTGGCTCTTTGTCACTCACGACGCAACTGTCGGTCATCATGGCTGTACAATCGTTTCAAGGTGACTGTTCACCGACCATAAGGACAAATATTTTAATTAAACCGTTCCCCTGCATCATTTCTGAGTTTCAACAGCCGTGGAGACATCCGGAATTTTTTTCTGTTCTGTAAATTATTCGCTTGTCAATCGTTCAACTTATTATACAGACAATAAATAGTGCAATATATTGTAATAAACAACGGTGGGCCGCAAATAAAAAAATAAAAAAATTATATTTCTTTAACAAACAAACAATTTATTTCTCAAAACTTTTACACATTTAATATTATAAAAAAGATCTCTTTCTCTCATGGGTCTTTACTGGGTTTGATAACTGACAGAACACTTAAATAATCAAAGAACCCTACATTTATCTTTAAATTAAACAGAAGTATTTAATTGTCTAGGCATCGACGAAACTTATGATCGAACTTATTCTACAGATTGATTCTAAATTTAAAAGAGTTTATTCTATTAAAAAAAGAAGAGAACGATATCTGACTGTATCTTTTAATTCCGTTTACACATATTAATACCATAAATTTCAACTCACGATTACTCAGGAACATTTGGCTCGTTCATTACACACACACTTTATAGATTGGACGTTTACACACACTGACTCTAACACATATTATTGGTTCGACGATAGCTGATTCTCCATACTCGGTGAAGTACATCCCAGTTGCTCGTGCTGAAACTACTCGACGCTGGATGCTGTGTCCTGGTATCCTACCATCGAAGACAGTGGTCAAATTTTGATATAACTACAGATTGAACTTCTGCATATGAAAATGTTTATAGTTGAATAATTTTCTATTTCTCTCGCAGGCTGCATTCTTTCTCCATACTGGGTGCTCACAGCTCCCCCCCCCCCCCTCCGCTCTGACACTCAACTCCAACTAACTCCAACCCTCGACTCCCTCCATTTATATATGACCGTCCCTTCTATCTTCTGCTTTGTTCCAAGACTACGTCTCAATTGCATTGACAGTTTCTCCATTACTCCGAGATTTACACTCTGCCGCTGCTGCTCTCCCAGCTGGTAAAATATCTAGCCGTTCCGTCTTGTCACATCGAGACAGGACCCGTAATTACTTTGCACTTGTATTCTCACCCCCACATGTGCGGTGTTCCAAGATCCTTCAGACCGCTTTGCTCCCAAGTCAACAAGTTAATGGTCAAGGCCATTAACCAGACACAATGCCTTTCCTAAACCGATACATCTTGCGACCGGCCACCCGCGCGTGTCCCGAAACAATGCATTCCCTCAATGCATTACAATATATATATACGTATAGTGCTGGCGAGAAATCCAAACCTCGTTGCCAGATATTATAATTAGCAAAGTTAGTCATGAACACATTTTTTTGGTAACTCAGCGTCACCTTTCGTGATCTCTAAGTCACAATACAAAATGTCTCTCCAGCCCAATTTCCTGCTTGCAACGCTGAGCATCTTTCACGTGCAGGGTCTATTGAAAGATATATCCAAAGAAGTTCTGTGTGAAAAATATTGGATACAAACTAACATAACAGTTAATCCTGGATACCATTGTTTGAATAGTAATACACACACTACGATCTCTGAGATCGCGTGTGGATTCTGACGGAATAGTCGATTCCTACTGAACCGTCCTCCATGCCATCATAATAAATAATATTATGGAGTCGTTAATCCAATTGAAACTCGTCACCGTTCGGCCGATTACAGAATATGGAAGTCTTGATGATGAAAGACCTGATTTCTTTGCCGTTATACGGCCAGAGGCCCGCGTCAGCAAAGAAGGCCTGGACACATCTTCTCATTTAACATTGCTCAGCGTCCAAGAAACAGTTCCGCTTGCCCTTTGTCAGCTGCCTTGAACTCTTTGACGTAGGAACCTGAGGACCAGGCACACACGTGCTTGACCTTCTGGGCCGAGGTCACACACATCTCAAGTTTACCTTTCAGGAAATTGCCACGTGTCACAAATGAACGCAACATTAATTACGTCTTTTGTAAAACCCAGACTAAATAAAAATTCGATATTATTAAGTCAATCAGGAAAACTGTCTGTAATTTCAGGTCAAGCACAGACGCAGCATTTCATGTTGGTAATTTTAAAACTTACGGACGTT
This sequence comes from Zhengitettix transpicula, assembly GCA_037074705.1. NCBI lineage: Eukaryota > Metazoa > Arthropoda > Insecta > Orthoptera > Tetrigidae > Zhengitettix > Zhengitettix transpicula. The sequence goes on from CM073596.1 coordinate 49,479,316, forward strand.
TAGAGATCAGATAAATCAGAGAGTTTACAAATATTTTTTCTAGCCATACGTTTACTATTTTAAAGGTATTCGAAAGATATTCAGCGAATTTTACAATTAGTTTATCCTCTTCCAAAATCCTCTGCTTACAGAGACAATAGTTATCATTCCTGGCGTCCTTAGCGATCGATTAATCTGTAGCTTAATATACATATAGTATTATACAAAAGCAAGTTTGCACGTGATACGATTACATCTTAAATACACTGGTATCAACAATTTTCTTATCTGTCACGCTTATTTTTTTTAGATTTTCACAACAAAATGGTCACACAAATTTCGTTGTATCTTTTTTGTCGTCGTTATACAGAGAAGTCTTATAGTGCGATTAAAATTAAAAGGCACTATGGGGGGTTATGGTTGAGGGAGGAGCTGTTACCACGTGGTCGCAAATGGACTTCGTACTTGGCTCACCGAAAACACAAAAATACGTTGCTTGTCTCGACCCTTGATACAAGTGCCTTTTAATTGTAATCTCACTATAGCTATATTAAATTGCCATCCGCCATTATTAGACTGAATGGGCGGCCGTTATAAAAACAAACCGTGACCTTATTCGTTTTCAATGTAGAACTGCCATCCACCATCTCCAGGCTAAATTACGAAGGTTCTGTAGTCTTATATTTTCTTTCATTTTCACAAAAAAAAAATACCGGTGGAATCGATTTCAGTTAAATGAAATATTATATCACTACTTTATAGAGGTTTAACATACTTGTAAGGAATATCAAACTGCGTCTTTTGGGTGTAGACAGGCTATGTATAGGGTGATCCACATTGGGCAACTCCCCTTTAATAGCATAGGAAGGGATTAGAAAGGGGGGATGCGGAAGGGTAGAGAAAGGTAGCCAAGGGTAACTAGGGCCCCCGGGCTATGGTTTAAGGATCCTACCCGGCATTCGCCTAAAAGAAATGCAGGGAAAACCCTAGGAAAACCTGCATCGGGTAGGTCGGGCATTGGGTACTTGTCTCACGCCCTTCCGATAGCGGGAGAGGAGTTTTCTGTGAAGACGCAGCATTCCCTTCTCCGTTCCTCGACCAGTTTAGGAGGCAGCTGGCCGACTGTAATATATTCTCATCCGACTGTGATACATTAGTGTCATATTGAGTGTTGTTGGTTTGCTTTATCAAACTCTCTCCTAAAAGGATCCAGCACTGTTCCAGTGTTTCTATGGAATATGGAAGGAGATATTCTAAATAACTACAAGTTTTATAGGCTCATTTTATTGAAGAAACACGTTGTTTTCTGAGTGATCAGCAGCTAATGGAATGGTTATATATATGATGTATGTACTAATGTATTAAATTGAAAAAAATGGTGGCGGGCAGTGCAGCTCAGTCTCTTGTAATGTTGAAGATGTGACACGAACTGAAACAAAAGAGACAATAAAATATAAGGGGCAAAAAAAATTATTATATTAATATGTTGCATTAATTACGAACGGATTAAAAATAATTACATGCTTATTATACATAAATTGAAATGAACTGCTATTGTTTTCTGTAGTTATTACCGATATTCATTATTTTGAAAAATAATCATTCTACAGGTACATTATTTAAGAATTAACATTTAAATTGATTTTTAAAAAACTCCGGTTACTATAAATTTATTCATATATTTTATGCGAAGATATTGAATTAATATAAACTATCTAGCGATCACTCAGTGCCTCAGGGTGTCCCAATATAATTTCTCTTTGGCCGATTCTTTTTAGACTTCAAGGTATGAACCAAACTTTTTCACTGTGTTAATTTCCATTTAAGAAAACTTCGTCAGTCGCTTTATAAAAAGTGTTGCATGTTACAAAAATAATAAATAAAATTAATAAAGCAATATTGATCTAGAAAAAATCAGGTTTCCGAGGCATCCACTCGACGTCTCCTTTTTGGGGTCATCTTATGAGCATCGTCCTCAAAAATTGTCAAATTTAAAATGTGTATTGGGAAAAATATAAGATTGATTCATTTACAACTTCTGAGAAAAGTCTTCGAAAATTTGAGTGGCCGTTATTTAAACAATGTTAATTTTAAAAATTCATATTTATTTTATGATCTTAGAGTATTGGTGCTAATTAATAAAAATTCCGATCAATATTTTTTTTTCTATTTTTAATGTAAATATTGGGTCGGTTTTTGACATCCTGTACTTTACGTCAGATAATTATTAATTTTGGATTAATATTAGTTTTTTATTTAGCTGATTCCCTTAATACTTCAAACCGGAAGAGTCTTATACGTCATGGGCTTGACGATGATTATCGTCTCTGTAAAAACCTATTAATATTCCTAATTTCTCTGGAATTTACCCGGTTGTACCGCCCATTATAAACTAATTTCTAAGATTTTTGAAAGTTGGTCCTGATAGGATTTTAGCTTCCTCACTAACTGAAAGGTATGATCGTCCATTGAAATTTCAACTGAGAAGGGCTCGTGTAGTCAACGTCCAGGTACGAACCTACCTAGTAGTCGAAGAAACCACCGCCGTGTCCGCCGCCGCCCCCGAAGGAGGCTGCGTGGCTCTGTGAGAAGGAGGCGCTGAAAGGTCCGGCGCCGAAGCTGGCGGAGTGGCTGGAGGCGTGACTGTTGCTGCCCCCGTAGCCTCCGAAAGGACCGCCCCCGCCTCCGAAGCTGCCTGCCGACGCCGAGCTGCCGGCGAAGCTACCGCCGCCCCCGCCGTAGTAACCAGGGCCTCTGCCGCCCCCGCCGTAGTAACCAGGGCCGCCGCCGCCGAAGTGGCCTTTGCGTTTGCGGAAGCCGTAGTGGGTGGGCGACCTGGGGAACCTCTCAGATCCTGAAATAAATATAAACTCTGGTACAGCAAGAAATACTTCCCTAGAAATCTAATTAAGAAAATAGCAAAAATATATTTTAATTATTACAGTAAATAAATAAACTGGCTATAAGTCAGAAAAAAATAATTATAATACAATAAGAATATATTATTACGTTGTTTCGTCTGTAATTTGGGACTTCATCAGGTGTATGATATTATTAATCTAAAAAAATACATTTAAACACATGTTAACGAAATTTGTTAAATAAAATTATATAAAACTGTCTTAACTTGTCATTTTCAATGCCTGTTAACGTTTGTATAAAAATATTTTTTATAAATTTTATATTAATAATATTTCACTTTATTCAAGAAATATTTGTTCTTTAATTAATAATTGTCTCATATATCTCCTTTTTCACTTCTTATATCCACCCAGGAACCTTTTCATCACCATCGCCTAGTTCACCAATGTCTCCGTGCGTCGTACGGTCACTGATCCAAGAAAACAATTTCGCCAAATTCCTTACCTGAATGTTCTACCATGGAACTTTTGGCCTTCAACATACCAATTTCCCAATCGCAGAACAATTGCAATTGGAAGATTCACGATATTAAGTAGGACTAACCTAAAAAAAATCATTCTCTCTTAAGAAAAAAAAACTCCACCTCATGGTTCTTCATTTCGATACTATATAATTTTTAAAATTCATCCTTAATGATGGAGAAGGTCTCGCATTCTCTTAATGGTGACTTAATGACTTTTCAGACTAATTAATATCATTCAGCACGTCTATTGATCAGATTTTTATTTCCTTATGCCGGTTACATTAAGGCTTATATATCGCGCTTGTATGTTTTTTTTATATAGTAATACCTAAATCGCCAGCGGGAGCTGCCGTAGTCCATTCGACGATGACGAGGAGCGCTAGTATCGCCAGAGATGCTACTATCGCCCTGCGCGTCATGTCGTTGGTGCGCCAGACAGCTGGACTACTCGCCTCGGTGGACCGTGGTTTCTCTTTATACTCACTGTAGCCCTTGAACACTCTCAAGTGCGTAGGATGTCATATTCGCACAAGAGACGGGGATTTTCTTTGTCTTCAGGGACGAGCATCTCTGGGTCATCCGGGTCACTGCCAAAACAGCCGACTTCCGACGCCATTAATCTGTTAAACCCGAGAGTACTGTAAAGAAAGTCAACACGATGGTTCGAGGCTATTTCCGACGACTATTGACGGTTCAGCAGCAACTGAATAATCACAAGGAATTACAGGCAGTTTCTGGTGAAATTCAGTATTTCTAATTCCTCCCCCGTTAAACACTTATTTAATTATACTTCAGGTAGAGACACGTTTTTCGATTTTCCAACCAGCTCGTGGGTTTTCTTTGAGTAGCCGTAATACCCGTCCTTCACAAAATAAAACTAGTTGTTGGGAATATGTGGTTATTCTGCCATGTTTATTCAAGAATATCAAATAAAATTTATTGCGGCTAATTCTGTTCCATTTTCTTAACATTCAATTCATACTTTTCACTTTTATGGAAATTATTCTCCATGTTGCTATTAATCCAAAGACAATGTGACTATCTTCTGCAGCTATCATTCAGACGTGTTTTGACTTCCATCACAAACGCCGACTTTTGATTTGAATTTCGGCAAAAGATACAGCATTTATCTAATGAACGTACGCTTGTCTTTTTGAATCGATTCAACTGACTATTAAAGAGAGAGATAATTAGACTATTGATCTTGTAACGCAACGTAGTAAGGAGCTGTAAAGTTATCAGTCACCACAGATCGTCAGATTTACCCCAATTTGGCTTTTACGAAACACAGGACCAACATCCGGTTGGTGTCAAATTTAAAGTTCATTATAAGTGTAGAGTAAGCTGTAGATGATGGTGAGGCCGTAGCCTCACCACCCACACAAAGTGAATGGCTTCGTCCTTTAATTCTAAGAGAAACTGGTCAAGCCCAATCAACGCGTCACACTCGGTCCGCTTACTTGCCCTCCAATATTGTTTTTTTAATAAATTTTCAGATCACGCCATAATAATGACGTCCTTGCGTGGACGTATTAAATAATTATAATGATTTACCAAAAGAACTGTATAAACGTTTTTTATACTTTTTATATTTTTGAAACCCCATCTCGTTTATGTATCAATTATTTTCACGTATTTATCTGCTTTAATGTGTTTTATAATTTTCAAATTGACTATTTCATATATATTTTGAATTTTGTTTAATCTTTCGGTTATATTTGCCGTATCGTTTTTCAGATATGTCGCTATTACAATATAAACAAGGCCCAGAGCTCTCTTTATAAATATATAGACAGGTTGATATATTTTGTACAATGGGCGGTGCCAACTTACATTTTATACGGTAATAATACTATATAACTTAAATAACACATTACAAATGTTTTCACGCATACTAAGGCTTATTTTACGACAGTATGTATTAAACTTAAACTATATTCCTAATCTGTCTGTAAATAAATTAGCATTATTCGGACTTTGTGACTTAAAGATGGTTACCATTGTATTAAATAAAATTAAATAGCTGAATAAATCGAGGGACTGAGAAATATCTGCGGCTGGTTGTTTTGAACAGTGAGTCTGAGATATATAAAGTTTGGACATTAGTCTGAACAAAAAAACAGCCAGAGAACCGATCTTACTATTTTACACATTTATTCTTGGCGTGTAACATCAAACAAATGGAGTACATATTACTTTGAGGTTAAGTGGAGTTAAAACTCGGTGCTTGATTATTGAACACATATTCGCATATGTATAAAATCGAGTAGGTTACACGTGGAGACTGAAGGCCTGATGACAGACGTGAGTGAATAATATATCTAAAAGCACCTAAATAATTAGATGAAATATCCAAATAGAGACAAAATTTAGTGATGATGTAAATACAACACAACGTTCCTGGGATCCTTTTCCCTTTCGTCCGGTGATGGGGAAAAAACACGAGAGTTAGGCGCGACACAACCGCACAATTACAACTCAAAAGAGAAACTATTTTGGCTTTAGAGTTTGCCAATTGTAATTGTGCGGTTGTGTCGCTCCTAGCTCTCGTGGTTTTACCAACCACCTGACGAAAGGAACAGGGATCCCAGAAACGTTGTGTGGTATTTATATCATCACTTAATTTTGTATGTATTTGGGAACTTAATATAATTACTACATTTTATACAAATTTATTAAATTCTCAAGAAACTGAATAACTATCATGTTACAATATATATGTCATTATTTTGAAAATAATTATTATGTCACCAATAAATGTTTTGTACGCAAGTCGTCATGTTCAATTCAAATTTCTTATTAAAAACTGAATTGGTATTAATATAATTAAGATATAAATAAGAAAATTGTAATTTGGTTTGAAAAAGAAATGGAAGGTCATAATCAGTACTTATAACATTTTTACAAAATTTTCTTTAATGAAGATAAATTATTTACAATAAATAGCTTCAATAAATATCAGTCTATTGATTTTCCGTACATGAAGCTGTCTTCCATGGCCACCAACTGTAACAAAAAAAAATACTGTTTTATACAGAGATTTTTTTCATTAAGATACACGTTTAAGGAAAAACTTTTCTGAATTAGGCAAATATATTTGTAAATAACAATAAATCTGTTTCCAATTATTCAATAGATGACTTTTTAAAATGTTTATCTCTGTCTCTTCCATAACTTCTTCTTTTGAGTATACAAATGGTTGCACGTAGTTATGCTAATTGTACTTTATTTCCGTAACCTATTTTGAATCTATAATAAAAATATTCCATCTCGGCAATTTTTGTTCAATCACGGACAAGGGAAAATACATCAGACGAAACTTTTCGGCCCGTACAGAAATCGAGGGTTTTCTGAACTGCTTCCCATGATTAAACGGCAAAAAAATGGGCAGCTGAATAGAAATGAAATCATACCTGCATTTTTGTTAATATTTTCTTCCAATAAAGAAGTCGTCGCTGAGAAATTGTTTATGACAGAACAAGTTGGGAAATGATTAACAAAAATAGACAAGTATGAAAAGTTAACAGGAAATATTATTTTTTTAAACCATAGCCCGTGGGCCCTAGTTAAGCCTTGGCTAACTTTCTCTACCCTTCCGCATCCCCCCTTTCAGTCCCTTTCCTATGCTTTAAGAGGGGAGTTGCCACTATTCACAGCCTGTCTATATTTTCTTCTTCTTCTTATAACGTACCTGTCGTTGATGTTTTGTAGATAATATTAAAGACGAGGTCCAGGTCTATACGGTCCTCCACCACCATAGTAGCCACCGCCGCCACCATGAGGTCCAGGGCCGTAATATCCTCCACCTCCATTAGGTCCAGGACCGTAGTATCCTCCGCCTCCGTGAGGTCCAGGACCGTAGTAACCTCCACCTCCGTGAGGTCCGGGTCCATAATAACCTCCACCTCCGAGAGGTCCAGGACCGTAATATCCTCCTCCTCCATGTGGACCAGGTCCATAGTAACCTCCACCTCCGTGAGGACCTGGTCCGTAGTGTCCTCCTCCGTGGAATCCACCACCGTAGTTGTTATCCTTCTTCTTATGCTTGAATAGCAGACCTAAGATCCGGGGCGACCCATCGTCAGGTTCCGGCCCTGCTGGAATATGGAATTGAAATCAGAACTTACCACAGAGTTGTAAAAGAGATGATCAGTGTGTTTTTTAGCATTCGTTGTTTAATTTTAGGATGCTATAAACTCAAAAGCGTACCGACATCGTCGTCAGGATCTGCTTTCGACGGTCCCAGGACGAGGAGAATGGTCAACAGCCCGAAGGCTGCGACTGCGGTCCAGCATCGAAGACTCATGGCTCCACTGATTGTTGACGGACCACCAGTGGACTGCTTTATAGTCCGAAGTAGCCCTTGGAACAGATTTCTGTGCGTAGGATGACATCTAGATTCCTAATGATCCGCTAAAACGCCGGTGCACTGATCACCTTGGAGATCGGGGTCACCTTGCAATTCCCTTCCTCAGATTTCAATCCAACATATATGAATTACATTTAAAGAAGGCTTGGATATTGTTTTTATTGAGCCTTATAAATGCAATTTTATATCTAAAATATAAATCAGCTTATACAAATTTGTTACCAATGGTGTAATATTCCGTGGACGCTGGATATTTGTGAGAGTGGAATAATCCGCTGTGATTTTCAATAAATAACTGAACTGAAATGAAACGTTCTTTTAAATTGAACAGTTTTATCTCTATCTGTGAAGAAAAAAAAAGAAATAAATTCGTGCATAAATTTTTGAGAATAGTAGTTCTTTGACATTTTAAAGAAGAGTATCACGTACGCGATTATCTAGAAAACTAGAGCTCATAATTCTATAAAAGTAAGACGCTTAAGTGTCAGTCTGTCGGTCTATTTTAACAGAGAAAATTATATAAACTACTAATAAATTTCAATTAGTATGTTATTTATACTTAAATTCATCATTTTCTTTTAATTATCAAATTTTGGATGAATTTTAAACACGTTTCATTTTAATGAAGAATTATTCTTCGGTGGTTTTAAATTTCTAATTTTGTTACGTTATTAATTCATATTGTCTATTTTTAGATATATGTGGAAGTTAAAAATTAATTTATAAAAATACAAAGGGTCCCAAACAAACTGTACCCTTTTCAAACATTCATTTGGGCCCTCTGATGTTAGTTTTTTTTTCTTCCTTATAAAGATTCAATATGGGTGTCATTAGTGACAAGGCTGATATAAGCTATAATACATTTCCACTATCCATAACTGCATATTATTCTGACACAGTGTATTTTAACACCTGAAGAGGCAGCGAATATCGGGATGAAACGTTGTGTGTTTTATTAAATCAATTCATTTAATAATTTGTTTCTGACTTATTTGGTCATAAATAATTATATTAATAGGCTATATAGTTTATTTAGTTTCAAGTGAATGTTTAGAGATAACTACGGAGAACTGAAATGTATTTTGATGAATAACACTTTCTTATAGGAATATAATTGGTAGTTCATCGTGTAATTAATATCTTGTGAGTTCATAATGATATAAATACATACTGTGAAGCTCCGTACCAACAAAAATTAATTATTTGGCTTAAAACATGGATTTTCTTGAGCATGAAGTTAATAAGAAAAGCATTAAAAAATTTTAAAGATAACGTTAAATTAAATATAGCAAAATTAAGCTATTAAACTCATGCCTCACTTCAGGAATATTATAACTAATTATGACGTGGAATTAACGGACTAAACTTGTTACTCAAAATTTAGCAATTTATTCAAATCTGAGAAAATATACATTTAAATGAAATGAATATCAAAATAATAATTTTCGTTCCCTTCAAGTTTACGGTATTTCATTTCATTTCAGTAAAAAACTATTTTAAGAAGAAATGCTTCAGCAAAAAATTGATTTTACATACATAAATTTTGTGTATAATTCTTTCCTCTCCGATTTTGAACTAAGGTTCCCACAAACCGAGGCACCTCGGCCTGTTCTGAGAGGTGTGTGTTCCGGGGTCACAGACCTTGGGCATACGGTAAGAGTTGTCCGCTATTCCCATTGAAACAGTCGGCCAGCTGCCTCCCAAACTGGTCGAGGCACGGAGAAGGGAATGCTGCGTCCCCACAGCAAACTCTTCTCCCGCTATCGGAAGGGCGTGGGACAAGTACCCAATGCCCGACCTACCTGATGCAGGTTTTTCTAGTGTTTTCCCTGCATTTCTTTAGGCGAATGCCGGGTAGAATCCTTAAAATATAGCCCGGGGGCCTTAGTTAACCCTTGACTACCTTCCTCTATCCTTCCGCATCCCCCCTTTCAAATCCCTTCGTATGCTATTAAAGGAGAGTTGCCCAACGTGGTTTACCCTCATGTAGCCTGTTGCCCTAAAAAAATTCAAAGGAATTCCCCTGTCTTGTATAACGATGTGTTTTAAATACTATGTATTATTGAAGGATTAGAAAGGATTACACTTGACAATGATTTTTCACATAAATATTTGCAATTAAAAAGGATTTCGGTAAAATATTCGGATCAAAAATAAACTTGAATAGGATCCAAAACGTTTGATATTTAGAGAACTCCATCTAGCGTTAAGTGGGGGAAACAAAACTTCGTATTTCGAAGCACAAGTGTGTATGAGGAGGAAAGGAAAACACTGGAGGTCTGAAAGCAGTTCGACTATCTACTGTTTTCAAACAAGGCACAGTCTGGAGAATGCAAGCGCGTGTGATTTGAGTTCGGTGATTTACAATATCCGAAAGTGTTAAAGCATGCATCGTCTCTACAACGGTCTGGGCGTCTTTCTGGTGTCCTAGAATGACGGCGACGACCAGAACGATCTGAATTTCGGTGATGCTGAGGAGAGTCCGGCGGTAAGTCACCACTCAAAATCCACTGAATACTATGCAAGCGACTGTAAAAGCCCAAGAAATTTTGAAAATTAAATGAATAACGATATGATAACAGCTTTAGTCAAGCCAAACTCTCAACATTTGAGGGTAGAGTCTCTAGGAGCACCGTTCCAGTTTGCTATAGTTCTATTTTGGAATTTTCCTACAGTGGTTATTGCTCCCTGTGTAATTTTCGGTCTCTGTCGCCTGTCCTCAGCAAGCCTTCAATGGCTCCCCATTTATCCTCGTTACGAATTTTGACGGTACACCTCAAGAGACCCCAATAAACATAATCAAATATAATTAGTGGAAATTGGCCTTAAGACAGAATTTATTTATAAAACTTTAAATTTTACAAAAAACTAGAATACATCAAGTTTTAAACATTAATTTAGGGACCTCTTCAGATGTATATTAATTTTTTTCACAGAAATTTACTAAAGTAAGGGTGGAACAATGTAGTTTAGTTTATTGCAAATTTTGCTAATATCCAACAAACGTAAATGGAAACGATTAAAATATCAGCCATCGTTAACCACTTTCAAACCATTTGCAAGTCGAATTCTTAACTAACTTTTTTTTTGCGGAAACATATACTTACGAAGATGGGTTTAATTACAAATTAGCAGGTGTGACGTCACCAATAGGTCCGAGGAGCCAATGAGGAGCGCTTTCCAAGTTCACTGAGGCTTTCGTGAAGAGCGCTTTCCAATAATCATCACGCATTTGTGAACAATAGCGGTATTCAAGGGTGATGTGGCATTGTCAGAATTATTGGTATGGTCTGATTTACCGAGAAATAATTAGTCTTACCTGAAATTGAGGGCCGGTGTCGCGATTTCTGACTGACACTGCAAAAATTTACAAGTTTTCCGAGTCGCGCGAAGTCGCGTAAGTGACATCATCAGTTCTATTTCCAGGATTAGTGTCTTAAGGGGGATTATGCTGAAGTTGGCAGCCCATCATTGGGGGGGGGGGGGGAACGCGTACATAACGTTTCATCTCTTAGTTTAGGGACCTCTTCAGCTGTATATTAAATTGCTTTATCCAAATTTACTAAAACACATTAAATACAAGAGACATTAAAAAGTAATGACTTATTAATTTTATTAACTTTCATCATGTAAACATAGTCCAAACATCTACAATTGTATAAAATGTAATCACAGTTTCGATTTTGACAACACTTCCTCCAGTTTAGACAGAGAATAATATTATTGGAATGGATTAATTTTCGAAATGCTGTGTATTAAAAAGCAGAAAAATACTGTTAATATATTAAACATGACACAAAGTCTCAAGAAATTATGATGTTTTGTTTTCAAGTCCTTTGGCTCTTTATTTTTATCTGTAATTTTAGTTTATTGTTCAACTACAGTCTTAAGTTATTCGCCGTTAGAAAAAGACGCTAATTTACGTAGTTTAAGTTCCTTTCTTTTTTAAGTTTGTCTGTTATAAATGTCGTTTTAACATTATTAAAATACATAACGTTTCATCCCTTAGTTTAGGGACCTCTTCAGCTGTATATTAAATTGCTTTATCCAAATTTACTAAAACACATTAAATACAAGAGACATTAAAAAGTAATGACTTATTAATTTTATTAACTTTCTAATTGGTTTTTTTTCTGACTGAATTTCCATCAAATGTTATTATTTTGGTTAGTCAGATAATTTTTATAATAATAAGTCAGATTGCGTTGAAATTAAAACAATAACAACCCGAAATTGGTCGAACAAGAGAAGTGAAAGCCAACTCACGAGAAGTTGCGTCGGACTTGGTAATTTGAAAATTAGGTTCTATTAATAAAGTAGAAAATACAGCAGTAAAGTTAGTAACATGTTAAATTTAAACAAAAATATCTCCCCACGCACAAATTTTTCTCCCTCATCGTTGAGATTCTTTTTTTAAAATCGTTTCTCATATACTCTTTCTTTTTCGCTTCTCGTTTACGTACAAATCCTATTTTACGTATTTATTTTCCTATTTTAATTATTTTCTCATTTTAAAATTAGTTACTTTCAATTTATTTAACTAGACTGTTTTAACTTGTACAATATTTAATAAAACGAGGAACATCCTACAAAAAAAGGATCTTTCAGCGCCTAATATAAAGTTACGATTAAAATCTCAAGCGTAGTAACCATTTTCAAGTATATTTGTCAAATAATTTTTTTTACGGAAACTTATATTTTCTAGTATACAGCCAATTAATTTTGTTTATAGGAGTGGCGTCTGTGTGTGACGTCATCACTTTATCTTTATATGTAATAAGTCGAGGCACCAACCAAAAAAAACGTCTAACGAATGATGTGTGATTGTCAACATTATTGAGAGCTGGTGTCGTTATTTCGGACGGGAAGAAACACTACAAATATTCGGGGACGCGGGCACAGGTTGGCAGCACTGTTTCGCTGTGGCGTCAGTGTGACACCACGCAGTCTCGCTGCTCAATTTTTAGTAAACTAAGTGAATATATATTTTATGAATAATTGTTTTCGTGCATTAAATTTTCTTTCTCTTTCTTAAAACAGTAAATTTAGCAAATCAAAAAATAAAATTATATGCGTTCAGACAGTCGATTCCTAACTTTAATTGCCTATATCTCGGTAATTATAAATTTGTCACCTACAATTTTTTTAACCTTCTTCTCTTGGCATCACAGAAAGGTTAGGCATTTATTACATTGTATTTGGTAATTTTTTCATCCACCGTCCTTCACTTTCAACGCACAGAACCTTTGGCATTGGACTAAACTTCTGATAAATTAGAATTTTAAGTTATATTTCTATATAATTTATACAGCCAGTTTGGTTAACACTTCTTTAAATATATTTTCCTTTCTTTAAAATTCATGACTACACTTCTTCGAAAATTTTGTGTTCTTAAACCAATAATTAATGTATTTTTTAACAATTACTGTAAACGCCATTATGTCTCGAAAAGTCGTGATAATAGATTTCCATTGTATCAATTTCATTGTCGATTATTAACATTTGTGAGATTTGTATAATTATCAACTGGTGAAGATTTAGCTGCCAGGGTATTCTAGTCAAGTTATTACGCATAATTGGAATCATAAATTATTTTAAAAAGTCACGAAAAGAAGAAAAACTCAGAATTAAATTTTAACATTCATTTATTAAATCAATATTTTAATGGAATGTACATTAAATTAACACCATGAAGAAGATCGGCGATGGATGATGAATGGATGATTGTAGCAGAGTAGAAAAACCTGAAAAAGAGATCAAATTCATTTCAACAGGAATTTTCATAAACAATAAAAACAAAATTATCTCTGAATTTATGGTTACATTTAATTAACGTCAAGAAAACAAATAAATCCTTCGTCCGCCTTTTATCTTAGGAATCTTAGGTACTGTGGTGTGATCGTGTCCCTTGTTTATAATTTTTGGATGATAAAGTTTTCCATATTGCCCTTAACATCAGATACAAAGTATGCAAAAAATCAAACAAGAATTTGCTTTCGTAAACAAAACAGGACTTCTGGAAAGTTAATTCTCCGGAGGGACAGGGACGCTGCGGGTGGTCTTATGAGCTGAAAGGGGCCTCACAGATATAGGTTTTGCATGGATACAGCCAGGAAGCTGTTTGTAAAACGGACGAAACGAGTTCTGAAGGCGAAAAATTGCAACGAACCTGCAGAATAATTAATAATAAATTAAAGTAATTATTTATAAACTGAAGAGTAGGTCCAGCTTCCCAAGCTTGATTCTTCCATTCATAACCTTTAAAAAAAACTTTACGGTTGTACTAGTTGACAAGTCCAAGTTTGGTATATTTTCTCATTCGTAAATATTTTATACTTTCCACGATATTTGCATTTCTTTCGGCGATTTAACTTGGCGTATTTCAGAACAAAACTCTGTCTTGATAACTTATATTTACTTTCGACGGGTTATGCATACTTAGGAATACTTAATATGTAGTATATATACCTAAAAGTCAGGCTTGCGATTTTATTTGGATTTCATCTGCATTAAAACTGTTGAAAGTATTTTTTTCTGTGCAGGAAATTGAGTTCCAGACTACGGTGTCTTATCCTCGGTATCTTACAGTGTTCCGTTTTATGAAGTATGGAAGGGGTGGTCTTGTACTAGAACTTAATCGTATAATTTGTCTGATAGATTTGGAGAAAACTAGAGAAAAGTCAAATAATGGCATCAGACCCACTTTTCGAACCGCGATATTTGCCACGTCTCGCGGACCAAGTTAGTTGGGGAACTTAGTATATGGGGACACACTTCTGTCATGAGTGAGTTTTCACAGTTAACTTTTCCCGATCACTTCGAGAGACTCAAATATAATTTCGCCGTACAGTGTTGTCATGCACGGTAACCACGTAAGCAGCTCGAGTGTGTTTACCTGCTAGAAGAAGAATCCGCCGCCGCCTCCCTTAGAGCCGCTGGAGGAAGAGGCGTGACTCTGCGAGAAGGAGGCAGAGAAGGGGCCGACTCCGAAGCTGGCGGAGCTGCTGGACGCCTGGCTGTGGCTGCTGCCGCCGCCCCCGTAGTGCCCGCCACCCCCGCTGAAGCTCCCCGCTGAGGCGGAGCTGCCGGCGAAGCTACCGCCGCCCCCGTGGCCGCCCTTGTGTTTGCCGCCGCCGCCGAAGAGGCTCAGAAGAGGCGAGCGCCTCAGTCTTGCAAACTCTGCTGTAAAGATGCATCCGTTAAGCTCAATTACGAAAACGTGTGACCTTTAAATAAGCCAAGTCTAAAAATGTATATTTACATCTGTAAACGGTAATAAATAATAAGATAGGCAATTAAGTGCTGTGAATAATTAAAGTTGCTTTCCTCAGATGCTTAATGCAAGGAGGGTTATTCTCTCGCAGGCCTTGTAGGAGAGATACGAAGGGGCTACCTTTGGGGATGCCTTTTCCTCTCCGTTTTTGAACTAAGGTTCCCACAAGCCGAGGCACCTCGGCCTGTTCTGAGAGGTGTATGTTCAGGGGTCACAGACCTTGGGCATACGGTAAGAGTTGTCCGCTATTCCCAATGGAATAGTCGGCCAGCTGCCTCCTAAACTGGTCGAGGCACGGAGAATTGAATGCTGCGTCCCCACAGAAAACTCCTCTCCCGCTATCGGAAGGGTGTGGGACAAGTACCCAATGCCCGACCTACCTGATGTAGGTTTTTCTAGGGTTTTCCATGCATTTCTTTAGGCGAATCCCAGGTAGGATCCTTAAAATATAGCCCGGGGGACCTAGTTAACCCTTGGCAACCTTCCTCTACCCTTCCACATCCCCCCTTTCAAATCCCTTCCTATGCTATTAAAGGGGAGTTGCCCAATGTGGATTACCCTCATGTAGCCTGTTGCCCTAAAAAAATGCTTAATTCAAGTAAAACGACTAAAACGTTTCCAATAACTAACAGTACATCTAAACGAAATGAAAGAATAAAATAAATTAGCATAAAGGCGAAGAAGAAGAAGAAGACAGAAGGCTCTTCCTGTGTAGTTTCTGTGGGAAAATCTCTCGGATTTCCACATAGATTAACACGCATTTCGACGACCAACAGCTACGTCGTTCTTCACTTCACGTAGAAATGGTAAGAAAAGCTGTTTGCTACCACTGAAAATTTCAAGTGCTAATTACTGTTATAGCCTTCTGGTAATATATTAAATTGCTCAACTTGACATCCCTAAAATCTTATTTTATTATTCATAGACATATGTCAGAAATATTTAGACTTACGTGACACACAATAACTTTTATCTTACTTCATAATTGAAATTCATCAAGATTTAGACCTTAGCTGTAGTAAATATTAATTAATTCTATAATTCTACCTGGGTTCGTAACGCAAAACTTTTTAGATATTGTCACTGGAATTATATATAAGTACTTGCGCATTCATTGACACGCGTGTAGGACGTCGCCGCCGTCGGAAAGTCTCTCTTTCGCTTCCCAGATACCGCTTTAAGTCTCTTATAAGTGTTTAAGAAGCGTCACTTTGTGGTTACTCAGATTCTCTTTCAATCCGTATACTATTTAAGAATTTCAGATTGTTCTTTCCAACTCGTATAAGCCGACATTGTGTTGAAGCCTATTTATTTCATCACACAATTATAGACTAATGTTTTACTCAATAAATCTGTTGAATACCACCTGAACTATTGAGAGTCATGAGTCGAGGCTCCATTGAGGGTTCCTAGTTGGTCAAAACGATCACACAATGGCATTCCACTCGGTTCAGCGCGGGAATTATCTCCAGAAGAAATGAAATATTAATCTGTCACGAAGTTTACTTTTACTTAGTATATGAACATAAGTTTTTGAGCTGTAATACTGAACTTTATTCAGTTACAAAATTTCCAGTTGTTTTTGCGGTTTCGATCTTGTTTGAGGATACAGTTTATTTTTATTCACGATTGGACGTACCCAGGTCGCCATTGGGGGCTGCCGCAGTCCAGTCAACGACGATGAGGAGCGCTAGAATGGCCAGAGATGCTACTATCGCTCTGTGCATCATATCGTTGGTCTCCTGCGTGCGGTAGATGGCCAGCAAGACAGCTAGACTGCCATCTACAACGAGCAGGGTCTCTTTATACAGAAGCTGGAGCCCTTGAGTGCTCAATAACACAGAGGATTGCTTACCGTGGCTACAAGGTGACGGACGTAAATTGAGAGAAGACTGAAACGTATACAACTAGTTTATTAAAACCATTGTTTCAGTGTTAATCACTGTCATATTTAGATATTCTACTCTACTGCCACACCTCTTTCTCTCAAATGGTCTATATATTGGGTTGATGTTCCACCCAACAAATTTTCGACTGTTTTTAGTAATACTTATTATAAAACTGACTTCTTCAGGTAAATAATTTTTCTCGAATGGTACAATCTACAATTTATGCAGTTTTCTTGTTGGAAGATTTCAAATTTGCCCAAGTTTTTCTTTATTTGTACCTCCTGAGATGAAAACCTCGTTGCCATGGCACCATCTCTGCTCATCCTACGATGATATTTGTTCAATGACAGTACCATAAACATCCAAAACCAGCGATAAAGACGGATACGTTTCTTTCCCCTAGTTTAAATAAATATTTCTGTTCTGTAAAACAAGATGGTGTTAATGTAGAGTTGATGATGTACTAGTTAGGAGATTT
This sequence comes from Zhengitettix transpicula, assembly GCA_037074705.1. Taxonomy (NCBI): domain Eukaryota; kingdom Metazoa; phylum Arthropoda; class Insecta; order Orthoptera; family Tetrigidae; genus Zhengitettix; species Zhengitettix transpicula. The sequence goes on from CM073596.1 coordinate 49,496,689, forward strand.
TGATGGATTAGAGTTGGTTCAAAGTATATCAGATTGGGTGTTTCTGAGAACAAAGGTCGCTCACAGTGAGAAGTTCAGTTTCAGTTAATGAAGTACTACTGAGGGTCTGAAGGTATAAGAAAATAGTAGAGGAAATTTTAAGTTGTCAGTTAATTTGGAAGTAAAATATTGCCAGTTAAGTTATTTTGTAGTGATTCCATAACAAATTGTATGTTGTCAGTATTGTATATAACTCTTTTTAATCTTCACTTTAATATTATTATGGTTAGGGAAACATAGTTCCGTAATCTCTTGTTATTATATTCATCGTGTTAAGAAATCTTAGTATCTAGAGACCGTTTAAAGATAGTTCAGTGGAACCACTTACAGTTTTGCATCGTTCTTTATGAGAGAAGTGTTCGTTAAGAGGTTAAATTTGATATTGACTTAGTAAACGGAGTGTCCAGACTTCGTGGATATTTATCCAGTCTGATGGAAAATAACGAGCAGCCTTCGATCTGGAGTAACCAGCCAGAGAACGGAGTCCAGAGGAACCGATAAAAAAAGACATTCGTGGAACTTGAAATAGAAAATTATTTTAGAATAAAAACTTTAATTAAATTTAAACCATATTCCACGCCACTTTACTTCTCCCATTAAACCATATCATATCTCATAATTACAAATTAAATTATAACACCTTACTTATTAAATTTTTAAAGTAAAATTTCAGCTGTAAATAAATAATATTTTCATATCATCAGATTTTAATAAACTCCACTACATTGTCTCTTCTTATTCAGCCAATAACAGAATTTTTTTTTATTAGCATCAGGTAAATTGAAGAGATTTTCATTCAGAAATTTTATTGAATCATTGTTTGAACTGTAATTGGACACGAAGCGGAGTGGTTTACAAGGAGGTTATCGAGATTAACTTTCTGGTCAAGGTAGGCTGCTGGATACTGGCTGATATCTTCAACTATTATTTCTGTACGCGGCTCTTCATATCACGAATCTATTTTCCATAAGATCGGGGCCACTCGCCATTAACTTCAGTTGAAGATATCTCAAATTTTCAAATTAACCCAGAACAAATTTGCTGATCGTTTCATTCAACAGTTTCTCATTTAATTATTGAAATTCAAGTAGGACTTGCATAATAATGATTTCTATCTGTATTTATATTGAATTTTTATTTTTAGAAATTAAGTGGGATACGTCAGTGGGATTCAACAAGTTTCAGTCCTGTTAGTCTATAACTAACTTTTATATTTAAGAAGTTGTGAGGATTTTTAAAGAAAATCATGTACGAAAGAGAATTTCGTGTTTTTCAAATATTAATTAATTTAAAAAAATAAATCTCAGAATAATCATTATAAACTTGACTCTAATCGTAATATTAATTTAGACAAAACCTGTTACTCAGTAGAGAGTGGGGAATCTAGAGAAACCTGTTATTCGGTACAGTGTCGGGAATCTAGAGAAACCTTTAACAAATTATATTTATTTCCATGAATAAATAAGTCAGAAAAAAATTGATAAAAATATAATTTCACAGAGATTTGTTCTTAAAGTTAACCGCCTATTTTACACACATTTGAAAATATTTTATTCAATATAATAAAAATTTCATCAGGTTTTAATTTTAATCATGTTATTATGTATCTATGTTTCAGGTTTAATATAATTAGTAATGTTAAAACCTGGTCAAAGTACACGGAACTACTGAAAAGTCGTTGTTGTATTGAATAAAATATTTTAAAATATCAGTAATTTATTATTAATGAAATTATAGCCCTTTAAAAATTACACTATGTTAGAAATATAAAACAGAAATATCCATCTTTCAGCTGACAATTTCAAGTTCTTCAATATAGACTAAGCTGTTTATTTTGTAGGAGCGCGTTTGAGATGTTTTCTTCTTATGAGATCGGTCTGCTTTTGCGAAGGAGTCCTTGCGAGGTCAGGACCTTCAAATGCATACACAGGCAGAGGCAATCCGGTTGCTGAACCACGACCTACGTTTCATTGCCACGTTCAGGTTTTGTTTTTTTATCGAAAAGTGCACGTCCTCAGGATCGCTTTCAGAAACCCGCCACCTTGTTTTTTTAAAGAGATGGCACAAAACAATAATTGTTCGCTTCGTGGTAGATGGCCATTATGTTTCAGAGCACCGTTGAATAAAATGGCTGAAAACTGGAAGAATTGTTTATATTGTTAAATGAAGATTTATTACAAACGAGACCAACACTATTTAAAGATTTTTATGAAATAATTTAATTGTAAAATTATACATATTACAGACAATACTAAATCAATACTACAGTCCAATTAGTCGTATTTCAAATGTCAGTAAATATATGTATGGAAACAGTAGTAAATAAAAAAAAAGGTGTGAAAGTGTCTTCTGTATGTCAATACAATTATTATGTTATTAGAAAATGAAATAAAAAGATTTTTTTAGGGTAAAAGGCTTCATGAGGGTAATCCACATGGTGGGAACTCCCCTTTAATAGCATAGGAAGGGATCTGAAAGGGGGGATGCGGAAGGGTAGAGCAAGGACGCCAAGGGTTAACTAGGGATCCTAACCGGCATTCGCCTAAAAGTACATTTTTTTAGGGCAACAGGCTACAACAATAGATGCTGATTTCATATGGAACAAACAGCTAGTATTAAAGGATTTAAATCGATATTTAATAGTGGTCTTCATTTCTGTGATGAATAGCCTATCAAAATTAATAATTAGGAAACTTAAAAGAAAGAGAGATATTTGCCTAGAAATAAAAAAAATTACAAATATGTAAAAAATAATATTTTTAGTTGAAATTATTAATCTATAAAAATCTATATAAAAGAAACTGATTTGAAAGCCACACTAATTCTAACAACAAATAGCCATAGCTATATGGAATTAATTAAATAAATACAGATATTCAAATAACATTATTTTATCTAAATACAATATAACACTGTAAGAGGATTAATTTAATATCTTCTAATATATGAATTGCAGATGAGAATTTTGTTTTAATATATTGTTTATTAATTTGACAATAAGAAATACTAATATATTTTATATTGCCAATTTTAGATTAATTATGGAAAACATGTATAAGTATGATGATATTGATTAGTTGCATTCAAATGTATTGAAAATAAGGCAGTCAGTAAACACGTTTTCAAATATCCCATGAACTGGAAAAGAAAGTATTTGTTCCCCTTGTAATACATGTCACACTTATTATGATTAGTTTATTAAATTACATTAACCCACTTTAGTATTATGTAAATATCATATAAATGTTATTTGCTTTAATATTTTACATTAAGTTATTAACTTTATAAGTACAATGCTCTATAATCTAACTTGTGACTCTTCTACTATCTGGAATCTATGGAAAACAAATATATTCCATTCTACATCTAGGAAACTAAGTGACTAATATCTTGTGAATAACTCACAATACCCTGAATTGACCCACCAAGAAGCAGTCAAATTAAACATAAAAAATAAAGTTACATCTGAAAATGCAACTTAGCAATTTAAAAGACTAGAAATACATTATTATTTTTGTATGTGATGTAAAGGATATTATCAATCTAGTGACTAGCTTGATATGGCTTTCCATGTTTCTTTCTCATAGAGCTAATTTCTTTAAATCACAGTATTTGATGTCAGAGTAAATATCTTTTAATTACGTAGTGTTTCTTACATGACTGAGTTTGGATGCCAGAGTACAAGCCCTCACCCCTTGTATGTCTTCTTGTTCTCACCTTGCTGATAGTTTATAAAAACTTCAAGTTCCTCACCTATTCATTTATATATCGATATTCCGATGAATTATAACATTGTTTGAAAAACATTTCCATGTTTGAGACCAATAGTTTTCTCTTCTTCAAACAGTACTCCATTAGCATCTCTATTTTTTTTGTTTCACTTATTCATTATAATTCACAATTGCAAATGTCTTTTACTTCTTCAATGGCACTGGATCATATTTTTATATTAATTAGTACTGTACCAAGTGTACAAGCCTGAGCAGTCATAAGCATATTGAGAAATGAATTTTAATCAGGTGGAAAGTCTGTTTTCCAAGGAAGTTAATATGAAGTCATGTTTCATTTATGTATTTCTCGAGGGACTTAATAATAATAAAAATGATTCTATAGTGTTTTCAAACAACTTAAGGGGCCTGTTCGTATAATTTGGACAACAATCACAGTTTATTAACTGATATGAGAATAAAAATTTATAATCTCAAGCAAAAATAATATATTTTGGTTTATCTTGTCACTGATTAAATACCAAAGGAGCAACGCTGACATAGTTTAACTATATAGACCAGTAATTACTACTTCTACACAGCAATTACTCTGGGATTAAAAGTTGTTTAGTTCCTGCTATTTGTGGGTTTATTGTTTTTCTTGAAACAAATTAATGAAACCATCAACATTGAGCTGTTACATTATATATTCACAATAAAAAATATTATTAATACTATTCATTTTTCTGAAATCAAACACACATTTTCTCATTTGAAAGTACATTATATTTCCTTAAGTATTTCATTGAGATGAGCTGACATAAAATCCAACCTAGTTAAAATAAAATATGAAGAATTGTGAAATAAAAATTGCATACTCCAATTATGTGTGTCAGTCTGAAAAAAACGAAAGTACATTATTAGCGTAAAGAATTCCAAAATATTCATATTAAAATTATCAAGGTTAAAAATCATCGAGAACTCAAAAATTTGTGTTTCTATGAATCTGTCTTAAAAAACATTTTATTAGTAACATACCTTTGATTTTTCTACCATAATATCTTATACTAACCTCTTTACACAATTTTTGAATTCTTGTTCCTACAACTTTATTGTTTAGAGTATAATTGAATCATTATCCATAGATACCTAAGAGAAGCAGACCTAATAGTTAATTAGAAATTGAATATGGTATTGGATGTATAATGTTAGCTTAATTCCCTCATTATTATTTAAATACAATTTATAAAATATATATTAATAATGAAAGACTACAGTTATTTTATGTGTTTCATAATTTTAATGTAAACCTTTCTATGCAACTCACACACACACTTTACGTTCTTAAGTAATTTTTTTTATTTCTTGTCTTAATCAATGTATAGCAAAGTTGGTAGTGAGTTTATCATAAATGTTGTTCACAAATATCATCGATGAACAAAAAGATTGTCATGACAGAATATACCTAATCTTGTATAGCCTTACAAATGATCCTAATCACACATTTTTGGGTTAGAAATATTCTCTTTCTTTTCCTGTGAAATTATCTCAAATTATAACTTTATTAAGGCGTAGAAATGTACCATTTATACTAGTATAGTATTTCTTTTATCAATGTAATTTAAATTAATTCTATTTGTATTTGTTTCATAACTGAATTTGATTAGAATCTTGACATGCAATTTAGTAATTTTGTGCTTCCTATCTCCTTAATCATATTCTGCATATGTACTCGGTTCAATATACGTTTTCTGTGTATGTGTTTCACAATGTTTCAGAATGAAACCACTTACAGAGAACCAATTTATTTATTTTTATGTCTTTAAATGAAGTTTTACCATTCTCTGTCAGAGTATCTGTGTAGTGTACTTATGTATCAACAAAACAAATAGCTTTAGATATTTAATGTATTAATTATTGCAATCGTTTACATATATCAAGAATATGAATAGCATTAAATTAAAATCCTGTGCCACTCCAACTTTTATTAAATAAATAGTTCTCTAATCAATTCTTAATTGTTCCTCTCTGCTTTTTGTGTGGTAAGAGATTACTCCATGAATGTGTCCTTTTTGTAATTCCATATATAGTTTGATTTCCTCCAGTAGTATATTATGATCTACACTGTCAACTACTTTTGAGAGAGAAATTTATTCTTAGTGTGTATTGCTTATTATTTAATTTGTCTAATATTTCATTTAACAGGGTGTTTGCAGCTTTTTCTACAGACTTTTCTAAATTGAAATATATTTTGCGATACAGGTGATAGAATCAATCAATTAAATAGATTATTATGCTACATTCAAAGAGTGATAACTCATGTACTTTTTCTAGAATCTTCTGAATGCAATACAGGGTATAGAAAACACTGTGGATATATCTGTAACATGCATAATGGTTAATATTCTCAAGATATCCCTGGAAATTTCAATGTAAAACTTTCACAGTTTATATGATTTTTCAGTCAGAACTTATAAAATATTAATAATTTTACATGTCAATAATTTAATACAAGAAGTGAAAATGTATATAAACAAGAAAATACACAGAAATTAGTACATGTTAAAAATTATCGAATCGTTTTAAACAAGTTCATAAATTTTGTTTAGCACTAAATAAATTATATAAACTAATTTCAACATGAAGTAACTTAGTTCATAAGATTAGATGTATCTTAAAATAATTTTCAACATAGCCTTATTGTAATATGACAATTATTATTTAGTGTGTCATATTAATCTGAACATATCTAAGTTATGTCGTAAATATTAAAATATATATTTAATAGTGTAGACTATTTATACTATATCAAAATTCTATTAATTAAAAGTTTAAGAATAAATTCCTGTACTATTTCACACTCTTGAAGCCAGGTCCCATGAAATATTCTGCAACCTAGGTTTGTGGTTGAAACAATATTCAAACTAATCTGTTGTTCATACAATATTTCCTTGTTGTGTGCATGAACAATGAAAACTTCTGGTTTTAGAAAGGTGATGTGAATGTAAAATCACAAGACTTTTTCTATACATTGCTTTCATTTACTTAGTCCTCAAAGAATTAAAAAGTTTAATTCGTTCTTAATGGTTTGTTAACAGTCAAAATTCATAGGAAAAAATACATAAAACTTAATTTATAATCACACATATGTTTATAATTTTGTGTGTCTAAGGAATGGTGCATATTCATAGGACAAAAAAGTTTGTCTGTATGAAGGTTGTATTTATTATTATTTTTACATTAATTTCTGTGTTACAAAGTAACCCATGTTATTCAAATATATGTGAATATATTAATAATTTATTTATAGAAGCTATGAACTGATTATTAAAATGTTTCGATAAAATATGAATGGAGCTTAAATGTTTGCAAACAGATTTAGAAATATTGTTTAACAGTAACTTGCTAGGCAAGTTATGTCTTATATGAGATTGAATACATTTGAAACAGCCAAAGAAACCATTGTACTACATCAGCAATTTTTTATAGTTTTTTCCTGATCTTGTGATGGAAAAAATTAATTTCCTTTCCCAAGCTACCCTAGCCACACCTTCTCTGCAATATAAAACTTAAATTAGACATAGTGAATTATAAATGATATACTGTCCGATTATTTGCCATTCCCATGTATGCAAACCCATACAGCACAAATGTTTTGCACTACGGTCATCTAGAAGCAGTGTCATAATGTAAAATTTCAAACTCATATCTCAGAATTTTTACATATCCTAATTATGCCTCAAGTATATAGCATAACATAAATTATTATAATACATGTGCTCTATAAAAAATTATAAAGAAAACATTATGCTCTAAATTAGAAGATAATGACCGTCAGTCAGAATGATTATTTATAAACATTAAAAGTTACATATATTAATTAATATACATCCCTAATCAAAGAGAAGAAACAGTACAGTGTATTTTAGTTAATATAAGTAAGATTTAGAGTTTATAAATAAATATACTGATTGTTGGACAAGATCTACTAATTCAAATTTAATGCAAACTAGTTATAGTATTTCATTATGCTCTAAGTTGTTGTTGTTGTTTTTAAAAAGAAGATAAAGTGATATATAAGTATACCTGAAAATATTGTTAAAATTGCGGTAACAAGGAGTAAACATCTTAGACTCTATTTTCGATCATTTTAAGGATTTTTATTATATATATTAATTATTGAATACTTGTGACTCAATAATTATGGATTTCACTATTTTATACTATATAAAGTGTATATAAAAATAATTTACTTTCATATACAATTATTTCTTTGTCACATGCTTACCGTGCTTTAGGTTTACATTGTCTGTCACTTATATATATATATATATATATATATATATATATATATATATATACATATATATATATTCTAACCTATTACTTGGAAAAAAAATCCAATGTTCCAGACCCAAATTATTTGTAATGAAATCTACATCATTTTAAGTAGAAAAGGAATAGGGTAGAATTCAATAAAGTTGTAATCAAAATTGAAAAATTATTTGTCGATGTGCTACCCATAACTCATGTTATTTTGATGAAATTTATGGATATCCATGGCTCAAGTCAAAAATATAATATACTTCACAGCAATGCCTTGAACATATATAATTTGTGTATAATTTATTAGTATCTTTATGCATATCCGTGAAACCTTGTTTCTGCTTATTGTGTGCACAATCATTTATTACTAATATTATTAATAAAAATAGTTGATAAATTCAAATACGGTGAATATTTGGGTCTTGGACTAATTGCTCTGCAAATGTTGGAACGTTATCTATTCTTTAGTTTTCGAAGGTTAATAATGAAGAAAGGGATAAGAAAGAAAAGCACGCGAACTTGAACTTGTCCGTAGTGCGTCATTCATGGGATCAAGGTTCCATCCGAAGTGATATGTATATATTCCTTTTTATCATCAGTTTTCTTCCTCCAGCCACGCGGATGTCTGTTATGATTGCCCTTCATCCAATCGATCTGTTCGAGGTTATTTAACGACTTCCTCTTCCAGAAGTTCCTTGCTAGTTCTGGCTTCCAAATTCTCAAAACGAACCAGAGCCTTGACGATCCGATCTTCACCATTTATAATGTGATTTAGATAATTATAATCAAATTATCGTCTTCATTACTCACTGAGTGGAAGCTTCTAACAGTTCGCCGCTAAAAAAAATGTGGGATTTTGGAAATAGAGAAGGGAACTTCAACAGATCCCTTGATGCTATTTTCAAAACTAAAACGGACCTTGTTGTGACTTTGTATGTTTAACATGCTACATGTTTTTTTTTAAATGCGGATGAGTCGGATTGTAGCATTTTACTTGCGTCGTAAGGCTTGTAATTTTTATATATGTAACGGAGATTATCGGAAGTTGCATTGACTTGTTTTTAGATGAAAACTTTGAATAAAGTGGACTCGAGAAAGTAATTATATAACAGAGGAAGGAGGAGTGAGCGAAATGAGTGCCTAACTGAAAAATAGTTGAAACATAAGGTTTTGTTGTGAGGACAAATCGGACAGGAATGAAGTGAGGACTGAAAGGTAAGGCGTGTGATAAATTCAATGTAGACGAATTTCAGTGTAAAGCTGAGTTTTTATTGAACCAATACACGTGTTTTACGGAGCAGGCAGTCTTATAAGCGAACATTGGAAAATGGCGGCGACGCCTCTTGGTTACTCGAGTTTGTTGAGGAATGGAGCAATGGACGCGGCGTCCTCGCAGTCGGGAACCATCTTGCCCATGAACTTTATGCAGGCGTCGGCGCAGAGCTGTCCTTCGAAGTAGGGTCCGAACATCTTCTTGCACTGGGCGCAGTTGCGGATGCAGACCCCCACGGAGTTGGCTTCGGCCCCCGGGGGCGGCAGCAGGGCGGCGACAAGGAGGGCGGCCACGGCCACGAAGGCGAAGCGGGGGAGCATGGCTGGAAGGTTATTCAAAACAGAAATAAATTAAGCTTACCACAGCGGATTTAATAATAGCAAACATTAAACTCTCTCGAATTGAAGCAAGCAACGTGTTCTACCATATCTATTTTTTTTCGGAGTTAACTAATATCAATTGAAGTCAAAGAATTCAAATGATAGGTTTTGTGTGAGTGGGAATTGTACCACGGCTCAGGGATCTTAAAAACATCTTACCTACACATTAACTATTTAGATTCCATTCCCACGTTGTAAACTCCTGGTTTACTAGCATTTAGCCTAATATTTATTTCCTTCGTAATTTATAGCGGTGCCACTCGTCGCCGGAAGGGCGTCGGACTAGTACCAAGAGCCCTATCTACCGGAGCTTTCTATGCGGTAACACTTTTAGGCGAATGTCGTGTAGAATCCTTAAACTTTATCCAGGGGAGCCCAAGTTGGACACCTTGGACACCTTCGACACCTTGGACACCTTGATCGACCTTCTGCATTCCTCCTTTACACATTTTCCTACGCTATAAAAAAAGGACATACCTCATAGAGTATATCCACACCAAAATAAACTCTTCCACGGTCTACTACAATATAAATCCTTCGTCATTACTACTACTTATGCTTTTAAATTCTTCCTCCCAATTTTCTTAGATCTCGCGACCGCTTGTACATATTTCGATTTATAAACATCACAAAATTTATCTCGTAAGTTGCTGTAACACTAAACCATTATTTTAGTTTGGGAAATGCGGTCAAAATATACGAAAGCTATCAAAATGTTCCCAAGTTTAAACGGAATCAGATCAATTTATGAGGAAGATCGGGGATTTCGTTCGTGTTTGAAACGATGTTCTCCTTCGCCTTAAAATTGTCTTGCCTTTCTGGTTTTATGCGTCATTTATCCGTCCTTATTTCCTCCGCCCTTTTCCCATCCATACCCTGACAGTTTTTTGTTCCATTTTAGCTCTTCCAAAAGCAAGACAATCTACCAGAAAAATCTTTGTTCAAACCTACTCAAAACATTTATCGAAATCCTTTCTTCCGATAGGAAGATATTTTTAAGTTTTGTTGAGATAATTAAATATCTTCTGTGCAGTAATTATTAATTATGTCTTTACAGATAATACTTAAGAATATTTAGTTTCTTCTACAGTTGGTAGATCTATTGTATTGCGACCAGCTTAACCTCAGCGCTTTCAGCACCTGGCGAGTTCTACAACTGTAGATCAAGCGGTGTTCAACTAATTATCATTAAGTGTTCTCTGTATCAGTCATTACATTATGAGTAAATTTCTTGAGATACTTACCACATCGGCGACAGCGACCACTCGATAGACTACGGACAACTGGCCGACTACCGGGAAGTGCGATTTATAATTCGCAATCACTTCCGCAACACGGATCAGCACTGAGATCTCCTGAGTCATGTTCACCAGTACAGTCTGTTTCGGATGTCGACCATTAATCTCACCGTCCACTGTACCATCACTCACGACATCGCGACTGGGGCTCAAATTGTAAAAATAATTTGTTTATAGCCTGGGATTTTCCGAACAATGTCCCAAAGCAATTGGTTATAACGAAATATAAACTCACAGAACATATTTATATAGCTATATCATAATAGCTACGAAAAGTAATCAACTTATATTCATATTATTTTTTCGAACCATGAAATACTCGTCGATACGACGCATTTTGATGAAGGTGGTTTCCAGTGTTACGCATTTCCCTCGATCCCTATATTTACTGGCCTTATACTGACTGTGGTACCTCGGTTAACGTCGTTACCTCGGTTAACGACGGATGTGTGACTCGTACACAACTGGTTGTTTCCGTTCTCAGTTTATTGTTTCATCAACAATAGTGCTAATTAAATGCAGAAATTACATATATTACATGAATATACACTTACGGTAATGTAGAGGGGTTCGTTTTATGAACATGCCATTCTCGAAGGTTCTCGTCACAGCGAGCGGCACGGAAACTTCTAGGAATCCCCATTGTTGATGCGGTCGTCGTTTCGGATCCTCACGGATAAGAACGATAGGGGGGACTACATCGCTCGCTACATTCGTATAATTAACCAATTAATTTACTGTAGACGTGGGGAAAGCCGAAAGTAATTATTCGATTTTAACGACAACTTATTTGGAAATTGTCACTGCATCTGACATTTGTTATTCAGTTTACATGAAAACAAAGACAATATTTCACTATCAATGTGAAGTATTTCTAATTAAAAAAGAAACAGCAAATTAAAGGATTAAATTAAGTGACAAAATTCATTCCACACAACGTTTCGACAACCCTTGTAGCTATCGTCGGGTGATTCAAACTCGCAAGAGCCGCACAAACTCAAAATTAAAGATGTTAAACTAACGATAAGGTAGCATATCTATTGTAGAGTTTCATAGTATCAGTTTATACATTATTTTCAGTGATGTTAGGTTTAATTTGAAGCATTTCTGATGTACAATCTTAGTTTCTTGCCAGTTATTAAACGTTTCGAATTGATGCTGTGTTTGCAGACTTATTTGTTTATTAATGTGGAGTTTGACATTGGAGTTATTCTCGATGATTTAATGGCCATTTAGTTCGCTCAATGTAGCAGGAATTACAATCATTTTTGTAAATGAATCACCTGATTAAAGCAACAAGGTTTGCATTAATGTTGTGTAGGTATCACTTAATTTGCTATCTTAATTATCTACTACTTCGACTAATTAGGTTTTATCTAATACAGACGTTTTTATATTTTCGTGAATATTTATATCTTTGAAATTAAGCTGACAATAGACGTGTTGATGAGACCACGTGTTTTTGCACGTTTGTGGACTCGAAACCTTGCAGTTACAGGAATTTCCATTTTAAGGATCTGAGAATGTGTTAAATTTTTATTCAAATGTATGAAGACTGTAGCTAGAACATATCATGAAGAAACATTAAAGTAAGTCGAGAAGAATTGAGAGGAGAAAGCGTTCAGACCATGACGAGAATCACGAAACACGTCCCTTTGGACTTTCTCAAATAGTGTACTTTATTCCTAATATTTGGCTATAAAACAATCTCTGTTTCACCAACACAAAGTTCTCAAGTAGACGGAATGAAAATGGTCGTCTTAATGTAGGGGGCAAGGGGGGAATAACCGACCGACAGCTTAACGTCGGCTTCCGGTAGGTTGTCCACAAGGTTGCAGATCGAATCCTTGCAGAGTCATGCAGCTATCGATTGTACAGTCTCTGGTCGAAAATAAAGCTGTATCTTAATGACGTGATGTGAAGAAAGATATGAAAAATTAAGAAACGTAAATTCCACAGATTACTTTAGAAGATATTTCCAATATTCTCATGAATAAATTAATAAAAAATCCCCTTCCGTAATGACCAGGATATTATCATAAATGCATGACATCCACATAAAATACATTGCGAAAACTCTCACATCTCCTTGTATAGACGCTGATGATAATTTGTCTTACTTGAGCACGAATTAAAATGTAATTGCTACAGTGGCGATGAACTTAATACAAATAGAAAAATACTATGGTGTCGTCCCTAATTTGGTACGTCATCAGGTGAACATAATAATAGTTGAACGAAACGTAGCTACCTCAATAAATAATTTGTTTGAAAATATTTTTTTTAATTATCTGAATCTATAAAATGAAAAGATCTTTAATTAGTAGGACCCAAAAAGTTTGAATAAAATTTAAAATGGATGCTCTGGCTTCCACGACAGTTATAATTATGGAGTGCCAAATGAGAAACGGAACGTAATGCTTTTCTATTTGTATCAATTCCAGTACCAATGCATTGAAGTGCATATTTGGTATTAAACTTGTTTTGGCTTATTGTCAATTATGTTTATTTATTTTGTTGTTATTGAAAATATTTAGGATTTATTTTCTCTGCGACAACACTCACTACGTAATCATCGTAAATATTATTTTTCTTGTAAAATGAGGTAGTATTGGGGTTTGTTTTACTGTAATATTTCAGTGCAATCATTAAAAACAAATTTTGATGCTCACAGTTTTAATACGAGAATCAAAAACTAGTTTTGCAAACAAGAAAAATCACTAAAAAAAATAACGCAGAAGAAAGCCCATTGAAAAGGAAAAAGGTACTAAACTTGATAAAAAAACCCTTAAAAGATGATAAAATAAAATTTAATAAAACAGCTACTCAAATTTTTGTTTATCCACTCCACCAATTCGATCATTGTGTTGACAGAATTAAATTTATATTAAAATAAATGTTCTTGTAATTAACAATTCAAATTTTAAGTATGAATAATTTATTTATTTTCCTTCCAAACTTTGGATTTTCTGGTTTATAATTATTTTTCTTAAATATAATTTTTTAATAGTTAGCAAGTGAATTTTTTACATGTCCGTAGATGTTATATATATTTTACAGATATTACTATACATATAAAATATATATCACTGTTACAGATGTTATGTATACTATCTGTAAAAAAATTATCACTATTACTGAATATAATATCAAATATTTACGTAACAACTATTTAAAAAAAGGTCTTTAAACAGTACAAAAGTTTTAAAGATGATTATGAACGGAAAGATCGAAAGCTTTGGAGGAAAATAATTAAATAAAATATTGAGAATGAAAATTTGGTTATTTGTCGATTAAAGGAATAGCATCATATCAACCTAAAGTAAAGAAATATTAAGGTAAACCTTCTGTAATTAATATTGGCACGTTTACAAATTGTATAGGACGTAATAATTAATCATAATAGGGTATCATCTTAATTTCTCTGTAATTTATTATTCTTTCTGGCTTTCTAAGTTACTTGTCGATGTTGTAGAGAGAGTTTACTAATTTAACGGCATGGAAATCTAGATTCTCCATAGCATCTACGGAATATGATACTAATACTAATTAAGACGATTTTTTTAAACATTCTATACATGTAAACAGAATGTCCTTTTGGAGCGTACTCACCAGTGAAGTGTTGTAGAAGGTTCAGGCGAACAAGTGCAGACTCTGGTGGAGGGTAGGTCATTTTATACAGAGGGTTTGTCGGCATGGGGGAAATTTCGTTATGGGTGTGTGAGTGCTTGGCTTCCTCCTCGTCCTACACATGCTGGGATGAGTTCCTGTATCCCTAATAGCTTAATGGAATCTCTCTACCCTCGACAAAATATAATTAAAATATTTCAGGGAAGAAAATACATCCTTTAAATATTTAAATTTTAATTTTAATTCATAATGATGTGTATAAATTTCTATTTATCCCATCAAAACACCAAGGAATATACTAGATTATAACGACCTGAATATCAGTAGAGGAATTATTTATTTAGTCTCGGTAAAACACAAAATAAAATTGTTTGACAATTAGAAATAAAATAAATGTATATATATATATATATATATATATATATATATATATATATATTGTACATTCAAGTTTTAGATTTAAACTTATAATTTTTACATTTCGACAACAGAAGATGATTATGACGTACAGCTGACAGCCCTTTCGGCAACTATATTAAAGCAACTGTTGAATAAATAAAAACTCGGCCTGTTCTGAGAGGTGTATGTTCCGAGGTCACAGACTTTTGGCATATGGTAAGAGTTGTCCGCTATTCCCATTGGAATAGTCGGCCAGCTGCCTCCTAAACTGGTCGAGGCACGGAGAATGGAATGCTGCGTCCCCACAGTAAACTCCTCTCCCGCTATCGGAAGGGCGTGGGACAAGTACCCAATGCCCGACCTACCTGATGCAGATATTTCTAGGGTTTGTCCTGCATTTCTTTGGGCGAATGCCGGGTAGGATTCTTAAAATATAGCCCGGGGGCCCTTAGTTAACCCTTGGCTACCTTCCTCCTCCCTTCACATCCCCCCTTTCAAATCCCTTTCCTATGATATAAGAGGGGATTTGCCAAAATGTGGATTACCCTATACATAGCCTGTCTACACCAAAAAAAGCGTTTATTTTGTGATTTATTTAAACCTTCTGTTCGCATTGAAATTAGACAAAAATACATAAAATTTTCAACAACCAAGAGGTGTTTTCACAATTTTATCACGCAACTCCGTAAAATAATTAGCTAAAATATTCCATTTTTTTACTTTGCAACTTTTGATTAGTAATTTGACCAGTACTTGTGGACAGATCTTCGCACAAATCTGGAAGTTGTATGAAGAGTAAATGAGGGAGAAGAGAACCCACTTTATTACAGTTTATTTGAGATAAAGGACAAACGTGATCCTGCAAAGAAAAGCGAACTAGTTGGGAAACATCCTGAGGAATGACACATGGGTGGAGTTCCAGGTCATCCTGGAAGAAGAAGAGTGTAGCTGCTTGAAGGGAGAAACAAGGGGGAAAAACTAAAAACAGGGCAAAGTGAAGAAATCAAATTTACAATGTCCAAGGACCTGCCAGAAGCTAGGCAGAACAGTTAACAAAATTACAATAATAATATAATAATAATACTTATTAAATAATTCAGTGAAGTCGGATATATTAGCTATTAATGGTAGGTTTAATAATAAAATTATTTATCTGACGTCATTCATAAATTAAATAAATAAATCAGTCCATAAAGTCAGAATAATTTTTAACTATTTTAATCTCGTGAAAATACAAAGAAGAAATAAAAAGTTTCTACCCAGGTTTTGGATAACCTTAGGTTTTTTATTATTAAAAAATACGAGACCTCAATTAAATCTATGGAATACCAAAAAAAAATTAATGAAATAGTCCTGAAGAGTTATTGTACAAATTTGCGTTAGTATAAATAAAATAAATACTTAAGACAGACGTATTAATTTCAATTTAATACAATTAACTAAAAAATTACAGATCATTAAAATACAAGAAATGATGTACAACATTTCGACCCAACATTGGGACCTCATCAGATACTGTGTTAATTAAAAAGATTAAAATAGTTCTCAGTTATGTCTATGGAATACAACAAAAGTACCAAGAAGTTCATGAATACGTTTATTTTGGTTTATAAACGTTTTGCCTGATGACGTCATAAAATTAGGCAAAACGTTCTTCTCCAATATTGTATTTTCATGAAAATGAATTCTTTAATTTTATTGTAAAAAATTCAAAATTATTTTACTTTTGTTTTATTTATTTTAATAATCCTTGTGATTACATTTTCCTGAAACTTTTCGCCTGGACAGAAAACTATGCAATTAAAAACTGATAGGTAGAAAAACTGTACTTAAATTTTCTTCATGCTATTTTGACAAGTCTTGACATAAATTAATGTAGCTTGTTACCTACTTTGTTGTTTTTTTTAGCTGTTATGGATAAATAAACACAATTGTAATTGGTTCTTTATTATCTATGGAGCAGTAATTGCGTACAGGATAAATCGCTTTATTGTCCGTGAAAGCGCAACATCTGTTCCGTAATAGACTTCCATTGCGTAATTGTTGTTCGTTTGTTGGTCTTATTGTCCAGCATTGAGGATTGTTACTACTTTCAAGGTTGCCACAGGTCGTCTGAGGTTAACACGTTACGTAATATCAAGGTACGAGAACGTGTGAGAAGTGTTGTTTGCATTGGGAACGGAAACTGCGCGGTTGGAACATGGCTGGTAGAATATACGATTAGATAAGTGGATGAACGGGCTCCTGTGCTTCTGACTTTTTTTTGTCTCTTTCTCGATCTTAAAACGCTCATAACATTTCAACGGTTTTTTTGTTTTTTTTTAGGGCAACAGGCTACATGAGGGTGATCCACATTTGACAACTCCCCTTTAATAGCATAGGAAGGGATTTGAAAGGGGGGATGCGGAAGGGTTGAGGAAGGTAGCCAAGGGTTAACTAGGGCCCCCGGACTATATTTTAAGGATCCTACGCGGCATTCGCCTAAAGAAATGCAGGGAAAACCTTAGAAAAACCTGCATTGGGTAGGTCGGGCATTGGGTACTTGTCCCACTCCCTTCCGATGACGGGAGAGGAGTTTGCTGTGGGAACGCAGCATTCCCTTCTCCGTGCCTCGACCAGTTTAGGAGGCAGCTGGCCGACTATTCCAATGAAAATAGCGAACAACTCTTACCGTATGCCCAAGGTCTGTGACCCCGGAACATACACCTCTCAAAACAGGCCGAGGTGCCTCGGCTTGTGGGAACCTTAGTTCAAAAACGGAGAGGAAAAGGTATACCCAAAGGTAGCCCCTTCGTCTCTCTCCTAAAAGGTTGTGCCTGCGAGAGAACATCCCTCGCAGGTTACCTGCGAGAGAATCCTCTCGCAGGCTCTATCCCAACATTTCAACGACTGGCGTTAATGTTCATATTAACATCTGGAAACATTCTGACCGCGGAGCTGTAGTAAGATTGGATCGCGAAGAGCGCGGAAGTGAAATGAATGTAAAGTGAGCAGAAAAGCTGGCGTGTGAATGTTCGTCGTTCATGGCTGACGAATTCTTACAGATTCCGACGCAGATGTCCTTGGCATTGCGGTGCAGGAAGTTCGCAGTAACCTTGCCTGGAAAGTCTACGAAGACTCCTCCAGCGCAACGATTTCTCGTGTGCGTCATTAACACGTCTACATTTTCTATAGTTTCACGAATTCTCAACAGTTCACCGTTATGTGGCTACGCTTGGTTCCAGGATTCGCTTGCTTTTGTGAAAATCAGTATTTTTCCTTTTGGAATTTGTTCGTAAAAGACACGTCGTCCCTGGTGGCAGTCGAGAAGCGATCCTACATTCAACAAAAAAACTTATTAATTGGGGTCGCGGAATGGCAGAGGAAGGTAGCCCCCGGGCTACAGTTTAAGGATCCTACCCGGCAATTCATCTGCATTAGAAGGTCGGGAATTTCATTACTTGTCCCACGCCCTTCCGATGGCAGACGAGGCGATTGCTGAGGCGGCGCAGCAATCTCCGTACCTTGACCAGTTTAGGAAGCATCTGGCCGTCTATTCCAATAGGAATGGCGGATAATTCTTAGTTTATGCCCAAGGTCTGCGACCCCGTAACATACACCTCTCAAAACAGACCGAGGTGCCTCGGCTTGTGGGAATCTTGGTTCAAAAAACCTGAGAGAAGATAAGGCATCCCCAAAGGTAGCCTCCTACAGAGCTCTCTGGAAACGTTCACCTGCGAGAGAACGACCCTCGCAGGCTTCTTTACAGCAACTTTATAAATACTATGTTGCGCGTTTAAAAATTTTAAAGATTTGATCTCAAGTGTGTTTATGATATTTTATTCACCACTAGCTGGGTTCTGGCGTTGCCCGGGATGTCGTATATCCATAACCCACAAATTGACTCGAATCTCGGTTGTTTTACCGTTAATTATATGAAACGCCCCTCACCCCCGTCCCTAAGGATGCTCCCCTACCATGCTGAAAGAGGTTGAAATTTTACGAACAACATCAGTAGAAATAATATCAACCCCGACAAATATTTATTCCGGGCAAATATCGAACTTGTTTGAAAAATTCCACCCCCGGCTGTGGGGTTTAAATGGCAAATTGAATGTCATAATTAAACTCACCGACATTCATTACACTGGACTTGACTCCAATCTCGTTTGTATTCGCATTATTTTATTATAACGCCCTTCCACCCCCACCTCTAACGTTCCTCCTTTCCAATGCTGTAAGGGGGTTGAAATTATACACATCTCACATCTCGTTGACCCCAAAAAATATTTATGCCACTCAAATATCGACGGTTTTAGCATGTTTTTATATTTTCACCCCAGTTTCTGGGGGGTGGTTGACGCGTCTCACCCCGACAGTGTTTGTTTCCTAAACGTAAAAAACACGTGTACGAAATTTGGTGAATTTTGCTCCACCGGTGTAGATTTGTATAAGGAACATACAAACATATATACATACAAACACTCTGCTTTATTTATTAGATTTTTATTATCAATTTAAGTATCAAGATGGAAGAATCTTTCGCGGACCGGGAATCGAACCCAGGCTTCCCGTTTAGTAAGCTAGTGCATTACCACTATGCCATCAGAGTTGACTCTGTATGAGGCTTCCCCATCCATTAATCTATAGCCAGATTTCGACTTCACCTACAAATCACTAGATCTAATTTCTCTGAATCAAGTTCTAGAAATTCGCTGACACCTTAACAAAATTACACGATTTTGGACGAGAAAGAATTAATATTTGTTCGTCTGTTGTTCTTTATGAAACTCGATTCGTCCAGAAAGTAATATGTCACCCTGAGGAACTGTAGTGTACACATGCGGTATAGATTAAGTGGGAGTTATTTATTTTTTTATTTATGTATTTTAATGTACTAATCGTGAGAACTAAAAATTTTCGGCTTCAGTCTGACGAAGGTCACTTAAGATCTTATCTTCCGATTTTACTGTTGTGATTGTGATTAAGCATTCTATTAAAATTAACACGGTGACATGCAGTTTGTTGCAACCATTAAGTTGTCCATAACAATTATCACTTATTAATTTACATTATTTTAATTAAGGTCTAAGTTTAGTAAGATATAAATTTAAAACAGTAATTAGTAGAAGAGGTCTGGTGGACGTTTTTTTTTCTGGAGGAATTGAAGCTGAAATTTCAGCTATGGTCGGATTAATATGTGCTGTTGAATTTTTAATGAATTAAGGAATGAATGAATTAAGGAATCGAAGGGTTTTTTATAACGTCTTTGACTTAGGTATGTTGAGGTCACTCTGCAGTACCAAGGACATCCTAAAATAATTCTAAGGGATTTATTTTGGATTACTTGGATTTTGTTCAGGTTTGTTTTAGCTGCTCCTCCCCTATTGAAGGAAGCGTATTGCCTGGTGGGCTTGTTTTTAGGGAGGTATAAATTTACTTTTTTGTTTCTATGGATTTTGGGGATTTTCTGTTTAGTTTTGGTCTGAGTTGCGATCATGTATTGTTGTGCTTAGACTTGATACTCCTAATGTGTTGTGTCTAGGTTAATTTAGAGTCTAGCTTTAGCCCGAGATATGTGTGAGTGGATTTATTTGGTATCGGTGAGTTGTCAAGGTAGGGATTGTTTGTGAACTGGATTTTTTTTAGCATGAATGGGATGATGGTTATTCGGCATTTCTTAGCCCATTCATTTATTTAAATTAATTGGGAAGATTAAGTCTCTATGTTTCAAAGTCGGGAGCTTGGTTCAAGATGTCTACTTCGTCTGCCAAAAGAGATTTTAAACTGTTGGAGAGTTGAGGGATATCGTGGGTGTATGGAGTGTGTAGAAGTGGGTCAAAAACACTCCCTTGGGGAACTACTGAAAGTACAGGATTTGGTTGGTTATGTAGTTGTTATATATTCTCAGGGACCCTGAATTAGGTTATTTGAACCCCAGAGGGGTATTGGCTAATATCAGCGGAATCCAAGTCCCTGTGAGCGGAATTTCGGCAAATAGAGGTGTAAAGGGAGCTTTCAGAGCAAACAGGAGGGTTTTAGTGTGCAAGACAGTTTTGGGGGAGGTTATGATAAGTTGGGTTTTGGAGAGGTAGTTAGTTTGTTGTTTTAAGGTGGTGTAAGTAGGCGTTTGGAGAAGTGAAGGCGAATTAAGTTTGAGTTTTTATTTTAGAAAGTTCGGCGTCGAGAAGTTTTATTAAGTAAGAGAAAAAAAGTAATAAACAAAAAGCCGACCTGTTTGCAAAACACTTATCACAAGTTTTTACTCCTCATAATAACGACCTGGATCAAGAAGTGGAGCAAGAACTATCAGAACATATTAACGTGGAACAACGCATTAAAATAATCCGTTTAAATGAAATCAAAACAGAAACAAAGAGACTTAATCCAAATAAATCTCCAGGACTTGATCTCATAACGGCTAAGATGCTTCAAGAATTACCAGATGAAGGTTTCAGGTTACTCTTGTACTTGTTTAATGCAATAATAAGGTTAAGTTACTGGCCCAAATCCCTAAAAATTGCAAAAATAATTATGATACCAAAACACGGCAAAGATATAACTGACGTCACTTCACATCGTCCCATAAGTCTGCTATCAACACTATCCAAATTGCTTCAGAATATCATACTGAAAAGAATCAGTGTAGACAGCAGTAATCAAGACTGGATCCCGGATCATCAATTTGGTTTCCGACAGCCGCATTCAACAATGCCATAGAATTGTGGACGTAGTTAACAAAGCTATGGAGAACCCGCAGTACTGCACAGCAATATTCTTAGACGTAAGCCAGGCCTTTGATAAGGTTTGGCATTCAGGTCTACAAGTTAAGATTAAAAGGACTCTGCCTGACCAATACTTCATCTTATTAAAATCATACGTATTGTTTAACCGCGGATGATTCGTACTTCGGAATGTTCTTTAAAACTATTTCATCGGGGGGAAAATCCTACGGTGACACAATAAGTAGATGATCTAAGAATCACCACTCACACACACACAGGAGTACAAGCTGCGCGGGGAAATCTTCAAGGATTCAGCGGACGTGACGGCGAGTATTAAGTAACTCAGGCGGTGGAGCATCATCGTTAAGGAAACTGCAAGTAGAAAGGGAAAAAACCGACGGAAAGGGGCCGAAAGTAATTGCCAAAAATCTTGTTCTGTGCAAGCTACAGAAGGTTATCCATTTAGAGATTTTATGTTGATTTGTAACGTTATTATTTAAATTATTTGTATTGTTACAAACGTTATTTTCTATTCGTTTTCAACGTATTGGAATTTTTTTTATATTTGCCTCTAAATACTCTCATTACCCATTTACAAATAACAATAAACTAAAATGCAGATTTTATACGTGCTTCGCTTCATAAAATACGAGAAACGGCAACAAGAAAACATATTACTTCAGTTAATAAGTGGAAAATATTATTCCACTGTACGTCTTAAGAAATAAATTAATCAGACTGTAAGGTCAGAATAATTTCATTTAATGCAATTTAATTAGAGAATTTCGAACTTCGGGATCTATACTTAGCTAATCTCAATAAATAATAATAAAAAAAGAAACCTAAATTAAATCTATGGATTACAACATAAATTCTTCATGACCTTGTTATGAAATTCTCTTCATTTATTAGCAACGTCCTGTTCCTTGACTTGCAATTCCTACGTGCCATTTGCATAATATCCGCCTTTCAAGTGCTATTAATCCAAAGATAGTGAATATGGTTGACAACTGGTCGTTGTTATCCGTTGCCGGTAATTCTTTGCACGTTTCTCAGAAATAACCTCTGATTTTTAACTTGAAAGTCGTCAAACTACACAGGGTGAATGAACCCTTTGCGTTCAGGTTCTCGGATTTGCGATTATAGAATTATTTGCGTCGTCCCCTCCAACACCACTTTTTTTGCTATTGACTTTTGCATCACAACATGTTTGCATCATTTGGAAGATTCGGGACAAATTAATTTATTAAAACAAATAATTAAGTATGTAATACACAAAATATCCATTAAATGAACAACAAAACCTCTGTGAATGATCAACAGACCTCCAGCAAATTGTCTACTAAAATAACATTTCACTAACACAGAATACATTAAAATCGTCCAATAAAGTTGATAAAACTTATGACCAAAGGCGCAATGAAATAGCATTCAGGCTATGGCTATGGCTGACAACCAACTTTGCCAATGGCTTCCTCAGGAATGGACCAGTCAGAAATAAAAATAATGACTGGACGCCAGCTGTATCGATCCAAGGATCTCAAGGAACATAGAAATTTCCTCCACTGTTCATAATATTGCAGTTAATCTGACCAATGTTCATTCACTGAATAGTTCAGCCTAGTCCATGTTATACCTTAAAAACTATAAACATATCCAATCTGTTCAACCACTTTTTGAGTTTATCCTGTTCAAGAGGTCACGTTTACGTTTTACTTTCACAGATACATAAAACCCCGCATTTTCTTCTTCTGGAAGGAGCTGACAGTTCCTTAAATGCTGTTCCCATGACGCAAAACAAATGCATAAAAAACATTAACCTCAAAAGTCCTCGTTTTCGTAAGAGGTTGACAAACATTTACCACCGCAGATTCTCCTGTTTCTTTTCCTTTAACTATTCAACGCTACTCTCATGCGCCATCTTCTTATTCGTCGTCTCCTTAAAGCAGTTACATCAATCATTTAATGTGATCCATCAGCACTTTGTTTAGTCATTAAGGGGAAAATAGGAAAAACGTTATGTGATTCTCATTTAATGATGTAGACAATGAATCCGTTTAGGGTAAAAAAAATTCAGAGTATAGTACGGGATAAGGAAAGACTATTATAATATTTGCAACTACTACGGATAATAATAATTATGAAAATCAAGAACCGAAGAACAGAAAAAATTCAGTAGATGCCTGAAACCATTAAAATATTATTAGTGAAAAATACAAATTTGTCCTTATATTTTATTATGAAACACTCGTGTATTTACACATGAATTATGATCTTTCGCCTACTGCCATTTACAAATGTAAACATACAATATATTTACGTCACTATACCATATTTTTTAAAAATAAAGGGAAATCAATTTCAGACAGTTGTATTCTATTGTTAATACCGTTCCGGACATTTAGTTTTTTACGTACAGTCAATTAAAGTTAGGTAAGCGAAAAAAAAACGGGTCTGTTATTGATTTTATTATTACATAATTTTTTATTAAATGTTATCATTTAAAACCGTTTTTAAATTGTGCTATAATGGTGTAAATATATTATGAGTTTCTGTTTGAAGCTGGAAGTAGCTGAAAGCACCTTATTCATGTTTAAATACTCGGGTGTTTCACAATAAAAAGAGTATAAGGCTGATTTGGTATTTTTTTGAACAATTATAATACACAGAAGATAGAATGTTTAATTAAAAATGTAATGTATTAGGCGGTATTTAGTGAGAAGAAAATAATAAAATAAGATGGGTGAACTTGGAGGGTAAATAAAGAACCAACAGAATCGGTGAGAAGGAAACGAAAAGGTCGTTATGAGTGGACGAATAAAGAAGACGAAACGAGAAAGAGGAAAATGAGTATAAACGGCGAGGAAAAATATGAAACAGACGGTAAAGGAAACAAAAAATATATTATAAGGGAGTGATTAAAGAAAGGAAGGTAAAAGATGTAAAAGAAGGTAATAGATGTAGGGTGGAAATAAATATGAGAAGGTGAAGGAAGCGAAAAAATTGAGAATAAGAATAAAGAAAAGGAGGAAAAATAATCTTAAATAACTGAAGAAGGACATGAACTATTAGAGGGTAAAGGAAGAAACAGAATTATTATGAGACGAACAATAAATAAGAGGAGAAGAAATTATGATAGAAATCACGTGATTATTATTTTTATAAATCGTATAAAACTGTCTGTTTCCATTGAAGGTTATATTTGGAGCTCAAGGTTGCAGTCAAGGCTTCTCCGTTTGTCGACGCGTGTTTCAAGCTGACAGGCATTCTTGAGAAAGATGACGAGCCGGATATTTGCGAAGTGTCAACCGAGAGATATTATGGACCATTCATACTTGAGCAGGGAAAATCCGTAACCGAAGTGTTCCGAGAACCTGATAAATGTTGCAAAGATTATTCTCCATCAGCTCGAGGGAGACTGTTCTTCGGTGATGCAAGTTGATTCTTAAACCGTCCAAGTATACTTAAATGGCATTGTAACGCGTGTATTTAGGTTCAAGTTTTTCTTTGTCTCGGAAGTGTTGTTTGCTGTGGTCTTGAGAATTCGAAACCGTGCACGTGCGTGGGGGTGGAGGAGATAAATATTTCCATCCAAGTAATTTTGTGTCCTGTCTCGATTGTTGGCCTGGACATGACAGAATAGTTAGCCATTGTTGAGCTGCATCTGCGTGCTATAAATCTTGTGACAATGGAAGAATCAGTCAACTGGCATTTCGACGAAGTTTTATAACAATGAAATAAGTAAAAAAATGGGAGGATATATAATGGGGGGGGGAGATAAGCTTTTGAAACTGGACAGTTGTTCTGCGCTCACCGAAGCTGGTGGGTGTAATTAAGAGAGGCTCCGTAAAGTTGTTGTCTCTGATATAGTTCGAGGCAGAATCGTCGTGAGAAAGGGGCCACAATTTGTTAGTGAAGAGTTCACAGAATAGCACCACACAATTTAGTACGACGGCTTGCCAGTATTCAATCCCGGAGGCCGACGCCTTAGCCAGTGATCAACCCCTGAGTCGACGCCAGTACGTCGGTACGAGAGCTACAGCAGGCAACAAAACACAGAATAGCACTACGCATTTGGTACGGGCAGCAGATCTCTTCTATGTAAAAACCACAGGTGCCTGAGATAAGAGTTTTCATGTTTAACTTTAAAAAACTTATATATAATTTATTTATTGGTCAAATATTTATTTTGATTTAACGTAAAAACCCAGCCCACCAAAATAATTCATTACTGCATGTTCAACCCTATGATGCAAGTCAAACGATTATTTTGAGAAAATAAGAAAAAATGTCGGCGAGAACAGACATTTATTAATAAAATATTTTTAAGGTCTCAAATTTCTATTCTTAATTCCCCATTTTATATGCCTAACATTTCAATGAATATTACAGGTCATTTAATATCAGAATTGTGAGAAGATCCTTGCAAAAATCGAAACAAAATTTCTCTTTCATAAAATCTAATTTATCACTGCTTTTTTTTTGGCTTTTATGGTCAATTTTTGAACCCTGTAAAAATGATAGATGACCACGAAGTCCCAGAAACAGTTTTCTGGATATTACACGACAATATTGAAAACATTGGATATAAAAATCTAAAAGAAGTGCCTGTGCTTAAACGAAAGAATTAAACATAATATTTTTAAAAAAATCAGTAGTTTTAATTAATTTTTTTGGCAATTTTAAAATTATTTATTTTACACCTCTGATAAGTTTAATCACATCATATCCATTATCCTGTATTCAACGTTTATATTCTGATGATTATGATTTCAAGATATTTTGTATAAAAAAATAATAAAATTCCCTACACTGTAAGCACATTAATAACGTTATAAAAACAAAATAAACAAAGTTTTTTAATAAAATGAAACGGGTAATTATTTTTTTGACTCATTGTGAAATTTAGTTGACGACTTTGACTTAATCGTTAGTTTTTTTATTATTTTTGGAAGCAACAGACAGCCGTCGTCGGTAAATCTTCCAATTATCTATTTTGTTTATAGTAACTAGTTTTATTTTTCTTCTATTCTGTGTAATAAACAGCGGCCGTGAACCTGAGCTACGTCACGGACAAACAAATTCGATGACGCCCAACAATGAGTACTTTGTTCGCGAAACAATGGAGGAAACTCGGCGAGTTAGAGCTTCCGGATAAATGACCACCTCGTTTTTAAGTGCTTCCACGTATTATCACAAACATTAATGAATTAGCGGTTAAAAAGAAACGAAATTATCTATAAGATGGATCACAGATATTCAGAAGTAAATGAAACCTATTGGCAACGTCCATTGATTAAAAAAATAGAGTACCAAGTCAGAACGTAAGTGCGTGAGTCCACAAATCATCCAGGACCTAAGAGACTTTATTACGTCGTTTATATAGAGTCGTGAGCGGTATAAAGCTGCCATCCGTCGTGTTACGATAAAAGGCGGACGTTCCTGAACCTTGAACTTAACTGCTCTGACACAGATTTTGTTCCCATTACAACAGAATGGTTTTTCCTCTGGGGTGATACGAAACGTTAAGTACAAATCCACAATTTAAAAATTGAAACTTAATATAGAAAACAGCACAGATTAAAATTTCTGATTCATTTTTTTGACCTGTTTCGATGAAACGTCAAATACAAAATTAAACGAGAAACTCAAAGAAAACATTTGTTGAATCAAAATATAAAATAATATATGACCATAAAACAATCACAATAAATTTATCCACTGGAACAGAAATTTGTGACCTTTTAAATATTTTATTAATAAATGTCGGTTCTCTCCGACAGTTTATATTAATTTTAATAAATATGTTGAGACTTATAATTATCTATTTAAATGTTCAATATAGTTTTTATCTCTGGTAATGGAATTTACCTTATTGATGAAGATACACATATTATTTAATGGATGCTTTTATTAATATTAATAGATAGCTTTAAAGTTGAAATGACTGACGTATTACATTCCGAAATCGATAAATTCGCGAAATATTACTATAAGATAAGAATGGGTGTAATTTATTGATAACCAGCTGGGTTCTCGGGTTGTCACATTTAAAAACAGCGACATCCATAACCCGGGATTCGACTACGTTGTCGGTTTTTTCGCGTTTTTCTTCGTAACATCCCTCCAACCCCTCCCCTAAGGTTTTTACCGTCCTATGTCGAAAGGGGTTGAAATTATACACAAATAAATCCGGGATCACTATCGATCTTTTTGAAAATACAAACATGCTTAGTTTCACGTAACAATTAACTACTTAACAACAGTAACTACAGTAAATTTAATGTTATATATATTTATTTACTCATAGGTGAATAATGTTATATTTTTTCAAACCCTTTCCTCAACTGTAGTAATGCTTTCGTGATAAATTTTTCTTTTATGATTATTTGTAATGAAGCACTGGTATTACGGTATGTGATGACGTCAGTGCCGTTTTCAAGGATTGGGTGCTAGAGGAGGTTAAGTCAGTGTTCAGAGATATGTATTTCGAAAGTAATTTGTGGGTCAAAGTTAAAGGATAATGAAACCTTTTAATCTTTGCCATTTTCCAATTTGAATTGAATTTTCAGTATAATCGTTTCTAACAGAGTGTGGCCGACAAAAGTGGCTTATTTATGTTAAAATTGAAAGTATAATACGTCTGTATTAAAATATAAATAATTAGATAAAAGAGCCAAGTGACAGGCAACATAAAGTGATGACATAAGAACTACACAACGTTTCTCGGTCCCTTCGTCAGGTGATTAAAGATACTAGCGCCAGGAGTGACACAACCACACAGTCCAGATGAACTCAAAAGTCTGTGGATTGTGCGGTTGTGTCACTCCCGGCTCTTGTATTTTTTATCACCAGAAGGAAGGTTATAGAGTTTCCATGTCTGTCATTTTGCTATTTTATCTAATTTTTTTTCTGCATGTCGTAGGATAAGAATGGTCACGGTAGAGTAACTTTTATTTTGTTCTGTCGGTCCTTTTCTGTTGGTGCAGTGAACGGAATGCAGCTCGCCTATTCTTGACTAAATACCGAGAACGAGGATTTCACAGAAACGAAGACCGGCCCCGTTACCTTGCTTACATTTGTCCCGGCGAAGGTCGGACTCTATAGAAAGCGAGGGCGTTGTCTGAGGTTTCCTCAAATGTAGCGGATCTCCGTTTGTTGTCCATTATCTTCCGGAATCCACAGATTATGGGGAAATCGACGACGCATTGTTGCCACAGTAGAAAGTCGGCCCTTCAAGGAGAGAATCTCATTCATTGGACACTGTCGATCGTTCATCAACGTCACGTTAATTTCTCCATACATCACGGAAACGTCAAATTATCATCAATATAATCGTTGAAAATTTTCAATATTATACAGTTTATTCAAAAAGGAGATGAACGTATTTCCATGCGTTTTTCCCGGTGAAATATCCTGCTGGAAATTTAGTCTAGTTTCCAACCGGGAGCGTTGATGAATCACGACGTTCCGTCAACATTTCTTTCACATTTACCAGCACATTATTTACCTCAATTTTCCCAAATTTTAATCTCCAGGAACGTCGAAATTTGTTTTTCTCATTTACCTACCAATAGTTTCCAAATTTTTCTAAAATTTCCAGAACCTCTTGAAGCACTCATTTGATCCTCCACCAACTACTGTTCTAGAGGGTTGTCGGGCCTGTTTCCCCATCCATTCGATTTTTGAAACGTTTTTTTCAGCAAAGAATGTATAATTTGAATCAATACATGGCGATGCCGGGAAACGATTGATAGACGCTCACTGTTACAAAGAACAAAAACAGCCAAAAAAACCGTCATGTATTTTTTTTCTTGTAAGCCGCTGTCTCGAGCATTATTCTTAGTCTTCCGTGGTTTCGGCAGGTTACCTGAAGGGTCGTCCATGGCTAATTGGTGAACTAAGGCCCCCTCGCTGTAGTTTCAGACTTAAACCGTCCATTATCTTAAATGTGATGTAGAGAAAAACACTAGAAAGCCCTTGACCCAGGCAGGGCGGCTTCTCGGTACTCGTCCAACGTCGTTCCCGACGACTGGAGTTTTGCAGTTAAGCTGTAGTAATTTTTAGCCCCCTTATTTCCTTTCTTCGCTCTTCGCCGCTGAGTAAAATTTGAAGTCGTCAAGTTTTAAAAATGTAAAAAGGAAAACACAGAAATTTCCTTATTTGTAAAATTAACCTTTTTGGCGTTAACATTCAAGGAGAATGGTCAAAAGGTAATAATATAATTTAAAAATTTCTTTATCATGTGATATTTTTAATATGGTACTTGTTATTGTATTTCATACACTTATTTGAATACCATACTTCAAAGACCTCAAGAAGAAAAATTCATATCTAATACATTTATTAAATTTGGATCATTGTTTTGCTAATTGAGTCGGGACGAAACGTTGTGTATTTTGTTGGTAGAGTTCGAACAAACCTATGACGTTGGATGACGTCACGACCGACGCTCTCATACACAAATTAATTCAATGTTTAATATTTTAAAAGCCTAAAATAATTTCAAATTATAGCCAAACAACCAGCAGAATTAATTGATTCAGTTAAAATTACATTAAAAAATGAATATGGAAGATCCGTTGTGTTTTACTGTAATTTTTATTGTATTGTAACTTTTTGTTAATTCAGCCAATAAATTAATTCTGACTGTTTTTTTGGCCACATTTCATTATTTTTATACTTTATAAAGAGACGGATCTTGCTAAATTTTATAATAATAGTAATTAATGTTTATGTATTGCATTCCTTCGATTCTGTTATATTTTACTTTCTCATTTTTAATGAAATGCTAATAAGATAGGTGGGGAATTTTAATGAAATTTCAGACGTCTCTACAATTAAATTTTTTATTTATATTAACTCAAGAACAAAATAAATGATTGCAATCAAAGCTCTACTCCAAAGGCTATGAAACTGAATCACTAGGATCAGGATCTCGACGTCATTAGGAATGAATCTAAGACCTCCGCTATTGTATTGAATTAAGTAGCTCTAGATCATTGTATAAATAAAATATACTTATATTATGACCAATTTTTAGTTTTTTTTTAAGTTTTTAGATGAAATATTGGGAGATTCCGTAGTCCTGGATTCGGTTCCTGATGACCTCGAGTGTTTTCTATCCTAATCCATTACATAGTAGACCGATGGTTTACGGCAGACCATTTTAAATATTTTATTTTATGGTTCTGTTTTTTCATCTCTCGCTTTAAATATGGCTTCTTTTAAAAGCTTCTCTCATGTTATTCGGGACATTCAGCTTAGTATTTACTGCAGTTAAATTGCTTTGAGGCCCGAAATATGTTATTACAGCTTGTCCAAGAATGTATGGACGACGAGTTTGGGGTCAATGAGCGTCAACAGGAAACTACCGCAGCAGTAGTCCAAGTTATCTCAAAGATCGAATACAGATAATTCGTTTCCGCCATTGGCAGGGCTGTTGTAATCGCCTACGATTGTTTGTTTCTTCTTCGAAACTCAACTGCCTTGACGACTTTCTGTCTACGTTGAGGGTGGTGAACAGCTTTACGGCATGGCCTCCAAAAGTAAATCACACCAGAAAGATTCCTTTGAACGCATAACAAGTATCAGGAAGTTCTCGAGGAGCCTCCGGAACCACAGTAGCCGATATGAGTTGTTACACATCTGGGAAATAACGTCTCTGTCGCGATTGGTGAAGGCTGGTTTACCGTAAGGCCAGGTCAGGGCAACGGAGGCTGTAGTTCTGCGGGGAATTCTGTTGGTCACAGAGACCCATGGTTTTTTTTTCCTTGCACGCCTCGGTGACGTCACCGGACGTGGTATATATGTTCGGCGAGGTCGCTGCTGGAGCCACTCGCAAACATGCGAACAACAACGTTCCTCCTCGTCCTCACGTGTGCATTGGCACACGCACAGCCTCCTGGAACACAGGCCAAAGGTGAGTCGACTTGTATGTAAAATACGGGGAAATCGTTTAATTTGTAAAAATAAAACCGAAGTTACTGTGCCTCACGGTCGTTAAAGTCTCCAGTGAATTATCAAAATAATAAGCAGATATTATACTCAAATGGTTGAACGTAAACAAAACTTTTTATTTCTCTAAACCAATAAAATAATTCAGTAACTTTATTTCATTTCATATACTCGTAAGAATAGAATTGATGTTTGGATACATCATGTGAGAAGAAAGTGGTCTCTGGGTTTCCACTGGTTTTCAACAGTAAACCACCACACTTTTACGAACATCTGCAAAATATTCAATTTCCATGCGAAGATGTTTGTCGAAACGTTGCGGTTTAACTGCCGTTGAACACCAGTGGAACCTCCAAAAAAAATTCTTAAGGGGGAAAGCCGGACCAACCCACACGTCAGGGCTGGAATTCATAGTATTAACTTATTTGGAAGTAAAATAATTTACGGGAAATGAAGTTACAATGATGAACTTCCTGTAGCGTAATAACTACATAGATATTAAATTCTGTAAGGTTAATGACTATATTTAAGCCTACTAGTGTACCAAATTTGGCTTAAGCCGCGGCAATAAATAATAAATTGAAGGGTTACGAAATTTTCGAAACTTGAAAAATTAAATATAGTCAATTTCTAAATTAATATAATTCCTTTATGGCCAATTAAGTCAGAAGAAGAAATATTAAATTAGTTCATTAATAAAAACAATATTCAATATTTGATAAATTACAAATAAAATGAAAATTTAAGTAAAGGTAGACCAAAAAACGTTTCAGCCCGACTTCTGAATCCCTTTCAGGTGTTAGAATATTATGTCGAAGAAAAAAAGGGACAACTATGTTGTATAAAAATTATCTTTATGCTATGACATTAAAATGCAGGCAATTTTAGAAGCCGTTCTAATTATTTGTGAATACCTGAAGAGATGCTAATTGTAGGTCGAAACGTCGTACTTTGTATAATAACTTTTTTATATAAAAAATTGAAATTTTTTGTTAAACTTCATTTAAAATTCTTTAAAAGAAAAACTGAACATGGAAACACTTGCCATTAAATTTTGAGATGATCAGATTTTTGTTAAGTTTCAATTAGAATTGAATTTAATATAATTACAATTTAAATTTAAAATTACCTGATAGTAATTAATGGTCATATAAGTCATAAAATGAAGTTTAACAAAAATTTACAATTTTTTCATATAAAAAAGTTATTATAGAAAGTACGACGTTTCGTCCTAAAATTAGCATCTCTTCAGGTATTCACTAATAATTAGAACAGCTTCTAAAATTGTCTACATTTTAATGTCATAGCATAAAGATAATTTTTTTACAACATAATTGTCCCTTTTTTTCTTCGGAATAATATTCTAACACCTGAAAGGGTTTCAGGTGTCGGGCTGAAACGTTTTTTGGTCTGCCTTTACTTAAATTTTCATTTTATTTGTAATTTATCAAATATTGAATATTGTTCTTATAATGAACTCATTTAATATTCTTCTTCTGACTTAATTGGCCATAAAGGAATTATATTAATTTAGAAATTGTCAATGTTTAATTTTTCAAGTTACAAAAATTTCGTAACCCTTCAACTTATTATTCATATAGTTATTAACCGAACAGAATTTAATATCTATGCAGTTATTACGCTACAGGAAGTTCATCATTGTAACTTCATTGCCCGTAAATTATTTTACTTCCAATGAAGTTAATACTATGAAGTCCAGCCCTGACGTGTGGGTTGGTCCGGCTTTCCCCCTTAAGAATTTTTTATGGAGGTTCCACTGGTTTTCACGGCAGTTAAACCGAAACGTTTCGTCAAACATCTTCGCATGGAAATTGAATATTTTGCAGATGTTCGTAAAAGTGTGGTGGTTTACTGTTGAAAACCAATGGAAACCCAGAGACCACTTTCTCCTCACATTATGTATCCAAACATCAATTCTATTCTTACGAGTTAGAAATCTCCAGTTAGTGTCTTTATTTCCTCTGAAAATTAACTTAATTAATGTAGAGCGGAGCTTCCACTGTTATACCAACTTTTCTACCGTCTTTTTAAAAAATATCTAGAGGTAATTGGTTTTTAAAAAAAAGTCTTGTGCTGTTCTACACGCGCGTTAAAGTCTCCACTTCTTTGATTTGTTGGAACAGCTTTGGAGGAGCCCTGGACTCGGAAACTTTGCTTTATATCGTTGTAACTAATACCAATTAATTACTTTATACGGATTTGACTCTAATTTTAAACAGGTGACGCCTATTTTTATCATCGTTCACGCACTCTTTTCTCTGCCCCCATTTCTAGAGCTTCAATATATTGTTCTCGGAGTTCAACCGGGTTTTGCATAATTGTAGAAAGCAACGTTTCGACGACTAAAAGCTCTGTCGTCATCTTCTTCGCCTATCAATCTTTGATTTCTAGAGCTTATTTTTCTTAATTGCTATTCGTCATATCTTCTTAATTAAGTTTGTTATTTTCTACGTTAATCTATTCTAACTATAAATATCTGCCCCTCTAAGCCATGTTTGTATGAAAATAATAATCGTGTTACATGCAAGCTCATTACTCACTATTGTAGCAATTTAGTTTTAAACAAAAAGAAACCAAAAAGCATAGGTTTTTGACGTCAACCGCGACACCAAGGTGCCTATTAGCCAAGTGCACGTCCTTGAGGGTCCAGCACGACACGATATAAATCTTTCAGAGTCTCGTTATCTCGGCTTTTACCTTAAGTCACTTTGAAAGAAGCAATAGAATGCGATTTAACCTTCAGGCTTCGCTTAGGTACATTGGTGATAATTTGCGATGGAATATAGAAACACTTCTTCACGTTATTCACCAACGAAAAATATTTCAAATTCTGATTTAGTAAGTAGTAAAATTTCATAATAGAATAAAGACTTTCCATCGTAAATTACCAGAGAACCAGTTGCCCAGAAGATGGGAAAATCTAATTCCGGACTAATCCTACCATTAAGATTAAATTTCAAATGGGACTCAATTCTCTTCAATTCAAAAATATTCTAAACGTAGACATATTAAATCTTTCAAAGAATGTGAATAAAGCTACACAAAAAATCCTGAGCCGTTAACACATCAAGGGTTTAGTTTCCATCTATTTAAAATTATATTTTATCATTCTGCAACAGAAATAAAGTCGTTAAGCACGGCCTTTCGTGTTTTCAGAAGTATTGTTTAATAAAATTCATAGAAGATTCTGTCCTTTTTCTGAATTAGGACTCCGTGTATTATACCACTTTAACCACCGTTAGCGTTCCTACGGTCTCCGACGTGATTTCCTTTTTTGTTTTTGTCAACAAACATCTCATTCGTGTACTTATTATTTCAACCATTTCCAGTACGTCACACCAGAGGCTTGCTCGATGGACTTCTGGGAACTGCGGGCAAGGTCTTGAACCCACTGATAGGCGGTGGAGCGAATTCGGGATCAAGTGCAAACAGTAACAGCTTCAGCTTAGGCGGATCCTTGCCCTTCGGCATATCTGGAGGACTGTCCGCATCGTCGGCCAACGCTCAATCTGCTTCTAACGCCGCAGGAGGTGGTGGAGGCTTTGGTGGCAGTGAAAGTTCTGCATCGGCCAACTCCAACGCTGCAGGTTTCGGAGGCTTCGGCAATTCTGGATCTGGTAGCCAAGCTTCTGCGTCAGCGGGATCTTCAGCCTCCGGAGGTGGTGGAGGAATTAATCCCGGCTACGGAAAGTATGGTGGCGGCGGAAGATATGGAAGTGGCGGAAACTTCAACGGTGGTGGAAACTTCAACGGTGGTGGAAACTTCAACGGTGAAGGGAACTTTGGTGCCGGAGGAGGCTATTTTCCTCCTGGTCCTCCTGGCCCACCGGCGTCTCCACCAGGAAGAGGCCATGGCAACGCCTTTGGCCACAAAAAACATCGTTACGGCAGTGGCTACTACGGAGGAGGCGGAAACTTCAACCAAGGTGGAGGTTTCAACCAAGGAGGAGGTTTCAACCAAGGAGGAGGATATAATAACGCAGGAGGTGGTGGAGGATTCGGAGGTTCATCGAGCCAAAGTTCATCCCAGGCCAACAGTGGCGCTGGGGGTGTAGGAGGAGGTGGTTTCGGACCTGGACCCGGCTTCAACCAAGGAGGAGGAGGAGGAGGTTTCAATCACGGCGGCGGTTTCAACGGTGGAGGTGGCTTCAACGGAGGCGGTGGTTTTAATCAAGGAGGAGGTTTCAACCAAGGAGGTAGTGGAGTGCAATCACTGGGACATGCAGGAGGAGGATCGTATGGCCAAGGTGGATTTGGTGGAGGACATCACAAGGAAACTGGAGGCGGCGGTCTTGTACACTTAGGAGGAGGGGGCGGCGGCGGTGGAGGAGGAGCCGTCAACCCTGGTGGATTTGGATCCCAAGTTGGAGGTGGTGGCTTTGGTGGTGGTGGTGGTGGTGGTTCACAAAGCAACTCAGGCAGCCAGGCCAGTAGTGGCGCTGGAGCAGGAGGAAAGGGATCCTTGGGTAGCAGCCCCGACGACGTGGCCATCCAACAAGTGTTTGGTGGAGGCGGCGGAGGCGGAGGTGGAGGAGGTGGTTCAGGCTCATTCAGCAGCTCCAACAGCCAATCGTCCTCAAACTCCTTTGGTGGCGGCTTCGGTGGAGGATCCTCGAGCAATGCCAACAGCCAATCGTCGTCGCAGTCCTTTGGTGGTGCTGGAGGAGCAGGCAGCAGCTCGAGCTCCAACAGCAAAGCGTCCTCATCATCCGGGGCGGAAGGCGGCGAAATTTCACCTAACGCTCCAGAGGACGATATCCATCTCTTCGCCAGATCTGGGCAGCAGAAATAAGCATTCAAAGTGGACAGTCTTAGTACCACGGTGTTTCGCCCAAAACATTTAGTGTCTAAGAAGAAGCTAAACAAAACCACCAGAATTATTTTGGTTGTTTATGTTCAAAATTCGTAGCAAATTGAGTGAGTTGAAATATTAACTTCATTCTTAATTAATGTCCTTTTATTAGGAAATGACGAACTGTTGTACCAAGGCGTCAGTTTTCGGACTGATTGCATCACAAGCAACTCTTTGATTACTAAATTAATTATTGTTCTGCGCATATGTGCATAAACCACCTGCATTAATGTGAATTTTTCATAGATATGCCTTTTGTTGTTGACACTACTAGTTATTAAAATACTCGTAGGCGTGTCATGTTATACATGGTGCTATTTATACATTGACTGAAATGTAAATCATCAGACTGTTTTTATTTTGTGTTTACTTATACATAAATATATAAAAATACAATATTTTCTACAGAAAGCGGCTCTATCCTCTGTCTCTGCCTGCTTGTGCTTGCTCACAACAACCTTCACAGACACGGTTACGTGTTAATTTGGCTAAGTACTGCGCAAAGAACACGGATGTAATAAAGATTTGTCAATCGTGCCATTCGTGGAATTGCAAGTACAGGTTTGTAAATTTGAACAGAAACGGAAAAGTAATATGTCTAGCCTTTCTTTCTTTCATTCATCATGACCGCCGCAGTGTTGACGATGCCATAACTTCTAAAAGGTAATATATCGCTGCTTGATATGCGGATTATTCTGTAACTAATTTTTCCGTGTTCTGACAACACATATTACAGTGTTTTGCATCGATATTCATCACTTTTTGGTTTCTTTAGAACCAATTAAAAATAATTCGTTGCAGAACCTTTGTCCTGCCTTAAGTTGATGATGAAGAATTTTTTTTGACTGAGTACTAATACCTTTCTCGTAGAGTAACAGGGGAATCCACGAGGTAATGATTAAGTTGATATTGCGTTGTTGTGCTTGGCTGTTGTCTATAAATTTCCTTCTTAACCTTGCTCGGTCCTGAGATTGTTCCTTCTTTCTCCTTAAAGCCATTTATCAGCCGTATTTTCTTTGCCGATGAACTGGAACTCCATCCGCGTGTCCTGCCTTGATGATGTGCCTGCTTAAAATGTCTCCCCCATCCAGTTCGCCTTTTGCTTAAAAACAATAGTCTTAGAATGCCAATTTTTTCCCATATCTGTCTTCTTTAATTTTTCCAATTCTTCTCCAACGCTACATTTTACATCCATTTATTCTCCCTCTATTTCAGTGTCCTTTTTTCTTATCCATACACGACCCTACACTTTTCCAAGTTCTAGATTCGATTTCGTTGCCAGTATGGCTATTTTTCTCGGCCATTGCTGCGATAATTGCGCGTCGTAGCCATCTTGACTTACGGAATTCTTTATCGTCTATATTGTAACTTACGGAAGAAGCAATACTACAATAAAAAATTTGTTTCAGCCCATTGACTTCATAAAGTTCAAACAAACACGATAGCGTTTTAATTACTTAGACTTTTTAATATGTGACTAATGTACATTCTACTTCTGAGCTATACGTTTTATAAACTATTATTCCTCTAGATTTAATATAAGATTAATATTGAAGCGAAGATATTGTTGTATCTTTCTAGAACGTGGTGCTGGAACTCAAAATCAGGATTAAAATATTTTCCCGTAATCATATGACGTATTATTTGCCAATTTCTAAAGTCGTAATTAAATAAATTCTATACAAGACGAGTAATGTGATCGGAGAAAAAATCTACTGTTTTCACTTAAAATTAATAATTGGATAATGAAGTAGCAAATAAAATAGAGCAGAAAATCTTATATTTATTTTTGCATCTAATTTTTTCTGTTTATTTGCTACTTCATTATTTTTTTTTATTAATTTGAACGAATATATTGTAATATACACTAATACAAAATAATAGGATTTTTAAATGAAATCTTAATAAACTTTATAAACAATATTTTAATTGTGGCAATAACTCAAATAATTACAAATTTATAATATTGAATTTCTCAGGGTCTTCACTGAGTTTGATAATGGACGAATCAATAATATTTATAATCTTATCATCAACAAATTACAATTAAACGAAAAAGAAATTTACTCGTCAATTAAACTTGAACGAAATTTAATTGTGAACGAAATTAAAAGTAAAAAGATTGACAATTTTAATCAAAAGTAGAACGAAATCTGACGGCTATCTTTCAATTACGTTTACATAATTAATTGTTTTTTTAAAAAATTGTTACTCACGTCTGCCCAGCATTCCAGCATACCTTTAATTTTCGAAAACACTATTGTGGGGTTTTACACTGCTTCTGAACTCACAGATTCTACACCAAATTTTTAAGCCAAAATTTTATATGTCGTCAGGAACTCATAGTCAAGATTTCCCCCTCACTGGAGTGGTCGCCATTCCTCCGTATGTTGGAATTAACCTTTCTGAAAACAGTCACACGTTTATTCTTAAAATACTTTTATTATAGTCACTTCGTGTTATTAAAGTCACAATAACATGCTAACAAAATAAATATTAGAAACAAAGTCGGAATGAGAATTGTATAACACGTCATTTAAATCCAATTTCTTTGAAAAAAATGTATATAAAAATTACGATGGACGAGAGCGGCATACGGAATCACAATCGTGGCTATATAAATAAAATGAACCTTGAATATACCACCACAACTATTTTATTTCCATACAATTTACGGCACCGATTCTGGAACAATAATTGGCATTAAATTTAAATATATTGTAATAATCAAACGTGTGTCTAAATAAAAAGATTAATATTTATAAACAACAAACAGTTTATTTATCAAAAATTAGCAATTTATACAATTTAAAATTATAAAAAGGATCTCATTCTCTCAAAGGTCTTTACTGTGTTTGATAACGGCAGAACATTTAACCATAATCAAAGAACACCAAATTTAGCTTTAAATTAAAAAGAAATATTTATTCGTCTATACATAGACGAAATTAATTATCGACGAACTTATTCTACAAGATTGATTTTAAATTTAAAGAGTTTATTTTATTAACACAAAAGAAAAGAACGATATCTGACTATATCTTTTAATTCCGTTTACACATATGAATACCATGAAATTTCAACTTACGATTACTCAGGAAAATTTGGCTCGTTCGTACACACACACTTTATATACTGGACGTTTTAAACACTGTTTTGAGAGGTGTATGTTCCGGGGTCACAGACCTTGGGTATACGCTAAGAGTTGCTCTCTTTTCCCATTGGAACAGTCGGCAAACTGGTCGAGGCACGGAGAATGGAATGCTGCGTCCCCACAGCAAACTCCTCTCCCGCTATCGGAAGGGCGTGGGACAAGTACCCAATGCCCGACATACCTGATGCAGGTTTTCTAATGTTTGTCCTGCATTACTTTTAGGCGAATGCCGGGTAGGATTCTTAAACTGTATCCCGGGGGCCCTAGTTAACCCTTGGCTACCTTCCTCTACCTCTCCGCATCCCCCCTTTCAGATCCCTTCCTATGCTATTAAAGGGGAGTTGCCACCATGTGGATTACCCTCATGTAGCCTGTTACCCTACAAAATAAAATAATAATAAAAATTATTAATCTTAATTCTTTACTACTAGCCGTTTGTTCCATATGAAATTAATTAGTTTGTTGAAAATTGTTCCTCACATTACATATTTTAGTAATCCATTTTTAGTCTATAAATAAAAGTTAATTCATGTGTTTTTATTTCCTACTGTAAAATGCCCTAATTGAAAATGAAAGATAATACTTCTGTGTTCAAATTAACCAATTAGATAAATAAATCGCCAGATGAAGGGCAACGTTTCCAACCCTTGTTGCTTTTGTCAGGTGATTAAAAAATCGAAAGAACCGGGTGACTTATATTTGTCTGTTATTTGGCTATTAATTTATCTAATTAGTATATTTTTTTACACAGAACTGTTATAATTATATTTTTATAAATTACACTGAAACTGTATACCTGGGTTTTTGTTTCAACCTATATACTTGCATTTAACCAGTTTCTAACCGTAATGGAATTTCTGTTGATATTAAAGATTTACTACTCTAAAATTAGTAAGATGTAAAATTCAGAAAAATTAAAATATTTCTGCTAATTAACTTCATTATTTCGTTCATATGTTTAGTACTTTGTGTGCGGGGGAAACAAAACTACTTTTCTGTAGAAATTTATATGTAAATGTATAACTGAATTAATTTAATAATTTTTGATTATAAAACATGTTTTTGGAAATGCAAATATTTAATTTTTTGTTAATTAAATATCCTCTTATTTATTCTGGCATACTGATATATTTTTCAAATTTGATTTTCTTACGAGAGACAGGATCAGCATCTCTTATCCTTTATAAACACTAGACGTACCTTCCGCACCATCTGCTGGAGATTCAGAGAACTACGACTGCACGATGTGGTTGCAACTGCAATTTTAATCTTGTCTTAATCTAATTGTAAGTAAATAATTAGCCAATTAAAGTAATAAAATTTATTAACAGATGAAATTGACTGACGAAATTTATTTTATAAATTAATTTAGGCTGATAAGTAATTTCTTATCTAAGTAGTCTTTGGATAATTTTTAATATTTATTTTCAGTATTTAATATTTTATTTTAGAATTATGGTCTTGTTTTCTTTCTCTCTGAACGGGCAGATTGATCATTACATGTTTTCTGTTTACTTTTGCTCTGATTGTCACACAAACTGACAAGATTTCTAAGTGAGTAAAAAAATTATTATACTTCCATTACCTGGTAAGGGTGATTAACATGTAAAGCGTCCCCAAATTTTCAAAGAATAAATAAATCGGATACGAGTCAATAAAATTTAATAAATAATAGAGGAACTGGCAAATACAATAACACAACGTTTCTTAATTTAGGATTTCATCAGGTGAACTATGAATAGTCATTATATGTTTCTAAATTCTTCTATTAATATGCTATATAAATAAATTTTCAGGTGAATTTGAAAGGAATCCTTACTTTCCTGATTTGAACCGATTTATTTATTCAATATATATATATATATATATATATATATATATAATTAGTCTAAAAGTCAGAATTATAAACATTAAAATTTACATTTAGGTACAAACCGTTTGTTCCTTTTGCTTAAGGACTTCATCAGTTGTTTCTAAAATTAATAAATAATTACAATGAAAGAGAC
The DNA here is from genome assembly GCA_037074705.1 of Zhengitettix transpicula. NCBI lineage: Eukaryota > Metazoa > Arthropoda > Insecta > Orthoptera > Tetrigidae > Zhengitettix > Zhengitettix transpicula. The sequence goes on from CM073596.1 coordinate 49,538,435, forward strand.
AATAAAACTTTGAACCTTGGTCGAATTAAAATATTATGTGAATTTAAATAAAAAAAATAATATAATGAATATAGTAATAATAAAGTTAAATAAAAAATTAAAACCTGTGCTCCATCAACTACCGTGGTAGATCTGAAGGTAAACCATGTCATTCAAACACTTTAAAAAAAATCAGTTACAACCATGTAAGTTTTTTGATCTCAAGAATTCTTTCAAAATTACAATCATGATTATTACGATTAACAAAATTCTAGTTAAAAATATTATAAAATCGAAATAAATACAATTTCATCATAAATTATTTTAATTATCTGACATAATGTTATAAGAAATAAATTGCAAGTATTTTTTAATTTCATGATTTGTGATCTCATGTTTATTAGATATTTTTCTTTAACTTTTTAAATATTGCTATTTCTAGAATTAATATATACCAAATTGATTATTCTATACTACAGTACATGACGATTTTAAAATAAAAAGGCACGAAACGTTGATTATTAAATTATTTATTGGTACTAATTTTACTTATATATTTTTTTAAAAAAATAAAGATAAACACAAATACATGAAATGTTAGTAACTTATTATTTTGGGGGTTTCTTAATATTATTTTGTGTGTAATTCCAACCTGTGTTAAATTTTTTTCTCGCCCCCCTTGGACAATTCATAAATTAGCCGTTTTTTGCAGGTTTTCACCGCCCTAAAGCCCCAGCAGAATTGCCAACCCTGGAGTGGGGAAACAATAAACCTTGACATTCAGATAACGTGGCATAAAACTCTCTCTTGTTTTTAAATATAATTTTGAGGTTAGTGCAATGTGTGGGATATCTTAATCGCATTACATAACCGGTATTTCTTATACCCTTGGGATTATTTATAAGCAGATAAACATTTCATGGCCTTTCAGTTTTATGTCCGACCTCAGACTCACTTCGTCATCTACCTTATTTATTCCTTGAATTTACCCAAACGACCGATTGAAATTTTTGGCTTGTTATGAAACGCAACGCTGTTGTTCCATTCAGAACAGAAGAATGATTTATATTAATAGTTGAAATATTCGACCTGGTGGTCGCTGTATAACGTAATATTTCTTGGTAATCGTGGCTATTTTACATTAAACTTTTTCTGTAACGTGTTCGAAATAAGTTTTAGGACCTCAATGAAGAATGGATAGTGTGTCTAAATTGATTATAATTACAATGATTAATTCAAGAACTTTCAATTTAAGAACAGAAATTTAATATTGAGATTCAGAAGTATTTCTTCTGTTCTTCAAACAAACATTTAATTTAAAAATCAAGATTTTTTTTTTATTCTTCGCTTTGTCCCAACTTTTAACGCTCTTTGTATTTCTGAATCCCGTCATCTAATAAATAAAACAGAGCGTTTGTTTGTATGTTTGTTTGTGTGTATATATATTTGCATGTTCCTTATACAAATCTACACCGGTGGAGTAAATTTCACAAAATTTCGTACACGTCTTCTTTGCGACCAGAAAACAAACACTGTCGGGGAGAGACGCGTCTACCACCCCCCCCCCCCCCAGAAGCGGGGGTGGACGGGGATGGAAATATTTAAACATGCTAAAACAGTCGATATTTGAGTGGGATAAATATTTTTAGGGGCCAAAGATATTGATAGTGTTTCTACTGATGTTATCTGAATATAATTTTTTGTCCCCTACACCCTGGGAAAAGGGTACCGTTAGGGTTTGGGGTGGAGATGCTTTACAGGAAAATAACGCGAATACAACCGAGATTGGAATCAAATCGAAGGTTACGGATATCACTGAGTTTAGTTGTGACATTCAACTTTGCATTTATCTCTCAGTTGCAGGGGTAGCGGGGTGGAAATTTTGGAACATGCAAACACGTAAGATATTTGCGTAGAATAAATATTTTTCAGGGTTAATTATATTTATTGTATTTCTACTGATGTTGTTTGTGTATAATTTCAACCCCTTTCGGGCTTTGGAGGGGTGGACCCTTAAGGGTGGGCGTGAAGTGGCACTACATAAAAATAAATCAGAAACTATCGAGATTGGATTCGAATCCGGGCTTATAGTTGGCACTGAGTTTAATTACGACATTCAACTTGCTGTTTAAGTCCCCAAAGCGGGAGTGTTCGGGGGTGGAATTTTTCAAACATTTTAAACAGTCGGTATTTGCGATAATTATTTCCTGGAGTTAATTACGTTCATAGTATTTATACCAATATTGTTTGTGGATAATTTCAACCCCTGTGAGGTGAGCAAGCTTAGATGTGGGGTGGAGGTACGTTAAATAATAAAAAAAACGCAAAACAACCGAGATTCAAATCAATTCAGAGACTATGAATGTCGCTGAGTCTAATTGTGACAACCTGGGTAACCCGACGGGTTTGGGAGGTGGAGGGCGGGGGTAGAAATTTCCAGACAATGTAATCGGCCGATTTTTGCGTGGAATAAATACTTTTTGATTATCGCACATTTCTGGGGGTGGTCATCTTCTAACATGTAAAAACTGCCGATATATTTGGTCAATGACTTCAACCCCTTTCTGCATGGGAGGTGAGCACATTTAGGGATAGGGTTCCAGGAGCGTTACATAAATATAGCGCAAAAGCAAGCAATCGGGGGTTATGGATAAATGATATCTCGGGCAACGCCGGGCACCCAGCTAGTAATAAATAAAAGAAGGTGGTACGTTTTCGTTTTGGTGGAAAAAGAAACTGTCAGTTAACTGAGAATTAAGATGTTGGAATTAATTCAAATACAGGCAATTATTTTACCAAAAATCGTAATCTTAGAAAAATTAATTAAAAAATTAACTGATGAAACAAAAATCTGCTTCTGTTATTATTTTAATTCATCACCTCTTTTAGGTGATATTATCTATTCTTGGTCAAGTTCTATAATCACATTCCATTAAAGCGTATTCATGCTTACCGAACTTCATCACTTATACACTGCAAATTATTGATATGACCGAACAGGGGTAGAAAGTAATCAAATAAAATAAATATTGAAAATGGATTTGGGTTTTGCTCAATTAATTATACAGTAATTAACATGTTATAATTTTGTTCCATAACTTCAGCCGCGTTAGAGGAAAAGAAAACGTCAGTGAATGAACATTGCTTATGTTACCTGGAAGCCATTAACAGTAGGTTGTCATCCATAGCCTAGTCTATAGGTTTCATTGCATCTTTGGTCATGATTTTATAAAAAATTTATTTACTTTACTGTACTATTTTGATGTATTTCATATAAGTGGAGTTTTTTGGTAATTAATTTACTCGAGGTCTGTTGTTCATTCACAGAGTTTTATTGTTGATTTCCAGGTTATTTTGGTATATTTCGTATTTGAATGATTTTTTTGTAAAAGCTATGTATAACGAATTTTTGAAATGAAAATACTCAGAAGTCATTACCAACAGAAGTGGTGTTGGAGTGACGAAAATTATTTTGTAAAGACAAACCTGAGAACACTGACTGCAAAGCGGTTCATTCACTGCAGTGGACATTTATGCAAAGTAACTTCAGATGGAATGTTCTTTGATTTGGATCAGAATTACCTCTGAAGAGATGGACGACCTTCTACACTGAAACGCTGAGCAAAGTTGTTGTTCAATTTCGCTAATCAGATATTGCGTCAGTCTCGCTGGCTGCTGAGACGTTGTCCTTGGGAAGTCCAACCGGGTATTGACCACTTGGACGACGTCATCAGGACGGCTGGACCAATGGCAAGCCCGGGACGCGAGGACGCCAAACACCTCTCTTCAACCTTAAGCGGCAATTATCGGCAAAAATTTCGCCCTGAGGCAACGAGTAAATTGCCCGGGCCTTCTTCCTTTTCTTCGCGTCTGGCTTGCACTCACACACACACACACACACACACACATGCTCAAACTCCATCACGCACAAAAGGAAGAAAAAGCCACCTTACTCACCTTCAAAATAACTGCTTCATTTAGAAATGAATGAGGAAAAGAATTTTCTTGCCGTTTGGCAAAACGCCTCGCCGACAAGTACTCGGATAATTACGAAACCTATTATTACAGGAAATGGCCAACAACATTTTACTAGCATCTATTACGTCATCTAGAACGTAAACAGTTGGTTGACGGCCAAGGGGAGTTTACTGTCATGTGATGGTGACACTACACTAATTAACTGGAAAAAAGAAATTAAATAAACGCATACTGTGACTAATTTTTTACATGCAAATGGTAAATTCTTTAAAAAGTAACCGATGTTAATACCAGCTTTGAAAGATCTACTAAATTCCCTAGGAATTCATCTGGATCAAGTTATGTCTTGGGATGATCACAGTGATGTTATTAGTAAAAAAAAAAAACCCTGTAAAGTTTAGGCTTCATAGAAATTGTCAATGATTCTCTCATATTAAACATACATTTTTGCCAAAATGAGAGTAAAAAATATCAATAAAACAATTCTCAACGCTTAGATTGTTACATGATTAAATTTTATTATTATTAAATATAAATTGTGTTCAAATATTCAGTTACAACAAAGTAAAGCTTTCTGAAGTGTTACATTTTTATTTTTTTCTCTCATTTCAGCCATGAACGTAATTGTATTCTGTCTAAATTTTTCCTGTTAAATTATTTTAGCCAACTTTACAAAATAATTATTTAATAATTTAAGTGAACATAGTATATTATTTTTATTTGGGACTCAGCCGTTTATTATATTTTTAACAAAATTATTAATTAACTTGCTTAGATAATTCTAAAGCGGGCCTTAAAATAAGTGATACGTTACGTATTTCAGATAATTGTAAATTTTAATATTTTATTCATAAATTCTCAAATTATATTTATGAAATTTTGGCCTGTATATTTATTAATGTAATTTATTCATTTTACTGTAATTATATTTTATACTAGCAGCTAACCTGACATTCATAAAATAATTTCTCATATTTTTCTAGTATATTTTCTATAATTTATCAAATATATAAGTTTGATATTTTCTTAATTTTTTCTCATTCATGTATTTTTTGTTTTGGTATTTTTGCTTAGTCCTATTTCCTCAGTTGAAGGACTAATGGTTTCAATAAAATTTGGTACATAAAATAGGTCTTTAATCAACTTATTTGATTAAGTTTTGAAAAAGGAGGTTTAGATGTGTAATGGTACTATTTTTTCCATACTTATTTCGTGTTCATGTTTGTATATAGTTTGTGTCATTTCGTTGTTCGAGGATCACTCCAAAATAAGGAACACTATTTTATTTAAATTTATTTTCCATTCAAAATCTTTGCAATTTATAGAGTTAATGGATACATCATTCCCGCTCATGTTCAAAATTGCTTCAAACCGTTCCAGTGAGTGGCGCTGTGATAGCGTGTCATTAAGATGGCCGATGATGCACTTGAGATTCGTGAAAAGCAACGAGATAGTGAGAACATTAACAGGAGGTTGACAAAGGTGTATGGAGTTGCTGCTGTCGTTCTCAGTACAGTCTGTGGGCGGGCCAAGCAGATTATGTGGTGAAAGAGGGCACACCAATATTTGGGATACACCTCACAATGCAATTAAATAAATCTATTACTATTAATTACCTTTTATCGTTCTACCAAAAGAGAGGGTGTTTATCTTAAACAACAGTAAACAATTGTTAAGAATATCACGTTACTTTATAAACTTTTGGGACATACTTTTATATCATTTTTAAGGATATTTCTATAAAGCAAGTAGAGTTTTGTCTTCTTATTAACTTAAAGGCTTGATTGGCCTTCCATAGCCGATATGCATGTATGGGCAATAATCTGCAGATGAACAATTCTCTCCTAAGTATCCTGTAAGATGGCGTTCTAAACTGAAAAACGTCATTTGGAACTTTCAGACGCCATCAGAAAAAATATGTAAATATTTAAATAGTTCCTTCAGTTACGTCTGAAGAGGTCATTAATCAGGAACCAGAAACGTCACGCTAAATTTCAAATTATGTAATATTTCATTATTAATGTTTTAAATAAGTCAGCCACGACCTACTAATTTTAATTTAATATAAGTCAGAGATAATTTTACTTATGATGCGTTATTAAAATATATGATTACGAATAAATTACAAGAAATTTAATAAATAATTGCAGAGCCAACTGAATGCAATTCAGTTCCTCGCAGAATTTCGGATTTTATCTGGAATACTCCATTAAATCAAACCGATTTACTATCGAAAAGAAAATACAGCAATTTCCCACAGGATTTATTAATTATATTAATTTACTTTTACCCTTGTATTAATGACGTTAACCATATTTTTGCAACATCAAAGTTACCGCGAATTTTTATTTTATAAAAGTCTCTACTGACTATAGTGGTCAATTATTATATTATGCGCTAATCACGCCATCTTCGTTTTAAGTCCATGGCGTGGAGAAGTAAAACTAAAACCAGTATACGAAATTACCTTGAAATTGGCATCCACTTATGAAAACCATTGAAATTTCCAACATCACTATACGTTCCCTTTTTTATTTAAGCGGACATAAAAAAATTATAAGACGATTGCTGTATAATTTTTAACGGTTATCTGCTCATCTAATATTATTTTCAGGCCACGTTAGCGTAGACTACGTCATCAAATGAGACTCAGGAAAGCTAAAGGATTGGACACCCTTGCTAGGGGCGAGGTCCACGACCTGTCGAGATAAATAATATGCTGCATTTAAATTAAAAAAATTTTAATGAGGAAAGACATAGATCACAGTGCGCACAAGCATTTTTAATTTCTTGTTAAATCCGATGTAATACTTATATGGTTTGGTTTATCTAATTTTGTAAGAAATGTACATAGTTGGGAATTATTTGTCTTGAGATGTCGGGCTATTTCCCGTGACCGCCGGCGCCGGCGCTGCTTCCAGCGGCTGCGTTGCTGCTGGAGCCGCTGCCTCCACCACCGAAGCCGCCTCCGCCTCCTCTGTGACCGCCACCGCCGCCTCCTCTGTGACCGCCGCCGCCACCTCCTCTATGGCCTCCACCGCCTCTGACTCCACCGAATCCGCCGCCGCCACCGCCTCCGAAGCTGGAGCTGGAGCTCTGCGACGAGGCGGAACTGGCGGAGCCTGAGAGGCCTCCCTGGGTGAAGCTCTGGCTCTGCGAGTTGGAGGAGCTGGAGGACTGACCCCCGCGGCCCCCGAAGCCCGATGTACCAGCGGAGGCGCCGGCGTTGGCACCGGCATTGGCGCCACCGTGACCTCCGAAACCTCCAAATCCGCCGCCTCCCTGGGCGCCGCTCTCGCTCTTAGATGCGGCGTTGCTGGAGCTGCCGCCTCCTAGGCCGACAAGACCACCGCCTCCGACGCGGTCAGGAGAGCGACGTTCCCTCTCGTTGATACTCACTGCAAAGAAACTCTCTTTTAGTATTCAGAAACAACCCTGCAACTGATGCAGCTTTGAGTTGAATTACTCTTGTTCCTGAGGCTACAACCTGATACCGATTCAATGGAGGAGTCGGCGTCATGATAGCTTAATCACGAGGATATTGGGACAGCTATATTTAGTAACAATTCCCTCCAACCTCGACCTGCTTAATTACTATTATTAATGTTGGTATTCGTGGTCTCCAAAACGATATTGGAACTTTCAACATTCTTTTGAACAATTTCGACATTTGGAGGATGGAAACATCTGATATTGATTGGAGGAGGAGAAGATCTTCAGAAACGCGTGATCCTCGACCTGCGGCGTTGCCACGGCTCAGCAAACGTCAGTAACTAAGTGTTGCAGCTAGGAGACAACATTGCACGGGATATTTTAATTTGTCCGTAAAACTTGTTTCTGATAGAATCCATCCGGACTGTAGTAAGTCTTGAATATTTATTGTCACGCATTGTTTTCTTAGAAAAAGAAGGTAGAAATATTTTCTCATAGAAGATTGTCGACGTGTAATAAGAAAAATACTTTTCAAAGACTTAAGAAATATAGTGGAACAATTGTACCGATTCCCGAGACGTTTGAGAAATAAAATATGCAAGCAAAACAAGTCTAAGATACTCGGGATACAACCGGGATTAATTAGTTTTTATTCCGCAGCGTGCTCTGCCATCGTCGTCAGGAGAGAACTTCTGTGTTCTAAAGTTAACAACTATTTTCAGGTTATACATGTATGTATATTATACATGTATGTATACGCATGTGGGGGGTGTCGATAGTTCACTTTAGATCTGCGTCAGTCAAGTCTCTTCGCTGATTGGTTGTCGTAGCAGTAAGTAGCTTTTCCAGAGAAGCCGGAAAATAGAACACCGTACTCTAACCCGCGAGTACTGAGAACTCGACAATTTAATTTTTATTCATCTAATTTACACCCTCGGGAAGTCTTTGGTGTGTTATAAATAAAATGATCCCATTCTTTCTTACAAAAAAAAATTGAGCAATCTAATATAAAATAAAACACAAAGGCGTGATAATAAATGTTTAATCACTAATTTTGTCCTGAAGCTCTTTTGATGTTAACTCCCAACGTTAACACTCTTTTTGGTCTTTGAATATTCGTTTCCCTAAACAAATATTTCCTCTGGTTCAAGATTTTTCTAGTTGTTTGGATAAAGAAGGAACACATTATGCATAGAATATTAATGAACAAATAATTAATAAAAAGGTTTATATAATAAATGTCAAATTTGTTTATGGGCAAACAAAACGTTTCGTCCTTATATTGGGGCATATTTAGGTTAATTAGGTGACATACCTGGGCTGCATAACAACGAATATCCTTTACCAGGACTAAAATGTGACGATATCTTTTCAAGAAAATGTCGGATAATTTTTGAGTGTACGATGCAAACTTTGTGTCCTCAGGATAATTAAAATACTAGTCTTGCAAACCTTCGACAACCTATAAAATATTGCTAAGGTATCATAAGTTCATACGTCACTTTTAATTATTCAGCCACTTTTCCTATATTTTAGTATTAAAAAGTTATACTGCAATGTGTATCTTTGATTATTATTAATAGAAAACCCTCAATAGGATTGATTTCGATTTTTATTTAAAAATTATCCGTTCATTTTCTTTTTGATTGCGTATTTAATAAAGGAAATAAAATCATTTAAATCTTCCTGATGTCTCGTAAAAAGGTTTATAAACTCCGCTAGTCCTACAAATATTTATAAATAATTATTTACGACGGCAAAAGTAAATGACAGCCATGAACGTTACAATAAAAACAAACATAATAAACAAGTGCTTAACTTTCTAATAAAATATCTTGTACGAAATAAAGTAGAAGACCTCGGCTTCTAGAAATCAGTCTTATTTTATATATATATATATATATATATATATATATATATAAGGGATGTTCAAAATAAGTCTTCAGTATATGAAAATTTCATAACTTAATTTGAAAAACTCCACGTCAGAGACTTGATTGAAGGATTCGATTTAAACGTACACTAATTATTCAGTTAAGATTCTTTATTCAACCCTTATCGTAAATTATTTTATTTTATTTTTTACTCTGTCTATATTTATTTCTGTATCCATAGTACGTCGGTCAAATAATTGTCTCGGTGAAAAGTTCTTACGGCTCTTCCGATTTTCCATCACCTGACGAAAGCAACAAGTAATCCAGACCCTTTGTGAAGTATTCATTTTATCACTAAATGTGTCTTCAATGTAATTAGTCTTCATCTAATACACAGACGATGTTTTTTATTTCGTCAGATACGGATAAGTAAATAAATATACGTTCTTGAGTCAGAAAATTATGTTTATTAACAAAAAATAAATTAACGACGTTCGTTTAGTTCTCTTCAAGTTCAGTAATTTTGTATGTTTTCTGCCTTGTCTGTTGCGACTGCAATGGAACTCGCCTGTGCCGTATAATTTATTTTCTAGTTTTACACGCTTTTGGAAACAAACGCGACCGTAATATTCCGAAGCAAAATTGATTTTAAGGCGCAACGGAACAAAATTTAACAACTGAGAATAGAGAGTTTCTCCTCATCTTCGTAATAAAAAAAAAGTGGCTCATATTGTAAGTTAATTCTTCTGAGGCACTAAAAAAAGAAAATTGTCATTTTACAGACCACATGTTATGAATTAAAAATAACACCTACAACGTTACTTCTGCCAATCAGCATGATGGAGACAAAGGACTTAATCACCAAAGTAAGTCGTCACAGTTTATGCTTAAATACTTCGTTCCGTTTTTTTATCATTTCCAGAGATGATTCTAGTGTGAAAATCAGGTTCAACGTCAAGTGTTCTGACATTAGTCCAGTCAAAATTATTATTAAAATTGATTTTTTGTCAAACAGGAAGTTCAACATTGGATTTATGTTCCTTGATCTGAACACTATATATATCGAGTTGAAATCTGAACGTTTCACTCTATAATCATGTCTGAAATGTAAACACATTACGGTACGTTCCCGTTTGTCAGTATTAATTTTCTTAGTTTGTCTTACTTGATAAAGTCAGTCGATAGCAAAAGAAACGACATAGAGTTTTCCATTCAAATGTTTGTCAGTCATTGGCCATTTTCTCTTGTTAATATTAACTACGCTATTCTTAGGATCGATATATTTTTTAATGAAATATAATTCCACTGACGGTGATATTTTCGCTTACCTGGGAAGGTGGCCGCGTGGACCGCCGCCGCGGCGACGACGAGCAGGATGATCGTGGTCCGCATGCTTCTGGTAGCAGCTCAGGGTCGACGTCGCCGCTTATATAGCAACAAGGCCGACCAGCTCCCTCCTCGACCACTCTGCAGGTCTTCCCCCTACCTCACCACGCTGTTTAGGAAGCTGTTTCGCTGGTAAATATTGCCTTTCCCGGTAATGGACCACTTCTCCTGTTACGCTTGTTCATCAACAACACCAACCAGGACCTGAGGCAAACGTCAACAGCGCGACGCTGACGTACGTAGACTCTATGAATATTTATTTTTCCTTTGTAACCCTCAACTGGACTCTGAGAAGAGCCAAAATGGCTGCCGTACGACAGACATACGACTTGAAGACGTGAACAACACAAACTAATCCAACCATCAGGGTCGCGACACCATTAAGCGGATAATCCTGAAACAAATCACAGTCTTTCACCCGATTAATAATCAACAAACATCGTCATTTATTAATAGGTTTATTAATCGTACCTCAATCAAATCGATAAAGAAATTTATTGATCATCATGTCGGAAACAATTTAATATAATTAAAAAGAACACTACTGTTTTATTGGAACCTCCTCAAATACCAACCTATAACAAATTTGGTACGTAAGAATATCTAAAATAATTAAAAGCAATTAAAAAACATTTTTAGACACCCATTTTATAAATCTTCATTACCTAATAATACTTTCGTACCTCAGGAGCTTTGAAGGAAAAATGAACGAAACGTTGAGCTATTTTTATATTTTATTAAATTGTTACAAATTAGAATTGACATTTAACTGACATGTATTAGTGTAAACCAAAAAATATTTATGCGACTCAAATATCTGCTATTTTAGCAGGTTTATATATTTCCACCCCCGTTCCTGGGGGTGGTAGACGCGTCTCACCCCCGACGGTGTTTGTTTCCTGAACGTGAAGAACACGTGTACGAAATTTGGTGAATTTTGCTCCACCGGTCTACATTTGTATAAGGAACATACAAATATATATACATACAAACAAACACACTGCTTAATTTATTAGATATATTTCTTAAATTTTTGGTACATCTGAAGAAGTCCCTAAATTAAATCTTCAAACTTATTAATTTTAGTTTATTGTAAAATTTAACGTTTTATAAATAAATTATGACATTTTTAGCCATTTTCACTAATTATATTTTATTTAATTATTTATGAAGTGTTGGCCCGTTTATTTGTTAATGTCATTTATTCCTTTTACTGTAATTATATTTAGTACTAAGTGCTTCTTAGCAGACATTCATCTCAGGATTTTCCTTCTTTCACAAATTAATTTTCTCTAATTTATCATTTACATAGGTTTTATATTTTCTTATTCGTTTTGTTTATAGTACTTTTTTCATTCAAATATTATCGAATTAGTATTTTTTTAATTGTCTTATTTCCCCAGTAGAGGACTAAATTGTTTTTAAAATAAATTATTCAATCTACTTATTTTTTCCCTTTTTTCTTTACTCGTTGAGTCAATAGCAATTTATTTTATATAAAAAACGCCTTTTTGATACTTCTTGGCAAATAAGATTTTTTCTCCTAATAAAATTCTCAGTTCAAAAAGAAGTCATCAGACTGAATTTTTATAAGTCCAGGCTTTTTTTTTTCACCGTTGTCCTTGTCAATGCACGGGGTTAATATTGACATCAAACCAGTTTTGTGTTATTTTCTTCGATTAAAAACAGAGAAATCTATTTTTTGACTTTATTTCCATTCAATCTTCAGTAATATTCCCTTAACTTGTTAAATTCTCCTTTATTTGTCGCCCGCAACCTCCTTTATCCTACTTGACTAAATACTCAACGTATTCGGTGACGTGGTTTCTGGTCCCATTTTTATGTTTACTCTTAATTTTTTAATTATCTTGCCTTTGAAAAGAAGCTATAAGAATTTTAAGTAACCCGTGAGCACGAGAGACGTTAGAAACTGCGTTTTCGATATGTTAGTAATTACAGGGTTAATATATTTTTGCTGATAAAGACTTTGGCGCTATAATATTCTTATTGGTGAAAAAATCTTCGAAATCGAACCTTTTGTAAAAATGAATATTCATTTAGGAAAGTCCAGTGTTTCCGTTACCTTTTAAGATACTTGGAAAAGAACTTAATATTTTCGAGGCAATTGTAAACTGTGTTAATAACCTCTGGAATTTCCTAAACGTTACGTCACTTCAGATTGAGTATTTGTTAATAGCCAGAGTAAACACCGCTGAAGAGTTGTTTAGACCTTCGTCTTATAAACGCCATTAGCAAACGGAAGGGAAGAAAAATGGCCGAGCCGAAAATTTTATTGCGGAAAATTTTGCAGAAAATGCCAGCGCCTCTGGGCGTGAATATCATTTATAACCTACCTGATACAGGTTTTTCTAGGGTTTTCCCTGCATTTCTTTAGGCGAATGCCCGGGGCCCTAGTTAACCCTTGGTTACCTTCCTCTACCCTTCCGAATCCCGCTTTTTAAATCCCTTCCTGTGCTATTGAAGGAGAGTTGCTCAACGTGGATTATCCTCATGTAGCCTATTGCCCTAAAAAAAGCAGGTTTTTCTAGGGTTTTCCCTGCATTTCTTTAGGCGAATGCCGGGTAGGATCCTTAAAATATAGCCCGGGGGACCTAGTTAACCCTTGGCTACCTTCCTCTACCCTTCCGCATCCCCCTTTTCAAATCCCTTCCTATGCTATTAAAGGGGAAATGCCCAACGTGGATTATCCTCATGTAGCCTGTTGCCCTAAAAAAAACTACATTCTACGACTTCCCATGCAAATTTATTCTCCGTGTTTCTGATCCATAAAGTGTCTTGTAGCATTTTACAAGGGTATTCTACAATTCTAGATTCAATTTTGCCTGTGATATTTTTTTAATCGTCATTGTGCACCGCTTCAAGAAAATCCATCACAGTGTTACGGTATAAAATACAAATCGGTGCGTGATTTCTTTGTAAAGTAATTGTGGATCTTTCAGTGACTCCCACAACTCCTACGACCCCTATTCTTTCAGCCATAATTGAACAAAATTTCAAAAAACACAGACTTCTTTTTTACGTTACATATATTAGATATTTCATGGCTAAATTACATTATCATCTACGTAGACTAATTACCCAGGTTAGGCCCCTTTCAACCCACCTGAGTATATGAATATAATATAAGAATTATTTTAGATGTTTATTGAACTTGGTTGCATACGTCATTGGGAAACCCATGTTGCAGATAAATGCAGAGTTTTATTGGAATAAAGTTCCACCAGAGTAAAAAAAATAATTCTTCATTCTATTTAGGTACATAATCTGATGTAAAAATAGGTTGAAGAGATTTTTAATAAATTTTTATTATTATTTTCAGTAGAAGTTTCAAACAGATTTAAATTTTTTCTTCTTTAATTAATAATACAAATAAACAAATTCAACCTGCAACATGTGGAGAAAAAGTTCATTTTTACTCAATTATTCCTGATAGAAAATTTGAGTTTATTGTGATAGTCTAAATAATTGTAATCTTTAATTTAAATCATTAGAAATTAAATTGAAAAATTAATCTGAATTTTATTAATGTATCTAGGACAAAAGACAGCATTAATTAATTAAAACAAATTTACATTTACTACAATACTAAAAAGCATTTCTTCAGGTGTATATGATATAAAAATAATGAATTAAATACATACAAAAGTTTTGACTTCTTCCAGCAACTTCCAGGGCCATATTTGTTAATTGTATACAACTGAAGAGGTGCCTGAGCGTTGGAAGGAAACGTATTTTAGTAAAAGTAAATTTATTTTAAGTAATAAATTCTTACTTTTGACCATAATACATTCATTATATTTAAATTATTATGTATTGAAGCTGCATAGAAAATTTCATTCAATCATATTGAGTGGTTTACAGGATATTAATAACCAAATATACTATTTTCGTTTGAGTAAAAATGAAAATGATATATAAAAGTACCCTACTTTGTTTATAAAACATTCCAGGACCATAATCTTGTTGATTTTTCAAATTTTTTGTCTTCCTTCTGCCTTTACTTTAAATACTCTAATTCTGTATTTATCACGAAACATTAAAATATTTTACCGAGAACACAATGTACTTTATTTTTCCCCTATGTTAAATTATGACTTTTTTATTTGTATAGCATTATTTAACCAAAAAAAATTTCAAGTCTCCTTGAAAAAATCCTACGAAATACAATTAGAAAAAAATTAAGTAAACATCTTTACCTTATGTTGTAAGTAAATGGAAAGAAGAAATATTTTTTTCTATTTCTTAAGCTTATCTGCAGCACGTATTCAATTTAATGTTCATAAGTCCAATAAAAAATTAAATGCTTTCTCAGACATATTCATAATACCACGAGAGTTGAAACGATCCTAATTTCAAGGGCTGTATCTTTTTAATTAACCAGACACGTGCTTGTTACAGTAAATACATTTGCTTCTCCATTTTTTGACTCTTTTGTATAGCAAATGTTATTTTCTACGATGTTATTTTGTTATTATCGCAATTAAACTAAATTAACCATTAATTATTCATTGTATTTCGTATTACATTGTTCTATTTTGTTTTCTCCCATTTGTTTGGACATCTTCAATGTTTTTCAATGACGTAATAGTGTCTGGTGTTTTTGGTTGAGTTTTTTCAGTTCAGTGCAACTCTTGAAGGTCGTGTTGTTGTGTGGCCCTGAGTAGGTGAATGGTAAAATATAGTGGACGTTGTAAGGGATATAATTATTGGTCTCGTGATACATTGGACACGTTCTCAGAATTGAAGAACGTTTCTCCGGCTGCTGGCGTTGGGAAATGCGTTCTCATAACAAAACCAGGAAAGGAATACCGCAAGTAACCACAGATTTATATTTATCGACTTAACTGCAATCACACACACACATTTAATAATAGCAGAGTCGATGAAAAATTAACAAACCTCATTATTTGTAAACTATAATTGTTTTCATGCCAATTAAAACCGTCAATGTAATCCACCTGGTACCGTCAATGGCGGAAAAAAATATTTTTTGCTTCATTAATGGTATTTTCCGGATGAGAAATTCGTTTATTAAGCTCTTGAAATATTGATAAAGTTATCATTGTATAATGATACGTGATTAGTTAGACATTGATAATTATATGATAGTTTCATATCCGATTTATTTATATCATTGAAAAATCTTAAACTCAAAAAATTTAGTATTTAAAAAAATATTAATAGTATAACTGCGATATTTTCAGCTATTGTCGGGTAGGAGGAACCTTAAGTTATAGTCAGGGTCCCTATTTAACCCCCTTGGGTACCTTTTTCATCTTCTGGTGGTCCCTCCTTTCTATCCCTCCCTATGCTATTAATGGGAAGTGGCCACCACGTGGATGATCGCCAGTTTCTTTATAAATTCACTGTTTTTCGTAACCAAAAATAAGTGTAAAGTGCTAACAACGTACTGATGAAATACCAAGGGTTCAATAGATTTTTTCACGCGGCGTCCATTTGATACGGTTTTGGGTAAGAAAGAGACGTGAATTCCAGTAACAGTCCGGACGCGTGTATGAAGAAGGAACATTCCATTGTTTAATAACTGGGAAAAAATCACATGTTTGTTGGTTGTATGTCGGCATAAACTCCAAGGTCTCTTCTTTTAATGAGCATGTGTCTCGTCACAGTCCACGGATTCGTGATTAATTGAGACACCGGCTTCTGGAATCAGGCTGAGATATGCAAACTCATTACTCTAAATTAGCTTCACCATCAGGAAGGAAATCATTCTTCGTCCAGTGACGTCTTGAGACAGCTACGATGGAATTCATACCAACTCGTCAGAGTCCTCCGTATTGTCAACAATTATATATATATATATAATCGAGCCATCAACAACCCCAGAAAACGTTTCAGTCGTCTGGGACTTCATCAGCTGTTAAA
This sequence comes from Zhengitettix transpicula, assembly GCA_037074705.1. Taxonomy (NCBI): domain Eukaryota; kingdom Metazoa; phylum Arthropoda; class Insecta; order Orthoptera; family Tetrigidae; genus Zhengitettix; species Zhengitettix transpicula. The sequence continues at coordinate 49,554,991 of CM073596.1, forward strand.
CATTTCCATTCATGGAGGTAAATATGGAGAAAATCCGTCTTGTCAAACCGAAGTCCATACCTCCGGAAGAACTTTTAATAGCATAGGAAGGAATTTGAAAGGGGGGATGCGGAAGGTAGAGCAGGGCAAGCCAATGATGGCTTTTTTTTTCTCAGCTCGGCCATTGATGTGACGTCACATCAGTTACGTAAAAGGTTTTCTATCTCGCAGCCATCCTCCTGTATATAAAAAATTCGTTTTGAGTTGTGCAGTTCCTTTGACGGCTTCCTGCAAGTCCTCCGTGGTTGGTTGACCTGCAAGTCAACGGCCAGCCGATTGCCTGTGTCCGGAGATAACCGGTTCACTACATAATGAGAGCAACAATATCGCAGTCCGTGGTAATGGAGATTTCGCGCTGCAATACCTTGAGAGGAACAATGGTGACGGTGGTCCATTCATCTCGTGGGGGGGTCAGGACTTGCAGCACGGCCAGAGCACTGACCCAGGTTAGTTTCTCCACACGGAGACGACGTCAAAGTCGCGACAGGGAAGAAGGGAAGAGACTCCATCACCAAGTGAAGGCTCCATGCACCATCGGACACGGCGGAATCTCAACGTCGTCTTTTCTACTTCGAACCGGTTCTATCTACATTTCGACGTGTGCCCTTGAAGATGAAGGGTACAATATAGGAACCTTGAAAATTATAGTTATAAAAGGAAACGGATGACGAAGAAACGAGTTCCACGAATCAGCCTGTAGCTGGTTAGCGCATTGCCATGTGCAGAGAAATCACCTGCAAGGAGTCAGGCTTTCCCCTAAAAGTTGACCTGCCTTTTCCTGCAAAATAAATTGTTCTTTGCCGAATATTCTATCCTAACTTGCATCACTTTTCTGATCTTTTCAATGTTTGTTTCACATTCCAAGACCTGGAGGTAGTACTGAAGGTCAGGCTTCTCTATAAGTGACTTGCCCGTCGTTAGGACTTGTTCTGTGTACCTCAGTAACCAGATTCGATGGAATTTAAGGACTATATTTAATAATATGAGTTTTATGCAGACTCTGTAAGTATTTTATTAAATACCTTTTAAAAAAGTGAAGGTTATCCATGTGTTCCTTTAGTAGCACAGTAATGGATTAAAAATGGGGTAGTGGGGCTCAGAAGAGACAGCAAAGCATGCCAAGGCTTAACTAGAGACCCCGGGGTTTAGTTTAAGGATTCTACCTAGCAATTCACGTAAATGTGATGAAGGCAAAAAACTAGAGAAAACTTCTTGGTACCAATCGCATCAAGAGTGACAGGCTGCATGAGCGTAATTCACGTGATGGCAGCTCCCCTTTAATAGCATAGGGATTTGAAATGGCGAGTGCGAAAATAAGCGGATTATTCTTATAACCAGTAATGTATGTTTTATTAGGAACGAAAAATACTATAATGATAGTGCTGTGGTGATGTGAACTGTTGTGGTGGCAGTTTCTTATTGGTGCTTGACCATCTCGCAGTATGACCGGCCTAAATGTGAAAAGCTTAACTTGTACGACAGTGAACAAAGCAACGTAACAGAGGCCGATGAAAGCCTTGAACTCGTTTTATCAGGATCTGAATTCCACTTTTAATTTTCCAATTTTTGTTTTTAAGTGACGTTTTTCTGTCTTCTGTCGAGTCTGTTTTTGCGTCGTTTCGAGCCAACGGAAACGCGTCGAAGTCGATGGAGCGTCGGCCAAGGTTGCGCTTAGGCAAGCTCTTATTAATTCCCTGACAATTAAGGGGGGCCGTAATAAGCGTTCTTCCTCTGAAGTCCCCCCCTCCCCAAACACTCCTTCCCTAGGAGTGACGTCATCGGCCTCACGGACGCCTGGTGTCTTTTCCTGCGACGCCAACTACTTTTTGTTTCCGGTTTTGTGGTAAATCCACGACGTTTCCCATTTATCATCACAGTACTATCATCATAGTAGTTTCCGTTCCTAAACTCCTTACCTCATTAATTTTTCTCATATCAAAAAAAAATCTGAGAAACCAAAAAAGGTTCCTTTTCTTCATTATACAATTTTCTACAATTGACTGGAAACTTTTATTTTTTAGATTGAAGACGCTTAGTCTTTGATTTTCATAAGAAACTATATTCATCAAGATTTAATATTTATAACGGATTTCAGGGAAGACTGTTTACTCCTTTGTGTGTTCTGAGAAGAATTCTTCGCGCCGTCAAGTATTAACATCATCCACATACTAATAGTTCCTTGCACCCCTCTCCCGCCATCGGAAGGGCGTGGGACAAGTACCCAATGCCCGACCTACCTGATGCAGGTTTTTTATAGGGTTTGTCCTGCATTACTTTCAGGCGAATGCCGGGTATGATCCTTAAACTTTATCCCGGGGGCCCTAATTACACTTGGCTACCTTCCTCCACCCTTCCGCATCCCCCCTTTCAAATCCTTTTCCTATGCTATAAGAGGGGAGTTGCCACTATGTGGAATACCCTATACATAGCCTGTCTGCACCCCAAAAGTAAAATAAAATAAATAAAATGAACTTTCTATCCGATTTTTTCACCTCTTCCAAAAATAAGCCTAATTTCCGAAAAAAAACTAACAGTCTTACAATAGTAACAGTTAAACAATTAAAAACCTAACAATTATTTATATCCAACTACTACTTTATCTATATAAACTAATTGACTTGTTTAATAATTATAGTATTCGGGTTATTTTCAAAACATTCAATAACTTTAATTTTGTCAAATATATTAAACAAGAAAGTCAAACATAACGTCACCCACAAAATTAATTGTTTGTTTTGGAACGCTTCTTTAAAAACTCTACTATCACTGAGCACAAAAACAATTTTAAATTTAACGTCTAAAAATTACTCAGTCGTGACCAAACATTCATTTATTTTAGAAAAAAACCTAAGATTTCTATTAGGAAAAATTATAAAAAATTAGACGAAGAATGTTACTATTCCAGATTGATGGTCGAAATGTTCCTTATTAGATCCAATGGTTCGGTCATTAACTTAAAAAATTATAGAAATAATTTAAATATTATTTATCATTGTTGTTGTAAGATATTCTTTGTATTACTATTCCTTTTGTTATTAAACTATAAAACTATGTGTTAATAAAATAATAACAAATAGCCGAATAACAGACAAAATTAAACGATAATTTAAATACCACCCTTTTTATATTATCATTTCATTATTTCTGTTATTTGGCTATTTTATCCAGTTAGTATATTTTAACGAAGACATATTTTAAGTTCAATTATTGTATTATTAGTGTCTTTATATTTTATTTTTAACATCTATTTTTATATTTTCATTTCATTTTGTCTGTTATTTAGCTATACTCTGCCATTAGTATAACTTTTGGTCTCCATTGTTTTTTTTATACCCAAAATTACACTAACAGATGCAGAGTCATTTCGGCCACAACGTGTTTGAAAATCGCACCCTTAAAAATTTGATTCCCCTACTTTTCATGGAAAATGAAGGATATTTTGTACCTTTCGTCACAGAAAATTACTTTTAATTTCAGCGACAATACGTGAATTTTAACTTCTTAATATTTAAATCGTCAGCTTATCTTTGCCTGATTTTTTTACCCCTCTCTTCATTCCATCTATTCTTTCTCTTTTTTCTTTGTATATATATCTTTTCCCTCTATACTCAAAACGCTACAAACCCTTATGTGGGTTCACTAAGCTTTATCCATCAATCGATGAAAACAACCGATTAATATCTGGAAAAAAATATTTAGAATTCCTTCATTGTTGAGGACAACAGTAGTCAGTGCGTTTTGTTGATGTGAACTGCGGTTGGGAGGAAATGTCAGCTTACCTCCTTGCGTGTCAATAAGAACTCAAAGAGGAAGATGGAAACTGTTTCTTAGAAGAGTGTTGAATTGCAAGGTTGTGGTTGTTGGCACTCGGTGGTTAGCAGAGCTCGACAAACAGAAACGCTCTTGGCAACAGTCCACGGATAACTTTTTTAATCGGTCAGGGTTCCACGGTCCAAAGATGCGCTGTGCTGCCAAGGACGCCATACTTTCTACTTATTTCTGTACACGACGATGTCCTCGGTCGACCTGAACCCTCTTACTTTAAACTTCAGGTCCGGCAATTTTTCGCACGTCGAAACTCTTGATGGAGGATAACTTTTACTTCGGCCAAATGTGGACACATTTATTCCCCCACATACCACGGTGATCAAAAAGTAAGGTGAAATTGTCATTTAAAACTCCCGGGTATCAGGAAGGCAGGTAATTTTTTTTTCCTAGGTTGGTAGGACTGTCTATAATATTTGCCGAGCGTCTGTTTGTTAAAAGGTTTAATTATCTCCGAGTTACAAGTGTTTTTGTAAACAACCAAAAGTGAATTTTTCGATTTTTGCAATCGGTGATTTTGTTGAGCAAAAGAACTTGCATCAAATTTTGTTTGCGAAACGAATATTCTTGTGCGGACACGTTAAAGGCCTTTGGTGATCAAACTATGGCACAAAAGAACGTTTATAAGAGGTACAACGAGTTCAAAGAGGGCCGAGAACGCGTTGAAGACGAACCGCGCTCTGGACGACCATCAACGTTTACCGACGAGGGCCACGTCCAAAAGATCAAAGATTTGGTGCTTGAAAATATGTCGATGGACAATTAGAGATCTCGCTGATAGTGTTGAAATATCATTTGGCTCAGCCCAAACCATTTTGAAGAATGTTTTGTGTCTCAAACGCGTCAAGTCTCGATTGGTGCCAAAAGCGTCGCGTTGATGTGTGTGAAACTTTGCTGTCTGACTGTCAGGACCACTTGAAATGCATCATTACTGGAGACGAGACTTGGATTTACGCATACGACCCTGAAACCACCGACCAATCCAGCGAATATCGTGAAGCAAGACCGAAAATCAAGGTCATGTTGACAGTTTTCTTTGATTATCGTGGTGTGGTGCACTATGAATTCCTTCCGCCGGGCCAAACTGTCAACAAAGAATATTATTTGAGCGTTATGCGTCGTTTGCGTGAAGCTATTCGTCTGAAACGGCATGAATTACGGGCGAACAACTATTGGTTCCTTCATCACGATAATGCACCACGTCATACTGCATTGGTTCTTCGCGACTCATATCGTTCCGCAACCACCGTATTCGTCCGATTTGGCTCCGTGCGACTTCATAAACTCAAAAGGCGAATGCGGGGACGCCGTTTTGACACGATTGAGGAGATAAAAACCAAATCGAAGAAGGTCTTGAAGGCTATACCGGAAAAAGACTATTCCGACTGTTTCGAGGGCTGGAAAAAGCGTTAGAAAAAGTGTCTTTCATCGGACGGGGATTACTTTGAAGGGGATGAAATTGATTTGGAAGAATAAGTAAATAATTTCTATTTTATAAATAAATTCACCTTACTTTTTGTTCACAGTGGTATATTCACCAAAGTGGGCCAATAATGATACATACTATAGTCGGGCGCCACGAAAATGTATTATTACCATACATGTTTCGTCAACGCGTGCCTATTATTGGAGTCAATATTTATCAACGTAGCCGTAGGAGTTCGTTACTTTTAAATTATATTTTCGTGTTGCCAACTTTCGTCAGTATTATTTTTATAAATAGTCAATTCGGCCATCACTACCCCGATGATCCTTCGCTTGTAGAAGTCCGCTGTTCCCACTGTTTATTTTGTCTCCGGAGTCCAGTCGGTGACGATCTGAAAAATATTTTTGTTTGAATCACCTGACAAACAGAAACGTTTTGTGATATAAACTTCATCACTCAATTCCGTCTGACAATTAAGTATTTCATAATCTAATTAATCCCCATCTAAAACAGACGTTTCTCTATAGTCTTTGCATTTGTATTACTATCATTGCTTTTGTTTACGTAGCCTGCGTTCTACCTTGTCAAGTTCAGAAATCTCTGACTCATTACAACACCTGAAGAATGTAAAAAAAATTGTTGTTTCCAATACTTTTAAATTGTTTATATTTTAGAATGTATTTAATCATATTACACATAATGTATTTGTATGGGGTTCAACATTTTACTGGTTTTTTTTTCATTATATTTGTTAATTTATTTCTTAGACATCTAAGAGTTCCGCGATGGATAGGATGAAACTTTATGAATTGTAAATAGATGTTCTTAAATAAATTATGTATTTTGGCCAATTTAAACTATATATAAGTTATTTTATTATAAATCTTAAACATATAGCGTCTTGTAAATATTAAACTTTTTTAAATGTCAATTTATATCTTTTCCGACCTGCACCTTCTGTCGAGGACTGGCAGAAGTAATCAATAATATCGCTGTTCGAATTCCGGAGCGTCTTCAACAATGGCGGACATTGGCATTTATCTAGAAATTGTTGAGATGTCTGTCATCCAGAGAGTGCGTTTGCACGTTTTCTGGTACTGCAGCACGTGCAAGAGAGACAGGTTCGTGACGTCACCACACAACTTGTCCTTGACTCCTTCCTCAAGACCGTGCGGATGGTCACATCAGAGATCAAAAGAAGAAATGCAAATATATGTTGTTTTTTTTTCCAAATCGACAATGAATTTTAGATCTGGGCCGACGTTGCGTGAAGCAGTCCTTCCTCACCAAAGTGTGCTGGGGTCGTTTTTTCTTGTCTCAGCCTCCTCCGAAATTTTCCGTAGCCGTTGAAGACAAAAACAAAGCTGCTGTTATTTACTTATCTGAATCCCGAAACGTCTCTGCAGAATGTCCTCCAGTTATAAATCCTGTTTTCCGTCGCTCGCTGAAACACTCTCAGCAAAATAAAATAACATCCGTCGTTGTCGATTAAGAATCCTATCTTCTTCATGCTACTCGTTCCAAGGTTTCCCCGCCATTTTTTCTCCTGGCTGCGATGAAAATCAGTCGTAAAAACTTGAAGAGGAATTTTTATTTTCATTTCGCACTAAACGCTGCGAAATGATATAAGACTTTGTCCATGACGTCATCTTCCTGGCATTTAGTCAAGAAATATTTGTCACGGTAATATAGATAATAAATTTAAACGTTAAGACTTGGAAGGGATTCATATTTATAGAAGAATGGACCAGACGACGAATGCAAGGAAAATGTATGCAATTTTTTTAAATAACCACGGATTTAAGATCTGTTGGAGAGTTTGTCCCGTCCACAGCCATAGTGGCAACGGTGGGTTATAGTATTCACGATTACGTAATTAGCATAGTAATGATGAACCTGTGAATATGATGGCACCGATCCCTGAGTATATGAGAACCACGAGCTTTATAAATGGACTCCTTGGAGTGGAGGAATACCATATTTCTTATTTGACGATTTGTGAATTTTGCTAATAACTTCGACCACTGCATTGCAAAATGATGAAAATCAGATTCAATACTGAAGTTAATATTCCAATTGAAGAAATTGTTATTAATACCTTGAAAGTATGTATAATTAAACAAAATAGACAAAAAAGACAGACAAAATGAAGTTTAAATACCACACACACTTCCTGTTCATTTTTTTTCAGGTGATTAAAAACACGAGAGCCGAGAGTGACACAACCGCCAAAACAAATACAGTTGACAAACTCGAAATCCAAGCTAAAAAATAAATATTTGAAACTTTTGGTATAACTGCAAACTGACCAACAACGCTGCTAACTCAACAGTTCGGCTTCGCTGTGACGTCACACGTGCTACTGCGCAGTGCAAACTCAAGTTGCGTCTATTTTGAAACGGAACTACAATTTTAAAGCAGAGGAGTTAGCGAATCTTTAAGTGATACAGCTATTGTTGAGTTTCTGATGTTGGATTTAATGTGAAGAATTTCTGATATAATTTCGGAATGTTACCTGGTGTCACGTCTAACATCTTAACATTTAGCCAATTAAATTAATGTTCCTCAATTGATGGTGTTTGGAGACTACAGATTGTTTATCATTTGAAAGTTTGATATTAGACATAAGTACCTTGATAGGGTGTTAGTGAACGTTTTGAATGCTCTATGTAGCAGGAATTACAATTAGAGCAAGAGATTTTGTAAATGTTTATATATGTAATTTTGTTTGAGTGTTCATACTTTAGGGACACACTGTATATTAAAATCGTTTATAAGAATAGAAGAACTCGATTTAAAATTTTATTAGTCTGAGATACCAATTTTGAAAGTTCTTTATTTCTGAAAAAATATATTTTATCGAATTCCTTTTTAATGGCATAATCCTTTTTTTTTTGGAGTAACAGGCTGCATGAGGGATACCCACCTGGTGGGAACTCCCCTTTAATAGCATAGGAAGGGATTTGAAAGGGGGGATGTGGAAGGGTAGAGGAAGGTATCCAAGGGTTAAGTAGGGCTCCGGGCTGTAGTTTAAGGATCCTACCCGTAATTCGCCAGAAAGTGATACAGGACAACCTCTAGAAAACCTGCATCAGGTAGGTCGGGCATTTGGTACTTGTGCCACGCCCTTCCGATGGCGGGAGAGGCGTTTTATGTGCCTCGACCAGTTAAAGAGTTTGCTGGCCGACTATTTCAATGGTAATAGTGACCAAATTCTGGTCACATTTTGTTTGCGTTTCACAATTTTAAGTTCTCAAGCCGATTGCGATGAAACTTGTTTCCGTTGCTTTACAGATCCTTGAGAAAGTTTTTTTTCCACAGATATATTATTACCATCCGTTTATGAGCAAGTGACGAAAGGAGTTTCTCTAATTTAAAATTAATTAAGAGCTATTTTACGTTTGGTTATTACTCTAAATCGTCTTACGGTTTGGCCATTTTGGTAATTATCATTAAATTACTGATAAAGTAAATTTAAAAGGTAAAATAAAATATTTTGTAGAAATGAAAGTAGGAAAAACAAGTGTAGGTGATTTCAGAGCAGTTGGTTTACAAATCAAATGAAATCTTCATTTAGTTTGATATTTTTTTGTAAGCGCCTAAATTCGACCATCCCGCGTTACACATATATAATTCATTAATTAAATTACTAGATTTTTAATCACATAAAGAAGCTTACAATTAACAGACAAAATTACTTTTAAAGAATTATATATGTGTTTCGAGAGCTTTTTGTTTGATGAATCTCTACTTAAAATTTTAAATTCAATATTCTATGGAAGTTTGTATATCCTGATTTATGATATATCAATTATAATGACAATGTCACGGAAACCTAAATGAGTTTTCTGTTTACGAAAATAATTTATGGCAAAGTAAATCAATTATATAGACGGATATTCTGATTATCTATTATAAAGATTTATGAAAAACTAAATAAATTAAATAGAAGACGGAGATATTTAGATTGTTACCCGTTGGTTGAAACAAGTAAGCTTTGTTTCCAAATGAAATATATTTCTAAGACCATCAGTCTGTTTGAAAACTGACCTGAACCACCCACTGTTTAATAAGTATATGTTTATATCTCACATCCTATTTATCAAGCATTTATAATATGATAAGAAAAACATTCGGTCGGCAAGCTGCCTCCTAAACTGGCCAAGGCATGGCGAGTGGTAGGCTGCGAACCCACAGCAAACCCCTCGCCCGCCATCGGAAGAGCGTGGGGCAAGTACCAAATGTCCAACCTACCTGATGCAGGTTTTTCTAGGGTTTTCCCTGTATCACTTTAAGGCGAATTGCCGGGTAGGATCCCTAAACCATACGCCGGGGACCCCAGTTAACCCTTGGCTAACTTCCTCAACCCTTCCGCATCCCCCCTTTCAAATCCCTTCCTATGCTATTAAAGGGGAGTTTCCACCATGTGGATTACCCTCATGTAGCCTGTTACACTAAAAAAATTTAAATAAATGGTGTACAACGAAAAAATATTTAAATAATTTTGTGGGTTTTAAACAAACTTCTTTAGAAAAGTACAGAAATGAATTACATCGGCTTCATTATACGATATCAACCATGAAGAGTTGCATATCATACAATCAGCAAAAGGAAGACTACAACCTGCCTCCTAATAAGGCTAAAGAATTGTTAGACAAATCACTAAAACAGGAATATCAATATACTAGATTTTAAGTCCTAATGAATTATAGTTCATAATGTATTATAATTGAGCAATGAATTTGGATTTATTATTGAAACTTATTCATTTGTGTGAAGAGATTATTGTTCCAAGAAATAATAAGAATGTTAAAATTTAAAATAATAAATATAGTCATTTATACATTTATTTGTGCCTTAAATTTCACATCATCTGCTGTATCAGTTTAGTGCTTGATTATGGCGCCTTGTATGCTTTTGTTGTTATAATCAACAGTCCTATTATTTTGTTATGTAAAACTGCACTTCATCGTCATCATTAGTTAGACAGTCCAGTGTGAGCAACTGTTATGGGTATTTGAAGTAAAACTTAAATTTATTTTGATTGGAGAAATATTATATAATTTATTGTTGTTAGCTACGAATTTATATACTGAAAAAAGTTGCCAAGCAGTTAGATGTTTAATGTGATTTACTGAGTTATTTTTCTCACAGTTAATACACATTATAAATTATGAAAATTGACCTTTTCATCCCTTGGCTACCTACCTCTACCCTTCCGCATACCCCCTTTCAAATCCCTTCCTTTGCTAGTAAACCTTTTCTTTTTTGTTTAAGTTTATTTACTTTCATAATCATTATTAAGAATGTAGTAACAATGAATGAATGGTAAATGTTACTTTATTCACATATGATTTCCTGTTTAATGGCATATTGATTTTTTTCTTTAACTTTTATCATCGCTCCCCAGTTGTGAAGAGACTCTAACATATTACTCTGAGGATGAACCTGAACGAGAATAATCAATTTATAATTTCCTTTCTCCTGACTTAGCTCCAGATTATTCTGCAAATGCGCCTATCAGGCAGGCAACCCAAATGACACAACTGATGCGTGGATGCCTACGTACGAGAAAAATGACTACTATAGGCTCCCTTATAAAGCGTATACTTTTTCTCATACTTAATTCATGCTTCACAGATTTCTTTGGATTTTTACGTTAAGTACGTTATCGAAGAACTTGATGATGCACACTGCCTTCGTCAAACTATTTCACAAATCGTTCTTTGTGAAGATTCTCCCTGTATCCGTAAGTACTGGCAACAACCGCGATGATTAGCTTCACCCACATGCTTCAGATGACACTAGAAGGATTGTCTGCTATTCCTTCGTGGAAGATGCAGTTTCAAACAGATTCTTCTATTCACTGCAGAGGACGTGACAACGGTTACTCGTAGTAAGAATGTCCACCTCGGCCTGAACTTCAGAAGAGCGAAGTCTTCAGATATTTAATTTTAAAAGGTTTAAATAACAGTGTCCACTTGGTTCCTCAGCGCCTTGTTGTAGCTCAACATCAAACCAACCCGTGCTGTAGCTGCTTATCTCTACATCCACACTCCATGTGCTGTGCATCTCCCCGTAGCTCTTACTTTGCACAATTAATTGGCGCTGTATAACATTTAACATGACTTGAGCTCCAAACCCTTTAAACTAATTATTGTATTTTTTTTCACTCCTTGAGTAATAAGATTCTCCTGACACAATGACTACATTTTCTTTGTCCACATTCTGTTCCCTTCCTGTCCACAATTGCCCCACAACAGTTTCTAGCGTTTTCCGCCGCCATTGTCACGGAAACTCAGCAGACAATACGTTAAATACAATGGACAAGACTAAAACCTACAATGCAATTATTTTCTCAACACAGAAATATGATACAATGGACTTGGTGAGGCTCAGAAGAAATATGATTCTTTCTTTGAATGATCAAGTTCTCATTTAAATATTGAAGAACTACTGATACTTGGCATTGTTCCATCGTGTTTTACCTTCCTTTGTTTATTTTATTGACATTGTCTTCCCAACAGCCTTGAACCTTATAAGAAAACTTTACCGACATTACACGCCATGATTGAGCGTCCTCACATGTACGGGAATGCTTTATTTATAGTTCACAGATTTTTCATCAACCACATGACCAAGGGAACAGTTGAAGCTGCAGCCTTGGAGGATGGACTTGAGGATACAAACCACCGATAACGAATTCAGACGATTTTCTCAGGTCAGTTCCAATCCCTAATTTTGAAACTTTGTGATCAGTTTTCACTTTTTTCCTTTAGTCTGTTTTCGATGTCTTGTTTAAGCCCACGGACGCTTGGTTAACGTCTCGGTCTTCTCCCTCGCGTTGTCATCAAACTTCAAGACCTTCAGGAAAATTTTGGGCTTAAAAGTAAATATTTACCTGTAAAATTCAAGTTTCTTCATTTAATTGTTGTAATTATTGCTCTTAAATATTAAAACACACAAGATGGCCTCTGATGGCTAATATCTTACCAGGAGGCAGAATCGTCAACGCGTTTAATAATTTTTTACTTTTACTACTGTTTCAATTTTGAGTATAAAAAATATGAGCAGTATTTATTCTTCAACGATGATAAATTTAATATGACTGATTTTTTTTTTAATTTATCCAAGTACTGTACTAATTTGTTATATAATCCTGGACGTGGATTTTCTCTCACCTTTCTATATATATTTTATCTCCTAATAACTCCTCCATTTTATTTTTATATTTACCTTCTTCCATAATTGACAATTGTTAATTTTGTTTACCTTTATCAGATTTTATTAACTCCAGTTCTTCGTTCCCCCTTAAATATAAGAAGACGCCGGACTCTCCACACGGGTGCAAGGGTTACAGGTCACAGATAAACGTGTTATAAATTAACGTGAGAAGTTGAAAGGTAAAGGAAGTGGAACATAAGGTTTATTGGTGAAAAATGAGTAAAAATAAAAATTGAATATTACAGAATCTCGGAAGATGGTGTAAAAGCAAAACCGAAGGTGAAATATGATTAACAGATTGTAGAAGTTGATAAACAAAACAAACAAAATATGAAAACAAGACTAAAACCTTAAGAACATGAAAGGTGAAACAATTTGGATGTAATATGCAAAATAAGGAATAAAAGTACAACATTAAAAGATAATAAATTGTGCAGAATGTAACATAATGTTAAAGGGCGTGATATGGTTTAAAGCAAAATTACTTTTAATAATATTTAAGGTAAGATAGTTTAAGAAAGGTAAAGAATGAGTAAAATAAGGTTAAAGAGTGTAAGAGAACGTCTAAAGGAAAAGAAGTGTAATAACGGTATATAATTACCTTTAAAAGGAGAAGAAATGGAATGTGAAAATAACGTTAATAAGAGTAAAATTAGTTAAAGATAAATAAGTGCAATGAAGGTATTTAATTACCTTTAAAAGGAGAATCAAATTGAATTTTATTTTACAGATGACGTGCTATAGAAAGTTTTCCGGAAAGAGAAGAACCTTTCTTTAGAGAGATTTCTTACTGTTGTGGATTCAATTTTCTTACATGGAAATGAAGACTAATTTTTCAGGTCAGATTCGATCCAAACTTTATATTTTCCCCTTTTACGTGGTTATTTATGACCTAACAGATGTTTCTCTATTTCCTGTTTAAGATTACTAACTGTTTCTGAGCCTGAGGGTCTCCCTATCGACGCCGTCATCAAACTTGTCAAGCAAAGGTGCGTTCAGATATTTATATATTTAAAATTTTTCTGTAAATCGGCAATATACCAATTATTTGTTTGTTTGAGTTCCATGGGGCTGATGTCTGCACGAGGGGCTGCAGTTGACAGGAATCCTGCCTGAAGATCAACATGGAGGACATTGGGGGCTGAGGCTCTGGACTTGTGACGTTCCAGAATTATGCTGTGAAATCTCTCCGATTAACGTAAACACTGAATCAATATCTTTCCTCTAACCTCTTTTAAGGAGTGTTTGTTTCTCTTGTGTTCTATTTTAAAGACAATAAATGAAACGCAGATATGTTTCTCAAATTGACTCCTTTCTTACTCGTTGTTTCGTATTTTTTAAATGATTTGGTACCAACTTCTCTGTTCCAGCACTTCTTGTCCTGCCTTTATTATTTATTAGCACTTGGGAATGAATCTAGTCTTTGTCACCTTACACTCGCTTTATCTCTTGCCCACTGCAGAAGTCTCTATTTTGTTTCTCATGTCTAAAAAAAAATTATATAAAATCTTTATTATTGCAATGTTTTTCTTCTGTGTTTATAAATGATTGACCTTGTATTTGTTTAAATTGTGGCCTGATTCTCTGTAAACACATGGATTATATTCGTCATTAGTTCAGGGCTATTTTAGAAATTAATTTTTAACCCCCCTTCCTCTTTAAAACTCTATTTTAATTGCATTGATTCGTTGTAGGCTTTCCTTAATGCCCTGTACGTGAGTTCATCCACGTGCATCAACCAGCAACCTCTGATAATTCTTGTCATTCGAACCACATCTCTATTTTAATATTAATAATATGAGGAATCTTCAAGTAGGTAATTTTAATTTAATTTGTTTTCGATTTTTTGATACTAGTGATTTCTAAAATTTATCCCCCCCCCCCCAAATCTCCGCGCCTGTCAGGCAGGCAACCTTGCAGCAAAAAATAAACGCCTTTCTTTTTCAGCGAATTTTGACTCTTGTGGTCCTTACGATTTATTAATTCAATTTATACACCTATTTTGAAATGGTAGCTTTAAACCATTCTATTTTGTTGGATAGTTTTTTTAATTTGTGTGTCATACGAACTTCCACCTGTACAGAGAAATAATCGACCGTCAGAATATGTTTGATTGTTGAAACCTCAAATTTTAATTAAGCCTACGATTTTACCGCCGCCTACAAAACGCACGTCCTGTCCGACAGTTTGGACATTATGCGTGACTCGCTTAGTTTCCAACTGCAATTCGTAGGCAACGTGTACAAGGACCTGAAACTTGGTTTCAATCTGATGAGAAACGAAAACGTCACCGAGGATCGTATATTGTGTTTCTCGTGTTACCAAAAATTATCTTTTAAATTTCCTTTATAATTTAAATTTTAATCCTGAAGTAAATTTTTTATTACGTTGTCAGTTGAAACCTTTTTTTTTCAGCGTATTCCATACGTTTATACGAATTTAGGCCTATTTTATAATAAATGTGTGTTTGAGAATCGTGTCTGAGGCGTATTTCAATGTTTCCTTTGCGACCACGTGGGCCGCTTTTAGGGAAGTTAGTTTTGACTAAAAGTCGAAGGAAAACGATCTGTAAATAACAAGTCACGTGTCCCAAGACTATGTGAGCTACGTGCAGCAGGCATTGGGCCTCATTCTGGAAGAATCCGCGGTCCGAGTTACTTGGCTCCATCGGACAACAAGAAGTGCTGGAATAGTCAGTGGAACTGCGGCTGTTTGTTCGTATTCTGGTAAGAAGAATATTAGACAGTCAAGATTCCGTTTAGCCAGTCTTTCTAGTATTTTAAAATAGCACGTCTTAAAGCGTGTATTTTTTTTCTTCAAAAGTTGTCACGTATTTGACGATAATTCTGACTACGCGAATAAAGCCTTGGACGATCCATCCTCCATTTCATCAGTTTCATAGCAGATTTTTAAGTTTCTGTAGGAAAGGACTCTAGAGATTTTCCTAGTACAGGCATACATTTTGGGTCCATAATTACTTATTGTATCGGTTGTATGTTTTACGGATAATGCAGAATAATCGACGGATAAGTAATTTTAAATTTAAAGACATAAAGTGTCGAATGTAACGGATGGTATTTTTCGCGATTAGTCAACGTGCAATTTGATTCATCAGTATTGATGAATGTTGTGGAAAATTGTTTCACAGTTGTCTTAGCAGGTTGAGGTCTAGTTCTATTAAACCTTCAATCCACGTGGCTGAAATGTATTTTTACCATTCCGTACTCATAAGTGTATTAAGTACTATTTTTGATGCCCTTTTTTTGTTCGGTTAAATAATTTTTCACGCTTCCTACATTTTCTTGGGCAAGATTTCTTCTTTTACCCGGTGAATTTATTTTATCTTTAAATAAGACATTTCTCAGTGACTTGAAGAAACGAGCATGTTCATTACATGGATTATGTATAATGTAGTATTCTACTAAGACTTGGATCGTTTCCGGAGTTTGTGAACTTTTATAAAGTGTGATTTCAATTAAAATACAAATTCGTAATAATTGATTTAATGAGGGTTTGTGCATATTTATTTCAACGGTTCGAATTGCGCAAACGTTGCGGCCGAATGTTTCTGCAAATCGCACCTTGGAAATTCATATTCAGCAATCCTTCTGTAATATATTTATTATATTTGTCGTATGTTAGTGAATCCAAAGCTTGTAGAAGGTCGCGATATTTTTATTTCAGTACAGGTTCTGATGTGGTCGTTCTTAAACAATATTAAACAATATTGAACGCGTTCGTTCAGTTTTAACTTCAATTCATAGCCTGCCTTTGGTTTTCGAGGAGGTATTCGAACGTGTACCATTTTGTCAGTTTGAGGTTGGGGTTTGAACGGTTGTAATTTCCTTACATCGTACGAGAACACTTGACTTTATTCAAACGTATATCCGAATTAAATTTTCTTTCATAGAAAGTTATTTAGTGTATTTACAAGTTCTGTATTTTATAATTATTATTAATCCCTGGGATAGATAATTGTTTTTTCTCTTGTTCTTCCTTGACTTGTGCCGAGGACCAGCGCATTTCACAAGGGTCGAATGTTTCGTGTTTCTCCTGAGAGGAACAAGATTGACTATCAATAAAACTCCATACTTGATTCAGGTTCGTATTTGAGTGATAAATTAAGTTTCAATTTTCTTAAATTGCACTATTTAAAATTTGTTTTCTAAATCTTGCCTTCGAATTTTTATCGGGAAATAATTTATTTTAAATTTGATTTTATGCAAGCGTCGTTTCACTGATAACAAAATAAATTTATTTTTCAGCCAATTCAAACTCTTCTGGTCCCGACTTCTGGAGTCATTCAGTTTCTGCTAATTAGTGACCTTATTTCCGAATTGTTGATTTTTGGACAGTTCAAGCCGCCATTGTAGTCCATCGCGAGGAAACCATAAAAGGACTCTCGTTATGGAGTTTGATTTGAGAAGGTAAGATTTGAGTCTTTATATATTTACCTACTGATTGTTTTTTTTTCGGGAGTAATATTCTACTCATTTCAGTCTTGAGGATTTAATTAAGTTCAATACTGATGATTTATATTCATTAACTTGGCTCTAATTCGTGAATTTGCAGTCCTCTCGCGGGAGTTCCCCATCTCTTTGTGAACGTTCAAATAAATTTTGCTTAACTAGTCTTTCTCCTCTGTAAATGAATTTGAATGTCGTAAATTTGTGTTTCTAGGCAATTTTTAGTGAGGCCCGGTAATTAATTTAATTGGGACCCCTATTTTAAAGGCTCAGTCTTCCAGATTTTGAACTTAAATAATTCTACGCCATTCCAATTTGCATATGGAGGGTTATTATTTTTCTTGTATATATAGCTTTCAAAGTGTAGTTAAAATTTGGATTTCTTGATTTGGCAGCCTTTGTCGACTATTTGTGTACTATTGATCTCAATCAAAAATTGTGTAATTTTATAATAGGAACATTTCAATATTGCCCAGTCTACGTAATCATGACGTTCATTCCCTTCTTGACATTTTAAAGCTTTCTGCTGTGGGCAAATTTTTACTGGTCACGTTGGAACTATTCAGAATCTTTTCCAGAACTGCTAATTTTATAGACTCCTCGCCTTAGAGTCTGGAATTCACTATTCAAGGGATTGAGCATTATTTTCGATGACGTTTTAGAATAATTTGTTCGCAGCTGTTGCCAGTATGATTAATTAGTTGGTTAAAGGTCCTTATTTTGAATTAATCACGTTGCATCATTTTTGATTAATTTCATTCCAATAATTCGCTTATCTCACGTTGGTTCCTTAATATAAGATAGACTTGTTCTGATTTTGTTAATGTGACTGTGCTGGAGGCTAATTGAAATCGTTTGTATTTAGTGACACTTATGATCAAATATTCATCCTCCTGTATTTTCTTAGTGGGTTCAAGTAGTTCTTTCTCGCCGTGTCTTACTAATTGTTAAACGGATGTACGTGGAAATTTTATCACAAACGTATTTCTTGTGAACTGAATTGAACATGATTCGAATACAAACTTTCCTTTCAGAATTCTAGCCGTGTCCTGCCTTCAGTGAGGTGGAATCTGCATTGCTTTGGACCTGAAGAACTTCTGTTTGGCGGAATAACAGGTGTCAAGTTACTGGGAGCCTGAGACTGGAGACTAAACTCGTCGGACTTTGCGTCCAGGTAGAGTGGGAAAACAGTTTGCTGCTGCGGTTGTTCCGTACAGGTTTGCTTGAGTTTTCGGTTCATATAACTGACATGAACAAGAAAGTTTTAATTGTTACGCCTCGACGTAAATTAGGCTTAAGAGAAACTTTTAATGACAGGAATGAAAATACTAAGTAAAATATCCTTTTTTCGTCTAACGTAAACATTGAAAAAACAATCGGAAGTTTATTTTCGAAATGTGATGTATTTCTTAAGATACTGATTTTCATTCTGTAAATTTCAGCCTTTTCGGCCTAATTAAGTGACGTGGCATCTGCAGTTCCTTTGGCCCAGACGACCACTTGTATTCCGCTAAAAAGCGGAGGCCGGGTTGCTGGGGACCCGAGGCACTCTGAGACACTCTGGAAGCTGATCTTTGTATGGGTAAGTGATAAACAATCCCATAAGATGGAATTAGTAAGTGACTTGATTCGAACATGACCCAAATTTTTTATTTTCTGTATAGACCCGAGGTGCAGGACTTGGGCCACTGACGTCATGGACAGGAATCGTCTCCCCGGGATCTGATTAATGTAATTGACTGCATTGATTATGTTAAGAGATCATATTAAGATGTAGTTTTGGCATTCGCAGTGATACTCCGTATCTTTCATATTATTCGACGCTTTTTTTATTGAATGAAGTTACGTTATTTATCTTTTCCTTCAGTGAAATATTACTTAAATTTTCCGGGGTTTGTTGGACACGAGAGGAACATTTCTCAATCGCATTTTTTCTCTTAAAAAAACTGTTTATTAGATTGTCCACTGTGGCGCGACTCTGTTCTGTATTCGGTATTTATTTACGATTCGTTTAAAGGATTTCGTAGGTTTCTTCTTCGCTGCGTTTTGAAACCTCTTCAGGTGCAATGTTTTCATGGAAGTGTGAATTCGAGTGACAAGCCACGAGCTGTTAAGTTTTCAAAGGTGAGATTTTCACGCACATTGCGGCCGAAATGTATGTGGAAGTCTAAACTTTGAAATTCATCTTCAACAAGTCTCGTACAATTATAATGAAATGTTTTTTTTATTAAAAAATTTACACCTGAAGTGGTTTCAAGTTAACTTGAATTACTGAAATGATAATTAAATATTTTAAAATTGCTTCAATAGTTCAGTGACCATTTGGTTGTGTTTAAAATGTCTTGCAAGTTAGATTGAATTTGATGTTGGCTGAATGTAATTTTTAACCCTCAATTGGGTTGACTTGACTACGTAAATTTTCAAATCTAATTTGATTTCTTTTTTCCCCCCATTTGTTTCGAGCACCTCGACTTCTCCAAAGACGAGGGTTTTTGGATGTCAATAGACCTTGGAAGACTCTAGCTTTTGTCCTGAGCTCGCGCTGGCCTGAAAAGGAACGACAATGGAGGCTGTGAATAGTTCTTGTGCCGATTCTTCAGGTTCGTGTTTGACGCAGCTCCTAGTTTGAACAAGTGTTTCGTTTAAAAGTTTTAATGCCTCTGAATACTTTTTTTCAATTTCCATTAAACATTTAAAATTTAATCCAGAAGTAAATTATTCAACAAATTCAATACGTTGACAGTTGAACTAATTTATTGCATTTATTTTTCAGGAAATAATAAGTCACACTGACCTGCGCTTGATGCTTTCATTCTCAAACTTCAACTTGGTACATCCTGCACAAGATCTTCTTCTATATCAGGTCGTTGGTGAAGGATATTAAAGCTGCAGGTGTTTGGGCGAGGAGAATATCGTCAATTGCTGTACATTCCTTTGGCCCTTCGCTGGAGCTCGCATTTCAGGTTGTGCAACGAGATTTCAATAAATGCACGTGATGTGTTTTACGCTGAAGTAATTCGACATTTAACGAATTGTGAATACCATTAGTTGCATAGTCGTTAGTGAAGGGTTTAATTTTTATATCCTTTAGAGGTTTCGTGTTCTGTAGAATGGACGAGTTTCATAGTAATTCCTTTCCATATTAAGGCTCGTTTTTTTAAAAGGGTGATCGTAGTTTTCTCGGAAGTAAGGAATATGCTGATGAATGAACCCCTCCCCCGTCGTTCCTTACGTTAACGTCTTGATAATTGCCTTAATAACTCCCCTCTCACCATAAATAGTTAAAGGTGACGTAGTCCTGATATTTGCATTGCATCATTTCGGAAATTCTCCTTTGTCTCTTTCTTCCATTATTGGTAAACCAGGATTTGGAAGTTTCGGTGACTTCATAACACAGGGGTACCTTCGTCTGAAAATCTAAGTTTTTCAATCCTTTATGCTATAATTTAAATCTTGTTTATTCAGGTCTTTACTTATTATACCACGACATACTGCATTTTTTACTCGTACAGACAAATTAGAATGTGCATGTGTAGTCGCTAACTTGGTAACGTGCCCTTAGCTTTACGCTAATTAGTGTGCTTGCATTTTTTTTGAAATTTACGTACTGTTCATTTCAGCCTGTTCGACCTGGTTAAGTGTCGTGGCATCTGCAATTCCTTTGGCCCAGACGACCACTTGTATTCCGCTAAGAAGCAGAGGTCGACCTACTGGGGACCCGAGGCACTCTGAGACACTCTGGAAGCTGATCTTTGTATGGGTAAGTGATCAACAATTCCAGTAGATGGAACTACGAAGTGACTTGTTTCAAACATGACCGAAATTATTTTCTGTTTAGACCCGAGGTGCAGGACTTGGGCAACGGCCACTGACGTCATGGACAGGAATCGTCTCCCCGGGATCTGACTAATGTAATTGACTGCATTGATTATGTTAAGAGATCATATTAAGATGTAGTTTTGGCATTCGCAGTAATACTCCGTAACTTTCATATTATTCGACCCTTATTTTTATTGAACGAAGTTACGTTATTATTTATCTTTTCCTTCATTGAAATATTACTTAAATTTTCCGGGGTTCGTTGGATCCGAGAGGAACATTTCTCAATCGCTTTTTTCTCTTAAAATAGGCTGTTTATTCAATTGTCCACTGTGGCGCGACTCTGTTCTGTATTCGGTATTTATTTCCGATTGGTTTAAAAAGTTTTGTGCGCTATGTTTCTTCTTCGCTGCGTTTTGAAACCTCTTCAGGTGCAATGTTTATTGGAAGTGTGAATTCTAGTGATAAGCTACGCGACGATAAGTTTACAAAGGTGAGATTTTCACGCACATTGCGGCCGAAATGTTTGTGGAAGTCTAAACTTTGAAATTCATCCTCAACAAGTCTCGTTCAATTATAATAAAATGTTTTTTTTATTAAAAAATTTACACCTGAAGTGGTTTCAAGTTAACTTGAATTACTGAAATGATAATTAAATATTTTAAAATTGCTTCAATAGTTCAGTGACCATTTGGTTGTTTAAAATGTCTTGCAAATGTGATAGAATTTAAAGGTGCCCAAATGTAATTTTTAACCCTCAATGAGGTTGACTTGGCTACGTTAATTTTCATATCTAATTCGGATTTCTTTCTTTCCTTCATTTGTTTCGAGGACCTCGACTTATCCAAATACGAGGGTTTTTTGATGTCAACGGACCTTGGAAGACTTCGCTCTTGTCCAGAGCTCGCCCTGGCTGGGTTCGAGGAGACAACGTGTGGACCCTTCGCCTGTCTCTGCTCCAGGTGCATCTCTATTATTATTATTATTATTATTATTACTGTCGTCGTGGCTTTCAAACCGGGAATTATATTTGTGTTCCTTGCAGCATTTTTCGTGTCTTCAGTTACTTAACATCCCTTGGAGAACTACAAAAACGCTGAAGGAAGAGTAACTGATCTTCTCGAGGATTAAACGTTGTACGTGACATGCAGTGCTTGGATGCACTCAGCAGGTAGTTAATGTTTTATACGTAATATTTAATTTTGAACATTTATCATAAACGTAATTAACAACGAATCAAGTTGAATTTTATTTTACAGATGACGTGCCATAGAAAGTTTTCCGGAAAGAGAAGAACCTTACTTCAGAGAGATTTCTTCCTGTTGTGGATTCGAATTTCTTACATGGAAATGGAGACTATTTTTTCAGGTCAGACTCGCCAAACTTTATATTTTCCCCTTTTACGTGGTTATTTATGACCTAACAGATGTTTCTCTAGTTCCTGTTTAAGCCTGCAAACTGTTTCTCAGCCTGAGGGTCTCCCAAACGACGATGTCATCAGACTTGCCAAGCAAAGGTGCTTTCAGATATTTGTATATTTAAAATTGAACATAAATACACTTATTTTTCTGTGAATCTGCCACATACCAATTGTTTGTTTCTTTCAGTTTCATGTGGCTGATGTCTGCACGAGGGGCTGCAGTTGACACGACTCCTGCCTGAAGACCAACATGGAAGACCTTTGGGGGCTGAGGCTCTGGACTTCTGACCTTCCAGAATTATGCTGTGAAATCTCTCCGAATAACGTAAACACTGAATCAATATCTTTGCTCTAACGTCTTTTAAAAAGTGTTTGTTTCCCTTGTGTCCTCTTTTGAGGACAATAAATGAAACTCTGATATGTTTCTGAAATTTACTCCTTTTTTGCTCGTTGTTTAATTATTTTTATTATGATTTGGTACCAACTTCTCTGTTCCAGCACTTCTTGTCCTGCCTTTGTTATTTATTGGCGCTTAGGAATAGTTTCTAGCCTTTTCACCTTATACTCCCTTTTTTTCTTTAGTGACTTGTTACC
Source organism: Zhengitettix transpicula (assembly GCA_037074705.1). Lineage (NCBI taxonomy): Eukaryota > Metazoa > Arthropoda > Insecta > Orthoptera > Tetrigidae > Zhengitettix > Zhengitettix transpicula. Next base: position 49,577,804 of record CM073596.1, read on the forward strand.
AACTGCAGAAGTCTATTTTGTTTCTAAAGTCTAAAAAATGTTGTATAAAATCTTTCGCTCTCCGAATATCTTTCTTATTGCAATGTTTGAGCTGTGTGTTTATAAATAATTATTTATTTCCGAATGGTTTAAAAAGTTTTGAGCGCTATGTTTCTTCTTCGCTGCGTTTTGAAACCTCTTCAGGTGCAATGTTTTCGTGAAGTGTGAATTCGAGTCGCAAGCTGCGCGACAATAAGTTTTCAAAGGTGAGATTTTCACGCACATTGCGGCCGAAATGTTTGTGGAAGTCTAAACTTTGAAATTCATCTTCAACACGTCTCGTTCAATTATAATAAAATGTTTTTTTTATTAAAGATTTACACCTGAAGTGGTTTCAAGTTAACTTGAATTACTGAAATGATAATTAAATATTTTAATTTATTCAATAGTTCAGTGACCATTTGGTTGTGTTTAAAATGTATTGCAAGTGAGATAGAATTTGATGGTGGCTTAATCTAATTTTTAAGCGTATTTTTGTTGTTCATTTGACTACGTTAATTTTCATATCTAATTGGGATTTCTTTTTTCCCCCGCATTTGTTTCGAGCACCTCGACTTCTCCAAATACGAGTGTTTTCGGATGTCAATAGACCTTGGAAGACCCTTCGCATTTGTCCAGAGCTCGCCCTGGGAAGAAAAGGAACGACAATGGAGGCTGTGAATAGTTCTTGTGCCGATTCTTCAGGTTCGTGTTTGACGCCGCTCCTCGTTTGTAATGTTATGATTTCATAGCTGAAGTTGCAACTAAATTATTTTGGACTTTTGTTACGATGTGAACACGACACCTCTATTCTTTTTCAGGGTCTTTCGACTTGTCTTTTCCTGTTCTCCGGGGTCCATCACCGCTCGTGGAAAATTTTCATCTTGGCTGATCGCAAGGACTAAATACAGCAGCAGTTGCGAGCTTTGTTTGACAGGTAATTTAAATTTCTATGAAATTTGTGGCTTTTATTATGTTAAAGTGCGGTTTTTAATTTTCTTCATAAATTACGTAATGTAAGCAAACATGTGTTCAGGGAGAGGGATTGTTAAGATCATTTCTGTTATTATCCTTTCGTGTTCTTACTGCGCTCGCCTCAGCCGCAGAGGAACGGGAGTTGAGGTGAACAACGCTGAAGACTTCTCCACAATTTGAGGTTCGCAAGCTCCTCGTTTGAACAAGTGTTTCGTTTAAAAGTTTTAATGCCTCTGATTACTTTTTTTCAATTTCCTTTAAACATTTAAATTTTAATCAATACGTTGACAGTTGAACAAATTTATTGCATTTATTTTTCAGGAAATAATAAGTCACACTGACCTGCACTTGATGGCTTCCTTCCTAAACTTCAACTTGGTTCATCCTGTGCAACGTCTTGTTCCACATCAGGTCGTTGGTGAAGAATATTAAAGCTGGAGGTGTTTGGGCGAGGAGAATGTCGTCACTTCCGGTATATTCCTTTGGACCTGCGCTGGAGCTCGCATTTCAGGTTGTGAAAGGGGATTTCCATAAATGCACGTGCTGTATTTACGCTGAAGTAATCCGGTATGTAACGATTTGTGAATACCATTAGTTGCTTGATCGTTAGTGAAGAGTTTAATTTTTATATCCTTTAGCGGTTTCGAGTTCTACAGAATGGACGCGTTTCTTAGTAATTCCTTTCCGTACTGATTTTTAAAAGATGAGCGTAGGTTTGTCGAATTAAGGAAAGTATGGAATATGCTGTTGAATCACAACCGCTGCCCCCCCCCCCTTTTACTTACGTTATCATCCAATTAATCCCTGAACAATTAACCTCTCCTCATGAATAGCTCACGGTGACGTAAACCTGATATTTGCATTGCTACACTTAGACAATGATTTCAGTTTATTTTTTATTTTTCAAATAAAATTAATACTACGGTTAATGCTAACAATTCTCAATGTTTCTCTGGTATATGGAGTCTGTCTGTTATTTTACTTTTATAATTGGGTGCCTTTTTCATTTTCAATATTCCATAAGCTTCAAACTAGTGAAGTTGAATGAGCCATTGCCTGCTTCTGACGACTCTTGTTTGTTTATTATATTTCTCTACTCTACAGCCAACATGTTCAGGGAGAGGGTTTCTAAAGATCATTTCTGTAATTCTCCTTTACCTCTTACTTACATTATTGGTGAACCAGGAATTGGAAGTTTCGCTGACTTCATAACACAAGGGTTCCTTCGTCTGAATATTTTTCTATGCTTAATGCTAAAATTTAACTTCTTTATTCAGGTCTTTACTTTCTTATTATACCACTATATACTGCATATTTTAATATCAAAATCGTACAGACAAATTAGAAAGTGCATGTGTAGTCGCTAACTTAGTAGACGTGGCCTCTCCCTGTACAAGCTTAACGGTTTGTAGGTAATGTAGATTTTTTTGAAGGAAGGTGTTCCGTGGTTCAGGTTGGTGTTTGACCCTAATTTACATGCAGACTAGTCCTCCTATGTTAACCGAAAATAATCATGATTTAAAATATTTGATTCATGATTGACTTTGTATCCGTTGCTACTCGTGGGGCATTTATTTCTCCCGTGTTTTAGAATAATGTTTAATGTTGAAGTGGTTGACCTTTTAATTTGGTTCCTTAGATCGATTTATAAATTGTATGGTTGTTGGCTATGTTTACCTTGTGTTTCTTGTAGTTAAAATTGTTCTATTTAACGATTTACGCTAATTAGTGTACTCGAATTTATTTTTCAAAATTTACGTACTGTGGTTTGGACCTTCCTAAATTACTGCTTTTCATTCAAGTCTTGGACCGAAATCCTGCCTCCTGTTCGGCCTGATTAAGTGACGTGCCATCTGCAGTTCATTTGGCCCAAAACGACCACTTGTATTCCGCTAAGAAGCGGAGGTCGAGTTGCGAGGGACTCGAGGCACTCGGAGAATCTCTGGAAGCTGATCTTTGTATAGGTAAGTGATGAACAATCCCAGTAGATGGAACTACAAAGTGACTTGTTTCATACATGACCCTAATTATTTATTTTCTGTATACAGCTGAGGTGCAGGACTTGGGCCACTGACGTCATGGACAGGAATCGTCTCGCCGGGATCTGACTAATGTAATTGACTGCATTCATTATGTTGTGTTAAGAGATTCATATTGAGAAACCCACTTAAAGTGTAGTTTTGGAATATGAAGTAATACTCCGAATACTTCATCTTAATCGACGCTTATTTTTATTAAACGTAGTTACGTTATTTATCTGGCTATTGCAAGCATAGTTTTTGTGTTAGGATTGTTGCTTAAAATTCAGTATGAACTAGTTTTGGGTAATTTTCCCATAGATTATTGCATGTTTCCAAAAATTTTCCAGACTTTAATGACTCTCGCATCTTTTCCTTCTTTGAAATGTTGCTTTAATTTTTCAGGGGTTTGTTGGGCACGAGGGCAACATTTCTCAATCACATTTTTCTCTTAAAAGTATCGGTTTATGCCATTGTCCACTGTGGCGCGACTCTGTTCTGTATTCGGTACTTATTTCCGATTGGTTTAAAATATTTCGTGCGTTAAGTTTCTTCTTCGCTGCGTTTTGAAACCTCTTCAGGTGCAATGTTTTCATGGAAGTGTGAATTCGAGTCACAAGCTATGTGACTATAAATTTCAAAGGTGAGATTTTCACGCACATTGCGGCCGAAATGTTTGTGGAAGTCTAAACTTTGAATTTCATCTTCAAGTGTCGTTCAATTATAGTGAACTGTTTTAATAAGAATTTGCACCTGAGGTAGTTTCAAGTTAACTTGAATTACTGAAATGATTGTTCAATGTTTTAAAATTGCTTAAATTGTTTGGTGACCATCCAGTTGTTTAAAATGTCTTATAAGTGAGATAGAATTTGATAGTGGCTGAATCTAGTTTGTAACTCTCAGTTAGGTTGACTCGACTACGTTGATTTTCATATCTAATTCTGATTTCTTTCTTCTCTCCATTTGTTTCGAGGACTTCGACTTCTCCAAATACGAGGATTTTCGGAAGCCAATAGACCTTGGAAGACTTCGCATTTGTCCGGAGCTCGCCCTGGCCTAAAAAGGAACGACAATGTAGGCCATGAATAGTTCTTGTGCCGATTCTTCAGGTTCGTGTTTGACGCGGCTCCTCCTTTGAAATGTTCTGATTTCATAGCTAAAGTTGCAACTAAATTATTTTGGGCTTTTGTTTAGATGTGAACACGTCACCTCTATTTTTTTCAGGGCCTTTCGACTTGTATTTTCCTGTTCTCCGGGGTCCATCACCGCTCGTGGAAAACATCTTGAGGCTGATCGCAAGGACCAAATACAACAGCAGTTGCGAGCTTTGTTTGACAGGTATTTTTATAAGTTTCTTTGAAATTTTGATGTCTGGCTTAAAAACATGGGATTTGTGGTTTTTATTATATTAAACTGCGGTTTCTAATTTTCTTACTAAATTATTTTATTTGGGCCTAATTTTTCTGTTGGTCGCTGTGTAGTTTTTAAAGTTTTCTTGCTTAATTTTCAATTATTTTACTTCACATTACTTTTATTTCATGAAATGGTGTAAACGTGTTAGGATTTTATTAAAGTTTATACCCTTTTATTATTGAAGGTTCCTTAGCCGTTGCGAGCCCAGAGTCTGTCTTGGAATTGGACCGTTGCTTTGGGAGATTCCACTTTGGACCCTTGGTTTTGCGTTACGTCTGTATGAAATCTTCCTGTCAGTTATTATAAATAACTGCAGAGATTATTCTACACATATGTGTTGAATTAATGAAGCTGCCTAAATTGAAAGACAAGTATTGATTACTTTTGCGACGCCACGGGCATTGGGTCTGGTCCCGAGTGTTAATTACGCGTAAGGTTTATTTTTTGTTACATAAACGACATATTCTGCATGAAGTTCGCTATTTTTCAATCTGAAGTATATTTTCAAATTCAACTAGAGCTTTATTAGTTTCAGAGACTATATATATATATATATATATATATATATATATATATATATATATTGACATGGTTTTCGTACCTCGCTGTTCAAAATTAAACTGTGCGCATTTTCCTAATGTGATCCAAATCAATGAAGCTATAATTGCACCAAAACATCGGAAAACTACAAAAACGGGGAAGGAAGAGCAACTACATAACGTGATAACAAGGAATTTCTGTTTAATCTTCTCGAGGACGAAAGATCTTCATATTAGGATGAGTAACGTTGTACGTGACATGCAGTGCTTGGATGCACTCAGCAGGTACTTCAACATGTTTTATCCATAATATTTAAATTTTTAACATTTATAATAGTAAATTTGATTAACGAGGAATCAAATTAACTTTTAATTTACAGATCTGCATTAGAAATTTTTCCAGAAAGAGAAGAACCTTATTTTAGAGAGATTTCTTCCTGTTGTGGATTCAAATTTCTTACATGGAAATGGAGACTATTTTTTCAGGTCAGACTCGCCAAACTTTATATTTTCCCCTTTTACGTGGTTATTTATGACCTAACAGATGTTTCTCTATTTCCTGTTTAAGCCTGCGAACTGTTTCTCAGCCTGAGGGTCTCCCTAACGACGACGTCATCAAACTCTTCAAGCAAAGGTGCTTTCAGATATTTGTATATTTAAAATTGAACATAAATACACTTATTTTTCTGTGAATCTGCCACATACCAATTGTTTGTTTCTTTCAGTTTCATGTGGCTGATGTCTGCACGAGGGGCTGCAGTTGACACGACTCCTGCCTGAAGACCAACATGGAAGACCTTTGGGGGCTGAGGCTCTGGACTTCTGACCTTCCAGAATTATGCTGTGAAATCTCTCCGAATAACGTAAACACTGAATCAATATCTTTGCTCTAACGTCTTTTAAAAAGTGTTTGTTTCCCTTGTGTCCTCTTTTGAGGACAATAAATGAAACTGATATGTTTCTGAAATTTACTCCTTTTTTGCTCGTTGTTTAATTATTTTTATTATGATTTGGTACCAACTTCTCTGTTCCAGCACTTCTTGTCCTGCCTTTGTTATTTATTGGCGCTTAGGAATAGTTTCTAGCCTTTTCACCTTATACTCCCTTTTTTTCTTTAGTGACTTGTTACCAACTGCAGAAGTCTATTTTGTTTCTAAAGTCTAAAAAATGTTGTATAAAATCTTTCGCTCTCCGAATATCTTTCTTATTGCAATGTTTGAGCTGTGTGTTTATAAATAATTATTTATTTCCGAATGGTTTAAAAAGTTTTGAGCGCTATGTTTCTTCTTCGCTGCGTTTTGAAACCTCTTCAGGTGCAATGTTTTCGTGAAGTGTGAATTCGAGTCGCAAGCTGCGCGACAATAAGTTTTCAAAGGTGAGATTTTCACGCACATTGCGGCCGAAATGTTTGTGGAAGTCTAAACTTTGAAATTCATCTTCAACACGTCTCGTTCAATTATAATAAAATGTTTTTTTTATTAAAAATTTACACCTGAAGTGGTTTCAAGTTAACTTGAATTACTGAAATGATAATTAAATATTTTAATTTATTCAATAGTTCAGTGACCATTTGGTTGTGTTTAAAATGTATTGCAAGTGAGATAGAATTTGATGGTGGCTTAATCTAGTTTTTAAGCGTATTTTTGTTGTTCATTTGACTACGTTAATTTTCATATCTAATTGGGATTTCTTTTTTCCCCCGCATTTGTTTCGAGCACCTCGACTTCTCCAAATAAGAGTGTTTTCGGATGTCAATAGACCTTGGAAGACTCTTCGCATTTGTCCAGAGCTCGCCCTGGGAAGAAAAGGAACGACAATGGAGGCTGTGAATAGTTCTTGTGCCGATTCTTCAGGTTCGTGTTTGACGCAGCTCCTCGTTTGAAATGTTCTGATTTCATAGCTGAAGTTGCAACTAAATTATTTTGGGCTTTTGTTACGATGTGAACACGACACCTCTATTCTTTTTCAGGGTCTTTCGACTTGTCTTTTCCTGTTCTCCGGGGTCCATCACCGCTCGTGGAAAATTTTCATCTTGGCTGATCGCAAGGACTAAATACAGCAGCAGTTGCGAGCTTTGTTTGACAGGTAATTTAAATTTCTATGAAATTTGTGACTTTTATTATATTAAAGTGCGGTTTTTAATTTTCTTCATAAATTACGTAATGTAAGCAAACATGTGTTCAGGGAGAGGGATTGTTAAGATCATTTCTGTTATTATCCTTTCGTGTTGTTACTGCGCCTCAGCCGCAGAGGAACGGGAGTTGAGGTGAACAACGCTGAAGACTTCTCCACAATTTGAGGTTCGCAAGCTCCTCGTTTGAACAAGTGTTGCGTTTAAAAGTTTTAATGCCTCTGAATACTTTTTTCAATTTCCTTTAAACATTTAAATTTTAATCAATACGTTGACAGTTGAACAAATTTATTGCATTTATTTTTCAGGAAATAATAAGTCACACTGACCTGCGCTTGATGGCTTCCTTCCTAAACTTCAACTTGGTTCATCCTGTGCAACGTCTTGTTCCACATAAGGTCGTTGGTGAAGAATATTAAAGCTGGAGGTGTTTGGGCGAGGAGAATGTCGTCACTTCCTGTATATTCCTTTGGACCGGCGCTGGAGCTCTCATTTCAGGTTGTGAAAGGGGATTTCGATAAATGCACGTGCTGTGTTTTACGCTGAAGTAATCCGGTATTTAACGAATTGTGAATACCATTAGTTGCATGGTCGTTAGTTGAAGAGTTTAATTTTTATATTCTATAGCGGTTTCGTGTTCTGTAGAATGGACGCGTTTCATAGTAATTACTTTCCGTACTTTTAAGGATTGTTTTTTAAAAAGGTAAGCGTAAGTTTGTCGAATTGACGGAAGTATGGAATATGTGTTAACATCTAATAATTCCGTGAATAACTACCCTCTCCCCATAAATAGTTGAAGGTGACGTAGGCCTGATATTTGAATTGCTACACTTTGACAATGATTTCAGTTTATTTTTTATTTTTCATTCTTCTAATAAAATTGATACTACGGTTAATGCTAGCAATATTTCCCTGGTATATGGCATCTGACTGTTATCTTATTTTTATAGTCGGGTGCCTTTTTCATTTTCAATATTCCGAAAGCTTCAAACTGGTGAAGTTGAATGAACCATTGCCTGCTTCTGACGCCTTTCTTTATTTATTATATTTCTCTACTATTCAGGAAACATCTGTTCAGAGAGAGGGTTTCTAAAGATCATTTCTGTAATTCTCCTTTGCCTCTTACTTACATTATTGGTGAACCAGGATTTGGATGTTTCGCCGACTTCATAACACAAAGGTTCCTTCGTCTGAAAATCTAAGTTTTTTAATGCTTCATGCTATAATTTAAATGTTTATTGACTTTCTTCTTGTACCGCGACATACTACATTGTTTAATATCAAACTCGTACAAACGAATTCGAATGTCCCTGTGTAGTCGCTAACTTGGTAGACGTGGCCTCTCCCTGTACATGCTTAACGGTTTTTAGGTAATGCAGGTTTTATGAAGACAGTTGCTCTGTGGTTGACCACTTATGGTTTACCAATTGTGAAATTGCTTTAAAATAAGTAATTTTTTAAATCTTTCAGTGTTTTGTTTCATTGTAAACAAGCTGTGGTTTTTGGTTTTTGGTTTTTGGTTTTCAGGTCAGTTTCCGATAGTGACGGCAACCGTGCCTGTGGCCTGCTGGTAGTTTTACAGTTTTGCCCTGTCGTCGTGGTTTCTCCCATGGAAGGCACGAAGAAATCCCATTTGTCAAGGTACGATTACTGCAACTTTGTTCAAAATCCGCTGCGTTCGAGTAAATTCTCAAACTATAGTGGAATGTGTTTCTGTTTTATAAATGTGTTCTTGGGTATTTGCGAGTTCAGTTTATATTTCAAAGATCTTGTTCAATACCTAAGATCTGGCGATGCGTAGAGTTCGTGAAGTTTTGTGACTGATCGTGAATAGTTTGATATTTTGTATGCGTTGCTTTTTTTTTCGCGTTATCAAGATTAAGTTTCGTATAGTTATGGATTTAGAGAGCTAGAGTTTAAAAATACCGGCAGTTTTTTCATCGGTTATTTAACCGTTTATGTGCCAATACAATTTTAAGTCCCCGAAAGCTTACGTAAAGTTGCAGTCTTTATACTATTTAAGTATTTGTTTCAGATGTTTTGCTGAATATTTCGTTCCTTTCGTTTGAAATCACTGCTTGAAATTACTCACATGGGGCAGTCCAATTTTGTTTATTTTTACTTTTGTCTTTGATGAGTTATCCCGTGCCCCATCGTCGGCTTTCAAGTTACGTGATTTGTGTTGAAATGCAGTGTTTTACCCTAATTTACAGTGATACTAGTCCTCGTGTGTTAACCGACATTGTTATGCTAAGCGCTGGTAGATCATTATTTAAGATATTATCCATTGCTATTCGTGGGGCATTATTTCTCCTTTGTTTTAGACTAATGTTAAATGTTGAAGTGACTGACCTTTTAATTTGGTTCCTTAGATCGATTTGTATATTATGGTTGTTGGATATGTTTAGCTTGTGCGTCATGTAGTCTTAATTGTTCTACTTAACGATTTTCGCTAATTAGTGTGCTTGCCATTTTTTTTATTCAAAATTTACGTACTGTGGTTTGGACCTTCATAAGAAACTGATTTTAATTCTAGACTTGGACAAAAATCCTGCCTCCTGTTCGGCCTGATTAAGTGACGTGGCATCTGCAGTTCCTTTGGCCCAGATCGACCACTTGTATTCCGCTAAGAAGCTGAGGGACCCGAGGCTGATCTTTGTATAGGAAAGTGATAAACAATTATAGATGGAACTACGAAGTGACTTGTTTCAAACATGACCCAAATTATTTATTTTCTGTTTAGACCCGAGGTGCAGGACTTGGGCAACGGCCACTGACGTCATGGACAGGAATCGTCTCGCCGGAATCTGACTAATGTAATTGACTGCAATGATTATGTTAAGAGATTCGTATTAAGATGTACACTTTTGGCATTCGCAGTAATACTCCGTATCTTTCTTATTATTCGACGCTTATTTTTATTGAACGTAGTTAGGTTATTATTTATCTTGAGATTGCAAGCATAGTTTTTGTAAGGAGTGTTACTTAAAATTCAGTATTAACTAGTTTTTTGGAATTTTTCCGTAAATGTTTCCAGACATTTTCCCGACTTTAATAGCTCTCGCATCTTTAAATTTTCCGGGGTTTGTTGGACACGAGAGGAACATTTTTCAATCGGTTTTTTCTTTTAAAAGTGGCTTATTATTACATTGTTTACTGTGGCGCGACTCTGTTCTGTATTTATTTCTGATTGGTTTAAAAAAATTCGTGCGTTATGTTTCTTCTTCGCTGCGTTTTGAAACCTCTTCAGGTGCAATGTTTTCATGGAAGTGTAAATTCGAGTGATATGTTATGTGACAATAAGTTTTAAAGGTGAGATTTTCACGCACATTGCGGCCGAAATGTATGTGGAAGTCTAAACTTTGAAATTCATCTTCAACAAGTCTCGTTCAATTATAATGAAATGTTTTTTTTATTAAAAAATTTACACCTGAAGTGGTTTCAAGTTAACTTGAATTACTGAAATGATAATTAAATATTTTAAAATTGCTTCAATAGTTCAGTGACCATTTGGTTGTGTTTAAAATGTCTTGCAAGTTAGATTGAATTTGGTGTTGGCTGAATGTAATTTTTAACCCTCGATTGAAGTTGACTTGACTACGTTTATTTTCATATCTAATTAGATTTTTTTTCCCCCATTTGTTTCGAGCACCTCGACTTCTCCAAAGACGAGGGTTTTCGGATGTCAATAGACCTTGGAAGACTCTTCGTATTTGCCTCGAGCTTGCCCTGGTCTGAAAAGGAACGCCAAAGGAGGCTGTGAATAGTTCTTGTGCAGATTCTTCAGGTTCGTGTTTGACGCAGTTTGTTCGCAATGTTATTATTTCATAGCTGAAGTTGCAACTAAATTATTTTGGACTTTTGTTACGATGTGAACACGACACTTCTATTTTTTTTCAGGGTCTTTCGACTTGTATTTTCCTGTTCTCCGGGGTCCATCACCGCTCGTGGAAAACATCTTAAGTCTGATAACGAGGACTAAATACAGCAGCAGTTGCGAGCTTTGATTGACAGGTAATTTAAATTTTATGAAATTTGATTTGTGCCTTAAAGAAAGGGATTTGTGGTTTTTATTATCAACTGCGGTTTCTAATTTTCTTCATAAATTACGTCAAGTATTGGCTTATTTTATTTGAACCTAATTTTTCCATTGGTCGTTGTGTATTTTTTAAATGAATTTTGCTGAATCTTTAATGATTTATGTTCACTTTACTTTTCTTTGTTGAAATGTTGTAAACGTGTTACGGTTTTATTAAAGTTTCTACCCTTTTCTTTTTAAAGCTTCCTTGGCCGTTGGGAGTCCAGAGTCGGTTTTAGAATTGGTCCGTTGCATTGGGAGATTCAACTTTTAATATTAATTTTCATTTACATATTTTAGTGTTTATTATTTAATTTTCCTTGTGGTCATTTTGGTACTTGGCGAATAATCTCTGTACGGGTTACTTATTTAAGAATGGCGCTGTTTTGATTGATTGTTAGACTTTTTGTTGCCACGAGGTGCAAGAGATTCTGCCTGACCATCTTGAGGCAGCATCCTGGTACGACTTGGCAACTACGGTGGACTACAAAAGCTTCATTCCATAGTTTATCAATATGGTGGAAATTTCTCAAGTTTATTTCATCGCCGCAGCTTTCTGAGTTTTGGAAGCCAACCACTGGAGACTAATGCAGAGTCGCAGGAGAAACTCCGCTGGAATCCTCGGGAGTGAGTCTACGTGAAGACAACTGAGCCGCGCCATCTGGAATCACCTGTGGGGTTCCCAGGAAGTGTGTCGCAGTTGCACTTTGGTTTTGCGCTACATCTGTGGTCAACCTGCTTCCACGCAACAATTGAAGTTAAACAATAGGGTGACCAATCCTGACAACTTAGGAAAAAAATCTAATTTTTCGATTTCTTGATTTTAATACATAAATTACTGCGCTGTTTATTTTATTTTCTTTCTCGTATTTTATCGTGTTTGTTAGTAATTTAAGATTTCCTTTCGTTTTGTACTTTACAACGTGTGATATATCTTGGCTTTTGTCTTACTGTTGTAAATTTTTATTGTTTTTCACACTTGTTACTGTAGTTTTATTATTTAAATGGTGGTATCTAATTTTTATTGTAATTTATTTCCTTAAAAAAATATAAACAAGTTGCAGAATAAATAAACGATTTATGTTTGTTTCGACTCCTTTTCCTATTACGGTTTCTTCGATTAATGTTTTTCCTTATTGTTGCTTCCTTCAATTCCATTTTCTCACCTGCTAAATCTTTGGCGTTTGTCTCTTAATATTAATAACTGAGTTTTTAAAGTATTTTGTCTCGTTACTGACTTAATGGGCATAGATTCCTACGTATTCGTGTTATATTGTTAGGCGGTCCTCCTCTATACGTAAATAAAACATTTTTCATTTTGTAAATAATAAATGAGTGAGAACCCACGAGGTAAGGAAACAGGATCGCTGCTCCGTTTACGGCGATTGATTTGGAATAATTTTTTCTTCCTCACCAATTTTTCTTCTGGACCACGCGAATTTCTTTGTTTTTAATATTTTGGTAATTCTCCTTTGCGTTGCCTCAGACGTTGACCAATTCAAGAGTTTTTTTACCGTAATTTTGTTAACCACAGAAATTGAAATACTCCTGATGTATTTGCCTTTTTCTTATCTAAAGTTACGTTAGTCTTTAAGACTTTCTCACACTTGACTCCCTAGAATATTACGAAGGAACAATTCTTCTGCCTTGTTTCCTTTGCCTTAACTAATAATTCTGATATTTGCTGCAAGTGTCTGCAGCCAGTCCTCGAGTGCGCTCGAGTTTCTCCCATAATCCTAATTTATTCGCTCATTCCTCAGCGTCTGCCGCTGGCCCAACTACGAACACGTGGAGAATGACTTCAACGACCGTGTGTGGGCTGATAATAGCTTTTGGGGATTTCCAACGTTGTCCATCAGAGTTCTGCTTAAAACCGGCAACTCCGCGTAAGCATCGTCTTTCCCCTTATTTATTGATTTTTATTTACTTATTGGCGTAGCAATTTATATATATTTAATCCCCATTTCCTTCTTACACCTGAAGACGCAGAGCACCGAAGAAAAGCAGTGGGCGCAGGAGAGGAAGGAGGAGAAGAGCAGCAGGCCCCTGGTGTGAATGAGTGTCGAGGTGACTGAAAACGCGGTGTCGGCATCAAGGAGAGCGCCACTTACTACAGACAACTAACGGCGTGCTGCAGGTACTGCAAGTTGTCCTTCACAGCAGAGGAGAGACTGGGAGGAACTGAGGAGCAGTGACGGAGGCTGAACCTCCAGTTACACGTCGCTGCTGCTGGAGGACGACCAGGAAGCCAAACATGTTGTCCGTGATCCTGGACCAGCGAGGTCTGTCAACCTGCCACAGTCGCGTGTTCTCCTGCTATTGCGTCGTCCAGTGCAGACCCAGGACGGCGACACCTGAGGACATTCTCCTCCTGGGAGGTGGATCCAGCGTGTGTAGGTTCCTCGCAGATATTCGCTGCACCCGTTGCCTGCCCGCCATGACAGGGACGACTTACAAGATGGCGCGGGACTCTGCGGCTACGTCATGGAAGACTCCTTCGAGAAGATAAATTCTTTGGTTAATTGTAAAATAACGAGACAACCTCCCTCGTGCTCCCTCTCCCAACCCTTGCTCCACAGCTCCACGGAGACGCGGCAACATCGCCCTGCATGAGGAGAGGAAGAAGAAAGCGCCGGACTCTCCACACGGGGCAGAATGTAAGGGTTAAAGGTAATAGATTAACGTGTGATCAATTAACGTGAGAAGTTGAAAGGTAAAGGAAGTAGAACATAAGGTTTAATGGTCAAAAATGAGCTAAAATAAGAATTGAATTGAATAGCCGAAGCTGTTGTAAAAGTACAACCGAAGGTGACACGATTTACAGATTGTAGAAAGTGTTAAACAAAATATGAAAACAAGACTAAAAACTTAAGAACATGAAAGGTATAACAAATTAAGTGTAAAATGCAAAATATAGCGTAAAGGTACAACATAGAAAATAAATAAATGGTGCACAATGAAACATACAAAGGTAAAAAGCGACACATGGTTCAAAGCAAAAATATTTTTAATATTTAAGGTAAAATAGTTAACGAAAGGTAAAAAAATGTTAAGGTGTAATATAAGGAGCTAGAGTGTAAAATATGGTTAAAAGTGTAATGAAGGTATATAATGAGCTATGAAAGGATATGAACTGGAAGGAAAAAAAATAGTTAACGAGAGTAAAAAAAGGTTTAATGGTAAAAAAGTGAAATGAAGATATTAAGTGAACGTCAAATGAGAGGAAATGGAAGGTATAAAACAAGGTTTATAGTTTAAGAAGTGGAACCAAAATACTTAAGAATCCCTAAAAGGAGTGGAAATGGAAAGCGAAAAAAAGTTATTAATAGTAAAACAAGGTTTAGAGGTAAATAAGTATAATAAAGGGAACTAATTAGCTTTAATAGGAGTGAAAATGGAAGGTATAAAATTCACAAGGTAAAGAAGTATAATAAAGGTATTTAATTAGCTTTAAACGAATTTGGAAATGGAAGGTATAAAATAAGATTTAATGGTAAGGAAGTGTAATGAAGGTAACTAATTAGCTTTAAAGATAGTGGAATTGGATGGTATAAAATAAGGTTTAAACGTAAGGAAGTGTAATGTAGGTATTAAGTGAACTTTAAAAGCAGAGTAAATGGATGGTGAAAATAAGGTTAATGGTAGTTAAATAAAGTTTAAAGGTAAAGTGAATTAAAGGGACTTAAATAAGGAGAGGAAACTGAAGATGTAAAATATTGTAGAAAGGTAAAGAATTGTAATTAGGTATTTAATTAGCTTTAAAAAAGGAGGAAATGGAAAGTTCAAATAAGGTTAACAAGAGTAAAATAACGTTTAATGGGAAAGAAGAGTACTGTAGGTATACTTAGGGAGCATTAAATGGAGGCGGAACGGAAGGTGTAAAGGGACGTGCATAGAAGTTAGAAATTAAGATAAAACTGATAGAAAAAAAGACAGCTGAATGATGGCTGTAAGAAGGAATGGGGAAAGCACAGATAATGTCACGTCCGTGCAAAGAGAATTAAAAGATTAAATTCAAAGATAAATATACTGCAGTAAGGAAGGTCTAAAGTGCCAAGCCATAGTCCAGAAGGCGCACAGTTTGCTGCAAGGTTCTCCTACATACGTTCGTGGTTCTTGTATGACGCTTATCATTATTCTTGTATCTGATACAGTGTTGCCATTTGTACTGCAAATAGATTTGAATAAAATAAATGAACATATAAACAGTAATTTTTATTTCGTACCCACATACAATTTGACGTCATAAGTTGTTGCACCTTTTCCTTAGCTCTTCATCTGTCTCCTGTCGCCTGACCCGGATACTCAGTGTCCGGGGCAGCCTCCTAAGAGGTTAAAGTGTCAGAGGAAAAGGAAGGTTAAAGAAGTGAGGAGGTGATGATAACCACCACGTAATATCTGACGAGTGGATAAAGTCTCGATACTAGCCGCAGGACAATGAGGTAGTGCACAAGATCAGGCTTCTTCACAAGGAAATAGAAAAAAAAAGGATTTTTTAAAGTACGGAAACAGAGAAATTTCAATGTTTTGAGGAATTGGGAGAGAGAAGGAGAATTGGTTTGAATTACAATGGAGCGACCACTGTAATTCAGGGTGAGCAGAGGATTTACAACGGACTAACCATTGCAATTCCTTTTTGGAAGGGAAATTGGCAGTACTATATATTTTTTCCCACTGTCGCCGACTCTCTCTCTCTCTCTCTCTCTCTCTCCCCCTTCTCTCTCCCCCTTCTCTCTCCCCCTTCTCTCTCCCCCTTCTCTCTCCCCCTTCTCTCTCCCCCTTCTCTCTCCCCCTTCTCTCTCCCCCTTCTCTCTCCCCCTTCTCTCTCCCCCTTCTCTCTCCCCCTTTCTTCTCCCCCTTTCTTCTCTCCCTCTTCGCTCCCTCTCCCTGTTTTTCTCCTTCTTTCTTTCTACCTACCTATCTGCTCCGAAGGATTCAGAGGGATTTAAGAAATAGGCTATGGTATGGCATTTTGGACAGAGAGGAAGGTTTTAATTGGATTCGAACCCAGACCAGCTACGCACAGATTCATTGCGTTACACCAATCCATGCTCTAACCATCTGAGCCACGGGAACGAGACAAAGTTGTGCCGTTTAATTCGTCTATAAGAGTTGCAAACCTCCACTTTAAGTAGAAAATATTGAGCGTGAATGTAGAAAATAGAATCGCTGAGCCCAGGAATCGAACACAGGCAGCTACGCAGAGATCGTCAACGTGGTGAGGCTTTAACAACCTCAGCCGTTGGTGGCGATGCTGTTTGAAGCTTTGGAACGGATACAAGAACCTCGCCTTCACCAGTGATCAGCAGCGTCTAATGGACAACTTTCGAAGTTCCAACCCACACCGTGGTTGCTTGGTCTAGTGGTCTGC
Source organism: Zhengitettix transpicula (assembly GCA_037074705.1). Taxonomy (NCBI): domain Eukaryota; kingdom Metazoa; phylum Arthropoda; class Insecta; order Orthoptera; family Tetrigidae; genus Zhengitettix; species Zhengitettix transpicula. The sequence continues at coordinate 49,594,347 of CM073596.1, forward strand.
GTCTTCGTGTCTCGTTGTTAAGGTTGCTGGTTCGGTTCTCTGAGCATAGCAGCTTACGTTTTTTCTGTTTCTTTAACAGTCACCGTCGAGGTTTGGGACCCTTAAGGGAGATTTAAACCTTCAAACTTCACCTCACTCAGTGGCTCAGTGGTTCGAGTCCAGGTGAGTGTAACTGGATCCGAAGGTTCCGGGTTCGAGCCTACTAGCAGCTTACATTTTTTCTCTTTCTCTTTCCAGGTCACCGACTCTTAAGGGAGATTTAAACCTTCAACCTTCACCTCACTCAGTGGCTCAGTGGTTCGAGTCCAGGTGAGTGTAACTGGATCCGAAGGTTCCGGGTTCGAGCCTACTAGCAGCTTACATTTTTTCTCTTTCTCTTTCCAGGTCACCGACTCTTAAGGGAGATTTAAACCTTCAACCTTCACCTCACTCAGTGGCTCAGTGGTTCGAGTCCAGGTGAGTGTAACTGGATCCGAAGGTTCCGGGTTCGAGCCTACTAGCAGCTTACATTTTTTCTCTTTCTCTTTCCAGGTCACCGACTCTTAAGGGAGATTTAAACCTTCAACCTTCACCTCACTCAGTGGCTCAGTGGTTCGAGTCCAGGTGAGTGTAACTGGATCCGAAGGTTCCGGGTTCGAGCCTACTAGCAGCTTACATTTTTTCTCTTTCTCTTTCCAGGTCAACGTTGAGGTTTGCGACTCTTAAGGGAGATTAAAGCTTACGAACTTCGAATCGCCAGTGGCTCTGTGGCTAGAGTCTGGGTCAGTGTAACGCAATGATTCTGTGCGTAGCTGGTCTGGGTTCTGGGTTCGAGTCCTGGCGGCTTCGCAACTGTTTCTAAAACATCTCTGCTTTCCAAACCGCTCGGACCCCCGAGTTTCTCCCAACCCGCCCGCCCCCTCGGGGGTCGGAGCAATTGACGGGCAGAGATGAGTTAGAAACAGTTGCGTTGGTTTTTTCCAATTTTTTTTTTTTCAATTTTGAAAATAAATAAAGAATAAAAGAAAAAAGAATAAAGAAAAAAGAAGAAAAGAAGAAAAGAAAAAAAGGAATATGATAATTCCAGGCAAACCGACTAGAGCAAAAGGAATACGATAATTCCAGGCAAAGTAAAGAATTGTAAAAAAAAAACAAAAGGGCCTTCAATCGCAAATTACTTTGGGATCTGCCCCTCAACTCCTCCCGACTCCACCATAGGAAAGAAACTCTCGGAGCCGAGAGAAGCTGAGGGACAGATCCTTCAGAAATAGTTGCGAAGGCGCCAGGACTCGAACCCAAGGCCGGCTTCACGCACTGCGCAATGCGATTCACCGACCTGGACTCAACCACAGAGCCACTGGCGAGGTGAAGTTTGGAAGTTTTAATCTGCCTTAAGGGTCACAAACGTCGACGGTGACTGGTAAAGATCTGGAAAAAATGTAAGCTGTTAGTAGGCTCGAACCCGGAACACTCGGATCCAGTTACACTCACCTGGACTCGAACCACTGAGCCACTGATTGATGTGAAGTTTGAAAGCTTGAATCTCCCTTAAGGGTCACAAACCTCGACGGTGACTGGTAAAGATCTGGAAAAAATGTAAGCTGTTAGTAGGCTCGAACCCAGAACCTCAGCGTGCAGAACACTGACGTGGACTCGAACCACTAAGCCACTGAGTGAGGTGAAGTTTGAAAGCTTGAATCTCCCTTAAGTGAGACCTCGACGGTGACTGGTAAAGATCTGGAAGAAAAATTTAAGCTGTTAGTGACGTTCGAACTCGGTCGTCTCGAGACTGGATTCTGAGTTTCCATCAGCGGAGGAGAGTGAGTCTCCGGCAACCACAGTGGACTTGAGCACGTTGTGACTCGACTTCTGCTGCACTCACTCTTAAGTGAGATTCAAGCCATTAACCTTTGCCTCACTCAGTGGCTCAGTGGTTCGAGTCCAGGTGAGTGTAACTGGATCCGAAGGTTCCGGGTTCGAGCCTACTAGCAGCTTACATTTTTTCCAGATCTTTACCAGTCACCGTCGAGGTTTGTGACCCTTAAGGAAGATTCAAGCTTTCAAACTTCACATCAATCAGTGGCTCAGTGGTTCGAGTCCAGGTGAGTGTAACTGGATCCGAGTGTTCCGGGTTCGAGCCTACTAACAGCTTACATTTTTTCCAGATCTTTACCAGTCACCGTCGACGTTTGTGACCCTTAAGGCAGATTAAAACTTCCAAACTTCACCTCGCCAGTGGCTCTGTGGTTGAGTCCAGGTCGGTGAATCGCATTGCGCAGTGCGTGAAGCCGGCCTTGGGTTCGAGTCCTGGCGCCTTCGCAACTATTTCTGAAGGATCTGTCCCTCAGCTTCTCTCGGCTCCGAGAGTTTCTTTCCTATGGTGGAGTCGGGAGGAGTTGAGGGGCAGATCCCAAAGTAATTTGCGATTGAAGGCCCTTTTGTTTTTTTTTACAATTCTTTACTTTGCCTGGAATTATCGTATTCCTTTTGCTCTAGTCGGTTTGCCTGGAATTATCATATTCCTTTTTTTCTTTTCTTCTTTTCTTCTTTTTTCTTTATTCTTTTTTCTTTTATTCTTTATTTATTTTCAAAATTGAAAAAAAAAAAATTGGAAAAAACCAACGCAACTGTTTCTAACTCATCTCTGCCCGTCAATTGCTCCGACCCCCGAGGGGGCGGGCGGGTTGGGAGAAACTCGGGGGTCCGAGCGGTTTGGAAAGCAGAGATGTTTTAGAAACAGTTGCGAAGCCGCCAGGACTCGAACCCAGAACCCAGACCAGCTACGCACAGAATCATTGCGTTACACTGACCCAGACTCTAGCCACAGAGCCACTGGCGATTCGAAGTTCGTAAGCTTTAATCTCCCTTAAGAGTCGCAAACCTCAACGTTGACCTGGAAAGAGAAAGAGAAAAAATGTAAGCTGCTAGTAGGCTCGAACCCGGAACCTTCGGATCCAGTTACACTCACCTGGACTCGAACCACTGAGCCACTGAGTGAGGTGAAGGTTGAAGGTTTAAATCTCCCTTAAGAGTCGGTGACCTGGAAAGAGAAAGAGAAAAAATGTAAGCTGCTAGTAGGCTCGAACCCGGAACCTTCGGATCCAGTTACACTCACCTGGACTCGAACCACTGAGCCACTGAGTGAGGTGAAGGTTGAAGGTTTAAATCTCCCTTAAGAGTCGGTGACCTGGAAAGAGAAAGAGAAAAAATGTAAGCTGCTAGTAGGCTCGAACCCGGAACCTTCGGATCCAGTTACACTCACCTGGACTCGAACCACTGAGCCACTGAGTGAGGTGAAGGTTGAAGGTTTAAATCTCCCTTAAGAGTCGGTGACCTGGAAAGAGAAAGAGAAAAAATGTAAGCTGCTAGTAGGCTCGAACACGGAACCTTCGGATCCAGTTACACTCACCTGGACTCGAACCACTGAGCCACTGAGTGAGGTGAAGGTTGAAGGTTGAAATCTCCCTTAAGAGTCGGAATCCTCGACGGTCACCTGGAAGAAAGAGAAAAAATTGGAAGCCTTGAGTCAGGCTCGAACCCGGAACCTCCGGATCCAGTTACACTCACCCGGACTCGAACCACTGAGCCACTGAGTGAGGTGAAGGTTGAAAGTTTAAATCTCCCTTAAGAGTCGGTGGCCTGCAAAGAGAAAGAGAAAAAATTGCAAGCTGTGAGTGAGGATCGAACCCTGGAACCTAAGGCTCCAGTTACACTCACCAGGACTCGAACCACTGAGCCACTGAGTGAGGTGAAGTTTGAGAGCTTGAATCTCCCTTAAGAGTCCCAAACCTCGACGGTGACTGGTAAAGATCTGGAACAAACTGAAAAAATGGAAGCTGCTAGTAGGCTCGAACCCGGAACCTCAGCTTGCAGTTACACTCACCTGGACTCGAACCACTGAGCCACAGAGTGAGGTGAATTATGAAAGCTTGAATCTCCCTTTAAGGTCACAAACCTCGACGGTGACTGGTAAAGATCTGGAAGAAAAATTTATGCTGTTAGTGACGCTCGAACTCGGAAACTCAGGATCCAGTCTCGAGACGACCATGAGCGGAGGAGAGTGAGTCTCCGGCAACCACAGTGGACTTGAGCACGTTGTGACTCGACTTCTGCTGCACTCACTCTTAAGTGAGATTCAAGCCATCAACCTTCGCCTCACTCAGTGGCTCAGTGGTTCGAGTCCAGGTGAGTGTAACTGCACGCTGAGGTTCCGGGTTCGAGCCTACTAACAGCTTACATTTTTTTCCAGATCTTTACCAGTCACCGTCGAGGTTTGGGACTCTTAAGGGAGATTCAAGCTCTCAAACTTCACCTCACTCAGTGGCTCAGTGGTTCGAGTCCTGGTGAGTGTAACTGGAGCCTTAGGTTCCAGGGTTCGATCCTCACCCACAGCTTGCAATTTTTTCTCTTTCTCTTTGCAGGTCACCGACTCTTAAGGGAGATTTAAACTTTCAACCTTCACCTCACTCAGTGGCTCAGTGGTTCGAGTCCGGGTGAGTGTAACTGCACGCTGATGTTCCGTGTTCGAGCCTACTAACAGCTTACATTTTTTCCAGATCTTTACCAGTCACCGTCGAGGTTTGTGACCCTTAAGGGAGATTAAAACTTCCAAACTTCACCTCGTCAGTGGCTCTGTGGTTGAGTCCGGGGTCGGTGAATCGCATTGCGCAGTGCGTGAAGCCGGCCTCGGGTTCGAGTCCTGGCGCCTTCGCAACTATTTCTGAAGGATCTGTCCCTCAGCTTCTCTCGGATCCGAGAGTTTCTTTCTACGGTGGAGTCGGGAGGAGTTGAGGGGCAGATCCCAAAGTAATTTGCGATTGAAGGCCCTTTTGTATTTTTTTACAATTCTTTACTTTGCCTGGAATTATCGTATTCCTTTTGCTCTAGACGGTTTGTTTGCCTGTATGTCTTTTCTTCTTTTTCTTTTCTTCTTTTTTTCTTTTTTCTTTTTTCTTTTATTTCTTATTCTTTATTATTAGCAAAATAGGAAGAAAAAAAATTGGAAAAAAACTACGCAACTGTTTCTAACTCATCTCTGCCCGTCAATTGCTCCGACCCCCGAGGGGGGCGGGCGGGTTGGGAGAAACTCGGGGGTCCGAGCGGTTTGGAAAGCAGAGATGTTTTAGAAACAGTTGCGAAGCCGCCAGGACTCGAACCCAGAGCCTAGACCAGCTACGCACAGAATCATTGCGTTACACTGACCCAGACTCTAACCACAGAGCCACTGGCGATTCGAAGTTCGTAAGCTTTAATCTCCCTTAAGAGTCGCAAACCTCAACGTTGACCTGGAAAGAGAAAGAGAAAAAATGTAAGCTGCTAGTAGGCTCGAACCCGGAACCTTCGGATCCAGTTACACTCACCTGGACTCGAACCACTGAGCCACTGAGTGAGGTGAAGGTTGAAGGTTTAAATCTCCCTTAAGAGTCGGTGACCTGGAAAGAGAAAGAGAAAAAATTGGAAGCTGTGAGTGAGGATCGAACCCTGGAACCTAAGGCTCGAGTTACACTCACCAGGACTCGAACCACTGAGCTAATGAGTGAGGTGAAGTTTGAGAGCTTGAATCTCCCTTAAGTGTCCCAAACCTCGACGGTGACTGTTAAAGAAACAGAAAAAACGTAAGCTGCTATGCTCAGAGAACCGAACCAGCAACCTTAACAACGAGACACCATGACGCAGACCACTAGACCAAGCAACCACGGTGTGGGTTGGAACTTCGAAAGTTGTCCATTAGACGCTGCTGATCACTGGTGAAGGCGAGGTTCTTGTATCCGTTCCAAAGCTTCAAACAGCATCGCCACCAACGGCTGAGGTTGTTAAAGCCTCACCACGTTGACGATCTCTGCGTAGCTGCCTGTGTTCGATTCCTGTGCTCAGCGATTCTATTTTCTAAATTCACGCTCAATATTTTCTACTTAAAGTGGAGGTTTGCAACTCTTATAGACGAATTAAACGGCACAACTTTGTCTCGTTCCCGTGGCTCAGATGGTTAGAGCATGGATTGGTGTAACGCAATGAAACTGTGCGTAGCTGGTCTGGGTTCGAATCCAATTAAAACCTTCCTCTCTGTCCAAAATGCCATACCATAGCCTATTTCCTAAATCCCTCTGAATCCTTCGGAGCAGATAGGTAGGTAGAAAGAGAGAAGGAGAAAAAAAGGGAGAGGGAGCGAAGGGGGAGAGAAGAAAGGGTGATAAGGGGGAGAAGGGGGGAGAGAGAAAGGGGGAGAGAGAAAGGGGGAGAGAGAAAGGGGGAGAGAGAAGGGGGGAGAGAGAAGGGGGGGAGAGAGAAGGGGAGAGAGAGAGAGAGAGAGAGTCGGCGACAGTGGGAAAAAATAAATAGTACTGCCAATTTCCCTCCCAAAAAGGAATTGCAATGGTTAGTCCGTTGTAAATCCTCTGCTCACCCTGAATTACAGTGGTCGCTCCATTGTAATTCAAACCAATTCTCCTTCTCTCTAACAATTCCTCAAAACATTGAAATTTCTCTGTTTCCGTACTTTAAAAAATCCTTTTTTTTCTATTACCTCGGGAAGAAGCCTGATCTTGTGCACTACCTCATTGTCCTGCGGCTAGTATCGAGACTTTATCCACTCGTCAGATATTACGTGGTGGTTATCATCACCTCCTCACTTCTTTAATCTTCCTTTTCCTCTGACACTTTAACCTTTTAGGAGGCTGTCCCGGACACTGAGTATCCGGGTCAGACGACAGATGAAGAGCTAAGGCAAAGGTGCAACAACTTATAAACAGTAATTGTTATTTCTTACCCACATACAATTTGACGTCACATGTTCATTTATTTTATTCAAATCTATTTGCAACACAAATGGCAACACTGTATCAGATACAAGAATAATGATAAGCGTCTTACAACAACCACGAACGTATGTAGGAGAACCTTGCAGCAAACTGTGCGCCTTCTAGACTATGGCTTGGCACTTTAAACCTTCCTTACTGCAGTATATTTATCTTTGAATTTAATCTTTTAATTCTCTTTGCACTGACGTGACATTATCTGTGGTTTCCCCATTCCTTCTTACAGCCATCATTCAGCTGTATTTTTTTCTATTAGTTTTACCTTAATTTCTAACTTCTATGCACGTCCCTTTACACCTTCCGTTGCCCCTCCATTTAATGCTCCCTAAACATACCTACATTATTCTTCTTTCTCATTAAACGTTATTTTACTCTTGTTAACCTTATTTGAACTTTCCATTTCCTCCTTTAAAGCTAATTAAATACCTAATTACAATTCTTTACCTTTAAACAATATTTAACTACCATTATCCTTATTTTCACCATCCATTTACTCTGCTTTTAAAGTTCACTTAATACCTACATTACACTTCCTTACGTTTAAACCTTATTTTATACCATCCAATTCCACTATCTTTAAAGCTAATTAGTTACCTTCATTACACTTCCTTACCATTAAATCTTATTTTATACCTTCCATTTCCAAATTCGTTTAAAGCTAATTAAATACCTTTATTATACTTCTTTACCTTGTGAATTTTATACCTTCCATTTTCACTCCTATTAAAGCTAATTAGTTCCCTTTATTATACTTATTTACCTCTAAACCTTGTTTTACTATTAATAACTTTTTTTCGCTTTCCATTTCCACTCCTTTTAGGGATTCTTAAGTATTTTGGTTCCACTTCTTAAACTATAAACCTTGTTTTATACCTTCCATTTCCTCTCATTTGACGTTCACTTAATATCTTCATTTCACTTTTTTACCATTAAACCTTTTTTTACTCTCGTTAACTATTTTTTTTCCTTCCAGTTCATATCCTTTCATAGCTCATTATATACCTTCATTACACTTTTAACCATATTTTACACTCTAGCTCCTTATATTACACCTTAACATTTTTTTACCTTTCGTTAACTATTTTACCTTAAATATTAAAAATATTTTTGCTTTGAACCATGTGTCGCTTTTTACCTTTGTATGTTTCATTGTGCACCATTTATTTATTTTCTATGTTGTACCTTTACGCTATATTTTGCATTTTACACTTAATTTGTTATACCTTTCATGTTCTTAAGTTTTTAGTCTTGTTTTCATATTTTGTTTAACACTTTCTACAATCTGTAAATCGTGTCACCTTCGGTTGTACTTTTACAACAGCTTCGGCTATTCAATTCAATTCTTATTTTAGCTCATTTTTGACCATTAAACCTTATGTTCTACTTCCTTTACCTTTCAACTTCTCACGTTAATTGATCACACGTTAATCTATTACCTTTAACCCTTACATTCTGCCCCGTGTGGAGAGTCCGGCGCTTTCTTCTTCCTCTCCTCATGCAGGGCGATGTTGCCGCGTCTCCGTGGAGCTGTGGAGCAAGGGTTGGGAGAGGGAGCACGAGGGAGGTTGTCTCGTTATTTTACAATTAACCAAAGAATTTATCTTCTCGAAGGAGTCTTCCATGACGTAGCCGCAGAGTCCCGCGCCATCTTGTAAGTCGTCCCTGTCATGGCGGGCAGGCAACGGGTGCAGCGAATATCTGCGAGGAACCTACACACGCTGGATCCACCTCCCAGGAGGAGAATGTCCTCAGGTGTCGCCGTCCTGGGTCTGCACTGGACGACGCAATAGCAGGAGAACACGCGACTGTGGCAGGTTGACAGACCTCGCTGGTCCAGGATCACGGACAACATGTTTGGCTTCCTGGTCGTCCTCCAGCAGCAGCGACGTGTAACTGGAGGTTCAGCCTCCGTCACTGCTCCTCAGTTCCTCCCAGTCTCTCCTCTGCTGTGAAGGACAACTTGCAGTACCTGCAGCACGCCGTTAGTTGTCTGTAGTAAGTGGCGCTCTCCTTGATGCCGACACCGCGTTTTCAGTCACCTCGACACTCATTCACACCAGGGGCCTGCTGCTCTTCTCCTCCTTCCTCTCCTGCGCCCACTGCTTTTCTTCGGTGCTCTGCGTCTTCAGGTGTAAGAAGGAAATGGGGATTAAATATATATAAATTGCTACGCCAATAAGTAAATAAAAATCAATAAATAAGGGGAAAGACGATGCTTACGCGGAGTTGCCGGTTTTAAGCAGAACTCTGATGGACAACGTTGGAAATCCCCAAAAGCTATTATCAGCCCACACACGGTCGTTGAAGTCATTCTCCACGTGTTCGTAGTTGGGCCAGCGGCAGACGCTGAGGAATGAGCGAATAAATTAGGATTATGGGAGAAACTCGAGCGCACTCGAGGACTGGCTGCAGACACTTGCAGCAAATATCAGAATTATTAGTTAAGGCAAAGGAAACAAGGCAGAAGAATTGTTCCTTCGTAATATTCTAGGGAGTCAAGTGTGAGAAAGTCTTAAAGACTAACGTAACTTTAGATAAGAAAAAGGCAAATACATCAGGAGTATTTCAATTTCTGTGGTTAACAAAATTACGGTAAAAAAACTCTTGAATTGGTCAACGTCTGAGGCAACGCAAAGGAGAATTACCAAAATATTAAAAACAAAGAAATTCGCGTGGTCCAGAAGAAAAATTGGTGAGGAAGAAAAAATTATTCCAAATCAATCGCCGTAAACGGAGCAGCGATCCTGTTTCCTTACCTCGTGGGTTCTCACTCATTTATTATTTACAAAATGAAAAATGTTTTATTTACGTATAGAGGAGGACCGCCTAACAATATAACACGAATACGTAGGAATCTATGCCCATTAAGTCAGTAACGAGACAAAATACTTTAAAAACTCAGTTATTAATATTAAGAGACAAACGCCAAAGATTTAGCAGGTGAGAAAATGGAATTGAAGGAAGCAACAATAAGGAAAAACATTAATCGAAGAAACCGTAATAGGAAAAGGAGTCGAAACAAACATAAATCGTTTATTTATTCTGCAACTTGTTTATATTTTTTTAAGGAAATAAATTACAATAAAAATTAGATACCACCATTTAAATAATAAAACTACAGTAACAAGTGTGAAAAACAATAAAAATTTACAACAGTAAGACAAAAGCCAAGATATATCACACGTTGTAAAGTACAAAACGAAAGGAAATCTTAAATTACTAACAAACACGATAAAATACGAGAAAGAAAATAAAATAAACAGCGCAGTAATTTATGTATTAAAATCAAGAAATCGAAAAATTAGATTTTTTTCCTAAGTTGTCAGGATTGGTCACCCTATTGTTTAACTTCAATTGTTGCGTGGAAGCAGGTTGACCACAGATGTAGCGCAAAACCAAAGTGCAACTGCGACACACTTCCTGGGAACCCCACAGGTGATTCCAGATGGCGCGGCTCAGTTGTCTTCACGTAGACTCACTCCCGAGGATTCCAGCGGAGTTTCTCCTGCGACTCTGCATTAGTCTCCAGTGGTTGGCTTCCAAAACTCAGAAAGCTGCGGCGATGAAATAAACTTGAGAAATTTCCACCATATTGATAAACTATGGAATGAAGCTTTTGTAGTCCACCGTAGTTGCCAAGTCGTACCAGGATGCTGCCTCAAGATGGTCAGGCAGAATCTCTTGCACCTCGTGGCAACAAAAAGTCTAACAATCAATCAAAACAGCGCCATTCTTAAATAAGTAACCCGTACAGAGATTATTCGCCAAGTACCAAAATGACCACAAGGAAAATTAAATAATAAACACTAAAATATGTAAATGAAAATTAATATTAAAAGTTGAATCTCCCAATGCAACGGACCAATTCTAAAACCGACTCTGGACTCCCAACGGCCAAGGAAGCTTTAAAAAGAAAAGGGTAGAAACTTTAATAAAACCGTAACACGTTTACAACATTTCAACAAAGAAAAGTAAAGTGAACATAAATCATTAAAGATTCAGCAAAATTCATTTAAAAAATACACAACGACCAATGGAAAAATTAGGTTCAAATAAAATAAGCCAATACTTGACGTAATTTATGAAGAAAATTAGAAACCGCAGTTGATAATAAAAACCACAAATCCCTTTCTTTAAGGCACAAATCAAATTTCATAAAATTTAAATTACCTGTCAATCAAAGCTCGCAACTGCTGCTGTATTTAGTCCTCGTTATCAGACTTAAGATGTTTTCCACGAGCGGTGATGGACCCCGGAGAACAGGAAAATACAAGTCGAAAGACCCTGAAAAAAAATAGAAGTGTCGTGTTCACATCGTAACAAAAGTCCAAAATAATTTAGTTGCAACTTCAGCTATGAAATAATAACATTGCGAACAAACTGCGTCAAACACGAACCTGAAGAATCTGCACAAGAACTATTCACAGCCTCCTTTGGCGTTCCTTTTCAGACCAGGGCAAGCTCGAGGCAAATACGAAGAGTCTTCCAAGGTCTATTGACATCCGAAAACCCTCGTCTTTGGAGAAGTCGAGGTGCTCGAAACAAATGGGGGAAAAAAAATCTAATTAGATATGAAAATAAACGTAGTCAAGTCAACTTCAATCGAGGGTTAAAAATTACATTCAGCCAACACCAAATTCAATCTAACTTGCAAGACATTTTAAACACAACCAAATGGTCACTGAACTATTGAAGCAATTTTAAAATATTTAATTATCATTTCAGTAATTCAAGTTAACTTGAAACCACTTCAGGTGTAAATTTTTTAATAAAAAAAACATTTCATTATAATTGAACGAGACTTGTTGAAGATGAATTTCAAAGTTTAGACTTCCACATACATTTCGGCCGCAATGTGCGTGAAAATCTCACCTTTAAAACTTATTGTCACATAACATATCACTCGAATTTACACTTCCATGAAAACATTGCACCTGAAGAGGTTTCAAAACGCAGCGAAGAAGAAACATAACGCACGAATTTTTTTAAACCAATCAGAAATAAATACAGAACAGAGTCGCGCCACAGTAAACAATGTAATAATAAGCCACTTTTAAAAGAAAAAACCGATTGAAAAATGTTCCTCTCGTGTCCAACAAACCCCGGAAAATTTAAAGATGCGAGAGCTATTAAAGTCGGGAAAATGTCTGGAAACATTTACGGAAAAATTCCAAAAAACTAGTTAATACTGAATTTTAAGTAACACTCCTTACAAAAACTATGCTTGCAATCTCAAGATAAATAATAACCTAACTACGTTCAATAAAAATAAGCGTCGAATAATAAGAAAGATACGGAGTATTACTGCGAATGCCAAAAGTGTACATCTTAATACGAATCTCTTAACATAATCATTGCAGTCAATTACATTAGTCAGATTCCGGCGAGACGATTCCTGTCCATGACGTCAGTGGCCGTTGCCCAAGTCCTGCACCTCGGGTCTAAACAGAAAATAAATAATTTGGGTCATGTTTGAAACAAGTCACTTCGTAGTTCCATCTATAATTGTTTATCACTTTCCTATACAAAGATCAGCCTCGGGTCCCTCAGCTTCTTAGCGGAATACAAGTGGTCGATCTGGGCCAAAGGAACTGCAGATGCCACGTCACTTAATCAGGCCGAACAGGAGGCAGGATTTTTGTCCAAGTCTAGAATTAAAATCAGTTTCTTATGAAGGTCCAAACCACAGTACGTAAATTTTGAATAAAAAAAATGGCAAGCACACTAATTAGCGAAAATCGTTAAGTAGAACAATTAAGACTACATGACGCACAAGCTAAACATATCCAACAACCATAATATACAAATCGATCTAAGGAACCAAATTAAAAGGTCAGTCACTTCAACATTTAACATTAGTCTAAAACAAAGGAGAAATAATGCCCCACGAATAGCAATGGATAATATCTTAAATAATGATCTACCAGCGCTTAGCATAACAATGTCGGTTAACACACGAGGACTAGTATCACTGTAAATTAGGGTAAAACACTGCATTTCAACACAAATCACGTAACTTGAAAGCCGACGATGGGGCACGGGATAACTCATCAAAGACAAAAGTAAAAATAAACAAAATTGGACTGCCCCATGTGAGTAATTTCAAGCAGTGATTTCAAACGAAAGGAACGAAATATTCAGCAAAACATCTGAAACAAATACTTAAATAGTATAAAGACTGCAACTTTACGTAAGCTTTCGGGGACTTAAAATTGTATTGGCACATAAACGGTTAAATAACCGATGAAAAAACTGCCGGTATTTTTAAACTCTAGCTCTCTAAATCCATAACTATACGAAACTTAATCTTGATAACGCGAAAAAAAAAGCAACGCATACAAAATATCAAACTATTCACGATCAGTCACAAAACTTCACGAACTCTACGCATCGCCAGATCTTAGGTATTGAACAAGATCTTTGAAATATAAACTGAACTCGCAAATACCCAAGAACACATTTATAAAACAGAAACACATTCCACTATAGTTTGAGAATTTACTCGAACGCAGCGGATTTTGAACAAAGTTGCAGTAATCGTACCTTGACAAATGGGATTTCTTCGTGCCTTCCATGGGAGAAACCACGACGACAGGGCAAAACTGTAAAACTACCAGCAGGCCACAGGCACGGTTGCCGTCACTATCGGAAACTGACCTGAAAACCAAAAACCAAAAACCAAAAACCACAGCTTGTTTACAATGAAACAAAACACTGAAAGATTTAAAAAATTACTTATTTTAAAGCAATTTCACAATTGGTAAACCATAAGTGGTCAACCACAGAGCAACTGTCTTCATAAAACCTGCATTACCTAAAAACCGTTAAGCATGTACAGGGAGAGGCCACGTCTACCAAGTTAGCGACTACACAGGGACATTCGAATTCGTTTGTACGAGTTTGATATTAAACAATGTAGTATGTCGCGGTACAAGAAGAAAGTCAATAAACATTTAAATTATAGCATGAAGCATTAAAAAACTTAGATTTTCAGACGAAGGAACCTTTGTGTTATGAAGTCGGCGAAACATCCAAATCCTGGTTCACCAATAATGTAAGTAAGAGGCAAAGGAGAATTACAGAAATGATCTTTAGAAACCCTCTCTCTGAACAGATGTTTCCTGAATAGTAGAGAAATATAATAAATAAAGAAAGGCGTCAGAAGCAGGCAATGGTTCATTCAACTTCACCAGTTTGAAGCTTTCGGAATATTGAAAATGAAAAAGGCACCCGACTATAAAAATAAGATAACAGTCAGATGCCATATACCAGGGAAATATTGCTAGCATTAACCGTAGTATCAATTTTATTAGAAGAATGAAAAATAAAAAATAAACTGAAATCATTGTCAAAGTGTAGCAATTCAAATATCAGGCCTACGTCACCTTCAACTATTTATGGGGAGAGGGTAGTTATTCACGGAATTATTAGATGTTAACACATATTCCATACTTCCGTCAATTCGACAAACTTACGCTTACCTTTTTAAAAAACAATCCTTAAAAGTACGGAAAGTAATTACTATGAAACGCGTCCATTCTACAGAACACGAAACCGCTATAGAATATAAAAATTAAACTCTTCAACTAACGACCATGCAACTAATGGTATTCACAATTCGTTAAATACCGGATTACTTCAGCGTAAAACACAGCACGTGCATTTATCGAAATCCCCTTTCACAACCTGAAATGAGAGCTCCAGCGCCGGTCCAAAGGAATATACAGGAAGTGACGACATTCTCCTCGCCCAAACACCTCCAGCTTTAATATTCTTCACCAACGACCTTATGTGGAACAAGACGTTGCACAGGATGAACCAAGTTGAAGTTTAGGAAGGAAGCCATCAAGCGCAGGTCAGTGTGACTTATTATTTCCTGAAAAATAAATGCAATAAATTTGTTCAACTGTCAACGTATTGATTAAAATTTAAATGTTTAAAGGAAATTGAAAAAAGTATTCAGAGGCATTAAAACTTTTAAACGCAACACTTGTTCAAACGAGGAGCTTGCGAACCTCAAATTGTGGAGAAGTCTTCAGCGTTGTTCACCTCAACTCCCGTTCCTCTGCGGCTGAGGCGCAGTAACAACACGAAAGGATAATAACAGAAATGATCTTAACAATCCCTCTCCCTGAACACATGTTTGCTTACATTACGTAATTTATGAAGAAAATTAAAAACCGCACTTTAATATAATAAAAGTCACAAATTTCATAGAAATTTAAATTACCTGTCAAACAAAGCTCGCAACTGCTGCTGTATTTAGTCCTTGCGATCAGCCAAGATGAAAATTTTCCACGAGCGGTGATGGACCCCGGAGAACAGGAAAAGACAAGTCGAAAGACCCTGAAAAAGAATAGAGGTGTCGTGTTCACATCGTAACAAAAGCCCAAAATAATTTAGTTGCAACTTCAGCTATGAAATCAGAACATTTCAAACGAGGAGCTGCGTCAAACACGAACCTGAAGAATCGGCACAAGAACTATTCACAGCCTCCATTGTCGTTCCTTTTCTTCCCAGGGCGAGCTCTGGACAAATGCGAAGAGTCTTCCAAGGTCTATTGACATCCGAAAACACTCTTATTTGGAGAAGTCGAGGTGCTCGAAACAAATGCGGGGGAAAAAAGAAATCCCAATTAGATATGAAAATTAACGTAGTCAAATGAACAACAAAAATACGCTTAAAAACTAGATTAAGCCACCATCAAATTCTATCTCACTTGCAATACATTTTAAACACAACCAAATGGTCACTGAACTATTGAATAAATTAAAATATTTAATTATCATTTCAGTAATTCAAGTTAACTTGAAACCACTTCAGGTGTAAATTTTTAATAAAAAAAACATTTTATTATAATTGAACGAGACGTGTTGAAGATGAATTTCAAAGTTTAGACTTCCACAAACATTTCGGCCGCAATGTGCGTGAAAATCTCACCTTTGAAAACTTATTGTCGCGCAGCTTGCGACTCGAATTCACACTTCACGAAAACATTGCACCTGAAGAGGTTTCAAAACGCAGCGAAGAAGAAACATAGCGCTCAAAACTTTTTAAACCATTCGGAAATAAATAATTATTTATAAACACACAGCTCAAACATTGCAATAAGAAAGATATTCGGAGAGCGAAAGATTTTATACAACATTTTTTAGACTTTAGAAACAAAATAGACTTCTGCAGTTGGTAACAAGTCACTAAAGAAAAAAAGGGAGTATAAGGTGAAAAGGCTAGAAACTATTCCTAAGCGCCAATAAATAACAAAGGCAGGACAAGAAGTGCTGGAACAGAGAAGTTGGTACCAAATCATAATAAAAATAATTAAACAACGAGCAAAAAAGGAGTAAATTTCAGAAACATATCAGTTTCATTTATTGTCCTCAAAAGAGGACACAAGGGAAACAAACACTTTTTAAAAGACGTTAGAGCAAAGATATTGATTCAGTGTTTACGTTATTCGGAGAGATTTCACAGCATAATTCTGGAAGGTCAGAAGTCCAGAGCCTCAGCCCCCAAAGGTCTTCCATGTTGGTCTTCAGGCAGGAGTCGTGTCAACTGCAGCCCCTCGTGCAGACATCAGCCACATGAAACTGAAAGAAACAAACAATTGGTATGTGGCAGATTCACAGAAAAATAAGTGTATTTATGTTCAATTTTAAATATACAAATATCTGAAAGCACCTCTGCTTGAAGAGTTTGATGACGTCGTCGTTAGGGAGACCCTCAGGCTGAGAAACAGTTCGCAGGCTTAAACAGGAAATAGAGAAACATCTGTTAGGTCATAAATAACCACGTAAAAGGGGAAAATATAAAGTTTGGCGAGTCTGACCTGAAAAAATAGTCTCCATTTCCATGTAAGAAATTTGAATCCACAACAGGAAGAAATCTCTCTAAAATAAGGTTCTTCTCTTTCTGGAAAAATTTCTAATGCAGATCTGTAAATTAAAAGTTAATTTGATTCCTCGTTAAGCAAATTTACTATTATTAAGGTTAAAAATTAAATATTATGGATAAAACATGTTGAACTACCTGCTGAGTGCATCCAAGCACTGCATGTCACGTACAACGTTACTCATCCTAATATGAAGATCTTTCGTCCTCGAGAAGATTAAACAGAAATTCCTTGTTATCACGTTATGTAGTTGCTCTTCCTTCCCCGTTTTTGTAGTTTTCCGATGTTTTGGTGCAATTATAGCTTCATTGATTTGGATCACATTAGGAAAATGCGCACAGTTTAATTTTGAACAGCGAGGTACCAAAACCATGTCAATATATATATATATATATAGTCTCTGAAACTAATAAAGCTCAAGTTGAATTTGAAAATATACTTCAGATTGAAAAATAGCGAACTTCATGCAGAATATGTCGTTTATGTAACAAAAAATAAACCTTACGCGTAATTAACACTCGGGACCAGACCCAATGCCCGTAATCAATACTTGTCTTTCAATTTAGGCAGCTTCATTAATTCAACACATATGTGTAGAATAATCTCTGCAGTTACTTATAATAACTGACAGGAAGATTTCATACAGACGTAACGCAAAACCAAGGGTCCAAAGTGGAATCTCCCAAAGCAACGGTCCAATTCCAAGACAGACTCTGGGCTCGCAACGGCTAAGGAACCTTCAATAATAAAAGGGTATAAACTTTAATAAAATCCTAACACGTTTACACCATTTCATGAAATAAAAGTAATGTGAAGTAAAATAATTGAAAATTAAGCAAGAAAACTTTAAAAACTACACAGCGACCAACAGAAAAATTAGGCCCAAATAAAATAATTTAGTAAGAAAATTAGAAACCGCAGTTTAATATAATAAAAACCACAAATCCCATGTTTTTAAGCCAGACATCAAAATTTCAAAGAAACTTATAAAAATACCTGTCAAACAAAGCTCGCAAATGCTGTTGTATTTGGTCCTTGCGATCAGCCTCAAGATGTTTTCCACGAGCGGTGATGGACCCCGGAGAACAGGAAAATACAAGTCGAAAGGCCCTGAAAAAAATAGAGGTGACGTGTTCACATCTAAACAAAAGCCCAAAATAATTTAGTTGCAAATTTAGCTATGAAATCAGAACATTTCAAACGAGGAGCTGCGTCAAACACGAACCTGAAGAATCGGCACAAGAACTATTCATGGCCTACATTGTCGTTCCTTTTTAGGCCAGGGCGAGCTCCGGACAAATGCGAAGTCTTCCAAGGTCTATTGGCTTCCGAAAATCCTCGTATTTGGAGAAGTCGAAGTCCTCGAAACAAATGGAGAGAAGAAAGAAATCAGAATTAGATATGAAAATCAACGTAGTCGAGTCAACCTAACTGAGGGTTACAAACTAGATTCAGCCACTATCAAATTCTATCTCACTTATAAGACATTTTAAACAACTGGATGGTCACCAAACAATTTAAGCAATTTTAAAACATTGAACAATCATTTCAGTAATTCAAGTTAACTTGAAACTACCTCAGGTGCAAATTCTTATTAAAACAGTTTACTATAATTGAACGACACTTGAAGATGAAATTCAAAGTTTAGACTTCCACAAACATTTCGGCCGCAATGTGCGTGAAAATCTCACCTTTGAAATTTATAGTCACATAGCTTGTGACTCGAATTCACACTTCCATGAAAACATTGCACCTGAAGAGGTTTCAAAACGCAGCGAAGAAGAAACTTAACGCACGAAATATTTTAAACCAATCGGAAATAAGTACCGAATACAGAACAGAGTCACGCCACAGTGGATAATGGCATAAACCGATACTTTTAAGAGAAAAATGTGATTGAGAAATGTTGCCCTCGTGCCCAACAAACCCCTGAAAAATTAAAGCAACATTTCAAAGAAGGAAAAGATGCGAGAGTCATTAAAGTCTGGAAAATTTTTGGAAACATGTAATAATCTATGGGAAAATTACCCAAAACTAGTTCATACTGAATTTTAAGCAACAATCCTAACACAAAAACTATGCTTGCAATAGCCAGATAAATAACGTAACTACGTTTAATAAAAATAAGCGTCGATTAAGATGAAGTATTCGGAGTATTACTTCAAATTCCAAAACTACACTTTAAGTGGGTTTCTCAATATGAATCTCTTAACACAACATAATGAATGCAGTCAATTACATTAGTCAGATCCCGGCGAGACGATTCCTGTCCATGACGTCAGTGGCCCAAGTCCTGCACCTCAGCTGTATACAGAAAATAAATAATTAGGGTCATGTATGAAACAAGTCACTTTGTAGTTCCATCTACTGGGATTGTTTATCACTTACCTATACAAAGATCAGCTTCCAGAGATTCTCCGAGTGCCTCGAGTCCCTCGCAACTCGACCTCCGCTTCTTAGCGGAATACAAGTGGTCGTTTTGGGCCAAATGAACTGCAGATGGCACGTCACTTAATCAGGCCGAACAGGAGGCAGGATTTCGGTCCAAGACTTTAATGAAAAGCAGTAATTTAGGAAGGTCCAAACCACAGTACGTAAATTTTGAAAAATAAATTCGAGTACACTAATTAGCGTAAATCGTTAAATAGAACAATTTTAACTACAAGAAACACAAGGTAAACATAGCCAACAACCATACAATTTATAAATCGATCTAAGGAACCAAATTAAAAGGTCAACCACTTCAACATTAAACATTATTCTAAAACACGGGAGAAATAAATGCCCCACGAGTAGCAACGGATACAAAGTCAATCATGAATCAAATATTTTAAATCATGATTATTTTCGGTTAACATACGAGGACTAGTCTGCATGTAAATTAGGGTCAAACACCAACCTGAACCACGGAACACCTTCCTTCAAAAAAATCTACATTACCTACAAACCGTTAAGCTTGTACAGGGAGAGGCCACGTCTACGAAGTTAGCGACTACACAGGCACTTTCTAATTTGTCTGTACGATTTTGATATTAAAATATGCAGTATATAGTGGTATAATAAGAAAGTAAAGACCTGAATAAAGAAGTTAAATTTTAGCATTAAGCATAGAAAAATATTCAGACGAAGGAACCCTTGTGTTATGAAGTCAGCGAAACTTCCAATTCCTGGTTCACCAATAATGTAAGTAAGAGGTAAAGGAGAATTACAGAAATGATCTTTAGAAACCCTCTCCCTGAACATGTTGGCTGTAGAGTAGAGAAATATAATAAACAAACAAGAGTCGTCAGAAGCAGGCAATGGCTCATTCAACTTCACTAGTTTGAAGCTTATGGAATATTGAAAATGAAAAAGGCACCCAATTATAAAAGTAAAATAACAGACAGACTCCATATACCAGAGAAACATTGAGAATTGTTAGCATTAACCGTAGTATTAATTTTATTTGAAAAATAAAAAATAAACTGAAATCATTGTCTAAGTGTAGCAATGCAAATATCAGGTTTACGTCACCGTGAGCTATTCATGAGGAGAGGTTAATTGTTCAGGGATTAATTGGATGATAACGTAAGTAAAAGGGGGGGGGGGGGGCAGCGGTTGTGATTCACCAGCATATTCCATACTTTCGTTAATTCGACAAACCTACGCTCATCTTTTAAAAAACAGTACGGAAAGTAATTACTAAGAAACGCGTCCATTCTGTAGAACTCGAAACCGCTAAAGGATATAAAAATTAAACTCTTCACTAACGATCAAGCAACTAATGGTATTCACAAATCGTTACATACCGGATTACTTCAGCGTAAATACAGCACGTGCATTTATGGAAATCCCCTTTCACAACCTGAAATGCGAGCTCCAGCGCAGGTCCAAAGGAATATACCGGAAGTGACGACATTCTCCTCGCCCAAACACCTCCAGCTTTAATATTCTTCACCAACGACCTGATGTGGAACAAGACGTTGCACAGGATGAACCAAGTTGAAGTTTAGGAAGGAAGCCATCAAGTGCAGGTCAGTGTGACTTATTTCCTGAAAAATAAATGCAATAAATTTGTTCAACTGTCAACGTATTGATTAAAATTTAAATGTTTAAAGGAAATTGAAAAAAAGTAATCAGAGGCATTAAAACTTTTAAACGAAACACTTGTTCAAACGAGGAGCTTGCGAACCTCAAATTGTGGAGAAGTCTTCAGCGTTGTTCACCTCAACTCCCGTTCCTCTGCGGCTGAGGCGAGCGCAGTAAGAACACGAAAGGATAATAACAGAAATGATCTTAACAATCCCTCTCCCTGAACACATGTTTGCTTACATTACGTAATTTATGAAGAAAATTAAAAACCGCACTTTAATATAATAAAAGCCACAAATTTCATAGAAATTTAAATTACCTGTCAAACAAAGCTCGCAACTGCTGCTGTATTTAGTCCTTGCGATCAGCCAAGATGAAAATTTTCCACGAGCGGTGATGGACCCCGGAGAACAGGAAAAGACAAGTCGAAAGACCCTGAAAAAGAATAGAGGTGTCGTGTTCACATCGTAACAAAAGTCCAAAATAATTTAGTTGCAACTTCAGCTATGAAATCATAACATTACAAACGAGGAGCGGCGTCAAACACGAACCTGAAGAATCGGCACAAGAACTATTCACAGCCTCCATTGTCGTTCCTTTTCTTCCCAGAGCGAGCTCTGGACAAATGCGAAGAGTCTTCCAAGGTCTATTGACATCCGAAAACACTCGTATTTGGAGAAGTCGAGGTGCTCGAAACAAATGCGGGGGAAAAAAGAAATCCCAATTAGATATGAAAATTAACGTAGTCAAATGAACAACAAAAATACGCTTAAAAATTAGATTAAGCCACCATCAAATTCTATCTCACTTGCAATACATTTTAAACACAACCAAATGGTCACTGAACTATTGAATAAATTAAAATATTTAATTATCATTTCAGTAATTCAAGTTAACTTGAAACCACTTCAGGTGTAAATTTTTAATAAAAAAAACATTTTATTATAATTGAACGAGACGTGTTGAAGATGAATTTCAAAGTTTAGACTTCCACAAACATTTCGGCCGCAATGTGCGTGAAAATCTCACCTTTGAAAACTTATTGTCGCGCAGCTTGCGACTCGAATTCACACTTCACGAAAACAATGCACCTGAAGAGGTTTCAAAACGCAGCGAAGAAGAAACATAGCGCTCAAAACTTTTTAAACCATTCGGAAATAAATAATTATTTATAAACACACAGCTCAAACATTGCAATAAGAAAGATATTCGGAGAGCGAAAGATTTTATACAACATTTTTTAGACTTTAGAAACAAAATAGACTTCTGCAGTTGGTAACAAGTCACTAAAGAAATAAAGGGAGTATAAGGTGAAAAGGCTAGAAACTATTCCTAAGCGCCAATAAATAACAAAGGCAGGACAAGAAGTGCTGGAACAGAGAAGTTGGTACCAAATCATAATAAAAATAATTAAACAACGAGCAAAAAAGGAGTAAATTTCAGAAACATATCAGAGTTTCATTTATTGTCCTCAAAAGAGGACACAAGGGAAACAAACACTTTTTAAAAGACGTTAGAGCAAAGATATTGATTCAGTGTTTACGTTATTCGGAGAGATTTCACAGCATAATTCTGGAAGGTCAGAAGTCCAGAGCCTCAGCCCCCAAAGGTCTTCCATGTTGGTCTTCAGGCAGGAGTCGTGTCAACTGCAGCCCCTCGTGCAGACATCAGCCCCATGGAACTGAAAGAAACAAACAATTGGTATGTGGCAAATTCACAGAAAAAAAGTGTATGTCTTGGCAATTTTAAATATATAAATATCTGAAAGCACCTTTGCTTGGCAAGTCTGATGACATCGTCGTTTGGGAGACCCTCAGGCTGAGAAACAGTTTGCAGGCTTAAACAGGAACTAGAGAAACATCTGTTAGGTCATAAATAACCACGTAAAAGGGGAAAATATAAAGTTTGGCGAGTCTGACCTGAAAAAATAGTCTCCATTTCCATGTAAGAAATTCGAATCCACAACAGGAAGAAATCTCTCTGAAGTAAGGTTCTTCTCTTTCCGGAAAACTTTCTATGGCACGTTATCTGTAAAATAAAATTCAACTTGATTCGTTGTTAATTACGTTTATGATAAATGTTCAAAATTAAATATTACGTATAAAACATTAACTACCTGCTGAGTGCATCCAAGCACTGCATGTCACGTACAACGTTTAATCCTCGAGAAGATCAGTTACTCTTCCTTCAGCGTTTTTGTAGTTTTCCAAGGGATGTTAAGTAACTGAAGACACGAAAAATGCTGCAAGGAACACAAATATAATTCCCGGTTTGAAAGCCACGACGACAGTAATAATAATAATAATAATAATAGAGATGCACCTGGAGCAGAGACAGGCGAAGTGTCCACACGTTGTCTCCTCGAACCCAGCCAGGGCGAGCTCTGGACAAGAGCGAAGTCTTCCAAGGTCCGTTGACATAAAAAAACCCTCGTATTTGGGTAAGTCGAGGTCCTCGAAACAAATGAAGGAAAGAAAGAAATCCGAATTAGATATGAAAATTAACGTAGCCAAGTCAACCTCATTGAGGGTTAAAAATTACATTTGGGCACCATTAAATTCTATCACATTTGCAAGACATTTTAAACAACCAAATGGTCACTGAACCATTGAAGCAATTTTAAAATATTTAACTACCATTTCAGTAATTCAAGTTAACTTGAAACCACTTCAGGTGTAAATTTTTTAATAAAAAAAACATTTAATTATAAATGAACGAGACTTGTTGAGGATGAATTTCAAAGTTTAGACTTCCACAAACATTTCGGCCGCAATGTGCGTGAAAATCTCACCTTTGTAAACTTATTGTCGCGTAGCTTATCACTAGAATTCACACTTCCAATAAACATTGCACCTGAAGAGGTTTCAAAACGCAGCGAAGAAGAAACATAGCGCACAAAACTTTTTAAAACCAATCGGAAATAAATACCGAGTACAGAACAGAGTCGCGCCACAGTGGACAATTGAATAAACAGCCTATTTTAAGAGAAAAAAGCGATTGAGAAATGTTCCTCTCGGATCCAACGAACCCCGGAAAATTTAAGTAATATTTCAATGAAGGAAAAGATAAATAATAACGTAACTTCGTTCAATAAAAATAAGGGTCGAATAATATGAAAGTTACGGAGTATTACTGCGAATGCCAAAACTACATCTTAATATGATCTCTTAACATAATCAATGCAGTCAATTACATTAGTCAGATCCCGGGGAGACGATTCCTGTCCATGACGTCAGTGGCCGTTGCCCAAGTCCTGCACCTCGGGTCTAAACAGAAAATAATTTCGGTCATGTTTGAAACAAGTCACTTCGTAGTTCCATCTACTGGAATTGTTGATCACTTACCCATACAAAGATCAGCTTCCAGAGTGTCTCAGAGTGCCTCGGGTCCCCAGTAGGTCGACCTCTGCTTCTTAGCGGAATACAAGTGGTCGTCTGGGCCAAAGGAATTGCAGATGCCACGACACTTAATCAGGTCGAACAGGCTGAAATGAACAGTACGTAAATTTCAAAAAAAATGCAAGCACACTAATTAGCGAAAAGCTAAGGGCACGTTACCAAGTTAGCGACTACACATGCACATTCTAATTTGTCTGTACGAGTAAAAAATGCAGTATGTCGTGGTATAATAAGTAAAGACCTGAATAAACAAGATTTAAATTATAGCATGAAGGATTGAAAAACTTAGATTTTCAGACGAAGGTACCCCTGTGTTATGAAGTCACCGAAACTTCCAAATCCTGGTTTACCAATAATGGAAGAAAGAGATAAAGGAGAATTTCAGAAATGATGCAATGCAAATATCAGGACTACGTCACCTTTAACTATTTATGGTGAGAGGGGAGTTATTAAGGCAATTATCAAGACGTTAACGTAAGGAACGACGGGGGAGGGGTTCATTCATCAGCATATTCCTTACTTCCGAGAAAACTACGATCACCCTTTTAAAAAAACGAGCCTTAAGATGGAAAGGAATTACTATGAAACTCGTCCATTCTACAGAACACGAAACCTCTAAAGGATATAAAAATTAAACCCTTCACTAACGACTATTCAACTAATGGTATTCACAATTCGTTAAATGTCGGATTACTTCAGCGTAAAACACATCACGTGCATTTATTGAAATCTCGTTGCACAACCTGAAATGCGAGCTCCAGCGAAGGGCCAAAGGAATGTACAGGAATTGACGATATTCTCCTCGCCCAAACACCTGCAGCTTTAATATCCTTCACCAACGACCTGATACAGAAGAAGATCTTGTGCAGGATGTACCAAGTTGAAGTTTGAGAATGAAAGCATCAAGCGCAGGTCAGTGTGACTTATTATTTCCTGAAAAATAAATGCAATAAATTAGTTCAACTGTCAACGTATTGAATTTGTTGAATAATTTACTTCAGGATTAAATTTTAAATGTTTAATGGAAATTGAAAAAAAGTATTCAGAGGCATTAAAACTTTTAAACGAAACACTTGTTCAAACTAGGAGCTGCGTCAAACACGAACCTGAAGAATCGGCACAAGAAATATTCACAGCCTCCATTGTCGTTCCTTTTCAGGCCAGCGCGAGCTCAGGACAAAAGCTAGAGTCTTCCAAGGTCTATTGACATCCAAAAACCCTCGTCTTTGGAGAAGTCGAGGTGCTCGAAACAAATGGGGGGAAAAAAGAAGTCAAATTAGATTTGAAAATTTACGTAGTCAAGTCAACTTCAATCGAGGGTTAAAAATTACATTCAGCCAACACCAAATTCAATCTAACTTGCAAGACATTTTAAACACAACCAAATGGTCACTGAACTATTGAAGCAATTTTAAAATATTTAATTATCATTTCAGTAATTCAAGTTAACTTGAAACCACTTCAGGTGTAAATTTTTTAATAAAAAAAACATTTCATTATAATTGAACGAGACTTGTTGAAGATGAATTTCAAAGTTTAGACTTCCACAAACATTTCGGCCGCAATGTGCGTGAAAATCTCACCTTTAAAACTTATTGTCACATAACATATCACTCGAATTCACACTTCCATGAAAACATTGCACCTGAAGAGGTTTCAAAACGCAGCGAAGAAGAAACCTACGAAATCTTTTAAACCAATCGTAAATAAATACCGAATACAGAACAGAGTCGCGCCACAGTGGACAATCTAATAAACAGTTTTTTTAAGAGAAAAAATGCGATTGAGAAATGTTCCTCTCGTGTCCAACAAACCGGAAAATTTAAGTAATATTTCACTGAAGGAAAAGATAAATAATAACGTAACTTCATTCAATAAAAAAAGCGTCGAATAATATGAAAGTTACGGAGTATCACTGCGAATGCCAAAACTACATCTTAATATGAATCTCTTAACATAATCAATGCAGTCAATTACATTAATCAGATCCCGGCGAGACGATTCCTGTCCATGACGTCAGTGGCCCAAGTCCTGCACCTCGGGTCTATACAGAAAATAAAAAATTTGGGTCATGTTCGAATCAAGTCACTTACTAATTCCATCTTATGGGATTGTTTATCACTTACCCATACAAAGATCAGCTTCCAGAGTGTCTCAGAGTGCCTCGGGTCCCCAGCAACCCGGCCTCCGCTCTTTAGCGGAATACAAGTGGTCGTCTGGGCCAAAGGAACTGCAGATGCCACGTCACTTAATCAGGCCGAACAGGCTGAAATGTCCAGAATGAATATCAGTATCTTAAGAAATACATCACATTTCGAAATTAAACTTCCGATTGTTTTTTTCAATGTTTACGTTAGACGAAAAAAGGATATTTTACTTAGTATTTTCTTTCGTGTCATTAAAAGTTTCTCTTAAGCCTAATTTACGTCGAGGCGTAACAATTAAAACTTTCTTGTTCCTGTCAGTTATATGAACCGAAAACTCAAGCAAACCTGTACGGAACAACCGCAGCAGCAAACTGTTTTCCCACTTTACCTGGACGCAAAGTCCGACGAGTTTAGTCTCCAGTCTCAGGCTCCCAGTAACTTGACACCTGTTATTCCGCCAAACAGAAGTTCTTCAGGTCCAAAGCAATGCAGATTCCACCTCACTGAAGGCAGGACACGGCTCGAATTCTGAAAGGAAAGTTTGTATTCGAATCATGTTCAATTCAGTTCACAAGAAATACGTTTGTGATAAAATTTCCACGTACATCCGTTTAACAATTAGTAAGACACTGTGAGAAAGAACTACTTGAACCCACTAAGAAAATTCAGGAGGATGAATATTTGATCATAAGTGTCACTAAATACAAACGATTTCAATTAGCCTCCAGCACAGTCACATTAACAAAATCAGTACAAGTCTATCTTATATTAAGGAACCAACGTGAGATAAGCGAATTATTGGAATGAAATTAATCAAAAATGATGCAACGTGATTAATTCAAAATAAGGACCTTTAACCAACTAATTAATCATACTGGCAACAGCTGCGAACAAATTATTCTAAAACGTCATCGAAAATAATGCTCAATCCCTTGAATAGTGAATTCCAGACTCTAAGGCGAGGAGTCTATAAAATTAGCAGTTCTGGAAAAGATTCTGAATAGTTCCAACGTGACCAGTAAAAATTTGCCCACAGCAGAAAGCTTTAAAATGTCAAGAAGGGAATGAACGTCATGATTACGTAGACTGGGCAATATTGAAATGTTCCTATTATAAAATTACACAATTTTAGATTGAGATCAATCGTACACAAATAGTCGACAAAGGCTGCTAAATCAAGAAAACCAAATTTAAACTACACTTTGAAAGCTATATATACAAGAAAAATAATAACCCTCCATATGCAAATTGAAATGGCGTAGAATTATTTAAGATCAAAATCTGGAAGACTGAGCCTTTAAAATAGGGGTCCCAATTAAATTAATTACCGGTCTTCACTAAAAATTGCCTAGCAACACAAATTTACGACATTCAAATTCATTTACAGAGGAGAAAGACTAGTTAAGCAAAATTTATTTGAACGTTCACCAAGAGATGGGGAACTCCCGCGAGAGGACTGCAAATTCACGAATTAGAGCCAAGTTAATGAATATAAATCATCAGTATTGAACTTAATTAAATCCTCAAGACTGAAATGAGTAGAATATTACTCCCGAAAAAAAAACAATCAGTAGGTAAATATATAAAGACTCAAATCTTACCTTCTCAAATCAAACTCCATAACGAGAGTCCTTTTATGGTTTCCTCGCGATGGACTACAATGGCGGCTTGAACTGTCCAAAAATCAACAATTCGGAAATAAGGTCACTAATTAGCAGAAACTGAATGACTCCAGAAGTCGGGACCAGAAGAGTTTGAATTGGCTGAAAAATAAATTTATTTTGTTATCAGTGAAACGACGCTTGCATAAAATCAAATTTAAAATAAATTATTTCCCGATAAAAATTCGAAGGCAAGATTTAGAAAACAAATTTTAAATAGTGCAATTTAAGACAATTGAAACTTAATTTATCACTCAAATACGAACCTGAATCAAGTATGGAGTTTTATTGATAGTCATTCTTGTTCCTCTCAGGAGAAACACAAAACATTCTCCACGATCCAACGACTTTCGACCCTTGTGAAATGCGGTGGTCCTCGGCACAAGTCAAGGAAGAACAAGAGAAAAAACAATTATCTATCCCAGGGATTAATAATAATTATAAAATACAGAACTTGTAAATACACTAAATAACTTTCTATGAAAGAAAATTTAATTCGGATATACGTTTGAATAAAGTCAAGTGTCCTCGTACGATGTAAGGAAATTACAACCGTTCAAACCCCAACCTCAAACTGACAAAATGGTACACGTTCGAACACCTCCTCGAAAACCAAAAGCAGGCTATGAATTGAAGTTAAAACTGAACGAACGCGTTCAATATTGTTTAATATTGTTTAAGAACGACCACATCAGAACCTGTACTGAAATAAAAATATCGTGACCTTCTACAAGCTTTGGATTCACTAACATACGACAAATATAATAAATATATTACAGAAGGATTGCTGAATATGAATTTCCAAGGTGCGATTTGCAGAAACATTCGGCCGCAACGTTTGCGCAATTCGAACCGTTGAAATAAATATGCACAAACCCTCATTAAATCAATTATTACGAATTTGTATTTTAATTGAAATCACACTTTATAAAAGTTCACAAACTCCGGAAACGATCCAAGTCTTAGTAGAATACTACATTATACATAATCCATGTAATAAACATGCTCGTTTCTTCAAGTCACTGAGAAATGTCTTATTTAAAGATAAAATAAATTCACCGGGTAAAAGAAGAAATCTTGCCCAAGAAAATGTAGGAAGCGTGAAAAATTATTTAACCGAACAAAAAAAGGGCATCAAAAATAGTACTTAATACACTTATGAGTACAGAATGGTAAAAATACATTTCAGCCACGTGGATTGAAGGTTCAATAGAACTCTGAAATAATCCCAGTGCGCTAGAACTAGACCTCAACCTGCTAAGACACAACTGTGAAACAATTTTCCACAACATTCATCAATACTGATGAATCAAATTGCACGTTGACTAATCGCGAAAAATAACATCCGTTACATTCGACACTTTATGTCTTTAAATTTAAAATTACTTATCCGTCGATTATTCTGCATTATCCGTAAAACATACAACCGATACAATAAGTAATTATGGACCCAAAATGTACGCCTGTACTCGGAAAATTTCTAGAGTCCTTTCCTACAGAAACTTAAAAATCTGCTATGAAACTGATGAAATGGAGGATGGATCGTCCAAGGCTTTATTCGCGTAGTCAGAATTATCGTCAAATACGCGACAACTTTTGAAGAAAAAAAATACACGCTTTAAGACGTGCTATTTTAAAATACTAGAAAGACTGGCTAAACGGAATCTTGACTGTCTAATATTCTTCTTACCAGAATACGAACAAACAGCCGCAGTTCCACTGACTATTCCAGCACTTCTCTACATTGTCCGATGGAGCCAAGTAACTCGGACCGCGGATTCTTCCAGAATGAGGCCCAATGCCTGCTGCACGTAGCTCACATAGTCTCGGGACACGTGACTTGTTATTTACAGATCGTTTTCCTTCGACTTTTAGTCAAAACTAACTTCCCTAAAAGCGGCCCACGTGGTCGCAAAGGAAACATTGAAATACGCCTCAGACACGATTCTCAAACACATTTATTATAAAATAGGCCTAAATTCGTATAAACGTATGGAATACGCTGAAAAAAAAAGGTTTCAACTGACAACGTAATAAAAAATTTACTTCAGGATTAAAATTTAAATTATAAAGGAAATTTAAAAGATAATTTTTGGTAACACGAGAAACACAATATACGATCCTCGGTGACGTTTTCGTTTCTCATCAGATTGAAACCAAGTTTCAGGTCCTTGTACACGTTGCCTACGAATTGCAGTTGGAAACTAAGCGAGTCACGCATAATGTCCAAACTGTCGGACAGGACGTGCGTTTTGTAGGCGGCGGTAAAATCGTAGGCTTAATTAAAATTTGAGGTTTCAACAATCAAACATATTCTGACGGTCGATTATTTCTCTGTACAGGTGGAAGTTCGTATGACACACAAATTAAAAAAACTATCCAACAAAATAGAATGGTTTAAAGCTACCATTTCAAAATAGGTGTATAAATTGAATTAATAAATCGTAAGGACCACAAGAGTCAAAATTCGCTGAAAAAGAAAGGCGTTTATTTTTTGCTGCAAGGTTGCCTGCCTGACAGGCGCGGAGATTTGGGGGGGGGGGGGATAAATTTTAGAAATCACTAGTATCAAAAAATCGAAAACAAATTAAATTAAAATTACCTACTTGAAGATTCCTCATATTATTAATAGTCTAGAGATGTGGTTCGAATGAGAAGAATTATCAGAGGTTGCTGGTTGATGCACGTGGATGAACTCACGTACAGGGCATTAAGGAAAGCCTACAACGAATCAATGCAATTAAAATAGAGTTTTAAAGAGGAAGGGGGGTTAAAAATTAATTTCTAAAATAGCCCTGAACTAATGACGAATATAATCCATGTGTTTACCGAGAATCAGGCCACAATTTAAACAAATACAAGGTCAATCATTTATAAACACAGAAGAAAAACATTGCAATAATAAAGATTTTATATAATTTTTTTTTAGACATGAGAAACAAAATAGAGACTTCTGCAGTGGGCAACAACAGTCACGCAAGAGATAAAGCGAGTGTAAGGTGACAAAGACTAGATTCATTCCCAAGTGCTAATAAATAATAAAGGCCGGACAAGAAGTGCTGGAACAGAGAAGTTGGTACCAAATCATTTAAAAAATACGAAACAACGAGTAAGAAAGGAGTCAATTTGAGAAACATATCTGCGTTTCATTTATTGTCCTCAAAACAGAACACAAGAGAAACAAACACTCCTTAAAAGAGGTTAGAGGAAAGATATTGATTCAGTGTTTACGTTAATTGGAGAGATTTCACAGCATAATTCTGGAACGTCACAAGTCCAGAGCCTCAGCCCCCAATGTCCCCAATGTGATCTTCAGGCAGGATTCCTGTCAACTGCAGCCCCTCGTGCAGACATCAGCCCCATGGAACTCAAAGAAACAAATAATTGGTATATTGCCGATTTACAGAAAAATTTTAAATATATAAATATCTGAACGCACCTTTGCTTGACATGTTTGATGACGGCGTCGTTAGGGAGACCCTCAGGCTCAGATCCCACCTTAAACAGGAAATAGAGAAACATCTGTTAGGTCATAAATAACCACGTAAAAGGGGAAAATATAAAGTTTGGATCGAGTCTGACCTGAAAAATTAGTCTTCATTTCCATGTAAGAAAATTGAATCCACAACATTAAGAAATCTCTCTAAAGAAAGGTTCTTCTCTTTCCGGAAAACTTTCTATAGCACGTCATCTGTAAAATAAAATTCAATTTGATTCTCCTTTTAAAGGTAATTAAATACCTACATTGCACTTATTTATCTTTAACTAATTTTACTCTTATTAACGTTATTTTCACATTCCATTTCTTCTCCTTTTAAAGATAATTATATACCGTTATTACACTTCTTTTCCTTTAGACGTTCTCTTACACTCTTTAACCTTATTTTACTCATTCTTTACCTTTCTTAAACTATCTTACCTTAAATATTATTAAAAGTATTTTTGCTTTAAACCATATCACGCCCTTTAACTTTATGTTACATTCTGCACAATTTATTATCTTTTAATGTTGTACTTTTATACCTTATTTTGCATATTACATCCAAATTGTTTCACCTTTCATGTTCTTAAGGTTTTAGTCTTGTTTTCATATTTTGTTTTTTTTGTTTATCAACTTCTACAATCTGTTAATCATATTTCACCTTCGGTTTTGCTTTTACACCATCTTCCGAGATTCTGGAATATTCAATTTTTATTTTTACTCATTTTTCACCAATAAACCTTATGTTCCACTTCCTTTACCTTTCAACTTCTCACGTTAATTTATAACACGTTTATCTGTGACCTGTAACCCTTGCACCCGTGTGGAGAGTCCGGCGTCTTCTTATATTTAAGGGGGAACGAAGAACTGGAGTTAATAAAATCTGATAAAGGTAAACAAAATTAACAATTGTCAATTATGGAAGAAGGTAAATATAAAAATAAAATGGAGGAGTTATTAGGAGATAAAATATATATAGAAAGGTGAGAGAAAATCCACGTCCAGGATTATATAACAAATTAGTACAGTACTTGGATAAATTAAAAAAAAATCAGTCATATTAAATTTATCATCGTTGAAGAATAAATACTGCGCATATTTTTGATACTCAAAATTGAAACAGTAGTAAAAGAAAAAAATTATTAAACGCGTTGACGATTCTGTCGCAATTGTCCTGCGTTTAATCGTCTGACCCGTTCCCTTCATATTTGCAAATCATCTGCACAATGGAAAATTATTAAATTGAGCAGTCCTACAAAAAGACATTTAAATGGAAAGTCGTCTCTTAAGGTGTTTAATGGATTTCTGGAAGACTTCCCTGGGCTGGCCCGTGCAGGAACAATGGCGGTTCCTGGAACACGACGAACGTGAGGTCCTCAGCCAGCGAGGGGAATCACCTGGACCGAGCAGGCTTCGGGGAATTTCTAATCTAGAGAGCGACAGCGCTGCAGCATAAATACGTCAGCACGCGGCTGCAGTCGTCACAGATCCTGCATCACAGCCAGCGAGAGGTAAGTGAGCTCTAGCTGCACCAACGGGACTTGTTGAATAACTCACAGGGCAGCGAGAAACGCGGAATATTCCGCTCTCGGCGACGTTCTTCCACGAGCTGCGGTAATTCCTCTACCGTAGCGGAATATTCCGCCACTGACTCTTCTCTAGTTTCGCATCCTCCTGAAATATTCGTTGAAACACCCACAACAGCCTTCCCAGAGTGTTACATCTACCGACAGATTTTTTATTTGCATATAATTGGCCACAAACAGACAAACCTTACAGAAAATTCGAGGAACGTTTCTACCACGAATTGATAGACCTTTTCAAGCACTGAATTGAATTGAATAGTTACACAAGTTATTGCATATATCCCCCCCCCCTCTGTTATTTATTGTATGTCTTTTTTTCCCTGTAAATTTCCATACAAAATAATGAACCTGAAACCAGCAACGTTTTTGAACGGAAAAGTCTAGAGTTCGAGTCGGAACTTATTCGATTAGATCTAGAGACAGACATTTCGTCGTTTAACTAATAATTTCCTTTGTTCTTCCATTTTGCTCAGCGTAATATCCCAAAAGCAACTATAATAATTATAGTACTTCAATCTCCCACAATGACCTAGTAAACATCAAACAGGCCGTCGCCGCGACTGCAACCATGCGACAACCCTCAATCACTGTTGGTCTGTCCACCTTTTTATAATCCTCTCGGCGCTATCAGCTTCAACAGGGTCAAAAAAAATTCGTAGTATTTCAAACAATTCAAACAGAGTAGGGAGTTACCGCACGGGGCCGACACCTCGGTTGTGTCTGTGTTGCATCAAGAGGTGAAGATGGAAAAAAAAGTTAGACCGAAACGATCTTTCACAACGCGTTGTTACATCTTCGTTTGTCGATACATATTTGACTTGTGACTTTAAAATATAAAAAACGCTCTAAGAAGTCGTTTAAATTTGAATTTAGAAATGATTGTGATAGTTTAATATAAACGTTTCAAGACATTTTCTCCTACTTGGAGGAAAAGATTAAAAAAAAAGTTAAATGCAAGGGATAATGAAGTGCTGTAATTTTATTAACAGAGTGATTAATACCTTCTGGTACGAAATCACTAATGGAATGCAGTTTCCTGATCTTATATTTGATTGTACGCAATATTAGAATACATTTATTCTCGTACTCTTTCTCATATCAGATTTATCATATATGATCTACAACTATATACATATTAGTCAGCAATGGCGGCTGGCGAGTATTTTTTAGGTTACGTGCTAAATCTACACAAGCAAACATTTTTTTACGAAGATAACTATGTAAAATAATATTAATACAACAGCGACAGTGTTACCAACAGTCTGGCCCGATGCTACAGTTCTGATTCCGTTTACAAAGTTTCCAAGAGTGTCTTAATTTTTAAAAGCCGAATAATTTAGTAGAAAATTGATCCGCATTTCTAACACGAAACTCGTAAATATTTTAATAAATATAATTCATTTTTCGAACAAACCACGCATGTTGGCTGCATTAGTGGTACATTTTCACTCCTTACTGGGTTTTTTTCCCTTAAAATAACCTTTGTTTGTAATTTTAAAATACTACGCATAAATGTACGACTAATATTTTTATTTCTGAAATAAAAACTATTTTTTAAAAAAGATTTTTTAAATTAGTGTACGATTTATATTTATTTGGATTTCGTTACTTCATTTCTCATTCCACTCAGTAATCGTGTGCTAGAGCCGTGAGTAACCAGCCGGCTGTATTAACGGGAGCGAGTGCATCCTGAAGTATTAAATACCAAAAGCACCGTTAAAACACACAATTATTATGAAGGGTCTTAAAATAAATAAAAATTAATTCTTCCTAAAATAATTAGCACACGAGATCCAGCCGTCACTGTTTGTCATTCTACATAACCCTAACTCAATAGACAAAATCAACTAGTTACTAAATTAATAATTTTTATTTCCAGATCCGAATTCAGAGATGAAGACTGCTGTAGTTTTTATTTTGTTCTTGGCCGCGTTGACCCTCGCCGTGCCACTGGAAAATGTGAGTAAATTAACGAACTGGTATTCTGGCTGAAACGTAAATTCTTGTAAGTGGATGACGTCACTGATGACGTGTGTGTGTGTTGCAGGTGGCCAGAGTGAGACGCGAGGAGAAGAAGGACAAGGGAGGTGTGGACGTGGACGTGCACAGGGAGAAGGGCGTGGGCACGGTTGTGGGGGCCAAGGCTGAGGGGAACGTGTGGTCCAGCAAGGACGGGAACACTCGTGTGGACGCCCAGGGAGAGTGGAGTCGCGTCTACGACGGTCCTGGCAGGGGAAAGCCCAACTACAGCGGGGGCGTCCGCTTCTCTCACAGGTTCTAGGCCTCAGCGTATTTTGTTTGTACTTTCAATTTTGTAAATAAAAATTTTATATAAAAAATTATACTGGTTTCCTGTTAAGAATTCCCGCGGATTTATCCTGAAATTCCCACTTACTGTAATATAAAGAAACCAAGTTGATCAATCAATAAATATTTTATTCGGACACCCTCGTTGTTGCCGTCAAGAAGCAGTACAGTTGAGGAGCTTTCGTCCATTCCAGACGTAATAATCTAAAGGAACCACAGAATATATATACACAGTATGAGCAACTCACAAAATACCTCAATCTTTCTCTGACAT
Source organism: Zhengitettix transpicula (assembly GCA_037074705.1). NCBI lineage: Eukaryota > Metazoa > Arthropoda > Insecta > Orthoptera > Tetrigidae > Zhengitettix > Zhengitettix transpicula. Next base: position 49,629,958 of record CM073596.1, read on the forward strand.
TGCGATGTACAATTTTTTTTTGAGGTGTAGACAGGCTATGTATAGGGTAATCCACATAGTGGCAACTCCCCTCTTATAGCATAGGAAAGGGATTTGAAAGGGGGGATGCGGAAAGGTAGAGGAAGGTTAACAAGGGCCCCGGGCTATCGTTTAAGGATCCAACCCGGCAATTCGCCTAAAAGCGATGCAGGGAAAAGCCTAGGAAAACCTGCATCAGGTAGAAATAATGTCAGTATTTATACACACTTGGTACCCTAGCGGTTGTTACCAGCACTACTCTCGTTGCTATCTTCTAATACATTATTTAGAATCCGTAATTACCATTATATAATAATATTATATAGATGTAAATATAACTGCTAGGTTACTTTATTAAATAGATAATTCGGCTGTAAATAATATTTTTATTAAATTGATATATTGTTTATATAATCAATATCCTCATTGATGTTTGAGATTAGGAATTTCTGAAAAGTGAACTATTAGTAGAGCGGGGTGCCTCAAGGATTAGTAATCGGGACTTTATTGTTACTGATATATAATTTTCTACCGATTAAAATAAATCTAAAAGTAGACTTTTTTCTGATGATTGTATCGTCTATAAAAGAGCTTCGGATGAACGCGAATTACTGAACAACTTAGTTGCATTAAATAGTTGGCCTTAAGCAAATTAAATGAAGATAAATAGCGGAGGGAAAATCAAAACAATATCAATCAATAAAAATCATGAAAATATACGTTTCTGTTATACGATAAATGGGGAGGGAATACTTCTAGTAAACAGTTGATGATATAGTAATCAATTTAAGGTCAAATTTATGGAGCGAAGAACAAATTAATTCCGCGTCTTGAAAAGCATGTAAAATCTTTAAATTTCTTAATGAGAATATTAAAAGGTGGGAGCGGAAAATGAAAAGAACTCTGGTTCGAGTACGGGATCAGATCCTCATAGGAATCACTACATAGGATCCTAGAGAATCGTCAGAGGGCAGAAACAAAAATTACAATACGGGGATCTGGTCAGTTCTAGATGCGAAATCAGGTAAACATCGGTGTGGGAATCTTTGGAAAACCAGAAGGAAGACTTTGCGCTATATTTAAATCGTACACGGGAAACAAGGCGTGGAAAGACATACAGAGGAAAGAAGTTTGGAAAAACCATTGAGAGGTGTGAGCACAAAAATAAAAACAAAACGAGACCGCAAAAAAAAACATACGTAGGGAAATTTTCATTCTGAAACAGATCGATAGGCGAGTGGAACAATTTACCTGCAGCAACTGTTTGAGGAGAATCTTCAAGTGACAAGACGAATTAAAGGCAATGTAAATATATTGTTGAAATGAATAATTTCTTTATTATCCCTCTAAAATTTAGCTTTTTGATAGGTAACCTTTCTTTTACTGAAGTGTTTCAAAGTGATTAATATTTTTCAGGACAAATTTCTAACACATTTTTGTTTCAAAATTGTATTATTAATTTGATTACACAATTGTTTATACGTTTCTTTTCAAACTGTGGACAGGATTCATCCCATTCGCAGTTGATAATATACATACAATTTTTTATTCCAGGACGATACCTTACTTTATTACATTCAGCCGTAATTCTCACGTCCTTTAATTTAATTTTTTAGTGCTCCCGTTCACTACAGAGTACGTCAAGTTCGTCTGAAGAAAGTCCACGCTGACTGTTGCCAAAGGGACACGACGCCTTGGTGTTGAGGAAGTAGCAGCCAGAGGCACTGGAACACGAAACGTCATTTATTTTCAGTCTTGTCAAGGGAGTTTTTTTTATTTCTGGAGAAAAACATTCAGCCACTGATTAGCTTCGGTCAATTACTCAGAAAAATCAATCCAACCACAAGCCACCCACACTAAAACACTTTTCTGCCGTTAATATTATCTGAGAAATATTCCTCACCAGACACAGCGGAATATTCCGCTCTCGACAATATTCTTTTAGAAACGCCATTAATAAGAACTGAGATGAAAATTGGTTAAAGATCGGAACTGTTCGTCTATAAAAGGCATACGTCATCAGTCTTGAATGTTTTTAATAATAAATAGCTGTTTCGTACATTGAAATTTCAGGTCTGTGCATTGAGAGTCAGAAACAGTGACGAGTTCTGGTTTCTGTGGAGGGCGAATTCTCTGCCCTTTTATTTAGGAATTTGAATCAAAAACAAAACAAATTTACTGAAATTCTCAAATTATGTCGCCCCCACAAAGTGCCACAGGGGGCTACGCCACTGCCACTACAGCCCTAATATAATTAGTAGAGGTACGAAGATTTTGGTTATTTAATTATAAATTTGACGCGTTTAGTATAAATTAAATGCGATTATAAAAGTAATTTCCAGAAACAGAAATATTCACCTTTAAAGTTTCTCTTGTCATAAATGAATGCCAGAAAAAGAGCTGTTGAAGCTACAATGGACCGGTAAAGTCTGGAAGGAGGAAGTCGTGCAAAGATTCAGCGGACACGCAGACTCTACGACATGAATCTTTTAAAGGTACTTCGATTAAAGTATCCCAGATGATAAGGAAGGGCCGACAAGGAAGGTTAATCTTGTGATGGGGTGTAAAGGCTGCAACTGGACTGGGTCAAATCTATACAAATTCGATCCTCTCCTTAAGTGATTAAAAAATCACTTAGAGCGATCGACGACGGGAAAAATAAAAAGAAGCGAAAGCTCACTGATCGTATTCCCTCCCCTTTCCCGCGGTCTGAACTCTACTCGTCAATCCGAGCTTATAATCTGATATTCAAAAATATATATGTATCAGGCTTCATTGTGTCTGATGTATTATCGGTGGCGTTCCCACGACAATGTGCGCGGGAAACGCTAGAAATTGCTGTGGATCATTTTGGAGAAGGGCAGTGTTTGTTTATGATTCAGGACGGGGGGTGGGGGAAGGTTGGTGCTGGAGTCTCAATAAACTTATTTGTCTCCTGTGAAAATAAAGAGACTATACAAATATTGTAACATAAAGAATTAATGTATAATAACTTTATCTGCAGAATGAAACATTTCTCATAGATTGAATATTAAAGTTTACTGAGCTACGCTGGCGATGAAAGTTTTGCTAATGTAAATTTATAAAATTTAAACTTTAAAAAATGCCAACTTTTGAAACGCAAACTCGTGTAATTTCAAACTGACAATCTTGAATATCGGTTATTATGAGTTGTTTATTTTTAGTTACATTTTCCAGACGAGTATTAAATTCTTTAAAGAAAGACATTATCCATACAATGGCAATGCAGTTCTCCGTAGTTGTTACCTTTGAGGAGTGGCGAGGCCCATGTACGTCTTAATGTCTCCCGCAGATCTGCAACCCGGTATTCCGAACTTCTTGACGGCGCTGAAGCTGTGTTCCTCGAGGACAGACTCTGCGTAGAACTGGTAGGAACGCTTGTGACTGCAGAGAGATATAGAAGGAGGCACCAGTGGCTCTCGGGCGAACTCGGTCTCGTAGAATTCGGTCAAGTTCCTCACCTGCACCAAATCTGTAAAGGATGAAATCCATTGTATAGAGTCAGTGAACGCTTCTCTAAAGCATCCATTCTCAGAGTTTTCGCGAATATATTCAGAGATCCAAGAGTCGCTTCGTTGATGTTTCCATCGAAATATGGAATTCACCACTTGAACTAGTAAAATGTTGTCTTACTATTGTTACATACAGCCCCAGTATTAATAATTTATAATAATTATTTACGTGTGAAAAGTTTACAATTATTATTAAAAATGGCAACATCAGACAATTAAGAGAACATTAAAAATTAAAGTTAATTTCATTTTGCTTGTCCAGCTGTGAACTTCTCATCAGGTTAACAATAAAGAGTTAAAAAAATAAATATAGAATTGTATGATGGTATTAGTGAAAAAATTATAAACAGGGAAGAAATAAAGTTATATACTATAAAATGTTTGTAGTAAAATAATATAAATATAACGTACTAAATCCGTGACGGTTTTGATATTAAGAGCGTTGGCACTTTGCTTATTTAATTTTATTTCCGTAAAATAAATAAGAGATTCGGAATAAATTATATAATATAACACGTCTGTCTTAAAACACTAATCAGCCAAAGACAAATTTAAGTGATAAAATAAACATCACACAACGGTTCAACAATCCTTGTTGCTTTCGTCAGGTGACTCACCGCACAAATCGGATGACGAACTCTGAAAGCAAACGCGACCGAAAATTGGGGGGGGGGGGGCGGAAGACGTGTAAGTTTCAGCCAAGAACTAGAACAAATATGAAAGCGAAAATTAGAAAAATATAATTGACAAGTGACGTAATGGTGATGTTAAATATAAATTTTTAAGTTGATATAAATACGGCTAAACGGCAATTTTTTTAATACATTTAATACGTCTGTGTTATAAAATATTCTAGTTTGTGCTTGAGTGTGTGTTTCTCACAGCTCTTGAGGGTTTTTTTGGAACCGCCTGACGAAAGCAACAAGAATTGAAGTAATGTTATGTGGTATTTAATCTATCAGTTAATTTTGTTCGTTATTTGCCCATTTATTTATTTATATAATAAGCTTTTGAATAAGTTGAGTGACACAATTGTTTCTAAATAATACAAAAAAGCTTCGTTTGACCAATCAGAAGCCACCGCGTCATGATTACTCACTAGCGGCAGACTTGTCAGACACTGTCATATTAAGTCCCGAACTTTTCTGACAGTCAGCCAGCTTCGTCCTAAACTTTTCGAGGCACGGAAAAAGGAATGCTGCGTCCCCACAGAAAACCCCTTTCCCGCCATCGGAAGGTTGTGGGAAAAGTACCAACTGCCCGAGCTGCCTAATGCAGGTTTTTCTGGGGTTTTCTCTGCGTCCCTTTTAGGGGAATTGCCAAGGAAGATCCTTAAACTATAGTCCAGGGGCCCTAGTTAACCCTTGGCTACTTTGATCTACCTTTCCAAATTTCCCTATTCAATCCCTTTCCTATGCTATAAGAGGGGAGTGGCCACTATGTGGATTACCCTATATATAGCCTGTCTACAACTTCTGACAAATGTTAGTAACCGTAAACCAGTTACGTCTAATTAATAAATAGGAGTGTGTGTGTGTTCCCATTTCTATTTTATTTATGAACTGGGTAGGAACTTGTGCAGTTGTCCGTTATTCTAACCCGCAAATTCCTTTAATAGCAAATATTTATCTTAGATATTTCCTATTCCTCTATGTTTTAATCTCCACTTCTAACCTTACTGGCGACCACAGTCTCGCTTAAGATGGCCGCCAGCAACCCGGCAACCAGCAGCGAGTTGTTGCCCTCCATCGTGTGTAACTTGCCTTTCTCTTCGAAACATCCTGGTTGCGAAGATAATCCAAAGTTGGGGTAAAAGTCGACGGTGCCGCTGATGGCTGGATTCCCTAAAATTCCATCGTCAGTGTGGATGATGTCGACCATCTCCGCGTACTCTGGACGGATGTTGAAATTTCTGGGGAAGATGGCTCCCGCCGGATCTAACCCTGGAAAAGCAAATCCCAATAGTACGAATAAATTATCAGGTCCACCAGGATAGAAGCGGAAACTCTGTGGACCAGTGTCATCTCTGTCTGGATGGAAAATTTTTCCCTATGAGACATCATACGGAATTCGTGTATTTCATCCAATTAGGAACCCCCTCATTTATACTAATCTTGAGACTCTCACGGCCATAGAGAACAAGAGTATTCCGCGCCTGATGGGGATGAACGTCCTGCTGATGACTGATCAGGGTCTTGTGAGTTTCTGTGAGGTTTTGAAACGGATGGTAATCGCTCACCTGTGATTCTCGGCACGATCTTGTTCCGTTTCATGAGTATTCTCCCCGCCTGACCAGACACCTGAGCGCCGAAGCTGTAGCCGATGAGGTGAGGACGTATTCCCGCGTCCAGGAGACATTCCACGCCCTTGGCCAGGATCCCTCCGTACACGGCCACGGCTGGCAACGCCACCTGAGCCGGAGTCGGCTCCAGGAGGTACCCGAAGGAGAGGATGTTCTCCATCTTCCGAACCAAGTACGCTGCGGAAACACCAAAGTCAGAAAGACCTGCCTTTCAACACAATGTCACCAACAAGTACAAGAAATCGCTCTGCGCGTCCATCTGCAGCCACTGCGGAATATTCCGGCGTGAACGTCACAAGATAATCAAACAAAGATAAAAATAATTAATCAGCGTAGACCCGAAGCGACTTACAGCTAAATAGTCTCATCAACTCTCCGCCATTTCCCCTTCCGATTGTGTAAGAATAATCTCAGGTTTGATCAAATACTTAAGGAATATTCAACTTATCCACGCATTTCCAAGGAGAATATAATTTTAATTTTATTAATTTAAAATGAGCTGTAATGCGATTTAGGAATCAGGCCTCGTTACATATATTATTATACCACTATTAAATAAATAAGCATTAACCGATTTTAAGTAAGAAGAAATATTTTATTAATGTAAAATTATTTTTTAAGTTAAAATTGGTTAATATTTATTTATTTATTATATTTCTCAACAGTTAGAACATATATATTGATATATATCATAAATATATAGCATTGTACACAATTTTGTTTAATACGTAGTCACTGCTTTAAAACAAGAGCTTTTGTTCTTTAGATAATATTCATTTTTTTCCTAAAACATTATTAAAAATGGCAATTACCAAGAATAACAATAAACAAAGTCTCAACTATTTAGTGAAATATGATTTTACTTGTGTGTTTGTTATGCTTCAATTTACTAAGAAAACGTACAAATTAGAAACTTTGAACTCACCCCAGAACAAAGAAACGTTAACCCCAAGAAATTGTGAAAGGACAAAAATATGTAAAACACCCCTTCACCAACGAAACCAAGTTTTGGCCACCATGTCAAAATAAATTTGCATAATTTTGTGAATAACGAAATTATTAATTTAGGTTATCATGTTTCAATATAAACTGGCGCCCCAAATAACATACCATGAATAAATTCAAAACAGATCCCAGTACTTAAAATCCCAATAAATATAATCCCAGACGGAGAAGAATTGTGGCGTTGGAAAATAATTGAAAAAATAAAGTGGAAAGATATGGTAAAAGAAATTAAAGACGTTATATGAAGAAATACACGGTTCTTAATAGATAGGGCACATCCTAAGAAAAAATTATGTACTACACGACATAATCGGAGGAAGGACCCACGGATGGAATTGCAGGTCATCGGGTAAGAAGAAGATTGCAGCTACTTGGAGGGAGAAACAAGGAAGAAGCTGAGGACAGGGCAAGGTGGAGAAATGAATTAACTGTCCAAGGACCTGCCAGCAGCGCAAAACTTAATATTAATTGTAACGCGTGTATTTAGGTTTAAGTTTTTCATTGTCTCGGAAGTGTTGTTTGCTGTGGTCTTGAGAATTCGAAACCGTGCACGTGCGTGGGGGTGGAGGAGATAAATATTTCCATCCAAGTAATTTCGTGTCCTGTCTCGATTGTTGGCCTCAACATGACAGAATACTTAGCCATTGTTGACTACGGAATTGCAGCTGCGTGCTATAAATCTTGTGACAATGGAAGAATCAGTCAACTGGCATTTCGACGAAGTTTTCTAACAATGAAAAGAGTAAAAGAATGGGAGGATATAATGGAGGGGACGGAGATAAGCTTTTGAAACTGGTCAGTTGTTCTGCGCTCACCGAAGCTGGTGGATGTGATTAAGAGAGGTCTCTGATGTAGTTCGAGGCAGAATCGTCGTGAGAAAGGGGCCACAATTGGTTAGTGAAGAGTGCACAGAATAGCACCACACAATTTGGTACGACGGCTTGCCAGCATTCAATCCCGGAGGCCGACGCCTTAGCCACTGATCAACCCCTGAGTCGACGCCAGTACGTCGGTACGAGAGCTACAGCAGGCAACACAACACAGAATAGCAGTACGCATTTGGTACGGGCAGCAGATCTCTTCTATATAAAAAACCACAGAAGCCTGAGATAAGAGTTTTCATGTTTAACTTTAAAAAACTTATATAAAATTTATTTATTGGTCAAATATTTATTTTGATTTAACGTAAAAACCCAGCCCACAAAAATAATTCATTACATAACAATATTTGGTATGATATATTGTCCGGATAAACTCATCGAAAACACTTGACGTTTCGATGGCTCTCCGCGTCTTCTTCAGGTTTAATTAATGAAACAGGGCGTTTCCCTTAAAACCTCGGCACATCCGGGGAGTAAACGACAGCGGCGACCGCGGTTTATTTTGAACCAGTCTACAGTTTTAATAAATAAATAGGAATAATAATAAATTGTCCTTACCTTCGACAATAATTTGCACGCTTCCGCCTTGCAACGTCTCTGCGAATCCGTGGGTAACTATTGTCGCGTTTTGACAACCGCTCGGCAGCAACTTCCTCAACAGCATGTCGCAGTCTCCGATGGGAATATCTGTGTACTCGTTGAAATCTCTCCTGAAGACAAAGACGACCCATAAATTCTCTCACAGTAGTAACACTATCTGACGCTACAAACGTACTCGCTATTTTGTGAGCGGATAACCATTATAAATTAATGTTATACTGAATTTTAAGTAATTATCAATATAATTTAGTCTGTGATAAAGGTCAACGCTCTTACAATTTTACATCAGATGTTAAAAATATATATAAAATATACAATTAACTTACCCGTTGTAGTATCTCAGGAAATTATCGGCCCCAATCTTCGGGAACCCTGTAGACGAATCACAAATTATGTTTATACGATATTATTATTAAACAATAAACTGAGTTTAACAAGAAATAAAAATAACTAACGTAAGAGTTAAAAGTATTTGACACTTGCACAAAAACAGGGTGAAATATACAGGAATATAAATTTTTGACAAACTGCCTGATGACATAACAGAATCAAGAAACACTCCAGTTGCATTCAAAAGTGAGCTTGACATTTCTTTCTACTGTTCTTTATATTAGCGAGACACGAGACAAAGATTTGTGACGTCACAGTCTGTATCGTTGATTACCAATGGATGAAACTATGAGTGTAAATGAATATGTAACAATAAAATCGAAATTTATAGTTAAATATGCTTAGGATCTTTTAGTCATAATTTAAGTAAGAACAACAGCTAACATTTTAAACAAACTAAACTCTATAAATGAAACAAAATTAACGTCTGTAAGACAATAACAAGCAAATAACGACTGGAGGATGATTCTAAAGTTGGCAGCGCTATGACGTCAGCGTGACTTCACACGCTCTCTGTCTCGTTAGACCTATTATGGCATATCTAAATGCGTGTACCTTCCAAATTAAAAGGTTTCGTACAAAAAAAATTCTTCGTCGTTCTTCAAAATGAAATTTTTGGTAAAAAAGAATCTGAGCGTTTACATACCATCAATTCGTCCTCTTACCTATAATTACAACGGTACTTCCACTTACACAAAACGTTAAAAACAATACTTCTTTTACATTCACGAAATTGAAATAAAAACAAAATAAATCTGCTTCTATAAAATTGAAGCACAAAATGATAAAGTAGTAAACTACGAGATGGGGGAAGAAATACGAAAATTCGCTTCATGGTGGTAATTTGTGTGGTAATATATATTTATTAGCAATAAAATTTGGGAATTAAGGTGGAAACACTGAGGATATTCAGACCAATTGGCTTAACATTAAAAATGCAGTTATGGAAACAGAAGATAGTATTTTAGGCCAATCTGAAAAGCAAAGAAATGAGGATTGGTTTGACGATGACTGTCATAAGGCTGTTGAATTGAAAAAGAAAGCTAGAATTAAAAGTTTACAGAGGAATACTAGAGCTAATGAGGAAGAATATAACTGTAGAAGAAATCAAGCTGCTAAAATATGCAGACAAAAGAAAAGAACAATGGTAAAAAGGAAGGTGGAGGAAATTATAGAAAGTCAAAGTAAAAAATGACACTAGGAAACTATATAGGAAAATAAAAGAAAATTCTCAAGAATATAGATCAAAATTAAGTGCATGCAAGAATGATCAGGGGAGATCATCAAGAAATAATTCATAGATGGATGGAATATTTAAAAAATGTTTTAAATAATGGTGATGCAAATAAGATAGACTTTTATTACTATCATACATCCGAACCTGAAATTGAAAAACCCAAGATGGAAGAAATAATGTATGTGGTTAACAACCTTAAAAACAACAAGGCCCCAGGTTCTGACCGAATTACAGCATAAATGTTAAAGAGTGGTGGAAACGTACTATGGGAGAAAATTTATAAATTAATTTTATTAATATGGAATGAAGAAAGGATCCCGGAAGAATGGACTGTTGGTATTATACAGTCTATATTTAAAAAGGGGGACAAACTATTATGCTCTAACCCTGCTAAATGTTACTTATAAAATTCTGTCAGGGGTAATTTTCAATAGGTGGGTGGAATATACCGAAGAAATTATAAGTGACTATCAAAGTGCTTTTAGACCCAATCGGTCTACAACCTGACCACATTTATACTCTACAACAAATTAATGAAAAGGCTTGTGAATATAATATTGACATACATGATTTATTTATTTATCTACAACAAGCCTTTGATAGTCTAAACAGAGAACAAATGTTTAAAGATGTGTTTCTCCTGGGGATACCAACCAAATTAGTTAGAATGGTCAGAGCTACCCTGGAAGAATCCAGAGCAATGGTGACAGTGGACAATGAACTAACCAAACCGTTTGAAGTAGTAAACAGAGTAGGGCAAGGAGATGCCTTGTCCACCTTGCTTTTTATTCTGTCTCTTGAAATGGCTCTACAAAGGCTTAATATCTCTGGACACATAGGATCAAAAATGGCCCAGATATCTGCATATGCAGATGATATTTATATCTCTCTAGAAATATAGATGAATTAAGACAAATGATGGCCACAATAGATCACTGTCTTAAGGAAAGAGAGCTTATAATTAATTAAAAGAAAACTAAATATATGATGGTTACAAGGTAAGAATCTAGTACTAATAATATTAAATTAAATGATTATACCTTTGAACAAGTACAGGAAATCACATATTTAGGCTCAAAAATTAGCAGTGAAAATAATGTGGGAAGTGAAATAAAACAACGTATCATCAATGGTAACAGAACTTACTACATGTATGGAAAATTAATGAAATCCAATATGTTAAATAGGGAATTGAAGTTAAAAATTTACAAAACACTTATAAGACCTGCAGTGATATACGGGTGTGAAACGTGGGCCCTTAATAATAATGATAAGCACTTACTCAGAATAACGAGGACATTGTTAGGTTTATCAAGAGCAGAAGGTTGGCCTGGATGGGACACGTACTTAGGATGGATGAAAGCAGAACAACCTAGACGGATTATGGACTGGAAGCCAATTGGGAGGAGGTAAAGGGGGAGACCCCGGACAAGATGGGTAGATGACATCGAGAAGGATATACAAACCATGAAAGTAAGAGGATTTCGGAGACTGACACAGGAGAGGGCGGAATGGAAGAAAATTGTTAATAAGGCCAAAACTCACATTGGGTTATAGTGCTAATAATAGAAGAAGGTGGAAACACACTGCCATTGCGTCACTTATTGCCTCGTGATCTAACGTGAAGTCCCAAAAGTGTGCGACACAACCTGCGAACGTTGTCTCATGGGCCAGAGGCACTCTTCTATCACGATACTTCACGTCACGCCGATGTCACGGGTCGTCACGCGCTGTCACGTATCTGTGATCTGAGCTCGCACACATTTTGATGTCACGATATGTCACATTTTTCAATCCGTATTCTATTTTAGGCGCTTGAGGAACCATAGTCACTTTTTTACATTAGAACAAAGATTTATTTAACTTAATTATCTTAAGTATTATTCTTTACTAGCGGGTGCCCGGCGTTGCCCGAGATGTCATTTATCCAGAACCCCCGATACACTCCAATTTCGGTTGCTTTTGCGCTATTTTTATGTAACGCTCCTCGATCCTCTACCCCCACCCCTAGGCGCCCTCCCCTCTCATACTGAAAGGAATTGAAATTATACACAAACTTCACCAGTAGAAATACTATAAATTCCATTAACGCCTGCCGAATATTATTTCCACACGATCATCAACTCGAAAAAGTATTTAATTGAATACTTAAATATATTCCTTGAGTATTTCAGGATATAATCGTCACTCAGTCTTCATACATTACGAAATATTACATTGATGAAATTGTTAGCTAGACTCACAACTAATACAGCGCGAAAATTAACTTACATTTTCCCCAAGGATGGTAAAGTAATTCGTATTCTTCTTTATTATCATTCGATGGAATATTGCTGCATAAAATTATACTTTTTATTTAAAGAAAATATTTCTGCTTTATTTAATTCCTAATAATCTCCTTCGTTCGTTGCGTAGTAACGTCTTTCTCTCGCGTGACGTCATTGTCTCTTGGCGCGCAGTAAATTAATATTTAATGATCACGGTTTTTAATTATAATTCTTTCCACATGTATACTTTATATTAAATAAAAATATTTCTGCTTTATTTCATTACGAAATACAGAACTATATTTAGGATGCGTCAATGTCTTGAAAACTTATGACGTCATCGTCTCGCGCAGTAATTTAACACTAATTCGTAACTTATTTCAATTATAATTATTTCCACGTTTATTCTAGGGGTTTCTCACCCCCACAGTACCGGTTCTCGATTTTGGCAGAATACGTATACCAATTTTTGTTAAATTCTGTCCACGCGATAAAATTTGTATACAAAACAACGTAAATACAAACAAATATACACGCTATTTTATTATATAGATAGATTGTTAATAATTAATTAAAACCTAAACATTATGAAGGTATAACTCCGGATATCTCCATACACGAATTTATCACAGTAGGAAAGTTATAGAGAATTTAATTCTCTTTTAAGCGAACTATCGTTTTTCAAATAATCATGTACAATTTACGGAATTACACCTAAATTAAAAAATTAAAAAATTATTTGATTGAATTTGAAATCTATCAACCCTCCTTTTTCAAATTTCATTTATGATTGAATAAAAATATTATCATCTCAGTCAGGTCCTTTTTACTGTTTATTAATAACGCCAAAGTCGTCGTGCGTATAAGGACTTAATTTTTTATATCATATTTAGAATCACACACACGTGTATAAATATATATGGTTTTAATATAAGACCATCTTAAACAGGACAATACAGAATTATTCTTATAAACCAACCCGAATCTGTATAATATTTTATATTATTTGTTACTGTCTGTAGTTTCAGACTTTCAGGTTGATTCAAACGGAAACAATACTTGGTACTTCCGTAACGGTATTAGATTTACTTTTCCTGGAAGCTACGCACAGCTGTCACTTGTCAAAGTAGACTTTGCTGGTCGTGAACAATGTGACGTGACAGCAGTGTGCGATTAGGCTGCGGTCACGCTTCAACTTTATGGCCGGCTCGTCACGTGACAGTTCGTGGCGTGATAGTAGTGTGTCTCCATCTTCAGGCGCACTCGTTGGGAGAATTGATACGAGTAGTAACATCACCAATATTTATCGCTAATAAAAATAAATATAACTTACAAAATTTCTTAGAATTGTCAATATTACCTAGAAATGTGTTATATATATATATATATATATATATATCCTCTGCGAGATTATAATAATATTAAGATTTGTATATTTTATTTGTCTACTTACCGAGCACTGTAAGGAGAGGAAGAAGCAGTACCCACATTCTGTCAGTTTTCTGTAAGATGGCGCAGGACTCGAGACGTCGTTAGTCACAAAAGCACCCGATCTCGGAAATTTAAATATAAGTAGGTGTCGATGCCACTTTAGAAGGACTGATAAATCCAATGACCCTTTTATGGAAAATAATCTACTTAATTAAAATTTCAAATTATTTATCACGAATATGAAATGAATAACAACAGAGAATTCTAATCATTTACCGTGTAGTAAAATGCAAATAGAGTAAATGGGGGGGGAGGGGAAATACCGGTCCCAAAATTTGTGCTCTAGACTTACTTTTGGTTCAAAGCGCTTTTCACTGCTTCAGATCGCTTAGCGTCCGAACTCGTTGCAGGTCACGAAATATCCATAACAGATAATACACTCAAGCTCATTAGCGACGGCAGAGTCCATTCCATCCACGTTCCTGAGCGACAGAGAAACATAAGCGTTTTGTTGAAGGAACGGCTGTTAATTATTTTTTAAATAATAGAAATACTAAAAAGGATAGCGTTCTATACGAAAGACGATTGAGAAACTAACACGAAAAAATAAAAAGAGTTATCTTGGGTCGTTTCTCCTTCGCACAATAATGATATTGCATCATTGAAAATTTTATATTCAAAGTAATACATTCAGGATTTATTCTTGAAATATTATCAATTCAATATGACTGGTTTTTAAATTTTTCATTCATGTAATATAACCCCACACGTTGTTAGTCAGTCTCAATAAATAGTAAAAAATATTGAGACTGATTAAAATTCTATAGAGGTTATAATACATAAATCCTTTAAGGATAACATAGAACGCATGATTTAAATGAAAATCTTGAGCATTTCCAAGTACATTTGTCACATAACGATTTTGGCGCTTACTTATAATTACGTAGATATTACCGATTACAAATTAGTAGTAGTCACGTCACCTTTATGCCTTTATGGTGAGTTGTTGCAGAAGTGGACAGCGCAAAGCAAAGGATGACTTGGAATTTGTCAACATGATTAATTTTCAAGGCTATTTTTATAATTTTATTGGTGTTGTAGATTTAAAAATTTGCATGTCGCAAGGAATAGGACATGACGTCACTAGTTGGAGCCAATGGCGTATCAGGGGGGCGGGAATGACGTCACATCCGTGGAACTTGACCCGTCCAGGTCAGAAACGTCGTGAGTTCTAATTACAAGTTAATTTTTTCTGATTCCTGGTCGCTTTTTCAGGCATAAGCACGTTTACCCATTGCAGACGACAAAGTCAGGTACACGACACGAAAACAGTTTCAAATTAAATCCAGAATTGGACTTTTGAAATCTGATCCACTAGGATGACATAAAATCTTTACACTGACTCCGTTTTCGCACGAAATTCATGCAGAAACTTAATTGCCAGTTACTAAATATTATGGAACAAGACGAGTGTTAGATCTCCAATGTGACGTCATATCCACCAGGCCCCGCCCCTTATACGCCATTGGCAAATGAAATGAAGGGAAATTTTGAATATAATTACAAATTTGCATTAAATCTACCTTCTTCATTTTGAGGCTTAAATTACAAATATTTAAATAGTTATAATTAACGTAATACTAAAATAATAATAATAATAAAACTATATTATTATTTACGAATTATTCTCGTCAGATGTCAGTATATATTTTTGGAGTCATTGTTATCAACTTAGTCTTTAGCTAATATTATAACCACATGAGGGTCATGATCAAATTACTGAAGGTGAGGGAAAAACAACACGATCACTATTACACCTCTGTGAACAAAAAGTAAGGTGAATTTATTTATAGAATATAAATTCTTTATTTATTCTTCCAAGTCAATTTCATCCCCGTCAAAGTAATAAAACGCACTTTTTCCAACGCTTTTTCCAGTCCTCGAAACAGTCGGAATAGTCTTTTTCCAATATAGCCTTCAAGACCTCCTTCGATTCGGTTTTTATCCCCTCAATCGTGTCAAAATGGCGTCCCCGCATTGGCCTTTTGAGTTTGCTGAATAGCCAGAAGTCGCACGGAGCCAAATCAGGCGAATACTGTGGTTGCGGAACGATATGAGTCGAGTTTTTGGTAATAAAGTCGCGAAGAACCAATGCAGTATGACATGGTGCATTATCGTGATGAAGGAACCAAGAGATGTTCGTCCATAATTCCGGCCGTTTCAGACGAATATCTTCACGCAAACGACGCATAACGCTCAAATAATATTATTTGTTGACAGTTTGGCCCGGCGGAAGGAATTCATAGTGCACCACACCACGATAATCAAAGAAAACTGTCAACATGACCTTGATTTTCGGTCTTGCTTCACGATATTCGCTGGATTGGTCGGTGGTTTCAGGGTCGTATGCGTAAATCCAAGTCTCGTCTCCAGTAATGATGCATTTCAAGTGGTCCTGATAGTCAGACAGCAAAGTTTCACACACATCAACGCGACGCTTTTTTTCCCAAAATATTGAGCGATTTTGGCACCAATCGAGACTTGACGCGTTTGAGACACAAAACATTCTTCAAAATGGTTTGGGCTGAGCCAAATTATATTCCATAAAATAAAACTCCCATCCATGTTATTTCCTAACATTACGTTATTCACTTATTTCACATACAGTACCAGTGTACACATTAACATTTAACCCTCGCACACAATCTAATAAATAAAGCAGTGTGTTTGTTTGTATGTATGTTTGTATATATATTTGTATATTCCTCATACAAATCTACACCGGTCGAGAAAATTTCACCAAATTTCGTACACACGTTCTTTGTGACCAGGAAACAAACACAGTTGGGGTGAGACGCGTCTACCACCCCCAGAAGCGGGGGTGGAAATATTTAAACATGCTAAAACAGTCGATATTTCAGTCGGATAAATATTTTTAGGGGTCAAAGATATTCATAGTGTTTCTAGCGATGTTATCTGACTACAACATCATCGGAACGGAGGACCCTTAGGGTTGGGGGTGGACGCGTATTACAAGAAAATAACGCTAATACAATCAACATTGGAGTCAAATCCAGTTTTATGGATGTAGCTGAGTTTAATGATGACATTCAATTCGCCATTTAACCCACAGGGGCGGGGCTACACGGGGGGGGGGGGGTAGAATTTTTCTAACAGGTTAAAAAAAATTGTTAAGGTCAATGCCGTTTATAATATATATCAACCCCTTTCACCATGAGAGCTAAGCACACATAGAGGGGTAGTGGTGGAAATATTCAAACAATGTAACCGGCCGACAACACATTTAATGATAGGGGTCGAGTTGCGTTACATAAAAATAACCTAAAAGATACCTAGATTGAAGTCAATTCGGGGGTTATGGATAAATGACATCTCGGGCAACGCCGGGCACCCAGCTAGTTAGAAATAAAACAGACAACAAAACTTAAACATTTCATATCAGAACACATTATAAAAATTGTATAAATCTAATTGACGTGCAAAACGCCCAAAAAGTGTATACGTGTGAATTCATTAAAATAAATAGTTAACAAATAATATGGAAATACCTTTCATAACGCCCTACCACTGTGTTACATCCCCACTGACTCTTTTATACCCATAGATTTCTATGACCGCTTAAATACAGTAAAAAATAAAAATTAATTAAATTATATGGAGATTTCTGGAGGCGTTTACATGCAGAGCGATCCCTAATCATGGTTTAGTGTTAGTCACGGGCGTGTCGAATCACCTGATGTTGTGTCTATAGTTTGGAATCAATGGTGACCTTACAGGAATAGTTACGGTTTCGTACGACAAATAAGTTTAAAGTATTGCAAGTAAATTCCCTTTTACACTTTGTGCTACCGTAGCCGCCCAATCCCGTTCACTCGAACGTGACCCTGAAATAATGGTCCAAAGCAAGCTTTCTCCGAATTCCTATCTCCAGAAACGTTTCCTCAGCCTTCTACAGAACGTGTGTTACACAGACTTCACTATCTCGGACGTTCGAGGATAACCTCACGGACGTACGAGTACATCTAATCAGTAATGACACTTCTTTTCATTATCTATTGCCAATAAATCAAAAGAGAAATTGTGTTCTTATTTAATCTTTTTTTTAAAAAAAAAACATAGACATTTACTTCCCCTGAGCTGAGTGACAATGTTGCTGATTTTCTTATTCTGCTTCGTATTAGGTGAGTTAAATGTCTAAGTAATAAATAAATATAATTACCATACAGTAATAAAACATTTATTAATTCTCAATTAAACAATAGACATGGAACAAATGATTTTGGAAGATAATTATTGGAAATCTTAGAAGTTAATGCAATCAAATTTGTCAGAATATCCGAAATCTGGTGTGATAATATTAATTAAGTTCTCATTCTTTTAATATTTAAAATAATCTCGCAATTATCATTTAATGAATAATAACAGAAATCGGTCAATTAGTCAGAAAAAAGTATATTATTCAACCTAAAAATTCATTGACGTTTCGTCCTCAATTTTGGGAACTTCTTCGGGTAACATACCTAAATAAGTAATATAAATCAGACATAAATTTGCAACAACGTACTTAATTAAATTATTCAATATATGATAAATTTTCCTCTTTTCATTCAACTACCTGACTGAACATGTGCCAAAATTGTGGTCGAAACGTCGTATTATCGCAATGAATTTTTGTTTCGTTCGTATAATACTATTTTTTTTTCTCCCAGCCTTTTATTGTTCACCTGATAAAATTACAAATTAGTGAGAAAACGTGGTGGTTCTTTTTACTTAATTTATATGGTATTTAATCAACATACGAATATTCTTACCGTTTTCCGTTATATTTATTCTGATATTATAGCAAAATAAATATCGGTATTTAATGTTTAAGTATTACAAAATTGTTACTTATCTCAAATTGCTTAAAATTATTTTCCTTCAGTCAAAATTTTCTGTTAAAATTTGGAATTTTTGTCCAATCCATATTTATTATCCTTAGGATGTGTTAATTACATGTACTTATTTTATGTATTTATTAACGAAATAGTCACATTTAATTTCAGTTTGTTACGGTTATGCGCTTTATTTCCACGGAGTATTTTTCTTTACGAACTGTCATAAAGCTGGCTTGTGGAATTTATTCATTATTTTATGACCTTATTTATTCTCCTGCTATAGTCAGCGACACGTACGATGGCGGTCCAGTTTAGTGTTCTTCTTCGCAGAACGTCCCCGTACGCAGTCAATCAGCTTCAATTAGCGCCTTGACCTTGTTATATCGTTGTCTTCTGTGTGTTTATTCCGCGCGCATCGTGGTAATCTGCGGTCACCGCCATCGTTCGTGATGTCTGCTGTATTCATACAGGTTAACGTTATGTCTGGTAGTTACAAGGTGCAATAACTTGTTCTATTTCACGTGCAGGCAATGTATACGCCGATTCCGGATTATTCCTGAGGTTTTACAACGGGTGAGTAAAACAACATCTAGGATTGTCAATGTTGTTGAAGTGACAAACAACGAGTGGTTTCCCTTGTACAGAAAATCTCTGGAGGAGTTCACGGACATCGCGAGCGACGACTTAGACCAACTACACGAGTGTCTGGAAAGTCGTTCTTCTCGGAGGAGAACCGTTATCTACGCTCACGGATTCGGCGAATCTCTGGGAAAAGGAAGCGCAAAGTTAATGGCGGCAGGTAATCCTTGGGCTTAACGTAAAACGTGATTCGGTTGTTTTCAGGCAAATAACGCGTTGTTATTGAATTTCCCGACAGACATTTTTTTCCTATGACCGATTTCCCGATGAGTAATTTTCCAGAAACTTGCGCTTTTCCTAAATAAAACATAATCTTAATAGGACTTAATATGTTCGTTATCTGATCATACATAATTATTTATTGTAAATTAAGTTATTAATTAAGGCGAGGAACAATGTTTCGTGTGGAGGTAGGGATGGAAAGGGGTAGCATTTTTCGGGAAAAGCGAAAACGGCCTAAATTGCCGTCGAATAAATAGTTTACAGGGTTACATAGTGTCACTCTCAGTGTTTCTAGAATCCAATTTCAAGATAGTAGAGGTGGGGTAGCAAAAATAATACGATAAGAAGGTTACTAACCGATCCGGTATTATGGTAGTTACCAAGTTTAATTAAGACTTTCAGACTCGGTTACGTTTAATAAACCTTGGTGGCTGATATAAATTATTGGGGAAAAGTTTAATATCAATAAAAGCAAAATCTGTCGGATATAAATATAAAATACCAGAGGTGAAGTATAATAATATTATAATAAGCACATTGTGTTTAGAAAAGAATTTTAATTTTTTAATAGATCGCAGTAAACTGCAGGTCAGAGAAATGTTGGACACGTCACCTTTAGTTTGTAAGGAAGTTATTCTTTAAGAGTACTTATCTGCCATAACCCCTGATCCAAAATCAATCTCGGTCGTTATTACATTATTTTTAACATCGCCTTTCATCCCCGCCCCTAGAGGTGTTCCCCATTCCGTTAGGGCGCAATAAACATTGAGAGTGACACAATGAATCTGAGAGACCCCGTAAACTGCTTATTCGTCACAGATTTAGGCCATTTTCGATTTTTTTTAAAAATTTACCGTCCACCCATAGGGGTTCTAGAGTTGTCTTACGTCCGCAGTGTTTCTTCCTGGATCGTAAGTGATACGACTAACAAGTATGGTTGAAATTGTTCCACGCATTAATTTATAACTTAATTACCCGTTGAAGTGATCTCTTGAGTACTGCACGTTCATTACGTGATATCTGAGTGGGTGAAATAAATAAATTGAGAATAAAAGGGGAGTATTTAATTGTTTATAATTCTTATTTGAATCTGTCCTTGTCCAGTGTTCTTACTTAGACAAGAAGAGAACTTCCTCGCTTTCGGATACCTGGAAGATCCCATTCCCGTGGCAGAGGCCGTGACCAGAGTCCCGCAGTTCGCAGAGGATTTGTCCAGAGCGGTCACGAGTCTGTTGACGAGAAGGATTTACGTGCATCTAGTGGGATACAGCCTCGGAGCCAACGTCATGGCTCAGGTGGGGAAGGTCCTCAGCGAGCGGCAGATCCTCGTGTCTAGAATCACCGGTAAACTCATCTCATTAATTGATATAGAATATAGATACTAATACATCCTTTGATAAACAATATGTCAGCGAGATTGTTCCATCAACACCAGATACACATACTAGCTGCTTAGTCTAGGACTTGTCCTGTATATACTAACAGAGGCCTCGTCGGGATTCTTCTTGTCCATGCTTCCGCGGTCTTCCATGGCGTCTGGTGGTTCATGGATAACTTTTAAAAAAATTTATGCTTACCAAGACGTTAATTGTGGCAAGGTTTGGACCCGGCGGGTAACATCATCCCCGTGGAGTTGTCCCTCCATCCAGACTACGCCGTGATGGTGGACGTGATCCACACGGACGCTGGAGCCTTCGGATTCGCTCCTCCCTGCGGCACCGTCGACTTCTACCCCAACGTAGGAGTTGCCTCGCAACCGGGATGCTTCGAAGAGAAAGGTAAGAGAACATTTTGTAATACTATATATGTTTTTAAATTTTTAACCGGAAACCAAATCGTGCTGATGCGTTGATCTTTTATGGTGAGTGTGAAACTTTACGTCCAAGCCTGGATACTTGCGCCACTGCAATCGTTAACTTTGCTGGGATTTTTATCGGTATTCCAACCGTTGTCTAAGCAGTTCAGAAGATGTCGACAGTTCTAGTCGACGAAACGTCGTGCTTAATCAACTTCAGCTGGTTGGAACCCCGAGAACAATTCCGGCAGCAAATTCACCAGAGAAACCCTACACAAATTAACGGTACACATTTTTTATTTTAATTTCATTAGTCATACGTACTTTCCAAGTAAACATGAACAATTTACATATGCAAGGTATAAATAACAGGGACACAATTTATGCATGTCGCTAATAAATTGTGCTAAAAATATATTAAATGTTAGAACGATATTATTATTTTAAAAAAAAATAAATAATAATTTTCATAAGTAAATAGCCACTGTTAAATGATCGTTTACGCGCGATGTGGCATTGTTTCAATGTTTTTTCGGTGGCGCTTCGGCGACAGTGTGCGCGGGAAACGCTAGAAATTGTTGTGGAGCAATCTTGAGGGCAAAGCCGTTGAATAAGGAGGTTGCGCACTGGTCTCTTCATATAAAGCAAGGCATTGCATAACTGATGTACATAAACCACACCTACATACTGTTTCATTGGTCTGATATTTAAGTATCTTCATTTTTTTGGTAAGTGATGTTATCAATTACCTGGCGCCCATTACCCTGTGGATCTGGAGGAGATTCATAGGAGGAATTATAAAGGACTCAACTACGCTGAAAAAAAAACTAAGTTTAAAAGAGTTTTCTTCTACATTTTTTAGTTCATTTCACATCTGAGAAAAAGTCAACTACAGTAAATCTCTCCTCCAAAAATACTCACATTGCCTACAACATATATTTAGGTTTCAAATGTGAGAAAAACTAAATAAAATATTTAGTGCTGTGGAAAAAAAACATTGGCAACTCGTTGTATCACTGGTGAAAAAAAACTATACCGCTTACCGTCATTATGGCAGAATAAATTAAATTGTTCAAAAATTTGGTGGCCAAAGTAGAATAGTTGATGATACCTTTAACAACTTACAGTTGCATTCAAATATTTTTTAAAAAAATAGTAATAATAATCTTTGTATATCTTACCGTGTTTCTGTTGCAGGTTTGGTGAAGGTCGAAAATTTGACCCAGTACTTGAAGGACAACTTCGAGGCGTCACCCTTGGACGTTCCGACTCTTTCCCTGTGCAGCCACGAACGATCTTGGCGTTTTTTCGCTGAGACTGTCCTCAGACCGAAGAGCTTCTTGACGACTAAGAAATTTGGTCGACCGGGATGCAAAGCTGCGGGAGATATTCGTGCATACATGGGTTTGGCAACACCGCCGTCGTAAGTGAATTTGCTCCCAGTTTCTCGAAATTAACATTGTTTCCCTTTTTATTATTAGAAAATGGTCTTTGTGTTCTTGTTCTGTGCAGAGCGACCGGCTGTTACTTCGTCGACACCGAAGCAAAGTGTCCTTTCGGAAGAGACTACGTTCTGAATGCGCAGGAGCTGACAACACTGTGCAGGGGTTCCTGACAAAACTTGTCAATATATTTCAGTCAAGGATCTTGAGTCAACTTTAAAAAATTAAAAAAATATATACCGTTGATTATGTGCTGACATCTTCAGACTCTGAATGGTATTCTCACATTCATGCCTGTAACCTTCGACAAATATTTCTATGAATAAAATAAAAATATCAGCATGATATGTCAAGTCGATAGATTAGTAAATTAGGCCGTAGTGATAATGCGTATCACATCTTGAGAAGCATTTAAAATTTAATCATTATAACTTAAAAATATTTTAAATTCAATCGTGTGAAGGTCAGTCATGACTGTTCTCTATCGTCCTGTTACGTCACTTCACGTAGACTCCATCTAGAATCTCGGCTTTAAAAGTGTGGAATGGATCATAAGAAAATTATAATACTATATCATAATTATTTTAATACAGTATACATTATATTACATTCTATCGAAACGTGCCATAATATTATTTACAGGACATTTATTTTAACACAATTCTGTCACGACTTATTAATCGCATATACCAAGGCTTTCACTGTGTATGGAATAGATTTAACGAACCTGCTCAAAAATATAACGTTTCTGTGATTATCATCATCGCCGTCATCGGGTATACTGGTGTGCCGCTCTACTTATATCGGAGGTGGTGGTCGGAGATGACATATTCGTCTGAAACAGCGCAATGATTTCTCAATGGCCGAACATACTCTGAAGACAGGACTCAAGATGGTTTTTTTTCAAAATACGAAGATTCTGAACCGCGCAAGTCGTTGACTGGATAGTGTTTTGATGGAAATAAGGATCCATAAGAACCTTATTACCCACCAGATCCTACAGATCTGGGACACAGGCAACTATGGTGAAACACCCTCAGTCAAACACAATCCAAAAAAAAGGTCGGAGCCATCCTGTGCTTCGACCCCTTGATTGGACACCGACCACCAACGTCAGTGGCATGTACAAATATAGCGGAAATTCTTTGGACCACCACCATTACCTGACGACGGAGATGTTGATAATCTCGGAAACGTATTTTGGTATAATAATTTAACTCAATATAAATCGTTAAATGATTCGTTTCTAGTTGCATATATCAAGTATAATAATACCATTACAAAACTCAATTCACACGGGCTTAAATTTAATTAATCCTTTCAACTGATACGTTGAATCTTTTCAATTAATCAATTATGTTCTCATTTGTTATATAGGTAAGTAAATAAAAAATAATTATAGTCTGCCATATGATGGGATCATTCAAGTTGAAAATGTTAGTATACTCGGTGTGAATGTCAATAATCACAAAAAACGGTTTTTGAAACTACTGCTCAAGAGAATGCTGCCATGGCGAATTCCCTCTAGTTTAACACGGAACTCCGCTTGGGATCTCCAGGTCCCAACCATCAAGGATGAAATAAAAAGGTATGCTGGGAAACATGAAGTTAGGCTTCACCTCCACATCAACTCAGTCGCCCGACAATTTCTGGAAAGCCAACACCGTACCGAAAAGAAGAAAACCAGCTAATCTCGTGTAATGAGTAGAGAATAAAAACTGAGCAGAGTGCGTGATCAACTGTACACAGACAACGTTGGATAGACTGTAGTCGATAACTATGTAGTTTAAGTGAGGTCTGAAGGATCCCACCTTCCTTTCAACTGATACGTTGAGTCTTTTTCAATTAATCAATTATGTTCTCATTTGTTATATAGGTAAGTAAATCTATCTATCTATATAATAAAAAAGGATGTATATTTGTATGTATGTATGTATGTATTTACGTTGTTCTTTATACAAATTTTATCGCGTGCAACAAAAATTGGTATACGTATTCTGCCAAAATCGAGAACCGGTACTGTGGGGGTGACAAACCCATAGCATAAAGGTGGAAAGAATTATAATTAAAAACCGTGATCATTAAATATTAAATTACTGCGCGCCAAGAGACAATGACGTCACGCGAGAGAGAGACGTTACTACGCAACGAACAAAGGAAATATTTCCTTTATTAGGAATGAAATAAAGCAGAAATATGTTCTTTAAATAAAAAGTATAATTTTATACAGCAATACTCCATCGAATGGTAATAAAGAAGAATACTAATTACTTTACCATCCTTGCGGAAAATGTAAGTTAATTTTCGCGCTATATTAGTTGTGAGTCTAGCTAACAATTTCATCAATGTAATATTTCGTAATGTATGAAGACTAAGTGACAATTGACAATTATATCCTGAAATACTCAAGGAATATATTTAAGTATTCAATTAAATACTTTTTCGAGTTTATATAAATAAGTACACGAGCAACGCTGGGCACCCAGCTAGTAAAAAATAATTATAGTCTGCCATATGATGGGATCATTCAAGTTGACAAGGTGTTTAAAAAGTGTGTTTAAAAAGTATAAGACTGTACAGAGGATCACGAGAAAAATATGTTTAATTTGTCCCTGTAATAGCATTTTCGAATACCGTACGACGTTTTGTAACAGACAGAAACGTGTGTCAACAACCGTCGCTTTTTATCGTTTTCTACACTTCTATCACTGTGTACCTGCGGAACGAGGGCATCCGAACTGTCTTACGAAAATGTAGATACAATAATGTAAACCGGTTGTTATTTTCTACGAGCAGGGAAAATTAGAGCTGACATTCCGATGGTCGGCTTGATGTTTGAGAAACGACCTGGAAAAAAAAGTAAAAAAATGATGCAATTCAATATAATAGCCTACCTCACGAGAAACATGATGAGACTTTAAGTAAATAAAATTAAATATCTTAACTTTGAAACTGAGTATAATAATGTTAACGCTTATACAATTACAGATCTGTAGACAAATATTTTCCTTCTTGAATCTTCAACCAAGTAGTTGGTATACTTTATAGGTTTTTAAGTTATTTGTAAATTAATAAAAATGCAACGTGGGCTACCTGGTATTCGACTTTATCAAGACGGCCTCCTTCCTCCTTGTTACTCGGCACAAAGCGACGAAATGGCGGGATGACGAGCGTGGGGTCCATGTCACGCAGATCTGTGAAGCCAGACGCGCAACTTACCACCGCGGAAACCAGCAACGTGATGGAAATTCCGATCGTGGTGTACCACAGGAACGATAGCCGGTACAAGGGAAACACGTACCTGTAAGGCAGAACCCGGCGTCATTATTCTTACCTAATCTCTCCCTTCCTCCTTGAAGGGCTCTCTGTTCTCCTCAGCGTCATCCAGCCATCTCAACCTTGGTCGTCCTTCCAGGCTTCTTCCTCGTGGTCTCCCTGTGTAAACTTCCTCGGTTGATCTTCCTTCATCCAGTCTTTCAACGTGCCCTAGCCATCACGACCTATTCCTATTGATGTCAGCCACCATATCTGGGTCGTTGTATAGTATTTTTAAGTCTTCATTATATCTCGTCCTCCATTTTCCTTTCCCATCTTCTCGATAGTTCTTCATCAGTCACAGTCAGTGTCCACGCCTCTGAACCTTATATCACCACTGACTTTACCACCTTGCTTTTTAGGCTCCTGATAAGATTGCATGATCTGAACACAATGAGAAGTTACTTAGTTTACAAGCTGCCAGTCTTCTTTTAATTTCTTCATTTATATTGCTCTCAGCCCTGACAATGGGTTTCTAAGTATATAAAGCCATAAATGTGTCCATTTACCTGATTAACATTGGCCACCCTCATTTTCTTGGTCCATACTTAGTTTTTAATTGGTTTATTAAGTTTATTAAATTTAAAAAATAATGTGACAGTTTATCTTTTTTAATCACGAGCAACTTTCAATGGGTAGATTAAGTTTAGAGCGACATTTCTGAACAGTTTATATTTAAAAACTCTTTGTTCTGTGGTCTGACTTCCCTGACTGTTGATTCACGACTCGAAACGAAAAGTCCACCGCGGTTTCACCACCAGACTGGACACTCGAAGACGAAACGCAATCTGCTAACACCTCCTATCCGAGTATAATGAATTTAAACTTTGTTCAACAAACTTCATGGCTGAATATTAAATACCTGAAGAGGTCCCAAAGAAAAGTTAAATATGGACTTGACTTACGCTGACTGTTGCGGGTCGACGGTCGAGTAATTGTCCAGGGAGAAATTATAGGCGCAGCCGAGGGTTGAAACAGGTTTCTGTGGGAAAACTAGGAGCCCGGATGCGATCGCCGCTTGAGCTCCGAACACTATCCACGCCATCACGGCGATGGCAATGGCGGCGCCCACCATCACCCCCTGCGTACATAAAAACAATGACGTCATCTCAGTATTTATCCTTAAAGTAACAGTAAACGGGGAAATGTCCATGGAAAAACAATCTTCAAATTTCCCTTATTCAAGACGTTTATAATCGGCCATAGTTAAAAATAACTGGAACGCAGGCCACAGTTGTTGCTGCACCTTGATCCCTGTGATTGATTCATCTTATCCGACACAGTCCTCCAGTTGGAGGAAAGACATTTTCACACACAAGCCCACTGTAAGACTTCCGGATGAGCTTAAAAATTGGGTAAAATTCCCCAAAAAATATTATATACTGGTGCAGAACTTGAAGGTCATACGTTTTACTGTCAAATTTTCAGAAATTTATGGTCACAATTTTTTTTGTAGTACTAAAGAAAGAAATACCTTGCTACTAATCCATGGAATCATCATTCCAGCAATATATATCCCCACAATCGGTCCTCTTGTAATGCCCAGGAGAGAAAATGACACCTGGAAAAGAAAATATGAGACTACAACGATCCATATTGCGTTAATTAGTATTATTTTTTTTCAAATTAAGTGTAGTGAAACGCAGGAAAATGTTTTATGTCAATATTTTCTCTCAGGTACTTTTCTTAATTATGTCCTTCCAAAAGAAGAGTGGACTTATTGATAATAGAAAATAAAAGTAATCGTCGTCTCACTTGAAAGACTGGTCCCAACTTCTCCATGAAGAACGTGAGACACAAACTGGTCACTCCCAAGATTATGACTGCCGATTTTACAATGTAATTGGCCGACCTTTCGGTTATCTTTTTTGCGTGGAACGTCTTCACGAAATCTTCCAAGATCACTGCAGCCGCTGAGTTGTAGCCTGATGACAGAGTGCTGGAAAAGAAACAACAATGAACGACCGTTAACTCTAATTAAAGTGTCCACGTCATAATGACTGGTAAACACTTAATAGCGGGCATATTTGAATTTTTCTATATATGTAAATAAGTCTGCCACACATCATAAACAAAATAAATAGAAATACATCTACACATAGTTCAGTCCTTCATCATGTTACATTAATAAATTCTGAGTAAAAATGCCGCCACAGTTTTCCTTTCAAATCTTACTCAATATTTATTTACATAATTCAAATTGTCTGATACTAATGTAAGAATTTGGCAATATATACAAATTTATAATACTGCACATCCTTTTGTACACCTGATAAATTCCTAAATTAAGGACGAGACCATATGTAGTTGTATTTGTAAGCTGCTTTATTAATTTTTTCTAACTTCTGCCCAACTTATTTATTTATAGTGAAACTGTTCCTTTAGTGACTTGAGTGAATCAGGCGAATATAGCAGAAAAGTAGTCAAAGTCAGAAATAGGACATACATTTATTTTATCCATGTATAATATTTGAATAATTTTTCCTAGAGTCATTTGTACTTGAAAATTATGTGATTTATACATTATAACCCCACATGTTTTTAATCAGCCTCAATAAATAATTTAAAACTCCGTTAATAAAAATTAAATTAAAATGTATTATAACCCCACAGGTATTTAATCAGTATCAATAAAATATATTTTTGAAATGAAAAATTTACGTCTGAATTAATAATTAATAATAGGAAAGACAGCCAAAAAGAAGTGATCATATAAATTCCACACAATATATATATATATATATATATATATATATATATTGATAGATAGATAGATAGATAGATAGATAGATAGATAGATAGATAGATAGATAGATAATAACTCCACAATATCAGAACACAATATGTGAGGTATTTATATTATTTTGTCTGTATTCGGATGTCTTTCTTATTATTAAAATAATTTTTATTAATGGAGTTTCAAATTATTTATTCAGACTAATTAAAATCGTGTAGGGTTATAATACATTTTAATTTTAATAATGGAGTATTAAATTATTTATTGAGACTGATTAAAATCCTGTGGAGTTATAATACATTTTCATTTTTATTAATGGACATTTAATTTATTTATTAAAACTGACTAATTATACTATATAAATTTCAAATTTAAAAATCAGCCACATTAAATTTATAATCCTTGAGGAATAATGTTATTTCATAAAAAAACCTACGTATTAGAAAAATCAGCCGAAAATGTCAATATAATTTAAACAAACAAGTAAATGGTACAATATTCCATATTTTACCGCTTTCTAACGACTTGAATTCCTTAAATATATTTAAAAAGTTAGGTAGTCATTATCAACCTTTCAAGAAAGTCATCCTAGATGGAAGTTTTCCATTTAAAAATTAAATATTTATTTTTAAAATAGGTTTAATCAAAAAGAACTGAAGGAATGCTTTAAACGAAGCTCCACTATAGATGCCATAATATTTACGTTGTGTTGATGGAACTTGGAGTTTGAAAGTGGTATTTAATTAAGCGCTTTTTTGTCCGTTTTTTGGCTATTTCTTTATATTATTAATATAATTATTTATCTCCCTACATGGAGTTGTCGTTTAGGGTTCCTGCAGTCGACTCAGCCAATTCCCGCCATCAAAAATCAATTCAATTGACTAGCATTTGGATTGATTTGCCAGTCGCATACTGAAGAGACGCGGGTCAAGACTGAAGGAGAAGAAACGTGTCATAGAAGATGGCATTCTGACAGTCGTTCCGGTAATCCAAGGTCCTAAATGGAATTTTAGTGCCAAGGAAAATGTAGAATACTACAAAGAGACGGTGATCAGCAAGAATGACATCCGCATTGATCCTCACCTTAGACCTGCGCTCAGCAAAGCTGCTATGAGGAGTCCAGAAGCTCCGGGGTATTCTCCGAGTGTCTGAATCACAAACAGCGACAACAGTTGGTCTTTTAAGGTCGCCAACTATAAAATTAATACGTGAAAAAAATAAATACCAAGATAAAAATCGTTATTTATTACGAAACTTTGGCGTGGATAAATGAGAAACCTTAGTGGTGAATGGATCGCAATCGTGGTAGGCAGCGTAGACGACCAAACCTGCGTAACCCACCAGAAGGTTGACGACCAGCAAGCCAGCATTTTGATACCACAAACACCTGCGTCACAGGAAAAATATTTTTGTTAAGGTAACAGGCTACATGAGGGTAATCCACATGGTGGAAACTCCTCTTTAATATCATAGGAAGGGATTTGAAAGGGGAGATGCGGAAGGGTAGAGAAAGGTAGCCAAGGGTTTACTAGGGCCCCCAGGCTATGGTTTAAGGATCCTACCCGGCAATTCGCCTTAAAGTAATGCGGGGAAAACTATAGAAAAACCTGCATCAGGTAGGTCGGGCATTTGGTACTTGTCCCACGCCCTTCCGATGGCGGGAGTGGGGTTAGCTGTGGGGTCGCAGCTTTCCCCTCTCCGTGCCTTGATCGGTCTAGGAGGCAGCTGGCCGACTATTCCAATAGGAATAGCGGACAACTCTTACCGTATGCCCAAGGTCTTCGACCCCGGAACATGCACCTATCAAAGCAGGCCGAGGTGCCTCGGCATGTGGGAACCTTAGTTCAAAAAACCAGAGAGATGTGAAGGCATCCCCAAAGGCAGCCTCCGCCAGAGCTCTCTGATATGAGCACGAAAACTATTTATCTCAGTGTAGGAACATCTTAATATACGGGTACGTAATTAAAACAATAAAACCACTTACGTTCTTACTGATCTCAAAGAAGGCAACGACACGTAACGCTGAATGATAAGCTGCGAAAATGAAAGACTCAACGTGAAAAAGCTCCCACCAAACAAGATGGCCGGGAGAGAGTTTCGATCTGTCAGATCCGTTGACAAACTGCAAACACACAAGAAAAGGTAGAGGGATGAGAAACCTCCCAGGCTGACCAATCTGCTGCATAAAAGGCGCATCAGAATATTCCGCTCTCCTAGTGAATTCTCAACCGGGTCACGGTTCTTTTTACACTGTAATCCTATATAAAAATTCCGAGATTCACGTAAATATTGCAAACATGCCGTGGGTTTTGATGTAGGACCTAACAATCAGTCTGAAAATGTGCTCGTGTTTCCCAGTGATACATGTTTTCTTGGCGGAACGTTTTACTGTATATTAATGAAGTGATTGTCGTTCAGGGAACAAGCATGATATATATTTGAATGTGGAAGTCGTTTAAGTATTTTATAGCGTTGATTTTGAATAATAGTTCAACTGGGTTGTTTCCTAACTTTCATGGAGATTAGATTTTAACTCTTTTTTCATAATAGAAATATCCCGGAATAAATTTTTGAATCAGTAACAGTGTGGAAACCTTGGTAATTCGATCCTTCCAGAATCAAACCCTCTGCTCCAGACAACGTCCAAGCCACCCACGCTGACTGTTCCTTTCAGAACTATCCATGTGGTAGCTCCAAATATTATCATCATTTGGACGAAGTCCGTCCAGACAACAGCTTTAGCTCCACCCTGAAACAAAACGACAAAAATTCTATATTAATTAAAAACTAAACCAATCCAATTTTTCTCAACACTCGCTTCACAGTTAGACAGTGTATTCCTTCTTACCGTCGAATTAAATAGATTAAACCGTGTTTTTAAATCAGAAAATGAGATTGGTATTTATATTTTGATATATTTGATTCCCATAAGTACAGTAAAATCCAAGGACACTGGATGAAGATTCAACAATTAATAAATGAATAAATTGGACATATTCTACAACAAACAGTGAAGTCAGAAAAATGGAAATATTACTAAAAAAAATTATTTATATATCATAATTTTTCAGCTAGATATTGAAGAACTTGGCATATAAAAATGATTTATAATACTTCCAACTTGTTATCCTTACTTTACATTTAAGCTTCCTTACAACTGTGGTGTTTCATGATATAATCATATTTCCGTTGCTATACATTTTATTCTGTTGGTAAACTGGACAATTAGTAAATTATTAATTTATTAACAACTTGAAACAATAAATACTGAAGTGATTCACTCACAACACATGTATAGAAGATGCAGACAAAGGACACCACTGGAGCGGAGATGAAGATGCTAACTCCAGTAACTTGAAAAAGAATAAGCAAGGAAATATAAATTGAAATTATACTTAAATTTAGTTTACGTAATATCACTTTTTGGTATATATTAATGAAGAACTTGTAAATAAATACACCAAATCCTAAATTACTCCAATGTACACATGAATACTAAACATTGTGAAATTATATTTCTAATGATTTACTTTATTAATTTTTTCTGACAACAATTTATTTATTGATTATAAAATTTAAATATCAGATAATTACACAGAACACACTTCCACAGAACTTCCACCAGACTGGACTACCTGATTTAAGTCGGAATCATTCTCTCTCTTTCCTATCCTAACGTATTATTTAATTTGACCTCATCATATTTTGCTTCAGTGTTATATATATGTTATATATACAAATATATATGTGGTGACACCTCTTTTTTCTATAAGCGATCATTTTTTATTCAACATATTCACAAGGAAATGATTCATTCTCTAGTAAGAATTAATTTAAAGTTTCCAAATGGTTACTTTATAATTTCATAATAATTTCTTACCTTGACTTACTCCTACTACGGAGCCAAATATTACCATTGGCATTGTGATCACCTGTAATTAAATACACTTCAAAAAATAGATTTATAATACTGTAGTTTAATTAATACAATTGTTTTGGTGTAAACTTACCATGTCAAAAAGAAACATAATGGATGCAAGGGTCCTTATGGTTTTATTAAATCTCAACTCCAGGTACTATAAGAAATATATATAAATAAATGTTTCATGTCTGTTTTATATATTAAGAGAATTAATGAAAATGACCTCTGACAGACAGTAGTTTTTAAATACAGGTTTATGTAAACCTGTACTACATAAAGCTTTAATTACAAACTAATGGCTGTCATAGGTCATTGTCATTAACTGAAAAATATATAAATATACAATAAAGTGTATTTTATGTAAATGTACTAACAAACAGATAGTGCAATTAACTATTATTGTTATTTTCAGCTTAAAATTAAGGGTCAGGACCAAGCAGTGTAGCTGAACAATCACAATGTTTTCAGTGAGCTGTATAAAAAGTATGTATGCTACTATGTACAGTGTGGCATCAACGCCTTCCTCAACGTAGTAATCCTCTTAGTGCAATCTAATTATAATTGCACTATAATTTTGTAGAGGTTATGAAATATAGCAAGTTGCATCTAAATGCACAGTAAATGAAGGGAAAAGGTGTAAGGGAGCAATGTCATCAGTTGGGAAATACCCATTGTGAAGAAGCTGGAAGTACACCACTATCACTGTAATTATAGTGGGGGTAGACCAGAGCTCAGTTTAAAACAAACCTTTGTTACAGTAACTATACTGAATACACTGACTGATGAAAATATATCGTGTCCAGTTCAGGATGTACTGTGCCTCAAAAGATCATTCGTAAATGTTAAGAGAGAATAAGTACAGAGACTTTCCTGCTGTCTGTATATACCATTACTAAGAATAAAAATAAAGTTTTTAAGGATGATGGTGATTCTCTGTAAGAGGGTTTTCGCAACTGATGATAATGCTACCCTCCTCCCACTGTGCATCTTACGACCTATATTATATATTATTTATAGGAAAATGTCATTTTAAGGAAACAATACAAAAAAGTGTTCCAGTTTAATAAATTCTTATTAATTTTCTCATAACGACGAACATACCTCGTAAGATGATGTTAATTTCAATTCATACAAGACAGGCAGAAACAGCCAATGCATCCAAATGGCCGAAATGATGAAGGAAATCGATAAATACAGACTTTGTATGCCAAAAAGATAAATTTCTGTAATGAAAGCTTGAAGAGAAAGTCCAGATATTGTACTGCAATTAAGGAACAATTATTTTTTATTAAATAAAATTTTAAAAAAGCTTAATAAATACAGTAGCTGCTTCTAGAGGTTCTTAGTGAATAATCTTTGACATATAAGTCTCAGCTCTTGTGGAAATTAATGGTAATAACCAAAAATTAATAATATTTAGTCACAAAATGTACTTGCTTCATTTATAAAAATTCTAAAACACTGAATTCCACAATTCATGGACTTGGTCAGGTGAACACAACAAAAAACATAAACAAAGATATAGAACAAAGAGGTTATTTGTTAACAGACATAAATGTTCCTGAGATTCCGTGCAACGGTTTTAATATTAACAGATGAACAATGAAACGCACACAGTGCCAGTCTACCTCAAATTATTTAGAATTTAAAATTAATTTCGAACATGAATAAATGGAGAAATGTCTGATTATTGCCAAGTCAGATCTGGCGTGCCACAGGGCAGTGTCTTTGGCCCAATTCTCTACCTTCTACACACCAAGTGATCTCCAATCTTAAACACTCCCAGGAGTGGCCCTCAATCTGCCATACGTGGGAATTATTTAACTAATCCCTAAGCTAAGAAATTAGCTTGCAGAAATTATAGTTTTCTGATTGCTAATTAAATTGAGACATTAGTCTGGAATAATATTTTTGATCTCAGAATCTAATATGATAAAATTATTCCAATAAAAACGGGTTAATCAGATGACATGTTTAATTCCCGAATATTTAACCTTGGGGAATGCCTAACTTTTCTAAGTCATGTTTTGATCTAAATTTCTTTATATTTTTATCCTCCCGGTATTGAATATCAGTACATTTGATTCTGCTACATAGATATGATCCCAATGTCTTCAAGTTTATAAAGCAGATGTTCATGGTTAACACAATCAATTTCTAGTCCAAGAATATGCCAGTTATCTTTTTACCTGTATCAAGTTTATAAAGATATGAGTGAATAAAATCTGTACTAAGATTATTCCTGTAGTTGTGGAAGATATTATGTACCTTACGGTGAGTACATTATTCTGTGTAATATGAGAGCAGTACACAAATGTGCTATAAGTCATACATATAAGAATATACATGAATATTTAAATTAGAAATTCAATAATAATATACTAGTAAAAGATAACATGAAAATTTCAGGTACAATAACAATTTTTGTAAAATAAAATAAACTTGATAATTAACACTACTTCACAGAATGCAAAATTAAATACTTATCTCATGAAACGATTACCAGTTCACTTTATTACCATTTAAGCAAATAAAGGCTCAGAAAGCTGATACTTGTAAAAATCTTGGTGACAAATATGAAATGAATACAGAGACGATACCTGGCCAGTACGGACATTGCGACCGGAAATGGCTTCATCTGCCTGCTGCCGACTAGGTAGTCCTTGACACCACCATTTCTGGCAAAGAATCCGTAGTAGATGCCGATGGCCACCGAGACAACGAACGTGAAGACAAATACTACGTAGTCGACTGTGCCGAAGTGAATCAGGGAACGGTGGACATCGTCAACTGGTTCCTGACCCATTGTGAAATTTGGAAACCTGCAAGAAAAACAAAAACAGGGGAAGTGGCGTGGCATAATATGGATACACGTCCATATAACGTAATTCATTTTTATTGATTTAATAAACATATGAATTCCTCATTGAATGAAAGGTATGTTTTCGTAGAAAGATGCGGACCGTACAGAGTCTGGTGATGAACCGGTCTAATACTTTACTACTATATGCATTGGTGCCAAAGAATAAAAACAATTAATGATACCGTGGGGCACGGAGATTATCTGCTTCACTCTTAAAGTTGAATTAAACTGTCCATAACTCCCCCAACAAGTGATTTCTTTTCTGTAGACAAATGTCGGCACTTTCGTCACACGCATTAAATTTTTAGTTTATTCTCGTTTCACCTCCAAACTCAATTTACATTCGGGTCCAATTCTGCCTTTCATTCCACCTTCCAACATAACTTAATCACCAATTTTCCTGGTTCGTTGTCTTAGGCCGAGGTCAGTGTCTGATACTTTTCAGATGGCGCCTACAATACGTCAGAAGCACCAGTTCCCCGCCGTCGGACTGTTTCCAATCCTCGGAAATTACTCACCTCTCGACATCGTACCTGTCGCAAATCATAGTCCAAATTAAAATTTCAGATGAAATTAAGGTCCATAGATTATTTTAATCCCGCTAAAGTACAAGCATTACAAGAGAAGCAGCCTTTGGGAGCTCGTCTGTTAAGGTTTAACTCTCACGGTTGGAACCTTCCAGGATAATATGATCCTTCGTCCCTCTCTCGGTTTGAACTAAGTATAAAAAGCCTGCGAGAGGATTCTCTCGCAGGTAACCTGCGAGTGATGTTCTCTCGCAGGCAGAACCTTGTAGGAGAGATACGAAGGGGCTACCTTTGGGGATGCCTTTTCCTCTCCGTTTTTGAACTAAGGTTCCCACAAGCCGAGGCACCTCGGCCTATTCTGAGAGGTGTATGTTCCGGGGTCACAGACCTTGGGTATACGGTAAGATTTGTTCCCTATTCCCATTGGAATAGTCGGCCAGCTGCCTCCTAAACTGGTCGAGGCGCGGAGAAGGGAATGCTGCGTCCCCACAGCAAACATCTCTCCCGCTAGCGGAAGGGCGTGGGACAAGTACCCAATGACCGACCTATCTGTTGCAGGTTTTTCTAGGGTTTTTCCTGCATTTCTTTAGGCGAATGCCGGGTAGGATCCTTAAAATATATCCCGGGGGCCCTAGTAACCCTTGGCTACCTTCCTCTACCCTTCCACATCCCCCCTTTCAAATCCCTTCCTATGCTATTAAAGGGGAGTTGCCCAACGTGGATAACCCTCATATTACAATTACCCTAAAAAAAAGGTTTGAACTGAGGTTCTAACAAGCCGAGACCTATTAGAATAGTCGGCCAGCTGCCTCCTAAACTGGTCGAGGCATGACCATTCCTGTCATCAGCAGAACGTGGCACAACTGCAGAGAGCCCGATCTACCTGATGCATGATTTTCTGGGGATTTCCTGCATCATTTTTAGACGATTGCTGTGTAAGATCCTTAAAACTACATCCCATTGCCTTAGTTAACTCTTGGTACCCATACTCTACCTTCCGCATTCCCACTTCCTATGTTAGAAAACAGAATTTGCCCCATCCCCCCCTCGTGAATTATCCCCACGTAGCCTGTTTTTTTAAAAATTTGTGTAATAGTAACTCGATTATTGACACGATTTTTTGGAGAACAGTGAATCTCGTGCATATTACAATTCAATTTTTTTCCTGTTAATTTCTCTGACGTCTGTCGTAAGGAGACTTTACCCTCGTTCCGAAAGACGAGAAGGCAACAGGTTTGCGAAAAACTAGAACATAAACTAGTGCTTTTGTGAGATTAGAAAAGCAGTGATAAGATTACAAAAAAAATTGTGTTCTAACGTTTTATCTCTTATCCTCGGTCAGAAAAAAAAATTATGTCCAAATGTGTGTAGGGTGAATTCTCTCAGTAAGATATCAGGGTTTACGAGCATGGTTTACACAAAGGCAACACACTGCTAAAAATATATTGAAATGAAATGAACATACATTTCGATGTAAACACGTTTACACTTTCGAAACATGTAACAAGGCAAATCCACGAGAGT
Organism: Zhengitettix transpicula; assembly: GCA_037074705.1. Lineage (NCBI taxonomy): Eukaryota > Metazoa > Arthropoda > Insecta > Orthoptera > Tetrigidae > Zhengitettix > Zhengitettix transpicula. The sequence goes on from CM073596.1 coordinate 49,667,506, forward strand.
GAAAGTTTAAATCAAGGAAGAATAAGGCCGTGAACCTTAACTGTGTGTTAAGTATCGAATTTAATGCTCAACATGTCAGACATCAATTTTATTCTCATCGTATTTTTATCTGTTACTTTAAAAGTTTTCATAACTCATTTGAGTGATATTATTATTAACCAAATATGGTTCGTTCTTTGTGGTAATGGATAAAATACGCGTATAAATATTGTACGTCAGAAATTACTTCATCTAGATTTTTTTTGTGACGGATATTCGTCAACGAGACTTATCACTAGTTACTAAAATAGTTGTACTTCAGTACTAGACAATTTTAACATGCGATGTAAAAAAAATCGATTTTCCTGATCTCAACCTTGTTGGAACACATCTGGGACGCTAGGGATTGGAAGAGCAAGTTTCTCCTCAATTTTTTTGCGGTACAACTGACTAGGGTCTTTTTATGGGAACATTTATCCCAAATCCTGTCAGAGAAATTACTCAGCCATACCGAGTAAAGACCATTGGAGACTCCGAAAAACGGAAAAACCTGGACACCCAGGAAAATGAATTGCTGTATTATAAAAGTAAAACTGAAACTATTCATGATGCGAAAACTAAATCAGTACAGTGAAAATGCATTGAAAACTATTCGGGGGTCGTGGTCGAAGAAACACGTGGCTAAATTTTCTTTACAACATTAAAAATGTGGGGAACATACCTAGAAATCCTAATATCAGTGATTAAAGTGATTTAGAATGGTGATAAATCATATTAACTATTACAGTGGCCAAATTCCAATTACCTTACACTGCAAAGACTTCAGTATCAATACTTTCCCTTCCACTGAAAGTCGTGAGACGTTGCGAACAGCGAGATCGCGCACTTGCCTCACACTTGAAGATAAAACAAGAAGCAACATTAGATAAGTAAATTACGTAGTTGACAAATTCAGAAACGTTTGAAATGTAAAACCTCGTAATTACAAACCACTCACCCGGAGGTACTTTTCGGCGTCATGCTGCTACAAGCGTGATTAGACTACCCGCAGTACAGGGAAAAAACGTGATATTACAGAAATTCGAAAATTGTTCAGCCCCCCACAGGAAACAAAGTAAGACTTGTGTCAAAACTGCTAACTTCTGTTGCAATGGCTCATTTTGATGATCACACAAGTCGACAAAAAAAACTTTTCCCCTTTGGGAAGAACAACAATGATTTAAACTAAGTATTTTTTATGCCCAGTTCAAATTTGCACGCATTAAAAAGCGGTTAAGTCTCCGACCTCCACTTTATTTGATAACGTCCCACAAACTCGTGGTTTCACCCTTCTCCAGCCGCTTTTCTTAGATGTTCACGGCAGTAACACGCAAAGAACCGACCAGCTTCGCTACTTACAAAAATTCTCGATCCTAGGCGCCGGACCATTGCCATCAGTCCTGTTTTAAAATCCTTTCGGCTCGTATCTTATGATCCCTCATTCGTCTCTGCTAGTATAGGCCTACTTTCCGTAGCACATCACGTGCCCGCTGCATTCAATGATCATAATGTTTTCGTCCTTCAGTGCACGAAGTCACCATTGAAAAAAGTCACACGTTTACAAAAATAAATTATTCAATTCTCTTAAAAGGAATAAAATAATGTTTCACGCTTATTTCAAACTTTCATTCCGATTCTTTTAATCAGATAACTATACGTTTTGTTAAATTACGAACTGTCCTGTAAAATTCCTAGATTCATTGACGAGACCCAATGACACTGCCATGGGCGCCGCCAGGATTATTTTCAGGGAGGTGCATATGCATCTACACTCTATACTATTAACTAATAAAATATAATTTATAATAGTGCATCCTTATAACTATTGGTAGGTATATAAAATTAGACATTAAATATGTGTCGCCTCCTTGCTGGGAGGAAACCAATTACAATAAGTAAGAATATAAAGGCGATACATGATTACATAACTAAATAACGTCAGTCTAGCCGAGATGGAGTTTGCGGTCATTTGCACAAAAAATATTGCGAAGAACTATGTTGAAATTAAGCGTCCTCAAGTGGTGGCATGGCAGGCCTGCAGATCAAATCAACCATCAAAATATACCCTCCTCATCCAACGGAGTTATTTAACTAAACAGGAAAATAACAGTGTGTATCTTCCTGACAGAAACACACATTCCCAAACATTCTCTTTAAAAAAATATTTATTGGAGTTAACTAATATGTATTGAAGTAGCTAATAAACACAAAAAATGTGGTGATAAATAAACACCACACGTTTCTACAAACCTTGTTGCTTTCATCAGGTGTTGAAAATGTCGCAGTGTGATAACACATTTTTTAGACTAACAGTATACAAACACAACTGAAATTGAGTAAGAGAAACTTACCCAGAAAGGGGACTGGCTCAGATGGCGTTCATAATTTAGTATTTTCAAATAACCAACGAGTTCTGGAACAGAGCACTAAATTTACTAATACCATTTTCCACACTCAACACTTCCCGGACATCTGGAAGGTGCAACGCTCCGAAATCCCAGGAATGACTACTTCCTTTCTTCATGCACAAGGTAAACTGACTACAAAGGTACTTTGAAGAGGATCAGCATAGAACTGCTAGAAGACTGCAGCAATTTGACTTTAGGTCACAACACTCCATCTCCTTCCAATAGTTGATCACATAGGTCGACGGCAACAGTTTCCACATAATGGCCCAATTCTATTGGTTTCCATTGTGCGTCATACATTTGCCGAACTCATCCATCTCTGTCAAAGTCAGCACCACAAAATCCACGAGGAACACACGCTGGAGTGTTCCAAGGAATGATATCACAATATTTGAACCCCAGGTCATCATATTTGGAGATGACACAACTTTCTTTGCACTGTCCGTGCACCCATTGACGATTACAAACAACCAAGACACTCGAACAATGGCAAATCAAGGTTGTTGGCTCTTCTATACACAAACATGACATGCACTTCAAAAAGACCACTGGCACTGGGCCAAAGCACTTGCTCCTCTCCACAAACCTTTCATGATCATTTGTCTAAATGATACACAATTGACCGTGCATGTTTACAGGATAATGCTAGGAGATCGCAACCTGATAGCATTACCGATAGACAGGTACTGTGTTAATAGTTCCCATGCCCTTTAAACCCACCTATCGTCAAGGATCTTTTCCCAGGAAGAATTATAATATTTTTCTCTCCAAGTTCCACACATTCACTTCTCTGAACACCTACCTCCATGATAAACAGAAGGGACACTGTCCCCACCCCACCAAAAACTATGGGATACCAAAGTTTACATCCTGAGAAGTTTCTACTCAAAAACAATATTTTGTTAAAAGCCAATATAATTTCAGTAAATGGTTTTCTTAATAATAAAAAAGATAGCAAATTACATACAAAAGAAGTGATAATATAAGTACCACACAACTTTTCTGGAAGCCTTGTTTTTTTTCTTTTGTCAACTGTCTATTGCAGTTATCTCTCTCTCTCTCTCACACACACACACACACACACATTTTTTCTGCACCTGAAGAAAGGAAAAAGTCTTTCAGAAACATTGTGAGGTATTTATATTACTACTTCTATTGTCTGTATTTGGCTATCTATCTTATTAATTTTCAATCAACGTAAATTTTCCAATTTAAATGGTTTTCTTCTTTAAGACTTGGCCAAATACCTTAAAAAGTGTTATTAAAGTAGATGTTATGGGTATATATTACATGAAAAGTGTTTGGTTGGATGTTTGACAGGAATCTCTTACAACTAAATGGTATTATACATGACCATGCATAAAAATATTGACTGTTCTAGCACAGACAATTCACATTATCAACAAAGTATCATGCCCACACTGGCATTAACTTTTATTTATTTTTTACTCAACTGCCATAGAAAGTGTATCCATATGCTTATTAATATTTAACAACTTTTGTTAATTCACAGAAGACTTTTGAGTTAATGTGTATTCCAATTACTTAAGAATTTAGTCATTTTAATGTATACTGTAAAGGACGAAATAGGAAGAATGTGTTTATTTTAATCAAGTTAATTTGATGTTTATTAAAAATCTTTATTGCCTTTTTCTTAAAAAAAACTGACATGTTTTTGGAATGTGACTCATTTAATATATTGTTGACTAATTAAATAAAATGTATTTCTTTGCACTTTTAAGTCATTGAAACATACATTTAAGTTGACTAATTGCATTTATTGCAATCTGAATCAACTGAACAAATGGCAACAGTTACGTTCCTGGAAAAATACAAAACAAAATGTAAAATATTGAACAAGAAGTTGATGCTCAAAATGAAGAGTAATTCAATATTTTCACCCAAACTTGTAAATTTAAAGAATTAATCCATTCTTTCTTCAGTTGCAATCAATGCAATTTAAAAAGCCTTGCAATTATTTAATGAGAACATTTATATTTATATACACATACATAAATACAACATGAAAGTAAAATGGCAATTGTTTCCAAAATATGATGGTATTTTAAATGACATTATGAAGTATAACAATGCAGCAAACTGCATGGACAAATTGTACAATTGCAATGCTCAGATTATGTCTATTGCACCTGACGATAATTTCAATGAGAATTCCTTTCATAATGTACACAAACGTACATGCCAGTTGTTCCACAATAAAATCACTAAAGCAAATACTGCTTCAACGTAACACTTCAAATAAACTCTTCTGGTTCTCTTGGAGCATCCAAGTCACGGTAATGAATAACTGGTCTGAATTCACCACCACCCCTGCCAATAAGAGAAAAATATCATTAAAAAAATTTGTTCCAACTGAAATACAAGAATTACTTTCTTCCAAAATAATGTCATTATTATAGAAAATTTACTTCAAAACTTTTGTTTTTATATAGTGAAAGCACTAAGAAATTAGCCTCCAAATGATGTTTCTAAACTCAATAAAATTAGTTTTCACATACTTTTCCATACTCTCGTTATGGTTAATTATCTGAGGGAAAAAATTAAAAACACATTTCACTACCTGCCACGGTTGTAACTGCCTCGGCTTGGCCTTCCATAACCCTGATTGTAGCCTTGATTATAACCATATCCTCCAAAGTTGTGGCCATAGCCAGCATGCCGGCCACCATAATTGTACTGATACCTACAATCATTACGAAATGTAAATACATCAAGAACACAACTATATTTGTATTGGAATTAAACTATTACTTTTATATACTATTAAAAATCTTTAAAATGAACAATTGCTGCATCTTTGTAGACAGTTGTATTAAATAAATTCAGAGAACATACTGTGGTACATAGGGTGCAGGTGGAGGATAACCATCTCGCTCTGCACCAGAGTCCTTCCTTTGTTGCCGGTTTCCAGGATGCTCAGGTAACTGAGGACGCTTTGGATCTCTTAAATAATTATTAAAATATTCCACCTACAAAAAATTAATTTATAATGGTCAATGTAACTCAAAAATATAGTAGAAAGAAATTACATTGATTCAGAGAAGTGGGTAAGACAACAGAATCTGTAAATGTCACTTCCATGTTCATATCAATATTTATTTATTGTAAAACTTTAGAAATGAATGATTATAAACTTGCATATAAGTAGAAATATATGATCAAAGATTTTATTACAAATTATACAACTCTGGGCATGAATAATAATATAGGAAGCAAGAGGATTTTGAAAGTGATTGATCATTAATATTTCCAAAAAATAATTTGAAAACTTACTTACCTCTTTCTTAACTTCATCAACTTTTTCCGTATGTTTGTTAAATATGTGTTTTCTAACAAATTCTGGCCCTTTGAACTTTTTACCAGAAAGAGGGCAGAGCCATTTGTCCTTTGCTAGTTCTTGAGTGTTTGCTTGAATAAATTTCTCAACCTCACTGAACAATTGTTAAGAAAATATCAATAATAAAAACAATGTTTTTCTCCAAATGTTTAATTATTTACAAGAGATTAGAGGCGTAACCTGAAAGTGTAACAAGTATAAAGACATAATTTACTTCAAAAAAATATATTATGTTTTATGTGGATAAATCACCTAGAAAAGACAAATTTGTCTCATAAATGTTCTGATAATATTCAGAAAGTATGGTCCATCATTAGAGGGAACACACATCTATGAATGTACAGGGATATGCTGTTTGAATATTTCACATGACAATTAAATAAATAATATATTAAAACGGCAAATATATAATGAAACATTCAAACAAAATTGAAACTTGAGACTTTTTGTTGCCAAAAAAATTGGATGTTGATAAATTTGTACAATTCATTTTCAGTTAACTAAAGTTCCAAGATTATAGTACAGTTGCAGAACTATCTCCTGAAGAGGGGAGGCAGGAGCCTCCAACAATATTCCTAACATAACTAAAGGATACATATCAGGATCTTTATGGCCCAGTTTACTATATTCATCATCAGTTATTTTGCAAATTGGCTGAAGGAAGGAAGCAATTTTTTGCTCAAATGTTCTGCAATAATCACTCAGTTCTTGAGGCGTAACCTGAAAGTGTAACAAGTATAAAGACATAATTTACTTCAAAAAAATAATTATAACTGTATTTCATAACTGACAAACCTTAGAAGAAGGTGGTATCCCTCTGGCATGCATGATTCCACACCTGTTAGGCATTTCATCCTCATTTGGATACTCACAGTGATTGTAATAATCTACAGAGTGGACAATTCGAAGATAAAAGAGTAATCGATCCAGAACCTTAAAACATATATTCAAATGTTGAAATATTACTGAATATATTATAATTTACAACAAATATATACAAGAAAATAGCTCTATCTTGACACCAAACTAGGAGCAGTCATATCTACAGAACAATTTGAGGAAACCATTTTCAAAAAGTCAAAATTGGGTCATTCCATGCCAAGTTACCAAATTTACAAACAAAATTTTTATTCACCATCTCCAATCTTTCTGAAATTTTGTGTATGGACAGATATGTGCCTGAGACAATACTGTGTAAAATTTCACCTTCATAAGTAGTATAGCTGGGGTCTCCAGCATAAGTGTCACTCATGCGCTGATGCACTTTCTAACAAATTGGCAACTTTCAAGTACTACTGTTGTGGAACTGTAGCAGCTAGCTTCCTGAAAAATGGCAACAACAGACAACTTTTTATGCTCTACATGAAGGTTGCAGTTCCAAGATTGATAAAGTTTTAGTTTTATTGTTGTTATCTCACAAAGTTGCTAAAAAAAACCATCACGTCAATCTGAGGCAGATTTTTTGTGCTTATAACTTTGAAACGAGACGTTTTTAAGCTGTCAAAGTATCATCTTTCAAGCTCACTTTGTTGTCAAGATATATGTTAGTTAATATGAGGTTCAAATTTTGTGTTTCAAATTTTGTGAATTTTCAAACTGAATAGCAAAAAACCATTTGCTACAATCAAGTTCTTTTTGTTACCACTGGAAAGAGAAGACTTTTTTCTTTTAGAGTCATCTAATTTCATTTTTCAGACTCGTCATTTAAGGTATCCAGCATAAAGGTCACTCATGCACCACTGATGCACATTCTAACAAATTTTTCTGGCCTTAAATGACGAGTCTCAAAAGTCAAATAAGATGATTCTAGCAAGAAAAAGCCTGCTCTTTTCAATGGTAACAAAAAGAACTTGATCGTAGCAAAACGTTTTTTCCTAATTGTGTGTGAAAATGTACAAAATTTGACGCTTAAAATTTGAAACTCATATTTAGTTCTGTATATCTCGACAACAAAGAGAGTTTAATAGCTGATACTTTGGCAGCTTAAAAGAAATAATGGGTTTGGTTAGTTCACCAAAGCATCAGTTTCTGGAAGGTTTTGTTGCAAAGTTGTAAGCAATTAAAAATATGCTCCAAATTGATGTGACAGATTTTTTTAGCAACTTTGTAAGATAACAGCAATAAAACTAAAACTTTTAAAGCTTGGAACTGCAACCTTCATGTAGAGCATAAAAAGTTGTCTCTTGTTGTCATTTTTCAGGAAGCTAGCTGCTACAGATCCACAACAGTAGTACTTCAAACTTCACAATCTATTCACGCGCACGGTTGATTTGTACAGCTGAATTTTTGCACATAATTTTAAGCTTTATTCAACACTATCACCAAAACCTTTAAAATCCAAGGTGGTACCCAAAAGGCGATTTGGTCACTTGACATGGAATGACCCAATTGGCAGTATATTGTGTGTAATAAATATGCTAGACATTTTATAACATATACAGTAACATTAATTTGTTGTTCACACATAAAGGTTTTTCTGGTGTATGTGTGTGAATGAAAATATCTCAGGATTTAAACCCAGGTGACCTCCAATGTTTCGATGCTGGTCACAGACAGTCTTCAGGGAAAACATTGTGGGACACTAAATCCTCATGGAATGCTGAGTATTTTCCTCATTTAAGTTATTGTTCAATAACTAAGGAAGTTAATTATTGTGTCATTTATGTAACTTGTTCAAATTACTTTTGAAAAAACCATCATCAAATTTTCTTATTGAAATACCTTGATTAAAGCTTCATCCCGGTCTACTGTAGCAGTCTCATCACTAACTTGTCCCTCATCCTGTTCAGATGAGTGGCCCAATAATTCCTCCTCTTCTGCAGAAGCTTCTTCAATTAAATAATCCGTAATATTTTTTAAAACAGGATTTTTGGAAACAAGTCCAAAGCTCTGCAAAGGAAAAACACTTTTATCATAGATAATTTAAGGCCAATTTGTATAAGAATAAAAATATATAAATCATTAACAAAGTAGTAAAGACACAATGTATTATTCATAGCCACATGCAACACAAGTTTCTCTCCAAACAAAATGAGAATATTCCTTCATAAAATCAATACTTCTATTTTTGTTAGAATGTTATACTTTTTAAAAGATACTGTATAAAAGTAAAAGGAAGAAAGACTTACAGGAATTTGGTCTTCATCTTTTCTCTTTTTCTCTCCATCTGAAGCTTCAAACCTATTATTACTTTCTAGGTCAGCCCACAAGCCACATTTTGCATCCAGGTTGTGCACTATTCGAGCTGATAACTTTATATCATTCCTTACCACTTGACGGTGTGAGGTAATACCATTTACTGTCCTTATTCTTCGACTAAGGTCTCTGTTCACGATTGCACCAAGTTCACAGTCTCTTAGCTAAAAGTAATGCATTTTCATTACAAACTAGTTGTCCTAAGGAATATTGAACTTAGCTATTTTGAATTTCTTTACCTACTTGCATATGTTACATAAGTAAATTAATTGATAAAAACTTTGGTTAATTTCAATTTTGCATAACATATAATCAATGTTTGGAAGTTTTAAGGTATATTCCATGGAAAACTTCCCTACAATATGAATACATTTGCATATTGGTTTAATAATTAAAACATAATATAATTTTCCTCAACACACACAGAAAATGAAATATTTCACAAATGTTCCACATTCTTATTTACCAATTATTATAGACATAACTGTATCCTACCCAGCATATATAAAATAATAATAATACCATTAGGTTAGTTACATAGACGTAAAATTTTAAATTAAAATCATGAATTTTTAACAGTGTAAGGTAACTTGACCAGTTTCCAAATATCTCCTTTCATAAACATTTTGGGTGTGGGACAAGCTTGTAACTTCCAATTTGTAAAAAAATACCATATCAAGTTATAATTTTCAACAAAAAGACAAAAGAAATATACCCCTTCAATCTGTTACAACTGAGTAAATATTTTTTAAATAAATAAGCATATTAAGTGTTGTAAATTAATATTTTGTAAATAGATCCTTTGCTTTTCCAGCAACAGAAGTATGAGCCTTTTCAATCCCATAATTCCCCTCCCTTTTCTAAGGATACAGTTAGTTCACAAATTTATAAACAAAGCATGCTTTCACAACACTGACCTAACTACGACAACACTGAGTCAAGTACCTTCACTTACCCTGGGACTTACCCGAATGTTGTTCAGGTTCCAACAAATCTCTTTAATATTAACTTGTCTTTCAAATGTTACCCAACCTCTTCTAAACCACCTTCTTTCAGGTTGGGGATCAGCAATAGCAACTCTTAGAAAACCTGGGTAGCGTTTACACATCTACAAAATCAGAAAATGAAAGACAATTACACCAACACGACACCAAAAAAATATTATCTAGCCTGATTCTGTCATTAATAGTTTTAAAAATTATTGATGCTGATCACATCCGTTGTTAATAAAAAAACTTATTAAAAACTAATCTTTCTGATACAATGACAAATCCTGAAATAACACTATCAGTCTACCTATATCCGTATCAATTTATAATTATTTTAATAAAATGGTCTCAACATAACTAAAAATAACTACAGTTCTTACTGAAAATATTAATATTCAATTAGTACAAAATCCATCTGGAAAACACTTCACGTGAACTTGGAAGCTGCTCTTTAAAATGACAAATAAGATTGTATCAAAATAAAATGTGCCAAAAAATATTTTAGGTATGATACAACTTTAAACCAGGAGACAAAACTACAAATTATAAAGAAACTGAACAAGATGTGATAAATTGCCCCATTTTCAAATAGAAGATTACATTTCATCAATGCATTCTGCTTTGATATAAAAAATAAGTTGCTATCTTAAGTAAGAATAGTTGTATAATCACAATGAGAACGAATAACAGAACTGATAATGCAATAAAATCTTACAACAAAACTAAACATTTCTGACAGTTCTGTAAATCTAGTAATCTATAGCACTTTATACTTACTGCTTCAACCTCTTGCTTTGTAATTGTAGGAGCAAGATTCCTGAGGAATATAGAAGCTGTTCTATGAAGAGGTCTCGGTTTGTTGGTTTCTTCACTTTTTTCACGTGATTTCCCCCTCCCTTTTTCTGAACCCTCTGTCTCCATACCATCATCTGCTTCTTCCACACTACCTTCTCCCCCATCTACAGTTGTTTTAATTGTTTCTGACTTCTCCTTGTCTTCATCATCTGACTGAAAATAACATGTGGAAAGTAAGAAAAGAAATAATTTTTTATTATTATTTACATCTACAGAAACTCACATTTTTATCACCACCATCATCTGACTTTTCTACAATTTTATCAACGCTCACAGTTTTTTTATTCTTCGTTTCATCTTCACTTTCATCTTTCATTTCTTCTATACCAGGAGGAAGGGGTTCTTCTTCATCAATGTCTGAACATACAAGTTATATATTATGTACATCAAATATTTAATATATATTTCATTACGATAGAAATATAAATTATTGGGTTTATTCGGAAAAGACTTTAATTAATTTAAAAATTATAAACCATACTAACCATTGCTTTCTCCAGGTGGTGCACGTTCATCTCCACTTTCACTTGCAGAATCATATTCATACTCTCGCTTTCGCTTCTTTGTTGGGACTGGCAGAAAATTATTTGAAATTGTCAGTAACTTGCAACCCCAGTAATTTAATAATTAAGTTTGGCATTTGGTCAATACAGAAAAACCTCGATATAATGGACTAATGCACTGGAGGGGGTGCCCAATGTAGCCAAAAGTCCATTGTTGTTTTCTTAATAAGGAATGTTCTTTACTTTGTCCATATTTCAAGAATACAATTATGGTGACTTGTTAAATTTACAGTTTAAACAGATTGGCAAGTAAATACTTTAATGCACTTTGAGTAAAAGAATTAAACTGTAGTGCAGTTGTATTATACCTCTTCAGCATTAGTCATAGTTGATGGGCATGACCTTGCCACTGCACACCATTGTGGTTGTTATTTGATGTAGGGTGAAAAAAAACACTCCCAAAGCCAACAATCACCATCGAGATTTTACTGTACTTTCATCACCAGACTATATTAATTCTTATAGAACTAAAGAATTCAGAGTCAAGGTAAATAAACATTGCTAATTAAAATTAATGTGCCATAAAAACTTGGTAAAGTGCCTCATATTAAGTATTGCGCAGTATGTATTGGAAACCTGGGACACTTAAACAAAAAGAAACTAAATACCTTCAAAAATTTGAAATATACTGGAGAAGAATGGGGGGTATATTAGACTGGGGTACTACGAAACTATAGCAATATTGATAACAGTTCTTCAGAGGAAAGAAAGCTTCACTCAACATATTCTGAAGACAAATAAATATAATGAATTGTTTAGCACTTGGGAGAATACAAATTATTGTATTCTTAAGAATAAGAAAATACCAATTTTTTAAAGAGTAAGCTGAAGATAGGATTAAATTGAGATTTATTAATAACAATAATAATAATAAATCTATGCTACATGTATGACTAACATGCCACACTTGGTGAAAAATAATGCTTAATCTTGGGGAAGTTCATTTAAGTTAATTAAATTAAAAAAAATTGTAGATGTCATTACTTTGTTGCCAGACAGGTTTATGTGAAGATGAAATCTAACTTATGAAAAGATAACAGATAAATGGCTAAAAATCCAATATTAACCTTAAAATACCATACATCACTTTAGGAAGATATTAATATAAATCAAGAAATATTTTGGTTGGTAAGAATAACTGAAGTCTTGCACAATTGTTGATTTAAACATATTTGTAATTATTCAATACAAATATCTGGTAGCAAAAATTTGAGATGGTATTAATTGAATCCGATTATATTTCCTACATTGAAAAAAAATGCATGCTTACTTTGAGAATCGTCTCCTTCAGAGGATTTCTGTTTCAAGAATTCTTTAGCTTTTATTTGCAATTCAACTTGTTCTGAAGATATGTTTAGTTTAAGGGGCTGAGATGGGTCTTTCTTACTTTCACTCTCTTGTGTTCTATCTTCTTCCTTCTTTTTATCACTAGAAAATATTAATCACCACATATGCATTGTATTTGAAATATACAGTTTCTCCAACAGCAAAGGAGGTAATGAAAATATTAATATAATAAATGAATAGATAATTTATATCAGAGCAGAAGTTCAAATAAAGGTCACTCAAAGTATTTCATGACTTGAAAATTCAGCAAGTTTTTCATTTAAAATCCCCTAACAAAAACTATGTAGACTTATGTAAAAGAAGGCATTGTATATATATGTGAAATGATTAATACTGTCTCACTACTCTGATGAGCAATAATTACAGTAAAAACGTCTAAACAAAGGCCAAAACTACAGCCTTGCAAATGAAAAATGATAATTATTCAAAGGCCACAGGAAACTCTAGTTACAGTTAATGTAAGGCATTAATAAGGAATATTTAATTTAAATAATGAATGTGACAAACTAAACAAGTCACTCACTCTTCTCCGAGAATGAAAGGTTTAGACTCTTCTTCCTCCTGTTTCACAGTTTCTACTGGAGGTTCACTTGTTTTATCAGATGTTGGAGGATTACTGCTGTTATTTGTCTTGTTTGCTTGGCTAGAAGAATTACTTGTACTTGAATTAGTAGTTTTCTGTTCCTCTAATACTTGAAGATCAAAATCTGTGCCACCCTCTAATCGAATTACAACTGCATCTAAAAGTCGAATAAGTTGTTCCGATTGATCAGCATCGACAGAAACTTTATCATGTCTTCCATTTTCAAGAAATTCCAAAAATACACTGACTCGATTCTGAAAATATGAAATAAATATACAAGTAATGATAGATTCCAGAGAATTTTTTTTTCAAATTTGAATAGCAATAATATATGTTTAAGTTCAACCTAGTAGCCACTTGGTTGTACTAATAATTAATGTGATAAATGCTATATAATAATTAGAAATAAATGTACATTGTAAATAAACTAACACATTCTGAAAATTGTAAAATAGACTTGTGTTGAAAATTAATGGTTAAATTGTAATGTAGTTAAAATGTTAACATGGTATATAAATAGCCAATGGGACTACTTACTGGCTAGTTGCCAGTGAGAATGTAAACCTTTCCGACAAGGAATCAATAAAAGCTTTGTCTGAAGGTATGAATTGATTGTGATAGAAGTATGTGAATATTATAATATATAACATTGTTTAAAATGTGTCTAATATTTCGGATGACTGCAGCCATGAATAGCTGAAAGCAACTATTTTCAAATTTATAATATTGCATGTAATAAATTATCTGCAAAATAGACTGAGGAAATTCATTGCTTTAAGAACCTATCAAACTGAAGATATTATGTGATATAACTACTATTATAATGATTGTTGGCAACAAGGTAATTACTAAAGTTTTTATTAAAACTATTAAAGTAAATACTTTGTTTAATAAATATTATGGCAAACAAAATTTATATTTGGTGTATGTGAGAATGTGTGAAGTCATTCCAAACCATGCACTATTATTTCTCAGGTTTTAAAAAAGATTTAGGGTGCAGTACAATAAAACATTGATGAACTGTTACAAATTCCTGTTCACATGCATAATGGATAAACAAACCTTAGATATTAGTTAGCAATATTCACCATAAATGAAGTTCAAAGTTAACTGCTTTCAAAATTTTCAAACTAATTTTCTGTTTCATATTACATGTTAACTCTATTGTATATATTAAATTAAATACCTTCAAAGCATTCATTTGTTCATCTTTCCTCTTCACTGAATCTTCAGGGTGATACTTGATCTTAAACCTGCAGAAATGAAAATATAGATATACATATAATAATGCAAAATATTGAATAACAATTGATAAAAGTTGCATTTTCCACCACATGAGAAAAGTACACGTTTTGAGGGTCAAGTGTAATGTGTTTTGTTTGAATATTCATCATGAAGATGGATCAATAAATGACTATTGTGCTTCACTTTATACTGGGATGAAGAATCTAATTGCTTGTTTATACTTCAAAGAAATGAGGACAATATGCAAACTTTGCAAAATTGAGTACATTATATCTGCAGTTTTATCAAGGGTTACTGATGAACTGTATTACACTGCAAACTTTTGAATTAACCGACACCGCCTTAAAATGATGACTTCATGTGGTATCAATGCATTCACTGCATCCCCAAAATTATAAAAACTGTTGTATAAAATTAAAGAGTGCAATAAGTAATTTTGTAAACAAACATTTGCAATTTCATAAAATAATAATATTGTGATCAACATAAACCATTGTTTCACAAAATTTATTTGTATTCTGAATAAAGTAAGGGACTCTGAAATACAAATACAAAACTCATTTTGATGTATGAAGAGAAAAAAAAATGTAAAACTTATGATTTCAAATATCAATTTGACTAGTACAATTTCTTTTATACAAAAATTAGTTACTGTAATAAAAATTTATTAAAATACAATTAATAAACAACGCCCATGTTCACTACTGACTGCCAAAACAAAAATTGTTAATCAATATAAAAACTGACTGACACTGCATTGGGTTTTACATTACATACTGGAAAATAGTGTAAAATACACTACTTAAAACTCAATTCCTCCCTTCATACAAACACAAAATTCCACACAAATTCGTGAAGCAGAAACTCGGGCTCTATAGAAAGTACAGTACTTGATGTTTTATTGTAAAAGAATGTTATCACAAGTCAGAGTAATCAACACGGCACTAATTAATTTAAAATTTTTCTTCAAATTAGTCATAACTTGATTATAAAGTTCTATTACAATCATAAGCATATTTAAAACAAGATTTACTATTGAAGCATTGAAAGCAAATTCCAATCATATTAAATACAAGAAAATAATAAGAAATCCAATAAGGTAGAAAAAGAACAAAAATGTTCTAAGAAATGTGTACTGAAATTTAACTCGGTTTCCAAAGATTAATACTGAGTCTTATTTTGAAAATAGAATATTCATATATCTACACAAAAAGCTAAATTCCAATTATGGAATATTAACCATTGTGGTTCTCATTTTAACACTCAGTATTTCATTTGTTGTACTTCTATCATTTTCTAAAACATAAGTTACTCCTTCCCTAAAAATTGCTGGAATTAATATTATACAAATAAATTATAGAAACAATATTTGTTTTGCAATCACCCCCACAGAAAAGTAAAGTATATTAATTCATTTTCAATCAGGAAATATCATCTTGCGTGTGCTGAATCTTGAAGAAAACTTAATTATGAAAAAAATGGGAGGAACTGCAGTGAATGAATTATCACCATGTATATATAAAACCTAATTTATAAATGGTTGTTTGAAAATAATTAAATTATGTTAACTCTGGGATATAATGAAAATGATCCAAGTGATGAATTATCTCACCTGCTTGCTGGCAAAACATTTGCAGCCCTTGATGTAAGGATAATAAATGCGGAATACACCTAACTACCGCGCAAACCCAAAGCTATAAAAAAGTTTGGATTTATATAATCGAACGACCACTGCATTGTGCTCAGTGGTACCTAACTAAGTATAGGGGGAAATATTTAGAAATAATTCCTTGGCTTCTTATCTTCTTTCACATTTTATCACATCATTTTCATTATGTAAATACAACTTTTAATTTATCACAATGCATTTTTTCATCGCATTATGTTTCCATCGCATATCCATTATTATGTCATCTTTCATATTCCATTTTCATTATGTGTGGATCAATATACACAATATATATATACATACGTAACACAAATTAAAAAACATTCAGTTTGTATATCTTCGATGAGGTGTTGTCCTTTAATGTAAGAAAGTTGGCTGTAGGAAAAAATTGAATTTAACATTTAAGTGTGTAGATAACAGACAATTGCCCTTTCTTGCTGCAAATATTACTGAAACTTTTCCATAAACTATGAGTTATACAAGTTAACAGTAAAAATAAAACATTAGCCATGCAATGGCCCATCTGTAAGAAATTAGGAAAAGTTGTCAAAAAAAATTATTTCATAATTTGAAAACTGCAGGAGTAAAGGTTTCCAATTGAATGTAGAGTAAAAATGTGCCACTTAAAATAGTCAATTTAACACTATAATCAAGATACCACAACTT
Organism: Zhengitettix transpicula; assembly: GCA_037074705.1. Lineage (NCBI taxonomy): Eukaryota > Metazoa > Arthropoda > Insecta > Orthoptera > Tetrigidae > Zhengitettix > Zhengitettix transpicula. The sequence goes on from CM073596.1 coordinate 49,684,402, forward strand.
CTCAAAAGGTTTTATTCCTCAGTTTTCTTGACCGTGATATAGTTTGTTATTGATTTAAGTGTTTCAAATAGATACATAATGATAAATGGTAGAAAAGCAATTCAGGTACAAAACAAACTGAACAAAAGATAATAATAAAAAAAATTCCACAAGTCCTTATCTGACAGCAGTAAACAAATAAAACTGTAAAGGAAACACTTGATCTGCAGTTTCCAAAGATTATGAGATGAAACTAGTAACAATAAAAGAAATTTAAATCAAAAGTAAAAGAAGTCCACAGCACAAAAGTTCCGTGTATCTTACATTTGATTTTTTTTTCCACACAGTTTTCCGTGAAGGGGATTACAGATACCAATCGGGTAAAAATAATTAAATTTCTATTATATTTGTAATTAACTAATCTTAAGCTCCAACTTGTCACCTGATACTACCAAATGTTGCTGAAATAGTGTTCTAGGGAAATACTACCTTGAGATTATTTGTAAAAGAAAGAATGACAACATATAGCAGGTAATTCTTAGAACTAAGCAAGATGTTAGTTAATTAAAATAAGAATAGCACTTAACAACTAAAAGCACTTATCATATATAAAATAATGTTTGAAAGGTTTATATGTTGATAAAAAATTGAATTGTAAATTTAATTTTCTAACCTACACCATAAAAATTTTAGCTGTGCACAATTAATCCTTTCAATATGTTGAGTGAGAAAAAATATGAACAGTCAAATATGCTACTGTTGATGGTTTAAAAACTGTCAGAAGTCCCAACTTTTTAGGAAACTGTATTGTTATATTTTTGGAATTTGTATTATATTTCTCTTTGCGAAAGTGTCTCCCATCGTATATTAACATATGCAGTAAGTTTATCTATTAATCAAAAGCCAATTTGAATATTAATGAAACTGTTGTTTATTCAATACATGATGGAATTTTGGTTGCATCTGCAAAATTTAGTGTACATGTCAAGACATTACAAAATGTGGGACAGAAACCTAGAGTGCAGTAAAATGTTTACAAGCCTTACTGTTGTATATTTACTTCAAACATCAATTTAAATTTATGAAATAAATCAGTATATTTGAACAGAGAAAATGAAATTTTCCACGACTAACCTACACTGCTTTCGGGAAAATCAAAAATTAAAAATAAGACGTCAAGCTAGAAGTCTTGTGAATATAAGATCTTCAGGGACCTCTTTCTCTTTTTTTATGTTAAAACAATGAGAAAGCTTTATGGAAGTAAATTTCCACATCATTTTCAAATGTTTCATTAGCTCTCCTTAATATCTTTGGTTATGTTAAACATAAGCCTGAAGATTAATAATATGAAAAATAGTCAAATACAGACAAAAGAAGTGATGTTATAAGTACCACACATTTATGGAAACCTCATTCCTTTCTTCAAGGACAAAATCAAACTAAAAAAACACAAGAGCCTAGAGCAACACAACTGCACAATTCAGTTGACAAAAGCCACAAAGAAATAGGTTTTTGAGTTTTGTCAACTGAATTGTGCAGTTGTGTTGCTCTTGGCTCTTGTGTTTTTAGTTTTCTTTTGCACCTGAAGAAAGGAATGTTTATGGTATTTATATCATCACTTCTTTAATCTGTATTTGGCTATTTTTCTTATTATTAATTTTCAAAACAGGCATAAAGTTTTCATTTTTATAAGTCTGAAGATATGCATAATAGACTGCTAATATTTTTAGCATGTCTGCAATGTGTATCGTTTTTTAAAAAAAATTGAATTGATACACAAATTACTCACAAGATGAGTATGGTTTAACCAACTGCATAACTATAACAGATAATTATAAAAATTGAAGCAGTAATGTAGAATTTATACAAGATAAAATATCATCAAATTTCAACAGACAATAGGGAAGAGATTTAAACAACAAATACTACTGCTTTAAAATCTATTACTTTGAATGGAAACCAATCCAAGGAAATGAAAGGATTAATCAATGCACTAAACCTCATTTGCATTGATCTAATAATTTTTTTGATAAAAATGTAATTACCATTCTTCTTCCTTGTGCGTCACAAAGAATTCATTGAGTTGCTGACGCTTGAATTCTAACTTGTACTCGTTGTATTTCTTGATAGCTTCATCGTCTGTTATATTATCGTCTTGAGTTTGCAGATATGCTTTGAATGACATCATTGGAGGCTGTGTTTCAACTGACTGCATCTCACGACTGGTAAAAGAAAAAGCGTAGATAATTTTTTAGGAAATATTTTACTATAAATCAATTAATTAACACAGATAATGATGTAATAACTCAATGTTATAATCCAAATTCTCTACAGAGTTAGATGTTTATAGAAAAATATGTGAAAGTAATGATAACAAATTATGTAATGTAATGTGACTAATATTAAATTACAAATGAATTAAATTAATATTGAAATAACAAAAATAGTAGACTTTAGTGCAGATAACATTTTTAATATTCAAATTTTACTCACAACGTTTTGTCCCCGATTGGGACTACTTCAGGTGTATTGAGGTTACAATTATTAAAAAAAATTATATTGACAAAAATTTCTAATGTGCAGATTGTGTACACATTGTGGCCAAAAAAATGTTTAAGTTAAAGAAAAGTAACAAAAAAGATTGTAATATTGGTTATACTTCAAGACAATAAACAATATGACGACTATATTATTTCAGCTTTTATATATAAAAACTAAAGAAACCAAGCAAAATAAAACCATTTAGCTCTCAATTCAAGTTATGTAACCGTAACATAAACAAAGACTTTAGCCGACCTCCTGTGGTGTAGGGGTCAACATGACCGCCTCACATCACAGACGTCCTGGGATCGAATCCCGGTGAGGGCATGGATGTTTGTATGTATGAGAGAAAACTCGTCAAAGCAGGCCCCAAAGAGGCAAAAATAAGTTCCCATAATGAGTCACTAATGACCATAATAACTATTGACACAACTGTAAATAAATCATACAACATATATATTGTAACATGATTGTTGCGAGGTACGGTCGAGGGCCCTTGTCGGGGGGGGGGGGACTGCAGTGTTTTTGTTTATGCATGTGGAGGACCGCTATTGTTTTAGGCCGGCCAGGGGGAGAAGCGTAAGGGTCAGTTCCAAGCTGGACTCGACCAAGGATGGACGTGCTACCACTAAATACAAATTTTGATAAACCACACCTTGAAGTTAACTTGTGCCTCATGTTCGTTTAAATAAAAGTAATGAAATATTAAAAAGTTGTTTTGGTGATTTTCTCCCAAAAATTACCATATATATATATATATATATTAATTTTTATTACTCTCACTGAAAGAAGTAATTATTTAGTTAAAAAATAATTTTTAAAAGAGCAATTACATCAAGTTACTAAGCCTATAATACTTTATAACAGGTCTTACACCAGTCTGCAAATCTAAATGTATAATTTGTGTGTACAACATTAGTGATTTTCACAATCCTGTTGTTGTGTAATGCTTAAATTCAAACTGAAAAAATCCTTTGCAAGAAAATAAAATATATAACCTAATTGTATAATTATTTTAGAAAACTTTATGCTATACACATTTTAAAAATATGACAAACTTCAAATTAAGTTAAGTTTTACTTAAACTGTTATTACGTTAAAATTTTAAGTCCAAATAAAAACAACAATCTTAACACACAAAAAAGTCCAATATACATATTCATTTACATATATATAAATGATTACAAGATTCACATTAATAATTTAGAATAAACTGTATTTTATCATGCAAATCTGTAACATGCCATTCATAGACCTAGCACACACAGAGAATAATCAAAAAACATTTTCCCAGTTTTGAAAGAAAATTACACCATATAAACACATTTATGAGCTACAGAAGTATAAACGTGAAAATTTTCAAATAAAAAATTAAAACAAAAAAAATTGAGTTATTACCTTTGATTATTGGAATGATTTCCATACGAATGCTGGTTATAGCTGTCATGTCCCCATGAGCCACCATAATTTCCACCGTACCCACCACCAGCATCATGGCCGTATCCCCCGGCTCCTCGCCTGTCATCCCTGCCACCCAAACATAACACTCACAGAACATGTAACACCAACCGTGAAAACAAAAAACATCCTAACATCATCCCCAGGAAATCACCACATTTCAAATGGATGAAGATTTAAAATGAATAAAAGAAGTATTATTTAGTAGATACATTTCTGTGGGGAAACTAATTACAAAAGCTTGATTCTTGTGGAAATCTACATGCAAGAATATCAACCACTCATCTGAGCACAATCATTTTAACATACCATTCTGTTCGGACACGTTTCATGGGAGGGGAGATATCATGAGTTCGAGCAGGACTGTAGCGCTCTCTACCCCCTCCCCCACGGTAGTCTCGGTAGTCTGTTCTTGGACGATTTCGACTACCCCAGGACTCTCTAAAATAGATAAGTTTAAGAAACTCATGTAAAAATATATACATAAAATTTTGTGATGCTTTAGATCTTATGAAAATTTTCAAATATGAAATGAAAGTACCCATTTTTTAAGGCTTCTTCTGTAATGAATTTAAAGAAAGCGTTACTCACAAAACTTTTTCAGGAGCCCATGGCTACATTGTATTCCAAATTTTAGAAATTAATAAACCGAACGGAAAATTGATTCAATTAAAACGAATTGTGCTGTTATTTCTTTTCTTCTTTCTTTCGGGTATTCTAACAATTTGCCCACAGAATCAGCTTTTACAAAGTTAAAACTTGACCCTTCCTGAAATCAACAGGCAAAAATAATGATTCAAGGAAGTAGTCAATCCCTGGGGATTAAGGTAAAGGTGCAATGCAAACTCAATATGGTGTTTGTTCCATTCCAGAATGGAACATACATAGTGAAGAAACATTCCCTGGAGAACCAAATATTATCAAACATAATTTTAAAAAAAAGTTAAGCACAAATTAAACTGCAGAAGAAAAGCAATATTATAACTTAAAATGGTTAGTTGAAGTAAATAAAGCACCTTTAAAAGCCATTACCAAACAGAAGCCCAGAAACATGTTATTAAAAGGTAATCAAATGATTAACTTTAAAACAGACAAGCATTCATTAAAAATTTAAGAAATATTAAATATAATGAAGTTTATATGGTCAGTTATTTAAAGGTGGAAATAAATTTAAGTACACACATTTGAAAAACAATAAATATTGTGTACATATTCTCTTAATATCTTTATTCTTATAAAAAAAAATGACTGTAAAACAATACAGCATACAAATAAATTCAAGATTTATATCACCTCTACAATATAATGTTGGAAAACCTTTTGAAACATAATTACTATGATAAGTTTTATTCCAAAATTGACTTAATGATATAAAAGTCAACTGAATTGAAAAATTAACTGGAAGAATACTTTGAACTGAAAAATACACATCTAATTGCTAAACTTTATCATGGACATGCATTGAATTAAATCAGTGTCAACAATGCAACAAATGCACATCTGTAGATAATGTATTCAAAGGAAAAAAATATATAAGATTTAAATGAAGCACTACAGAATCAAATAATATATCAATAACATCACACTAGGAAAGGAAAAAGATGTAGACATATAGACTTTAATAGCGTATAAAATATTGAGAATTGCTCAATGAGCATAGAAATGATCAGAATGTTAGGTCAAGACTACAGTACTTTATAGCGTCAGAAGGACTTGGCAGCACAATAAATTTAGTATTAGATCACATTCCAACACCAGTTGAGAAAAACTTCAAGGTTTTGGAATGACTCATGAAGTGATTATACACCATAACTTTGGTTATATTACTCTCAATAAATTAAATTTACAGAAGTTTTATTAAGTATAAATCCAATTTTGTTGATTCATTGCTCAAATAAAAGTGGCTAAGTGTAAGCTACATAATAAAATAATTTCATAAAACCAAAATCAGCTATTGACGATATAATTAGATATAATCAAATTACCTATAATGGAAATGCAAGAAGACCGAGAAAGTAGTTAATTAATATGTCCTTCTGTACTATTGCACAATTTTACTTACCCCTACGAATACCGAGACACAATTGAGCACGAGTTTAATATAATTAGATTAATTATGAACCTGCGTTATAATAGTGGCTCACACAACAGAACATTCTAATTTGCTAAATGTAAATGTAAAATGTGACAAATGTCTACCTCTTCTTGAGCATGAAGTTCAATTAATAAAATTCATAATCAGCATGTATAGAAAACATATTACATAATGAGCACATGACTAATTAAATAACATATTTCATTGAATTTACCTTGCAAGGTAACCTTACGGATATAGGGTTGGTGTGAAGACAAAACCCATGTACAATTTGTTAGGGTAAACATAAATACAACCAAGTCCCAATCTAAAATATAATTACTTCCCATTTATAACTGAATTTATCCCAGAAAAGTAGAGCAGGAAAGAAATGCAAAAATTAAAAGCATTAAAACCAATTATTATAAAAAATATTAAATACCTTTCACTGGCACAATTTTTTTAAAAAAAAGTTTCAATAAAAACTATCTGCAAAACGGTAAAAAAAATAAAATAGGGTACCAAACATACCTGAAGGTGGCAACTTGAGTAGTTACAGGATTCTTTTTTGATTCTATTGGTGAAATCTTTTTTATTCTTCCCACATTTTCACCTCTGATAATAAAATAACAGGCAATTCCAAGCAAATTGCATGCCAAAATTGTGTACAACATGCAGCAAATTGTGTAAAAGTATATGAAAGAAAAACAGAAGGTAATATGGATTAAAGGAAAGGATAGGATCATAATACAATATAAGGTAGTTAAAAGTAAACTTGGGTGCATTACCTAAATTTTGTTTCACTTACAAATTAAGTTAAATCAGGAAACTAATACAAGTGTAAGTTACAAAAGTATAATGTACATCAAAGCATTGATACACTTATATTATGTCTTCAAAAACAACAACTGCTTTGTATAAATTATGACTGTTTATCCACTGTTTAAATATTAACATGTCTGGTATCATAAATAAATAATTAGGTAATAAAGGCAAAATTAGGTGATCAAATAAATATCACACAATGTTTCTGCATATTTTGTTGCTGTCAAGTGTTGAAATACATTGAGCTTTTAGAACTACACGCAGCACCGCATGTTGTTAAAAAATCTCCGACTTATTTTAATAACAGAGGAAATCAACAAAGTATGCAGAAATGTATGGTATTTATTTTATCACATAATATTGTTTGTTTGTTGGGTAATTCATTATTTGTTAATACATCCAATGTGCATTTTCCAAAAACTAGCCAACAAATAATGTGTGTTAAATCCAGCATTGGTAGTATGTAAATTAATTAAACACCTTATCTCGGACTACATTTATACATAACTTGAAATTGGCAGGTTATCAAGAAACAACAGGTTTTTTTTTAGGGCAATAGGCTACATGAGGGTGATCCACATTGGGCAACTCCCCTTTAATAGCATAGGAAGGGATTTGAAAGGGGGGATGCGGAATAGTAGAGGAAGGTAGCCAAGGGTTACTAGGGCCCCCGGGCTATGGTTTAAGGATCCTACCCGGCATTCGCCTAAAGAAATGCAGGGAAAACCCTAAAAAAAACCTGCCTCAGGTAGGTCAGGCATTGGGTACTTGTCCCACGCCCTTCCAATAGCGGGAGAGGAGTTTGCTGTGGGGACGCAGCATTCACTTCTCCGTGCCTCGACCAGTTTAGGAGGCAGCTGGCCGACTATTCCAATAGGAATAGCGGACAACTCTTACCGCATGCCCTCCTAAAACAGACCGAGGTGCCTCGGCATGTGGGAACCTTGGTTCAAAAAACCAGAGAGATGTGAGGGAATCCCCAAAAGTAGCCCCAGCCAGAGCTCTCTGGGAAGGTTCACCTGGGAGAGATTTTTCTGTGATATATTCCAAAAATTAGCAGAAAGAGAGAAAGTGTGAATTTTGGCAAATCATTTGTCCCATGGCATTCTACTGACAAAGTAATATTGATCTGGTAAGAAGGGCAGGCAGTAAACTGGATAAAGGAATTTCATACAAGTAGAGCTTAAAGATAGGAAGTGAGGCACATGAACAGGAAAATATTTACTCAGATATTTTGGAAGGGACTGTAATTAAGCTATTATATTACCAATATAAAGTAACAATTTACACACAAACATCAGATCTGAATAACGATCACCTAAGAACTCTACCAGTGACAGTGTGCGAGTTTTTTAAGTTATGTGCTACATTTTCCCAAACAATTTTTATGACAGTAAAAACCTTAGTTTTCTTACAGCATCAAGATGACATGCATTTCGTACACGAATTTTCCTTAGTATATATTTTAAGTAAAGTTAATTTTGGATGTTAGTATTGTAGGACCATGCGATAGATTTGCTCATTATAATGCAATAATTCAAAATTCAGCCCCTTAAGTGTTTTTTCTTTAAAATAAACTTTGATTGTAATTTTTACAAAAATATTACACAAAATTTATGAATACTATTTATGTTTTAAAAGTATAAACTAATTTAAATAAGATTTTTAATTACGGAATGGTTCAAATTTAATTTAATTTCTCTTCTCATGCTGTCCGCTTACTGTGCCGCCTCTCTGAATAACACGGCACAGACCTGTGCTCAACTGAAATGAGCATGACAGAATGGCAGTTTGTTGTTATTTTCTGGTGGTGCAGGAGGGTGGGGTACTGTGCATTCCTCATTCCAGAGCGCAATCCTGTGCTGTGGAAGTTTGAGCACAGATAGCCACAAATATCATTAGTTAGAGCAACTACACGCAAGAAAGGCAGTTTAAAGTCTTCAAAATCAAAGCAGCAATTCAATCAGTGGAACATAAGTTCTATAGAGGCTCTTAAAATTAATAAAAAATAATTGTTTCTAAATTTAATTAAGTGCTGTAGCACATACGCATAAGCCACCACTGTTCTCTACTGAAAAATAATGAGCAAGTAGAAAATATTGTTTCAAAAATGATCTAAATGTGTTGAGAAATGGAACTAACATAAATAACATGAAAATTAACAGCTAAAAGAGTTAAACAATAACCTACAATATACAAAGAGTTTAAATTACAGTATCAAAGGTGAGAAAGTATTGCAGGTGACTAGCTGTAAATACCTTGGGCTTTAAATTCTAATTTAGGGTGGGAAGAACAAATCACACAATCAGAAAGGGTGGGAACTCTTCATTTTGCCATGAAAATATTTTTAAAAAAAGGGGATCCCAGTATCAAAAGAATTAGCTTATAAAACTCTGGTATACCATAGTATAGATTATAGTGCTACTTGTAGGGCACAGTACAGAAAATACCAAATAGAAAAAAATTAGACAAACTTTGTGATTTGTTTAAGGTAAACCACAGACAGAACAAAGTTAAAGCTGTAAGGTAGAAATAATTGGAAAATGGGCGTCAGAAAGATCAGCTATGTACATTATTTAATTCATATTCACGAAACAAAGTCATAACTACACAAGCCAACATATCACAAAAATAACAATCAATATCAAATCTATGGCATAAAACTGATGTAGGAAAATAAAATATTCATTTCTATATAGAACAATTACCAGCAATGCTGATTGGGGGGATAGTTCACACACCAAAAACTAAACAGGATAACATTAAAAAAATATGGTGTTGCCGAAACTGCTAAAGTTTAAAATCTTACAGAAGTGTAGATTCCTGTTAGTGTAGTTTTAAATGTGGTGTATTTAGGTAATAGATTAATTATTGATAATATATGTATGTATAAGCTTATTTAGTTAGATACCACCAAGCTTATGCCCAATTGTAATATTAACAATAAAAACGAACACAAATTCAGTACACCAAAGATGACACTCAGACCTGTCCTGACTTGAGGAAGGGGGCTTAGACCCTTATGCTCTGTACTATTCAAGGTTGTGACACCAACTATCAATTTAAGGTGTCGACTACCCTATATCACTTTCCTGTCCATATGGCTAATGTGAAGGATATGTAAATGGAAGATCTTGTCCATCACTCAATCTATTGTCACAGGAAAATATGGTAACATACACCCTCCAATAAAAACCATAGCAAACAAGTGAAAGCAATGTTTTACAGCATATAGTTTATGTACATAATAGAAATATGTCAAATGTTTAGGAAACAGGAGCCCTAAGATCTGTTCCATAACTTATTCCTTTACAAGGAAAAGTTGGAAATGTAAATGTTACATAACACTAACCTTTCAATCCACTCATCACGTCTCCTGTCTTCACTACCACCGCCACGTCTGCTTTCCCCTCTCTGGTACGATTCAGTCCTTTCACCTCGGAATTTGTCACGCCGCTTCCTGTCATATTCATCATCACTATCTCCCATTTTTAAAATCTGCAAAGCAAATTATACATTGAAATATATTTTCTTAACATGGTATGAAATTGATGAATACACATTGGAACAAACTGTCAAAGACAAGTTCTTAAGAAAACAAATACTGAAAGGTTAATCATAAGACATTTTGTCTATAAAATTAAAAATTATAGAAATAAAATTGGGGATTCGTTAATGTCACCCTTTTCAATTACTGGTGAACTTAAAGAATCATTGACTCAATTCTGTGAAAGTGGAATATAAACAAAGCGTTGTTGCTATGATTCCTTTGTACGTTTAGATGTACTTAATTTTTTTAACTGTATCCGCCTAATATAAATAATTAACCAAATTATTTTTCGAAAATCGATATTCAGACCACGTAAATACAATAACTCAAATAACGATTGTTATAAAAACTTAAATACGGTTAGCCAAATTAACAACCACTTCAAATCCCAAGCCAACATCAAATATTGTAACAATTTAAGACTTGTTCATTAATAGTTTCAGGGTGCACAAATGAAGCATAGATTTATATTAGCATATACTTCTATATTTATAAGTGAAATACTTTCGATATATCACAAACAATTTAATACGTTAAAACCTACCTACTAAACAAAACTAAATACAGATATATAACAAAGTTTTCCGAATGTAACACTTTTATGCGGTAAAACACAATATGAAGACGCAACAAGAGACTACATTCAAAGATGCTATTGCACACAATCTGTACATTCAAAATGATCTTTGAATTAAGAATATAAATTACAAAATAATGCTGAAAAATTAAGTTATCACTCTTGATATTAAGTATCAAATATTAAACAGTCTACTTTAAATACAATACAGTGAAGAGTAATTAACTGTCGGCACGGTATCCTTTCGAGAAGACGTACACCAAAACATGATGGCTCAAACCATTCCTTCGACCTTTTCATTCATAATTGCATCTAACAATTTATGATTTTTGCCAGATATCATATAAAAGTTTTACGTACACCATATCATCGGAAAAATTTTGGTCAAAGTTGGGAAACTTCATACACAATTGGGGGCTAAAAACTTATCAGGTTTAATTCACTATTGATTCTTCTGCGAATTTGAACAAATCCATTATAGCCATACAAAATTTACGAATCTGAATTATTTTAAAATCCTGAAACAAAATCATAAAATTAAATCATCGGCTCGAACTGTATATACTGTCAAAAATAAATTTTATCCAAAATGTTTTCCTTAGAATTAAATTGACGTCAGCCCTTGCATTTATCTGTATTTTCATCTCAAACATATTATTCTGGGTCGGTCGTCTCCGGTTTAATAAACCGAACAAAATATTTTTAACACAGAAATCTTTATTCTTAAAAAAAAATCAACTTAAATTAACAAGAATTATAACCATCGTACTCGTGAATGTAATGTATTTTGCACTACCAGCCGTCATAAAAACAAGTACACAAGTTTAATATTACAGCAATAATAAATTGCACAGAAGAAATACTTCAAGAATCATATAATAATGGAGTTTTGTTAGATCACCTAAAAGCATTTGACTGTGTCTGTTGAGTAATATTACAAGATATGGCATAATAGATTATAACATCAAAAACAGGAAACAATGTTTAAGTAAGGAAAAATTTGTGTACTTTTATGACTGACATTAAATATTGAGTTTGGTGTACCCCAATGTTCCATATTAGGACAACTAATGTTTGTAATTTATATCAATGATGCTAAATGTTCACTTACTCCTGTTTATTCTTCCCAGCTTACACAGCACAGATAGAAATGCAACTAAATGGTACATCAGAGTTATGCAGTACTCGTTGTGGTTGATTACGTTGATTTATATTTACTGATTCCAATGGTGCTCTACTAAAAGAAATAATGGGAGAGTTTTTGGAAAATAATTATATTTATACATAAACTTTTAATATTAATACAATGGCACAAGTAGTTAGCATCAACTATTATTAGTCTCTCATTACTTGACTTTGAGGGTGAAAATAATAATTATTATTTAACAGATTTTATACACTAGAAATTTAACTTTTATCATTTGATGCCAACAAATTTACTTAATATTTTATTTTATCTTATTATATATGACTGTAATGCAAATTAAGCTATTAATTATAGGCCCAAAACATTGTAAAATGTCATTCCACATCCTTGAAGCTTTGCGTATCATCAGGATCTAAATAAAATTATTCTATTCTATTCTATTCTTTCTAACTTACAGATAAATGTGCATTCCTTGCAATAATTATAACAAAACAATACAAAGATAAATTATACAGAATTCTAAAAAATTAACACACATTTTAGGAATTTTAACACAAAGGAGAATATTTACAAATTTGGAAATTTTTATAGACAAAGCGTGCTACATAAATTAGAAAAAAAATACAAAAGATTGAAGAGGTACTGTTTCTATTCACATAAATTAGATAACTGGAACATCAATTTTGAAGGAATCAAAGTAGTTATCTTATTATTTTCAATCCCTGGAAACACAGATTAAAATAAACTCTAAGAAAATATCTCAAAGAAGATTGGATTGACAATAAACTTTAGAACCAGATTATCAGTCTTGAAGGTACATCTTCCTGTTGATTATTTAAAAGAATTGAAACATATTAATATTGTATCTTCGTACAGTTATTGATTCAATCGTGGCCAAACATTCTCCATTATGTGATCTGATCTAAATGAACTATATAAATACATCACACATTTATTAGATGAAGTAACTTCTAAATAAGTAAGGCAACAAACTTGACAGTTCTCAAAATTGGTCCTTATCAAAAAGATATTTTTCCATCACTGTCCAGTAAGGGGCAATTTGAATTAGGTTGTCTGTAAATTCCTAAAAATTGGTTAGAAAAACAAATATTCAATGCTTATATAAACTGTTACATATTATAACTTATTAAGTATCCATCTCTTTATGGAATCAATTTAGCTCCATCATCACATATATGTTCTTGACTTGGTCTTTATTATATATATTTTTTTAAAAAAATAATTTATTAAGTGAGAGTTACAGACAGGTTCACCATTAGAAATTAGAGTATAAAAAAGTCTTTGTAAAGTAAAATAATTAGAAAAATAAGTAGCCAAATGACAGACTAAACTAAGTGGTAAATTATATACAACTCAACATTTCTGCAATCCTTGTTGCTCTCATCAGATGACTCACTAAAAAGAGCATAAAACATATTATTAATATATTTTACATTATGTCACAATGAGATTCTGACCAGCGAAAATAACTCCTAAATCAAGTTTACAGATGTGCTGACCACTTTCTTTTCAGTTCTCTTACTACGGCAATTTGTCATATAGGTTTTAATAAAGAATTTGTATGTGATTTAAGCTTCTTGTGATGACTAACATTTTATCTGAGTAGTCTCCATTATAGGTGGTATTGACTCTTAATATTTTTGATTAGCATCTTTTGATTATTACTTGTGGCACATCCCCATAATTTGATCCCGTAACTACAGCATCATCATTGGCTCAACAGCCCGGTGTGAGCCTTGTCCTTCTTCAGAAACTCCTGCCATTCCCTTCTATTCATGGTAGTAATCTGCCAATTCTTTTCTCCAAAAGTTCTGGTTCACTCCATCTTCCCTTCACATATGCAGATGATATAGATATAATGGGGAGAACACCAAGAGTCATGAAAGAAGCTTCCATTTGCCTGGATGAAGCTGCATTACTCAAGAGAAAACCAAATATATTCCAGTAACTCAGAAGGGTTTTAGTAATGGCCTTTCGTGAAATGGTACAATTAGATTCGAAATTGTTAATGGATTTATATAATTGGGATCTGCAAAAATAAAAATAGTGCTGACATCCAGAGATGTCCAACTGACTCAGGAAACTGCTAGTATCATTCTGTAACTTCATATTGGAGTAATTATAGTTTTATAAAGTAGAAGTTTATTTTCTAAGTGTAACCAGTACATTTATTTTCTTGGTAATATTCACTTTCCCATTTAGATCGTTATTCAGATGTAGACCCAAATATTTGACAGTGAAAGGTTGAGGAATCTCTGTATTGTTTATATAAATTGATGGACATGGATTTTTACGTACACTTGCATTTGGTCACTTGGTTTGTGAGATGTGTCATTCTTACGGATCTTCCGTTACTTGAATCACCTGACTAAAGCAACAAAGATTGCAGAAACGTTGAGTTGTATATACTTGGCACTATTTTTGACTGTTATTTGACTACTTATTTATCTAAGATTGTCCAATTATTAAGAGCGGTAATTACTCCTTGTGAAGGAGAGAAAATCTCCGAAGATTGGGATAGGTCTCTATTAGTTCAGTATTATCGTGTCTGTTAGTAACGAAGTCGCGCATTTCAGTGCCACGTCGAGTAGAACAGATCATTTCGCAGCGGAGTTACTCTGGCAGGGGTCCAGCACCAGGATATGGCGCAATTAAGACAAAACGCACCAGACGTCGTCATTAAGCGTAACACAGGCCATCCAGCGCGGAGCAGATGCACTCACTCCGACAATCTGGACCAAAGCAAAGGCCACGTGATTTGTTAAAGGAAGAGAACCTCCATTTCCCTTTTTATAGTCATGGAACATGTGGTTTGGTTTTATTCGGTTCTCCTTCCCGTCTTTTCCAAACGCCGCTTCAAGTCACAATACTTACCGAATCCAACCTTTTTTAATTCTTCAGAGCGTTCCGTTGTCTCTTTTGACCTCTTCTAATATCAGATCCTACAACTTTAATCATTCAACCTTATTTTTCTGGCGTTCTCAGCTAACTTAATACCATCACAGTACATATTAGAAGAGAAGAGAATAGATCTATTTTCCACTGAATCATCATGAGAAGCAAGGCTTCAAGGATGTGGAAAGACAGTTTTGGACCTATGATTAAGAGTTTAATTTACATAAGAACAATGCATAATAACATAACTAAAACATTTTAACTGTATAGAATAATTAAAATTAATTTTTTACTGTATAAAATCTATTTAATTATTATTCTTACTCTATCATATATATTTCAATAATGAAAGACTACTAACTATTGACACCACTCTATTAAATTTCCAAGTTTAAGTATAACTACTATTATTTTCCAAAACCTCATTTACATAGTAGAAGGAAGTGGTCGAAGCACACACTTGAATGCAACTGGCGTGCACATCTTCCATTCTTTACTGTCACCAGGAAGTTTGCTAAAAATTAATGTTTCTTGCAACGAACAAATACTTATAAATGTTAAGAAAATTATTTCTATTTCTCGTATTAAATGAATGTGTACCAGAGTTACTACTAAAGTATTCATAATTATTTATTATGGTTTAAATTGATCTGAAGCTTCATCGCCTGTATTGTAAAACTCTTCCAACCACAGTACTGATATATATATATATATATATATATATATATATATATATATATATATATAAGCACATCTCTTTTTTCCGGCTTTCCGTTGCTTGATATAGAACCAAAACAGATAAATCTGCCAATGCTCCACTACCACTTGAAAATAAACTCCATATCTATAGCATAATCCTTAAACCGATATGCGTTTATAATATCTGCAAGACTAATATGACAATAATAGAGAAACTAATCAAAAGTATTACCTATGATCTCCAGTGCTCCACGATAGTGTGTCTCTAACCACACACTTCACAAAGACTCGAAAAACTATGAATTGGAGAGAACGATATTTTTTATCCCCGAACAATTAAAGTTACCATGTCGAGTGAAAAACATCAATTACCACACAAAACGAGACAAGCATACCCACACACTCCTGAACCCACTTCTGGAAATACAAAAAGGCTTAAAAGTAAATGGCCAAGTGATCTAAGGAGAACTTGTCACTGGAGAAGATCTCATCACCATGTCAAAGAACTACAGAGTTCTTAGGCCAGCACATTAGCTTATAGAATAGTATTGTTATATTCTGATCGTTAATACAATAAATTTTAAAAAAATTAAATACATCGACCACGTGAAACTCACACGGTCTTTTTCACTCTGGAATGCTCGATGGAACTCACCAAAGAAACTCAGATACGTTTTTTTCCCATATCAGCGTCCAACAAAAATTCTTAGGATTAAGTTCAGATTGAATAAGTAATCCCAGTGCATACTGATGTGAATTATATTTCTTTCCATTCCCAGGTTGTCTCGCCCTAAACACCTGGTGCCGTTCCTACGTGACTGAGAATATTCCTGCGTTTGCGCAGTCTTTGACTGGATGATTTCATCGTGTTGGTTGTAACGTACGTGTGTTGTGGTTTCCTTTCTCCTTGGCGTGGGTGTGAAAGGGGGGGAAATAACGGGGCCAATGTCGTCGCCGTTCCATATTCCAAGTAGTCCACCCTCGCGATTACGATCCCAAAGCAACTTGTTTCTCAAGTTCTCCAGAAAACGCAGTAACCGTCGGCAATCCACGTATCAGACACTAAACGGGGGAAATAAAATAAAGCTTCACCGTATATATCATAGAGTTATTACAAATATTGATGGGGTATTTCATTGAGAGAGGAAGGAACAGTGGAAGAGGCACAGCAGAGAAAGATGACAGATAGGTTTATTGGACGAAGCTGACGGCCTCGAAGTAATAAATCATCCACTGAGTAATAAGGATAATATTGAGCGAAAGTATAGATTATAAATAAAAATAGAAACAATTTCTGGCTTGTATTAAATATAATTTGTGTAAAATGGCCATGAAGTCAGAATTGATCAAAATTAAAACCTACTATTAAGTACAAAACGTTTCTTTCCTTCTGGAACTCTTCAGTTGTATCCAAAAATTGATAAATAAATATAATAAAAAATATAAATTTTCATGATAAATTGTAAGTAATAATATACATATTAACTTTATAAATAATTCAATTATAAAATTATCATGTGTGTAAGAATTTTATTGAAATTGTACACATGAAGAGGTCCCAATTACAGATGAAACGTTGTTTGTTAAATATAATGTTTTAAATTTGATAATAAATTATTTCTGACTATTAGGTTTGGGGTTTTCACTTTATAATGAAAAAGACAGTAATAGGTTGAATCCCAAACAAATAAGTCAAATTAGTATAACTTAGTTACTTACATTATTAAAGATACATATAAAATATTTTGTGTATTTGTATAAATAATTTAACAGGAAATATTCTGGACTTCCTCCAAATTCCATAGTCGAAATGAGAGAAAACAATGCCATTCAAATAAAGCGTACACTGTTGTAACTTATTTACTTATTAATATAAGTTTACTTATTATTAACTTATTTACAACACGAGAATGTAACTTTCAACATTTCAAAAATACTTTATTCTAAATCATAACAACACTGAATCATAAATGGAATTTCACATTAATTAAATTTATATCAAACGAGGATAGTAATTACGTACACCATCTAAAATATTTATATTAATCCAGCCAATATTGGGATTATTTATGTATACCCGTTACAAACTTTCATTTCCATATATGATTTTAAGAACCTGACAGAAAGAGTAGTTCATTAGCATTTTCTTACTTGAAGATTTTATATGTAATTTAAATTCAAATTTTGTCTTAATTTCTATTAATAAAGTTTTAATCAATTATTATATTCAATTTAATTAATTTTTTTGTATTATTTATATCAGGTAAACCTACCTAGAAATCAACAAAACTAAATTTCACAGTAGGTCTACATCATGATCCTTTAATAAAAATAACCTTTTGTTTAATATGTAACATCACAGAAAATAATCTTGATTTAAAATTGCTTTCATTATCTCACATTTCGAATTTGTCCCAGTTTGTGGTATACTTGGATCGGTTTACAAAATTTGTATACTATCCGAGAAAGTCCCTAAATTGTGGACGAAACGTCTTATAATAATAATTTCTTGTTTGCTTATTAAAACAATTTTTTTCCTCGCAAATTTGCTGTTTTTCTGTATATTTATTTTAATAAATTGACTGATTGTATTAAATATTGTAAATAAATCCCTAAAATTTGGCAAAAGGGATTAAATTTCTTTGTCATTTTACTTTGTTAATTTAATCTTTAAATTTAGTTTAACCTTGCTCTGTTTCATCCATAATTCATTATTCTTACGATTTATGGTGATTTAATTCATAAAGAATTGATAAATGAGTTGTTTAATAAAAACTACATTTAATAAATTATACGTACAAGCAAAAATTGAAGCAAACCACTCAACGTTTCATTTGGACCCTTTCAGGTGTTACATTATTCATACGCAAAAACGAGAACTATGCGTTAATTTTTTTGTAACACCCATAATTAAAATTAATGATAAATATATAATGTAGTTATTAAATATTCAGACAAAGTTATAAAATTAAGAGTCAGTAGAATAACTTACAACTTAAAAATGAAACACGTTCAAAACTCCTACTATTTATAATTCATTATCTTTGTTCATCACAAGTCTAATGAAGATCCACATTAATGACTGAATCGTTTAACATGGTTTAATTATCTTATAATTTTAAAAGAAATTTTTCGACTATTTTATTTAATAAATTTTAACTATACAGACGTAAAGAAATAACTTTCCACATCCTTGAAGTTCTGCTTCCCTGTGTGATCTATGGAATATGTTTAAATCAATGGTTCTTTGGTTTCTACCAAAGATAATTATATCGTTAAACAACGAGGTTTGCCATTGTCTTCATTGCCGAACGTTCTTAGTGACGATGGCAGGAGTTAATAGTTGTTGTTTTAATTATGTTACCCTACAGGAAACCCGGAGGAAGCTTTCTATTATATTTATGATGTTGATGAGATTGTTGAAATTCAAAAGATATATATTTCTCAGATACTATGAGAAGGTTATAAAGATAAAATTCTCTGGAAACCGGGAATGAATCAGTCGTTTATTTTCAGCTCCATCAGTAAACTTGACTTCTTACTTCAGCTCTTATCAAGTATCGTTTCGGGCTATCGCACACTTGCTCTTTTAAAGGCATTAGAGGAATTTGCGATGACGTCACGACTTTACAAAGATTGCAAATTCCTTCCGATGAATAATACGAAAAAAATGGGCAATTAACCTGATAAAATTAATAGAAAAGTAGAATTGTATTCAGGTGACCGATGAAATGAGTCCAGACTGTGAAAAGCCTAGAGAAAGAATAATTTCGGTATTTAATGAAATAATTTGTAAAGGGACAAAGAAATAAAACAATTATTATTTTATTACACTCAAAATAAACAGAAATCGTCCCTCAGAGTTCCATCAGTCAAAATAAAATTTATCACTGTAAGAAAGGAAAGAATATCATGGCGGTTGTTTACATCTCTGTTACTTCAACGAAACGTAAAAACTCGTATCCGATTTGGAAATCACAACGGCGATTCCCTCAATCAAAAACATTTTGCTTCATTGCAGTCCGAACGACAATATAAAAATATATAAACGGCTCCCTCAGTCAATAGCATTTTGTTTCATTGCTCTCCGGTCACCGCTGGCTCAAATGGCAAGCAGAAACCACAAACTCAAACTGTCTATTCAGTCCATTAAAGCATCTATACGACTCTCTCTCAATCAAATCATGTTGCTTCGTTACTCTTGGTCAAAAAACATGAACCCTTCGTCAAAAGCATGTTGCTTCATTGAAATACGAATGACAATTATTCAATTAAATTATATAACCTATTCCGTCAGTCAGTCACTTGTTATTTCATTAATCTCCAAGCGACAATTAGTCCTCTGAAATAGATAAACGACTCCCTCAGTCAATAACATGTTGCCTCGTAGTGCTCCAAACGACAATTAATCTGTTAAATGACTCTCCTCAGTCAATAACAAGTTGTTTCATTCTTTTACAATCGACAATTTGTCCTTTGAAAATGAATAAACGACTGGCTCAGGCAAATCATGTTGCTCTACAAACGACAATTAGTCCATTAAAATATATAAAGTATAAACAGCCTGGAGCGTTACAAGTCCACGAATTTATATTGCTAATAGTTACCTCACCTTTAAAATACTATAACAATGAATTCAAGGCACGGATATGGGAAAATACTCGTTTCTGAACAGAACAGTTAGGATTGGAATGATTTGCCTGGAAGAACACTAGCGAATTTAACGAAGAATAATAAAGGTCTGGAAAACATAAAAAGATAAGATGCATTAAGAAAGATGAGTAGGTAATAAGTATTGAATTAATGTAATTATGAAATACTGTGAGTTTAAATGTTTTCCATTCATTCTAAAGTAAATATAATATAGAAAATTATGTGGCGTTATTAGCGATTTTTTTCTTTAAGCAATAATTTTTTTTTGTAACAGCTTTATTTAAGTTTAAATATAGGTACAACATTGTATATTTAATTACAGCTCCCATCAAGTGTATATTTAATTACAGTCAAGAAAATTCATTCATTCGTTCAAATAATGTCGCTTCGATGCACCCTGACAATCATTTCATTCAAGTTCCAGGCGATGAGGTGAAGCAAAGATAACAGTGCCTCGACTCGGAAAAATTATCTCCGTCAAAGACATATATTAGTGGCTCAAAATAAATTTAATATATATTTAGAACTGCGTTCTGAATCATTCAAGTAAATGGTTAAAAAAATTATTCTAATTTTAATTGATTAAGAATAGGTGCGGTTATTTTTCTTTTAGGGAAAGTTAGGTCGATACTGTTATGAGTAAACGGTTCGGGGATTTTACTGTTTTCTCAGATCGTAACTATATAATTTAATTGACCATTGTCGATCAGCACATCCGGGATGTTCCCACATGGCTGTGAATCACGAGAATCAGCTCCGTTCATGAAATTAGGGAACCTCACGCAAGATTCCCTTGACAGTGTAGCTTTCCTTTTGTTCCTTGTCAGACTTATCGGTTCAAGCCATCAGGAATCCTTTTTTACGGCAGCCAAAAGTCCCCTTGGAACACGGGGTCAGACACTAATGACGAAACCTGAGACCTCCGTCGTCTCTCTGTGACTCAGCAGCAGCTTACGAAACCTGCGCTTGGGATTTTGCAGCTACAGCAAGGGAGTCTGTCCTTCGGAGCTTCTCAGAAAATCCGTCGTCGGTACCGAAAGCTGTGAACGAGCCGCGTTTCACGGAAAGAACCGCCTTAAATGCAACGGCTCGTTGTTCCTTTTTACACGAGCGGCCGCTGAACTGGAGGCTCTCGTTTTGTGGGGCAGGTCGCGGTGATCGCCTCGCACCATCACCAGATCCTTTCTGCCATCGCTTCCTGAATCTGCACACACTCAGATCTTCTGACACAGATAACCGTAAGATATTCTGCAGGCGTTCTTCCTCTACTTCTACTTATTTCAATCTTTAATATGATCTGACAGTTATCACTTAAAAAATTCACTAAACAGCCGATACGTCAGAAAAAAAGTGTATTAATTAATTAAAACAAAAAATCACTACAACACGACGTTTCATCCCCAACTTTTAGTGTTCCTCATGTTATAGACCTAAATAAGCAATTAATTACAAATGTAAATTGCCAAAAACATATTTAAATAAATACTACAATAATACAGATTTGAATTAATTTCGTTAAAATATAAATTATACAGACACAGTTTTCCCATTATGTATATATATATATACACAATTTTTTTCCTTAGAATATAGCATAAACATGTGCATACATGCAAAACTGTTACATTACGCGAGGAAGTCCCAAAATTGTGGACGAAACGTCGTATTGTAATAATTATTTTATTTTAATTAATAAAAACACTTTTTTTTCTGGCATATTGCCTAATGTATTTATTAATTAATTAACAAATCAAAATACATCTGAGCCATTCACTAGTTATAAAAAATTTAATATGGATTAAATTTTCAAAACAAAAATATTATTCCTTGCACTTTTAGTAGTATTTAGGAACAGTCAATCAAAATAAAATTCAAAATCCGAAAAGTTACCGCCCGGTCCTGCACCACACATTATTGCCATTGTGCGTGGCTTGTTAAAATATATTTGCGAAGGTAAATGATTTCGCGGGTCAATTATTCCGCTTTAATAATTTAGACACTATTGGAAACTATATAGACAGAATTATAAATGGACGGGTCGGGTCAGAGGCTCGGTAACACTGTCGTAGTTGTAGTATTATTATTTTACATAGTTATGCTCGTAAAAAAAACATGTCGTGAAGTAGCACATAACCTAAAAAAAATTACGAGCTGTCCTTGTTATCGACTATAAGGAATGTTCCGAGGTCGATGAAGAAGAATGTGTAGACTGGTTCTGTATAGGATAATCAAGGTGGTGGCCCCTTAGAGCATAGGAAAAGGGGGATGCGGAAAGTACAGCAAGGTATTCAAGGGTTAACAAGGGAATTTTTTTTAGGGTAACAGGCTACATGACGGTAATCCATATGGTGGCACCTCTCCTTTAATAGCATTGGAAGGGATTTGAAAGGGGGGATACGTAAGGGTAGAGCAAGGTAGCCAAGGGTTAAGTAGGGCCCCCGGACTATGGTTTAAGGATCCTACCTGGCAATTCGCCTAAAAGTGATGCAGGGAAAACCATAGAAAAACGTGCATCAGGTATGTCGGGTATTTGGTACTTGTCCCACGCCCTTCCGATGGCGAGAGTGAGGTTGCTGTGTGGTCGCAGCTTTCCCCTCGCCGTGCCTCGACCAGTTTAGGAGGCAGCTGGCCGACTATTCCAATACGAATACCGGACAACTCTTACCGTATGCCCAGGGTCTGCGATCCCAGAACATACATATCTCAAAACAGGCCGACGTGCCTCGTCTTGTGGGAACCTTAGATCAAAAACCCAGAGAGAAGAGAATGCATCCCCAAAGGTAGCATCCTCCAGAGCTCTCTGGGAAGGTTCATGTGCGAGAGAACGCTCTGAAAGGCTTCCTTTTTTTTAAGGGCAACAGGCTACATGATGGTAATCCACTTTGGGCAACTCCCCTTTAATAGCATAGGAAGGGATTTGAAAGGGGGGATGCGGAAGGGTAGAGGAAGGTAGCCAAGGGTTAACTAGGGCCCCCGGGCTATATTTTAAGGATCCTACCCGGCATTCGCCTAAATAAATGCAGGGAAAACCCTAGGAAAACCTGCATCAGGTAGGTCGGGCATTGGGTACTTGTCCCACGCCCTTCCGATAGCGGGAGAGGGGTTAGAGAATCCTCTCGCAGGGTTTCTTCGTTCCTGTAAGGCTTCCTTTTACTGCGTATTAAAAGCGATGGATATTTATCAAACACCTGTTAGTAAGTAGAAGGACCGAAGTTTAATATTTACCTCGCTTATATGTGTGGATGCCAATTCTTTGACGTGATACGCGTTATCAGCGAGAGCCACACCTGTGTACTCAGTCATAAAATCTACCTCGCGGTTTCTTTTTTTGGCGTAGTTATCACACGCCTGTTTGTTCCGTCTTTGTGTGCGAAAATAGCATCATATTCACAGACGTTACTAGTTAATCATTATTTGCTCTGCACGTTTTGTTGCTGTTTAATTACGATCATCTGTACCTTTGCTTTAAAGCAAATATTGAGAAAAATATTGTTTCTCAAACGTTAACTTTTTTGCTGTTTTTATTCTATTTATTATTATTACTATTCTTGCGATTACTGTCCCACGTGGACGGTTTTTCCCCTCTCCCCGCCGCGCCATTGTCTTCCAAATGGCTTCCGGTTTTACATTACCTTCTTGCAAATTCATCAACACTCACTTTAAACGCCATCATCACTTTAGCGACGAGTCTTCCACAACAAGTTTTCTTCACCCGAACAAATAACCCCTGAGAATTTTAACTATATTAGCGGATATTGGCCATAAGTCAGATTTTATTTACAAACCCCATAACTGATAACAGACTAAAACCTCATACAATTTAATAAAAATTATAACTATAGCTTAGAATTTCCTAATTTATTTGAGAAAGTCAACCATGACTTGAAATCCACAGGAATTAAATTGTCATTATTTATTCTAATGTAATTTAAAATTGACACAATGAACACGAAAGTTTAACTTTTTATGTCAGAAACATGGACAGTGTGGAAAGTATTGAAATGTGGTGTTCGAGAAGAACTGAAAAATTAAATAAAATGGTTCTAATAAAGAATGTAAAATATTATTCCAGATTGTTGCATATTCTCTGAAATTTAACGTATTGTATTCATTCAAAAAAAAAATAGGTTTGATGCCGCAATACGTTTCAAATGTCCTCCAATTTTTAAAGGAATTCATAATCACTTAATCCTTAGTAATAATGATGTTGTATTGCCAAATTTCAGATGTAGAAAAAACCAAAACTTTCTTTTCTTTAATTATATTTCACAAACTAATTTTACATAAATGTCTAATCGGGATTTATTTTTATTCATTATTTATTTTTTCATCATAGTGTTTTTTCATTGTACTTTTATATTACTTATATATAGAAATTATGTTATTTATCGCTGAATTTTATAAAAATATATTGAATATAAAAATTTATTGATTCTGTTATGTAGGTAAATTTTTCTAAAATAAATTATGATAATAAAAAAAATTATGTAATTATATTACTCTACTCCGTTTAATGTATTATAATTTTTTTTATTTCCAGTCCTATTTTAAATTCCACAACACTCTCAACGGCCGTTTAAATCTGACCTTAGAAATTTATGTCCACTACATTTTCAATTACGAATTGTAAGTTATTACTTAATTATAAATGATCATGTTTGTAAAAATCTTGTTTTCTTTAAATTTTTAGAAATGCGTATTTAAATCGGAAATTAAATCGTTTAATTGAATTTTTCAAACCAGAAGAGGTCCCAATAAATTAAGATTGAAACGTTGTGATTGTTTCAATTTTTAATCTTTATTTATTTATTAATTATTTATTTTGACAATTTAGCTTAAAGCTATAAACATATGCTTGAATACAACTATTTACCTATCACTATTTTTAATCTCTAACACTAATTTTTTTAAATACATTTAAACTATTCTTTTATAATGTTTAAATAAAATTCATTTCATAATATATTTCTAACGCAAAAGCTGATGCTTGCATTTATTTAAAGAAGTCACATAAATGTATCTCATAAAATATTCTTAACTTAATTTATCTTTTCTAAGCATATTTTTGTAACCAAATGTAACAGTATCCATATTTTAGATATAGATAGTAATTATTAATCCAGATATTTGTTATAATATAGCATATAATTATACATTTATTTAAAGTTAAAACCATGACAGACTACTTAAGCAGTATCTATATAATAAAAAAGGATGTATATTTGTATGTATGTATGTATTTACGTTAAATTCTATACAAATTTAAAAGCGTTGACAGATTGCAACAAAAATTGGTACACATATTCTTCAAAACACGAGAAACGATACTATGAGGGTGAGAAACCCCTAGCATACATGTGGAAAGAATTATAATTAAAAACCGTTATCATTAAATGTTAAATTAATGCGCGCCAAGAGACAATGACGTCACGCGAGAGAAAGACGTTACTACGCAACGAACAAAGGAAATATCTCCTTTATGAGGAATGAAATAAAGCAGAAATATTTTCATTAAATAAAAAATATAATTTTATACAGCAACTCTCCATCAAATGATAATAAAGAAGAATACGAATTACTTTACCATCCTTGCGAAAAATGTAAGTTAATTTTCGCGCTGTATTAGTTGTGAGTCTAGCTAACAATATATAATAAATATATCTAATATATAATACATATAATCGAAGATTCATCAGCTTCTAATTTTAATAATTAATCTTCAAGTATTTTTTCTTCAAATTGCTTATGTTTGACATTTAATGAACTGCCACTTAATTTGTTACAATCTATGATAAATTGTATTCAACATCTATAAATTAATAGTTTTGTCTTTATATCCTGTTGAACGTCTACATTAGGAACGAAAAGTGTCGTACTTTTAATTAAAGTTTACTTAATGATGAAACGTATATCTGATATTCATAATAATATAACGGCCTTGAGTCAGAAAATTATGTTTATTAACAAAAAAAAAATTAAATAAACGACGCTTCGTTCTCTTTTAAGGCCTGTTCATATTTAATATTTTTGTAAATAAATCAGCCAAAATATGTAGAGGCAGGGTCACCTGGCTGCCCATCACACGTCCGCACATAGCACGACACATGAGAGGGAACAGAACCATCTTGACTTGGTTGGGACACATCCTAAGGAGAAATTGTTTACTCCACGACGGACACATAGATGGAATTCCACTGAGGAAGAAGAAGAATTGTGCAGCTGCTAAAGGACTGGCTGGGAACTACCACAAACCAGGCGTAACACTTAATAAAAAAAATACTAAAAAAAAAACTAGTTTTTTTGGAGGGAATTTAATTCACTTAACTAGTTCAGCTCAACATCATACGCCTTATCAATACATAATATATATATCATATATAAAAGAGCAAGATTGCATGGATTAATTACTTGAAATGTCAAAGCACTTGTTGTTGTCAGTCTATTTTAGATCTGAAGGCAGTAAATCAATTTATCGGCGACAACGGCGCCAAAGACAAGAAATTACCAGGGTTATCTCTTCACCTCCTTTTGGCAACGTCCCAACGCTTTGCTTGCCAGAAGCATCGTCGAATTCTCGTGTTCCATTCTCTCCTTTTTCACCCTGCTACGGGAAATAACGCCTTTTATTTTCCCTCTCTCAAATGAAATCGTCCTCTTACTCGTCTACTGGCTGGTATTCTATGGAGTTACAGGCTACCGTCGGCGAGAACATGGCAGGGTCAATATACGAATTGTCTTGACCGTTTCCAATCAGATTAATCTACGCTGTGTTTTTACAATCATTCATCAGTCTGACTGGTTTTGTGCGGTTCCATATCCAGTTGTTTCCAGGCGCGCCAGCCTCTTCACGCCACCGTACTTTATTACCCGTGAACACAGTTTGGACCGTTGTAAATCACCCGAGGTTAGCAAACCCCGATAAGAGGTTAATATAGTTTTATTTTTTAAAAAAGTGTAGAGGCATCTGCTAATTTATAAGAATGCCAGTAGTCACAACAGTTACTCAATTATAAATGTATTATAATACATAATAGTTGTAATGCAGCCTAATCCGACAAATAATTTACTAACAAAAAAATTAATATTTAAGAAAGGTGGAAGAAATAATACATCCAACTATAGAGGTGTCATTATTCTAAATACTGCTTATAAAATTTACAGGAAACTAATAAATAATTCAATTTTAAAAGAGGAACAAGCAGGAAGATTAAACACTGATCACATTTAAAGAGGTAATACAAACGACACGACTATGTACTCTAGAAACACTTCTTCGACTATGAATAATGTACAGAAGTAAGCTACGGTCAATAATGGAGGAAAGATGAATACCTAAACATTTAATTAAAATCTTATTAAGTCTATATAAAACACTAGAATGAAGATAGACACTGGTAAGGAGCTGACTACTGAAATACAAACAAGGTCATTTACACAGTTCACATCTATATAGTAATAATCAAATAAATACTTAATTAATTTAATTTTAAGATTTTTAAAGAGTTTACCTCACGTTAAGCATCATTTATGTAATAATAAGGCTTTTATTAAATGAAAAGATCGAAATTAACAACCAAAATATTTATTTATTTTGTGGCAATAACTCAAAGACATTTACAATTCAAAATTTTAGATCTCAGGGTCTCTACTGGGTTTGATAACGGACACAACAAGTTGTTTTAAGAAAAACTAATTAACACACAGTTTCACCCAGACAAAATGTCGATAGGAAGAAATTAAAAGAAAAGAAATTAACTCTGATTGACAATTAAAATAGAACGAAATCTGACTCCTATCCTTTAATTACGTTTACATAAATCATTATTTTGTATTTTGTTACTCACATCTGTCCAGCTGATTCCAGCATTCCTTTTTTTTTTGTTTACGGGAGTACACTATTGAAAATTTTTTTACACTGATTCTAATATTGGCTCACAGATTTTACACTCTTGAAGACAACCTTGATAGGCTCCCAGGAACTCGGATGATCCTCCTTTTTGGTCAGCTATCTGGTGACCGCTTGCCTTGTATGAATCCTGTGATTCATAGATTTGCTAGTCTTTTTACCGCTTGGGACTTAAACTGCAACTTTACTAATCCTGGCTGGCTACAGACGTACAACTGCCTTTACTTAGCAATATTTACGTTTTAAATGCTTCCGTGAATGATTTTACTTTAGTTAATAATACATTAAACAACGGCTAGTCTCTGCTCTAGAATAATTTGTTCCGTCCTCCAAAATGTCCCGCCACCAACTGAACTATCGTAGTCTCGAGTTTTAGCGCGCATACGCCATTTTTGACTTTCCGACAAAGTAACAGAGCCTGGCTCCATTGTCGCTTTGGAAACTCCTCCGCTACAATTAAATTTTATTAAAACCAATTAATGGCCTAATTAATTGGCATTACAATATAGATGACTTGATAAGAGAATGAATAAGGTTGAGAAGACCACTGGGAAGACATAAACGGAGGGATAGGTATATCGTGCAAGGTGATACAAGATAATGAAGGTAAACTACAAATCGCATTACCTAGATTAATATACTAAGCCAAATAAGAACAAAAATTACAGTCAGTATATACAAATTATCAAATACCAGTATACCCGCATATATGTGGCACAATAAGAATAAAAAGGAAATTTTCACCGATTTTTCTGCAGCGAAACGAGCAAACTCTGTTCTCGATGAATCTCGTCTCGTCGAGGCTTCTCTTCAAAAATTGTCAAAAGATATTATGTTTGCGTTTCGTCAGGTGACCCACCCAAAGACGTCCGCTGTAAAAAGACAATTGTGTGTTTTGGAATGACAGAAGCGGAATTAATCCAATGTGAAATCATACTGGTTTAGTTTTTGGTGAAATAATGACGTTGAAGGTGACAGTGGCGGAATTTTGGACAAAAAAATTCAAGCGGCAATTACATATCAACAGCGACGTCCATCTGGATCAACTTGGCCAAATAGAGACGAATAGAACCATATCTTCAATCCGCGTTCACAATGGATTGACGTCGAATCTGTCGCCAATGACAGCTGGCAACTGCTTCCTCATCCGCCATATTCTAGCGGAATAGAACGTCAACCAATCGTTGGAAAATTGGCTCGCGACGACTTGGATGACTTGGTGGCCGCCATCAAAGAGTGGTCCACCAAGCAAATGGGAAACAGCAACTGAATCAATTAAAGATGTTTTTTTTAAAATTATAAATGCTGAGAAAAGCCGAAATAATTACGCATCAACAAATTACAAAAACAAATGTGATATTAACGGACGAATTTGAAGAAATGAAGTGTTTCTTAATGGCGGCCTAAGAAACACGAGGTCGGCTTCTTAATAAATCACCGCGGAACGTAACGAATGTAACGCAACATTCCAAACAGACCTCATACCCAAAATTCTTTACGTTGAGAGGTTGGAGCTGTCACTTCTAAAAGCTCTTGTTTTTATAAAAGGCCGAGGGGGGCTTCCATTATCCGGCGGCTTTGTCAGTTATTAAGGAAAATTTAAACGGTTCCATTCATTTTTATTCGTCCACTAGATCATACGTAATGATCAGGATTTCTTAGGTACAAAAAATAAACAATCAGTTTTTAATATACTATCAACTACAATGTATATATAACGATGATATATTTAAGACCTCATTAATAGAATAGAAGCAGTGATCCTGCCTTCAGAGCTTTTTTAAAAGACTACGTACTGTAATAACTTGCAATTTTTTAAGTGTTTAATTAAAACTTAATTTCTCTGAGAAGAATACAGCTTTTTTTGTAGTTTTAGGTGTTTAAACTGTTAATAAAAAAAATAATAGAAAGAGGAACGTTAGAGTAACAAATTTTTTTAATAGTCTAATTTTAAACACGACGTTTCGTTATAACTATCTGACTTCAAATTAAAATATAATACTAAAAAAATGGCAGCCTTTTAGTCAGAAAAAATATTCAATTTTTAAACACGTCGTTTCGTCCCTGATTGGGATCTCTTCAGGTGCATAAATGTTACAATTCTAAAAATAAAGTAAGATGAAAAAATTTCTCGCAACGAGTGGGAATTTTTAGAAATTTTTGTTTTATATAATTGTAACATTTATATACCTGAAGAGTTCCCAATCAGGGACGAAACGTCGTGTTTAAAAATTGATTATTTTTTCTGACTAAAAGGCTGGCATTTTTTGTATTATAATTAAATTTAAAGTCAGATAGTTATAATTGTTAAGAATAAAAGATAATCTGAATTTCTTGAGTCATAACCGTGAATATCAGAACACTATTTGAAGTCACACATTGAGTTATTTTGGTTCATTTTGACGAACAACTCTACTTCATAGATTTTTTTAGGTAAATTAAAAGTATTATAATTAAAGAATTGAACTTAAACTGATTTGGATTAAATATAATTACTGGATATTGATAAAATGTCAGAAACTATTTATTAATGCTAAATTTTACAACTAAGTAACTCACATAACGTTCCATCCCTTATCCGGCAAGTTGAATGTTATAATTAAATTCAGCGACATCCATAATCCCGGTTGTTTACGCGTTATTTTTATGTAACGCCCCTCCACACACACTCCTGAGGCTACTACTCCACTCCCGTGCCAAAACGGGTTGAAATTATACAGAAAGAACATCTATAGAAATACAATCAATCTCACTGACCCCGAAAAAAAATTATTAGACTCGAATATCGGCCGTTTTAGCATGTTTAAAAGTTTCCACCCCGCCCCCTAGGAGTGTTACTTGTGTCTTACTCGCACAGCGTTTGTTTGCGGTTCGAAAGGAACAAGTGTACAAAATTTGATCTAAATGACTCCACGTGTTTACATTTGTATCCAGAACTCTCTCTGTCTCTCTCTCTCTCTCACACACACACACACATATGCAGTCAATTTTATTTATTAGAAGAATATATAAACTACAGGAGCTATTACGAAAGCGAAATTTCATAACCGCTGCCCGCTCCACTTGGGGGGGGGGGAACTCAGATTGGATCTTGAGTAGTCCCCGGTTCGAGTCCTGATTCCGTCACGTATGATTTGTGGACTGGAAAGTAGCACAGTCGTTCTACAACTCGCTTCGAGGCACATTTTCCACAGAGTTCAACCGACTGCAGCAGCCACAATCCTACAATTATTCAACGCTTCCATGTACGACAATCTAATAAATAAAGCACAGTGTTTGTTAGTATGTATGTATGTATATATATATATTTGTATGTTCCTTATACAAATCTACACCGGTGAAGAAAATTTCGTACACGTGTTCTTTGCGAACCCTGAAACAAACACTGTCGGGGTGAGACACGTGTACAAACCCCAGGAGCGGGGGTGGAGGGGGTTGAAATATTTAAACATGCTAAAACAGTCGATATTTCAGTCGGATAAATATTTTTAGGGATCAAAGATATTGATAGTGTATCTACCGATGTTATATGACTATAACTTCAACCCCTTACATCATCGGAACGGAGCACCCTTAGGGTTGGGGGGGGGACGCGTATTACAAGAAAATAACGCTAATACAATCAAGATTCGAGTAAAATCCTGTTTTATGCATGTAGCTGAGTTTAATGATGACATTCAATTCGCCATTTAACACCCAGGGGCAGGGCTACACGGGGGTAGAATTTTTCTAACAGGTGAAATGGTCGATATTTGCCTGGAATAAATAATTGTTGGGGTCAATGACGTTTATAATATATCTTCCGATGTTGTTTGTAAAATTTCAACCCATTTCGGCATGAGAGAAGAGCAAGTTTAGGGGTGGGGGTGAAAACATTCAAACATGTAAAACCAACCGATATTTGAGTCGCATAAATATTTTTAGGGGTCAAAGAGATTGATAGTGTTTCTACCGATGTTAAGAGAATATAATTTCCATCCTCTACACCCTGTGGATAGAGCACCCTTAGGGTTTGGGGTGGAGAATACAAATCTACACCGGTGGAGCAAATTTCACCTAATTTCGTACACGTGTTCTTTGCGACCAGGAAACAAACACTCTTGGGGTGAGACGCGTCTACCATCCCCAGAAGCGGGGGTGGAAATATGTAAAAATGCTAAAAAAGTCGATATTTCAGTCGGATAAATACAACCGAGATTATTTTCCAATGCTGAAAGAGGTATATAAATATTTTAAAATGATGAATAGTAGGATATTCAAAATTATGTGGTCCGCAAGAGGAAAAGAACAAAATATCATCAGGAAAAAAACTTAATTAAACAGATAAGTTGAATTACTGAAGATGATACAGATTTTCATAAAAGCAGAGACTTAATAAAACCAAATTAATGAATAAGAAAGATAGCCAATATAGACAAAAAAAGATAAAATAAAATAAATTATATATAACATAATATATTAATTAATAATATAGAATTAAAAAGACTGAAACACTGCAATACTGAATTAGGGACAGGCAGAAATAAAATACCCAACTGAAAAGCAAATAAAAGGGAATTATTTAATAATTTTGTTGTATGGAAGACGAGAAAGAAACAGTTCTTAAATAAAACAAAAATAACAGGCTCATGTCAGAGATGATTCACATTAAATCAAAGATCACACAGTAATTAATGTACAATGAGATACTATGAAACTCCTTATTGTTACGTTGAACTGTCTGCTGTCCCTTTGCGTGCAGTTGTGTCGCTCTAGGCTTTTCTTAGCACCTGACGAAAGGAACAAGGATCCCAGAAACGTTGTTGTGTGTTATTTATATTACCCTTTAATTGACTATCTTTCTTATTCAATATTACGTCAATCAGACGTAAATTTTTTTCATTTTGAAACCAAATTAATATATAAATAAATCAAGAGGGAGACCAGTTTAGCTGAGAAACAAAATTGTAATAGAAGTTACGGGGTTTAGAAAACAAAAACCCGTTTACGATTAACATTTTTATATTTAAAATAATTAAGCTGTCGAATCAGACATATATATATATATATACATATATTTTGTTCCTCTGCAAATTGTCAGCTCTTTATACTGAAATATTAGTAATATATTTTATTTTCACGTCTGTTTTAACAACATCCTTAACGGCCATTAACAGACGATTTTTATAATTTAAAATAATTATTAATCATAAAATCTTTAATTAACAACACAAAAACGTTTCTGTACATATTTGTAACATCGTCAGGATGTGTGAGTGGAAGAAAGGTTTTTGTTTTGATGTTTTCAACGTTTGCTCGGGTCATGTTGATGATCGTTGAATATATCTGCTTGGTCACAGTGTAATTAATCTCGAATTTAAATACTGATACATTATGTGACATATATATATGTATATTATCACTGCTGATATCGTCTGCTAATGTAACAATTTATATGTTTAATAAATGTTTCACGGTAACGTACCAGGTTCAGATTTCTCGACGTTGTCGATCTCCACGGCTGTCCTCAGCCTGTGTGGCGCTGCGTGACTTGTGCAGGTATACCATATATGGTGATGGTGGACATGCTGCGACCTGATTGGCCGCTGAGGATCGCCTGACCACAGCGGTCCAGGACACATGTGTTTCCATGTCGCGTAGTAAATGTCAGGCGATCCTCAGCGACCAATCAGGTCGCAGCATGTCCACCATCACCATATATGGTATACATGCACAAGTCACTCGGCGCCACACAGGCTGAGGACAGCCGTGGAGAACGTCAACATCCAGAACCAGGTGAGTAATCGTGAAAAATTAGTTAATTTACACGGGGAAAGCTGTCTTTATTATTAAAATTATTTCCGTCTGTGCGTTATTTAGGAAGTTATTTTATTTAAGATGAGAACAAGAAATGCACGTGGATATTGGAAACTGCATTAACACCAGCTACTGTTTCTTCTTCATATTATAGAAAGTCATTTAATTGTGTTTATGGGGCTTTATATGAAAACTTATGGAACGAATAAAAAAATGATTGACTATAATTTTACATTTGTAATTATTGTAAGTACAGTAATTATTGATTTATAAAAAATAATTACGGAATACGAAGAAGATGAATATGGGAACGCCAACATCATTACGCTTAATAAAAATTGATTTGCAAAAAATAAATAAAATTAAACAAATAGTTTTTAATTTAAATAAAAATTCATTATTTAATTTCGAAAATTACTAAATTAAGTACCACATTATTGATATAATTTAGTGAATTTTCAAACAATGTAACCTGGCCGATAACACTTTTAGGGATAGAGGTCGAGAGTTGCGTTACATAAAAATAACTAAACTAACGGGGGATTAGGGATAAATGACTTCTCGGGAAACGCCGGCCACTAGTTAACTAATAAAATAACAATAAACGACAGGCCAAGACAAAGGTGTAAGTAACAATTACAACTTCATTACATTACAACTGTTTGTTCTGATGTGTAACAACAAAATTAATTAATATAATGGCCAATAAGTCAGAACTTTACCATAAATAAAATTTTCTAATTTACCTCCAGCCAAGAGGAATAAATAACTTACCCGCTCTTTAGCTAGGGACATGATTTCGTCCGTGGGAAGAAAAAGATGACGAACTCAATACAGTTTTCGAACCTCAAAAACTGGCTCGTGTGGAAGATAGTGACTTAGAAAAAAAGAGGCTATGGCAACAGTTTAAAATTGAAAAATCTGGACAAAACCGGGAAAGGAACCGAGGATCGCCGCTTAGTACGCATTCCCCCTAATTATCTGAGCAAGAAATTATGTCTAGAAATAATTTTTTTTACTTATATATTTTCACAAAAATAAATTATCTATGAGTAGCTGGTGCGAGTGGAATGTTCACTCAGCTCTTCACAGTTTACGCGAAGTAGCCGCAATTGAATCTCAAACCTGCACGGTACTTTTAATTGCACGAAGAAAAATGCCGTGAACTTCTGGCACGGTTCGTTTCCTTTACGATAATGCCCAAAGGATTGTTGTTGTGGAGGAATTGGGTCAGCTTGCGAGGATTTGATTCCGTTAGAAGCCACAGGGCGATGCTCATATTCCACGCGAAATACAATCCTCACACGAAAGACGATACCCGCCGACGACATTAATGAAGTTTGCAGCTCTGATACGCGGCTGTCTCTAGAGGCGCCGTGGACGTCAAGTGGTAACTGTAGAGAATGGGGTGAAATGCAGATTGGTGAAAGCACGGACTTGAGAAAAGTCTAGATTTTTTATTCAGTTGCCAATCTACTCTTAGCAATAAGTGTTTTGACATCGTCCATTGGTCGGTCTCCAGGATTTTTTGAGTGAGGTCTTCCGGTCAGAGTCTGTTCAGGTTTCTGACTGAAGGGAGTAGAGGTCGTCGTTGAGGTCCTTAACGTAGTTTAGAGAGCGTTTCTTTTGCTTTTATTAGCATAATTCTTGATGAGTCAGTGATGAAGGAAGTCGTGATGAAGAGTTTGGTTCTAGATGAGTCAGTGATGAAGGAAGTCGTGATGAAGAGTTTGGTTCCTGATGAACCAAAATTCGTTTGCTACAATACACAATGTCTTTGATTGAAAAGACCGCAAGATGTTTGATTGCTTTCTCCGTCCCCATAGGTCAGGACCATACAGGAATTAAGATGGCTTTGTACAGTAGTAGTATGTAGTATGGTGAACTCGGATTTACATCCAAGCAGTCATTAATTGACTTTTATATTTAGATGGACGATCAACCTCAATCTTTGTTCGAGGTCAAGCCCTAGGTATTACACTTCTGATTTCTGAAATTTGTTGAATGTACGATGGTGTTCTGAAAAGTTTTCCAACTCACCATGAATAAGGCAGTACTCATCAATATTCAGGAAATTTTCAGCCACATTGGACGTGTAGTTGTTGTTTGAGAGTGTCGATGTGAGTGTTTGTGTGAAAATGGAAAAAAAATGAGTATCGAGCTGTCATTTGACTTTCAAATGCAATATAAGTACGCAAATCACAGATGAGCTGGACGATGTGAGCGGGGACTCTGCACCGTAATTTACCATCCAGAAATTTTGCTCACCTGAATTTAAACCTGGCCGTACCATGATGGTAAATGATGAACGTTCCGGACGTCGACAAAGTGCAACCACTGACGGTAACATCGCTCCAGTTCACAAAATGGTGCTAGACAACCGTTGGGTGCTGCGTTTGCTCACGTTAGATCAAATACGTTTTTGAATAATAAATTCCAACGCTCTGTTGGCGAAGTTTAGACGCAATAAATCAGTGTTTTGCGCCGCTTAATTATTGTACATGAAACTTGGACACACCATTATTCCCCAGAAACAACAATACACTCAAAGACGTGGACTGCAAAGTGGGAATCGGTCGCCCCAAACAAAGTAAGTAATGTTTTCCCGCCTGGGAAAGTGATGACGATTGCTTGTTGGAATAGTCATAGAGTTATCTTTATCGATTACCTTCAAAAGGGAAAAACCATTACAGGAGCATCGTTACTTGACAAGCTGAAGGCAGAAATTGCGTAAAAACGGCAACATTTGCAGAAAAAGAATTGTTTCGTCAAGATTCACACCTCAGCCGTTGCAGATAGCGAAAATCCATTAATTACAGTTTGAAGTGAATTTTTTGTTCCCTACGCTAAAAGTTGCGCTCGGAGAACCGAGATTTATGTCAAATGAGGAGGCCATCAACTTCATAAACAATTATTTTGTAGATAAAGAAGCCGAGAACTATATGGAAGGATTACAGAGATAGGAGAAATCAACAATAGGCTAAGTAGAAAAAGGAAAGAAATTTATAGAAATAATGTCATGTATATCTTTGTTAGATCGGACACTTTTCAGACCACCGTCGTACATTCTGGTACATTGGTAAGAGTATTTTGAGCAGATTTGCTTCTGTTTTCTTTGATGCGCCAACTTTCTAGGAGGTTCACATGCGACTGGAACCTTCCAGATGTCATCTGACATTATTGCAGTGTAGCAATTAAGGTGTTCTCTGAGGTAGGGAATGTCTTTTGTATAGAGGAGGTAAAGTAAGGGACCAAGAACGCTTCCCTGAGGAATATCGGAGCTGATGGTTTGATATGTTGGCTAAGTTCCGTCGAACTGAACTTGGAAATATCTTTGTGTTAGATATGATTTTAAGAGGAGGATAGATAAGGCCGAGGAATCTGATGACTGACCATCGACGTCGAGGCACAACGAACGTCCTCAAGTCCTCGAACCCGCAGAGCCCTGTAATTTCTTCTTGCATGCGTCGTTCTCAAATTCCTTGGACGAAATTGAAACCTCGGTAGCTGGTGCACTTTGCTGACTCACTGCAGACCTTGCTGAAGGTCGCGGACAACTGGTTTCAAAGCGAGCCAGACGAAAAGCGATTTAAAAGTGACGGCAGCTCCTTTTCTTTTAGCAGTCTCGTTACAGATGAAATCACCCGTTGTCGTGGGTCAGGATCCTCGGACGTGAGCGGTGTTTTAAGTTGGACTCAGATCTTCCGCTCAAGGAATGGAGACCGAGACCGCTGACGAAAACAGAAGCCCAAGCAAGCCGAGGTAAGCGGAATGGTCGCAGACAACGATAATAACCACATATCCTGGTCAATATGGCCGCTCAGCCTCAACGGAAAATTTCACATTAGGAAAAAAAAACCCTGTCCACCAAATCGCAAATATTCCCTTGGTAATATTCTGCTATCATCAGTTCCCACTTTTTGAGCTGAAATTTAACGTCTCTATTGTAAAATGTTGAATAGACGCCACCCCCACCCAGAGGGGTTGTTTTGGATAAGAATGATTCCAGTAAACCTATATATTTTTTTTAAAAAAACTATCGTGATGATAAATAAAATGAAATAAAAAACTCCGAGACCGGTGTAGAATAAATCATTATAATACGACAAGAATTACAGACTATGTTACAATGATAACAAATATTTAAATATATAAAACTCAATACAATAAATAACAGCCAACATAAATTTTAAAATATATAGCAGAATTTTTTTTAAAATATTAGTAAAGGTATTTTAAGTGAAAAATATTGAAATATTGTTATAAATAAAACTATATATACGTCGACTGTATTTGTCTATGTTCCTTATACACTTTTAAACACCAACTGTGGGAGTAAGACACCACTAGGTCATAGGATGGGATTACATGTAATAATAATACTCAAACGACCGAATCTATAGTTTTATGTGTTTTCATTATGATCAGTTATGGTCCGGATAGCCAGTTAAATAGCGAGATGAGGTTAACTATTAACTGTCCAAAATGACTGATGTATCCATCGTTTTGTGGGTCCCTAAGTTTATTGGTAACAGTCTCGACGTGAGAGAGTGCAACAGTTTCTGCCTTCCAGTTACAATAATCGACTCAGGAAACTCTCTCACCCATCTCAATATTACTAACATTAAGTTTATCCTTCCACGCGATGGGAGACCTAAGTCCTGCGAGAGGATTCAGAATTCTCTCGCAGGTAACCTGCGCTGGATTTTCTCTCGCAGGCATAACCTTTTAGGAGAGATACGAACGGCTACCTTTGGGGATGCCTTTTCCAACACGTCACAAGTAAGCCTGCGTGAGGATTTCTCGCAGGTGAACCTTCCCAGAGAGATCTGGCGGGGGCTACCTTTGGGGATGCCCTCACATCTCTCTGGTTTTTTTTGAACTAAGGTTCCCACATGCCGAGGCACCTCGGTCTGTTTTGAGAGGTGTATGTTCCGGGGTCGCAGAACTTGGGCATACGGCAAGAGTTGTCCGCTATTCCTATTGGAATAGTCGGCCAGCTGCCTCCTAAACAGGCCAAGGCATGGCGAGGGGTAAGCTGCGACCCCACAGCAAACTCCTCTCCCGTCATCGGAAGGGCGTGGGACAAGTACCAAATGCCCGACCTACCCGGTGCAGGTTTTTTATAGGGTTTGTCCTGCATTACTTTTAGGCGAATGCCGGGTAGGATCCTTAAAATATAGCCCGGGGAACCTAGTAACCATTGGCTACCTTCCTACACCCTACCGCATCCCCCCTTTCAAATCCCTTTCCTATGCTATAAGAGGGGAGTTGCCACTATGTGGATTACCCTATACATAGCCTATCTACACCCCCCAAAAAAAGATGCCTTTTCCTCTCCGTATTTGAATTAAGGTTTCCACAAGCCGAGGCACCTCGGCCTGTTCTGAGAGGTGTATGTCCCGGGGTCTCAGACCTTGGGCATACGGTAACAGTTGTTCTCTATTCCCATTGGAATAGTCGGCCAGCTGCCTCCTAAACTGGTCGAGGCACGGAGAAGGGAATGCTGCGTCCCCACAGCAAATTCCTCTCCCGCCATCGGAAGGGCGTGGGACAAGTACCCAATGCCCGACCTACCTGATGCAGGTTTTTCTAAGATTTTCCCTGCATTTCTTTAGGCGAATGCCAGGTAGGATCCTTAAAATATAGCCCGGGGGCCCTAGTTAACCCTTGGCTACCTTCTTCTACCCTTCCGCATCCCCCCTTTCAAATCCCTTCCTATGATATTAAAAGGGAGTTGCCCAAAGTGGATTACCCTCATGTAGCCTGTTGCCCTAAAAAAAAAGATGGGAGACCTACACAATAGGGTATTGAACCTTCTCTTTCAATTCAATATTTGTATCATTTAAAATTTATTTTCTTGTCTCGTTAAGGATGGTAAAGATTCTGAAGAAACACATTTTGTGGTGTTAAAATAGAATGCACGGATTTCAAGTCAGTTTATAACGGTCAAAATAAGCGTGCTTAAAAAACCAGGATCAAGGAACATAAGGTTAATTACAAACTTCGCGAGAAACAAGATTTTCTTTTAACGAAATACAGTCGCCTACATAATCACAACTTTAATACGTTAAATGTCTGAATGCCAGAATCGTCTCTGAAATGATCAACTTTAGACTCTCAAAAGTTCAGAGTGAAATATATGGACTAAGTAAAATCTATGATTGAGATCTTTGACTTGTTATCTTTGGTCGGTTCCCGCTAGTACAGTTTAGTACATGAGAAGATCTACCAATTGTTACAAGTAACGTACGTGTTTCCTTGTCTAGATTGTTTGGGGCCAATTATATGAAAAATGAAACCGTTTTAATCCCTCTGATACTACGGACCTTCATCGACGCACAGACACGTCTGAAACGGCTTTTGACTTCCAATGAAGAATATTCACAGTAAACTCATAATTCTGCACATCAGAGATCGGAAAACGTTTTGTAAAAATAAAAATTCTCCGACTAATTGTGAGGTGGGACAACACAACGCTTGACTGGACTTGCAAATTGTCTAATGAACCAGATTTGGCACGTACGAAACACAACACGTATGTGGGTAAGGATATCGCTCATACGGACGGCGAGGACGACACTTGAGACCAGAGATGCGGTTGTGAGGAGGTGTCAGAAGGGCACGCACGAGTGTGACAGAGACAAAGTTCACGAGGCTGGTCTGCGGTGGGTGTAGCGGGTCTGGACCACAGCTTTCTAGCGACGGTGTAACTGGATACCTTCTCCGGAAGGATTCCTCCTCTCTCACGCACTCAAAGAAAAAGCCATCACTACGGATTACACTTCAGAAATCTTGACACGTGTTTCACATTTATTAAATACTAGCTGACTGACCTCGTATTTCTTTATCCCAATCGTGTATTTAAAAAACAGGAAACTGACTAATTCTCACCCACCCGCATGTTGAACGGTTTTGAACTTATCCAGCATCGAAAGTGTCATTTGTTCATCTCAGAGACCACTAAAATGTGACTTTGACACTAAAATGTTGACAGGAGACCTCATGAAGAATGCCACTATTAAACCTCATCGTCTGTTTGTGATAAATAATATCCATCTAAATTTGGTTGTACGGCAGACGAGTAAGTAACAGTTCACAAATACAACAAAAACCTTAAAATCTCATCAACTTTTATTTAATGAACATAGCCTACCAAGGAGAGGGATTTTCTCTCGCAGGTCGAACCTTTTAGGTGAGATACGAAGGGGCTAATTTTGGGGATGCCTTTTCCTCTCCGTTTTTGAACTAAGGTTCCCACAAGCCGAGGCATCTCGGCCTGTTCTGAGAGGTGTATGTTCCGGGGTCACAGACCTTGGGCATACGGTAAGAGTTGTTCTCTATTCCCATTGCAATAGTCGGCCAGCTGCCTCCTAAACTGGTCGAGGCACGGAGAAGGGAATGCTGCGTCCCCACAGCAAACTCCTCTCCCGCTATCGGAAGGGCGTGGGACAAGTACCCAATGCCCGACCTACCCGATGCAGGTTTTTCTAAGGTTTTCCCTGCATTTCTTTAGACAAATGCTGGGTAGGATCCTTAAAATATAGCCCGGGGGCCCTAGTAACCCTTGGCTACCTTCCTCTACCCTTCCGCATCCCGCCTTCCAAACACCTCCTATGCTATTAAAGGGAAGTTGCCCAATGTGGATTACCCTCATGTAGCCAGTTGCCCTAAAAAATAAAAAAATTTAATGAACAATATAAAAAATTGTCAAATGAGTTGACTCGATGGTTTAGTTAAAGTAGAGCGGGGCTGATTTTTACGTATAACACTCGGATCAATATGTTCGAAAGAACGAAAGGTTTCTGAGTTATTTTTTATATTGTTGACATGTGAAAGTTCATTTTATTAAATAAAAGTTGATGAATTTTTGTTTTATTTAACAACCATCTATTCATTACCATTTCCACAATTTCAAACCAATGAACATAACCGACATATACAAACACTGAAATGGATTCATTTTAATTGTATTACAATACTTACTAAATTCCTCAGACAATTACGAATATTGAAGATTTTAAGGATTATAAATTTAATACGACTGATTTGGTATTTTTTAATGTGTACTGTGACCCCAAACGTTTATATCAGTCTCCATAAATAATTTTAGAACGCAAATGCTATTAATTTTTATTACCGAACTATAAAACTATAGATGTTTTTGATAAATTGAAGGATATTTGAAAATAAATAATAAAATAATTGTTTATTTTTAAAAAAAATTATAAAAATATAGAAATTTAATAATAACAAATTATATAATTATAGGGTAAATGTTTTTTTTTTTGTATATGATAATGGCTAAATTATAATTAACATAAAGATTTAGTATTGGAGTTCTAAAATTATTTATGGAGACAGATAAAAAACCTGTATATAATCTTATGAAATTCAAATAAATGAACTAACTGATTTTATGATCAAGCTATTTCATTTTATTAGTTGACAGTAGACGAGTGATATAGAATTTAACCTCATATAAATGTCAGGGTTAACTTTTTAATAAATACATTTAAAAATAGAAATTTAATCTGACTTCGATTAAATATAAAAATAATGAGTGTAAAATGGTAAAAAATTCATAATTTATAAACATTAAAATTGACAATCAAATACAAAACGTTTCTTCCCTTTGCTCACGGACGTCTTCAGTCGGCCCCTACAATTTTAATAATTTTCAAATTATATTAGAACAAATTACGGCAATTTTATTCATTCGAAATTTAAATCATGGTTGAATATTTTAAAATAAATTCGGTAATTCGAAGCTACAATTAGAAGTTTAATAATTTCTTTAAAAACTTATTGTAGGAAGAGAACTGAAGACGTCCCTAAACAAAGGGAAGAAACATTTTTCTAATTAATTGTAAATTTTTATATTTACTAATTCTGACTATAGGCCATTATACACTATTTATTTTTATATTTAATACATCACATTAAGTTTCTATGTTTAATTATAATTATTTGATCATTAGCCTAATTTAGCATGTAATTGTTAGTAATCCAAGATTTGTGTCTATTTTAAAAAAATTATGGTTTAAATTGAAGAAATTTTTTCCTATTCTTTAGACAACTTTTGTTTTTGTGACGTCACGCTTCAGTCAGTTGAAAAAAAATTCAGATCACTTGCCTCCAAAATTATTATGCAGTGAAGTGTATTTTATATTATCAGAAATTTTATCTCAACTTTTCATTACATCTCTTTAATTGTCTGTATTATATAGTTTCTCTTTTCTCTATTTTCTTATTTTGTATAACTCACATTATGTTTCTTTTCCCATTATTTTGTGTTTATATACATTGCTAATTTTTATTTGTCCAATTTCCTCAGTCAGTATTACTGGAGTCAATAAATCAATCTGATTTATTCTGTGTATTTCTTAGACTCATCCATTTAAGAGACATTCAAATAGTATTTTCATAATTTTTCAAAATGTTTGAGGAGCTTCCTGAAGTGACGTTCTATTGTGGCCACTACTTCAACACCATGGAACATCTTCACAACTTTTACGTGTGTGAGTTTTATCTCTCGTCAAAGATAGTCAACTGAAAGTGAAGAAACTAGGGTTAACATGTTACATGTACTCATTGTCCAAATCCTAGCCAACTTTCACAAAGAAAACAAGATGTAAAAAATGTCTACGTGTCGTCTCTGCTGCATGGCCCAACATCCATTGATGAATGACAGTTTAATGGTTGGTTTTATGTCGAAAATCCTGTCCTAATTTATCTTATGTT
The DNA here is from genome assembly GCA_037074705.1 of Zhengitettix transpicula. Lineage (NCBI taxonomy): Eukaryota > Metazoa > Arthropoda > Insecta > Orthoptera > Tetrigidae > Zhengitettix > Zhengitettix transpicula. The sequence goes on from CM073596.1 coordinate 49,728,267, forward strand.
ACAAATACTTTCTAATGGTCTATTTTGTTTTTCATTTGACATAAAACGGTAGGTTTGTAGAGTAATAGACCAAGTGCCTCCGCATTAAAATACAGAAAGTATGAAATAAAGTCTCTATGGCCTGGGTAATAATTTTACAGTAAAGAAAGACGGAAAATGAAGTGATATTATTTTAGGAACATGAAACGACCATCGTCGTACGATGACGTGTATTTGAGAGGGAGATGAAAGCGCTCACCTTTCACGCTTCACAGAGTAAATAGTCCGTAGATATGAACGAGGAAATACGTGGGCCCCCGCTCATGTGTTTCACGTGTTCTCTTATAGCGAATAAATGTCAACGGAACGAAAACCACATGTGACATTTTTTTTTCCCTATTACAGGAATAACATTGTATCGTCGTCGTATTCCCCGTCTACGTCGAACACAAAAATGTTCTTCTATTTAATCTATTTATAGGTTTCTAAAAAAACTTTACCCTTTTTACAATAGTCGTATATGAGCAACTTTACGCTGGTTTAATTCACTTGAAATACTTTTCTCTTGGCTCCGAGGAATATATTTTAATAATGGGAAATTGGTATGGAAAAGTAGATTCAATACGCAATTATTTAACTGATATAAAGGAATTAATCCTAATGTCATAAAACAATATGACATAGGATTATAAAACCCAGTGTCACGTTGAAACTACATCAGTTGAATGTAAAAAAATAAAACTGTATGTTATTACTGTTTATTGGTATTAATAATAATAAAATAAATTTATTGAAGACGTATCCTAAGGAGTTGCCGAGGAATCATTCTGATGATCTTTCTTTTTAAATCTGTCAAATTTCGAGGACTGTCATCTTAAGATAATCGCTCAAGAATAAGAAAAATCTCATGTGGTCAAATCAGACCTGAACGTGGGGGCTATTTTAATTCCTCGAAATTTGGTAGTTGATCCATTCCTCTTGAAGGACCATGTCGTGTAGTGCTCTTTCATGAGTTTAACGTAGATATAAATTATTGTGTACAGCCCAAATCCTTAGTTACTGAAGTGTCATTTCACCTAAGACAGTAATATTAAGCTGACAGGATGTCCAAGCCAATGATGAGGTTCCTCTGGATGCTTAAATATTCCAACGTCCATTTTGGATTCGTCTAAAAATATTTTTGGAAAATGCTGTGATGAAATCCAAAGTACAAGGCCAAGGACGCTTACTTTCCAATTAAAAAATATATATATCTAAGGGTAACTAAGGTTGAGATTCAGCACCCTGTGCATGATCCAGAATTAGCCTTGTAAGGTGGCTGACTGATGCATTCGTAGTGATGGTTATTAGTCCCACATGGATAATATTGAGATTTTATAAAATTTATGATTAAGTGTGTGATTATAGAACACATTACCGTAAACGGAAATTATATATTTATTGATCAACCAATGAACCAAGCACCTGATTAGCGTAAGGATCATCTCATCCCAAACTCGTCCAAAACGATCACTGGGAAACCCGAACCATCTTCCTCCAAACGTTTAAATGAACATTTGTTAACTGTTTGTTCTGAAGATGAGATCTCTGTTGGTCGAGAGAACCGTTATTTGTGTGTTTGGGCGGAAATGACACCCCAAGAACTTCTTATTTGAACAACTGTTGCAAGTCCAGTTTCTTTGGCCGCGAGTTGTCTACGTCGGCGACTCCTCGCTGATATCTTATTCAAATTTGCCGTTCCGTGTTTGAAATGGCGTCGACGTCGAAAAAGTTACTGCACCAAAATCGTTGAAACTCGTTTTGATAAACTTCATTGGGTATGAGATAAATATTCAGACTGATTAATTGAATTAGTTCTCTACTGATTAAAAGTCAAAGTAAATTACCAACATAAATAATATCATAAAACAACAAAGTAAAGTCAAATATGAAACTACTTCAATGAGAAATAAAGAGAAAGGGAAAATAAATATACAAGTAATAAATACAAATCAGGATGTATAAAAGATAGACAAGTCGCAGATGACAGAAAAAATAGGAAAATACGTAGATGTAAAAGATAAATTAATCGTTACATGATGAACTTTAAAATTAATCACATCGTTGATAGTAATAATTTTAGTGTATTCGATTTAATTCACCTTAATTTTACTAACACTATTTTTTATTTATTATAAAGAGAAACCCTTCGGGCAGTCACTTTACAGCAACTTAAGCACCTTCAAGGCAATACACAGTCATATATTTTGTTCACAAATGTCATTTACACGCGTTTGTTTTTGCCTGCGATAAAATGCTGACTTAAGTATAATTGTCTCTTCAGAGTATTATTTTATGTCTTATGATGTAGTGTTCTACGTCGGCGGATTAACTAAATTACGATAGAAGAGATGAAAAAACCTTTAATCGAGTTCCACAAAATATTTTCAATTATATATTCACCAGAGCTTTCGATTTAACCGTCATATTCATTTACCGTTACAAATAAGAAAAATGCACGAAGAAACGATGTAATAATTTTTTAAGTTGAAGTCCAACAATTTTAACATTATAACAATATTTTTTTTTATATACAAACCTAATATATTATTATAAAATAATGCACTCAAAATCTCACAGTAACGCTAATTTGTTATTATGACTACAGAAGTTAAAAAATATATCGATCACATTTGTGAGCAAGTATCGATATATCGTGATCACATTTTTATAATTTACATCAATATAAAAAATATAATTTATAAGTATATATATACATAAAGTTGCCACAATTCAAATTACAAATTTCCAACAATACACAAAGGTAATTTATAATATATATATTATAATATAATATAATATAAAAAAAATAGTTTAAATAACTTTTAACTTGTAAAAAAATTATGTTCATATTTAATTTCTAATTGGTAAAATTTATTACTAAATTTCAACACTGTCGGAAATTTCTACTTTCAATTTAAATATTATAATAGAAAAATAAGGAAAAATATATATTGTAAATCTGTGATTAGAAATTTTTATTGACACTGTAGTAATATAAAAATCTGATTATAACCTGGTGAAAGTCAAAAACGTACTGAAACGTTGTTAAAGTGTTGAATAAAATATTATTATTGTGTCTTAAACTTAATAATTTATTTAATTTATAATATTACAAAACTGACAAAAATAAATAATTATTTATACAAAAAGATAATTTTTAATATTATTTTAATTGTTTACGTTTGATTTTAAATTCTTTAGAATGTCAGCAGAAAATATTTCAATTTCTGTACCTTCCGTTTTTCTAATTGACGATGTTCTGTCTTTCGAAATTAATATATATATAGCTTCAGTTTTCTCAGTTTCCATTTAGAATTATCTTTATGCAGTATTTTGCACTTGTCAAAATTGAATACATGATGAAAAGATTTAGCGTTTGTTGATAATCCTGCGTTAATCTTTTTTTATATTGAGTAGTATAACGGTTTTTTTTATATTTTTAATTATTAACTGGAAAGTTGCAGTGAGATCTGGAGTGTATTATTTAATATATATATATTATATATATATATATATTATATAATTTTACGTAGCCTATATATATATATTATTATGATCTAGTCGAAAACTCTAAGGAATATATAATTGAAAATATTTTTTGGGATTTGATAAAAGGTTTTTTAAATACTTATATCAAAAATAACATCAGTCCAACGTTCAACTTTCTAATAAATTAAAAAACTTAACTCAGGTTCTCACGGACCGGCCGGTTATCCCCTGTATAAAATTTACAATACTCGCTATGTTTTTCTCTGTATATTCTTTGTATCAGAAATTTGTACTTTACCTCTGGGGAGTTGATAATAGCGCCGATGTCAAATATGTTAAAAAAAACAATGATTACAAGTATTGATATCTGTTTGAAATTCAGTCATTTGATTTCTCTCTACCTGAACTATATTTTTAAAATTCAAGAACATAAATAACAGCTTGAAACTGAATTAAAGGATGAGGATGCAAAATTCTTGTCAGGAAACTGAATTAAAGGATCAGGATGGAAAAGTCTTGTCCGGACCAAGTTGAGGTCCTGTGACCAGTCTATATTTTTTCATCGTGTTCCCTTTTTTTAACTTTTGCGTTATTTATGATACTAGTTTCCCCAAACATCATACGAATTCTTTAATGAAGTGTATATAAATTGTAATTAGAAAAATAATTAAAACTAAAGCAGTTGTAATAACAACGTTGATCCAACCGGACGAGGCTGACTTGACCATCTGCTGTGAAGCCGAGAGTACTTTATAGCTCACAGCAGCTGTCAATAACAACGAGCTAACTGGTCCATTGCGTAATAAATAGGTCGATGAAACAGGTAAATTAAATTATGCTACGACCCACAAAGTGCAGCCAGAAGAAATATCCAACAGCTGCTTGGTTGTCGTTGACTCATCATCAACAAAATGACGACAACAGGAACGGCTTGACTTTTTATCAAAGACACCTGTAATAATTATCTTTCCATTTTTACCATATAAAAAAGCAAGCAAACTTGAGAATTGGAATAAATTAACACGCGTCTTGTCCGTCCAACATCTGGAACGTTGCCACATTCTGGTCCAGCACAATCAATTTCTCCATTTCCTCTACAAAACAAAGAAGAACAGCTGTTCATTAATAACCGTGTCACGTTGTCTGTTGATACTACCGGAAACGGAAGAACGCCGTATCAACGAGCGAGGACCTGGATGGCTGAGCAATCATCGCCACCAGCAGAGGACCACTGCACCTGCGTCAAGTTCTCTCTGGATTCTTTGATTTTTATATCACATTTTCGACTTTTCCACGTTCATCTCCATTATATACTTCCTTTTCATTGTTCGCTTTTCGTGATGAGTGTGTAGGGTTCTTGAAACCAATTGCTAGGAATGTAAAGTTTTGAGAATAAATACTGAGCCGTCAAGGAGATTAAGAGGACAGTGAAATTCGAGGTTCTGAGTAAACTGGGAAAATAATTATTAAAATCACTGGTTATGAGGTTAATTTACGAGGTCTGAACTGAAGCAGGATAGACTTGAAGTAGACAAAGACAATTTCAGTAAAGTAGAATCTCTAATTTGATGATAGTGAACATGATTGAAGTTAAAATAAGTGGATTTGAGGTTTTACATTTAATATGTATGAAATTTCACTGAGCTTAATTTTAGTATATTGGCCATGAGGTAATGTTAGGTGATTAATTCTATCAATAAACTTGTGAAAGGTTTTATTCATAACCTTATTTTTTCTCTATTTTTCTGCAACTTCGTCATCTACTTGTCAACTTTAAACTAATACAGACGTTTTTATATTTTCAAAAATAAATTTTAGTTCACATTTACATTGATCTGATATTTAATATAATCTAATAATGATCATTTAATAAATAAACACAGAAAATAGTTCAGAAAAAATTATTAATTAATTTTAGAAACTCGCAACGTTTCATCCACAATTTGGGGATTTTCCCACGTAATATTCAGTTTTGAATGTTTGCATATATATTTATACTAATGCATTTAAAACTGTATATTATTTGAAAAAGTCCCAAAATTGTGGACGAAACTTTGTAGTGAAATGATTTTTTAAATTAATTAATAATTTCTTTCTGGTGTTGTTTAATTATTTATGTTTATGTGAAATCTTTAAATAAATGGGAAAACAACAGATTATTAGTCATAATTTAATTACTAAAAATTTAAGACGTTAAAAATTAACAGTCACGACGTGCCAAATTTTTGGCAACTAATTTATTGCGTGTTGTAGCCATCTTTAATTAGAAGACTTTGAAAGTATTTGCTTTTTTTATGATTGAAGGGTGACGTTTTCTCGAATGCGTCTGTTGAAGGAATTTTTGCACTCAGAAGGTTCATGTCCCCTTTTCTGAGAACTTCTCGTGTGCTCGGGCGTTGATATCCGAACCATTGCCGCGAGTTTCCATTTGCTGCTGCAATATGACCACCCGGACAGAAGCAGGCAGACAGGATGCATGCGATGCCAGCAAGCCAGGCTCAAGTGCTGTAATCTGAAGTCCTGCGACTAGCGAACAGCGGAAAAATCACGCCATTAAAGCGTCTGGTTGCACTAGCATGTCCGGCAGGATGATGATCCATCTTAATTAAAACGACGAAAACGATGAAAAAAATAAAACAAGATTATTTACACCAATTGATAACATAAGTAGACTAACCTATTTTGTTGTACGGACATATATCTCCATCTTAAAAAAAAAATACGAATCAAACACGTTTTACCAGATAAGTATTCACCAAGGGAAGTGTTCTATTGCTTATTGCAGTGGACTAAAATTTTTAATTTAGAATATATAACTTCCACCAACTGTATACTCATCTCAAACTGTCTGAAATATAACCGTACAAAAAACAACAACAAAGAATGTAGATAAAAGAATCGCTGAGGAGAGATGAACGTCGAACAGCAGGTGCCGGCGCCGTCATCTTGAAGACATCCACTTCAATTATTCCAAGTGCGGTGGACCTCGTTACATCACCACAGCATCTGTCTAAGACAACGGTTTCCCATATCAACGTCCTACTAAATTTCAGAATTAAGTTCGCTGTAAGTTACAGATAAAAACATGCAGACGTTGTTACGACTCAGATAAATCCTCAGCTGCGTTTTATGTCTAACATTCTTCCACCACCATGTGAAAAAAAAACAGCCTCCGTTTCAATATATCTTCCCCTGTTCTCACTAAAGTGAAGGAAATTGGAATTTAATTTAATTAGTCAGGCGACAGGAAAATGGGGGAAATTGTTGTTTTGCGTGTGGAAGGACTTAAGGGGTGAGGGTGCGAAAGCGCTGATGTCAACGGCCGCGGGGGGGTTGGAAGGAATCTTGAGTTACAGCTGCTGGAGGGTGCTACCGAAAAACGATCTTCCCCTTTTTATTTTTTGGTTATATAACTAAGTGCTTTGCTTCTTGTAAAGCTCCTCCCAGCAACCACAGCAGCCGAAAACCGGCAGGGAATATATTCTGCCGAGAATTGCAAATGCCTGTCTCGATAAATTTAACTAAATCCTCGCCCATTTCAGCTACTTGCATTTGTTTTTGAAGTCGATTTAAATCCATTGAATAAGAGAAAATACAAGGGTACGATTTTATGTTACAAATATAATGTAATTAAATAATTTCTTTCTTCAGAGATTACACTACTTTGGCTTTATATCATCTTTGACTTTGAAAATAAGATGGTGACCGAGGAAGTACGGATTTAGCCCCATGAGAGCAACTACTGACAGACGTCTTCGGCGGTAATAAATAAAACCTTGTCAAGTCTGTACCTCTTAGGGACCTACTAGGTCCAGTCTAGTCGCAGAGGCGTCTGTGCTTTTAATACAACTCAAACGACAGCCACTGATGACAGTCCGGAGAAGGTACATTTTAATAAAAAAAACATGGGACAACTAGAACTAATAAACGTATATTTTTTTGCTAAAAGAAACTAGGTTACGGTCTCTAATGCTCCAGCATGGACTTTAAAGATTCCATCATAGAACGACGAGATGCCAACTCATATTATCAAGGACACGTTTTAATGGGAGGTAAAGTAGAAAATAAAAAGAAATTAATGTAAAGCCTCACAAAGTTATTTGAAAGAAATATAAATTATGTACAAGTTTACAATACTTAGAAAGTTAATTTTTTTTAAAAAAAAAAGCCATATAATTATAGTAACACTAGTGAAGTGTTTTTTCCACACGAGAGGAAATAGTATTAATCCATCGGAAAGTAAACTATTCATGGGTGATTTGACAAATTAATTATTTTACGTAACTTCCACCGTTTGAAAATTGATAATTGTAACATTTAAAATTTTTGTTATAAACCGTACGTCACTAACATCAATACCGAGTTCCTGTTTCCGAGAGCAGGATATTCCGCGGCTGTCGACAGGATAACATTTGTCGATCGCAGAATTATGCGCGTGATTGAAATAATTCACAAGAGTCTGCGTATTATTTCGCTGACGTACGACGCAGACGTGCCAAAAAAAATAAACGCGTTTATTTGTACGTTTGAGGCGGCCATAGAACCTCCAAGTCGTCGTCTCTGGAGATTAGCAGCTTCAGTTTCCTCTGTGGACGTATTTACCCGCGCCTGTCATGTGTGAGATAAGAGAGAGGGGGAGACAGTCCCGACGCCTCGCTGCGATCAATCCTTACCCAATGCGAATGCTAGGAGAATAGCAAAGTGGAGTGACGTCACACGCAGTTCCCCAGACACGTTCTCAGTTTCAGCAATTTAATAATAATATCTGATGATTACGTGTTTACCATTGTCCCGGAAATGAGGAAATCGGATACGAGGACAGATTGGTTGGAACGGCTGCTGGTATTGGAGAATATAATACTATATTCTGATTACATTTTAGGAGCCATAAACAGTTCTGTAAATACGTAATTAGAAGTAGAATTCTATGGTAAGACTGTAATTACACTTATTACACAGACCATATGAAGAAGGATTGCAGTTATGGACACGCCCTTCAAACAAGGCCAATAAAGTTTCTTCCTAAACCGTAATATAATAGAGAAACGTAAATGACTTTGTAAATATTTAGGAAGAATAATATTCACTAGAAGTAGAATATTCCACGGCTTGTAACTTAATAATTTATGTTAGCTATGAGCGGAATATTCCTCAGTTGAATTTTTGTAATAAATAAACCAATCTGAAATTTTTATTTAATAAATAAAATTGACTGTGTGTGTGTTTGCTTGTTTGTCTGTATTTTCAGCTTACAAAGCTCTTAATACTCCATTACTGGAATTATTTTTGCCTCTTTTTAAGATATCTATAGAAGTTGACACTGAACCTCAATCGAGTCAAGGTAGAGGATTATTTTTTATTCTCTTAACGCTACCGGTGTTATTTTACACTATCGTAAAGTACTGGGACTAATTTTGACTATGTTATGCGCAGAGAGAATTTTTGGTTGCATAAAAGTACTGGAAGTTTTTTTTTTTTGACTCGATTGAGGTTCAGTGTCAACTTCCCGGTTATAATGAAATTAGCATTCCCTTTGCACAGGTAGATTAAATCACTTCTTGACTAATAGATTATTGTGCAATTAAATATTTTAAACAAATGTGGCACCCAGATCGTGGTGAAATATATGCTTAATGGAGAAGTATCCAAATTTTTCATAGATGTCGCGTCATCATAACAGCGCCAAGTTACATGTTAATATGAAACAGTTTTCATAAATGAAAAAAAATTGACTTCGTTTCCCTATTTATATATAAGGTCATACTATTAGATAGGAATAATATACAGCATCCTAACACACAAAGACAAAAAATATTTTAGGAATCAATGTTTAAGAAAATTCAGTGAAAAAGGACTCATTTTGTACTTGAATTACAGTTGCATAGTGAACTTACAAGTGACTTGTCCTATAAATAAACATAGAATTAAATCATGTGTCTATATTAATGTCCTGTATAAGATACCAGCTGAGTGCTTGGCGTTGCCCGGGTATTTATTTAAATTCATCCTTAGTACGTATTAATTCGACACTAACCTCTTGGTAAACATTTCATTTAACCAGCATCAATAGCGACCGAATTAGGAACATTTAGTCTTTTACTGTCCCTTAACCCGACCTAACCCCTCGGCATCCAACTTCAAACCACGACAATGACTGAAACTATTTGGGAACTCTCCTACTACATAAAATAAAAGTGTCTAAAAAATCACGCCCAATGAAAAGAGTGAAAAATACTCGCCATTATATAATAAATAAAACTTAATAAAAAATTAAAATTAATCCTCGTACATGAAAGGAGTAAAATTATAACATTTAGGTATATAGAGACCAAAAATATACCTGGGATCCTAAGAAAATGAAAAATACACTCGGTAACTTAAGAGGGTCAAAAATACTCTGAGTTCCTTTTTGGTAACCTCCCCGGCAAGCTACACGCCATAGATAATGCGAGAATTATATTCAGCTCCTCTTTATAAATGCAGAATAGAAATATTTTTTAATGTAAAACTCTTGCACCACCTGAATGTGTGTTTCCTTTCCTTGCCTTTTGAGGTTGAAATTAGACACTTAAAACTTCCATAGTAGCACTGACAAATTCAGCGACCACGAAAATTTTTCATTCAACGCTAAGTTTTTTAAATGTCACCTCCTCCTCTATGACCCATGGGTTGAACTACATCTTAGCCAGTATGGTAAATGTCAGATTAACTGACATAATGAATGTCAGAATTCAAGCCTATCCAACCCCTTCCTCATTGATGCTGACTTCCCATACCGCATATATTATATTCACCCCTTGGGAGTTTCTTAACGCTTCAAAAAATCAGCAGAAACCATCTCGTGGGTGCGCACAACTCACCAAAGTTTCATCGCAATCGGATGAATGGTTTAGGAACGGATACGGGACAGACGGACAGACATTCATTAATATGTATATATTGTAATACCCAGTTAAGAAGGGCATAAATTTTGTTCTTATTTCATCAGATTTGTTTACCAACTCAAGCTGGGGATTCTTGAGTGGTTTGTATATAAAAAAAGATAATATTAAAATGATGGATAAGCGGCTCTTAGAGAAAGGGAGGACTATAATTGGACGTTTAGCGGCTCTTAGAGCTAATGGTTTGGACAGACATCGGGGCGGAACCCTAAAGGCATAATGACAGAAGTTTGGTTGGCATCCAATTATATGAAAAGGAAATGTTTATTTTAATTGTATTGAGTGGCTCTCGGGGCGTGAGAAAGCCAACAGTTGGTGTTTGTTTGGCGAACGTGGAAACTCAAAAACTGTAAAAACAAGGGAATATTCTGGAGAGGGGGAAGCAGATAAATAGGAGTTGGACAGGAGACCTCAACGCAGATGGACGTGGAGTCGGGTGCCAGAATCTGAACGAGAAAGACAAAGGAGTTGAAATGTAGACCGCAAAGGAGGAGGACGTGAAGGCGGTGATGAATATTCGGTCAAATTGAATGGTGGCCGTGCCTAAACATAAAATAAACATTTTAGTCCATGCAAGCAGTCAGGAGTCGGGATATCAAAAAGGATAAAGTGAACGTGTCTGTGAAGCGTGTGTAAAAGTCTGTGCACAGAAGGGCATTGTAGAGTAAAGAGCATTCCTGAAAACCCCAAATAAAATTGTAAGTAGACATTCGGTAATAAATTCTGTAAATTGTTAAATAAGGGTAATCAGTCAGATTTCGTTTTTCGTTTTATTTTAACTGCATTGTTTAAATTGTAAATTTTGTGTTCCGTTTCCTTATCAACGCAGTAAAGACCCTGGGGTACAGAGTCTGATTTCAAAAATGTAACTGGATTATTAATTGTTGAGGTAAAAGGACATAAAAATATAAGGAGATTTTCTTGAGTTGTATTCTAGATTAATAAAATTGTTTTGTTTAATAAAATTTAATAACTTGTTTAATTTAAATTCCTATAATCATAATTATCAATACGTGAGGTATTACAATATATATATATATATAAGAAAAAATGGTTATTTTATTGTTACAAATACGACCATGCATGTACAAGTAAAACAAGCAATAATTTTTTTATTATTACTAAGGACTGTCTGATCCGCGATAGCGACACATGACAAGTTTCTCGCGTCAGGTGCTCTTTACTTTCCTCGTTTGAGTCGCTAAGTTAGTGAATGTAGGAGATGACGTCACTAATCACGGAGTTTGAATACACGTCAAGAATGACTGATAATTCCGTGCTGCCCGGCAACAGTTAACATCAACACATGCCACGACGGCAGACATGGACTTGATCATTTTCACCGTGTTGGTTCACGCGTTCCTGGTCTCAGGAGGGCCAATCGAATCTCAAAATTTACATCAACAGATCGCGCAGACAATTCTTGGTTGCACAGAAAACATCCGCGACGCTTCAGGAAAGGTCACTTTCGTCTGCAAGGGAGTTGCAGGATATTTCCCCAAAAAGTTGTCGAACGCGAGGAAGAAATGCGCGATCATTTACGGCGGTAACGGTAAAAGGGTTTACAAGCAGCTCTGCCAATTCTACGACCCGGGAACTCGTCCCGATACTGAGATGACCAGGAAGGAGTCGCCCTGCAAGAAGAGGAAGAAGGGGGAGCCCTGTGAAGCCAGGGGACGGCTTTCCGGAAACTTTTCAACGAGACCTGAAGAAAAAACCACGACCACCAACAACACGCCGACGATGCCAATGCCCAACGCTGACAACAGCTTCATGTTCGTGTCCATGCTGATCCTCCTCTGCCTCTTGGCGTACGGAGTCATCAGGAGCATTCCCATCATCATCTTCAACCAACGACGGCCCGTACAGCCGGAAGTCTGAACGTTTCACTTACTACTGAAGGACCAACTCACTGTCAATTTAGTCCCTTCACTTTAACACCGTTCAAAATAGTAATCCACTTTTTTAAAATAAAATTGTCAGATAATTTGTCTCCCTGAATATTGGATGTAATATTGTTAATATTTGTCGACTGAAAAATAAATTTATCACCATAAAACTATACATACGTAAGCAATTGAAAACATACTTGATTATTTATTTCAGCAATCTATTATTTAAAATAACTGGCGATAATAAATTCCTGACTTGTACCAACGACTTAAAATATTTTATTCAACACAACTTGACGTTTCAATACCTTTTCGTTCTTTAATCGGGTTTACTGTGTTACTTTTCTACGGTATCTGAATTTTCTGCCGGTGCGGGTTAAAAAAGTAATATTTCAATTAAAATATAATACATCTGTGTTAAAAGTGTACTAATTAGTTCATTAAATAGGCCAATTAATTGACAAAAATGAAGTGATAATATAACAATACCGCAGAACGTTTCTGCAATCCTTGTTGCTTTAGTCAGGTGATAAGAAATGCATTAGCCCTGAGAACGACACAACCGCGGTTGTGTCATTCGCGTGGCTCTCGTGTTAATCACCTGACGAAAGCAACAAGGATTGCAGAAACGTTCAGCGTTATGGGTGTATCATCACTTCATTTTTTATGTTATTTGGCTGATTATTTATGTAATGGATACAATATTTGAAATAACAAATTTTATAACAATTTTTTAAGTTTAATTTTTTTATTAAAAGTGTTGTTTTTCAACCGTCTTTTTATCATCTGACTGCTTACAGCTAGCATTGTTGGCAACTCCCCTTTAATTACATAGGAAGGGATTTGAAAGGGAGGATTGCAGAGGGTAAAGCAAGGTAGCCCGGGCTGTAGTATAAGGATATTACTCGAAATTCGCCAAAAAATGATGCAGGACAAACTCTAGAAACCTAATTCAGGTAGGTCGGGCATAGTTTACTTGTTACAAGGTCTTCTGATGACAGGAGAGGTGTTACTGTGGGGTCGCAGGATTCCCTTCTCAGTGCCTCGACCAGTTTAGGAGGCAGCTGGCCGACTCTTCCAATGCGAACAGAGATCAACTCTTACCGTATGCCCAAGGTCTGCGACCCCGGAACATTCCCAGAGAAGGGAATGCTGAGTCCCCACAGCAAACCCCTCTCCCGCCATCAGAAGACCGCCCTACCTGATGCAGGTTTTCTAGGGTTTGTCCTGCATCACTTTTAGGTGAATGCCGGGTAGGATCCTTAAACTATAGCCCAGGGGGTCCTAGTTAACCCTTGGCTACCTTCTTCTACCCTTCCGCATTCCCCCTTTTCAAATTCCTTAGTATGCTATTATCCCCACGGTTTCACTACATATAAGAGACGACGACTGTTCGCTTTTGTTTTTGTCGTCCTCCGTTACTGTAAGTAAAGATAAGGAAGCAGGTACGAAGAAGGCTCTCACTTAAGAGGGGATTCTCCCTGAGAAAGCACACTTGTTCTCTAACTGCTCTAAACCCTTGGCCGTGCTTTTAAGGTGGAACCAGCAAAGTGCGTTCCCTTCCAGTCCTAGAACTAATTCGTAAACAGCCTGAGACCACTCTCACAAGTATACACGAGGTATACGTATCCAAAAATGAATGTATATAAAAAGGATGTATGTTTGTATATTCTTTATAAACATTTAAACGCGTGGACAGCAACAACAAAAATTCTTAAAAACCTGGAAACAAATACTGTGGTTGTATTTCACTAGATCTCCCCTAGAGACAAATGGTGCGAGTAATTAGTTTTCAGGGTTAATGAAATTTATAGTGTTTCTTCCGATATTTGTGTTTAATTTAAAATCCTTACTGCGTTGCAGAGGAGTGTTCTTCCTAGTAGGGGAGTTACGCAACAGTAACGATGGGTGCCGTATCCGTGGTTATAGATGTCGCTGAGTTTAATTCTGATGGTCGAGATGACGGTTAGGTTGTGGTTCAGCACCCATCATTTAAATTAGCCCGTAGAAGGGATTGAAATGAAAATTAATTCCCCCATATTAAAAGCGTGGAGCTGTTTCTACCAAAACTTTGGTAACAAGTTACTTACGATCGAGGATCACCTTCCTTCTCTAGGGGTGAAGGTGAGAGGATGACCCTTATAAACACTCCTAAACGGCCATTATTAGCGACGAATAAAACGTTTCCGAGGTCGCTACATTTGATAGTGATATTCTAGATTATTTAAGTGTCAATCTCAACTCTGAAAGACAAGGGAGGGAAGCACCCTTACCGCAGGGTGTGGTGGAAGGGTTTTACATATAAATAATGCAAAAAATTGAGATTAGGGTCGATTCCTAGGTGTAGGAGTCCCTGGGTTTAATTCTCGCATTAACCAAGGTGGTGAACGTCGTGGTGGTGGACGTGGTTCTCAAAAAGTAACCCGTAGTATTTTTTACCCTCTTAAGGTACCGTGTGTATTTTTTATTTTCTTAATGTAGCAGCTTTACTTCTCTGTATAGTTAAAGGTTGTATTATTTTTAATGCAATAAGGTACCGGGAGTATTTTTAGTCTTTATTAAGTGAGTATTTTTCCCTTGTAATTCGTCGTGAATTTTAGACCCTCTTATTCAATGTAGTACGAGAATTACCGAGTTGTTAAATTATCGTCAGTCATCATCGTAATTTATTTGAAATTAGCTACCGAGGGGTTAGGTCGGGGAGGGGAACATAACTAGGTAAATGTTCCGAAGACTGATGCTGGTTAAATGAAATGTTTACCAAGAGGTTAGTGTCGAATAATTTAAATAAATATCCAGCACTCAGATAGAAGAAAAAATATTTCCTTTCCCGAAATCGTCACAACTGACCGACGTAACCGAGATGCATATTTTTGGGGTTTAACACGAGTCCACCTCAATTTACGGATTATTTTGTCTTAATATAGATTTTTTTAATATATTTCAGTAACTCAATTGTATACAGGTCCTTAGGCCAGTAACGATTCATATCGTTCTTCTTAGAGATGTATTTTCCGGGATCAAAGACCTTGGGCATACGGTAAGAGTTGTCCTCTATTCCCCTTGGAATAGTCGGCCAGCTGCCTCCTATACTGCTCGAGGCACGGAGAAGGGAATGCTGCGTCCCCACAGCAAACTCCTCTCCCGCTTTCGGAAGGGCGTGGGACAAGTACCCAATGACCGACCTACCTGATGTACGTTTTTCTAGGGTTTGTCCTGCATTACTTTTAGGCGAATGCCGGGTATGATCCTTAAAATATAGCCCGGGGGCCCTAGTTAACCCTTGGCTACCTTCCTCTACCTTTCCGCATCCCCCCTTTTAGATCCATTCCTATGCTATTAAAGGGGTGTTGCCCAACGTGGAAGGAAGGGCGTGGGACAAGTACCCAATGCCCGACCTACCTGATGCAGGTTTTTCTAGGGTTTTCCCTGCATTTCTTTAGCGCGTCAAATAAAAATGTCAGTAATATAACCCTTCTTGGAGAAAGAATGTCGCTGATTCTCGTAACGGACTTATTTTTTGTGCAATGTTTTCATCACACACTTAAAATGTTCTTTTGGTTTCGCGGAAAGTTCAGCATGAGGGTCACTCCGTCAATTCGTTCCAAGGATGAATCCCGGTCACGTTGCTCAGAGCTGCTCACGTAACGATTTGAATCTGTTTCAGGTACCAATTCGAATCAAGGTGAAATATAATACGTCTGTAATAACAATTACAATGAAAAGCTAAATACAGACAAATACCACCCAACGTTTCTGGGATCCTTGATCCTTTCGTCGAGTGATTGGAGAGAACACGAGAGCCAGGCGTGACACAACCGCACAATTACATCTGACGAACTCAAACGTCATCCCCAAATTCTGATAAAAAGAGGGACTCAATCACCAACATTTCACCCGTACTTCTCCTATCAGATGTACCAGACGCACTCGTCCAAAGATCAACCTCCTGGGACCATAGTGAGATATTCATGTATGAAAAAGTACGTTTCACGCTGTTGATTAATTGAATAATGAAATATACAACGCGATTAATGATAATTAATATTACAGTACTGCAATTAATATGCACTTCACTGTAGATTTTGTCGCAAGCTGAAGGGTAATTGCCCAAGAGAGCGCCATCAATACGCAGGAGAAGGTTGACTGCAGTCTGGAACAGGCCTCAAGTCTAAGAATGTCCGGCCATACTGGTTTTGGAATTCCTCAGGACCGTTCCGGACTTCCGGAGAGTCGCGATACGAATCTCAAAGCCTGGACGAGAGGGAACGGGCGGCAATATCACGAAATCCTTAAAACATGGCCGACGTTCGTGAGAGACATTTACAACTAACACCGTGGAGAAGAAAATACACAGGGAGGGAATCGTATCACAGAATCAATTGAACGTCCCAAAATTATTCAGTTGTGTCTAAACATATTCATTGTAAAAAAAATATATAATTTCGATTTGGATGAAGAATTCAAATATTATTCCAGGTTGATGAGCGAAATGTTGCTTGTTAAAATTCGGCCTTTAAAATTGAAAAATGATACCAAATAATTTAAATAGAATTTATGATTCCTTGTTATTGTATTAAAATATTTTTATTTCCATTGTTATTTTAAAGTCTACGATACTGTCAACTGCTGTGTAAATCGAACCTTAGAAATTTATATTCCTCTACATTTCATGTAATACATTGTAAAGTAACGTTCTAAAACTTTAACATAACTGTATTATAATTATTTTTTTAGGGCAACAGGCTACATGAGGGTAATCCACATGGTGGCAACTCCCCTTTAATAGCATAGGAAAGGGGGGATGCAGAAGGGTGGAGGAAGGTAGCTAAGGGTTAACTAGGGCCCCCGGGTTATAGTTTAAGAATCCTACCCGGCATTCGCCTGAAAGTAATGCACGGAAAACCCTAGAAAAACCTGCATCAGGTAGGTCGGGCATTGGGTACTTGTCCCACGCCCATCCGATAGCGCGAGAGAAGTTTGCTGTGGGGACGCAGCATTCCCTTCTCCGTGCCTCGACCTGTTTAGGAGGCAGCGGGCCGACTATTCCAATGGGAATACCGAACAACTCTTACAGACCTTGGGCATACGGTAAGAGTTGTCCTCCATTCCCATTGGAATAGTCGGTCAGCTGCCTCCTAAACTGGTCGAGGCACGGAGAAGGGAATGCTGCGTCCCCACAGCAAACTCCTCTCCCGCTATCGGAAGGGCGTGGGACAAGTACCCAATGCCCGACCTACCCGATGCAGGTTTTTCTAGGGTTTTCCCTGCATTTCTTTAGGCGAATGCCGGGTAGGATCCTTAAAATATAGCCCGGGGGCCCTAGTAAACCCTTGGCTACCTTCCTCTACCCTTCCGCATCCCCCCTTTGAAATCCCTTCCTATGCTATTAAAGGGGAGTTGCCCAAAGTGGATCACCCTCATGTAGCCTGTTGCCCTAAAAAAAAAAGAAACAACTGAAACAAGTTACGGATGAAACGTCGAGTCTAAGTGTAGGGTATTTTCATTTATTATATTTATTTAAATTAATAAGAGAAATATCGTAATCAGAGTGATGTTTCAAGTGTAACCTGACTGCCAATTAGATAAATTTAAATACAAGTAAAAAATTTTGACTCTCAAACGAGAGGAAATAAAATATACAATAAAAAACAATTTCTAATACTATAACCAGGTAGAAGGTGAAACAAGGTACACAGATCTTTGACACTCAGAAGGAATTTCAAATCAAAATTCGACCACAAAAAAAAGGGAAATCCTCATCAGTGAAAACCTCAATAGACGATTGGAAGAATATTAACCTGCAGAAGTTTTTTATGATAATCTTCCAGCAGCAAGATGGTTTAAAAATAATCTAAGTATTTACAGCTACGGATTGTTTTTGGGCCGCGTTTTGTTCTGGCTTTCTTGCCGACGTTTCGTTCGAAAGCTCCAAACATTTTCAAGGCTAGGCCTGGACCCTTGGCCAGAAAAAAAACGCGGCCTAAAACACTAAAAATTAATTAAAAATACTGTAATGTAAATATGTTTGTAATCTTAATTTTTTCTCATTATCCCAGTAAAATTAAACTTTATATGTTAACCTTTTCTCTTAGTGAAGGGAAGTGTTTGAAACGTGGACACTTTTATAACACCTTTTTTATCCATTTAAAATTGTATTATTTAATTTGTTACAATGCTTTTTTTATACATTTGTTATCGAACTGCCACCGGGATCCATCTCATTCCCAGCAAATAACATGCATACGTAGATTGGTCCAGTAGAGTGTTGTATTTGTATTCGGCGTTTGTCTTAGGCGCTTGCATTCTGATAAAAGGGACCTTTCAACTTTTATCAGTTTATTGACCTCGTAACTGCAGTTTCCAGCAGGCAAATTTATTTTAGACCCTTTTAAACAGTAAACGAGAGTTTCTATTAGCGAATTTTATGAATTAATAGCTCGGTCGATTCCGTGGGGCCTCCACTGACTCTGACGTCACTCCTTTCCGAAATTTGATAAATAATAGTATTCTCCTTTCATTTATCTGTATTCCCCAACCACGAACGTGACTTTAGCTGTCACAGTCCACGGGCATTTCTCCTTAAAAGATTTATTTTTCAATAACTGACATCTTTAAATAAATGTAAAATACATCAGTCTATTAAGTCACAACTTATTTATGAATAAAAATGTAAAACATTATAATAGAAAAAGAAATCAAAAAGAAACGACGTCTGTTGTAAAAATCAATTAAATTATATAATATCAAATTCCTAACATTTAATTACATGCAATGTAGAGGAATATAAATTTCTAAGGTGCGATTTTTGCGGCTCAATTGACAAATTTTACAACACCTGAAAAAAAGGGGATAAAACGTCAAATGTGTTTTAATATATTTTTCTATTATGATGTATTAAATTTTTATGCCTTATAAAATTAAGACTTAATAATAGGCAGATGTTTTTCCATTCATTGAATTTTTTAATATATTAGCATTTAATGACATAATTATTATTAAAATGTAGAAAGATGTAATTTAGTCTCATAACTTTATAGTATTGTAACTCTTTAATTACAGTGTGTAATTATGTATTATATGGTGTTTTTACATATCCACCTGTTTCCTTCCTTTTTTCAATTAGAAAGCTTCAAATTTATATATTTATAATAAATATATATACATATATATATATATATATATATATATATATATATATATATATATATATATATTTATATATACATATATATATATATGTATATATATACATAAATATGTATATATATATATAAATATGTATATATATATATGTATATACATATATATGTATATATATAAATATGTATATATATAAATATGTATATATATATATATATATATATATATATAGATATATATATATATGTGTGTGTGTGTGTGTATGTGTGTGTGTTGTATTAGAAGAATGAATTTACAGTCCTGGACTACGTTGTAACCGAAATTCAAAACTGTTCCACCTGATCACCTGAAGAATACCAGAATTGTGGACGAAACGTTGTATTGAAATGATTTATTTATTTAATTAATTCATCATTTTTTCTTATATCTTTATTATTTCGATTATTTATTTAGTAAATGACACATGCCAGACGATATTAAATTTAGTATAATTTTATGTTTATTTTTTATTCATATGGTTTCTCAATTTTTTTGCATCCATATATTTTTTATCGTTTAATGATACTTCCTAAATTTTTTATTATATATTTATTATTTTATACATGCTTGTTTTTTTATTTTATTATCCATATTTACTTTTAATTTCGTTATGTCAGGATGGGTTAATGTAAGAACATTCATTGCTTTTATCGTCAGTGAATGATTAATGGGATCATAATCATTTACTTCCAGGCGTCGTTTTTCCCTTTAAAAGGCTCATTTTTTTCCAATAACAATTCAAATATTCCTTTGACGACCACGTGGTTCATGTGTGAGCTCTGAACTCGCACGCAGATTTATCCTTCTAACCCTATTCATATTTTCAACGAGACTCTCGTTTTGGTATATCAATATAAACCCACGTTATTTTTACCCCGTCACATTTCCTTTTATTCTCCACGGCATATTGTGGAAAGTGTCGTCGGCACGTGTGAGTTCCAGAGACGAAGCTAAAACAAGCGAAGAACCGGGAATGTTGCCAAATCTCCAGCAGAGAGGTGCATTAAGTGCCTTTTAAAAACTATTTCGTCCAAATTTATCTTGTTTGGGGGATGGGCGAAAACGGAGACGAGGTTCTAGACGGATACCGTATCACGTGACAGTTGATGGATTTGGAGAATAAAAAGAGGAATCGAGGAGTCGAGATTGACCCAGTGGCCCGTCCATCCAAAACGGGATTTAAAAACTTATACAATTATACATATACAGTATGTATATATAACTTACTACCTGACGGATACATGTTCACTGAAGTGTATAGTAACTTATACGCCACCCTGTATGCATTGTCCCACGTCCCTTCCAATGACCGGAGTCGGGCCTGAGGTCGGGTGGCAGCATTTCTGTCTCCATGCCGTCTCGACCATGTTTGTAGACAGCTGGACGGATGTTCCAATAGTAAAAGTGGAGAATACTTGCAATAATCCCAACGTCTGTTTTTTTTAGGGCAACAGGCTACATGAGGGTCATCCACATTGGGCAACTCCCCTTCAATAGCATAGGAAGGGATTAGAAAGGGGGGATGCGGAAGGGTAGAGGAAGGTAGCCAAGGGTTAACTAGGGTCCCCGGGCTAAGGTTTAAGGATCCTACCCGGCATTCGCCTAAATAAATGCAGGAAAAACCCTAGAAGAACCTGCATCGGGTAGGTCGGGCATTGGGTACTTGTCCCACGCCCTTCCGATAGCGGGAGAGGAGTTTGCTGTGGGGACGCAGCATTCCCTTCTCCGTGCCTCGACCAGTTTAGGAGGCAGCTGGCCGACTATTCCAATGGGAATAGCGAACAACTCTTACCGTATGCCCAAGGTCCCTGCGATCCCTCGCAGGTTACCTGCGAAATAATCCTCCCTTCCCAACGTCTGACTCCCCAGACTCGATTAATAAGAACCTTAACTCAAAAGCATCGAGAGTGTTAAGAAGGTATGACACACGCAGCCTCGTTCAACTCCCCAGGAAGTCTTTGAGAGACCATCTCACCCAATTGAAGATTTTTAATCCTCCGTATTGGTTTGCTTGAGACTTCACACTTAATTCTTTACCCAGTTAGAGACTCGCTAATACGTTAAAAGCTGCATTAAATCCAGGTTGCATGTCCCGAAAATGGAAACGCGACAGACAAGTGATTATATGAATTGAGAAACTGATGCTAAAAGTAGCGCAGTTGTTAGCAATCTTGTAACGGGAAAAGCTATTTTTTTTTCTTCGTCAGGCGCGAATCGTAGTGGAAGAAACACCCGCGACAAGCGTTGCGTGTTGCGTTCACGAAGGGCAATTTTCATTTTTTTGTTACGAGGAGTGTACAAGTCCATAATATAGAACGTATACATTCCATTTCATCCGCAATTGCAAAACCATCCGATCCAGTCGGAACTGGGAAACGACGCCATTTTTATTTTACAGTGTGTCGTAAAGTGTCAGCACTGCCACTCTCGAAAATTGTCACTACTCTTCTGAAGATGAAGTGTACTTTTAAAAACAGCAGCGTCAGAAAATTAAAAAATAAGTAAGTGACATGTATATAACATTTGGTAGAAATTACTGTATTGTACACAGAAGTTTGTTTCGTCACGTCTGGCTGTAGAAGTACATCTTAGCCAGTATGGGAAATGTCAGAATTAAAGTCAGTGACTTCCATAATCACAGATTGGAGCCCAGTCTCAGTTGTTTACTCATTACTTTTATATAATTTAACCCACATCCTCTCACACCTCCACACGTAGGGGCTTGTCAGAATTAAGCTCATAAAACCGTGGATTTGACACCAGTCTCGGTTGTTTCACGTTAATTCTATGCAACGCCCGTCCACCCCTAATTGAACTGTCTTCCCATGCTGTAAGTGGTTGAAATTAAACACTAAAACATCTGCAAAGAATAATTATTTAGACGCTTAAAGCGGTCGTTTTAGCAGGCTCTAATATTTCAGCCCAGTTCACCCCTTGGGAGTTTTATCGCAATCGGATTAATTTTTTAGGAAAGTATAGGGGACTGACAAACGGATATTCGTTTTTATATGTTTAGATAAACTGCGTAATACATGATGAAATATTATTTGTGAAAAACTGTGTTTAATTCCTCATAAGTTGGCTAACTGATAATAAATAATAATAATGAGAAAAATAGCCAAATTTTGACAAAAATGATAATATAAATACCACATAACGTTTGTGGAAACATTGTTCCTTTCTTCAGGTTGCAGAAAAAATGCAAGAGCTTAGAGAGAGACAACTGAACTAGTCATAAGCGTGTAGTGGTGTTTATATTATAAATTTTTTGTCTGTATTTGGCTATCTTTCTCATCATTTATTTTCAATCCGACGTAATTTTTTCATTTTAACTGAGCATAAATACTTTACGTTCGCTTGTGTACGGATGAAGTTAATAGAGATTGTGTTGAGAAATAAAATTAAACTAGTGTGAGTACCTGTTGACCTTTTCCATTGTAACAGGGAAATTTTTAGCAGAGCGCTGGGATTTACCCTTAAAGTGTAGCGACGGCAAGCAAGCAACGACCCCCCTCCATGCCTGGACTGGCTCCTCCTCCTCTCCACGACTGCGATCTGCGGGCCTCAGTCAGTCAGTAGTCGGCGACGATCAGTGCGCGAGTGAACACCAGCAGCAGAGGCAGCAGCAGGCAGGGCTCTCCAGGACCTCGCTGTAAGTGACCTGTGCTTTGTGACCTCTTGGAATGCCGCGCATAGTTCCTCTCGTTTAAACGCAGACGGCGGCGGTCGCGGTCCAATTGATTAAAACGAATCAGTGCTCGGCTGACCTTCCGCCTCCCGAGATCAGCCTTCGCGCCGGTCATCGAGGGTACTTCAGGCAATTACGCCGTTTAAATACACCGACCAATGATCCGTTTATTCCTCCATCTCGTCACACGGAAGCGAATCATCTCCGGCACATTTCCCTCGCAGTCCAAACTTCGCAGGGGGTTTCGGTGGAAAACAATCAGGGTTTCACGAAATATAACCGGGATGACGAAGAGCTACGGCGTCCAACCAGTGACAACAGGTACGAGCAGTGAACAAATTATCGGCTGTTCCATTGAAATTATGAGAAGGCTGATGAAGGATTAATTAATGATCCTTCGTAGCGTCTTCAGAGAAAGAATCAGAGCTAAGCGCAAGATTCCGAACACTCCTTAAGGAAACCCTACGAGATTCATATTATTCCAGGGAGTCGGCTACTCGAAACATTCGCGTCATCAGACAAGAAGCTCTGAATCCAGTACGTTTATTTGTTGATTGAGACTGGTGCCGTCTAATTCTTAACCCCTTCCCCCCTGAAGACCAGCAAGGTCTTATTCTGTTCGAAACGTATGACCATTCTTTAATAAATAAATATATGGAATCAAGTAAGAATTTTGTTTATTAACAAAAATTTAATATTACGACGTTTCAGGACGCCAACAGGCGTTTCAATAATTTTGAGCATTTCGGTTGCAAGAGACCAAGGCAGGAGATCCTGGCCTATAAATGTTATACACAAATCATGTACAAAATCATTAAAAAATTATCCAACCCTGAAGATGTCCTGAAAAGAGGACGAAACGTCGTAAAATTAATTTTTGTTAATAATCATAAAAATTTTCTTTACTCAAGGCCGTGTATTTATTGATTTATATTATTATAAATAGTCATGTTCTACATTATTATAATTCTTTATTCCTTCTTCCACCTTCACGTTTTTCCCCCTGCTATAAGCCGATAATTTGTTCAGCAAATAGTTCAACTGCATCGTCAAGAATCTTCACAACCCCAGAATAATCGGTTCAGCAGCGTCGGCAACCAGTAACAAGTCTCTTGGGATTTCGTATCCTTCCGCCTGATCATGAAGTCATATTCGTCCCCTTCTTGGAAGCTCGTCCTTCTGGACTCGGGAATATTCTGGGCAACATTTCCTAACGTGACGACGCGAGTTTATCTCTCTGCAAGGACTTTTATCGGGCGAGATGTTGGTAAAAGTCCGTGTGATCGTTAAACACGACTATGGAATCATTAGGGCGTGGTTTAAATTCAATGATAATGTTTATCGGGAATATAATCGACGTCTGATCTGTAGAAGGTGTGGAGTGAACAGAGTGGCGTAGTGAGAACTTAGATGACGTCATATAGAGTGAAAGATGAAGGAATAATGGAGACTTGGGACGATGCTTCGGACAGTAAAGAAATAGTGTCCGTTTACGGGAGGACGAAAAAGTGCCAGAGCATCTGCGACTGGACTGAACCGAGTAGGGTCCAGGACTGTCGTGCTTGATGTTCCTCCTCCCTGAAGACGAACAGAGTTATTTTCCGGTAGAAATCGTTCTTCTGTTCCTACCTCCTCAAGATTTCTATTATTTCTATCCGTATACTGGGTTTGGTCACTCACCCTAACCATTTTTCCAAAAATAAAACCTGCCCTTAACCGGAAACGGGGCAATGAAACACCCAAACTATTTTTTTTAGTCGTCAAATAATCGGTGACAGTGGTGAAATATCTCACAGTCGTGATTTCTTTTTTTTCGGACGAGTACTGCACGCTCTATGGAAGAGATTATGGTGGAGGAAGGTGACAAAGTCTTTTCAGACAGTTTAAAATATTTTATTTAACACTTCAACGACGTTTCGACTTTCACCAGGTCTTTAGCTGCGGTAAAAATTTCGTGTGACTTCAATTTCAAATTTAAATTTACATTATTTCTTCATATTCTTCTGATATAATATTTAAGATCAAATTATAAAAATTATCAATATTCTTTCAATTTTTATAATGTTACCAATCACAAAGGTAATATGATCCTACTTTTTTCAAATTAAAGTTACAGATTTTACTGAAAAAACTTAATTTTTTAAAAAATTATATCATAAGTTTAAAATAATGGATAATAAATATTACTTAATTTTAAGTATCATTAATTCACATAAAGGTACCTCAAAATGAACTAATATTTATAATCCATTATTTTTTAACAATTAATATAATTGTATAAATAGACAAAAATATTTTTAGTATAAATCTGTAATTTTAATTTGTTAAAAAATATACGTTCATATTTAATTTACGATTGGTAACATTTATTATCAATTTGTAAAAAAAAGATATCTTCTTTAAATTTATAATTTAAAATATATTACACACGAAATTCTAACCGTAGTAAGATGAGTGCAAGTACAAGGAAAAAAAACGTACTGAAACGTCGTCAATGTGTGAAATAAAATATTTTAATATGTCTCTAAAAATTGTTAAAATATTTATTTTATATTAATAAAAGGGTGGAAGTAATTTATGAATCAATACAGACTCTGACAGGAAAATTTAAGTGTCGGAAGATATGTAGAAACGTTTCCACCATTAATATTCTTTCGTCATCCCCTTTCATTTTAAAGTTTTCCTAAAACTGACCAATGTAAAAACACGAATTACACTCGCCTGTCGCCGAGACTTAAAAAGAGAATGATAATAATTTTGCATACCGGGATATTAGTGGACTACTACTACTAAGAAATTGTATGTCTCGACTTTATGAGGGAATTATTATCTTTATTAAGGCCCAATTAAAATATTATTTTAATAGCACAGCGTCCATCTTTGTCCTTGATACTGTTAATAAAACACACACACACACACTTATATTAAGTGCAACGGGCGTTTAATGGACTGTTTTTAGTGGTCTTCCTCTTCAGGGGGAAGCTGAAGGGAGCACGTGTGTATTTTTCTTTTGCGTCTTCAGAGTTTACAGCCTCTCGTGTGTGTGTGTGTGTGTGTGTGTACGAGAAAAAATTCCCTGCCCTGCGTTCTCGCGTGTTGTACGGGAAGAAGCATCATGTGAAGGTTTCAAGTGTGTCGTGGCGCATTTCTACTCGACGAGAATGTAGCTCTCTAGCTCAAATGACCATTTGTAGAGTGAGTGAGCTTTCTTGAACTTGCAACCGTCGGAATGGAGTAAGGACGGTTTCGAATGAAAATTCTGTGCCGGAGAAAACTCGTCTACAAGAGAAAACTGGATGTACGAATAAGGGTTGGCAAGAAACGATAAAATACCCGAAAAGTCCGACGAATTTCAAATATACAGAGTGATTCTATGTACATGGGACAAACTTTGAGGGGGGTCAAACAGATTACTAAAACATACATTTTTCTTGTATAGGAATGTACGGTCGGAAGTGACGCGTTACAAAAAAAAATGAGACATGAAAAGAAAAAGACAGTGCTCATTTACAACTGTTCCAATAAATGCTCAAAATTGAGACGAGCAACAGTACTAAACGATTGGTAGCATCGAAGCAGTGATTGGCGAACAGTCGCTCCCTCAACTAAGTCAACCCGAGTCTCGAAAATCACGGATGGTCTCCAGATACCCTCATAAGAAGTAATCGGAAGGACAGTGTGACAAGTCGCAAGAGTCCGACCTACCTGAATGCAGGTTCCTTAAATGACGTTTAGTAGGATCCTCAAAATACAGCTACCTTGCTATACCTTGACATGCCCCCGGTTTTCCCCATCCATTTCTATGCTATTAAAAGGTGGGAGCCGCCATAAAACCCTCATATATCAAATTCCGAATTCGTCACCGTGTCAATATATCGTGTATCAATAAATGCAATCACTCGGCTTAGTTTCAACCCCCAAAACATTTCTTGTTTTATACTGCTCGAAACTTATATTTCTTTATACTTCCATTCTCTCATAACCTTTTCAATGATAATTTCTTTACCATATATTTCGTCGCGTTATTTCTCTACATAGGCGTTAAAGATGCAAAAAAATAATAATTAACGAGTCGTTTTCTTGAAGCTGAACATGCGCAGTATTTGTGAACATAATTTTTTCTTTTATCATGTTTCTCCCCCTGTCAGCTCGTCGCGCTATCTTCAATCGTTACGACACTTTTATCGTTTATCGAAAAGTGTTAAAGATAAAGTGTGATAGAGAGGGGGGTTATTACCCGTCGTTCGATATAGAATCATCACATAAATCTGTACTTTTTTTAAAAAATGACAAAAGGTACAAATAATAGGGGAAGTAATGTGGAACCCTTAAATATTATTTGACGAATAAACGGCGGAAAGGAGTGACATTGTATCGCGGATATTCAGCAACCACTACGAAATTCCTGGTCGAAGAGTCACTATGACGTCACGTGGGATTTGTAGAGCATGTGTAGGGGCGACGTTGCCAAATACTTCGGTATAGGAAACCATTAAAAATTAGGGTGAGAGTTTTGCTCCGTCGTTCCATTTGAAAAATACTCGATTAGAGTATTGATTTCTGTTTCCCGATTTAACCAAAATAGTTTCGATAAATCTAACTCTCTATCGCTGTTCTATGAAAATCATTATCTTTACGTAAGAACATATCAATCAATATCTCTGATTTACGAGAAATTGCCTCTCTCCCGATTAGGGGAAATATTTGACGAAAAATTTTGCAATAATTCGTTACGCAACATCGAGGAAACAGCTGAAAGACTGTTTTTTTACTGTTTAGTTTCTGTGTAAGCGAGTTCATGACCCGGGAAGGTTCCTAGAACTCTACACTCACACAATATCTAGAATATATATATCTGAAAACATTTTCCTCTTTAATTACTAGTTAGAAATTAAACAAATAATTATGACAAAACAACCCCTCAAGGGGATATTTTCTCATTTTTCGTGCTGCTTGCGGATTCAATGTGCATTTAATCTTTTAATTTATTTTGGATAAATTTCTCAAGAACTGCTGTAGAAAATATTTCGGGTTAACGATCGTTGACAGCGCCGAGACGTGAAAAAAAGTGCGGACGGAATTAAATCGAAGCGAACGTCGGTAAAGAGACTTTCAGTCACGGCTACGGCCAGTCGGGCGGGTGTCATTGTATTGTGCATTGCGGGAGGGGATTAAAGGAATTTGTTAATTTTTTAGCAGAAATTTCGGGGAGTAAAACACGCAGGTTGTCGATATTTTGAACGAATATGAGGAGGACTTTGTTTTATATCTTGCTCACTAGGGAAAATAATAGAGAAAAAAGAGTATCCGACGATATTTATTATATATATTGTATAGTAATTAGATAAATAAATAGACAGACAAAAATAAGAGCTAAATTAAATACCACACAACGTTTCTGCTATTCTGCTTGCTTTGGTCGGGTAATTTTAAAAAAGGTTTTACAGTATTTAATTTAGCACTTACTATTTTTCTTTTATTTGATTATTTATTTATCTAATTAGAATACTTTGACACTGTCGTAATATAATTTTATAATTTCAATAAACTGCAGATTAGTCGTTGGCGTGCACGCCATAAATGTAATCCAAATAATTAATAACTGCAGAGATACTAATGTAAGGACGAAACGTTGTATTTGTCTACGAATAAATAGAATTAAAAATATTAAAATATAAATAGTTCGTTGCCCGGTTTGTGCCGTGTGTCGTTCTTACGGTTCTTGTTTTTTTATTTCAATTAATTGGCCTCTTAAATTTTTCGGTTTTTTGGCTATATATTTATCTAATTTGTAATAAACTTTTTATTCTGACTTATTCGTCCGTTAACATTTATATAATAGATTTAAATACTGTTAGATAATTTTCAATTTAAAAATATTTTCCCATAAACACCAGTTAAGTTTTCCTCGGTGTTTAATAAAAGACATTACCTTCACTGATTGCGTTTTAAATCGTTGGTCTAATTTCTCGGTAATTTATTGCGAGAATGAACTGTTTATTTCCACACCTATGAGGGTAATCAAGCTCATGGTCTAATCTGAAGCTCTAAAATACTGAAGACAGTTTTATCCATCTCGTTCCTTTTTTTAACGTAAGAGGAGCAATTTCAATGATATTGTGTACAGAAATAAACTCGGTGTCAGTACAACAGATGGAGAGACGCAGTAAAGTGGATTAGTAAAGTAGAAGCCGACGATTTCATGCCTGAGAGTACAAAAAATAAACAGTCATAACAAAGACTAAGATATAAATTCGCCATTCCACATTTATTAAACTTTCCCATTTCAACGAATGAAAGAAATTTTATTCTAATAATTAAATAGTAAATTACATTTCAATAAAATTGTCAAATTCTAAAAGACTTAATGAAATATACTTATTACAAATAACACTGAAGGGACTGTACATATTTATGTAATACGGCCAAGGACAGTCGTAAAACGAACTCAGCTGCCAGTTTCTGTTGCGCGCTCTTCAACAGGATCTCAATTTGTATAAAACAGTTACAAATTAACAACTTATTTTTTAAAATATATATATATATATATATATATATATATATATATATTTGAAACTGACATATAATCAAATCAAATATATTTAACGACCATTAAAAAAATTTATAATTTAAAAAAAAAAATTATCAGTGAATAATAATATTAAAATTTTCGTCTGTTTTATTAATGATATAAATTAAATTCATTAACGGCTTTCATGTGCAGCCATTATAAAATATTTTATGTAATATAACAGTACCCTTTTTTTTCATCAGGTTTTAACTTTAACATCATAACCTGACTAAAGTAAAAGCCTGATGAAAGTACAAAAAGGATGTTTTTTTATTGTTTTTTAAGGCAACAGGCTACATGAGGGTAATCCACATTGGGCCACTCCTCTTTAATAGCATAGGAAGGGATTTGAAAGGGGCAATGCGGAAGGGTAGAGGAAGGTAGCCAAGGGTTACTGTGAACGTCATTGTTATATTGCATAAAATATTATAAAATGTCTGTAAGAAAATGTCGTTAATTTATTTAATTTAATAATAAGTAATTTATAATAAATTGGTATTATATTATTTATATGTTCCGTACAACATTTAGGACAGAAGAAAAACTGTTATTGTTATTTTTAATTTTCTTATATGATTTTGTTACGTGTTGATCCTTTCAGCTATTATAATCTCTACATATTTGAGTGATCTTAATTGCTTCATCTATAATAATTCTAAAAAAGTGTTAGTGGTCTGTTAATTACTTAAAAAATCTTACTGTTAAAAATAGGCGTGAAAATAAAATATTATAAATATATATATTCAATTCACCCAGTTCACCGGAGGCTGCGAATACGAACAAAATGTTACTTTTCCATGTATTTATTCGTTTGAATAAAAAGTAACAACTTGAAGTTACTTTATTTTTTATAAGAAATTATAATTAAATAGTATTGATATTTATCAGACTGTAAAAACGAAATAAGTATCTCACGTCGGTTACTGGACGTTTCTTTTTAATATTATTCAAAATTCTTTTATAAAATAATAGATAATTTTTGTTACTGAAACGTGTATACAATCAGCTTTAACATAATATTCAAGACTTTTGAAGAAATTTTAGATTATATTATTAATTAAGGTCTCGTCTTATATTTATTGTTCACCCGATTAAGTCCAAAATTAGGGACGAAACGTAGTGATTACTGAACCTATTCTCTTAATTACATTCTTAGTTAATAAACTTTTTCTGACTGGCCATTATATTTTTTAAATATAGTTATAGTACAGTACGTTATATGAAAAATTTCTGTAGTACTCGGTATTTTATTTATAATTTCAGCGAAAAACATTTATAATATTAAATAAATAATTCAGTAAAATCTATTAATTAATAAATCAATTAAACCAGTTCATACGACGTTTTTCCCGCGACTCTGAATTCATATTTCTTATAATTTAGCATATTTATACGCATACATTCAAAACTGCAAATTATTGATTTTCCAAAATTGTGTACTAAACGTCTTTTGAACTGATATTTATGGTTTAATTAATTTTAAAAAATTCTTCAATATTGGATGAATTGTTTTTTTATTTATCATATGATAATTGTCAGATTATGTTGAATATTGATAATATCTTTCGTACAGCAAAGATAACTATTGGGGAATATCGTAGCATAGCAAGGGTAACAGGCCTGCCAACACATTTACACTGGAAGATGAATATACAGGAATGTATATGTAAATGAAAGTAGTTTTGTGACTTTTTCAGGACTAGTGTCGTTTGTATTACATAAATATTGTTATTATTTAAGGAATTTCCCCGGCCATTCCCCACGGTAACTCTGTCCATAATTATTAGGTTTAATTCTCAGTGTCGTGGTCTGTCACGTGTGTGACATCACCACGTGTTGATATCACACTTCATAGTCTCGTAATGTTAACCGTTTCCTGGCAGCCATCGCGGTGGTGCCTCTCGCCTCCCTCGCCATGCAGGTTGCAGGGAATACAGAATCAGCCGATGGGGGAGCGCGGGGGATGAATTTTTTATACCGTCTGCGACAGACAGAGGGGGGGGGGGGAGTTGAGAGAGGAAGGTCCGCCATGATAACGTGTGACGCCACAAGACGAGAAGTAGCAAAACAGCCCGTCCTCGAAGGCGGTGAGGGTCAAGGGTAATACACGTCAGGACCTACTACTACGTCAGGACCTGCGCGGAAAGATCCCTTTAAAGGAAAGGAAAGGAAATGACAACTCGAGTAACAGTGTAGCAAATTATCTACCTCATAGACACAACTTTCACTTTCACATGTTCGCGTACACGTAATAGATTAACCTGTTCCTAATAAGAGAATGTGGATTAAACTCATGCAGGCGTGCCAACAATATTCCTCAAAAAACAGTGCAAATATACTATCAACAAGTAGTGTATTAATGTTTTTAATTATAATTAACTTAAATATTCTTATTTTGGGGGATCGGTAGTCAGGTAATTTTAAGTGTCAGGTGATACAAGAAGTGTTGACACCACCCAAAATAGGGGTGTTTAATCCTTTAAGACTATTAGCTTTTTATGTATGACAAATTTTTCGTGCAATGGCTATGTTTCCGAGATGTTTACTTGTCTGAGGTTAAATAAGAACACTGTACAGTCTCTTCAATTTAATTTATTAGATAATCGTTTGCTAATTATTATAAACTGTATTATACTATTTTATACGAACTTTTTGACCTTTGTTACAGACTATAAATATTGAAAAAAAATTAAAAGTTGTTTAGGCCTTTGTCAAATCCAGCTTTCAGATAAACTGCTGGTAGAGAGATTCAAAGATATAAAAACAAAATATGACACATGTCAGAGATACTCTAGTAAAAATACGTAGATGTTGTTAAGGAAAAATATCCTCTTTGATGTTTATGCAAAAAAAAATCTAAATAGATAATTATTTTATCACAATTGGATTCATTATCTAAAATCGGTTGGTTTTTTTTCTAAGTCGCACAATGATTTAATTCAAAACTGCAGACCTAAAATTGAATGCCCCCATATAACACAAGGCACAATTTTTACAATTAATTTTATAATTAACATTAAGTTCATCAAATTTGTTGATAAAATTTTTACGGTCTTTTATAATATATTAAATTCATTGAATTTGTAATTTGCATTTTTTTACATTTTAGAAAGAATCAAAGCTCAATCATATAGACCATGAAATTTAAAGTATCAGGAAAGTAAAGTACCAATTTCGATTCCCGGTCCGGTCGATACTTTTCCATCCTGTTGCTTTAATTCATTATACATAGTTACCAGATTTTTGTCTCTGGCAATTATGGCACATTTTCCTTTTACCTGGGTCTATTTCATTTCGGAAAACAGAAAACAAAAAGCAATTTGAAATCTAAGTTAATTTGTTATTGCTAGGGGTTATGTGTGGAGGAAAGCTGATGGACAATTTTATCAGAGGAGTTGTCGGCTCATGTTCGCCGATGAAGGATGGCAATTTGAATCGTAAATGTGCCGTGACGTTGCGAATCTCGTTCGCACCTGTCGAAGGGTACCGCCGTTATATTTGCATATATGTTGTGTGACACGTTTGTTAAAAGAGTCAATGCTCTCTGGTGGCGGGGCTCTGTCTGCCTGCAATAAATAAGACCTGGTCGGACACGGCGAACCAATCCTCAAATTACGGCGCCCCGCCCGTCATAATTATGAATAATTTAATAAACATTTTATTAAAATTATCTCAGCAGTAAATATTACGTGAATACACAATTAGTCAGAACCTACTTAGTGTCGCACGCGTAATTTATTACACGAAATTATTACGTCCGTACGCATAAACGAGGTTATGTCAATCAACGTACTTCGCGGAATATTCCGCGCTCCACAACCGATCTTAAAATACTCACTTCGATATTCAATTTTAATCTATTTATCAATATAAATACATGGAAAATAATCCTTAACCTCACGACCCAAAATTAACAACCATATACAAATGTTTAGTATCCAAAAGAAATAATGTTCATTAATTATAAAAAATTTTTAGATAATCTATCCGACGTGCGGACAGTATTTAAGTTATAGAAACCCCTATATAAAGAAAAATATTAACAAAAGTTTATTTTATATATTTTAAATAAAATATCAAACCTTTTTTGCAGAAAAATTAAAAACACAACATGTTGTTTCAGTACCTTTGTATACTACAATTATTTTTGTTCCTACAGAGTGAAACCGACAAATCACAAATTTAATAGTATTTATTTCCTCTAATTCTTCTACCTTAAAATGTAAAACAATATATTATTTAAAATAAAATCTTAATTTTCAACCTTTTCCCAATTTAATAACGTTACCAACGATAAATTAATTAAGAACCTAATTTTTTCAAATTAAAATTATTTAAAAAATTTATAGAGTATACTATTTAATTTATATTATTAACAAAATACAGACGTAAAGTAAAATATTAATAATTTTATTATTTTCTTCTGGCCTGAAATAAAGCTGTGGGTTCTACCAGAAAATAGTTGTTAACTACGGTGATAAACTGTGGTTTAGCTTATTGATTATAGATTGTGACGTTTATTGAATCACCGTCACGAATCTATATTCAATAAAAATAGTTCCGATCGAGACTAAATTTTATTACGTTGGAGGACTTGCGCCAAACACTATTGCGATTAAATCGTTCCAGTAATTTCCATAAATTCCTGCAAATCTGTTTTTGTTGTTGTTGAAACTGTGTGGTCTCATAAGAGATAAGCTCTCGACGCTCGTGGAATCTTCCAGGAGAATGGGAGATTGCTATATGTGACTTCTTCTATTGTGTTCTGAAATTAAATAAATTCAGACACCTCGGTCAGTTAAGAGAGGTTTATGTTCCGGGGTGGCAGACGTTGGCCATACGTGGGCTAGAGGTGTCCGCTGATACTACTTGAACATCGGTAACAAGAGCCCGAACTACCTGATGCAGGTTTTGGCGAATGCCGGGCAGGATTCTTAAACTACAGCCCGGAGACCCTTAGGTACCTTGATATCCCTTCCGCATCCCCCTTTAGAATCCCTATGAATACGGAATACCCCTCGTGTATTATAGTCCTCTCACAACTTCAGTGGACAATTAATACATATATATCTCACGTCCAGTATAGGCACCTCGGCCTGTTTTGAGAGGTGTATGTTCCGGGGTCGCAGACCTTGGGCATTCGGTAAGAGTTGTCCGATATTCCCATTGGAATTCCCCTTGGCTACCTTCCTCTACCCTTCCGCATCCCCCCTTTCAGATCCTTTCCTATGGAATTAAAGGGGTTTCCCAACGTGGATTACCCTCATGTAGCCTGTTACCCTAAAAAAAAAAATTTTTAAATAATTAGAATATTTAGTCAGTCAAAATTTACCTGCTAGGGTGTTTGTAACAAGTCTTGTAACTGAAATAAAATTTAGACGCAATCTAAACTGTCTAGTGAATATAGGCTAGTGAAGTAGTGAAGTGATAGTGCTGCGTAAAATCAATCATATTCACAATGAACTAGTAAACCTGTATTTTCAGGTATATTTTCCACCGTTTTCTTTTTGAGGTTACAACAATATAATTCCCGCATATATTGTCCTATTCATAATTGATTTGGAATCAATTAATATAATTCTATATATCTATATATATATATATACATAATCATTGAAATACTGTCCTTAAGTCCAGTTTATTTAAAATAAATATATTTATGCATTGCAATTTCATGGTAACTGCCAATTATTGATTAAAGACATATGTAGAATACAATTACAGAACAAGTAGTATGATAAATAGGGGCCCATGAAAAGTGTGGTTATATATATATCAGGAGGAGGGTCTTCTGTGTGTGATGACTCACTATTTGTATAGCTGAATTTTATACCAAATGCAGAAGTCCATTTTTTCTGTAACTGAGAGAGTGGGGAGTTTATAAACCGGATCTGACGATTCTGGTCCGACCCGGCCAAGTCTTTGGGTTAAATTACCATGCAAATCGAGTAAAAACGGTTCTTCACGTTTCATGGAAATAGTCCGCGGCTTTTGACGCAATGCATTACGGAATTGTTAATTTCTGCTACACGCCAACTCATTTCTCTGTATAATCAGAGACCAACTTGTGGTTGGGTTTGACTTTCCCCAAAGAAGAACAGTTTTTTACCTTATTTACCTTATTTATATTTATGGATTTATTTTATCTTTCTTGCTCATACACGACAACATAAAATCATTAAATATATATTATTTAACCTGAAGATATTTCCCATCAATTTCACAAATATTTTTATTATAAGGACTTTTGATAACATTATAATGTTTCTTCAATTGTACATACCTTTTGCTATATTTAGCTCAATATTCTAAATCTCAGTTATGAATCTAGTTGATAATAAAATAGAAAACATTAGTGATGATACATAAATCTAATCTACTACGTACAAAGCACTGAACCCAGATAATTAAATATATATAATAAAATCGACAACGTTCATTTCCATGCATTCAGATATTTAATTTTCATTTTACATCGTGACTATATATTTACTGAAATGCCAGTTAAACACGTACCTCACAGGAAATATACCTGATTGACTCATAATTTAACCAAAACTAATTAAAATTTAATAAATAAAAAGAAAAAACAGAAAATTAGTCAGAAAAATGTGTATTAATCAACTGAAACAAAAAATAATTACAATACGGTGTTATTTAACAATTTTGGGCACTTCCTTGGGGAATATAAAGTTTTTTTAATGTAGGCATTAATATATGTCAAAATTAGAAGAAGATAAAATATAAAAAATTTAGAGTCATGGACTGCGTCCGATGACTGTTGTGACACTTCAGTTTTTAACATAAATATGCATATTTTAAAATCTTTACGTTACCTGATGCAGTTATAAAATTGTGGACGAAACGTCGTACTGTAATGATTTTTTGTGTTTCGGTCGATTAATACGCAGATTTTGGTGACAAATTGGGGATGTCTCCCTGTTTATTTACAAAATTAATTAAGGATCAAGGAACGAATATTTGACACTTTGAAGATATCCTATTAAAAATAGAAACTGACTCTCATTAAACATAATAAGTTGAAACTTGCCAGTATTCAGAAAAAATTATTATTACATTTTAAAAACTGCACATATCAGATACATTATAAAGCTTCTTCCCCTTTTATAATGTGTGCGATTGTGCGATATTTTTTTCGCGCAGGTAAGTGAAGTGTTAATAATGATCCCTCTGGATGCTTGTGCTCTTGTCGCTTTGTACAGGCGAGAGAGAGAGAGGTTGTGCAGCTGGCGCACGGGTGATGAGGTTTTCCCCAGTAATTATTGAGCGTGTGTGTGTGTGTGTGTGTGATATTTGGTTGAGTGTGCACGTGGGCCAGTTGTGGACGGACTCCGGAAGGGCGTCGCGAATCCGCACAACAGGAACAATGAGAAGCACGACCTTTGTTCCTCTGCGTCTTTTAAGAGGCGGTTCCATTTAAAAAGATCGTAAAGAACTTGAAATATCTTAATTTTTCATTTCTTGTCCAAGACCTTTTAAATTAAGCCCGCTGAAACACTGTCTCCGACGCTTTACGCGTGCGTTCATCCGGAGTTCCAGGTTGGTCGACAGAGTCTCAGCTCGTATTTCGGAGAAGAGATTTGGTGAAATTATTTAAGGATCTGCAATAGAGGATTTTAGGAAACCACAATGTCATTATTCACAGCCAGGGAAAACGAGGGGAGGTCAACAAGTACTTACGTTTCTTGATAAATTTATATATCCCAATTAAACTTCTTTAAAACCGATCAACTTCCTTAAGTTACGTTTTTGGAAGTTCCTCATAATAAACCTTTTTTTCCCGCAATGATCTACTCTTCCTTTGCACGAACCGTTTCCTCAGGTTAGTTAATAGGAAAAGAAATCTCAGAGGGCCGAATATAACGAATACTGAAGATACAGCAACTGTTCCCTTTTTTCTTGGACACAATCTTCTACTCTCTACTACTGAAGTGGTCACATAACGACGCAAAATATTCTGCATTTAACGTTCTCTCTCTTCTGTGTGAAGAACTCGGGGTACATCCCCTAAAAGAAACCGGGGCACGTCGAATTCACCGCCTTTCTCACCATCGACGCAGTTTCTCCTAAGGAAACCCACCGTTTTACGTCTGGAGGGTGGTCGTTGGATCCATGTTTAATCAGCAGTTATGTATAGACGTACAAACTCTAACAGGATTGCGAAGAAAACCTGTCACAGCAACCCCTGAGAACAAACGCGGCAACCATTTTACGGTAATATTTACACACACATTTTGAATGAAAATTCGAAATCACTCAGCCTTGTGATATGTTATTATATGGTATTGAAAAACTTTCCGTCACGCGTAGTGGCTCGACTCCGTTGTTACATAAAAAAATATTATTTTGATTTGCGTCATTACTTGCAGTAAATAAAAATCATATTTTAGCTTAAAAATAACAGGCGAATTTGCTTTTTTATTATATTTGTATACATATTTGCGTGTCCGTTATTCCCATTGGAATAGTCGGCCAGCTGCCTCCTAAACTGGTCGAGGCACGGAGAAGGGAATGCTGCGTCCCCACAGAAAACTCCTCTCCCGCTATCGGAAGAGCGTGGGACAAGTACCCAATGCCCGACCTACCTGATGCAGGTTTTTCTATGGTTTTTCCTGCATTTCTTTAGGTGAATGCCTGGTAGGATCCTTAAAATATAGCCCGGGGGCCCTAGTTAACCCTTGGCTACCTTCCTCTACCCTTCCGCATCCCGCCTTCAAATCCCTTCCTATGCTATTAAATGAGAGTTGCCCAACGTGGATTACCCTCATGTAGCCTGATGCCCTAAAAAATAAAAATAAACTAGCTAACAGGTTTCACGAAAGTCGTTTAACCATTATATAGTACGAACTGAATTTCAAAATATACTGACCGCTTTACTGTGTCATATGAATTTTTCTTGAATGATTAACGAAACAAAATCTGAGAACGACACGATGACAATAGTAATCGAAGTATTTAGTCACTGCGAACTTCAGCGTTTGATGCTGAGACCGACGTATCTCAGCTGCGTCCTAATCCTTTCCTCTACTGCTGAGACGAGAATACAGCTAAACCAGCATTTCCGTACTGGTCGCAGCTATGGTTCAGTAGAAACAAGACACCGCCTTCTCTTGGATTACATTAGACAGCACTTTGCTGTCGGTAACATTCTTGTGGCAGCAACCACGCAATACTCGGGCTGCAGGTGGGTCACAGCAGAAACCCGCTGTTTTCACTGTTTGGAGCGTAGTGGATGATCCTCGTTTTATGAACGGTTAACTAATGACGTACACACTCGGTCAGGAAATCGATAAAAAAAAAGCGCCAAAGCACCAGTTGAAACGACTTCTGTCAGCAAACGCGGCATACATCTTGCCGATTTTTTTTTAAAAAAAATCCTAGTATCATGTCTTGGATGCTTTAACTACGTATTGAACTGCAACTGGGCAATGTTACGCTCTCTGCAATGTTCCGAACAGCCGGTGGAACACCTGTTACTTCGTTCGATCGTTTCCCGTAAAACAAGATCCTTCAGGTTGAAATGCGGACGGTACGAGGATTGTTGAGAGGAGTTTTATTCCCCTGTGAATTGCAGTCAACGAGACTGCTTCGCTGACAGGCGGGGTCGTGGAACTCGGATTACCAAGCGAAGCAATAAAATTCGCCGCTTCTTCTCCCAAGGCGGAGGCTGAAGCTCGCCAAAATTAATTGAAGTGGGAGTTTAAGCAGTTAGAAAATTACCTCGGCCGGCGCAAGCGAGTAGAGAGCACTCCAGTATCTATATCCCACTCCTCAACCCACCCTTGTGCTCTCTGAAATTGAGAATAAACGATGTGAAATTAGGAGTTTTACTGCGTAATATATTGCGATGGCTTTTAATTCAGCCTTTGGGAAGCGAAATCTTAGAAAAGCGCCACCAAGCGATGAAACGAACGTGGCTCAAATGCAATTTTCTTTCACGGAGGCTCTATTTATTATATTAATTTTTTTTAGGGCAACAGGCTACATGAGGGTAATCCACTTTGGGTAACTCCCCTTTAATAGCATAGGGATTTTAAAGGTGGGATGCGGAAGGGTAGAGGAAGGTAGCCAAGGGTTAACTAGGGCCCCCGGGCTATATTTTAAGGATCCTACCTGGTATTCGCCTAAAGAAATGCAGGGAAAACCCTAGAAAAACCTGCATCAGGTAGGTCGGGCATTGGGTACTTGTCCCACGTCCTTCCGATAGCGGAAGAGGAGTTTGCTGTAGGGACCCAGCATTCCCTTCTCAGTGCCTCGACCAGTTTAGGAGGCAGCTGGCCGACTATTTTAATGGGAATAGCGGATAACTCTTACCGTATGCCCAAGGTCTGTGACCCCGGAACATACACCTCTCAGAACAGACCGAGGTGCCTCGGCTTGTGGGAACCTTAGTTCAAAAACTGAGGTGAAAATGCATCCTTTTTTTATTTTTATTTTAGGGCAACAGGATACATGAGGGTAATCCACGTTGGGCAACTCCCCTTTAATAGCATAGGA
The DNA here is from genome assembly GCA_037074705.1 of Zhengitettix transpicula. NCBI lineage: Eukaryota > Metazoa > Arthropoda > Insecta > Orthoptera > Tetrigidae > Zhengitettix > Zhengitettix transpicula. The sequence continues at coordinate 49,768,569 of CM073596.1, forward strand.
AGGGATTTGAAGGTAGCCCCTTCGTATCTCTCCTACAAGGTTCTGCCTGCCAGAGAACATCCCTCGCAGATATATCCCACCTTTAAGAGACGGTTAAGTAGAGAACTAGGACTATTATTATTTTCATCCTGTAGTGAAAGGACTTAACAGAATTTTCATAGTTTTTAATTTTTGTAACATTTTACATAATGAAATATAGAGAATTCCACTGTTTTCCGGTCGTCGAATTCCAATACAAAGAAATATATTAATCTTAAAACGGCGGGAATTTTAACAATTATACGTCGTGGATTACGTAATATGTGCTGTAAGAAGTCACCAGCAGAACAGAACTGACGGTTACGACAGTGTGACTATTTTAAAATTCCATCTTCCTTTGTTTCCAGTTTAATTTAAGTGATTTATTGGCGCTTCACCCACCATGACCGCCAACGTGTCAACAGATCCGCGGAGATCGACTGATTCATATTTTCGTTTTCGTTGCCTTGTGACTGTTTTTTTTGTTAGTGGCAACGTTATTGGTAATGTTCCGGCCTTGGCTTGCGCAGAGGTTGATGCACCGGGTTCGATGCTCTGCGCAGCTACGTGCCCACTTGTGGGAGAGACCCGGAGTATTGATCGCGAATTTTCTCGTCTTTACATAATTTTGTCGAGAAGTGGGGGGGGGGAAGTAAAGGCTTCACGATTGCATGTGTCGAAACGTATCACTAAAGCGGCTAAAACTAATGCAGTGAATACTTTGGAAATACTACACTGTATTTTATATTATTAAAATAAAATCGCTTGGGTGTCTCTAAAGTCTCGTTGTAACGTTACGGAAATTGTACATTATAATTAACTAACATTGTAAATCCATTAATTTATTTGTCCTAAGGTTTATATAATTATATATATTACGTCTGATGTTAAATTTGACCTGGATTATAGACTAGAAAGATTAATACTGTTTTGTTAAAATTTAAACTGGAACATTGCACTAAAAACTAACCTTCATTCCTAAAACGTCAAAGACGAAACGAAAGGCCTTAATTTTTACGACAGTATCACTGGTATTAGTCATCTTTGTTCTTATATATTCGTTTCACGTATTTTATCTCTAAAACCTATTCATCTTTATCTTGTGTTTGGCGAAAACGTTCAGCCTGGACGAAGGTTTAAATTTCAAATAAATCAAAAATATTATAATCAAGATTAAACATTAAAATATATATATAATATATCATAAATGATGTAACTTAAATATTCTTTTTTATTGTCCAAATTCATTTATATGAAGTTGTCGTGGTATCGGTGACTTTTTTCAATTATATAAAATAGCAGTGTGCCTGTCTATTTATCGAGAAGGTTTACTTCAAATTGTAACGGGAACATTAAAATCTGTGCAGTGAAGTCAGACAATTTTTTAGAGTAAAAGGCTACATGAGTGTAATCCACGTGATGGAACCTCCCCTTTAATATGATAGGAAGGGATTTGAAAGAGGGGATGCGGAATTGTAGAGTAAAGTCGGAAAGAGTAGCTACGGACCTCGGGATGTGGTTTAAGTTTCCTATCCGGCATTCGTCTGAAAGTGATACAGGACAGAAAAACTGTGTCGGGTAGCTCGGGCTCTTGGTACTTCTCCTTTCGATGGAGGAGTAGGGTTTGCTGTGGGGACGCAGCATTCCTTTCTCCATACCTCGGCCAGTTCAGGAGGCAGCTGGCCGACTGTTCCAATACGTCACACCTGCACGCGCGAACGTAAAAATAAGCTGTGACGTCACATAGCTGCGTGCACACTGTTTTACTAATGTGTTCACAAAGTTCTGTTGCAATTTGTCCACGCGTTTATATATCTATTAATAATATAATATAAACAAACAAACATACATACATACATCCATTTTTATGATACAGTTTAGTATTTATAATTAAACTAATTAGATTTTATTCATGTCGGAGATGTCAAACAACTCCTTGACGATGTCGATAATTCATTATTCGAAAAAAAAATGAACCAAACAATATAATTACAATTACTCATTTTATTTGTTTATCCTATTGTGTGTAAATAATCAGATCCTTGGATTTGGTCTGTATATTTTCCTTCTCAACTACGCCCTGTCCTCAACTTCTTCTACGATGACCTGGAACTCCATCTATGGGCCTTTCATTCGATGATATCCTGCAGGAAACAATTTCTCCTTAGGATGTGTCCGATCGACTTTGCCCTGTCTCTTAAAAACTATATGTTCAAGATTCTTCTCATTTACTGTTCTAAAAAACTCTTGATTTTTTTACCATATCTTATCACCTTTTTTTCTTCAATTCGTCTCCAACTCCACATTTCCAGGGTAGTTTTTGTCTCACTTTCTTAATCCCCATGCTGCTGGCCCTGCACTTTACCAGGTTCTAGATTCTATTTTATTGTACGTAGGGGATTTTTCCTTGGCCCATGCAGTGATACGTGGTTCACATTTCAGCCGCGGTACAGCCGTGATTCGTGAAAAGACTTCCAAGGTTCCTTGAAATGATTGATATTTTTTAAAATTCTTGTGTACAAGAGTATAGATACAAATGTATCGAGTTTTACGTCGAAAATGGGCCCAAAAAGTCAAACTTAAGAATATAATACCGTAAAGATAAAAAAACAGGTTTTTTTCTAATAATAAAGCAATTATTTTTATCAGGTTTTCACCGACGTCACGTATATTTTCTCTGACGGTATGAGATTTCTTAAGTCATTTGAAATAATTTATACCGAACTTGTAACGTATATTTATAATCAAAAAAATTCTCTCATTGTTAAGGAAAGGATGTCCCAAGATATTTTCATTAGAATTCCTCAGAAAATTGCAATATTCTTAATGTCTTATAAGAAGACAGTTTATTAGGGATACAGAGATAGTGTATTTTTGACCATTTCTGTTTGTAGAGACGAGATTCTGTCGTTCTATCGCTCACGCTGACCTCTGAACCTCGTGCCTTTGCGAAATGATAAGGAAATGGAGCGAGACGGAGGCTTCAAAATAATTCAGAAAGCGCGGAAATAGACGAGGAGGTCGCTTCAATTGATATTTATAGAGACTTGTTAAATCACAGCGGCAGACAATGCTTTCCTTATTCTGTACTTGCACGTGAGCGATCAATTCAAGTCCGCAAAGTACAATTCATTGTTGACGCGTCTATGGACAGTTTCTATTTCAAGGGTCAACTTCTTATATCGTGCCAGGGTAGGCATCCCCCCTTTCAATCTCTTTCCTATGCGATACATCTAAACCACTTCTACTACTTCCTCCGTCATCGGTAGGGCGTGGGACCAGTACCTGACCTCCCAGTTGCTGATTTTTCTACGATTTTCCCCTGCATCCATTTCAGGCGAATTGTCGGATAGGATCCTAAAACAATACAGCCTGTGGACCCAAGTTAACACTTTGTTACCTTGTTCTACTTTTCCGCATCCCCCCCTTTTAGTCCCCTTTCTATGCTATAAGAGGGGATATTTCATACTGTGAATTTCCCCTCATATAGACAGTCACCGCCCAAAAATATATGCTTAATTGTAATTTCTTATTTCTCTCTAATAATATGTCTTTATACATACAGAAATACCAATTCGTGTCAAGATAAGATACGCAATGGTCCATTGCCTTGTAATTTAGTGGGGGGAAGACCAGAGATTAACACGAACAATTGTTACGGCAACATTTGTTACGGCAACTTGAAAATGTAGTGTAAAAGCTATACTGAAAACACTGACGCATGGAAATATACTGTTTTCAGTTCAGGACATGTTGTTCAAAAAAAAAACTCATCCGTAAAAGTTACGGGATAATAATTACATAAAATTTGCTGTTGTCTGTATATCTCATTCCCAATAATATAATTAATTTTTTTATTAGTGACAGTGGCTTCTCCGCAACGGAGGAGTTCCCAACTGACGACAACGCTCCCCTCTACCTTCTTCTGCGCATCTGAAGTGACTTTCAATATCTCACGACCTATATTTAGTAATCAGAAAATGTCTATAAGCAACTGTCCATGCAGAATTTTGTAGATGATAGCCTGAAACTAATATTTCATACTCTTGGGCACTGATGAATAAATAAATTATAATATAATCACTGTTTCACTTTCAACGCTACAGCGTCCACGATACATTTTGTTTTGTTCTTGTAATGGAAAAGTTATTTTACCGACTAGTATTGTTGACGGACGGTGGAAGCAATAGGCGTGCGTTTCCTGTTAATTTGTTCCAGCGACCAGACGACCCTCGGCCGACAATAACAGAAATACACACACACACACACACACAATTCTCTGACTGTTTTCGCTGTATCTAATTTTGAATAGTTACGTAATCGGTTCGCACAACAGGAGAATGGCCGCCACAAAAGTGCATTTAGTTGCAGGCAGCTGCATTTTCTACGGCTCGATTTAGATCTTATATTAGCCAAGGATATTCTTAGCCTTTTATGTTCGTCTCAGGGCCCGAGGAATATGCACGAAAGGCTTTGCTGAAAGCTGCAGCTAACGGCATTTCGCCTGCTCTGTCTCTCCCACACAAACATACACTTGCACAATGAATGACCTCGTGACCGACGACGGTTCTCAGCCACCATCATACAAACATGATTTTTTTTTATATTTAATATAATCTGACAATTATTATTTAGTAGATAAACAAAACTGCCAATATGTCAGAAAAATGTGTGTTCATTAATTAAAACAAAAAATCATTACAATACGACGATTCGTCCACAATTTTGAGACTTCCTCAGGTAATATACAGTTATGCATGTATATGCTAAAATAGAGCAACAATTTTTTTTTTGGTTACAACTGTCAAGGACACGGTCCATGGCGCTCAGTTTATAATTTATCTTGTAATTTACCATATATATGCACACTTGAGAAAATCCCAAGATTGAGGATGAAACGTCGTATTGTATGATTATTTTGTTTTAATTAAAACTACACAGTCTTTCTGGAATATTGGTTGTTCGCTTGTTTATTAAAAGTGGTGGTCCGTTTGGACTGTGAAGTCCCACAGGATCTCGACTTGTTCGTTTTCAATTATTTTCACTGATTTTCCTCCCACCAGGTTTTGTTAATTGGAAAACTTTTCTTTTTAACATAAATTCCAGCGTTTAATAGAGGCCACGTTGTAAGGAGGAATCTTGTTGCATCCGGGTATCAGGTGCTTAGATATTTGCATGGGTAACATTTTTCTGTCCCTCTGACAATTGTCAATTCTAGCCTTTATTGCTCCAAATTGATTACCTTCCGTTTCTTTCTTGAGTGTTCCTTTAGTTATTATTATTTATTAGATATTATTATCCGGCAGTTAACATTTCGTGAAGAGGTCAAGCCGACTTGCATGACACATCCTGGATTAGGCCGAATCTGTTTAGTCTTAACCAAGGATTTCCTTGGTCATTTTCCTAAAAATGGGAAGAAAGAGGCCATTGCCTTCATCCTAGCATTTAAAAAATATATGGTGAAGGAGAAATACGGGAGAAAATTCAAATGGTAAGTCAGGAAGAAGACCCGACCATGGATTCGTTAAATTTAATTGTAAATAAGGAAACGATCTGCAGAATTGAGTTCATTGCTCCTTAACCGATCTATTTGCTCATTTGTGAAAATGTCATCAGCTCCTGTCCTGTGCGTGTATCCGAAGTTGAGCCCTGGCCGTTCATTCATCCATCGAGTGAAATGCATGGAGTGGGTGGTCTCGCAGATGAGTTAGAGACCACTTTCACGCAGGTTATTTTCCCCGTCCGCGGTCCAGGAATTCCTCCTTCTTCTTGTACGTCTGTCCTTGCCTCTCTCTGCCCACGGAACTCACTCTGTGGGTGATTCACGCGCCGTGGAACCAGTCTGCTCCCATCTGCGAGGCATTCCATCTGCTGCATAAGGCCAAACTACTCTCATCCGTGGTCCCTCTTGAGGTATAGCGTCATCGACATCATTCATGGAAACAAAATACCGACCTCTCATTTCTCTGACTTCAGATATAGTTTTTACACGTATTTACACGTTTCTTGTTCTCTCCAGGACCTCACCTCACACCATTCTTCTTTTACACTCGTAGCATAAAATTAATTTTATTTCCCAACGTTTATTAATGATTTGACAATTACTTCATTTAATGATTTAAGGACAAATTTCCGCATTACACAAACCCAATGTACGTATTTTGTGTTCAACTGTCACACGTATATCCCCACGATGTCAACTCTCAAGTTGCTGCAATCGACATCACCCGGCCAGAAACCATCAGAAAACAGGTATTATGCAATGTTTACTGATTTCATGATGGCTGTCGTCTCATTGAGGAATCCATTAGCCTATTTTTTTTAAGTTCCTTAGCAAATGACATACTGAAAACGTGTTTTTACGAATTTTTTGTCATCTAAAGGAGTATATAATAACATCAGACGTTTATTTTCACCGCAATTTAACTAAATAAATACCCCACAACCTCCAGAAAACCCAAAACGCAATATCATAATAAAAATTAATTTTTGTCAGGTTAGTATTGGCTGTTGTTTATATCTAATCGTCACTTGGCGACTATGGATGGACCTTGCCACCAACAACCGCGGAATATTCCGCTCTCGGAAATGATAAACGTTTCGTGGGTCGTTTTAGAATACCAATTAGTTCTGTGTTTAAAATTTTCCTATGTATTCGAACGTATACAATAAGAAATATTAAACGAACTCTGTTCCGTTCCAAACAAAATTCATTCATAACGCACATATGGAATAAGGTTTTCTTTTCTGGATGAAGTAAATTTACCAATACATATCCCAGAAGAAATATTATAATAAACGGGTGATATGCTTAGTTTGTATGAGTATATTGAAAATTAAGTGGTAAATCATAGTTAATCATAATTCCTTATCCAATACTTGTACTGTAAAACAATGAAGAAATAATTAGTCCCAACGCAATAAGGAAAGCGACTCGAGTCGCGGTTCCTTACAACACCAAGGAAGTGGACGTGGTTTGGGCGAGAGAATTCGATATTCGTTCCACTCCGTTAGTGGTCCAGAATCTTGCCGTGACAACCCCAAGTAGGCCGATCACATCAGCTCGTTTCCCAAGAAAACAAATAAATCTGTGTTACTTAATTTCCAATATCCTCATACAAAACAAGTATATCACTAGTTTATTAAAATTACACAATAAATTTAAATTAAGACGTTTTCCCGAGGTTTTATTTATGCAAGACATTTTTTTTAAAAAAACAACTATTTTAATGCTTTTAAAACGCCAAAAAAATATTCCGTTTAATTGACTATAAATGTATCTTAAACTGGTTTATCAATTATTAGTATTATATACTTGTACTAAATTTTTTACAAGTATATATATTCAATATTAAGTAATACGAGGAGCTTATGGCTAAAACCACAATCTAACTTTGATCATTTTTTTTAAATTTAATACTATTATTATAATTTAAAAATTTTACGTAATCCACAATTCCGTACCAATAATTTATGATTCTTGCAAACGAAAAGTTTAATTAAAATATATTTGTCTGTATGTATATGAATAAAACGCTAACGTGTCACATTAAAAATATTTCAACGAATTTTCATATTTGTACTCCTATGTTATCGAAGTAAAATTTATCCTATGCATATGGAGTTTCAGAGGAAAGTAGAGAGAATAATTATTGGGTACTGATGACGATAGAATAACACATTTCTTTTAGAAATAATTTTCTTTGCATTAGTAACCCTTTGAAGGTGAATATTACGAGAGTGAAGAAAGATGAACAATGAAACCGTACTAGCATCTTCTCTAGCCAACGTTGGTTTCATCTTTTTAAAGACGGATTATATGGTTATATATATATATATATATATATATATATATATATATATATTCCGTCGAACCTTAGATATTGGGAATAAGTGTCACGGCCTTCAATAGCTTTCCCTTGCAATTATTAATACCGTAGGAGAACGTTATACGATTGGTCGAAACCAAAGGATGACGATACGTGTGACTGAATTTTGTGTGTCTCCAAATGAAAGCAAGTGTCTGTGATCATATCAGACGGGATGAAAGGTTTGAAAAGGATTCGTGAGCCACTCTTGGGGAATTCCCGCTGCAGACCAACATGATCGATTTCCAGAATCGTACCGAGGGGTTTTCCGAATCGTGGAGTGGAATTCTGTGCTGTGCTAGACCGCTTTTCCGGTGTGACTTTCAGACGTGGATGGATCTTTCCTCTCTTCACCCGCTTCTTCATTTGTTTTTTGCATTGGTATCGGGAGTGTGAATAAGCCTCGAGTTCACCGTCCTCATTGTGGCACTGCAAGCGCCGAGCCCTTTGCTGCACTCAACCGTTGCTAATTCCGCTCTTCCATGGTTCTTCCGCAGAGTCAGAACTGTACTACTTGATGCATTTCTATATTTACGTGACTCTGCTGTCTCTATATATTTTTCTGTTTCAAGAAGGCTTATAGTTTAACCTACACGTCTGCATTTCTAATAACAGGACCAAGTCATCTACGAATATATATATATATATATATAATTTTCATGACACTCAAAACAGTTTGAATATATTGAAACAGTTGAATATATTTTGCTATTATTATTAAATAAATCAGCAATACAGCCAGTATGTCAGAAAAAAATATTAATTAATTAAACCAGAAAATCATTTCAATGCAACGTTTAACCACAATTTTGAAACTCCTTCTGGTAATCAGTTAATATACTGTTTTGAATGTTATAAATATATATATATATATATATATATGCTAAATTAAAAGAAATAATAATTTGCGTCCTATGACAGTTGCAGCCAAAACGTTGTATTGAACCGAATTTTTTCATTAATTAATTAATAATTTTTTCTAACATATTGCCCGTATTCCTTATTTAATTATTAAATGATAATTGTCAAGTGTATTTTGCTATTGTTCGTAGTGCGACCACGGCCTTCAGTCAATGAATTAGTTACCAATCGTCCAAAAAAAAACCGCAGGTACTTAATTGAATAATCCCCACTGTTTGTTGTTGATAAATAAATCAGCATAATCCACTTTTTAACTCTTGTGGGCTTACATTTTCTCCCGAGCAGATTCGTAAACATACATTATTCCGTTACAGACTCTGATCATTACGATCCTGACAATCTTGTTCCACCTCGTTTCACAGTTCCGCAGAAATTCTCGGCATTACGTTTCTGCCTCGACTGTTTCTGGCCGAGTTGATGTGTTTCCTTGAGGGGAAAAAAATTGTTTCAATTCGTGTCTGGGTAATTCCGTAAATATGTGGTCCAAATACCGGTGGCTCACTCAGTCGTTACAGTATTTCTCAGGAACCATTTAATCCATTCCAAACACATGATAATTCATGTTGTAAGAAACGATTTTCCCAAATTCAGCACGGACTGGGTTCAATAATAAAATTTACAAAATGATGGGGGATTGGTTCCTGAATCCGTAGCTTTGGAGCTGTTCCTAGCCCTCAGTTTAGTCAAATATAACTCTGTATAATCTTCTAGAAGGCTGTGTGTGAATCAGATGCAGGGGAATTGCAACCGAAGCGGATATTGTAACAGGAAATTGTATTACCATTCTTTTCGACTTTTAAGTAATTGCAAATTTCCAGTGAGACTTGCGTATTCCAACACGAACAACAAATCACAGGGGCAGTTTCCTATATACTGCGGAGTGTTTTTCCTATAGCCAACTTTATACTCGTTCTCCCAAGCATTATATATTCTCCCTCTTACGAAATTACCGATTATGGTGTTTAATTAATATTCCAGGGAGTTTGTAAAGTAATGTCGGCTGGTCCATATGATCTCATATGCTACAGTACATAAATTAATTTAGAAAAAAGTAATTTTTCTTATTTTTAAAAACCTTCATAATAATTTTGTTTCAACAATTCTATTTTCTCCGTCGATATCGAAGACTTTAAACTGGCCATCTTGTGGCGCCACACTCGCTCCCACTAATGCAGCCACTTGACCATGTCTTTGCTAATCACGACTGTAGCACACGATTTCTGTATCTACTAAGAAATGCGCATGTGCAGTATTCGGTTAACCCCCCCCCCTGCAAAACCCGTAAAAAACTGTCTCTGCTTGGTGCTACGGAACAGACAGCACAGGGCTACGAAAACTACATAAATTCAAACCATTCAGTAATTAAAATCTGATTTTAAAGTTACTATATTTTTAATATAAAAATAGTTTTCGTACAGTTTGGATTATATTTATTTTAAAAATAACATTTAACGGACGAAAATCTATCGCACAATCCTGCACATAATACTGCCATCATTATAAAAATTAACTTAATTAAAATATGTTCGAAGGAAAAATACTTACGTTAGACTTGGTGCTTTTAGACACTATTAGGAACTATGAAAATGGAATTAGAAATGTAGAATATCACGTGTCGCGTCAGAGCGTTGCTGTTATATTATTATTATTTTACTTAATTATCCTCGTAAAAAATGTTTCCATGTGGTGATGTAGCACATAACTTCAAAACTCACGAGCCGCCAATATTTCGCATTACAATTTGTATTATTAAATTTTTCTTAAATGAAATTAGTTGCATTTATAATACGGACATAATTTATTCCTTTTTCCTGTGTAGTGTAAGGCTGAGATTAATATATCAAAATATTTATTTACTACCTGTTTTAGTGTTGTCGGGGTCACGATTACATATTCTAAAGAGCAAAAGCGACTTTCACTAGAGTCGTTGTTTTTTTTTCTCGTTCATTTGCATTCTACTTGAACAATTTCTGCTTTCCACCGAGCACCTTCCACCATTTAAGAAGAAAATTAGACGTTTTCAGAGAATAATTAACCGGGCGTTGATGCTGGTTGTAACAGGAACATATTGACATCTCAAAAGTATGTGCATATAATACAAAATATACGAGTAAATTTTTATAAAAAAAAACGTGGAAAAAAAGGAATGCCTGACTCGACCATGCACGGTATCGCAACGAGTAATATTTATATATTATAAATAATATTATATATATGTTGCGATATTTATCTGAATCGTTTACGAAGATTTGCAATAAAGTTGCAGTTACTAAGTGGTTATTTTTTAAAAATATTGATAATTCAAATTACTCCTCTCCCGCTATCGGAAGGGCGTGGGACAAGTACCCTATGCCCGACCTACCTGTGCAGGTTTTTCTAGGGTTTGTCCTGCATTTCTTTAGGCGAATGCCGGGTAGGATCCTTAAAATATAGCCCGGGGGCCCTAGTTAACCCTTGGCTACCTTCCTCTACCCTTCCGCATCCCCCCTTTCAAATCCCTTCCTATGCTATTAAAGGGGAGTTGCCCAACGTGGATTACCCTCATGTAGCCTGTTTCCAAAAAAAAAATAGTTTCATGGCCAATATTCTTCTTCAACAGTTCACATATCTGATTCTCATAAAATATTCCGCGATTATTAATAGTGAACCGCGGTTTATTCCCCTTACGGATGCAATTATAAAATGAAAAATTAATATCTTCGAGACGGAGTCGTTTTATGTTATATATTTCTTGATTTGTACTTTTCCATTATGAGCCCTTTAAAATGATTCAAGAGTATTTTGATCGCCAGGTTACGTTAATTCGTAAGACCAATACGAATATTCAGTTCAGAAAACTTTGAGGACTACTTGCTTGGTAGGCAATCGTAGGCTCCCTCGCCGAATGTTTGGGGTTGCGCGGCATTGGCTTTGCTGTTGTGGATATTATCGGCGATCAGCGACAATGGAATGAAGTCGCCTGAAAGCAACGTCATTGATCTGCAGAAGCGAGCATCTTTGTCCGCGATTCCACCACAGCTGGGCGTCACAATGCCTGGCCAGCTGTGCCAACCCAGAGAACAGCGTAAGATTAAATTCTCTGAAAAATGACCCCGGCAGCTGGAAAGTGCAAAAAGTTTTGTTCCCCCACCCCTCCCTCCCACACACACACCTGCCATCGTCAAACTGCAACGGACAACCAGTCACTAAAGTCGCAGACAACGAAATAGTTCGAGTAAGGAAGTATGGGACTGGTAAAGCGAGCCTGATGTGTTCTCTACAATGTTGTAAAAGATAACTTGTTAAATTCTATTATGAAACATTTGGATAGTGACTTTTATTTTTTATAAACAATACGGATAAAAACACTGTGAGGGTGAGAAACCTCTAAGATAAAGGTAAAAAATAACATAGTTTCCTGTCTCCAGTCTCGGTTCAGTTGCTAAGAGCCTCGACAGCATCGTGTGCGTCTGAATTTAGTAGGTTTATTTCGTTGAGTGCTGGAACTCGTCTGTGACCCCCCTCAGATCTGCTCATCTGTTTTCTTTCTCGCAGAAGACGAGCACTGGAAATACCTTTCCTTTTCGCTCAGCTTCTATCACTTGTTCCGCTTCATATTTTATCTCTCTACTTCGCTCTTTCTAACATAAGACAATGAAATACCCGAATAATGCCCTTTCCAGTTTGCCCATTAGTGAGTCGAGTCATCCACTTCCGCCACAGAACAGTGTATCAGTATCTCTAACTATTAGGAAAGTATAAAAATTTGAAGCTTACGTGGATTTCTTACGTTAATCATTTAATTAATGGGAGGTACTGAAAAACGATGGCGCACATGAAATCAAATCCCTGTCTCTTCCTCAACCACCAAGCAGTCTTCTAAGGAGTCGTCTATTCATTTCTTGCTACTTTCTCCGTGGTAAAGGTCTCTCATGTCACACGATCAATATTTCATGGGATGAACGCTGCTGGAAGGCAGGTTGGTTAGGTTGTTAGGTTGGCTTGTACATCCCTGGACCTGTTTTCTGCGAGCAGCAGCTGAGTCCCCTGATTTCAGGTGGACAGGCAGATGCTCCTCCAGCAAATACACACACACACACAGAGAGACTCACACACGTGGCGATAAAACACATTACAGAGAGACAGATTGGTTCGTGGAAATAGTCCATTTGTACCACAGCAACAGTCATGAATAATACATTCGCGAATAAATAGGCGCTAAAATATATCGCGGCAATCCGTGAACTCCGGGCTGGAATGAGAAACACTTAAGAGATAGATATTCAATATAATGGACCTTCTCTTTAATTTTATGCTGCGATAATATCGTCGTTTATAATGAGGCAATTGTAAGTGTAAGGACTTCACAGGACGACTTGGAAAAATATTCAAGAAACAGGGAAAAACAGTGATTCAGATAAAATACAGTCGTGCTTGTATTCATAAATAAATTTTAAAGTAAAATTTGCTAGCACAGTCTATAAGAGTATATAAAGGCTAATTATTCTAATTTCTTTTTAAAAAAATAAAACCATATATTTTCTATGAAAAACACGTCAGAAGTTAAGCTTAGTAAATTTATTTGTAAATAAGGAAATAACATCAAGAGATAGGAATATCTTGGAAATAAAATACAATTGAGTTTCTTCTACTGCTATTGATACTACTTACAGTTCAAATTTCCTGTGACTGTTATCCTTCCAAAACCTTTCAGTCACTGCATGACCCCCCATATTTATTCTTCCTGCTGATCAAAATGTCTCAACAGTACCATTGATAAGACCAGAGCCCTACTCAAAAGATGGAAACAGAAGAGCGTCGACAGAGATATAAAATTCAAAAGTGTCTTTATTACCTCTGCTAATTATACTCGAGCATACGCACTCCCTAGTATCCATAAGAAAGTCCGTTTAATTGTCAGGTCTTCCTACATAAAATTATTTCTTTCAAGCTTACATAATAAAACTCACGTTTCCGTCAAGAATCCATTATATTTTATTTTCAAGATTAAAACTGTACACATTCCTGATAAAAATGTTCTATCTCATGATATTATTGCCTTATTTACAAAGATTCCTACTGAGTTGATGATTAACAGAGTTTAATAAATTTATTATTCTGTAGGAGAAGAAGGAAAATTAAGGTATTCATCAACGGGCCCTATTAAATACATGGATGTTTGATAAATAAATCACCAAAAAAGCTGAAAAAAGTGCTAAATTAAAATAAATTATCGTTTTTATATTTACCCTCACCATTAATCAGCTGACAAAGGCAAGAAGAATCACAGAAACGTTGTCCTGTGATGTTTATCACTTATTTTTGTTTATTTGGCTAATTATATATCTAAATAGAGGAGCCGTAGTTTTTATTTTCAAATATCTTTTTTTTAGGGCAACAGGCTACATGAGGGTAATCCACATGGTGGCAACTCCCCTTTAATAGCATAGGAAGGGGGGATGCGGAAGGGTAGAGGAAGATAGCCAAGAGTTAACTACGGCCCCCTGGGCTATATTTTAAGGATCCTACCCGGCATTCGCCTAAAAGAAATGCAGGGAAAACCATAGAAAAGCCTGCATCAGGTAGGTCGGGCATTGGGTACTTGTCCCACGCCCTTCCGATAACGGGAGAAGAGTTTACTGTGTGGACGCAGCATTCCCTTCGCCGTACCTCGACCAGTTTAGGGGGCAGGGGGCCGACAGTTCAAATGGAAACAGAGAACAACTCTTACCGTACGCCCAAGGTCTGTGACCCCGGAACATACACCTCTCAAAACAGGCCGAGGTGCCTCGGCTTGTGGGAACCTTAGTTCAAAAACGGAGAGGAAAAGGCATCCCCAAAGGTAGCCCCTTCGTGTCTCTGCTACAAGGTTCCGCATTCTATTGAATATAAACTGATGAATGACTTATCCCACCTACGACTTTGACTTATCCAAGATCCTCCTCTTGGATGGTTTTTAAAAGGGTTTATAAATAAATTCCAACGTCTTCCTTCATTCCTCGTGTCCATTTCCTGAATCCTTCAGTATGTTACTTCTTTTTCTTTTTCTTTTTTAAAAAAAATTAATTTCAATTTTCAAGTAACAACAATTAGTAGATTCTCGATACATTTTCCCATTATTTCCTAACCGGTTCATTCAGCGTGTTTCCAAATTCGTTCCCGTTGCTTACAAAATTTTCGACTTGTCTGTATATTAATTTCCTTCTTTCATTTATCAGTGCTCTTTATATTTTACAGAGATAGATATTATTTTTAAAAAGTTTAAAATAACAACAACGTTTCGGTACGTTTTTGAACCTTCTTCAGGCTGCAACTCACCCGAGAAACATATAAATTAACAATTTTTGTGAAAAAATATTAGAATATTTACAATAATACCATTTTTTGAAACTATAACATAATATCAAAATGGCAATAACTATTTTTATAAAAAAAAAGAGACATGGCGGCCTTAGAGCAACGTTTGTCGATTTCGAATACAATAACGCTTAAATTTGTTTATTAGCTATAAAAAAATACGTTTAAATTTTTTGTAGTGAAGACCAAAAATAACGTAATAGTAGCGTATAATCAATTTTATATCTCTTAAATACGGGAAAATAGTATTCATTAAATTTTTTTTTTCACGTTTACGTTAGAATTTATTTTTTTGTATTAGCGTTGTTCGATTTATAATTAACAGCAAAAAATAAATTAAATGACAAAGTAGATAATTTATAAAGCGGTATTGTTATATGAACAAATTAATAAAATAGTGTGTACAAGCTACGTTACGTTTCCGGCAGCACTTTTCTTTCTGAAGCGTTACTAGAGACTAAAACAATCGATATTGGGTAACGAAACGACAATGAATAAAGAGTAACGAGTCAGAGATATCGCTTATTTAAAGAGTATGACATTGTATATATATATATGAATTTTTATAGACATTTCTTGAGTACAAATGACTAAAAGACGATAATTAGTGATTTGTCTGCAAACTTCTGATTGGTTATTGAGCTCAGCTTAATATCTCTTGTGGCCGTAAAATATTTTACGAGCGTCTGAAGATCGGTCCAAGGGCTATAGTTGTGAAGCAAATGTATACAACAACAATCATCAATCGTAGCCTTCATGACACAATCAGATATTCTTTTACTTCTCAAAATAGCCTTTATGGTTCTAATTATAATCGTTGTGTCCTAGTCTATTTGTTTTGCACCCTCAAAGTTGATTGTAAACACGTTTTTAATTCGTTATCCTTGACATTGGCTCTCTCCTTCGGGGCAAATAGTAGACTGTCACAGCAGACAGAGGTTTATTATTATTATTCCTCTTAATATCGTAACAGCTGTATTCGAACCGACACTAGCACAATGTCTTGTCACTTTTTCATTGTGTTAATTAATGACAACAGTAATCGAAGCCCACAATCATCTGTGAAATAGTAGCATATAGTAATTGAAGCAAAATTTTACACGCACGAGTTAAATATCTTACTGAAGGGTAAACACTTTGCAACGTTCAAGCGAACAATTGGACCAATTCTGTATGTTATTAGCGCTAACCTATACCAATAGTTTGTTGCTTGTTCTCCGAACAAAAGCACATTTCATCGGACTCTTCACTCTCTTGTTAACTAAATTAACAGTAACTGTCAACCTTCCGATGTTTTTCCCTACACTCAAGTTGACTTTTACTGTACATTTTTGTATTTAAATGGAAGTCTGATTTTCATTAGAAAATCTCATTAAAATTATAATAATAGTTAAGTATGTCCAGGAATATTTTCGCAAACATAAAATAGTTACATTAACTCTTCAAGAAATTGTGGGAAGCTCCTTACAAAATTCAAAATATATATATATATATATATAATAACAACTATATGCCACAGCGACAAAGTACTATTTCTTATTGTTTATTAAGAGACCTTTTTGGATAAATTGGCCAGTATCAAACTGTAAAATATTTCATTCATATATACATATTAAATAAATTAAGTTATTAACGACGAGGTATGTTTAAATCTGTCAATCTTATTTTTTACGAAAATCAATGTATTTAATATTTATATACTAGGTGGGTGCCCTGCGTTGCCCAGGTTGACATAATTAAACCCAGCGACATCCATAATACCGGATTTCACTGCAATATCTGTTGTTTTTGCGTAACCTAAACGTATAGTTTAATTATGTATATGAATTATTATAAAGGAAACAAAACTGTAAGGAATTTATACCATTAATTAAAATATGTAAATAATATAATGGAAAAAACTAAGAAATTTATCCAAAATTATTTTCATTCTTTTTAAATTATTTTATTAATAATATTTTATTTTAATAATTATTAATTTTAATAATATAAAAAGTTTGTAAGATAATTTTTGATAAATTTCTTTCCTTCATAATTTGCAAGCTGATTAAAAAATTGGGATTAAAAGATTGGGTTAAAAGATTTAAAGAAATATTATAAACTAGATATAAAAAATACATGAGAAATATATATATATATTACGTTAAACAGATGAAATGACAAGTTTAGGTAAAATGATTAACACTTACTAGCTTTAATTGAGTTCACAATAGCATAATTGAAAAAAAGCTAATTAGAGTTTAATTGTAATGTACTTCAGAATATATATGGTTAAGTTGATTAAATCAATATTTTATTCCAATCCTATCAACGAGACGTTAATTACTTTCCGACGAAGTTGAAGGTTTAAAAATTTCAAACATTCTTCTCGGAGCTGATTGTGCCTTGTCCTTGAGCAGCTCGAGTCCAAAAAATCGTTGCGGAAAGAAGAACGAACCCAGATGCAATAAAAGAACAAAATGCAAAAAAAAAGAAAAAATCGGACCGGACAGAAAAATGTTACCTGGCTTCCAATCTTCGTGAAGAAAAACACGGAGATTCAAGTTTATCCTATTTCAGTCTTGGAACATTCTAAATATTCACCAAGACGTTGGCCGATTTTTTTGACATATTTTCATATGTATAGTGAGTTTATTCCATGACAAATGGTCGAAAATGACGTCACTATCACGTTTATGCTTAAATATTTAAAATAAAATGTATAAACTTGGCCAAATCACGATTCTCCCAAACGTTTCATCCATTGCTGTCGAAGGGCACCGTAAAAAATATGCATAATTGCGACATACTTGGGTTAGAAAATATTTGCTTCATTTCAGAGCCCTTTGGAGTGGCTTCCATGCGATACGGCAAGGTTTCGTGACGTTAATAGTTCAACATCAACAAAAACTTGATTAGAAATTGAATATATCTTAAAGTTGTACTAAGTGTAATAGACACAGCTGCTACTACATTCGTTTTAAAAAAGGTAATAATAAAATTAATTTCTTTAAAGGGACGACGAATTAAACTATTTTTATTTGTATGATAAACACAGATCGTACCGCAAGGGTCATGTTGTGGTCTTTTCGGTGAAAAAAAAATTATCACTGTACATGCAAGAAAAATGTATCAAGATAGTTGTTTACATCACCTTTGCGTGAAGTTGGTTATCACAACGTGGGTTCCGGTCACAGGTGGCGCTCAGGGAAACAACCGAGCCGATCCAGTCTGGCGCACATCAGTGAAATCTGTAACAAGATAATGTGTAATTAAGATCTCCAAACGTCAATTGAAATTTCAATCTCCAAGAAGGTTAGTGAACGGCTCATAAAAACTATTATTTCAAAATACATCAAAATAAAAAAATTTAAACGACTCCCTCAGTCAAAATACGTATCATCCTAAGGACAATTAAAATCATTGAAATATATAATCGTAAAAGCCTGCGAGAGGATTCTCTCGCAGGTAACCTGCGAGGGATGTTCTCTCGCAGGCAGAACCTTGTAGGAGAGATACGAAGGGGCTATCTTTGGGGATGCCTTTTCCTCTCCGTTTTTGAACTAAGTTTCCCACAAGCCGAGGCACGTCGGCCTGTTCTAAGATGTGTATGTTCCGGGGTCACAGACCTTGGGCATACGGTAAGAGTTGTCCGCTATTCCCATTGGAATAGTCGGCCAGCTGCCTCCTAAACTGGTCGAGGCACGGAGAAGGGAATTCTGCGTCCCCACAGCAAACTCCTCTCCCGCTATCGGAAGGACGTGGGACAAGTACCCAATTCCCGACCTATTTGATGCAGGTTTTTCTAGGGGTTTCCCTGCATTTCTTTAGGAGAATGCCGGGTAGGATCCTTAAACCATAGCCCGGGGGCCCTAGTTAACCCTTGGCTACCTTCCTCTACCCTTCCGCATCCCCCTTTCAAATCCCTTCCTATGCTATTAAAGGGGAGTTGCCCTAAGTGGATTACCCTCATGTAGCCTGTTGCCCTAATATATATATATATATATAATCGAATCCGGCAGTCAGAAACACGTTGCTTCGTTGCTCTCCGAACGAGAGTTAATTAATGAAAATATATATAATCGACTCCCTCATTCCGTTACGTGTTGCGTGCTTGACGTCGGTACGACAATCAATTTTATCCTCGGAACAAGGTGACGAGGTAAACCAAAGATAACAATGTCTTGCTTCGGAAAAATTATCTTTGTCGAAGAGCTGGTATCTGCGGCCGAAAATAAATACAAATTATGTCATGTGACAAGAAAATATTCTGCGTTTTGAATCATTTCAAAATGAGAGCGCAATGGGATCACGGTAAAAGTAAATAATTAGCTACTCAACCACTTAACTGCAATCTTAATTGATAAAAAATCTATTTATACAGAAGTATTACACAGTTTGAAAATTTTGGCTGGCATTGGGAGGTTCCTACTCGATTCTTTAACATAGGAAATATTGAAGGTGATTTAAACCTTGAATAAAAATCTTGAGTAAGAAAAAAATTCAATATTGAATATATCTTTTAACATCTAATTAAACTTGGCAGCGCTGAGGATCATCAAGCCATCAAGCTAGACGCGGATAATTCCACTGATGATCGACACAGGATGACAGGACTTTGTCAACAAGATTTCCTACGACGAGATATTTAGGATCACCAAAGTGCTCAAATTGTGTTATGAATAACTTGCGACCTGTAGATATATTGACCAGGGTATGTCATTATAGAGAAGAGGAAATGGTGAGGTAAAGAGGAACCACCATCAGTTGGAATCTGAGCGCCGATCGTGGTTACAGCCTCTGATTCTGCCTCTAATTTTTCTAATCATTACCTACTTTCCAATAACCAAGATCATGTGAAATGATAGTTTTGTCCCAAATGTTTCAAAGTCCTGCCTCAATCGACGGTTTTATATTCCTCACTACCAAGGGCAAGAGCTAATTTCGCCCCAATATATCGCAGCCCAATTTACATAACAACCTCCAACGTGCACCTAATTATAATCACTTATGGTCCCTCGATGTACTCCTGACCTAATGTTTCAAATGTATTCATATCCGTAGATTGAGTCTTGACGATTGTGTCATGGTAAAAGGTTTTGTAGGCAGATGTAGAGGTAAGGAGGGAACTGGTCCTGATGGTTTGCGGTGAGCACCTGCCTCCCCATGCCCCCCCCCCCCACCACTAACTCTCACTTCTTTCTTCCCAATATCGCGTGATGCTGTCGACCAATGGGAACGTTCTGCAACTGCCTCCTCGTACTCAGCAAACACGGAACGAAGAGCAATATATATACATACATACAGCACTTCATCAAGGGGAAAAGAACATTATTCTGATTTTTCGTCGTGTAAGGAGCGGAAGGTTACATCGAAGAGGAATGCAGAAAGACACAGAGTAGAGAACGTAGAATAACAGGAAAGAGACGTGAGCTGAAGAACTGCACGCTTCGGCGGATTCCAGGAGGAATGCAGTAGTGGACAGTCACAATTATCGCTGCACTGATTCTGAATATAGCATCTTTAAATCATTACAAAATAAAACACGTTTAAAATGGGTTTAATTTAAAACAAGGCAGAACAGTATTCAATCATTTTTCTTATTTTCTACACATCGGTTGAACAGTTTACCGAAAATTGAATCATAGGAAATGCAAAAATAAAACGTTTCTATTATCTGCTTATATTTAAATAATGATATATCTATTTAATAGCAAAGTTGGGTGATACCATTGAATATTACGCACAACATTTCTGCAAACTTCTTTTTTTCAGGCGTTGAGTTGAAATTAGTTGGAAGCTTCATGCGTCCTGATGACGTAGTTTAAAGTAATGATATTAATATAAAAGCAAGGAAGTTTATGAACCAACCCACACCACTCAGAAATATTTATGATCCCTCATTATTAAACTAGCCTCTTTGCTTTTATATTAATATATTTGCTTGTTTTCGTATCTTTTTCCCCCTTATTTTAGTACAACCCAGCTTTATTTGTTTCATTTCACATTCCATATTTTCTAGTTGGGAGGCATTGATGTTTATAAAATTTTGCGTGGCAAATATGAGGAAATAAAGTTGTCAGCTCACATTAAATTGAAAGTGTAACGTTTCTAAACCGTATAGAATTTCTAATTGACACGTTATACGAGTGTCTGTCAAAGGATTAAGCATTTTCATTCAAAAAATTCTAGCAGAAAACTCCGTATCTGTATTAATTTCATTCTTAAAATATATTTTGAAGTATGTTTATATGAAAACAGTTTCAATTCTAACAATAACGAACTACCGGCCGAAGTCCCTGTAAGTTTGTAATCTTCTACCAGGGAAGAAGAACTCATATGTCCGTGTTTGCAAATGTCACGCGTTTTCGAGACTCAACTACGTAAGTCGCCGAGCTGTTTTAAATTTAAAATTCCAGTAATTTACACACAATCGATCAGCGTTTAATTCAGTGAGGGAGTGAATAGTATTTATTAACAGTTCTGCCAACTGCGCAGCATTCGCTCTTCGTACCACGCAATTATTTTATCTATTATTCGAGTTATCTCTGTGCTAGGTGCAATAATCTTTAAAACACTTGTTACATGTAAATTTAGTATCTTCGTTACGTCATTGAAAGTTAATACGTATTCAAATAATAGCCATGTATTTCTATTAATATAATTTTAACAATGATATTTACTGAGACTAAGATAGACTCCATCTCGCTACAGAACATAGCAGAAATAAAATACAAAGGAAACAATATTTGCAGCGAATTAAGAAAATTGTTATTTTTCCCTCTTACCACATCATGCTCATGTATTTCAGTAATAACATAGGCTTCATGGCACACAAAATCGTGTTGATTCAAATCTGTGGACAGTATTTAATTGGTCGAACTATTTTAAAAGTTGCAATAGGATGTAAGGGGAAAAAAGGAAATATATATGTATATATATTTGTGACAAGCTACTTGAGGGCCTCATAAGAAAAGGGAGATTCAGAGGGACTGCAATGTAGTAAAGAGTTTGTTTAACCAAGACCCCGTAGTCAGAGATTAAGTAACCTACACAATTCACGTAAAACTAAAGCAGGTTTTAAAAACCTTGAGAATTTTGCCTCTAGTACTTCGGTCTCGTGGTACTCGTCCCACGCCTTCCGATCACTAGAGTTTTGGGCGGTTTAATGAACACTGTTGTGTGACGTTTATTCATAACTAATTTTTCTCTGTTATTGTACTACTTATTTCTCTCACTAGTTTTACTCTCAGAACAGACGTATTATATTTTAATTTACAATCAACGTAGTTATCTCTTCTTAAAGGTTAATGCTTGTAAAAGTTCACGTAATCAATTAACAATCGTCACCTCTTTCAGTAAATTTAATTTAATTTTAAATATTCTTATTTCTTGAGATTCTCTTTTAAAATGTGGAGTACAATTACACGTACATCGTATTTAATCTGTAATCGTTTGTCTTTCTCCGTTTAATTATTCAGAAGCTGTCAGGTGGGGAAATGGAGGCTTTATAATATTCTCAGCTTCTTTTCAGAAACTTGTGTTAACTTTGTAAGAGATTGTCACATTTCCGTCTATCCTTTTCTCAGTGAACTCTGACAGAATTTTTTCCAGTCCTTTGTATTCTGAATTCCATTTGAAATCCAAATATTTTAAATCCGGCCAACATCCCAATTGTTCTGCGAAGTTACTTCAGCTCCTTCGAGATTTTCTCCACATTTTATCGACGCACTGACAGCAACCCGATAGACCTTCATGGCCGACGACATTACCTTTCTACAGAGTGTCGTTAACAACAGATGTTTAACGCAAGGTTTCGTCTGGAAACCCTCGTGAGTTCGTCAGAGACGTTGTCACGAGTATCCGAAACTTCATTCTTTTGCATCAGTTTTCCGGAAGCTGCGGTCCCGTTTGTTGTGTAAGATGACACCATCCTCCTAGTCCGAGGCTGATGTATTACAGGTCCCAAGCCAGGGACGTCTACCTTCTCCTGGATGGGCGCCTCTTTACAAAACCCCACCAAGAATAATGTCTGGTTATTAATTCATCGCTGGTCGGACCAACAATGCGAGCCAGCTCTAGCGGCGCATTCTGTAATTATCTGAATATTTTATCGCTCCAGCTCGTTCGTTCCCTCATCGGAGCAACGTCTTGTGACCCTCACTACGCTACAGACACAATTTCCACGTTTCAATTTTTTAACGTTCTTGGATTGTCAATTCATACTACCACTATGTTAAACAAAAGAATACAAATCTTCACGAATTATTTAAACAATTACAATGTTACTCATTCCCAAGATTCCACACCAAACTTCACACCTCTTTCGGACAAAGTATAACATTTTGCTAAGTCTGTGTGTCGTATCATCAGATAGTTTCCTCTCTGAATTTATTGAAGTCAATTTCAACTTTAAAATAAATGGGTCTAAAGAAATTTCCTTCAAACAGTTTAAAATCAGGACTATTACGGTTCCTGTTATAGAATAAAACAACCAAAAAATACACGAAAACAGGTTAGAACAATTTATTTAACCTCCATCATTATCACAAAAGAAGTTTTCGACCTATAAAGGGTCATAGTCATATTATTACGATAATTTCTCATATATATATATATTATGACTAATGTATGTGTAAGGTTAATTCCTACGAGTTTTCCAAAATAAAGTAATAGGATTTCTATGTCCCTATGTGGTCAACAACTTATTTTATGATATTGACAGAAGATAAATAAATTTTATTCACCTATTTATGTTCACTTCTTTGGTTGTATTGTCCCAGAAATTTACTTCTTAATTTTTTTATGAGTCTGTTAAAAATAAATTTATACAAAAAAACACCAATTTTGGTAAATTCACATAATTTTTTGTTTCTAGAAAAATAATTAATCAATTATTTTATTTAATTTTTAAAAGTGTGAAAACCATGTTGTTCAATCATTTTATAAAATAAATATTATATACTGGGTTTAAAAGTTTTGCTGTTCCATATATTAATTTATTATTTGGTTTATTTTTTAAAAAAAATTAGGATGGTTATAGAGATCCACCAGTTCTATTGTTCTATTTATAAATGACACCATATATTAATTGATTATTTGGTTTATTTTTTTGATAAATAATTAGGATCGTTATAGAGATCCACCAGTTCGATTGTTCTATTTATAAATGACACCATATATTAATTGATTATTTGGTTTACATTTTAAAAAAAAATTAGGATCGTTATAGAGATCCGCAAGTTCGATTGTTCTATTTATTAAAGACACCAAATATTAATTTATTATTTGGTTTATTTTTTTAAAAAAAATTAGGATCGTTATAGAGATCCGCCAATTCGATTGTTCTATTTATTAAAGACACCAAATATTAATTTATTATTTGGTTTATTTTTTAAAAAAAATTAGGATCGTTATAGAGATCCGCCAGTTCGATTGTTCTATTTATTAAAGACACCAAATATTAATTTATTATTTGGTTTATTTTTTTAAAAAAATTAGGATCGTTATAGAGATCCACCAGTTGGATTGTTCTATTTATAAATGACACTTTTACAATATCAGACCGTTGTTTCCTATCGAGTATTTTTCTCTTGACCATTTTTTCCAATGTTGGTCCGTCGATTTAATAAAAATTGAGATATATATATAATACGGCGCGTCTTTCATAAAGACTGAATGGGAGATTACTTACGAATTGTATCAGAGCCGTAACTGTATGTTTGCTTTGTCCATGAAGTTGTCAAGCCACTCACTCACACAGTGGATTCCCCAGAGTGTTTCCATTACACCTGGCCACATGAATGGGGCACACTCTGCCTGGTGGCTTCAGCTGTTGCACCACCTGGATTTTATGTTGAACAAGGTACAAGGTCATCATCATCCTCCTCACTCGGTCCCGACATCAACCTGTCAACCACGGAGGCTCATGACCATTCAAGCGTTTAATCATCCTCCGTGGCCCTACGGTGCATTTGCTTCTCGATATCAATCATAAGGTCTCCAAAAGGGGATAGAAACACTGTTCACGGTGCTTAGCGCTAGGATTAGGCTTCGGCCAGGAAGATTTGTCTACGATGACACGGCTGGGATCTCTACCTTTTGTATTTAACGTGTTATCTGTAGTAATAAGTTGTATTTTTTAATGTAATACTTCTCGTTTCATCTTGGCTCTCCTTATAAGGTTGCCTTCTCAGCTAGTCTTGACAGCCAAAATTTGTCATTTAATTAAAAATAAATAAGTCAGGCACCTCGGCCTGTTCTGAGAGGTGTATGTTCCGGGGACACAGACCTTGGACACACGGTAAGAGTTGTTCGCTATTCCCATTGGAATAGTCGGCCAGCTGCCTCCTATACTGGTCGAGGCACGGAGAAGGTAATGCTGCGTCCCCACAGCAAACTCCTCTCCCGCTATCGGAAGGTCGTGGGACAAGTACCCAATGCCCGACCTACCTGATGAAGGTTTTTCTAGGGTTTTTCCTGCATTTCTTTTAGGCGAATGCCGGGTAGGATCCTTAAACTATAGCCCGGGGGCCCTAGTTACCCTTGGCTACCTTCCTCCACCCTTCCGCATCCCCCCTTTCAAATCCCCTTCCTATACTATAAGAGGGGAGTTGCCACTATGTGGATTACCCTATACATAGCCTGTCTACACCCAAAAAAATAAAAAAAAAACATGAATTTAGATTACATCGGCTTCTATCCTCCTGATGTATGTAGTCAGGTAGACACAAACGTAGAACAGTGGGTCTTGGACAATTTGAAGCTGTGAAGGACTGGGTTAAATTTAGGAATATCCAAAAATTCTAATTACGACAGTTTAATCAAAAAAAGGGGTATTTGATCAATATTAATTCGTAATTAAAGCGATATACAGTACTATATAGGGATAATAGTAATCGAGAGATATTTAAGGATATACAGTCCATGAATTGAAATTTTGCAAAGAAGATCGAAATATCTGATTGTTTAGCAGAATTTCGTATGTTAAGGTTTTCAAACTCTTCAAGCACGTTTAGAGACTTGCTTGTGCCTTCAACGTAGCGACCAAGTTCACGCAGATTTCGACGGAATCTCTTCAAGTTGTTCTTTCACGTCTCCACCTTGTTCAAAATCCGTCTACTAGAAGTCCTTATGAAATCTCTCACACACGCTGTCAGATTTTCGTCCAAGGTTAACGTCCGTACTCTCATCCCAGGCGACATCTTCTTCGTCTAGCGATGGTATCATTTAAGGAGGCCCATATAGATGAAGTTTACCATCTTGTTCTTCCGCGTTTAGACTAATTTTCAACTGAACAAAAAGTTAGAATTAAGGAGGTTAAATTTCGATTTACAAGTGAATCTTTTTATATCGCTGTAATACAAAATTCAAGGCGCAAAGAAAAAATCTTCGAATTTTTAACGTTAGAATTACCCAAGTACCGCTGTATTTGTATGGATTTGCATCGTCAGAGAAACGTCTCGTCTTAAACTGGGTTTCGTTTCCCGCCGTTCTCGATGGTCTGCCCTGTTTGGTTATATATATATTTTTTTTGCGATCCCCTTCCTTCGGAGACGGTTGCTCTGGCAATTTGGCGAGGAGGTCCCCGCCCTCCGGAAAGGAAGGCACAATGGCCCAGCTGCCTGCTTGCTTGCTTTTGTAGCTTGTGCGTCCGCTGCCGCAGCTGTATTCTAATTTCGACCAGACGCTCTGACAATGGCGCTCTTCCATCCTTGCCAAGAAGGCGGCAACCCGCGAGTCGCTCCTGTCCGCCGATCCTCCAATCTGCCAGACTGACAGTCCAACTAAACAGATCGCTTCGCAACTCACTCAGGCTCTCGCAGAGTGGTCGAAGTCTTCAACGCGGAATTCAAGCCAAGCTAAACAATTGTTAACTCACGATAAATTATAATCGACAGGAAATATTGTGATTTAAAATTTTAAACTGAATATGATTGTAACTTCTGCTGCGAATACAGTGAAAATATTAGTTTTTATCAGAGCCTAAAACATGGTACCACGGTAACAATATCCCGATTGACGTTTGCCCGACAGTACATTGTCCCGATTCAAGTTTTCCCGACAGGCCATTTTCCCGATGGGTCATTTTCCCGAAAGGTGAATTTTTACGAAATAAAACATAACATTAATATTGTAAAACACTTATCTTATTATACATGATTACTATTGTAAATTAAGTTATTCATTAATGCGTGACACTTCGTACACGTATCACTTAAGATCCAGCAACCGACACCGTGGATTTAAAATAACTCTACAACCCCTATTTTTCAAAATAGAAAATATGCGATACCTCCTCTAAATTTGGTGCCGAATAAATAGTTTACAGGATCACTCACTTTCACAATATCACTCCCGAAGCTTCGGTGTCGAATTTCATTTCCTAACGGCATAACGACAGGTGTCAAAGGGGGTGATAGAAAATTGTGACAACTACCAAGAATCTGAGTGACCCCGTAAACTGTTTATTTGGCGCCAATATAGGCAGGTTTCGCAAATTTTGTATTTTAAAAATACCAATAGGGCTGCTACAGTTATTTGAAATCTAAGGGGTTGGTTTCTAAATCGTAAGTAATACGTGAACCAAGTTTGGTTAATATTGTTCCCTGCGTTAATTAATAACTTAATTTATAATCTTATTTCTTCATATTATAGACAGCCATTTAATTGTGTTTATGCGACTTTATCTGAAAACTTATGGAACGAATAAGAAAACAATTGACTATAATTTTACATTTGTAATTATTGCAAGTACAGTAATTATTGATTTAACAAAAAATAGATGAATATTGGAACGCCAACATTATTCCGCTTAAAAAAATTGATTTGCAGAAAAATAAATAAAATTAAACAAATAGTTTTTAATTTAAATAAAAATTAATTATTTAATTTCGAAAATTACTAAAATAAGTACCACATTATTAATTTAATTTAGTGAATTTTCAAACAATGCAACCTGGCCGATAACACATTTAGGGATAGGGGGGGGGTCGAGTTGCGTTACATAAAAATAACGAAAAAAATCGGGGGGGTTATGGATAAATGACATCCCGGGCAGCGCCGGGCACCCAGTTAGTAATAATAATATAAGTAACATATTAAGTGTTCTACAATATTAATATTATGCTTTATTTCGTAAATAGTCACCTGTTGGGGATATATTTATTAGAATACATATATGACTCCCTCAGTCAAAACCTTTTTCTTCCGTATTCTCCAAACGACGATTAATATAATTCTTGGTACCACCTGACGGGGTGAACCAAAGATATCAATGCCTGACTATAGAAGAGATGGTCCAATCTGAATATATATAATTTTTTTAAATAATAAATGCGTCTTAAATCTTTACACTGTATTTGGAATGGTTTAAAAATTAATTTGACCTTTTATTAATCGTTAGAGACGTGTCTTTGCTTTCTTGAACGCTCTATATTTTTGTATTCTTCGTGAGAGTTTTTGATTAATCCATATTGGTTATAAACGCTATTGCCACCATCTTTCGACGCTTCAATTCATCCCACACTTAGCTATACCAAGGCCATATCATAAACCTTCAAATATTAGCTGTTTAAGAAGACTTGTTAATTAACGACAAATATTTTCCCCGGTCCACTTTAATTAATTTCTGTCTTGTGAAATGTTTGACACAATAATTATTTTAACAATTGAAATATTTGACAACTGTTCTCTCATTGTTATCTGCTCTTAGATTCCGTTATCTCCATATTGGACATATCTAAGATTAGCTGTATGATCCTCACGTAATTCTACAAACTTTATTTCAGCAGCGTTGATCGAATTAGTGCTTTTTCCGCCCCTCAGTTTGGTTCCCTTAGACTCAGAGTCGCTTATTTGACGATCCAACAGTATCGGGATTTCTTTCACAATTACGTTGAAAGTCGACACCTCGTTTCTCTTAGCCAACTGATCAAAGTTGACCACAAAACTATTGCATAATTATTTAGTTTCGAAATTCGTTTTATATAACACTAGAAATGATCACATGTAGTTTTTGTTGGGATACTTTAAAAAAAACGGCATAAAATGCAAGAAGAGTAGAAAACTTCATTCGCTCGGCTGTGGGAAACGAAATAATATTCCCCCGAACAAGTTTACCGAGTTGCCGCAACCAGTTGCCACTCTTGTCACCTTAAGACATATCTGAGGAGAAAAGGAGCAGCTGGAATCGAGACAGGTTACTCTGTGAGCTCTCACACTCACACACACACACACACACACACAAAAAGAAAAGAGACACGAGTGACGAGACAGACGCGTTGTTTCAATGGCCATTCCGTTGAGGGAAAGGTTTTGCTTCGACACTCGCGAAGACTTTGCGTGAAATTTATGAGGCAAGCTTTTCAGCTTCTTTTCTTACGCAGACACTTAAAGGAACAGCCCACAATATGATACAGTATTACCAGAGAGAAAGGGATTGTCAAAATCAGATGTTTCAAATATTACCAATGAAGCTTAAAAAGAGTCTGCCCCCAATCCAACACGATAACAACCTAACAAAAAAAAATATTTTAAAGAGATAAGGCTTTACCGTTGAAGGTGATATTTAGTCTTCTAACGATTAATAAAAGGTCAAATTAATTTTCAAACCATTCCAAATACAGTGTAAAGATTTAAGACGTATTTATTATTTTAAAAAATTATATATATTCAGATTGGACCATCTCTTCTATAGTAAGGCATTGATATCTTTGGTTCACCCCGTCAGGTGGTACCAAGAATTAAATTAATCGTCGTTTGGAGAATACGGAAGAAAAAGGTTTTGACTGAGGGAGTCATATATGTATTCTAATAAAAATATTTTGTATAACATCGCCCGTAAAAAGTACATATAAATAACCGTATTCAACCATAACAACGTAGTTTTTTCGTTATTAATATAATTACTACAGCTTAACATAAATCATTTTAATAGATTTGCAAATATGTGATAATTAAAATAGCAGTAATGTTGATAATGGTAAAATATAGCCAAAGGCTCTCTTCATAAATAATAATAATAATGAAAAGTACTTTGTGGCTGTTAAAGATTGTTATTATTGGATAAAATAATATTTATAAAATAACATAAAAAAAGAAAACTAAATTAGGCAGACTAAATTTTATGACTTTTTAAAAATATAAGAATTAAGTTTACCACTTCAGACAAAATCAGTGGTTTGGCAACATCCTCCATTCAATGTGTAGATGTTGGAACCTTCTTACGACTATGTATAACAACGAGATAAAAATTCATCAAAAACGGTTTCGACAGTTTTCTTGTGGGTCATAGAAAATTACTGGAACCTGAAGAAAACTGCAGTTAAACCAAAGGAGGCTTTCGAAAAACAGGTCAAGAAAAACTTTCGTGGTTTAGTCGTTTTTAACACGCCCGCAATATCTTTGGTAGCCGACAAATTTTCTAAAAATCAGTAAAGATTCACCGAAGTTCCCAGCACCAGGCAGAAGAACAATTGTAAACTACCAGCGTAGCGTAATCGCCAAATATAAATTTTAAATCATCCCCCATAGCGTATATCCAGTCTCATTCCACTGAAAAGATCCAAGCGGACATTGCAACACAATCTCAAGTCTTCCAGAAAGTCTTGCAACCACGTGGGGGCGGGAGGAGGGGAAGGGGGGGGGGGGGCGAATTCTTTGAAGGTGATGTACAAATCCTTACACAAACGAAACTGGTGCCTTATTTTCTTCAGACAAATAATAGAAAATATTGGATAGGACCTCGTGACACCAAATCCACTCTTCTTTATCCCCACTGCGATTTGAGGAAAATATGATCAATTCCAATATTTTGGAAAAAATCTTTCATTCGTTAAATTCCTTCTTATAAACGCAGAAAACGAGCGTTCCTGATTGGAAAACAAAACAGTTGGGCATTTTAAAATCGTTCCGCCCCCTCCCCCACCCCCAAATCAAGCAGTAAGGTTTTTGTTAAACACATTATAATTGACTACACTTCTTTCGGCCAATGAGACGTCTATCGGACATCAGAAAAAAACGCAACCACATCACATAAATGTTATCCATTGTAACCTTGACCATTGTTCCCGAATGTGTTTCTTTTGACGCGATTTTTCTTTTCCAAGTGTGGGGGGAGGGGGGAGGGGAAATCCCAACCAGGTGATCACGCTCCTTGCACGAGAAGCGCGAACCAAATAAAAACGTCACGGCTGCACGGTGAATCAACTCTGATTAATTTATACCCACCTCACAATATCGATATCTTGGACCTCGGCCGCCGGGGGAGGGAAAAACCTGTACTGGCGAAACTGGAGGCGCTGTATCAGTTATTGAGAGCTCCATTAGTCAGGCAGCTGGATCAGGTCCGCTCAGCTTCAACAACGGCACTTGCGAAACTGAAACAAAATGTGCCATAAGGGAGTGTTTCAATGAAAAATCAAAGTATATCTCAAAACTAAAGGAGGATATGAGTAAATTCTTTAAATTTACAGGTATGGAAATTTTTAAAACAAAATCTGAGGTCCTAAAAAATAATTTAATGAAGAACTAAAAATAAATAAGATGGAATATTATAAAAATGAATTATGTAAATCACAGAATGTTAACAATACAGTCTGGAAACTCGCGAATAGATTAGCAAAACCCAAAGAAAATAGAAATACAGAATGACAAATTAATAAATGATTCACAAATTATGTCAAATATGTTTAATCAGAATTTTCTATATTTAAATAATCTTGGAAAAGTAAAGCAGGGATTCCAATGTAGGTTTCACTTAAATAAGTCTCTGTGTTTGTATTCTACCACAACAAATATAATAGATACCATAATATTACATTTAAAACATAGTTACAGCACTGAATGGGAATGATATTTAATCTTGTGTATTAAAAAAATGTTACAAACCCCCCTAATACAGCATCTTAACAATCTAATAAACACATTCTCGGTTGGAGGCAATTTTTGTAATGTCTGAAAACAACAATAGTGAGACCAATAAATAAAAAATGAGATAGTTCTAATATCTCCAACTACAAACCTATATCATTGATATAAGTCTTCTCCAAAGTTTATTTATTTATTTATTTTTAAAGGTAACAGGCTACATGAGGGTAATCCACATGGTGGCAACTCCCCTTTAATAGCATAGGAAGGTATTTAAAAGGGGGATGTGGAAGGGTAGAGGAAGGTAGCAAACTAGGGCCCCCGGGCTATGGTTTAAGGATCCTACACGGCATTCGCCTAAAGAAATGCAGGACAAACCCTAGAAAAACCTGCATCATGTAGGTCGGGTCCCACGGCCTTCCGATAGTGGGAGAGGAGTTTGCTGTGGGACAGGTACCAAATGCCCGACCTACATGATTCAGGTTTTTCTAGGGTTTTCCCAGGGTTTTCCCTGCATTTCTTTAGGCGAATGCCGGGTAGGATCCTTAAAATGTATCCCGGGGCCCTAGTTAACCCTTTGCTACCTTCCTCTACCCTTCCGCATCCCCCCTTTCAAATCCCTTCCTATGCTATTAAAGGGGAGTTGCCACCATGTGGATTACCCTCATGTAGCCTGTTGCTTTAAAAAAATACCGTAATAGCAAACCGTACTTATTCCCCACCACCCCACCAAAAGAATTTTTTACAGATACTTAAAATTAGTATCATTTTCATGAACATGAAGAAGTACCTCGTCCGTATTTTTCTGTACGTCGGATCAATAAAATGTTTCCAAGCCCTGTTCTGGTTCCTTCGTTATTATTTCACGCAGAACATACAGAATTTCTGCTAATATAGAAACTGCAGGCAGATTCCATCTCCTTGTCGCCGCAAGTATTTTCGCCCCAGGATAATTAAATGTAAAGCAAAATGGGCGTAAAGTGAAGCAGCAAATTGAGTATCTTAAGGCGCATTCAGGAACGCCCTTTACTAGAGAAAAAGTATTAACTTTATATTCGTCTCGTGTGTCGAGGTATTATTATTTTTAATTGATAACAACTTCTGAATTTGGGTTTTCCATAGAATATTTTACGTCGGACTGAAACAGAATATGAAAACAATTTTGAACGAATTCTATATATTTCTTAAACTTTTTACAAATTTGAACCGTTTACGACAGTGGCTATTTAAACATTATGCCGTGGACCACGTGTCAAAAATTGTTTTTATCCTATCAGAAAAATTACAAAATGTCGATCATTTGTAAGTCTGCTGACGAATGATGACAACACCACGAAAGAAATAAGGTGACGTTCACTGCGATGGCTAATAAAAATACCTAACATAGAAGAAAAACGAATGTGGTACGTCTGTAAAGTGCTACATGTGGAGAAGAAACATGGACACTAATAAGTAGGTAGTACAAATACCTGGAACGTTTTGAAATGTGATGTTGGAGAAGAATTGGAAAGAAATGGATAAGTACGGATAAAAAAAAAATTAAAAGTTTCTAAGATCCTTTGGCTACATTACCTGAGATAACGTGTAAAGTGGATTGGACACATTCTTATGAGAAATTGGTTCCTGCAGGACATCATCGAAGAAAGTACACATGCATGGACTTCCGAGACATCGTGGAAGAAGAAAAAGACTGAAGCTGCTAGGGAACTTGAAGGAGGAAACAAGGAATGAAAGGAAAGAGGAGAAGGAAATTTACAGACCATGTCTAAAGCTGAAAATTATAATAGTGACGTTTTATTTATTTGACAAACTGATAAACGGTTGTTTTAATGACTTTTTATAAAATTTTGTTTGTTTTCAAAGGATTTAAATTAAAACAAACTCACGGACACATTATGAGGTTAGTAAATAATTTTCGATTTGTAATTTATTCACCCCAAAGAAGAGAGGTTTGGTGAACAGGGTGCGGGACCCTCCAGTACTTTTGAAAATTAAAACCGAATAATAAAAAACGAGATGAAGCCTCGTAAATGATTCTGAGTTCCCAGA
Source organism: Zhengitettix transpicula (assembly GCA_037074705.1). Taxonomy (NCBI): domain Eukaryota; kingdom Metazoa; phylum Arthropoda; class Insecta; order Orthoptera; family Tetrigidae; genus Zhengitettix; species Zhengitettix transpicula. Next base: position 49,802,609 of record CM073596.1, read on the forward strand.
TTCATCTGAAGGGTATTACTTGAGCTTCAGCAGCCAGAGGTTTGTCCTATTTACTGTAAATTTCAAATTAGAACAAATTTAACTTATTGCACATGTCAGTACCCCTTGTGTTGACGAACCCTTTTAGGTTCCATTTATCGTGCAGGTGCTGATGGACGATGGAACAAATAATCAAGTACGTGTCTGACGTTCTTGGCTCTGACAGTCAATAGCAAGTCGAGGGGAACAAGACACAGATGAAGAGAATTTTTGCCGTGTATTTTTTCTTTCTGTTTTGCCAGTTCAGATCTCGAGAAACAGAGAGACGACTTCCCTCATATTCCTTAAACAATGTTATCTGTCAATTTAACAAGTATTTATGGAATTTTCCAACGTTTTCAACTCAAATTACCTTTCCAAACATTTAAATTATTTATTTATCCTATAAATCCCCTATTTTTCAACTTCAAACTTCAGTGGCGTCTACATTTATCATCCAATTTATGTATCCCAATTAAATATTTACCTTTACAACATAATAACATTTAAGTGAATAAATTCCGCGGTTGCGGTCCAATCACGAATGTGTTTTTCTTCAGCAATTCTGCCTCCGTTTCACGCGCCACGTCCATGGCGTATTTACAAGTGAGATCACTGAAGAAAAGAAATAATTTTAAGCGATTCAAGAAGCAATGCTAACAATCAAGTTCAGCCTTAAGGGCTGTGAAACTGAATTAACAGATCGTGATTTCTACAGAACCGAGAATCGAATCCATGATCACCGCTTAGTTGACTCGAATCATAGTACCAATGATGATTTTACATCGAAGTAAAAAAAAGATTAGACCGTAAAGAATGAGATTCAGTAAATTGGATGCGAAATTGTGTTCAGGTCTTTACAATGCTGGGATGTTCTCGGGAGTCGACGATGACAGCTCAGTGGTTAGAGCGACCTCGTGGTGCTGGGTTACATTCCTCACCATTCCTCTGATAATTGAACTTAAGGAATCAGTAGGATGAATTGTGGCCACGGCAATTCGCGTAAATCTGCTTTAATCTGGATTTAATTTCCTTCGTCCCTGCAATGATGATAAAGTGCATAACACTTTTGTCCGAAATTGGAACTGATGATAACACAGTTCCAGAAATACGAGTAAAAGGCCGCCTACACGGGACCATTACGTTCCCTGCGAAATTCTTGAAACGTAATCAATCTCCAAGAACTCGCGTACCTGAGATGAATAATCCTCAGATAACGACTGTAAATTCTTGTTGATCCCAGATACCGTCGGGGGAGCGTTCCCCCGTGTTTCAGAACTGCTTGATTACATTTCCATGTTCCTCTAGGTAAATAAATGGAGCGTCTGGTTATTGTAAAAGGATCGTTTTTGGAGGTGATGGCAACTGGGCGTGGTTCTGGTATTTATGGAGCCTGTAATCGTAATCTCGCGAGGCGCCATTTGGTGGTGAGATAACAAGAGAGATACGATGGCCGTATTGCGACAGATCGCCTTGTCTGTCAAGATCCTTTCAGAGTCTGCGAGTCCTTTTCAAAGCCCGCATTGTTAGTTCCTTTGAGATTGAGGTTGCGAACGCTTTCGTTCTCGAGGTTAAAACGTAATTGTCCCGAGCTCCTTCGTCTTTGCCGTCTACAGAGGCCTCACTCCGTGACATCCAACATCGAAAACAGAAAATGTTTAAAACTGACGCAAATGGTCAGGACCACGAAATTGGTAGACTAAGAAATACTAAATACTTATCTCGAAAATTAGATGGCTCCAGTCATAAAATATACAACACTGGAAAAATTTCACATCCGCCTAATTACGTGACGTAGGCTATCGTCAAGAGAATAGATACTGAGCTTATTACAAATAATAAAATATTATTCTCATTATACAGTTATTAAATTTTATTTTATTTTCGTGGCAGAGGAAAAAATTCCGGACTTCATCAAGATAGTATTTTATGTTTTATGAAAAATGCTGTTTATATTTTATTTCAATTCTTAGAAGTAGTGGAATGTTGAGTTTATTTTTAGCGTTGTCGGATTACCCGAGTGTCCCCTTTAGTAACATAGGAAGCAGTAGAAATGGAGGAAGAGTGATGTGTGCCTGGATAGTTGAAGGATCCTACCCGGTAACAAGAATATCAACGTGGTTAAAATATGGAGGAAAATACTTCGTTGTGTTCGACTTTCGTTGTACAATAATTCGGGATCCGCTGGTCTCCGTATTTCAGTGTCACTTCAAAATCTTCCGCTGCTAGTCATGATTTTTTTTTTGGGGGGGGGGGGGCGGAAGTCATTATATTATTAAGTAATATTTCAATTTACGTCTCTTTTTATTAATAATGTAAATTAAATAAATAAACGATCTTTACAGACATTTCTAAATATTTCAGTATCATTTTGTACTTCCATCAAGTTTTAACTTTAATATAATGTCCTGGTGAATGTACTGAAATATTTATATTTAAAGGCCGTTAATTTATCTTATTTAATTTATATTATTATTAATTGTAGTACAGGTGGTCTGTAAATCTCCACCTTTCCCTGTCCACCGCTTCTTCGCTGTGTGCATCTGCACTCTTCTTCTTCCACGATGACCTGGAACTCAATCCACGTGTCCTTTCTTCCTTCGATGACAATAAAAAATTTCTCTGTCGCATGTGTCCGATCCAGTTTGCCGTTCCCTTATAAAATTTTATGATTTTTTTTTTCAGAACTAGGAGCTCGCCCCCTTTCGGCGCCTGCATCGTACGATCGACAAACTAAGGACTAACTGCTGCGGGCTGCCATTTCGTGGTCGGGTAAGAGGTTTTCTGACTAAATATAGCAAATGCTAGCAACCCCGTAATAGTTCCTCTGTCTCCGGACGACATTGAGTGTTCCAACTGAATTGACAATGCCAATGTTTCTCAACTCCCTCGTCGACGCCTTCAGGATATAAGAACTTATCGATTAACTACGAGTCTCGCTATTTCGTTTTATATAGAGGAAGAAAATTAGAGTGAAGGAAGACATCAAGCCTCGAGTATAATAGAAATAACCCACATCAACCTGCTTTGTGATTTTCCTGTCGTTGATTCTAAACCAAGAAATTTAAATGAAGTCGTGAAATCTGGTCCGAATTTGAAAGGGGTGTATGTTCCGTGGTCGCTGACCTTGGGTGTTTGGTAATAGTTATTCTCTGTTCTCATTGGACCAGTCACCAAAATTGGTCGAGGCACGGGTATTTTAAGTCCAGTTATAGGTACGGCGTGGGACAAGTACCAAGAGCCCGACCTGACATATGATGGATTATCAAGGTTTTCCCTTCATCAGTTTAAGACGAATACCGGGTAGGATCCTTAAACTATGTCCCAGGGACCCTAGTTACCTCTTGGCTACCTTCCGCATCTCCTCATTTTTCCATCCCTTCCTATGCTATTAAAGAGGAGAGGCATCAAAGCGGATAAACTTCATAAAAAAAGTGGAAAAGAAAGGAACGTAACAGTAAATATGTCTGTTCGTCGTCAGGGAATAAGGACCATTGTGCCAGAACACAGGGCACGTCGTGGATCGAAGCGTGACATGGACACGAAACGTTGCTTTCTTTCACTCCTTCTTTTATCCTTTACTCTATTTTTTCTTTCTATTTTTTTTAGGGCAACAGGCTACATGAGGGTGATCCACATTTGGCAACTCCCCTTTAATAGCATAGGAAGGGATTTGAAAGGGGGGATGCGGAAGGGTAGAGGAAGGTAGCCAAGGATTACTAGGGCCCCCGGGCTATAGTTTAAGGATCCTACCCGGCATTCGCCTAAATGTAATGCAGGACAAACCCTAAAAAACCTGCTTCAGGTAGGTCGAGCATTGGGTATTTGTCCCACGCCCTTCCGATAGCGGGAGAGGAGTTTGGTGTGGGGACGCAGCATTCCCTTCTCCGTGCCTCGACCAGTTTAGGAGGCAGCTGGCCGACTATTCCAATGGGAATAGCGAACAACTCTTACCGTATGCCCAAGGTCTGTGACCCCGGAACATACACCTCTCAAAACAGGCCGAGGTGCCTCGGCTTGTGGGAACCTTAGTTCAAAAACGGAGAGGAAAAGGCATCCCCAAAGGTAGCCCCTTCGTATCTCTCCTAAAAGGTTCTGCCTGCGAGAGAGAACATCCCTCGCAGAGAGAATAGCCCTCGCAGACCACTTTCTATTTTTATATTATATTATATATATATATATATATATATATATATACATATATATATATATATAGAGAGAGAGAGAGAGAGAGAGAGAGAGAGAGAGAGAGGAACATCCGAGTATTAAATCCCCCATTGTCCTAATTGTTTTTCAATTATGAGGAAACGCGGAATATTCCGCCACCACCTACCATAGCGGAATATTCCGCTCTCCCGGAAACATTCTTGCGGGAAAAATTCAGCGCTACTCACGACTAGCTTATTGGGAACCCTGATGGTGAGCAAGAGACTGGATGTAGATATCTAGAGCTTTGGATTAATCTGACTAATTAATTATATCCCAAGCATGCGAGAAGACTTCGTCACGGTCCAAAGTCGCTGATACCGACTTTTTTCGTGAGACTGCGATGACGTGTCCGACACTCACTCGACGACGATACCGAAACTTTGCTCCCTTTTCGAAAGTCCGCCATTATCTCTCCTTGACTAACTCATGCATGTCTGAGGCTGGCTTTTGTTCCAGCTCCTTCAACGGCAAATTCAACCTTGTCGCGCGGAAAAAGATCGTCGTATTTGCACAATCTGTGCAAGTCAGGCCTGCTTGTTCGGTTGTTTAGCGCAAATATCTGCTTACAGAGTCAGCTCGTGCACAAAGGAACGCCTGCAGTCAGCACAGTTCCAGATACTTGTTCTTCCTTAAGGAAAAAGTCTTGGTAAAAGTCTAGAGCGTTTAAGATTTCCCACGGAAGAAAAACATACTGGATCATTACACTAGAAAATTCTATTTATCTGCCTTCGTCGTTATTTACTTTCTTAGACATCAAACTTAGACTTGGATTCAACAATCTTAATCAAATATGCAATAGTTAAATACGGACATTAACGATCATAGTTGAAGAAAGTCCCAATTATTTATTATACGAATATTAAGCACACGAAGAGTTCCCAAATAAAGAGATGTCAAGCTTTGAATTTTTTTTTATATACTCAAACTAGAAATGTAACTATTTTTCATTCATTGAATAAATTTATTCTGACCATTCTTGGCAAAATTTATTTATTTGAATAGTCTTTTGCCACTACATTCGTCTGTACCCACAAGCTGAATCATCCGTAAATGATTATTTCCCGTCGTCGTCAGTTTTGAAAAATATTCCTCTGTCGACAACCGCAGAATATTCCGCGCCCCACAATATTTAATTTGAGCGAAAAGTTTTTTTTTTTGGATGGTAAATATAGACGTGGCGGCTAATTTGGTTAATTATTGTTATTATGCATCACGAACTTTCTTTTATATTCCCTTTAGCCCGCGGAACCGGTAATCAACTTCTCTGTCGAGAACCCATAAATATTAATCTCATAATAAATTGGAAAAAACGTGAACGTAAAAATATATGTTTGTTTGATAGCACGTGGCCTGTATAAGCCACCTTATCACATGGATTAATGATCTTCAGTTACAAATCATTACAAAAAACAGGTAAATGACTTTATCTTTGAGGGGAAAATTCCCCCTTTTTCAAATACGGGAAATTGTTTGCAGAATATAAATTAGTTAACAGGAATTACATTTATAAACTTTATTATTATTTTTTAATTTTCAATGTAACTGTTACTCATTAAATATTGAGCAGAATTACTATCAACTTACATTTTTCTGAATAAATTTCCCATGAGTTCTTGTATTAATTTATAAAATGTTGAAGCTTTTAATTTTAATTAAGCATCAAAAATAAAAAGAGACAAAGGAAAACAGCGAGAAATTTTATTTTAAATCAGAAGGCGAATAATACTGCGATTAACAAATTATTGTAAAATAGGGGTATTGCAAAAATAATTTCAGTGGTTTGTCACTAATAAGTACGGGGAATCTCATAATTTTTTTTTTCATAACCATATTTTCGCAGAAAAAAATAGTTTTCTTGCCCCTTTCAAGATAATTCCATCCAAAACTGTGACTAATTAAAACGTATACTACGTTACGTTTCTGCAACCCTTGTTCCTGTTCTCAGATGTTGTGATTATTTAATTAAAATCATTAGAAGCTTTTGAGTAAGCAGCAATACTATTTTTTTTAGGGCAACAGGCTACATGAGGGTAATCCACATTGGGCAACTCCCCTTTAATAGCATAGGAAGGGATTTGAAAGGGGGGATGCGGAAGGGTAGAGGAAGGTAGCCAAGGGTTAACTAAAGCCCCCGGGCTATATTTAAGGATCCTACCCGGTATTCGCCTGAAGAAATGCAGGGAAAACCCTAGAAAAAACTGCATCAGGTAGGTCGGGCATTGGGTACTTGTCCCACGCCCTTCCGATAGCGGGAGAGGAGTTTTCTGTGGAGACGCAGCATTCCCTTCTCCGTGCCTCGACCAGTTTAGGAGGCAGCTGGCCGACTATTCCAATGGGAATAGCGGACAACTCTTACCGTATGCCCAAGACACACAAGTGTTGATAATAAAAACCAGAGACGTTATCACAACAGCAAGAAGCTAGTATCAAAGCTTAGGGTTTCAATGTACTTAATCAGAAGTAATTCTCAAGTAACTATTTTATTTTTATATCTGGTGATTAACTTTTACTGACGTAATTATATATGTACCTTTTTTTTTATTCATAACTTGTACGTCGTTGTTGCCAAGGGATCTCCCTTTAATGCCATCAAAATTACTTATCCCTGTTTTAACGCCCGAGACTTAACGATCTGATCACTGAGACTCCAGATGTGCAAAGTTTGGTTTAACGGCCATGAATATCAAATGTCGTCGGATCGTCTCTGGGAAATCTCTACAGCGGCCCACAAAATGCAGCGGACTATTCCGCTCTCGGCTGACAGACGATTTACAGTTATTAATATCTCATTCCTTCTAGAGCGTTAGCCGTCATGACTGATTTTGAGAAAATTAGGAGTGAATTGGATCGCTGACGGACAATAGAATGATGGAATGACGTTTCGAGCACTATGAAAGGATATCCGTATCCCGGAGAGGAGGCTCTGGCGTAGGCCTGCTGGTTCGGCCATTGAGACGAAGCTGTCGTACGTTATTGTTGAACCTCTGTGCTGAATGGTTAAGTAAAGAAACCTTGGAAAAAGTTGGAGATTTCGGAATAGTAGGAATATAAATTACCACAATAAAACATGCAGATGACCTGATATTGATGGTATCCAAAACATGTTGCACGGGCTAGTGGAAACAGGAAAAGAGGTAAATATAGAAAATTCCAAAGTGATGAAAATGTGAAAGAAACATCACACAGTTATTCGTCTGAAACAGACAATTATCACTGCAATGGCCAAGAAAAGCTCCCTACTGTCCAGCAAAATTGAATCTAGAGCCTGATTAAAGGTCACCATCTGAAGCAGAAACATAAGTATCGTGAAAGAAGGGGAAATAATATCTGGAAATCTTTTAAATACGGTATTGAAGAAGAATTTTAATTAATAAAGTGTTGATTAATGAAGAGGTCAATGAGGGGCAATAAATCCATCTTGAATACAGTTCTTAAGAGAAAGGGTAAACTGAATCAGACACATCATGAGGCGAAATTATTTACTGCACGACGTCATTGAAGGAAAGGCTCATGTATGGAGTTTAAGGTTTATAGTGGGAGGAGAAGAAGAGTGCAGCTGCTAGATACCTTACAGGACGAAGTTGAGGACAGGGCAATGTGGAGAAGGACATTTTCAGACCAAGCTCAAGGACCTTCACAACACTTAGTAATCATAAAAATATAATATTTGGTATATGTAAATGGCAATAAAAATTTCTCCGCTATTACAGTTGAGTTTTGCATAATAGTTAACTGATCATCTTAACGGTTTGCCGAAACCTTTGATTGGACTCGGTTACCTGTTGCAGGGTAATTTACGTAAGGGTTCCATCATTACACTATCGTATTAGTAACATTACTGGGGTAACGGGCGTTTCTCTAAGTAATAAAATCTGCCAGAGGATTTGAGGAAACTTGACTGTGTTCTGTTGGTGAGAGCTGAGCCGTTCTTTGTGTTGAGTCTGAGGCAGTCATCCCTAATAAGGGATCGCATTTCGGAAACCGTGCTAAGCCAAAGGGGGATATAAACAAGTTGTAAGACAGGAAGGACTGGGAATGCGGGCGTTACGCCCTGGAGGACCGTACACTCACATCCAACAAACTAACGAGCGTACCTCACTCCTTCAGGATTATCAAAGCGTATATTACCTACGTGTCGTGGAGCAGAAATGTATGTAATAAGATAATCCTTCATCGGCCGTTAGGCATCAATTCCCCCAGTCCAACGTCTCATTCCTCCCCGCAGGAAACGTACCTCGTCTATCGTAGACTGTTTCAAGTAACCCGTAACTGGTACATTCACTATTACTGTTCCTTTTTACGCTTTCTACCTGTCGACAGTCAGCTGTGGACGTCGGCGATCCATTTATTTGGGGACATTCCGGAATCGTTTTGTTCGGAAACAGATAGTCTGTCAAACAAAAATAGAAATTAAATCTAATAGACTAAGTGACTGTGAAAGGGATACGGACAAATAAAGAAAAACTATTAGGAATTTTTTCCTTCTTAGGGTTGTCGTGTCTCTAGTTCGAAACCAGGAATTTTAAATTAAAATATAATAAAAAAAAGTATGCTAAAAATCAGAAAGCAACATGACGAAGTACAGTGTCGTTCATAAGACGAATTGAGTACGAACATTAATAAATAACGAAAGAAGAGATTACTCCAACGTTTCGAACAGTAAAGAAACTCTGTTCGTCACCAGGGAAACAACATTTACAGCGTCCGAACACTTGCTGTATTAGGTTTAGAGACATTTAACATGTCGTCCTTCACTTTATATTAACCTTCTTACTCAGTTCTGCTTCTGGACGATTTATGACTTCGTCACTGTCAACTTTGCTCAATAAACACAATCCAGCTTTCCTTCTTTTTTTTACCTGTTGATTTTACATTAAAACCGAAATAAAAATCAGTACGTCACAATCATCACACGTTAAAAATATCTAGAATGAATTTTTATTTTGAAAAATTGTATTTGACATAATACGTTTAAAACAAAACTCAGATGTGCGGATGTCTTAACGGAAAAGACATTCTAAATTTAATAAACCAAGTAACTGAGTTCGAAAGCTATTATAATGGAGTTTTAGATCAATTAAAATTATTAAGAGTAGCGAAACTATAATTTGAACTTATTGTCCATTAAGACCAATGTTTTAAACAGTATATCGTTACAATATGTACGTGCACGAGTACTTATAGATGCATAAAGTACACAAGTAGGTGTATACAAGACTAAAATAAGTATATAGTTGTATTCTTTCACTAAAGGTTAAATGACCATAAAAAATTCTCTTATATGCCAGTGACCGTCACAAGGTTATTTTACTTCAACATTTAAAATAAATAAGCCAATATTCTCTTTTCTATTCATCAAAATGCTGTAATAGTAACTTTTATCGAAGCACTAAATGCACCTTACTTACCCACAAATAATACATATATTTACTCTTTACTCTTAAATGGGTGCAGAGGACATTCTAGAGATTCCGAATGTATTTAAATAGTTGTCCGAAGGAACCAAATATACTTTAAAATTTTTTACAAAAATAGAAGTTGATGAAGGCATTGCCGAAAGTCAAAACTTTTAGGCTGTTCGGTAAATAATATGGTTATAAATATCAGTCTTCGTAAATTCGTCATTTTTTTAATGAAAAACTAAGTATCAGAACAAAATAAGGTTCAGTTCTAGTTTTGATATATTTTGTTGCAATTTGCAGCCCTTGATTAAATAACATCTGAGGTGTAATTTTGTTTTCAGTTATGTTAGCAAGGAAGAACGCCACGACTCTTACGTCTTTCATTTATGTCCAAAAAAAAATCATTACTGCAATGAAGTCGCACTGAAGGGAACAAGAGGACACGAATGAAAATGATTTACGTGCCGTATTTTAAAAGAAAACGCTCGTTACGAAAGATAAGCTCTCACGGAAAGGACTCATTGGAATACATTTTGCTCCACGTTTCTCTTGTGTATGAATATATTCTCCAACTCTCTCTCTCTCTCTCTCTCGTTCTGCACATAATTTGCGCATATTCATGTGGCTTACAACATGGCGGCGGTTCCCTCGTTCATATATCAATCAATTTCCACTGCCTGAAACTTAATGCAGCCCAATCACCGACTCATTTATTCTACTCTGGATGGCAAAATATTGGCGGCTGCGTTTTGCACGTTACCGGGAAGATATAGAAAATTTCTCTCTTCTCACGAGGGACAATAAGTTAATAAAAATTAGTCATCGAAGTACCGTCAAACAAATGACGACAGACAAATCATTAGAAAGATGATCGAGTACGAACTTTGATTATTTATTTAGTAGATCAAACTTTCCCAGTTGAAAGCAAACTCATTCCATTTCAAGGACAGTTTCTGAAACCACACTGCCGTCACCAGAAGGGCGTGGGACAAGTACCAAATATGCAGGCTCCTTAAGGGATTTCCCCTGCATCTCATTATGGCAAATAGCCGCGCAGCCCTGAGATAACTCTTGGCTACCTTGCTGTCCCTTCCTATGCTATTAAAGAGGAATGACCACCATAACGAGATCGACCCTAAAGTAATTGTCTAGAATGCAGCGTCTCTAAGGGAAACTCCCAGATAAAGACATCCGAAGGGCGTGAGACAAGTATAGAGAGCTCGACGTAGCTGTTTCAGTTTTCCCTGCAGCACATTTAAGCGGAAGGCCATTACACGTACATTTGTAATAACCTTTTTCAAATACTAAATGTATTTATTTCCACTCTTATACGTTCTGGGGCTATATGATAAATATATTACACAAAAAAAAATTTCAGGACAAAACCCAGATATTTTTATATCATTAACTTTAAGCTTTATAAATGAATGTAATGAAATTAAAAGATGTTATAACGAGGTTTTAAAGCTGATAAACGATGGAGTTCAAATAATGCTTAAAGCCAGGACGCCACGTAGTGCTAATGTTGTGATTACTGATATGTATATAAGTATGTATGAGTTGATGTTATGGGTGGAATAATATTATTGTAAACCTATAAATAAAATAAGTGCGAAACAAGGCAACTAAGATAGCTGTAATAATCTTTAATCGATTCTCGAATCGATTATTCACGACAGCAGGGTTTTACACTGTTACCACGGTGATAATTAATTCCTGAATATAAGTATTATTTACAGGTAATATTAATATTTATGTTATATAAATCCACATGTTTTTAATCAGTCTCAATAAATAATTTAAAACTCCATTATTAATTTATTTAATAATTTTGAACAGAGGAGCTTTCGGCCAATAAATTAGGCATATTCATTTACAAAAACAAAATGAGAAATTTTAAAACATTTTACAATATATATATATGTATATAATTTATCAACATTAAAATTTATTACCAAAATGAGCAAATAATTTTTTTAAATATAATCTATTACATATCCTTGACTTGTCAAATTTTTCTAGAGTTCTAAACGTGAAAATCATAGATTTTCTCCCCGTGTTTCGGTTCCGACAAACGTGTTTCGGTTAGAAATAATTAACTACGTTCCTATGATCCAGATATACATCGATTCTATCTCTTCTTCTTGCCCAAAAGAAACATAAGATTCGGATCTTCAATTGTACTTCATTGATTTTCTAAAACGATGACACCTCTAAGTGTCATAACATTAATAATGTTTTTAATGTAACATAACGTCACAAAACTTGTAATAACTTAAAATAAAATAGACTACAAAATAAGTTTATGTAATTTGGCAAATATTGATTTTAATGTTATAAATATTTTAATGTATATATAATCATTTTATTGATGTAATGTATATAATCACATTAATCTCATTGTATAATTATATAGAATGGTGAATATGGCATGGCTACAGGTCGTAAGATTCAGACTGTACAAAAGTGACTATAAAGGCTATTCTCAATATACGTGTCAGTATATAATATGAATAATATTACGTAGAAATGGACCAGTATATATATGTATATAAAGCAAGTCAGAAACTAGTGGTTTTTTCAAAACTAGTCAATTAAAAATCTCTCGATTAGTCATCTTACGTATAAGAATAATGTACGTTCATCATTTTATATACTAAATTATTTGGAAGGAACGTGGTTTACAGATTTACGTACCTTAATTACGTAACGTACATCTTATTCGTTCCCACACCGTCTTCTACTACACTGGTTCAGTGATCACGCCTGTATTATCGATAAAGTAAATTGATAGCTTTAAGGCCTTAGTTAACCCCTTTGGCTACGTTGTTCCGCCTTCCGCATCCCCCATTTATTTCCTTTCCCGTGCTATTATTGCGGAACGGCCACTACGTGGATTATCCCCAAGTAGCCAGTTTCTTAAAAGTATTTATCAAGGTGGATGGTAATAAAACAGTACAGATTTTCAAATCTAGATGGATGAATAATGTCTTAAATTTTCCAACACCTTCACCGGAACCGTTGACGTCAGTTTTCCGCAATGAAACACCGAAGGGAATTTCTGAAGTGATGCCGAAGGCTCAGTCGGAAGGTTGTCGTCTTATTTTGAAACGTCGCAATGACGCAGGTTCGCTGTTCTGTTTCTAGGCAGAAGAGAAATCCTTGGCCTCCGCGAGACCACCGAGGAAGGCCAATAAGAGAGTGACGCGCGTTCATAAATTGTCAATCTGAGGGTCACCAGTCGAAATTTACCTGCCTCAAGACAGCAAAGAAACTTGCTACATAACACGATGTACTTAGACTCCAGCTAAACGGGGACACAAATGTATATCTATTTAATTATAATATAAGCCTAATACTCCTGGTTTATCCGTCGAAAATTAAACACATACTTTCCACAAATATTTATTAGAATTTGTGTAATTTTAGGAGATTTTAGATAAAGTCATTATCTTCTTAATAAAACTTAAAAAATTTTGCAGATGGAAACATAAAAATAAAATACGTAATATATGGTTAAAATTATAAAATTTAATCTATTCGTATGTTTTACATTATTTAATTTTTAACTCAAGTCTACGATTTAGGAAAGACTTTGTTTACAGTTTTATATAAACTCTTATTTAAATCCAATTAGTTATGGTATGCATAGTAAAATATTGATTCTGAAATATGATCGATAAATAATAAACCTGTCATTTATCTTATTATTAATTTGCAGATGAACAAGAAACAATTATTCCTACACGAGAACGTTCTATTAAGGATGAATTAATTGAATGAGTATGTAAATAAAGAGGTTTTAAATCATAGCATATATTTAATTCAAGATTAAAATTCAGAACTAATATGTCTAGTTATAGACATACATGAATCTATAAATATAACTAAGATCAAATAAGTCTTAATATACAGTAATTTATGTCGGTAACGACCATCCTGTTCCTAGTTCTGCAGGAACAGAGCGTCCTTAATTTAATTTCACACTAAACAGGTAAATATTTGTTTAGCTGCGTATTAATATTAATTTTATACCCATGTCATAATAGAGTTATTTCGAGATAATACTCTTCATAGGTGGTAGTCGATCATTTTAAAATTGTATCGACTCCATTTCTCGATATTTATCGAAGACGAGCGTGACGTCACGGATTTACATTTAATTAGCAAAACGGTCAGTGTAAAAGCATACAAATGCTGACGAGAACCCATTTCCCAACAGCTCCTCTGCTGTTTATTGTATCAATAAAACAAGGACGAGTAAATCACGAAGACTCCTTTCATTGAAATCGAAATCGGCTACTTATTGAAATGATTTCAACGGCGTCATCGGTGCTCTATCATTCGTCAGATAATCTGCTCATTTACAGTCAATCCTAAAATCCCATTTCGTGACACGCGCGACTTCGTACTTCCCCACTGGAATTTCATGTACGCTTCAACAGGTGTCGCGCTGGAGCGTCGAAGCTACGAATATTTTGAAAACGGCTTACATCCACCATCTTTATTTTAATCTTACGTATCTCAGTCCCATTAAATAAACTTGAAACTAGTTCTTTAAGAATGCTAGAAAAATTGTTCTTGGAAAAAAAAATGCGTATTATTTTCCCCGTGTTTTTTTCTGGCCAGTAGTGCGCTACACGCCTTATTATAATTGGACCTTTCAAAGGCCACATTAATTATCTCATCAACTATAAGAGTGAGTCCAATCAGAAAGACAATTCGGACGTTGGTTATTTATTGATCTGTACTTACGCAAAGCGAAACGTTCATAAATCATAAGAAGACGAGGAGATTAAATAGTTTAATCGTTTTCGAGTACGTGACATGCGAAACTTTGATTTGCATAACAAACGTACGTACGTACGTACGTGGATAAGTTATTCAGAGGCGTGTTCTCTGTCTCTCTGCATAATGCATCGACTCTCAAATAAATTGGCGGAGATTAGGTACACATTTGTTTTCTCCACGAACACTGTATCCATTTTATTTCTTTAGGAAAAGGAGTCCGAGAATCGGAAAAATATTTATTATGAGTATTTTACACTTAAAATTAAATGGTTTAATAATGTATATCTGACGAATTATTCTTCTGTATGAGATTTAATAATTTTAACTATATATTGTGCATTTTAATTTTCGGTTTCTACCAGAATTTTTTTTAAAGTTTTTTTCCCCGAAGATTGATTACTGATTACGGCTTCAGCAGAAATCTCCTTGACTTACTTTATTTTGAAGAAATACCTGTGAAAAATTTAATACAAGTGTAAACCAAGGATATAACTATATTATTTTCACGTTTACAAAATATCCAAAATAAACTGAGTCGTTTTTTTTTCATTCGTTTTATTATCACGTACAACATAGTTCGTATTAGAAGAAACATTGTGTAGGTATTTAATTATCTATAATTGAAGACCGTTAGTGGTAAAATGGAGTTATGGGAATATTAAACATTTCACTCATCAATCTGGGATAATATTTGCATTCATCATGTAAAAGGTTTTTTTTGTGGCAATATAATTTATGTTTTTTCCTAAATAAATATGTTTGGACAGAACTCAATAATTTTGTACGATAAATTTCAAATTTTTTTTATCTTCATTATAAGATATCAGTCTTTGGGCCACGTATATTTTTGACGTTCCTGCCAACGTTTCGCTTGTTTTCACCAAGCATTATCATGTGAGAAAAATTGGCCTAAGGAAATATTTTAATTAAATTATCAGGTATGTAAAATATAATTAAATATCTGTGACATAATATATTAATATAGGTATACATATAATTTAATTCCACTGATGTACTTAATAATTTTACAGATGAATATGGTTAGGATAACCGAAATCTCCTGACGAACTATCCTGCCATTTTAATGTTACATTGAAATAAAAATTTGTATATGTGACTGTGATTGAAAAAGGGTTTAATCATTTATAATACAAACAATATAATACATACAGTCCTTTATCGTTTTTATTAAAAAAAAGTATATTTTTTCTTGAAGATAAATTATTCCAGTTTCTGATAGTCTTATATAAAAACGAAAATTTTCCAACATCTCGGTTTTTAATTTTATTTTGAATTCATGTCTCATCTACTGATGTTCCTGGTCTTTTGAATCTCATTCCAATCCCTGGCTTTTCCCCCCTCATAAGCTTTGAATAGCTTCGCAAACTCTACCCTTGCTTTGCAATAACAACTCCAGTCCCAATTGTTACATTTTTGCGTTCCCCATGATGTGGCCTTCCATTTACAGATTTAGCTGCCCTTTTCTGGTGTCTGTAAAGTAAATTACGACCCCCTCCTTATTTTTGGATACCAGAGATAATTTTAAAATATTGGACAGCCGCCTGGGATCAAGTTTTTGAGTAACTGTTTAATTTTAAACCAAAATAATGTAAAATATTCCTCGAAATAATTACCGTTGCGATGGTTCGTCGCTGTGAAATGTTTTTTGAGGTCGCAGACGCAGGTTGATGGAACCTCTCCATCCAGCCAGTCTCTTTGAGGGCTGAATAGCAGGCAGCCTCCTCGCCCTGCCCTGGGGGGGACAGAAAACGTTATTTCCGGGGAATAAAAAAAAACGGGACAGCAGTCGGCCCTGTGTCATCCGTCATTAGGGGTCGTGTCCTTGCTTCCCCCAGAGCCTTTACACACGGCTGCCTTAATTACAGAACCCTTTGCAACAACAACCAACCAATTCGCACAGGAAGGAAGAGGGCGGATTTCATCTCTCTCGCCACCATCATCATGGCGGTCTTGATGGTATGCATATCTATGTTGAAACAAATTCAGGTTGTTGTAGGCAGAAGTCTTCGAAGCTCAGTCTGAGAGCAACTGATAGTTCGGGCTAATAAGAAGCAGCCTCATATTCTTACAGAGGATATATACTTTAGAGATCACCAATGTGTAATGACATAATTTTCTTTAATATTATTGTATTATAATATTGAGGTCAGATCATTGTAAGTAACAGTCGGTGTGGCACAAGAATGCGAAGATAGGAATGGTTGCCATTCTCTATTATTGTCGGCAGCGACTGCAATACGCAGAACTTTGGTGAACCAAGCAGTCTGTTATGGGAGTCTGACCGATGATGGTCAGAGTCAGTCTGGTTTTGGAGGCAAAGCCTGTTCTCGCCAGTAAACAAGTAATTTTGATAGACAGACATAAAAATTATATGTTTTATCATCTGCCAAATGTTTCTTAATAATATTATTCTAATCATTGTAATTGTTTTGTTTTTGTTGTAGCTTTAAACTTGAACCTGATGTGGTCGCTAAATAAGCGACGAAACGTTGTTTAATTTTACATTAATAAATTATTTTATCTGACTTAAAATTTGCTCATATTTATTTATTTATTAGTTTTCTCAATAGTCAGAATATATATTTATATATATCATTAGTAAAACATAAAATATTACAATATTTCAACTTTCTTTTCTTCTTAAAACTCATTTCAGGTACAACCTACACAGAACGCAGACCATGACACTAAATTTATATTTTGACATCTTATTTTAAAAAGTACATACATTCATACCTTCAAAACTGTCTGTTACATTATGAAATTACAAACTATTAGACGAAACGTTGTAATATTGTAATTACTTTATGCTTCAGTTGAATAACACCTTTTTTCTGGTCGCTCTTCTCTTTATTTAAAAAACTATTTGAATTTTTAAGTGAAATATTTACAAAAAAAAATCTACCAATAGCATAATTTGACTGTAGTTGTAATATGAGCATTAAGTCACGCTGCTTTTCCTCCTTTTCTTTTCTTTGTCTGTGTCTTCAGTTACTCATAACATTCATTAACACTTTCATCCACCGGGTTTTTTCCTGAGGGTGTAAATTCGCCCGTGGAACACATTCGATCTGTTTCTCTCCGGACCTCGCACTGTCCAGCTAATCTGTTCAAAATTCAGACTTGCGTCCTCCTTCAATAAGCGGATCCCGCGCGGTAGCTTGGTGGTGCTTTGAAACGTCCACGTCAATAAATGAAGTTGTATTTTAATGTCACGAGAGTAATTGTACAGACCTGTAATTGAATTGAACAGCGTATATTGGTGGTCAATGCACTAACTCCAACAGAAGACCACCAATATATTATTCCGTGTCAACTCACCCCGATATTATTAATTGTATTCATTGAAATGCGACGTAATAGTTACACAAGTAGGTATAAATGCTTCATGGGTGTGCTGAACATATTTTTTTAAGAGAACGTCCTGTAGTTGCGACGAGAACACCGACGGCTTTGTGCTCGAGGCCACCAGAAGGTAGTATAACATTGACGACACCGCGAATTGGATGGTTTGACGTTTACAGCACTAATTTTTGTAGGACAATGGTGGCATTATGTATGCAATTAGCGAGCGTCGGGTCGAGGTCTTTGAAGGGTCCGTGGGCGGGGAAGGGAAGGACTTTTTTGTGCGTGTGTGAGAGAGTGAGAGGGAGGCAAGCCGGGGCTGACTGAACCCCCCCGGACAGAGCTCCTAGTTATGAAAATTAAATCCCTGGAACGCCCGACACGACGAGGAGGCGTCCTTCAGCAAGGGTGTCAAGACCTGACTCACAGACGGGAGATGACGTTAGTTCATTGCACGGTGGCTGCAAACCTCGCTGAACAATGCAGTTCAGTGTTTGAGACTGACGTGGAAAGTCAAGAAACACCAGATTAATCTAAGGATACAAAGAATTCACTGGCTGCTTGGACGTAAATCACAGCTCACCCTCGAAAAAAAAAATCATCTTAACACCTGTATGGTCTTGAACTATGAGGATGCGTCTGTCCAATGAAAGACAATAATCACCGCACTTTAGTTCATCAGGAGCCGAACTCTTCACTTTAAAATCTATTCTACCAAAGGCAACAACCACGCTAACGAACTTATTTCCGACCTCTACCGCCATCAGCCTACAGTCAGAAGCCTGACTAGTATATGGCCGGAAGACCTCACTCAATAAATCCTGGAGACCCGCCAATGGACTGTGCCCTAGTACTCAATTCATGTACCAATCATGCCCAAACACTAGGATTACATTGTAAATCGGCGACTGAACTAATAGAAACAAAATTATTCGAATCCAATCGTCGCAGTTGTCAAACTTCGTGTGACCAACTCCCAGCCACGGTGACCAACCTTCTGGTGGGAGTTTCAGACTGAATTTTCCAACCGAAGACGACAATCCTGACAAAATTAAACAGGTGATGGAATATTTTTCCTATTTAATCTTCGAAGAAAACGACGATTCCAAAAAGGTCAATATTTCGGTCCATTTCTAAAAGCATTGGAAGAAACTTTTATTTTTTGTCAATTTAGTGTTAATTATGAATGTTGTAGTAATTACGAAGATAGATGCGACAAGCGAGACGCACAAAACAATAAAATGTCATTTCAGAAGTTTACATTCTCTCTGTTACCGGCATCAATAGAAACAGACATGTTAAAACTGATGTTATTTGTGCTTATCTAGAAGATAATACCAACTTCATGTAAATAAAGGCCAAACTGTTCAATTTATTTGCTTCGACATTAATTATCTCTCGTTTGTCCATTGTCTTTGCTCACTCAATTAAATGTAATGATCCAGTATGGATATTTTCTGTGTGATGCTTCCCGCAACCTCTCTGAGAGAAAATTAGTTTTTTTTAATCAGGAGGAGCGTGTGATAATGGCCTGATTAATTATCAGCCAAGGTCAGGTCGAGAAAACATGACCATGTTATATTTTTCGATAAGCCAAGGGCTTCGATATCAGTCAGATGATCACGAAGAAGACTTATGACCTCGTGATTGGCTGAAAAAACACACACTCAAGTTATTACAGTCGGATGTTAATTGGAAAGAAAAATGTACTCGGTAGACGTAAACAGTCATCTATAAGCTGTGCTGAACTGAGAAGGTCTACACATCTAATGTTCAAATGACTTACTCTTTCCTGTTTTTTAATTTCCTTTTCTCTACACTAGGAACCACGTTTCGCACTTTAAAACTCTTCTCTTTATCCTCCAAAATCAGGCTAATAAAGAGCCTATTAAATACGAATGCGTTCTATTTTTTAGGTAGAGGCTACTTGAGGGTCATCTACGTTGTGTCCACGGTCTCAAAATAGCAAAGAAAGTGATAGAAAAGGGAGACGAAGCTAGCCAAAAGGATGATCAAGGCCCCCTGTCTATATCTTAATGATCCTATCCGGAATTTTCTTAATTTTTGTGCAGGGAAAACCCATAGAGTGACCTGCATCGCGTCGGTCGGGCTCTCAGTGCTTGTCCCACGTCCTTCCGGTAACTGGAGTGATAATTGCTAAGACGATGCAACATTCCAAGCTCCGTGCCTCGTCCAGGTTTGGAGGCAGGTGACCGACTGTTTCATTGGAAACAGCTGGGAAACTCTTACCGTTTGGCCAACACGCTTTTTTTTAGGACAACAGGCTACATGAGGGTAATCCACATGATTGCAACTCCCCTTTAATAGCATAGGAAGGGATTAGAAAGGGGGGATGCGGAAGGGTAGAGGAAGGTAGCCAAGGGTTTACTAGGGCCCCCGGGCTATATGTTAAGGATCCTACCCGGCATTCGCCTAAAATTAATGCAGGGAAAACCCTAGAAAAACCAGCATCACGTAGGTCGGGCATTGGATACTTGTCCCTCGCTCTTCCGATAGCGGCAGAGGAGTTGGCTGTGGGGACGCAGCATTCCCTTCTCCGTGCCTCGACCAGTTTAGAAGGCAGCTGGCCGACTAATCCAATGGGAATAGAGGACAACTCTTTCCGTATGACCAAGGTCTGTGACCCCGGAACATACACCCCTCAAAACAGGCCGAGGTGCCTCGGCTTGTGGGAACCTTAGTTCAAGAACGGAGAGGAAAAGCCATACCCAAAGGTAGCCCCTTCGTATCTCTCCTAAAAGGTTCTGCCTGCGAGAGAAAATCTCTCGTAATAAAATAAAGTAGAAATCTTTTGGGACTGGAAAAGGCATCCTTTTTTTTTTTAGTGCAACAGGCTACATGAGGGTGATCCACATTGGGCAACTCCCCTTTAATAGCATAGGAAGCGATTTGAAAGGGGGGATGTGGAAGGGTAGAGGAAGGTAGCCAAGGGTTACTAGGGCCCCCGGGATATGGTTTAAGGATCCTACCCGGCATTCCCCCAAAGGTAGCTCCTTAGTATCTCCCTTACAAGGTTCTGCCTGCGAGAGAATAGCCCTCGCAGACCTCTATTTTTTTCTATTTTTTTTTCCTAAAAAAAATAGAGGTCTGCGAGGGCTATTCACGCATACACCTGTGATACCCGACCGAAGTGTCTTGGGATTATGGCAGTGAGAGAATAAGGAAACCCCGATTTTTCTCGGACGCCTTTCGATCACTGGATTATGTTTTTCTCTTGTGAAACATGCTGATGGCCAGCTACGTTGTCGCATCGTCCCCTAAAAGCCAAAGGGATGGAATGAGAAAAACCTGAATTATCCCACATATTTAAACTGGAAGATATGCAACCTTTTTTAAGTATTGATCCGGTAATCCATTGAATAAAAAGGGGAAGAAAAGCCAGAAGGAAAAATTGGTAGAGACACAGCACGTAAAAAAGAAGAAAGATACACTAGACGGACTAGGTCTATTGAGGGAAGTTGGCAGCGACGACGTAATAAAATAAAGTAGAAATTTTTCATATGTATGGAAACGGATAATTCATATATTAACGCCTTTTCCTGTGAATATCGAGTGTGTGAACGTTCCGCGATCGGCCATAATCGTTATCTGCATGTGTGTCTAGTGGCGTGACTGTTCGCCATTGTGCGAGCGTCTGTCTGGCGTTTTCTGCCAGATGGTGCCAATGACACATAGACCGTCATAAAATTCCCGGACGACGACGACGACGAAGACGACGGCGGCGGCGGCGCGTCGTAAAGGGCGAAATAACTTTTTACAAGGTTATTCACGACGGGATTCACCACGCCTTAAAGTTTCGCACCCCCTCGGAAACGTAACAAACGCAGTTTCATTTTAGTAACGACGGCTACTTAGAGCATTCAACACCCCCCACAAGTCCACCAAGGTACCTTAAAGTACCATAAGCTTGGTTTAAAAAAATATATATCAACTGGCGATAGAAATATGAAAGGTGATTGAGAAAAAGAAATTAATGTGCCGGAAAAATGATGGCTCAACTTATTAAAGTCGTAAATAATTTTCCTGCACAGGGGCATTGATATTTTTTTGAGTTTTTATCAAACTACACTCAGGAAACCCTTTTTTTATTTAATAGCTTGAGAAATACCAATATTACATTAAATTTCCAAATGTAAAATAGTGATACAATCAGGATGGTTTTGTTATATGACTCAATTTTCAGTGACAGGCTATATGAGGGTCACCCACGTGGTGGAAGCTGTCCTTTAATAGCAAAGGAAGGGGGAGTACGGAACGAAAAAAAAGTATATAAAGACGTTTCTATGGACAATTTCTTTCTTCCTCGGCTGCTTGCTTGAGTAGTGTATATTTAAGTCAACACGTTAACAGCCTTTGACGTGCAAGTTTCTGATTGGTGCTCGGTATTTGTCTTTAGTTTTCAAAAAAATTTTGACCATGGTGAGATAACATCATTGTAATTATTTTATCGGGTGTCCCATTGTCTGAGGGAAAAGAATGAAAAAGGAAGAAAAAAAGAGTGGAACGATAGAAAAAAACAACGGAGAAAAAGCTGAGATTAAACGAACAAATAAAGAAGGGAAGATAAAAATGAAGAGAGATACAATAAACAAGAAAGCTAAATCAGATGGATTTATTCAGCGAAGGTGACAGCGATGAAATAATAAATCGTCCAGATGATGAACGTATAATCGCATTCAGACTGCGAGAGTCCGAACACTCGTGAAGGATATTTAGCATCCGATTCGATTAACCTTCTTACTTCTGGATGATTTCTGACTTCATCGGTGTTAAATTCACTCAATAAACCTAGTCCATCTTCTTTCATGTATTTTTCTTCATTTGTGCTTTCTGATTTTCTCTCTGTTGCATCTCTAGTTTTTTCCTTTGTTCCTCCTCTTTTTTCTTTCTTTTTTTTCTTTTTTTACTCAGACAATGAATTACCTGATAAATACTTATAAAAAAAGGTTGTGTATTCTCCAGTATTACGCCACAGATAAAAAAAAGTAATTTAATAAGGCAAACCAAGGGTGTTCTGAACTTTAATTAAGAATCGCAAGCGTCCATTTTGTGGAAGTCTACAAACGTCTGATTTCGACGACGACATAGTGGTACAAGGATTACGAACCTTCCTCACTTGGATATATTTAGCCCAACTATAAGGAAACCTGTTTGTATGCCAATCTCTCACACAGACGCACGCACACGTGCAACTAAGTAGGGCGTAGTGTGTGTGTGATCAGCTGCACCTGGTGCATTCTAATAAGTACTCGCTCGTGGGCGACCTTGCCTTTGACGTCTTACGATTAAATTCGGCCTTCTACGTAACACATATGTTACATACCAGCCAGGACACTCTTAATATAATATCATGAAAACCCTTCTACAGGTGTGGACTTCACACATACCGTGTTCGCTACGATACATTTGAAATAGAGTGTCCTCTACGTTTGGCTCCTCTGCCACGAGTCAACAAAATGGACGACGTATCAGTCACCTGCGATTCTGTGAATTACAGTTAAGAATTATCTTACTTTATCTTACTCAAGTCCAACTTTTTTAATACGGGTACTACTGTGAGATATAGGCTATAACTGAAGTGGCGTGCAGTTTATCACGTCAAATGAAGAGCACCAATCAGAAACTGCCACGTCACCGAGAAGATTTAAACATATATTACTCATCAATCTCTCGTGCTGACGAATATATTACTTATTTTGAAAACAATGCGGTCCTCCTCTTAGGAAGCCTGCGGGTCCTGGTCTCACCTCTCACAGGTGGAATCTTCCTGGAGAGGCTGGGGTGCCTGCGGGGATGCCTCCTTCTCTCTCTCTCTCTCTCTCTCTCTCTCTCTCTCTCTCGCTCGCTCTCTCTCTCTCTCTCTCTCGCTCTCGCTCTCGCTCTCTCTCTCTCTGATTTCCAACTAAGGATCCTACACTTCGAGGCACTTCGGTCAGTTCTGAGAGGTGTATGTTCCGGGGTCGCTGACCTCGGACATACTGTAAGAGTTGTCCGCTATTCCTCTTAGAGCAGTCGGCCAGCTGCTTAAACTGATCTAGGCATGGGGTTCAAGTAGGAAGAGCCTACCCTTCCTGGGGTTTTTCCTGTATCAAATTTAGGTAAATTTCCGGTGACCCTAGTCTCTCTTCTTTTTTTTAGGGAAACAGGCTACATGAGGGTAATCCACATGGTGGCAACTCCCCTTTAATATCATAGGAAGGGATTTGAAAGGAGGGATGCGGAAGGGTAGAGGAAGGTAGCCAAGGGTTGACTAGGGCCCCCGGACTACATTTTAAGGATCCTACCCGGCCTTTGCCTAAAAGTAATGCAGGGAAACTCCTAGAAAAACCTGCATCAGGTAGGTCGGGCATTGGGTACTTGTCCCACGCCCTTCCGATAGCGGGAGAGGAGTTTGCTGTGGGGAGGCAGCATTCCCTTCTCCGTGCCTCGACCAGATTAGGAGGCAGCTGGCCGACTATTCCAATGGGAATAGCAAACAACTCTTACCGTATTCCCAAGGTCTGTGACCCCGGAACATACACCTCTCAGAACAGGCCGAGGTGCCTCGCCTTGTGGGAATCTTAGTACAAAAACGGAGAGGAAAAGGCATCCCCAAAGGTAGCCCCTTTGTATCTCTCCTAAAAGGTTCGACTTCCCCGGAGACCCTAGTCTCATGTAACTTGTAACTTTAAAAAAACTGTAACCTATTCTAACAGCAGAAGAACCTTACAGGTCTTCCTATAGGGTATTAAGGTTTTATTGACGATTTGTAAGTAGAGCAAAATCCACATAAAACTATTTTTCTCTCTTTTTTCTTTATTCCTCTCTTTTCTTTCTTAATTTCTGATTTCTTTCTTTCATTTTATTTTTCTTATGACTATAAACAGGCTACTATTGGTTATAAACGGCACAAAAATGTCTGGTAGACATGACACGTAATTTTTTCCGAATTCTTCCCATGAAGTTCTTTTTTTTATAATAACTTCAGTCTCCTAAGAGAGTTGCTCACTCTTAACGTACATGGTGTCGTGCTTTGTCGATTTATAATTTAATTCTGGAAAATCGGAAAGAGCTATCAATAATTAAAATTTAGTCGGAAATAATTGGTAAATGGTACAGAGAAACTGTGTTCTTTCAGATCTAATTCAACTTTTTCATTATTTCACTGCCTTAAAAACTACCACTGTAACGAAAAATGTTATATGTAATTATAAAGTGAGTAAAAGCACCGTTAATAATAAATTTAAGTCTTCTATCTTAATTGATGTACTATCTTAGGATATATTTGTAACTTGAGTGGAATAATTTCAACGATTCCTTCCTCTCCCCCATGTTTATATAAAAACCACTAGTGTGACTCCGAATGTATAAATTATTATCGCCATCGTCTGAATAAAGATATAATAATAATGTAACGCGTATGTGCGACGGATGTGACGTCGAATAGGATTAACTCTTCCTTCCCGGTTAATGAGAAACGAATTGCTCAATTTGCAGATGGAAGCGGCAAATCATATAAAGTGCCACAATAACCCATCCAATTAATGACAAATTACCACTACGTGGGAAGGAAGAACGCTGCGATATTCTTCTCTTCCCTTGCAATTTTTGTAAGAACCACGACGAAACGATTTTATCGCCGTATAAAAATAAGCAGCGGAAATAACTACTTACATTCTGCAGTCGTCATAATTAACTCTTTCTAAACATATACAGCGTGGGATTGAGTAAAGGAAGAAGACATAAATGCTCAGATAATATTGTAATTAATTTGACATATCTGCTAAAAGCATGTAGGATCACTGACATTGGCGAGACAATTCTAAAAACATACTAAAAATATGTCGCTTCAATTCCCCGATAAAATTGTATTAAAAAATATTGAAACGCGGAAATAATTGTTTTTATAATTTTTAAAATTATTATTTATTATTTTTATAACAGTTCCCGAATCAAAATAATTTCCTTAAATACCTGTGGTACTAGCAATAAAACAGTATTTTAGTTATTTATTGGTAACCCAATATTTTAAATAACGTAGAAAAACATTTCTTTATTTTAAAAAAAACATGTTAACAAACCGAACTTATTTATTTATTTGAGAAAATTTCGACGTCATTCTGTAAAATTAAAATTACATATTCTTTTTTAAATGTTTAATCTTTGTTTATTCAACACTAACACAACAGTGTAATTTTACCTAATGGCTATAATTAAATTTATAATTATATATATTGTAATCATAACCATCTTTGATGGTCATCAAATATTTTTTCTTCTTATTTATATACAGAGCTTTCAGAAATATTTTCCACTAGCTGGGTTCCCGGCGTTGCCCGGGATGTCGTATATCTGTAACCCCCATTGATTGACCAGAATCGCGGTTGTTTTTGTGTAAATTATATGAAACGTCCCTCTACCCCCACCCCTAAGGGTGCTCCCCTACCATGCTGAAAGGGGTTAAAATTTTACAAACAACATCGGTAGAAATAATATCAACGTCATTGACCCCGACAAATATTTATTCCAGGCAAATATCGACCATATGTGAAAATTCCACCCCCGTCTGTGGGAGGGGGGGGGGTTAAATGGTCAATTGAATGACATTATTAAACTCACCGACATCCATAACCCTGGATTTGACTCCAATCTCGGTTGTATTCGCGTTATTTTCTTGTAACGCCCTTCCACCCTCACCCCTAACGTTTCTCCTTCACAATGCTGTAAGGGGTTGAAATTATACTCATATCACATCTCGTTGGCCCCAAAAAATATTTATGCGACTCAAATATCGGCTGTTTTAACCGGTTTAAATATTTCCACCCCCGTTCACCACCGCTCCTGGGGGTGGTAGACGCGTCTCACTCCGACAGTGTTTGTTTCCTGGTCGCAAAGAACACGTGTACGAAATTTGGTGAATTTTGCTCCACATACAAATATATATACATACAAACAAACACTCTGCTTTATTTATTAGAAGAAGATTATCATGCTGTATCATGTTTAATTAAAAATATAAAATAAAATAATTTCCTAAAAAAATTAGTTTGAGAAATTTTGAACACATCCTCTGCGACTTGTTAATATTTATAAAAAAAAATATTAAAATATTGATGTTATTCAGTAAAAATTAGGTATATATATATATATATATATATATATATATAAAATATTTTACACAATGTTAATGACAAATATAGCCGAAGCTCCCTTACTAATTATTAAAAATCTGTTTTTTAACGGTTAACGATAGATTGTTTTATATATAAATGAATAATGTAATGTATTAGTCTTTATAAAATGATATTAAGAAATTAAATTCATAATTTAACAAGCTAATTCAATTAAAAAAAATTGTTGTAAATATAAAATATATCATATGTATGGTAGATGAATTTTTCATCTAAATTTGAACATTTAAATTATTTATTTGATTATTTAAAAATTATATATACTCATATATTCCTATTAATTTTCTTTTTTAATAACCATAACTTAATGTATGAACTTAATCCGTCGGGTTTTCGTCCGTTAGAAAAAAAACCTAACCATTTGGATTTTCGAATTTAATTAAGTAAGTCTGACATTTTTATACGGAAAATGGAGCGAAATTTATAATTTTTAACTAGAACGCTGTGTGTTTACTATTATTACATTTACACCCACGTGGTAATTTACTTACACCGAGATAAGTTTAAAATCTATGTAGAAGTCAAGGATTACTAAGAAACCCTATCGGTATATAACGAAGTTTAGATTGACTTTTGAAGAAGATTAATTCTAAGGAAGTTTATAACCGATTTCATTTCTTGTCGTATCCAAAATTGTAGAATGATATTTCGTTATTTACATTTGCCTTCATTTCAGAAGATATAAACAGATTCTAGTTAATAACGAGCAAATTTGGGGGAAGCTATTTTTTTCTATTACCTCCGTCGAAATATAAATTGTGACTCTTGTTAACCAATCGTACGGGAAAATTGTTCCGTATCTGACAAATAAATTGATTTTTCCATAGTTTCCACAGTTGGGGTCAGAGACGAGTTTTTCTTGGAAAATCTACACCGGATGGTCGTCGTAAATGTGTCTGACATATCACAAATGTGTCGATAAATCTTGTGAAATTTGTTCCGAGCCTTATAGGAGTGAGTGAGTGAGTGAGTGTTTATTGCCCCTTTCTATAAGGTAAAGAGAGCGCTCAAAGTTTCACGGCGAACAGGTGGGGTTTGGTTTTATCCAAGTGGCAAGTGACTCACCAACTCAACACTGCTTGAAAATGGGTCACATCGAGCGACGCAAGGTCGTCGAAATTAATTACGAGCAGTGACTGGCCGCCGCACCACCGAGTCCACCACATAATTAACAAAAAAGAAACATATGTAAAGAAAGAAAAAAAAGGGACCTGAAATTCCGAAAGCGCGGCCATTATGAGTTGAGAGAAGCTGACCTTCAAATAAGAAACCATTTCTAAACAAAAATACATATAAAGACAAGTAATTTAAAATATGACATAAAAGAAATACAAGTAAATCCATTATCTAAACAGTCTTGGACTTTCGGACTCAAAATATAGAAACTTTATTATTACGTAATACAATTCTCACAATTGCAGATATTTGGCATTTTTAAAAAAAATATCAGTAAAGGGATGTTGAGCCATGCAGCAGAGACGATACTTAAAAAAAATTATGGCATTATTTTCACGAAATATACTTAGGTTTTGATCATTATGATGAATATCATCATTTTGATGAATATTAAAAATATAGTAAACAGATAATAAACTAAACAAAAATATTTATTAACACTTTAACATTATTATTTTTTAATACAGTTCTAACAAATACAGATATTTGTCGTTCAGTCAGTCAGGCAATAAAACATTCTACCAAATCTCGTAATCACACATGAACAAATGCTTTTTTCCGGGTTTCCACAGGTAATTCAGATGAAATTATAATTGCAGTGCTCTAATCACTTATAATCCAATGAAATATCTCTACATCTCTTTATTACAAACACTATTTATTTAACATAAATCAATTCCTTCAACATTTATAAATTTAAACAAACAACTTACATTATCCTCACCTTGTATGACGTTAACTCTGACGTCACTCCAACTACGTGAATAATAATTCACTAATCTCTCGGATTCAACCGTGGGGAAAGATTCCCGACCTTGGTACAAGTTTGATCGCATAAAAACATAAAAATACTATTCCCTACAAAATGGACGACAGTTTATATTCATGGTCTATCAAATAAAAAGCCTCCCCCCCCCCTCAGAAGATCTAGTCATCAAAGAAGTTTCATGCGAATAAAATTTGTCAACTGTTGGAAATTCTCATCCCCCAAGTCAGCAACACAGCAGCTGGTTTAATGAGGACTTCAAGCTTATAAATACATCATGTTAATTAAAAAAGCGACAAAATAAGCCCTACGACTAAAAATTCCGAATACAGTAGTCAGACTTCAATATCACTGGTACATGTATTACCCTAGTGCCCAAGAGAAACTATATACTATGTCCAAGTTCAATAAAGATTATATATTTTTGGGTCATTTCTTCTGGCATAAAATGTGGAATAAATTATGTTGCATATGATTTATTATATAATACAAGGCCATTGTCTTATTCATCCTTTAAATAAACGAGAGATAAGGCAGAGAAGGATTGCAGTACGTGATCCCAGGAATCTTCATGGTCGTCTTGATCGCTAATTGAAATGTGTAACCACTTTTACCATTCTATGCGGTTATCAGTTTTCTCGTGCCGCCACTTGAAGTACGGCCTATAACGTGTATAATAGCCACATTCTCCTCCTCCTCAATACATCTAGGTTAACGTCGAGTATTCGTACGTCTGTCGCAAGCTGCTGGCAGCGGCCATTGTATTCTAGTAACCACCATCCACGCGAAGGTTGGAATTACCATGGAATTCCGCCCCGCCGGCACGCAGTTGCCTTCTTCCTACCACCACACAACACCTGCCAGCAGCAGGGCCAAGGGAGGCTCTCTTTTTTTTATTATTATTTGTGGAGGGTCTCGCCGGTTGATGAATAATTACAGCATGCGTGAGTGTGTGTGTGTGTCTGGCAGCAGGTACGGAGAGACGTGGGTGGCTTCCAATAGACCTCGAGACACGTACCAGTCGAAATAAGGGAATTTACCAACCACCAACAAATAGATTATGAGGATATTTTAATAGGTCGTCGCTTGCGTAAGCCTTAACCAGTTTCCATCTGCCGAAATTACTCTTCCCGTTCATTGTCTCTAGTCGTTTCCTTCAACTTTGATTATTTCTCAGTTTAGACCTGCTGATTGGCCGGCGTTGCCAGGGTTTTTATTCTTCCCATTCATTTATTAGACACGAAAAACGGAAAAACTTATATATATATAGTGAAAAAGTTACGGTAAAAAATATAAAATACTGGTTTACAAACTTACTACAATTTCCATTAATTCATTCAAAACCCCAGACACGAAATAAATTCTTTCTCCGAGCATTTATTTAGTAGTCTTTACGTCATAATAATCTTCTCATTCCAAAAATCTTTACAAATCAGTCTAATTCTAATTTAAAATGGTAAACTATTTAAATAATTCGCTAAAATTAAAATTATCCTCCAAATTATTATCATGAACAGTATTTTTTAACTCCAGGAGCAGGAATAAAAAGATTATTAGCTCAACCCACCCTTGTAGTAAACGACAAAAAAGTTGTTCGTTGGAAGAAACATTATTAACAAACCCACTCCACGGTACATCCTGCTGATCGCGATCGATGACGCAAGTCTCACTGGAAATACCGCAATCTCTAAAAAGAAGACCAGTCACAATGAGTGAATCTTCCCTCTACTCTTCCCCATTGCCCTAAATGCTTATTTACACAGAGCCTTCCAGAAGACCATTGTCAGAATTATTCAAGCCGGAGATTCAATTAATAGGCCAGAGTCCACGGAGGGTTTTGTATTCAAATTCGAGCTCTCCTGATCTTTAAATGGAATTTGCGCTGCCAGTTGGATATTTCAATTTATCTTCATCTGTGTATTTAGCTAATACGTCCTTCGAAATACGGGGGCGGTGGGTGGGGGTAGGGGGCGGAAGAAGTAGCGACAGTTCCTTTCTCTTGCAAGTGGTGGTAGCGTGTAGGAAGGAAATGCTGTGTCTGTCTGGCCACCTGAAGGTGCCTCCATCCTCTTATCAAATCACACACACACAGAGAGATAATCTGTGTACACACTTGTGCCCTTCTGGCGTTCGATTTGTCCAGGTAACTAATTGGAGACATTCTCAGCGCTGCGCAGGTCGTGACGTCACAAAATTGCAATACACGTGGTGATAATATTGCGAGGTATATTTTTTAACAATCCTGAATCGTTAATCTAATTCTTCGTTTGTGAACAAATACTAAATATCCATCCTTCATACGGGGATGGAAATATTTTGCACGGTTAGGATTTGCTTTTGACCCAAAGATTTGCCTACAATAAATACTGTTGACAGAAAAGCAATTGTACGAGTTTCTTTATATTTGATACTTCCTGTCACTTCTTGGCTCCATCTATGAGATCATCTCCTCACCTGCTCTTGACGACAAATAATTTTGTTTACTCAACAATAAGATCTTTTAAAAAATATATATAAACGTAACTGAATTTTAAGTTTTAATCTTTATAAATGGTGAATGGCAATTTAAGAGAGTCGGAAAAGTTATTTACCACTCAGACAAAAACCCGTTTACAGAATAATATCCATGCTCACTGTTGTGACGCCAATTTTCCTCGAGAGCAGTTTGATATCGATAAAAAAAACATGTAACAACGAAAAGAGTTAAAATAGCAAACAGGAAACAGCCGTTTATTATAACTGTCGAAAAAAATTGAAGGGTTTTATTCATTCGCCACTCGTCAACATGGCCAATTAATATTTCTAAAAATCTTATTTCATCTCTATATAAAATTAAAAACAATTTTAATGGAAAACCGAAGCATCCGTTTTCTTGTAAAAATAAAAAAAAAGCTCCGTTTTTTACCACCATTTTGTTTCAAGATTGTGGGTGGTAAAACACGGCTCTATATAACAACGCAGCAATGTTTCATCCAAATCGGTTCAACCCGTTTTCTTGCAACAACCGAAAAATATAACAAGGTTCCTTGAGCGGCCGCCATTTTGTCTCAATCGATATTCCTGAAAAACCTTTTTACGGTTCTATACAACAACGAATAAGTTTTTCATTGCAACCGGTTCTACCGTTTGCTTGTTAAAGCTAACAAAATCAAGGTGTTTTCGCAGCTTCCGACCCTTTGTCTCAATATGGTGGATGGCATCATTTTGATATTGCTAAAAAACACATCTTACGGCTCATTATAGGGGGGAAAAAAAGAGTATATAAGAGACAATATTTTGTCATTGAATGAAATTGAAAAAAAAATCTGATGGACGGTAAAGTATATATGTAAATAAAAAGTAACGCCGAAATCAAATAAAGCGTGTTCGTGCTCAGATTTTGTAGGCTCAACTGATTGGCAAAATTATTTTTTTTAATTCAAGAACAGAAAAAATTGATTTATTCGACGCACATGTATAAAGGCTCTTGAGAAACGTTTCAAGTGACTGAGAATCAACAAGGATAGCTCTCTGAATAGAGTTCCCGGGTTTTTGGTGGAGGTCCTGAGTCTGATTCCTTGCCCAGACGAGATTTTTCTGTACTAATCCATTAGTAATTATTTTTTGGTATGTTCTTATTTTTAACCATATCTTGCGCCGCCATAATTCTGATACATTGGGTATGGAGCTCCAGAGAGAATCTGTCGGATTAAAACACTGATGACTCGAAGAGTGAGATTTATTTCGTAGTGCGCTAATCAGGTTTGATGATCCCGGACGAAACTGAGACGACAACTTGCGTAGTGACTAGTCAGCAACCACGATCAGAGCCATCTGAAATAAGAAAGTAGTTCCGTTTGTGGATGAGTCAGGTAGCGCGGGTAAACATGGATGACTCTCTCTGTGTGTGTTGACAAGGCTTTCACGCCCCCTCTGAAAGCTGTTTTTGTTGGTTGGGGAATGCTTTCTGGATTCAGGCAGTGGTGAGGGTGGAGAAAGGCCCACGTCAAAAATACTAGCGACCGATCTCGTTTCATTCAGCGCCATTAGCGAAATGCGGCAAACTACTACAAATCTCAACCTCATTACCTGTTTTTTTTTTCTGGTAGATCAAGCGGCTCAGTGCATTGACCAAAATATTTGTTAAGAACCTAAACAGCGTCCCTCTAAAATAGGTTGAATTATCATAAAGGAGTGCCCCAGATCTGATCCTTAACCTTTTATTTTCCTGAAGTTAAGCAGAATTTGTTTTTAATATTCGAAATGTCAATTCCTCATCTTCCACCATTTATTCATCCCTCCACTTTGCCCTTTTCTAATATGGACAATTGAATGCCCGAAAAATCAAACCTCAAATCCAGATTTATTCCACAATGCTGCAGTGTCCATGTTTAAAGATAATTTGTTCTTATTTTATAGCTCGTTACCAATCTGAAAGCCGAGGAAATACTTTTTTTTTTAGGGAAACAGGCTACATGAGGGTAATCCACTTTGGGCAATTCCCCTTTAATAGCATAGGAAGGGATTTGAAAGGGGGGATGTGGAAGGGTAGAGGAAGCTAGCCAAGGGTTAACTAGGGCCCCCGGGCTATATTT
The DNA here is from genome assembly GCA_037074705.1 of Zhengitettix transpicula. Classification (NCBI taxonomy): domain Eukaryota; kingdom Metazoa; phylum Arthropoda; class Insecta; order Orthoptera; family Tetrigidae; genus Zhengitettix; species Zhengitettix transpicula. The sequence continues at coordinate 49,836,102 of CM073596.1, forward strand.
TAAGGATCCTACCTGGCATTCGCCTAAAGAAATGCAGGGAAAACCTTAGAAAAACCTGCATCAGGTAGGTCGGGCATTGGGTACTTGTCCCACGCCCTTCCGATAGCGGGAGAGGAGTTTGCTGTGGGGACGCAGCTTTCCCTTCTCCGTGCCTCGACCAGTTTAGGAGGCAGCTGGCCGACTATTTCAATGGGAATAGCGAACAACTCTTACCGTATGTCCAAGGTCTGTGACCCCGGAACATACACCTCTCAAAACAGGCCGAGGTGCCTCGGCTCGTGGGAACCTTAGTTCAAAAACGGAGAGGAAAAGGCATACCCAAAGGTAGCCCCTTCGTATCTCTCCTAAAAGGTTCTGCCTGCGAGAGAACATCCCTCGCAGGTTACCTGCGAGAGATTCCTCTCGCAGGCTTTCTTTTATCCCCGAGGAAATACGTTTTCCTATACCAGTATATACTGATATAACTGTAGTTGCTACTTTGAGTGATAGCCTATTAACTCTTATTTATTAAATGTCAGTAGCTCCTCTTAAAACTTCATTTTTTACCATATCTGTCTACTTTATTCTTTCAATTGTTCTCAAACACCACATCTGAAAACTTTCCATGTATGTCCACGTTTCTGATCCACGTAAAGCTCTGCACTTTATCAGGTTTCTACATAAAGTTTTCTTATCAGTAGGTATCTTTTTCTTTGTAAATGGCGACTTGATCATTGAGATCCTTCTTTGCTGTCAAAAGACTTTCATGACACTTGAGGGGGGTTGACATTTTTTGATTGTCTGTCACCCATAAATATCTGTAAGGGCTCTGGTTTCTTTGATACTCTCATCACTTTGGATTATTCTACATTTACCTCCATTCTTCCTTCCGTTACTACAGATATTGCAGCGTTTCTTTCTTCTCCAACAAACATACCACGTCATCTGCATATTTTATTCTGCCAATTGATCATCGTTCTCTGAAATGTCCAAGTATCGTTAATATATAAAGAATTACTAATTAAAAGTCCAAGGAAGAGGTCGGACTATCTTCGTAATTACCTTCTTATTTATAATCAGCATGATTCATTCACGATCCTCGCAGTCAGCTGCTACTGAGAAATCTTCTCCTATTATAAGGCCCGTTCTTGTTGCTCGTTTCTGATCCTGTTGGTGGCCCACATCGGGGGCGACGGGACTCGAACCGGGTCACCCCCGCCACCCACGCAGGTAAAGTTATTAATAGCCATGACCCCGTTAACACAAACGTCCTCAACTAAACTACAACTAGACGTATAGATAACTTTTTTATCTTATGAGAGCACCCCCAAGGAACAGGCAATAATAATTTAGTGTTTCTCCAAGATTCTGGAAATTCTGAATACGAATTGTCTGTTAAAAATATTTATACTATTCTTGAAATTGAGAAAATTATTATTTATATATTGGTTTACATTCTTCTTCTACAAAATATTTTAATTATTTTGACTGATATAAAATATAATACAATCTTATATTTCCACACAACGAGGTTTTCATCGATGACAATATAAAATTTATTTTTATTATATTTTTCTTATTTTCTTCAAATCACTTATCAATTTAGAATTCCGACGTTACTTTCGGCAAAGCAGTGATTTTATCGTCTAATTATTTTTTAAAAAAAACAGTCATAAATTTTACTGTAAATAATATTTTACTTTACGTCTGTTTATAATCTGTTAATAATATAAATTAAATAAATTAACGACTTTTTTACAAACGTTATAAAATATTGTATTCAGTATTTACGTCTACTCTCATCAGGTTTTAAGTTCCTTCGATAACAATTTTTTGTGTCATACATGTTGAAAAGCACTAAATACATTTCAAATCATAAATTTACATATCATTTATTTCTACTTTTTCTTAAGTCTTAAAACTTAAAACAAAATAATATTTAAAATAAAATAATAAATTTTAAAACATTCTTGTAATTTACCAGGGATAAAGAAATTTTGAATCTGCTTTTTTTAAAATTTAATTACAAATTTAAACTAAAATTTTTTAAAAATTTATATTCATAATTAATTTATGGTTACTAAGATCTGTTATTAAATTACAAGAATTTTTGAAAAATTATTATTAAATTTATTTTAAATTTCATATTATTTTACATTTTAAGACAGAAGAATAAGAAGATAAAAATTTTATGTAAATTTGTGAATTGATTAATTTTCTTTTCTTTTCAAAATGTGTGGAAAAAAATTGTTACCACAGAAACATAACTTATTGAAAGTAAGAAAATATAAGAAATTGTCAAGTTGTTATAAAATATTTTAAAATTTCTGTAAAAAAAAGTAATTTATTTATTTAATTTTTATTTTAAAATCAATCATTAAGAATCGGTAAAACATTATTTATACACACTTTCAATATTATGCCGAATATTAGTTCCTAGATTTTCTGGATGAAAGAAATTATTATTGCCACAGATTGGAAGTTGAAGCCTTGAAAAGTCCATCCCAGAGTGAAATCTTTGCGGTTTCTTCAGTACAATTGGAATGTGTCAAATTTGAGAACGCTCTAAAACAACCCCTAAATACGAGGTTAAATGTCTCATAACATTGAATGGATTCTTCAGCTACCGATCTCTTCTTTAATTCCAGGAATCCGAATATTTATTTTATTCCTCGAAACAATGAGACATAGTTTTTTATTTTTTTCACTTTTATAAAACTTTTAAATTGACGACACAATTCGTACGTACATTCTCGTTCCACCGTCGCCCCACGTTACCTAGAAAAAGGGAAGCTTCAGGACGTTTGCGTAACGGTTTTGTCTCCTGTCTTTGCTTCCTACGTCTTGGCCTTCTGGTATTGCGAGAATCGCAAATAATTGGGATTTCCTCTGCAGCAATGCTGCAGTGTTGCTGAGTGAGATTTATCGCGGAGATGAATTGGGAAATCCCCTCCTCCGTCTCTGCAGATCTCTGACAAACTTGTTTCTATCAAATCTCTCATCGTCATTTATCACGATTTGCAAACTTCACAATCCACCATTTTGTTTCTTACTATTATACGTCAGAAGAAAAATATATTATTACGACTTCTGCCAGGGATGGTTTAAACAAAATATATTGATTTTTTTAAAAAAAAAAACACTCAGAAAAAGGTCAAACTATCTCATCTTCACTTCACCACTCGAAAGTTATTTATTCGACTCTACCTAAACTCCCAGAAGTTAACCGAGAGAGCCTGCGAGAGGACTCTCTCGCAGGTAACCTGCGAGGGATGTTCTCTCGCAGGCAGAACCTTTAAGGAGAGATACGAAAGGTATACCTTTGGGTATGCCTTTTCCTCTCCATTTTTGAACTAAGGTTCCCACAAGCCGAGGCACCTCGGCCTGTTTTGAGAGGTGTATGTTCCGGGGTCACAGACCTTGGGCATACGGTAAGAGTTGTCCGCTATTCCCATTGGAATAGTCGGCCAGCTGCCTCCTAAATTGGTAAAGGCACGGCGAGTGGAAAGCTGTGACCCCACAGCTAACCCCTCTCCCGCCATCGGAAGGGCGTGGGACAAGTACCCAATGCCCGACCTACCTGATGCAGGTTTTTCTAGGGTTTTCCCTGCATTTCTTTAGGCGAATGCCAGGTAGGATCCTTAAAATATAGCCCGTGGGCCCTAGTTAACCCTTGGCTACCTTCCTCTACCCTTCCGCATCCCCCCTTTCAAATCCCTTCCTATGCTATTAAAGGGGAGTTGCCCAATGTGGATCTCCCTCATGTAGCCTGTTGCCCTAAAAAAAAAAAACTCCCAGAAGTTCACAAATTTCTGAATCGTTGACTCAAAACATTAAAAAGAATGCCAGTGAGTCATAGAGAAAGATGTGACGAGAGACCTTGTGAATTCTGCCCTTCGGGTCTTTCTCTCCATTTTTAATCGAGCTTCACTGATCGGCGAAATCCGCGTAACAGCTTCAATTCGTAAACCTTTGAAACGCATTTCAAAGATCGTAAAAATGTCAGATATCTGAGAGCCGGATGTTTGGAAAATGATAAGATAGCCGCCAGGCTGTCCAATAAAACGAACAAACCACGTTCAAATACTCGTTCAAAATAAAATCGTAAATTTCCTGAAAATATATATACATATATAATTTTAGACTTCACTTAACGTTTTTTTCTTCTGCTAAAAAGATTTAAATCCGATTTTATGTGATGATGATAACGACTGTAACTGAAAATGAGGTATGGATAAGAGAGTGACAGGCTGCATGACGGTCAGACACGTTGTGGCCACTTCCATTTAATAGCACTGGAAGCTATTAGAAAGAGGGGAATCGGAAAGGTAGAGCATAGACACTTCCTGCTTAATGTTAGATAAGGGTAGAATTGTATTTAAATTTCTTGACAAGAGAAATATTAACGTTTCTAAAAGTATTTCAAAGTAAATAAAAATAATTTAGACCAGAAATATTTCTCTAACATTTTGACGCAGTCTTCACATGTGTAGGAAAAATTATGGAAAACGAAGCGGCAAAATTTAAGCGTCGTAAACAAAAGCATAGATATGAAAAACTCCTAGGATCCTTTATAACTCCTTTGCATTTTTGTTTTAACTATGATTTTGTCTACGACGCTTGAATTAAACCTCAACTAATACAAACGCTATAACTAATTTCCGTTTTCCACATTTGAAGTCCGAATAAATGTAACAGGAAGATTTCTTCATTATTTTCATCATTTTTTGTCCGTATTTTTGAATAATTTATAAATTTAATAAAGCATACTCCAATTTCAAACCGGTTTTAAATATTTATTGATACACGACGTTTTGATGACTCGTTCTGCCATCGTCGTAAGGTTGATTGCAGTTACAATCGATAAATATTTAACCAGGTTATAAAGCTTCATAACAAGGTATTTATTTACATAAGTCCGGAAAATAATTTAATTGGACATTAATCTCGTAATTAACTTAACCGATATCGAGAGCGTTACATTTTGGAACTCTTACATTTCTCGCCCCCCTACCCTAAGCTGATGGAATGTTAAGTTCATCACAAACGGTATAACGTTGCACTTTACTTTAATCGAGTCAAGAACTCTTGTGAGAGTCAAAAAAAAATAGTCCGGTGTCCTAAGTTATAAAGTTTAAAAAACTGCTCCAGGTACCTTAAGAGAACTAAAATAATCCCGGTAGCCCAAGTCTGATTTACACCGGCAAAGACCACGCTCTCACATATTTAATTAGTGTTAATTGAATTAAAGTATCAGGATGGAAAAATCTCGACCTGACCACGAATCGGACCCGGGACCTCCGCTTACCAGACGAAAGCTCTACCAACTGAGCTACCCGACTAAGAATTTTGATTAATAAATTTTAGGCGAGCTTGCTTCATGTCTAATGGATGAAGGAATTTCGCCCCGGATGTGGAGTCGACACGGGTAGGTCAGTTGAGAGAGCTTCCGCCTGGAAAACGAAGGTCTTGGAATCCTTATTCGGTTGAGATTTTTCCGTGTCGATAATTAAATTCGATTTAATGCCATGACCGCTGTAGCTTCAGCTTGTGAAAGCGGTTCGCACTATTCTTTAAGTAGTCATCCATTTATATTTACTAGAATTGGGTTTTGAACCGGTCGCCGCTGACTGCTAAATTTATAAATTTTGGCAATAAGTCACGGCAGAAAGTCAATTACGAGAACAGTCTCGCGTTATGCAAGGTTCTTGTTGCTCATTAAAAAAGATTCTTTTACGATCGACGTTCTGTTCAAGAAAAACATAGAGCATCTGGTCGGAAGAAACTATATTTATTCGAGTGATCAACTGGGAAGTGACGTGAATTCCATTGCACGAGTCGTCCGTCGGTCCTTCCCCAAGAACAGAACTGATCGTAATCCTGCTGGCCGTGTCATTTGAATAAACAGAAAGGCTTAAAGGTTATCGCGGGCGGGTCAGCAGGAAAGAGGCTTAACTTTTATGTGTGTGTGTGTGTGTGTGTAGCGAAGGGCTGCAGAAGAAATACGTGACCTCCAAATCTTTCCCCTCCACAGTAAGATAATTCCAAGCCTCCAATTCTTTCGTAAAGTCGAATCCTCGGTGTTGTTAGCCACGAACGTCAGACTTTCAAATGCCACACAACCCTTTAATACTATCAGGGCAAACGTTGACTCCAACTTTAATCAATTCAGTGTTAATTTTTAAAAGATTTGCGACAGATATAAAGATTGTCACTCTTAGGATCTATCCACGAGGATAGTCCAGTGGGTAGAGCGCATGTATCCTCGCTCGGTCGAGATATTTCTATCCTAATCCGTGGATAACTCATATTCACGACCTTTAGAGAAAATATTTATTCTGTTCTTGAATTATCTACTTTTAAATATTAATTATTTAAGAAAATGCCCACTGTTCGTTAAATATTTAAACAGTTTAATTTTTTTAAGACTGATTTATAATAATTCCTCAGTTATTTTTATCTTACTTTTTACAAAATTAAATGTAAAAACATCAGCCAATTACTCGGAAATATATTATGAAAACTTTAAAACATTATAAAAAAACAGACACGACGTTTCATCCGTAATTTTTTGGGACCTCTTCAGGTATAAATTTCAATTAAACTATGAACATGTAATCTATAAATTACAAGAATACAATACATATATAAAAATTTATAGAACATTACTTACAAATAATTACATGTAATGCGGATGAACACGAATTTCTAAGGTGCGATGAGTAGCTGAAGTGACTTATATTTAGACAACTATTGAGAGCATTGTTCACGTTCAAATAATAATGGAAATAAATAAAACGTAAGTACAGTAGAAGGATTACAATAACTAGTAATCAAATTATATTTGAATTATTGGTATCAATTTTTTACATTAAAGGCCGAATCATTGGACTTAATATTCAAAATTTCGCTCACCAACCTGGAATAATATTTGCGTTATTTATCTAAAATCTTTACAATACACCATTCAAAATTATATGTCTTCTAAATAAATATGTTTTAACGCAACTGAATAATTTTGAGCGTTTAATTTCAAAATTGTATTTTTATGTTTATTAATTGGAATTTTTAAAGAGCGTATAGATTGACCTACATAACCAGTATTTCAATCTAAACAATTAATTTTGTACACAATGTTCCGTTTATCTAAAATTTTAATTTCGTCTTTAATATTTTTGACTGTATTTAAGTTATTGAAGGCTTTTAAAATAACCCGAAAGCCATAATTATTAAACATGTAATTAGCTAATATTTATGTTTTCAAAATATTTACTTAATTGTATTACAAATGATAAAGTTTTTAAAATATTGTTAGATCAACAATTTATTATTTAATGAAATTTACACCTGAAGAGGTCCCAAAAATTTAGGCATGAAACGTAATGTTTTATATTATCATTTTTAAACTTTTCTTATTAAATTTCTGACGATTTGGCTCATGTTTTTTCTAATATCATTTATATTAATTTCTGTTAATTCAAACCCCCAGGTTTAAATCGTTCACAACATAAAACACTTGCAACGAGAGAGTTAGTGGAAAAAAAAGGCAGTTCCGAGAAAACGATATTGAAATTTAATTTTGCAACAAACACAAACTACTCAATCAGAAAGGTAGAACAGCAGTTATATTAATCCATTTGGTTATTTTGGTCAACATTCTTACGATAGTGAATTCTAACATATTTCTGAATACAAACCTTGTACCTCTTAGCTTCTGGTGCCTCGTTTAAGTGGGAGCTGCTCGCCTTCTATAACAACCTGTGAGAGCCGAGTAGAAAACCTGACCACACAGATGTTTCCATTTTGTCCACCACAAGAGATAATAACACAACTTTATAAACATTTTTGTATGCTTTATTCTGTTGTCTAAAAATCACATAATAATGAATATACAGTATTCCCACTAACCATTGTATACAATAACAGCGTTACCCATCAGCATATATTTTCTTGTCTCCTGCCATCTAGTGTACAGATACGGAACTAATACTTCTAGACCATGTTGTAGACACCCCAAATAAAAACACAAAGTACATATACGTAATTTCAGTGTTATACGACTAACGCTCTTATTGCAGCTCCTAATCAATATTTATCTGACCGTAATAACATAAATATTTATTTATTTAAGACACTTCGTTCAATAATTTTCGATATCCAGGAACATAATACATATCATTTAGGTTAATTAAACACATTTCCATGCTCTTTTAATTTTTGTTTATGTTTTCAATATTTTAATTTTGACATTTCAACAGTAAAATGAACTGTTCTGTTTCAGAAGGAAGAATGTAACTATATATATTGAAAATTAAAGGAATTAAGAACCTTTACAGACATTTTAAAATATTTTATTTAACAATTAAACGACGTTTCAGTTCGTTTTTATACTCTCATCAGGTTTCAATGAAGAAAGAATCTAACAAAATTGCCGGATTTGGACACACACAAACACGCACATATATATATATATATATATATATATATATATATATATATATATACTATTTTAAATATTTTCTGTTTTATTAATATTGTAAATTAAAATTTGTTAATTTAACCCTGATGAAAGTACAAAAAAAATGGATTGAATCGACGTTAAAGTTTTAAATAAAATATTTTAAAATGTCTAAATAGGTCGTTAATTTTATTAATTTATATTATCAAAAAAAATAGACGGAAATAAAAGTAACTAAATATTGTATTTTTTTCTGATAATATTTTTATAAATAAACGGGTGTAAGGAAATGATTATAAATAAAGACGAAAGCTCTAAATTTAATCAATACTTGCATAAAGTACAAGTGTTTCAATTCAAGAACAGAATAAATGCTTTCAAAATAAAAAGCTCACCCAACGAGGCTGTAAAAGTTAATTAAAGGATCAGGATGGAAAAATCTGGAACAGACGGGAAATCGAAGACGTGACTTTACCTTGTTACGTGGTGCTCTTAACCGTCAGAGCTACCAGTGTCGACACCCCGTACACATTGTGTAGGTCTGAATACAGGCTCATCTAAAATTTGCGGATTCGATTCCCGGTTCGGTCGAGATATTTAAAAATTCTTATCCTTTGATACAAGTGTTCATTTTGTGACGGATTTAAATTTTAGACATTTTAATGTCAGAAATGTCACAAATTATTAATAGTTTAATTTTATTATGAATCTCTGATCGCATTAGAGATGATTACAACATAGAAATGTCAAAAGCTATTTAAACATTGTACCATTCTTTAATGAATTAACACTTAATAATATTTATTTTAATTGATACTGTAAATAAGAGGGATCTTTTACCACAGAGAATCAGATAATAGTAGAGCAATATAGGCGTACACTTAAAGTGATATAAAATTCTGTTACGTCGTGAAAATATAGTGTAATACCTGCTGATAATAATAATAATATATTAATATAGGAATTTAAAACTTTAATCGTCATGTGTGGTTTCCATGATTTAGGTGTTTAAATTCTCAAGAAAATAATTGTTATTATTGAAATGTTTCCTCTTTCTGTTCTGATTCGTTTACGAAGTATTTTTATTTTCCATTTCAGGTCACTGACGTCACAATGAAAGGCAGTCGACTTCTGTGGGCGCTTCTTCTGCTCTCAGTCGGCGGCACGGCCGTGGCAACCAGCGCGTCGAATCCGGTCTGCGACAGTCGATGTGTTTGTTACGACGACATTTCCAGCAATCTCAAAGCTGCCAACTGCTCCAACGTCCATTACGGCGGGAAATCGTTCTTACATCTCTTGAACAACGTACAAATATTGAGGATACACGACGGAAACAAAAACGGTGGCATATTTTCGGAAACCTGGACGTCATGTAACAATTTGGAAGAACTGTACGTCAACGACAACCGTCAGACGTCAATCAATCTAAAAACATTAAAGAACTGCAAAAAATTACGCGTTCTGGATGTTACGAATAACAAAATTTCCAAAGTGTCTCAAATAAACATTCTGTTGAAGGAACTCCCGAATTTAGAGAGGTTGGTACTTCAAGGGAACCCCATAACCGCTCTTCCAGACCTAACTTCTTCGTCGCTTACATTTCTGGACTTATCTTACTGTAACCTTAACATCGTCGGCGAAAGATCGTTCGCCAAATTGAGGAAATTACACACTCTGAACTTGGAAGGTAATAAACTGAAAAAGTTCAAATCTGCTTTGCCAGGGTCCATCAGAGTTCTCAACCTGGTCTTAAACGACATCGCGACAATTTCCCCGGTGGAGCACTTCTCCAAGCTGAAAGTTCTGGAACTCGCTGGAAATCCTCTGCAGTGTTCCTGCGATTTAGTTCGACTGCGGAACGAAGAGAGCGCCGAGTTCGTGTCTTCCCGTCAAGAAGTGACATGCGCCGGACCGAAGTCGATGCGCGGACTTTCCTGGGCCAAAGCACGCAAACAATGTGAGCTGGGCCAACTGTTGCGGCGACAGAGGCGAGATCTGGATGACCTGGAAGAAGAAGGGTCGGGATTCGACGAAGATACCGACAACTCCGACGAAAACTCACACGTAGATGCTGAACAGGAAGGAAACACTGACGGTGACGACGATGATCCTGGTGACGGAGACAACGAAGTCGAGGAAGAAGAGGAAGACTCTGACAAAGATTCTGATCCGATTGCAGCGCCCGCTGAAGAGAAAACTGAATCGCCTGACAACGAAGAAACTAAACTCGTTGATTCCAAATTATTTGGGACAGTGGAAGAACCGGATGAAAATCCCCAAGGTGAAGTAGGAAATAATTTCTTCGAAACCGATCACTCTACTAGCTCAACCACCGAGCACGAGTTTATTCCACACGAGAACGAAACTGACGACGACACAAAGGAAGACGAGACTATGGTCGGGGGTATATCCGAAAATAGTGATACTAAAGACGACACTGATCCAGAGGTAACCGAAAACGAAGAAACAGAAGATACTGGGAGCGAGAAACAAGCAGACAATGACAATGCAGAAGAAGAAGAAGAAGATAATGATGACGACGACGTTGAAATTACTGATCAAGCTGCACCTGAGAAAAGCGAAATTTCCGAAGTAAATGCAGGCGAGGAAGAAACGGAAACCGATAAACAAGAAACCGATGACAAAGAGGAAGAATCTAACTTAAATTACGATATAACAGGTTCGGAAGACGAAAACGTAAACAAAGAAAGTGAACAAGACAAAGACAGTGAAGATAAAGAAAATGGAGATGTTAAAATCGATAATATTTCAGAGTATGATAATAATGGTGGTTATGACGAATATGAAAATTCATATAAAACTGATGACGAAAAACCAGACGAAAGTCCAACAGAAAATACGCCGCTTACTGTCGGAGATGAGGTCGAAGAAAATAAAGGCGTGGACGTTAACGAGTCGTGGAATGAGGGAAATCAACCCAACACTGATGAGACAAGTACCAGCAAATTGAATGATTTCGATTCCGATATCGATGAAGCTTCAGGCTCTATTGGCGAGTCGAAAGAAGACGAGGAAATATCGCCAATAATCGAACCTGGCGGTGACAACGACACCATCCCAAGCGAGGAAGACGTAATTTATAAGGATTTTGCCGTTGACCTTGAGTCAGTTAAAGAAACCGATTCAGAAGCCGAAACTGGGCACGAAGATAGCGGCTTCGAAGGTTCGGGAACCGATTCAGAAGACTCCGAGCCAGCAGTTACTCCAAGCACGAAGGACGTCACACCAGGCCGTGTGGGGCATGGGAGAAAAATCTTCGTGGGTGAGCCCGGCGTCAAAGAAGACGGGGGTGGAGAAGTGAACCAAGCCACAACTCAGCCTGGACCAGGGGTGAGCCAAGAAGAAACGGAAAAAACTGATGGCCCCGTTGCTCCTCAGTCCGAGGATACAAACGAGAAAATAAGCCTAGAGTCACCGGAGTCGCCAGTCACGTCCACCGGCTCATACGTGGTGTTAGGCCTCATCATGGTCCTCATTGTCTTCCTGCTGGGATACGCAGTCTACAAAAGTCGCCTGGGTAGACGCCGATCGGACAGCGATTCGCGCACGATCAAGGAGAAAGACGTAGAACTGGGCAAAGGCAACGACAGGGAACTTCAGGACGTGAGCAAACCGTTGCTGGTCACAACCCCCGCCGCTGCCGTCAACGGCAAGAGCGAACTGCAGCAGCCGCTCGTGTCCAAGCCCACGGAGAACCCACAGCTCAAGGACGACGTCGAAGACAAGAAAAAGAACTCTCCACTTCAGTCCAGGTACGCAATTCCGGGATCTCACACATGAAGCATGGTAGCGACAAGGAAAGTTACTAGAATTCGCACTCTCCTGGGCTTTCCTTGACCGTACGTAAGAGGATTGAGGTTGAGACGTATAAAAAACGATCTAGTAATATAACGAAAACCTTCAATACTAGTTTTCCTATCAAGTTAATTTACATTAGCCCTGGAATTGTTTCAATATTGCTGCTAAAACCTAACTATAAGGTTATAGAACAATGCACTATAACTAAATAATCAAGTTAGCCAATATGTCATAAAAATTATTAATTTATTTATTATATAAATTTACGTAAGACACAAAATAATTTAATTGAACAGAGAAGCTAATACAGCTTTTTCTTCGGCTCTGAATGTTGTTGGAAACAGTCTAAATTTTCTGTTTAATTCATATTTTGTTAATTATATGCAACTGAAGATGTTTCTGACACTGGGAAGAAACGTTTTGTGCTTTATGTAAATTTATATAATAAATTTCTGACTTGTGGCTGTTGTACAATAATTAAATATATAAAATTCAGTTTTAATCTTCATATGGTATTTATTATTAATTGATTAAACAAAAAATTCGTTGAATACAATTTTTTGTCCACAGACTTGGGTCATCTTCAGGAATTGGGTGAAATACAGTTTTTAATGTATATATATATATATATATATATATATATATATATATATATAAAACTAAAAATTTCTTTAATTAACTAATGAGTTTTTATGACAATTTCGCTGTATTACTTATTCATTTATTAAATGATAAATGTCACATATATTAAATATTAACAATGCATTAGTTTTTTCACCCCCGTATGAAGGATGGCAATCAAGATAGTGTTAACTAATTCTTATGAACGAGATAAAATGAAATGAAATGAAATGTAATATCGTCGTTGCAGGTACCACATCTACGAGACTCTGAACGGCGACAAAGAACGCATCGAGGTGCCACCGCCGACCAACGCAACGGTCCCGGTGTCGACGTCGCCGAAGAAGAGTCCGTCTCCCACGAGGGCCGTGTCCAAGCTACCGCCGCCCCGCGACGGCGACAGCCCGGGGCCCAACATGTACGGTGGCGATGACAACGACGACGGCGAGGTGTTCCTCAAGAATAACACGAACGGGGACCTAGGGTCGCCGCGCTCCTGCAGGGTGACCGTGGTCCAGGGAGACCTCTCGGTGCCCAAGAAACCCGTCTTCGTGGTCAACCCGGGCGCCGCCGCCTCCAGCGGCGTCGTCTAGCCTCGTCTGTGCTCTTCATTTGGTGTTTCATGAGTAACATCACGCCGGAGATAAAACGCACAATTACATTTCGTCGTGGACCAAGGAATTTATTGTAAATCGGAATCATAAATATATTCCGACTCTACCTTCCGAATCGCGTCACTGACAAATCACGATGAAAAGAAAATTATTTGATGGTCGGAGTGGAACTTAAATGACCGATTTATTAAATTAGAAACGATGTTATAGTAAATTATCTACGAGATACTAAAAGTGAGATCTTTGGATTTAAACTGGAGACTTCCCGTGCTCCGTCAGAGGAAATGAATTAGTTGGTGTATAACTGTTCGTCTTTCGTGGAACCTATTTTATACTGGTGTTCAGTGTTTAAAATTAAATATGTTTAATATTTATATATCTTGGGGGATCATAAAAATTTAGCTTTTTATAAATAATTATTCAAATAGATTTCATGTTTCTGTCCAGAAGCTTAATTACTTATTCCTATTTTTATATCAATTCACTGTGTTTGTTCTTCTTCTTTTATTCCGTGTGTACAAACTGTGATGTCTCTTTGATGCCTGAAATGGACTGATTGGATTGGCGCCTGAGGTCAAGGAGAATGTTATGGCCTAACTAAGTTCTAAAGGCTGTGCCATAATCGCTGAACTGCTCAATGTTGTAAATATCGACCATGTATTTTGAATAAATTATGAGCGTGTTTCAGTAACCGTATCAATTGGTAAAAACTGTGCGCGGAAATGATTAAATTATTATTTATTGTACATATATATGATGACACTTGACAATTATAGTTGTCGCATTTATTATTATTATTATTTTCCCTGTAATGTTCCTGCTAGTTTCAATCTTTGTAATTGGTATCCTAACTTAGTTCTGTGTACAGCTTCATTACAAATGTGTTTCAGCTTGTTTTTCGTTTCTGGCAAAAGTTTCAATGTTGACTGAGAAATATAATATTCCTAATATATTTGTTTGTGATATATTTTGTGTACATAGTAGTAGAAATTTGAAACATTTGTCTATGGATTCTTTCATTTATTACAGTTGTATAATCAGCCAATTATAAATAAAAGTCTGTCAACGGTAGTATTTTCCTTTTATACACTTCCTATAAAATTGGCCTCCTGAAATTCAAATCATTCATTCTAAATCATTACTGAAATATATAAAGGTAAGTCGTGAAGCAGGAGACATCGTTTTAAATTGCGTTTCTCTCATCACTTATTCAATTTCTCGTAATAACCAAAGGAGTGAAATTCCACGCCTGCCATTGCTGCTACGCGCTCGCCACTACTGTAACTATGGTTGCTAAGCGTAATAACTGTAATCAGAGGAATGCATCCGTGTTATATATTACTCTCATTTCCAACCCAACACCTGTATTTTTCAATTCATCATGACACGCCTCCAAATTGGCACAAAAACTGAAAACATGTCTGCTTTGATTATCGAATCAAAAATTTGTATTTAATTGCCTCTTCAATATTATTCGCGTTAATATCCTTTTGAACTTCAGTTTTAGGTTCATAACACTTATGGTCACCTATTTGAGAATAATTCTGCAATTTATAATTTAATAAACACGTCTCATCACATTATCATATTTAAAATACATATGATTACGATGAATAAAAAGTTGTTCAAAACGAAAATATAGCAAGGATTGTGTTTAATTTTGTAAATAAATACACAATAACACCAATATGTCATAAATACTATATTTATTAATTAAAACAAAAAATCATTTCAATACAACGTTTTGTCAACTTTTTTGGAAACATTCAGATACTATATAGATACTAATTATTTTTAAAAAAATCTCAGAATCCTAAAAGTGGAGCTCTAACTTCTTGGTGTTGTTAACACCTTGCCAATATGGTATGGTACAGTATTGACAAAACCAATAAAAAAATAACTTAGAGATACTGGGTGTATGTGTATATTAAAAACTTTTAGGACTGTGAGACTATTTTGTATAATTGATAATATTTAATAATACAGTCAATTATTCTATGTGATATACAGCTTTCAATTAGAAGAATAAATATGAATTTAGAGTCATAGACTCCTATGAAAGTATTGACAGATTATAAGTGTATAGGACTCTAAATTCATATTTATTCTAATTTAAAACCGTTTATAAATATTATATCTCTAAATTCATACGTATTGTTCCAAATAAAAACTTTATATTAAAATGAAAAAATTTACGGTGATTGAAAATAATAAATAATAAAGATAGCCAATTCAGACAAACCCAAAAGCTGACAAGTGCAGTTGTGTCACTCTAGGCTTTTCTTCACACCAGAGGAAAGGGACAAGTATCTCAGAAATATTGTGTGGTATTTATATTATCACTTTTTTGTCTGAATTGGACATATTTCTTATTCAAAAACTTTATATTACCTGAAGATGTCCAAAATTGTAGACAAACAGTGACAAACATTCTAGGAACATTGCGCTTGAAATTCTCCAAATTACAGCGGTCTTTGTTATGGAATTCTCGAAGTTGAAATAATTTTTTGTTTTAATCAATAAATATTTTTTTGACATATTGGCTGTATTGTTTATTTATATATTATTTAATTGATTAAATTATAATTGACAGATTATATTCATTATTGTAGTTCATTTTATAGCTCAAATTGGAACATTTAAGCTCTCTAACCAAATTTAGAAGCAAGGTACTGATTTTATTAGGAACCTAATTGGACCATTTCAAGCATTCATCAAACTCTGGGAGTAAATTTGTCACCATTGAGTTTATATCCAGTTAAACTACCAACAATATCTGTTGTATTAACAAAATACATGTAGGCCTCTATAAGTTGGTCCAGTCGAGCTGTACAGAATATTAGTAAGGATATGACATAGTCAAAAATAATTGCAATATTGGTATGGAAAGGTAAGAGAGATAGATTGTGGCTTACCTGAAAGTGAAGTGTGGTGCAGCCATAAGGAACTGAAGGTTGTTCTTCAAATATTCGGAGGCTCTCAGCCTCCTTTTTCAGAAAGGAGTGTTACACCATTCCGTGCACTGGCTGGCTGTGAACTGCAGAGTTCTGATATATATATATATAACTAAAAGTGACTGCTGTTGAACATACTTTATTAGGGATTAATTAGAATAATGTGCTTAATTTTGATTTAATTATCAGTTATTCCACTGTTCTTCATTTCATTCAGTATCACACAAACCATGGTATTTGTAGATTAGGATAGAGAAATCGCAACTGTTAGGGCTTGAGAATTTCTCCTGGTTTTGAATACAATGGCATATTTTATAACTTGTTGAACAATATGTAAAATTATGTGAATCACAGATTTTTATTTGGAAAATTTTTGCACATTTTATGACTTATTTTTATTATGGGAACTTAGAGAAACAATTCATGTAATTTAAAGAGGAAAATAAAATTGACTAATTTGTCTGTGTTTTTGCATTTATAATTTTTTATATTTTTAATTGTTCAATATGTACATGGTAGTTCAAACTATTTAATTTTACTTACCTATAAGAGTTTTAACATTACACTTGGCAAAATTTCAATTATGCATTTCTGAAATATTTGAATATTGTATGTTCATTATCACTGTTAACTGAAATTAGTAAATGAGTCTTTGAAATTAAACAGTCACTTCAATTTTTTTTCAGTTTACATACGTATAAGAAAATATTTATATAGTCTTCATTTATAATTTTGACCAACATGTGTTTAATATCCTAGTCTATTCTCCTAATGACTTTCAGGTGTATTAGAGGGGTGTCCCATATAGTGTGGGCATTTATATAGTATTGCATTAAACAAGTTTATTTTATTTTGTTCCCTTGCAGCAAAAGCTTGTTTTTTTTTAGATCTTCAGAAGGATATGATATGATAGAAAACCAATGAGATGAAAAATAGGCAGGAATTATGTCATAGTTCAACTGCACATTAGTTGTGATACAAATGTATAAGGTAAATTTTGAAACAAATAATGATCTGTACAAAGAAATAAAGTTAATAAATAGCAAACAGATGAAACAGCACAAATGACAAAAATGCAACAATTCTTGAACTTTACATTTAAAAAGCCTCCACAGAGAAAATACTGAGCAATTCTTCTTAGCACATTCTTATACCCATTACATTTTTAACATTTTAATTTGGTTCTCATGGAAAATTTCCCATTGTAGAATTTCATTTGACGTAGAATCAAATTCACTAGGATGAAAGACAACAAATTTTTTTTTTAGAAATATTATGTTTAGCAAGTGTTGGAACTTACTTATCATACTTGGTAAATTTTTCCCTACATTTGGATAAACTTATTGTGTTAATCAGCAGTTATCTAGTATGTAATATTGTGTGAGAGGAACCTTCATTCTTCTTTCTCATTTTTCAATTAATATGAATAATTAAATTATGTTATCTTATTTCATAATTGGTAAAATAAGTAATTTTAGTTATTAAAAAATCATAGAATTTAGTTTCACATTTATTGTGCACTTTTATTTATTTTCTTGTCATATATGCTAGGGTCAAAAGTTATCTGCACAGATAATGGCAACACAAAAATATTCAAGTTCACAATACAGGCATTGTGTGGCATCTTTGCCAAATATCACTTCTTTCTTTTATGGTTTGTTTTTATTTCAGAGTTATATATAGTTGTATAACATGTAGCTAGATACTGAAGAGCATAATTAGCTATATAATAGTAATATTCTATTAACTTCATTAATTTTATAATAAGATGGATTCAGTTTATTTCTTAAGAGAATCAACACTCATATTACTGATTTTACTAGTTATAAAAACTAAATATTGTAAATGTAAATGATATTATTAAATGATTCTGTGAAAAGATAATACCATGACTACTCAACAGGGGAGAATTTTATGAGTATGTGATGTGGAGAAGAATAAAGTAGACAAATATGAAGTAAAAGTGAAAAATAGGTGTTGTTCCAAACAGAAGAAAAGCAAAAAAATGGAGTAAGCAAAAGTGAGTGATTGAAGTATCATAATGTAAGGTAACAAAAAAGAACTGATGAAGAAGAGCAGGGAGGAAATTATATGGCTTTGTGGAAATATAAAAAACAAAGAAGATAATTCTAAAATTTTTAACAGTATGAAAACTCTGCTTGTCTTCAGAGAAATTGAGGAGTGGAATTCATATCTAGTTAATGAGAGTATTCACATAATTCAAACTTTCCAGGTTTCCACATAACTTAACCTTTATCTACTTTACTCTTACCCACACTTCAGGGAATAGAATACCCAAAAAGTGTGTCTACATAATTCACCAAACCATTGTCAAAAAAATTGAATTGCAGATTATGAGTATAACTAATTTTGTTAATATTATTAACAAAGAAAAATAACTTTTACAAAGTGGATGTGAACCAGAGAACCTGCATTTTAATACTTAACATATGGCACTGATCATTGAAAAATTGTAAAATTAAAATTTACTTATATCAAAAAATTGTTTTTACTTTCAATAGTTTACACGCTTTATGTTATGTTATATTATTTTAAGGTAATTCAAAATGAAGATTTCATATGAAGATATGCTACGGTTTCAAGAAGATGGAGCTGTTGTACTTAGACAAGTCTTTGATCCTCATTGGATTCAATTGGTAAAGCAAGGAATTACATTAAATCTTGAAGATCCAAGCTGTTATTCACAATCGCTGCAGGTTTGAATTATATCTGATAAGGTAAACAGAGAAAAATTATTTTTGATATAAGTCATTCTCATTGTGCTGACACAGAATTATTGAATAAAAAGTACTAGAAGAAAATTAATTACGTCTATGTAACTGTTTTATGATTAAGGTTGGAAATGTGCTAACGCTTCACATGTACAGAAAACAATATTCACCATGTAAATCATTTCTTCCTTGTAAATTTCAATTGATAGTTATTCAAAACATTTAATTTTATTCAATCAAGGCATCTCCTAAAACTGGAATATACTTCAACGACTATTGCAACTGGCGCAGAATTCCAGAATTTCAAGAATATATGCAATATTCACCAGCTGCTGCAATTGCAGGAAAGTTATTATCATCAAAGGTAAAATTATATTATTCAGGACAATTATTTTGTCATGTATGTTAGTAAAACATTGTTAGAATGGAAATCTGATAAAACATTTTGAAAATGGCATTTGTGAAATATCTAAAAATCTATTTTCATCCATTTAATAAACTTCTTTAGAAAGAAGTTGATTTCTTTAACAACTTTAAAGAAATTAGACAGATCCTCTTAAAAATAATGAAAGCTATTTGAAGAGTAATTTGCTGTTTTACACCTATTATTATATTAAAATTATAAGCCTTTTCATTTCATTGGTGTTTGTTTCAAATAGTGGATCAAGTTCTGTCATGAACATGTGCTAGTAAATGATCCAGGAGCTGAAAACGAAACTCCTTGGCATCAAGACCAACCCTACTATCCCATTGATGGTGATAAGGTTAGTTTGAAATAATTTATTCTTTTTTTTATTTTAGTATTTACTTATAATTATCATTTATTATATAATAGTTCATTGCCTTGTGTATGCAACAGTTTCACTCCAATACAATTATTACTGCAAAACTACAATACTTTTAAACCCACATAAGCCATTTTAATATAAATTTTTAATTTTATATCAAATATGGTCTAAAATTTTTTCAGGTGTGCTCAATTTGGATGCCTGTTGACACTGTCTCAAAGGCTTGCTCTTTGCATCTTATTCGAGGCTCTCACCTTTGGAACCGATGGTTTGTGCCCAGAATGTTTGCTTCTTTCAAAGACTACTCAGTTAGCCGACCAAATGACCGGCAATATGAAAATCTGGATCCTAGCGAATTTGATTCTATGTCAAATGAAATTCTACAATGGGAAGTAAAGGTTAGACAATAACAATACTTTTCAATAATAACCCCAATAAAAATGTTAAAAATGTAATGGGTATAAACAGTGTGGTAATAAGAATTGATCAGGATTTCCTCTGTGTAGTTTTTCAAATGTAAAGGTAATATAGTTTGAGAATTGTTGAAGTGATGGCAATAATACAGATCAGTAAATATATTTGAAGAAGAAGAAAAGGAGAATATTTTAAACCATCTTCAAAGTCTGTTCAACTGTCTATCTGTGTCCAAGTCTCATGCAAAACAGAATTTTATTAACTTATTTACTGTTTGTCATACATCTTTTAAATTTGTATTCTGGTGTAGCTAGTTCATGAAATTCTCTCAGGTAAGTTCGTAGAAAGCACATGCCAATTTGATGACTGTCCATATAATCATCTTCTGGTCAGAACGTTATTACATGGACTGTCATCAAAATATTGCATGTTTTTGACAAACTTACCTGGTTGGAACACTGGTAAAATTACATCATCTTTTAAATTTGTTGTCTTTTAATAACAATGTTTGTACTGGATGTGTGTGTATATTTTATATGTATATAACAATTAAATGAGAGTAGCGCATAAGAACCGTAGCATTATTAATATGTATTTGATTGTTCATATTAATAACTAATTTGTAAAATAAATAATACTTATATATCTGCTTTCAGCCAGGTGACTGCATAGTTTTCCATATGAAATCAATTCATAGATCTCTAGGCAACACATCATCATGTGGCCAACATAGAGTTCTTGTAACACGATGGCTTGGTAATTATTTAACTAATTTAAACTCAAATGTATTGCCCTGGAACAAAATGGTATTTCAAGGAGATAATAGAATTTAAATGTTTGATAGCAGACAGTAGCAGTGCTGATACAATTATTAAGATATAGATGATTGTATGAAAAATATAAAGTAAGAATATTTAGCTGCTGTAAGTGAAAACAGGATGGGGTCCTCATCAGCATAAAAATCATTATTGACATATGCTCAACAATCTCAGTGCAAACCCTGTTTAGGCTCAGCTCACACCAGTGATAAATTTCTAAGGATACTCTCCGTAACACCATTTTCCATACTACAATTATTACATCAATTCTAAACAGTGTATTTCCAGAAGGAGTGCCATATTTGAAAAATTTACTTGACAAAGTTCTGGAAAGAGTCTATGATTCCTAATTTGTAGTCCATTAGGTCAAATTATTAATATTTAGTGAGAAAAAAATTGTGATTATCTATGTGATTACACTCAAAGCACACTACAGAACATTTGAAAACATGTATTTTCACCATAGTCATTGCACACTGTGATAGAAATAATGAACAGCAAACTAAATATTTATTTTCTTTACTACTGATTTAATAATAAAAAATGAGTTATAAAACTCAGTTCTATATGAGAATGATATATAATTTCTTATCAATTATGAAAATATAATAAATTTTAAAGTTTAAT
Organism: Zhengitettix transpicula; assembly: GCA_037074705.1. Lineage (NCBI taxonomy): Eukaryota > Metazoa > Arthropoda > Insecta > Orthoptera > Tetrigidae > Zhengitettix > Zhengitettix transpicula. The sequence goes on from CM073596.1 coordinate 49,857,926, forward strand.
ACATATTTTATTTATGATAACATTTTAATAATGTACTAGAATAAAATGCATTTGTGACAGGGGATGATGTGAAACTTGTAACACGACCATGGAAAGAATCTCCACCCAATGAGGCTGTTTTCTCTGCAGAAACTGCTAAACCCAGCATTGAAGATCTACCAACAGTATGGTGTAAACCTAATTAGTCATAACTCTGTGTCTATATCCATTATATACCATTTTATTTGTTAAGATGTACTTATTTAATTCATTTACTTTGTTTGTTTCACAAAGATAAAAAGTGTGTATGGAGACTCATTTGTCTCATGTAACTACTCAGTTATACTGTTAAATGATATAAAAAAATTAAATAAACCTATTTCCTGTAAATCTTATATCCACATATCATTAAATGTCAGATATCATCCATTCCATTCTGAGCTTTGTAAACAGCAAGTATTGTATGTTATAAGAAACATTATACTGTTTTTTTTTTCAAATCTACCAATTAACAATTATATATGTAGATAAAAGCAAGTACAATTGATGAGACATTGTAAAAATTATTTTCATGGACAAGAAAGAGAGAAAGTGAAATAATCCCCTACCTGAAATTGAAGGCCAGTATTGCATGATGGATAGGAATCCGTTCAAATTTCAGAGACACTGATCTGTACCTCATGCTGACCAACCACACAGTGTTGAACAACTAGAAAGGTTAAATAACAAGCATATCACCAATTCAACTTTTTTTGTTTGTTTTCATCTTGAGTAAAAGTGGTTGAGTTTAGGAGCTGCACCTGTATGTCGTATTGAAGAGGTATAATATATATATATATATATGAAATATTGAATGGAAAATCCTATGATAAATAATAAATATTTGAATAAACAACGAAAAACTAAGAGATATATTCAATGTAGATGAAATTATATCTTTCTTTCTTTTTTTTATTTATTTTGAAAAGTACGGCTGAAAGGAAGAAATTATTTTAGTGAAGGTAATAGCAGGGAACAAATAAAACCACGATTTTTAAAATAGTTACCTGGTCCGTTTGATTTGAAAATCGCGCGCCGAGTATGAAAGCATTGTTACTACAGCCAAAAAGATAAAATGTAGATCACAAGCACGAATGAGATATCGTCAGAAACACGTCACTTAATCTAAATATTACATTTACATACAGAAGAAAACCTTATTTTAAAGTTATAAAATGCTGAAGTACTTACGATGCATTCTCTTGCTCATATAATTATAATTAACAGAGACTTTCTGTTTATTAATAAATATTTGGGTGCAACTGTTATTTATCTTTATAAATGATATTGCCAAATACCTCTGTAATAAATTTATATGTGATCAAAAGTTAGGAATTTCAAGGCTTAAAATTTTCGCTGGCTGGATTATGAGGCATAAAATCTTGCGAGTCTAAATAAGGAGAAAGTGATAGAATTAGATTGATTAGATATATGCATGAGCGAATGGTCAGATTACATGATTTAGCACTGAATACTTCCTATTTTCCTGGCGTGTTTTATTCCATTGTTAGTAAATCTGGCCCTTCGTTTTTAGTTTCAGTTTTTCTTACGTCCAATTATGCTTTAGTGGAGAGATCTGTATCTTATTTATTATTTTGTTTTCATTTGTATTTCGTAGTTTCAAAAATATTTACGTGCATTCATGTTGATAGAAAAATCCGGTCTTTCGTCAACAATACCAGCGCAAAAAAAAAAAAGATTTCTTCAACACACCGTTTGAATTTATTCTCACATTATTTTATACACGCCCTGGTCACTGCAAAAAAAAATTTTTTTTTTCAGTAGTGTTAACTCAATATTTATAAGAATGGTATTTGTTATTCTTTGTGACGTTGCTTTGCGGCGGTAACACAAGAGGTCAGAATGACACTTTGACGATTCACTTTGACTTGATATTCAGGTTCCACGACGCCACGAAATTTGTCTGGCCGAGTGTGAGGATCACGTGACAGGATCGCGGGCAGTAACCGGTCACACACTCTGTGCAGAAGCGGACAACGATGTGGACCTCTCTACTGGCCCTCCTCGTCTTATCGACACAGGTAAGGTAATCCAATCGCTTAATCCCGCAATCAGGTTACACAGTTGTCTTCCATGGTGTTTTACACCATTCCTCAAAGCCCTGATCAGCATGCTTGCCGAGTTCCATGTATGTTGGTCCTCTCATTGAACAATTTTAGCCATCATCTGTCATTCGTCTCCAGTACCAGGCCAAACTGATGATATAAAGTTGTTAGGAATGCACGAAGTGTTAAAACTGTTGTAACTATTCTAGAGATAAACATTCTCTTAGTCTCTTTATAATTTATCTTTACCACTTTGTTGTTCCTCTCTTAATCCGACCATCTGTCCTTCTCATTGCCATTTCAGTGCCGTAAAATTATGTGTCCCGCAATGTGCCATTCGTTCCTGGTGGAGAGATCCTCAAATACGCCAATCGGAGACCGATAGACTCTCACTTCTGCTGTTCATATTTGTAATGTGGAATGAATGGATTCTCCAAACGAGACTCTCACCTACCAGGATTTGGGCAATCCATTTATGATTGCAAACCCTTAACTGCGGAAAATTCTGGACACAGCTATGATTCAAACCACGCGTCCTGCGCTTCAATTAAAGTGTTTTTCCACGTAAAGCAAGCAAACTTCATTCCGATATTAAATTTGGCAGTTAGTGTGTTGTTTTCATGCTACATAGGAACAAATTAAACATTTGCTCGTTGTTCTAGAGTGTAATCCCGTGAATCTTTCCTTCTCAGTTTTGCGCTTCCGTACAACTGTCAACGACACCTTAGCGGCCAAATGAACTGGAGCTTCCCGTTCCTGACCTAGGAAGGCCAATGACCAGTCGAGTGTTTTGCCACTACACCGGTTCCTGCTGATAGTCATTCTCCTCGGGGTACACAATCCGCGACCCGAGTAATTAAGGTTACTGTAAATGTTACAGTTACAGGAAGCGTGGACATCAATTCGTTTCTCAGACGGAAACATCAAATGTCAAATAAATTGCTTTTAACGTCCCTCACAAAGCATTAAATCGCGTGTTAAGTTATTTGCTACAGATTTAGGTCTAAATATTACACTTATTTAGGAGTTACAAAGATGCTTCCTGATAATTAAAATAAAATACAAGAGTAAGTTTTATCTGAAAAAGTTGAAATTAACTAGAGAAAAGGTAAACTTATCTCATGAGACAATGAAGACTTTATGAGTGAATATGCAGAATAAATATCCCACACAGTCCTTGAAAAACAGATAGCTCTCTCGCATACATCAGATATGAGGATGCTGTCAAAAAATTATCTCTTTACAGTAACTACCCAAATTTAAACCTGAGAATTGTTTATTAAAGATATAAGTACATTCTTCTCATAGTACAAAACTGGAAGCCATATAGTATGAGTCAGGAAGTTGTAGATATTTATGAGTGACTTTCAAAACAATTCTACAGTAGTGTGATACCATTAATTCAGTTTAGAATGTCCCTGGAAGAAACGCTAAATCAGTTTTCAGTACCTGCATCAGTAGTAGATGGTGGTGGTCTTGTTTCTTCTTCTGCTCTTAACTAAAATGTCTTATCCCTTACGAGTTGTTTATTCTTCAAAATTATCTGTCTTCCCTCTCTTATGCTACACCCAAATTATATTTTCTCATATAGTGCCTAAATGTAATCAACAATACATATAAATTAAGACAAATATAAAATGTTCCAGGCTAAAGCAACAGATGATATCCCGTCCACTTTCGCTACAGATACAACAGATTTCACCTCTACAACAGTAACAAATACAGAAATAAGTATCCCTTTGACAGAAGAGAAAAATTCCAGTGGAACAGAAATTTATGCTCTACATGTGCGGTCCAAGATTCAGTACAGATATGCAACAACATTGATTCACAGTAAAATTGCCAACTTGAATAATAGTTCAAGTGAAGTAAAATTTGTAGTAGTTATTCCAGAGTCTGCATTTATTTCCTCCTTTCTCATGTAAGTTCACATTCAGGATATTAATTTATTTTCTTTAAATTAATCAATTTCACTGAATTTTAAAAAATACTCAATAAATTTTGAGGTGAAAATAATGATTCACTAAAATAGTTCTCTTAGATAACAAATGAAAAATGGAAAGTACAAATATTGATAATTTGTTTAATTTTTAGGGAATGTAAAGGAAAAATATATCAAGCTAATGTAACAGAAAAGGAAGAGGCTGAAAAGGTTTATCAGGATGCAGTGAAAGCTGGTCAAACTGCAGGGCAGGTAGCAGTCAGGCATGTACCAATTTCCAAGTTTACACATAATTTTGCCTGAATTGGCTATCTTTCTTATTCGAAAATACATTTTCTTAATTTCAGTCCTCGCAACTCCAATACATTTGTAGTGTCGGTCAACATTGAAGCTAGAAGTAAAATAAATTTCAACTTAACTTATGAAGAATTACTGACTCGCAGGTTGTCCTCCTACAATCACATCATCACTCTGCATCCATCGCAGGTAGAGTAAAACTTACTTTATGAAGTAAATCATTTTACATTACTTAAGATCGTTTATCCTGTAAGGAAGTATGAAATTATCTAGATAACAGAAATATCTATCTATCTATCTATATATATATATTAATTATTCTATACCTTAACTTTTCACTTAGAAAACCCTGATTAAAAATAACTCTATACTTTGAATACAAGAATAAAAAAGGAAATACTCAAAAATGTAATATTATCAGTTTGAGAACACACATTTCTATAGCATTCAGCCATAAGTTGTTTATTGTAGAAAAAAATTTTAGGCTATCCGAGACTTGAAACTTGATATTCATCTACGGGAGACACGAAACATCACGTCAATAAATGTCACAGCTTTTGGGCTTTACAACAATGATGGTCTTGATTCTGATAGATCAGATAACATAGGTGAGTAACAAAGATAAAATTGGTGAGGAAAGCACGATAATCATCCTCAATTCAAAAACATATTTTCTTTTCTTTTAGGCCTGAAAAATCCAATTATATTGAAGAAGTCTCATTCTGGGAAGGTAGTGGATATACATTTTACACCTACAATAGAACAGCAGTTGAGTCGTTCTGACAATGATGAACAAAGCAGACAGTTCATCTTAAAGTATGATGTTGACAGGTCTGAACAGCCTGCTGGTGAAATTCTAGTGAGTTTTGTAACCATGGTGATCATGTTTCAATAAAACACCCATTAGAAATGAACGAAAATTCTCACATCTTTTTCAGCTGATTGATGGCTATTTTGTACACTTCTTTGCTCCAAAAGTTCTTGAAGTTTTACCTAAGCACATGATATTTGTTCTCGATACCAGCGGATCTATGTATGGGAGGAAAGTAGAACAACTTAAGGACTCTATGAAAGCAATCATTTCAAGTCTTCATGAAGAAGACTATTTTAGTATTGTGAAATTTGGTACTGATGTTGAGGTAAGGAAACAATACGTAAGAATTTTCTGTTATGTTTCTTAAAAAACTTTCCATGGAATCAAGTTTAGTTTTATATTAACAGGAATGGTCGTCTAATTCAAAAGAATTCCATGGAATTACTTCACAGTGTGCAACATTCAAGGCAAACAAAGTAAATATTGAACTTGCTAAAGATTACATTACGTCAATGGAAGTATCTGGAGGTAAGTTTATATTATTATTGTTGTTCGAATAATATATTAGCTGATACTGTTAGATTGATCTTAAGTTACAAAAAATATTATAGGTTTTATTATTTGTTAAAGACAAAAATGTGGTGTATGAATGCAAATTTTTGTAAAATTGAAAGTCATAGCAGTCTTTAAAAATATTGGACATTGTTACTCTTACATGTCAGTACATACAATTGTTAATGCTATTTGTGGTAAATAACAGTCATATATTGACAACTAATTGAGATGTTTACAATATAAAAATGAAATAAAAACAAATTACACAAACAGGGCAAAACACTGGGAATTACTATGTTTAATAAACCCCCAGATAATATTAAACAGTTAAAAGGTAAGAAAAGCACATTTAAAAACCATTAATAAATTTACAGGACTAGATTTATATTAAAATAAGCATAATATAATTTAGTATTATGGCACATGCTAAAATTAGTAATTTAATTTATGGGGTTTAATTAATAATTATAAAGTTATCATGTATATACAAAGCATAATGCATATCAAAGGTTTGAAGTCCAGCTTCTCCATAATGTCTATGTAATATGACCTAGTACTAGTACTAAAAGTAAAAAAAATGGTAACTAATTATAAAGTGGCTATGAAATCTTGCAGTTTGTAATTTTTCGATATTAACTTACATATTTTATTATTTTAAAACTTTTTATATAAAAATTTTGTTAGAAAAAATTTAGAATTACTTTAAATCTGTAATTTTAATTAATTTCTAACAATAATGTAAATTAACTGAAACCCTTCTATTAAGGAACAAATATTCATGGAGCACTCATCAAAGCATTGCAACTCGCTGCTAAGCAACAGTATGAGTCAGCAAGGCATGAATCGGAAAGCTTTCCACAACCAATAATTCTGTTCCTCACTGACGGTCTACCAACTGTAGGAGAAATACGATCCTCACGAATTATGGCTACAACAAGAGCACTCAATACTGAAATTAAGGTTAGTTACTGTTGCATAACATTGTGATATGATTCAAACAATTATTTCAATGAATGAGATGCTTTCAAATCAGAGATTAATTAGTTACAAAAATCTCCTATCTTGGGAAAATACAATTAAGTTCATATATTTAAATTATTATAATATTTTAATTCATTTTATTTCATTTTTAAAGAATTTTTATGCATTAATACACAGTAATAGTAAGAATTTATGTTACAAATTTTATAAAACTATTTCTGATTAAGTATGGACATATTTGGATTGCTTAAAAATGTTCTAAGGTAAATTTGGTCATAATAGTGTCTATTTATGTATTTTGGGTTTCAGGCAGCCATATTCTCATTATCGTTTGGAGAAAATGCAAACTTTCACTTTTTGAAGAAGCTCTCTCTTCAGAACAATGGATTTGCACGTAAAATATATGAGGCTTCAGATGCATCATTACAGCTGCAGTCATTTTATGAAGAAATTGGATCTCCTTTGCTGTCTAATGTAACCTTTCAATACATAGAGTCCAAGGTAATGTCCAGCTTTCACAGACTAGTAACCTTTTCTATTTTTTATTTTTTGGTGGCAGGGAAGTCTAGTATATTTTAATTTTATATAAATAATTTACAAATTTTTATAATATTGTATATACAAATATGAAATATTCACCATAATTATAATAATCTCACAAGAATTGTGGTACAAAACATACTAGTCCTGTCTGAAATGGTAAAGCATTTGTTCCATAAAACTACACTTCATTAAAAAATACAATAATATGAGTCTTGGCAAACAAATTTCAGATTGATAATGCATCCATAACAAAACATAATTTTCATTCATATTATAAAGGAAGTGAAGTTATTGTTGCTGGGAAAGTAGCAAAAGGATTTGAGGATGAAACAAATTTATTATATGCAGCTACAGCTTGGACTGGAAATGCTAAACAACCACAGTTACTAGGTAGTGTTTCAACCAAGAAAAAACACAAGGTATTTATGTTAATGAACTTTCAGCTTTCATGAGAAAAATAATTCTTTTCAACAGGATTGTGTCAATTTTATATGCAGTCAGATAATGTGCAATTAAGAAAATTATAAAGTGTATTCATTATCACAATCTTTATATTTATACTTATAAATTAAATGGCTGTTGATTTCTCTTTTACAGTCAGTGGTGAATTAAATACTAATAAATATTTTTTGTTTTGAGAAGGTTCAAAGTGATTATAATTTTAAAATGGCAATTTTTGTTGACTGAATTGATGTCATTTCTGTAAAGAAAAAATTCCCATCTGTTTCAGAAACGAAACAACCAATATGGAGTTCTAGAGAAACTGTGGGCTTATCTAACCATAAAACAACTTTTAGATCAGCAGCTTTCAGAAGATAAAGAAGATAACAACATTAATCTAAATTCTGAAAATAAAACGGGAAACAATAATTTTACAGAAAAAAATCCATCACCCAAAGAGGAAGCTCTAAAGTTAGCTCTTAAGGTAGTAAAATCTCTCACATATTTCATCAGCAAATCATCAAAATTTTATGGTACTACTTTACTACACTCCTTACTTTTTGTACCTCTGTTCCTAATATCTTTCACAACAAATTTTTTATTACAATTTTAAGCCTTAATCTTTTTTCACAAATAAGCCAGTGCAAATAATGTTCTTATATGTAATAATTAAAATACCTCACAACCTTACATACAATTCTGTAAAAATAGTCACATACGCTTAGGTTGAACATTATGTTGTAACCTACATATTATCATTGTTTAACTATTCTAAGGCTTTACAAATGAATAAAATTTTGGTATTGATAATTGTGAGAAGTAAATGATTGTTTCAGTATAGATTTGTCACCCCTCTCACTTCACTCATTGTGGTGAAACCAAATAGTGACAATGCCATCAATTTGGATCTCAGTGGAGAAACATCCATAAAAGACATGGATGGCATGCAAGCTTCTCCAAACAATAATCGAATCAGTAAGATCACTTTTCTATGTAGTTCTTTTTAACATATTAAACTAATGTACAGATAGAATTACTCATATTTGTTACCAGAAGTTGGGACTCCTCATCCCACTACAGGTTTCCCAGGTGGAAGGCCTTTGCCAGTAGGTCAAGTGAGCCAGAAAAGACCTACTTATCCACATAAAATTACAACTGAAGAATTAAAACTCACAACACCAGCAACAACTACTGAAATAATGACCACACTTACTTCTTCAGAAAATGAAGAAACAACTGGTAAGTTAAATACTTATTTTTTATAAATGCTATGCATATTTTGTAGGATGTTTTAGATAGAGGTTATGAGCAAAGATTTTAGAACATAGAAAAAATGCAAAAGTTTTTCATGTTATTAGATTGTAGCCATAAAATATTCAACAAATCAATTTACTTATTATGAAAAACAGTAATTCTGTAAATGTAAAGAGAAAAATGTATTCACACAATTGAGAAACATTTATTAAAATGCAAGCAGTAATACTAAGCTATTACACTGCAAGCTTTAATAAAACCTATAATAGTTTATAAAACATCAGTATTGAACTTCCAACATTGTTTGTAGAAAAACCTTCACTTCATCTGTCAGGAATGTAAGGAAATTCAAAGTGTGTAGCTTAAAGAATTCTGTGTATTAACAATACTGAAAGCTTCTTGTAAAATTGTAAGTCAGTAAGCTTACGCTGAAGAAAAAGTTCCCAGTATTTCTAATAACATAATTTTTTTTAACATTGAGGCACTACACAAATAATAATTCATACATGATTGATTCCTCACAAGTACATAACATTAATAATCTATACAACTGATCTTAAATAAAAATTATTAATATTCATCAATAATATTCTTTTAGCATTGGGAGAGCAACAACTTTCTGTGAGTGACCTGATATGGATATCTGGGTACCTAGATAGTGAAGGAAATTTGCGAATAGTTAAAAATGATTCACTGATTGAAAATAAATATGTACTTCATAATAATGAATCTATACAGGTAATAAGTTTTAAAATAATTATATTGCTATTTAACCTATTCTATCTAGTCTGACTTAAAAGCATGATGAAACAATTGTAAGCACATAAAAATATAATACATCTGTTTTAAAATATAATAGTTAGATAAAATAGCCAAATGACATATAAAATGAAGTAATGATATAAATACCACCCTACGTTTCTGGAAACTTTGTTCCTTATGTCAGTTGAATCCAAAGTTTTTGAGTTTGTCAACTATAGTGTCACTTACAGCTCTTGTGGTTTTAATCACCTGACAAAAGGAACAAAGTTTCCAAAAATGTTGTGTGGTATTTATATCATTACTTCATTTTATCTGTCATTTGGCTATTTTATCTAATTATTATAATTACATTTTAACTTACAGTAATATAGAAATTTAAAATAAAAATGTTTTACCTACAAATACTTATCTTAAGAAATATGATTATTTTATAATAAAAAACATTAGTTTATAAAATTCTATACCAAATATCATTAATTTTATGATTAAAAATATAAGTACCTTTTATAATGAAATTTTATTTATAAAGTTCCAAATAAAATGCTGTAAATGTTTTCTTGCTCAGCAACTGTTGTTGGAGGTAGGTATATTTTGTGTGGCCCACAATTTGCCCAGGAGAGCTTGAAGGTTGTTCAACCAAATAATAAATACTACTTTATAATGAATTAAAATTCAATTGTTATAGTTAAATGCAACAGAAGAAGCATGCAAAACTCCTAAAGGAGAAGATGGAAGTTGTAAATATCTTGAAAAATGCATTCTGGCAGATTTTAAAGAGAGCTATATGGCATTTTTATCTTATTTTTGCCCAATTGACAAGTAAGTGAACATTCCAAAATTTGTTACTATTTTTGAGTTAGTAGGTCTATTTGTATTGGAAAAACTTTTACCCTACTGTTTTTTCAGGTATGCCGGAGTCTGCTGCCCAAATGATCGAACATTATAGATTATTATCTTTAAATTGTTTTATACTAAATACTATTTTCTACTATTATAACAATAATAAATGTAATTTAAATTAAACTTTCAAAACAATAAATGTTGCCATAAAACATAAGTTAATAATTGTAATATCAATACCAAATATTCTTAAAAGTTACACATGCAAGCCACTTAAGAAACAATTTCGAATCAAATACATATATCAACTTATTTGTAAGCATTTTTAACAAGTTGATAAAATAATAAACAAAGTACAGGTATTTAAATATAAGTCTATAGATGAGTTAAACAATTATAGAAACTGTCCCATAAAATGGTTATATCAAATATTATCCAGACATCATTCAAAATGTATTTTATAACAGATTTTGGTAATGTATATTATAAGCCTAACTTAATATAAATATATTAAATTGATTGTTTTATTACGCTTAAGATACTATATGGTATTAGTAGTATGGCAAACAATGTAAATAAAAGAAAACTATATATACCTAACTATGTGTCATTTACAAAAGAAATTTTTCGATTTATATCCCACTACAGACATGTTGAACATTACTTTGTCCTGTACAGATTAGTAACTGACTGTGATAAAATTATAAATAACTATTTTTCATTCAAGGGCTTGTAGTTATATTTAGATCTGATTAGGTGCTACAATAAAAATTGTTGTGCCCAGTAAATTATAATTTTTATATTTAATTGTATATAGACATATAGTAGATCTTCATTACTACAAATATCAGTTGTCCAAAAATGTTATGCGGTACTTGAATAACAAACAAATTCATTGAGTGGAACCTTGGAAAAATAATAAAAAATTTATTAAATTGTATTTGAACTGAAAATTTATTTTAGAAATTGTAAATGTTAAAATACAATATTGTTTAGAAGTTTGACACATTAAAAACAAATAAAAGTGCAACATATTGTTCTAGTTATAGTGTGACACCAGCAGTAACAAAATAAGTTTTCTTCCAATATATAATGACTATATTACAATGATACATAATTGATTAAGAAAACATCTGCAGCAAAATTTGTCAATGAAGTTACTTATTTTAAACAAATTCTCTCAGATTATACCACTTTGTTGCTCCAGAATTTTAATTAACCTGCCTCCAAGATTTACCTTGCATACTAAAGACTTTAACCCTTCAAAGTTCATTTATGGTCCGCCAACCAAAGCTTGCAATGTTTTTAAGTAGTCACCAGATATTTCTTCCTGAAAAAGTCAAATATGATTGACCATAAGTTTGCTTTGTTTTTAAGATATAAAATTTTGACATTTAATACCTCATTTATAAAAATCTTCAAATTACTCCACTCTTTCAATTTAAACATCAAACTATCAAAGTTTTATATATATATATATATATATATATATATATATATATATATATATATATATAGAAATATAGAAATGAAAGAGAGATAGGTTGTGGCTTACCTGAAAGTGAAGTGCGGAGTCGCCAGAAGGAACTGAAGGTTGTTCTTCCAATTTTCGGAGCTCTCAGCCTCCTTATTCAGGAAGGAGTGTTACACCATTCCATGCTGTATGCGGACTCATGGAATGGTGTAACACTCCTCCTGAAGAAGGAGGCTGAGAGCCTCCGAAAATTTGAAGAACAACCTTCAGTTTCTTCTGGCGACACCACACTTCACTTTCAGGTAAGCCACAACCTATCTCTCTGTCCTTTCCATACCAATATTGCTATTATTTTTGACAATGTCACATCCTTACTATTATAATATATATATATATATATATATATTATCAATGTAATATATTATACATTATAATACAAGCTCTTATTTTTTATTTACATCTTTCTATGGTCCACATGACAGGTAAATAACATATAGCATATCAATCATATGTTTCAACAAATATGGTTATGCCAAATATAATTCATTTAAACTGAAAAAAAAATGTCATGGAATGAACATAAGGCATGCATTTTATATTTTGGTTTATCCAAAATTTAATATTAAGATCATTAATAAACAATTCATTGCATTATGAAGCAGAAATTTTACTTAGGTACTTACAGTTAAAGCAGAATCTAGAGACTTTTCATACAACTTTTCATATTCCTTTTTAATTGTGCCAAGATCAATTTCACACCGAGTTGTGATAATTCTTATTAGAGTTCTGTCTTTTGTACCAATAACACTTAGAGCATGATGAATCCTTTTGGCAAAAAAAAGTGGTGGATACTGAACACATTCCACTGAAAATAAAATTGATGCATATAACACTAGTTTTAAACAAGTTATCATTGAGGTATGTGATTGTTACCTATGGCTAGCATTGCATCCAACAGGTCTCCAGATATTTCATCTTGGAGAGTTTGCTCAATTGACTTTTGAGCAATCTTTTCATACTCCTCAAAAATCTGCCTCAACTGAACAAAGCTTTCATGAGCTAGAATTCTGCTGAAAGCCCTTTCATCTGTACCCATTCTTAATTCACCTGGGAAAAAACAATAATGAGTAAGCTGAAGTTGATGATATAACAAATAACAAATACATGTTGCAACTTATGAATTTTAAGAAGTTTGAGTGCAATTTAGACAATGCTATAATTACACAAAAAGCATTAACCCAACATTTCGAAAATATGAGGAAGAGACATAAAGCATAACTTACACTTCCATAAATTTTACATGCATATAGATGTCATTTGGAAAGAGAGAATGGGTTTGTGGCAAACAAATCTAATAAAATCAGTCTCCATGTTGGAATTTTATTTATTGTAGTTTTGACAAGATTTCATTCTTTCTTTAGAATAGTATAATAGAATGTCTGATCCATTAGCCTGCCAACTGGACCCTGAAAGGTTGAAGGCTATGTCATCACTAGGGTGATATTTCTCTCATAATAAAGCTAACAACATGTCTCCCAAGGAAAGCATCAGGCAGACGGAGATTATAAATGATCATAGATACAAGTAAACATGTCAAGGTAAGCTGTGCCAATACTTCTCTCTTTCCTAACCATACAAATTATTTTGACGATGTTACAATATTCTTATTTTAAAAATGACACAGTTGCATAACAGAGAATGAAATTTATATTAAATGTGAAGTAGAGGTACTTGCTGACTTTTAATGTCATTAATTGTTTTGTTTTCGGTAAAATCAAATACAAAAAATTCAAATGAATTATAAAAATGTAATAATATTGTTTGCTTGGTTTTTTCTCTTTGAATGATCCACAGGTTATCTTTGGTATGTCGATTGTTGAGTCCTGTTGGTGCATAGTTTGAGTCATGTGATGTTTTGTTCAGTCCTGAGTTTTATGTTTGTTAAAGTCTTAAATAAAGAAGGTGTTATAAACTCTACTATGGTGTTAAAAACTTTAAGAATATAACATTAACTACATTTCTACAATTCTTTGAAGTCCATAATTTTCACATAATATGTAACAACAATCCTTGATTTATGTAATGCAATGCCCATATAAAAAACAATCTCAGATTTATAGTGATGTGAATAGTGCTTTTCATGCAAACTTTACAATTAATCAGTAGCTGAATAGAATATATTTCTACCTGCATCCAATAATTGCCTAGCAAGAGATTGGGCATATTCTCTACTTGGTGGAAAACTTTCATCCCTTGTGTCCTGTAATCAAACATTATGTTCTTATACATGTTTTATTTATCATTATTGCTCATACATGATTCAGACCATATAATGCAATAAATCCACACCAAATGTACAATATCAAAACAAAACATTTAAGATTTCAAATTTTTAAACAAATAAAGGATAGTATCAAAGTAGAAAGAACACCAAAAACCATCAACACACTAATAAGGATACCAAAAAACATAATATGAAAGCATAAAAAGTGTATATTTATATATTCAAACCTTATAAAAACAATCCATTAAGCTACTTGAAAATTGATTTTACTATCTCTCTAGAATAAATTCAAAAACACATAGTAAAAACACACCTCCAGCATAAAGAAGTTTTGCCTGTTCCTTAGCCATCTGTGTGTCCACTGGAAGTTGACTACGCCCACCATCTTGCTGTTAGTAAAATGTAAGCATCATAGCATCATGCAATTAGTAATCTACTTCATGCTTTTTTACATACATTAAAACTAATGTATTATAACATATTTATCTCTTGTATGATGTATATACAGGTATAAAATAGTGTTCACATTAAACAGTGTTCTTATTATTTAATCAATTCTTATAGTTTAGTATAAATTCTAAAATAGAATCTATGAGATCTGTTAGTAAGACCTAACCAAAAGCTACTGAATTTTTAGGCAAAGAGAAACAATTTAGATTAGTATTACTTGCATCATGACAAAAATGTTCTAGTAAAATGGGTACATATTCACATAAGCTATTATTTAATTTAAAAAAAACACTTACAGTAAGAATAAGTGTTAAAAGATGTCGAAAATCTCCTGAAGTTTCATTGCATAGTTGTTCTGCAAGTGGGCTACCGTACACTGAAAATTCAAGCATTACAATTAAATCAAATTTGTAATTAAGTGTTAACAAAACAATTATGTAAATTAATCACGAACAAACTGAAGTTTGAATTGGATATTTTATTAGCACATGTAGTTTTTACAATTAATCACTGGACTTAAAGACATAATCATATATTTAATAGGACAACAGATTTTTATATGTATGATATGGAAGTTAAATGCAGATGTATAACCCAAAGTTTTCAGTGTTAATAGCAAATTGGTCTCTACTATTGTATTAAGTTTAAAATGAATCATGTTATTTCATTCATATAACATAATTTAGCATAGAATACCCCATATTTTAAAGTAGGTCTTTTAAAACAAATTTTATAGTTATCTGATCTTAAGTCATAATAATATAGAAATCCAATGATATGACACTGTGGTAAGCCACAAGACTTGTTATGAGATGACTAGGATTCCTGACTTGGGTTTACCCTAGATTCCCCAAAACATTCACTCAAATGCTGGGATTAAGTCCTAATACAAGGCTGGGGCCAAATGCTTTACAAATTGGCCAAGAAAACATGAGGTTAAAACTGTTGTAAATTGTCACATTGGACACATGTCCTTCCACACCCAGAATGTGTTGAATAAGATGACTGTCTGGCAGTATGTCACTAACCATGAATTGTAGACACCACAGATATTAATAAAGAATATAAATGTATTATAGCCATTATAAAAAGTTAAATATTCAAGTGGATAAATTGACTAAGTTAATTCACCAAACTATATATATGTTGAAATTAATCATTTCTAATTAAAACATAAAAACCAATAAAAAGAAGTAGTTTAACAGCAGATAATTGTTTTCACATAGGCTGGAATACTCACACCTTTCATATGCTGAAATTATCTGTTTCAAATCTCTATTGCTATGAGAGCATAGTATTTCAACCAATGTTGCCTCTTTAGTTCCAAGTCCTTTCATTGCTTTGTTCAGTTCTTTGGCCATGTATTCTGGCAGAGGAAGACACAAAGCTATAATTGCTTTCTTGAAATCACCACTCAGCTCTCTTTTCAACTCTTCAATTAGGCTCTAAATAAAGAAAAGTTATGTGATTTTTAAGTTATATACAATTGTCATGAAATGTTAGTGATAGAGCGTAAAATTGTCGGACTGAAATTTGTAGGAAGAATCAAAATTTAATATATTTTTACAAACAAGTTACACAGAAATTATAACAATATTCTGCAAGATCACTCGTGACAACTTAGAACAAATATAACAAACTTGTAATAATACAAACTAGAAATGAGTTTTAATTATTCTATTTAAAACATAATATATGTTTGTTATATATTATGTATTAGGTAGAACAATTAAAGAAATTCTGACTAATAGGCTGTCATTTTTATTATTTAATTTAAAAATGAAGTTCGATGAGTTTTAATTATTCTATTCCAAACATAATATGTTTTTGATATATATATATTGTAATGCATTAAGGGGATGCATTGTAATGTAATGCATAATATAATGCATTGGTTTAAAAACAGCGCACATGTCGTAAAGAGAATGCGAGGGAAAAGTTATTGCGGGTCCTGTCACGAGGTGACAAGACGGAGCGGTAAGACATTTATCTAGGATGAGTGCTGGTGGGCGGCAGAGAAGAAGCCGTAATTTGTAGGGACGGTGTGACAGTGCGGCAATTAGGTCTGAAGAGTAATTGCGGGTCCAGTAACTTATTGATTTGGGGATCTGTGGCGAATCCGTAACGCAGAACGTGGGCGAGCAGCTGGTCCCAAAGTGGTTATGTTAGAGCAGGCTATTGTCTCTGATGAATGACCTGACAAGTGGCGTATTTGCTTGGGACTTGCAAGAAACGGTCTGGTGCGAGTCGGGTGAGGCCGACGAGTCCTGAGTAATCGAGGGGGCGAAAGGACTACAGCTGCAAGGAAGTAAAATCTCTGAGTAATGGAGAGATGTCAAGTGGCACAATTACTTGGGATGATGAGGGTCCAAAGTAATTGCGGGTCCAGGCACTTGTTGACTTAGGATCTGGAGAAATTAGTATTGCGCACTTGTGAGGGGAGAGGTCCAAAGACAAATTGGACCTGTCGCGATTGTCGGGTTTCGGACAAAAGAGAGCAGCCGGCGAAAGGACTCCAACGGCAAGGACGTAAATTTCGGTAATGGGATTCTGTCACCGCGCCGTTGTGACGGAATTTTGCATCAAGAGAAAAACAAGGAGGCTAGTGGTATATATAGGGTGAAATAACCTATTGTGAGACAGTTAGCGTGGGAGAGGAACGAGAGACAGTCAGCATAAGAGAGAGATGCTGTGGGCATCGAACTTGTAAGTTAGTCAGAGGACAGTCAGACAGTTAGCGTGGGAGAGGAAAGAGACACAGTCAGCATAAGAGAGAGATGCTGTGGGCATCGAACTTGTAAGTTAGTCAGAGGGCAGTTATACAGTTAGCGTGAGAGAGGGACGAGAAGCAGGCAGAGCAGTCAGAGTGGAGCCAGCGTGCTGAATGCATCGTGGTTGGAGTTTGAGACAGAAAGAGTCAGCGACAGTCAGCTGTTCTATACAACTATAAACATTTTTACGTACAGAAGCTCTATCTGTATGAGTATGAGAATTTGACCTGTCTTCGATGGTAAGCGACCTGGATACGGCAACCGACGTCAAGGAGTGTCACGACGAGCACCTGGGATATTTCACTGGATATGGAGAACCAGATATCGGCGAACCAGTGATATTGTGTTAGAGTCAGTGAGTGAATGTCCAAGCTATAAAGTGCGTGTCTAAAGAACAAGTCGAAGTAAACCTGAGAAACCGTGAGTTGGAATGTATAATATTAACAGATGTAAACGTTATTAAAGGATAACAGTCAGATGTCGTTCTCTTCTTTTGATAATAAAGTTAGAAGCAATCTATAGGTTAAGTTCATTAATAAATTTAGTAGATACTTTTGTTTAATTTAAAACATAAATGTTGGGTCTTTTTAATAGTATGATTCTGTCCATTGTCAGACCCAGTAGAGACCCATGAGAGCAAGAATTCTTATTATAATAGTAAAATATTAAATTCAATTGTAATTTCTGATGAAGTTTAATAAATTTGTTTGTTAAAATCAAACCTTATATTTTTTTATATATACCCTAAGTGGTTATTACAATATATATATATATATATATATATATATATATATATATATATATATATATATATATATATATATATATATATGTCTTAAATAGAAAAAATTAAAAAATCTGACTAATAGCCTGTTGTTTATTATTTAATTTAAAATTTTTTGTTATAGTTGTTTGAAATAATGAGGTTTTCCATAACACTACTTATGTAACAGGAAATATACATTACCCACCGTTTCATAATAATCAGAGAAATATTTTACAACTTTAAGTCTCTGTTCCCTTGTCCGTTTTGTGAGGATATCTATTATTGTCTGCTCATCTGTTCCAAAGCCCTTCATAGCTGCTTGTATAACAGCTGCATCTTCGGCTGCATTAAATCCAGTAGGTGGGATCACGGTTGGCTCTGGCTGAAATTCAGACAGTAGGGTTTTTTTTCATTTATTATTATAAATATAGCATAAAAATAAAATACAACAACAGATATTTATAAAAGAAGATTTTAAAATAACCACATATAAATTAAATTGCAAATATTTGTACCACAGCAATTAAGACCAATGAATATGAATTTAAAATTATGGTTTTATGTTCTCTGGTATATTACATTGACTTGATTATAATTAGTGTTATATATTAGCAATATTCTATATGAAAATAAGCCACATTCTCAATTCTCAAGAAAGAATTTAGCACTTTTCAACAAATCTTTGAAGAAAAAATGTTTTTTTAAAAACATTATTACATCTGGTTAAATATTTATAAGTCACATATGACTTAGGGAGAGACTGTAACATTTACGAAACTTCAAAAACTTTTGCAGCATTTTCGCCTAAAAATGTCTTTTGAAAAAATTATTACATCTGGTTAAATCTTATGATTTAATTTCAGTTCTCGTGGATAGAATAAGGCATGCGCAAGGACATGAATCAATAAGAAAAACATCCCTGCACTTTTGCATTGTTGTGAATCACATTGTTGTACGATCACGTCAAAACTAGTGAAACATATTTTCTGAATAGTTTAATTTTTCGTTGAATGTTGTATTGGATCAGTTGTCTTTATATTTCTTTTAGTGTTCAAAAATAATTTTTTTTATCTATCACATTCCTGTTTTTTCATATTTCTGTTTCACATGCAGAATTTTTTAAAGTTTCATGATTAGTATTTTATTATAATAAAAACTGCATAGCAAGAATCAGACGTCACGAGGCTGACAAGTGTGTGTCACAGATTATTTTCCG
The DNA here is from genome assembly GCA_037074705.1 of Zhengitettix transpicula. Classification (NCBI taxonomy): domain Eukaryota; kingdom Metazoa; phylum Arthropoda; class Insecta; order Orthoptera; family Tetrigidae; genus Zhengitettix; species Zhengitettix transpicula. The sequence continues at coordinate 49,877,400 of CM073596.1, forward strand.
TTGTTTAGTCATCCCGGTACGAATTAGAACAAAAGTGACGGCAAACTGAATTAAAATTCTGAGTGTAAATGAAAAGGAAACTTATCAATATTTTTTTTTTTGCTAATGCATAGTATCCATGTGTCTAAATGAATACTCAAGTGAGAAGTTGATAAAAATAGCAAATGAAATAACCGAACGATAATTGTATGTAGCATTATGACAGGTTGTATTAAAATTAATTGTAGGAGAAAACACAAAATATCCTCACCTTGTACTCCGCCATCGTAATAATGGTCAGCCTTCCTGCAGCTGTCTACAAGCAGCGCCGAGATAAAATGCCCCGCCCACTATGACCCCACAATCCTGTGACGCATTAAGCGATACGTCATCCACAAACTTCGAAGCTGAAACATACATGACACATTCTCGGACACACGAATTGCAATAAACCATCAAACCTGTGGAAACTTTTACATTCCTCCAAGACAGGAGCTAACTGATAAATAATCTTAGCTCAGAAACTAAAATCTTCTACCTCTTTGTTTAAAAACGTTGTAACCATTAAATTCATTTCACAACTCATGGATTATTCATTAATTATTTTTAAAATTCAAACGAAATGTGACATACAAAAAAAGTTAACATTTTTCACTGATTCATACAATACAAAAAGAAAAGGAAAAGTCGCACAGTAATGGCGCAATATTTAAATGGTCCAACTTACCTTTCGTTTCCAGCAACCTTTTGGTTATAATAAAATTCTGTCGTTCCACCGTCTGCTTTGAAAGGACATGGAACAAAATGTCAGCAACATTTTCAGCGCGACCTTTTACTCTACCCCTCCAAATCTTGATAACTATTTTCTTCAGTAAATTTTATTTAGTTTAACAAGTTGCAACGAGTAAAACTATTTTTTTTTTTTACAATTGAAAGAAATCATAAAGTATGGAAAGTTATTTAAAACGAGAAATTAAAAAATGAAAATGAGGTATTCAGTATTCCAATAAAAGATCAATGATGCTATAAATTATATTTAATACTAGTTATTAGTATCCTAATAGAGGATATTACAAAAAGTTTGCATTGCAGAGTCTACGTTGGTGGTGCTGACCCACTAAATGTCAATCGCTTCATGGATTCTGGCATTACAGGAGTATCAGACTCCAAACTCTCCTTCAGAAAATGAATGATCTGGTGACCACATGGAACTAGTCTCTACCAATCCATAAATTTGGATATGTCGTTATTCCATCAAAATGTTCTCGAGCTCCATTGTGTTGTAGCCACATTTACCTGTCTAATCTGCAGGGGCATCACACACAATAGGGTAGGCAAAACTTCTCTTAGTGTGAGTTAAGTCTGCCTGGTAGTCTATTTCCCAAATAGACTAATAGTTAAATATTTTTGAAAACTGAATAAGGATTCAAAATCTACAAAAGAAAAATATGTTCTTGCAACTATCTTTTTTAACACATTTACATTTAACATGTCTATTTAGATTAACTTTTATAGTTTTAAATATGTAAATAGCAAATATTCTATTCACTTAGATACCTCACATTTACATATAAATTATATAATTAAAGGACAGTTAATCACTTTTACAAGAAATAGTGTGCCATCAATGTGATTTATTACAAGAACATTTAGGTGTGTATACTGCCACAGTTTTTGCAACTGTACCTATTCTTAAATACAAACACAATTTTTTGATGGTGGAAACAACTTTTTAATTTTATTCACCAAAACAATATCAAAACAAGTTTTTACAAATAACAGTTATGGATGTATTTGAAATGTTGTGTTCTTAATTAGATTATATTGAAACATGAAACTGTGAAATTCTGGATGTCTCTATGAAGTTCTGAGTAACCCAAGTAGAGCAGGTCTGTAGTCTCCAGAAGTGTCACCCTAGAAAATTAATAAAAACTATTAAAGAAATCAATGTAAGTAATGATTTTTATTGATCTTATTTTATCTTTTAACTTGAAATTAACAATTTGATTACTATATACGAGTAGATACAAATATAATAAAATCTTACCACAATATCACTTTCCATTGTCTTGTCATATAATTTTTCATACTCTGATTTTATACTGCCAAGGTCAATTTCACTGCGACTCACAAATATGCGTATCAGAGACCTATCGTCAGTGCCAGATCCATCTAGAGCTTTATAGATACGCTTGGCAAAATATGTTGCTGGATTTTGGACACATTCCACTGAAACAAATTTGATCAATCTCTATATGTTCTTTCCACAGTGTATTAAAATACACACTGTACCACTGTTGTAATATTACCTATAGCCAACAATCCATCCAGAAGGTCCCCAGAAATTTCATCTTGTAGAGCTTGTTCAATTGTACGACCTGAGATTTTCTTGTATTCTTCAAACACTTGTCTCAGCTGTGCAAAGCTTTCATGTGACAATATTTTGTTGAATACTTCTTCATCGGTTCCAATCTTTAGTTCACCTGAAATGTGCATAGAAACATGTTAATATAAACATCACATAATTTCTCCAGCTATAACTGTAAAGATTACATTTCAAAGTTACTTCAACTCCTTAAAGGTGAAAGAGAGAAATTTTTCCACAACTGTAAATTTCAATTTATAATGTATATTATACCTGCATCCACAAGTTGTTGAGCAATACCATTAGCAACTTCTACATTAGGTGTTGTGCTGTCTCCTCTTGTGTTCTGTAATTAGCAGATTGGTGAACTAGAATAGACTTTGTAAGATAGTAACATTGTTTTGCTGCACTGCTTGAAATACTCCATAAGCTTGAATAGCAATTTTGTAATCTTTAAACAAAGTTTAAAGAAAGAGAATTCTTAAATGTGGAAAAAAAAGTCAAAGTCATTGTTTTAATCCATTAAACTGCCACGTTCTGAGAAGAATGTAAGCTGTAGTTTTAGTCAATATCTTAAAGTACAATCAGCAAATTAGAGATGAGGCAAGTCATATTCAACATTGTTATATTCTCCAATTTATGATATAAGAAACCTAAAAATATTCATACTATTTTAAACAGAACACATGATAAATAAAGTCTCTCAGACTTCTAACCAAGCAAACAATTGTTTTTGCAACATGATGATGCAATTTCAGCTACTGAATGTAACTTGTTAGTCTTCCTAGAATTATATCCAAACACTAATGACAGAAAGATACCCCAGAATTTCACGATAGAAAACAAATAAAATTATAGATTATAAGAATAAAGAAAGAAATTTACATATTTCTAAACAAAATTGTGGTAAGATCTATATGTCAGATAAATGCTAACCTGCATCATAAAGCTGCTGAGCCTGGTTTTTTGCCATTTCCATATTTACAGGCAGCCCACTGCGGTCACCCTGTGAGAGATTGCAGCCTTGGTTAGCAAGCATGCAAGTGCCAACATATAAAACAGACAGTATAGAAAATAACTTGAATAACTTTAGTAACAAAGCAAATATAGTAACTTGACAGAATTTTATACAGGTTATTAAAGAAAGTGCAGACTAAAAGAGGAAGAAATTACAATGTTTCACCAAAAGTATAATTAAATAGCCATCAATTACAGTGTAAATTACTTTGTATTTAAATACTCATTAAATTCTTGACCCATTTAAAAGATTAATTTCAACATTACTTTTGTTTGCTTCAATAATTTCAATTCATTAAATTTAGTAACCAAAAAAGCTATACATAAAATTTCCAATCGTAGATCCAGCAGTGCAGCAATCAATTTGATTTTTTCACACTAATACTAATCAAATTAATTTCTATAACTATAACAATTGTTAACAATTAAGGAAAGTAAATTTAATGTTGATTTTCTAATTAATTTAATATAAATAATTAATTAAATTAATTTAGTGAAAGGCATTCACAATTTTTTAATTTCTCGTTATTGTAAACATTTTAAAAAGTACTGAAATTAGCTCTATACACATGAAGAAAAAAACATGATTATGTTAATTTAATTCCTTATATTTTCTATAAACTTTTCAAACTGACCGTGACAATAAGTGTAAGCAGCCTACGAAAATCTCCAGACGTTTCACTGCACAAATGCTCAGCAAGGGGTCTTCCATATACTGCAAATCAAAAGTCACTTTGTAGCCACTTCACTTATAATTCATACACCAGTTCTTCAAATTTAAAATTTAACCATACAACATCAAAATTATAATACTATATACCATTTTAAATTACAAAATATTTCTTCTTTTGAATATTTTAACTATGAAATATAATTAAACTAAGCATAATTAGGAAAGTATTTTATTAAAACAATTTATATTTTCAATAATTAATAGGTGAAAGTCACCCGACATTTTTAAAAGTAAATATTTTTATTATTATGAAGTTTTGCACTTGAAAGCTTATTTCATTTTCCAAAATGATTGAAAATTCATTGAAGATTAGTTTAAATAAATTTAAAAATTATATTTTTTGCTTTGAATAAAATAAGTTTCAGCAAACATTTTATATATAATAATCAATTATCCACAACAGATAATCTTCCATTATTACAAATTATCTACGTTCATAGATTTTCTACAAACAAAGAAATAATTCTAGAATTCCAGTACTCACGTCTTTCATAAGATTCTGCAATCTGTTTCACCTCCTTGCTGTTCTGACTGCACAGAATTTCCACCAAAGTATCTTCCTCTGTACCCAATCCAGACATTGCTTTATTCAGTTCTTTGGCCAAGAAGTCTTGGCTTGGGATGCACAGAGCCACTATCACATCTTCAAAATGTCCACCCAGCTCACTTTTCAAGTCATCAATTAGATTCTGAACAGAACATCAGTGACTTTTTTTTACTTGTATACCACTAAAATTTTATATTGCATAAGTAGTTCTTAAATTATACATTTCATTTATAGAAGAATATTCTGATTTTAATAGCATTGAATGGAATTATAATTTTTAAAATATAAAATAAAAGGACTGTATAAAGTACAAAACACAGTGCCAGTATTTATTTACCCTTCCATATTCATCTTCAAAGACCTTAGAAATTTTTTGCCGCTGATCATTTGACCTACTGGTGATTATGTTGATAATAGTATCCTCATCTGTCCCCAAGCCCTTCATTGCTGCTCTCAGAGTGGTCGCATCTTCACCAACATTAAACCCAGTAAGTGGGCGTACAGTTGGCACTGCCTGAAAATATTTTAAATTGTTATTACTATGCATATATTGTAATTGCAAATACTTATTTGCTATTCAGGTAGCATCTGGATTAAACTTAAGAGAAAATGCATTCAAATATCAATAATAATTATGAATAAAATAAGAAATGAGTGGTTCTCTTTGATAATATGTATACATTAATAATCCACATTTATACATTTTACCTATCTATTATGTTTTCATTTACTTCAAACATAGAAGAATTGTGTTACTTTATTTGAGAAATAGTAATTCCACTTCTCAATGTTGAATGTTATTGATCCGTTTATGTAAACATGATTGGCAGTTGAAAAGTAGGTTATATGTAATTAAATAGCTAATTATAGATGTAAAAAGCTATCAATTCGATTTGAAATTTAGTAACGATGTTGGGTTTAATTGCTGCACAGTTACATTATAATTTAGGTAAGTAGATAGCAGTAACACAAATAGAAAAGTGCAGATCTGTTAATTTGCAAAGCTTGTTAAAGGCAACTATCTCAAGGATGTTTTAATTAGTAAAGAGTGAAATGCTTTGTACACTCTCACACTGCTAACTGTGTGGTATTAAGAGTTGTGCAGTTCCAAAGAAAATTGACGTCACAAACTTACTGAAGAAACATCTCGAAACAATCACTTAGTAAGTCAGAAATATCAGTGAAGATATACCAACAACGCATGAAATAGACAAGGGAATTTGTCAGACTTTTTAATTTATCACGTGGTCCTTCACAACAAACTACCTACCAGTGAACTTATATAGACATTATCAGCAATGTTTAAATACTTACGTAACTTGGAGGAATTTGGGTCCCCTGATTTTCTATTGTACCTGGATGCTAAGGATAACTCTTTCTGGACCAGTATAATTTTCTAATTATTTCAATGCCTTCCTTCATATCTTAATATGTGTGTGTATGGAAGTATGTGTATGTGTGTGTATATATGTATATATATTCTAGATCACTCAATTTCTTAGCAGTTCCAAGGAGGAGTCATTAATTTCAAGAGATTGTGTGGCCGCAGACAAGCTTGAAGAATTAATTATGGTGGTGAATCTGAAGGGCGTGCCCTAGCGATTGGAGAGGACTATGGAGTTAAATTATAGGTAAGCATTGCTTTATCGATTACCTTGTATTCGGCCATTGGTTGATTCGTCCTGTCAGTGCAGAGAACGCGCTTACACTGAATGCTTGGTTAAAGTCGAGGTCACCAACTGCGGTGACTCAACGCCAGAAACACGCGAACTCGTCCATTACGTCACTCTCTGGGTCACGCTTCCGTTTCACGTACTATTGAAGATAGCGAAAGGAAGCGCGTTGAAGGACTTCAATGAGTAACACGCCGGCGTAAACTGTTGATGGCGCAAGCGCCTTAATATTATTTTAGTATTTCCATATGCACCTAGTTCCGTCGGGGACTCTTGACACTAACAAATAAGACATTTACACTATAAAGACTACAATAGAACAAACTCCGTACAAAATTAAAACTTTAGATTTCAAGGAAAGTTATTTTAGGTCATTTTGTACGGCAGTGTATATTTTGATTCTTCGAAACTAATGTCTACTGCTCAGATCAAGCCTGAGGGACAGAGACCCTTATTCGTGAAACTAATTAGTTCAGTCATGCATACTACCTGGAAGTTTGAATGACTCCAACCACATAAGCAAGACTGTCTCACTCTTACTAGGAACTTATCTACGTCCAAAATACAATTTCCCGATTAAAGTTGTACTAATCGAAATAAAAATGGAAGAACTCGTGGGAAAACTTCAATCTTCCTTACAGAATCGGACGTCCGCTTTCCTGTAACCATTTTTTTATTTATCCGTCTGATACGTAGTTTTGTGCATAAGCAAGGCCGGAGACCAGTTGGAATCGGGTGGGAAAGTTCGCGAAAAGGTGTCAGGGTAACCGAAATTACAAGTGCGTAGCTTTGTTCCATCGACGGCGTCCAGTAACAAAACTCCTATTAACATTGAGAATATTCATGGGACACACATTGGTCATCTTAAAATATCGATGAAAATTGAATGAGATTTACCTTTATTTTCTAGGGCTCCCGGGGTGTAGTTAATGATCCTACCAGGCATTCGCCTAAATATTGCAGTGCAAGCCAAATGAAACTTGCATCAGGCTCTTGTCCCACACCTTTCCAATGACTGTAATGGAGGTTGCTGTGAGGATGCATCATTTCCTTCTCCATGCCTTTACCAGTTTCAGAGTCGGCTGGCCAACTGGTCCAATGGGAACAACAAACAACTGTGACCCCAGAGCATACACCTTGAAAAACTATGTAAGGTGCCTCCATTTGCAGATACCTTAATTCAAAACCAGAGAGAAGGCATACCCAAAGGTAAACTCTCCGTCTCTCCAGGAAGGTTCTACCTGCAAGAGCCAAGACTCACTCCCACGTGCTTCCTTCGAGATTTTTACTCGGGTTAAAAAAAAACCTAAAGGAAGATTAATCATATATACCTGCAGGAAACAAGAGTTCATACTATAAAACCCTGTAAATTTAAACATCGGGACACAAAACTGAAAATTTCAGAAATAATAAAGGCAGTACCTAACAAAATGTTTCATTGTGGTCCTAGAATACTTTGAAGAACAGCAGTAAAAGATTTTAATTTTATTGTCTGGTATTTAAAATACCCTATATTCTGGGGTACATCCCAGTAGTAGTTAATGAAGCAAAAATAAATAACCTATTTAATCACATGCAAAAAGCAGAGAATTACTGGAGTAGACTAAATTACGTATCCACTCCGAACACTAATTTTTCATAAATTTTAATTTCCTCTAACCCTGAAGAAATTTTTAACATTTAAAATTTTCTTCCTTCGTCGCTCCTGTGGAAAACTTCTCCACTTTTGCTCTATCTGTTACAACTCAATACAAAAAAAAATGAATCCATCAAAAGTAGTTAATGCAATTAAACATTACCAAGGAAAATTGTAGTTTTAAAATTTCACTTTAGACTACTTTATTTACTGGAGTCCTCTAAACTAAAATTCAGAATCACACATCATAGGCATTTATTTAATCATTCACTCACTCAAAAACTGAAAAAATTTTTAATTGGTAGTTTTACCAAAAATCAAAATTCGGTGGATAAATTATTCAAGCAAAACTTTATACTACTCCGAAAATTAATATTGAAATATTGACCTATCAGAAAATGCTCATCAATTTACCACTTAATGTGTGATGAAAAAAATTAACAGGTAATTTAGCCAAAATAATAATTTATTTTATAAACTATCTTTAGTAAGATGCAATAATGTCTTATGGCTTCCAAGCGCTTGCATTCGAAGTCCTTGCAAAATAGCAATATCACAATATTGCCAGAGCAGTTCAATATAGAAGTGATAAATTAATACTCCGGATACAGCAAAATTTATGGATTTTTTTAAAATTTTTTTTTTAGTTATTCCTAATGTTTCAATCAAAATTCATTCTCAACTAAATTGTGAACAATGACAAAATCATTTCAATCATAAAAAGTAACAAGCCACACACATAGCCCAACATAAATTTCCGAATCATGGACATTACATATATAAATGAAAATTATGTTTCATGAATATTTTATCCTTTATTTACACTTACAAGTACAATTAATTCTGAACAAATGGTAACAGTAAAAAATCTTTTATGAACACACGTTTAGAGTCTAAAGATAAGTTTGAGAGTGTGTATATCCCAATATTAAGCCAATTGAAACAATTCTACACACTTTCCTGTATTTAGTAAATTGCTATTTAGTGAAATAGCATTCATACAAAGATAATTATAACAAGTTCACACTACATTAAGAATTGTAGCTTCAACATACACCAATTTTAACAACTCCTTCGATGAATCAGATTCTTTTCAAGGGCCTCCAATAAGAGCCACTAAGGCTCTCTTATAATCTCCAGAAGTATCATTCTGAAATATTTAACAACAATTTTATATAAAATATACTAATAATTCAAATTTTGTTACTTTGATACAATATATTAAGCACCATGTAGTATATTTCAACACAGATTAAAAGTAACACCTTTAATGGGAATCACAGAAAAATAAATGCTAACCTTTACTGCACTTTCCAAAGTTTTATCATAGATTCTTTCATATTCCTTCTTTATTGTTTCCAGGTCAATTTCACTGCGACTCACTATTATTCTGATAAGTGTTCGATCATCAGTCCCAGCACCATCTAGGGCCTGATGAAGGCGTTTGGCAAAAAATGCTGGTGGACTTTGTACACATTCAACTGAAATTCAAATATTCATTATACAATATCAGAAAAAATTTCTTCATTATTTCTATTATTCACACACTTACCAATGGCCAAGAGTGCTTCCAAAAGTTCCCCAGACATTTCATCCTGCAGAGCTTGTTCAATTGTACGACCAGAAATATTTTTATATTCTTCAAATACCAGTTTCAGCTGTGCAAAGCTTTCATGAGCCATTATTCTGTTGAACACCTCTTCATCAGTTCCAAGTTTGAGTTCACCTAAATTAAGATTTTTCTTAAAATTTGGACCACTTAAGTACTATTCATTTTAAACAAACTATGTAACTGAAAATAATTTAGATTATATACTGTCAAAATTAGAAGAACACTATTTTAATAAGTACCTTCTAATTATTAATTTGATTTAATCGACATACTACATTATACATGTTCATTGTGTACGTAAAGTGATGCTGAATATTGTGTAAGTGTCCAAATGCAAGTATCTTGCTGTACCTGCATCCACCAACTGTTGAGCCAGAACTACAGCAGATTCTCTGCTGGTTGGGGTGCTCTCATCTTTAGTTTCCTGTAAAAATGGTGACAGGGAATTGTATAATTTCTTCATTTTTCCATTTCTCATGCTTAGTGCAATCCGAAAATGAAGATCATGTCTACAGCAGTGCAAGGCAAATTTTCAAGAAAATACACCAAAGGAAAGTTACACTGAAGCAAGCATTTTATTTTTTTGCATTTGTCTGAGCAATGTAGAACAAGGTGAATGTTAATTTAGCATATCACGTAACAAAATATGTCATAAGTATCAGCTGCAGAAGTGACTGGGAGGATATAAAAATTAGTAATTTGAATATAAAGAAGGCTAGTTACTGAAAATATTGGAATTCAATAAAGAAAATTTGTAATTTAATAGTAAATACAAAAAGTTTAATATTTGAAAGTATTAAAAGAAAATTAGTGTCAATTGCAGTAAAAATAAAAATACCTTTACATATAGAGGATTGAAATGAAAATCTTTACTATTGTAAATCATCGATTTAAAGAAATCAGGTTAAAGAAATCAGCATTATATTTCTGGTTAAATGTTCATATAAATTGGAATAATTGTGAGAAAGGTATTTTCCCTATTAACATAAATTTAATACTTTGAAGAATTGACTTTGCCAGATGATGATGACTGAATGAATCATTGAAATGTTGCATACGACTGTTAGAATCCAAGAACTATTTCTGCAACATCTTCACTGAGAAAGTATACATTCCTTATTTATAATAATTCTTCATACTAAACAAAGTGATGTAAAATTTAACTACATAATCCACTTGTATAGTGATTAGTTTTTAATGATAGTACATAGGAGTCAATTTAGGAGTTAATTAAAATATACCTGCAGCGTGAAGTTGTTCAGCTTGTTCCCTTGCCTTCCCGGCATCCACAGAACTTTCATTGCGTACTCCCTACAAGGAAGTGATTTTACAGTAAGAACATGCTGTGCTACCACATGCTAATTCAACTTAAACCAAAAGCACCACAGAGAAAGCAAGGCTTATGAAATTATCAAATTCAGAAATAAAAAGCATGTAATTTATCAAAACTGCTTTCAGTTTGCTAATAAATTAGCAAAATATGTAAGAAACTTCATTTCAAATATTTTAAAGAACACAAAAAATTAGAATTTACCTAAAAATGTATGCTGTGAAAAATTTTATAGGAAATTACTTTAATTTCAAATTATCATTAAACATTTTAATATTTAGCCATCATAATTTTAAACTCACTAAGGTATCATTTAGTAACTTTAAAAAACTAGTCATTTTAAAGTTTTTATTCGTAGAAGTTCATGTAAGCGTCAACCAACAAGTTACTGCCAACCCTCTAATGGGGATTAGATTACTGGATTTCTATAAAGCTATCCTTTAAATTATTTTGAAGTTATCTTCGAAAGTACTGCAGAACTTACAATAACAATGAGAGTCAGCAATCTACGGAAGTCTCCAGAAGTTTCACTGCACATGTGTTCAGCAAGAGGTCTGTCATACACTGAAATGAAAAATTTAACATCTTAAAATCTGCACTTACAAATTTAAGTTCCTTAGGATCCTTATGCCTCAATTTGACTGAAAGTTTTAGACTCACATCTTTCGTAAGCTTCCACTATTTTCTGTACATCCTTGTTGCTGCGACTACAAAGTATTTCGACAAGTGTGTTTTCATTTGTTCCCAGTCCTTCCATTGCTTTGTGAAGTTCCTTAGCCATGTAATCTGCAGGAGGAATGCACAATGCAACTATGGCGTCTTCAAAGTGTCCTCCAAGTTCACTCTTCAAATCATCAATCAGATTCTGTGTAAAAAAAGAGGTAATTAACTGAAACTATCTTAAACAAGTTTACATTATATAAACAATATCAAAATAGAGGTAAAGTAAACAAAGGTTAAGTTTTTTAAGGGGGCTATTTTCAGTACAGATATATTCATTTACCCTTCCATATTCTTCGGTGAAGAACTTTGCAATTTTAAGCCGTTGTTCATTTGATCTTTTTGTGAGAATATCTATGATGGCTTGTTCATCTGTTCCCAAGCCCTTCATAGCAGCCCTCAGGGCAGTCCCATCTTCTGATGCATCAAAGTTATTAGCAGGGAAAACTGTGGGTACAGGCTGTAAGAAAATTTGTAGCATTAATTAATTATCATAATTTAATACTTGTCGTGTAAAACAACAAAGAACGAAGTACAAAACTCTTTAATCGTAAGGAGAGCACAATTGGCACCATTTTTATATTGTGGATTTATATCATATAATTCAGTTGAAAGAACCAATTCAGATTACTAAAAAATAATTAATAAACTTATTTATTCAGCTTCTCTAAATGTTCATTATCTTTAAATAAAAATATATATTTCTCTTGTTATACATGTAGATATTTTGTTTTTCTTTAAATGTCTACGAATTATTTATTTTAGATATGCAAGTTTGGAACATTATATACATTGACATTTTATTTTAATTTCCGAGATACAATAATAAACTATTACCATCGAGATGGTTGTGGTTGTGTGTTCAACACCAAGATTTCTATTTTGATGTGAATGTATGCATTACAATTAAACTTTCTGAAGTTTGTTATTTCCATAATTATAGTTCAAAATACGTTCACGACTTTCTACTTACATTGTAGTAGTTCATTGTTAATTTCTCAACACTCCCTTTGTCTTCGCTGGTAGCCGAGTGAGACCTTGGACTGCGGAACTTATCTGCAACAAAAGTCGAGCTTGGAATAAGAACTCAAGGACTTCATTCAACACTTGTTACGTAATGAAGATACTCTGTTAGTGTCCCGGCTTTCGCGAGAACAGATCTTGTGTACACGAAACGCAGACTGAAATAATTTCAATTATTCTTCCACCACCATTTATTCCAGTGAAGCGCTGCACGATAGCGAGCACTGGGCCTAGAAACCATTCCTACTCTGGAAACTACTTAAAGCAGATAGACCAATCGTCAGTGACAACAGTTGGACGGAGTTATGGTAGGTCTTCACACGAAATTTACTTCAAAGCTTTTGAGGAAGCCACTGAAAGCCGAAATCAGGATTACCGGAAGGGGATAACTCCTGCTCCACGTTAAGCAACTGGTACTAATTCTGTAGGAAGGTTTGTCAAGGTAAGAGTCTTTGAATCAACATCACGTGACGTCGCAATAAACTTTTAAAAACCACTTCAAAATAGTGGAAATCGGCTCTCGCAGGCAGAACCTTTTAGGAGAGATACGAAGGGGCTACCTTTGGGTATGCCTTTTCCTCTCCATTTTTGAACTAAGGTTCCCACAAGCCGAGGCACCACGGCCTGTTCTGCGAGCTGTATGTTCCGGGGTCACAGACCTTGGGCATACGGTAAGAGTTGTTTGTCTCCTATTCCCATTGGAATAGTCGGCCAGCTGCCTCCTAAACTGGTCGAGGCACGGAGAAGAGAATGCTGCGTCCCCACAGCAAACTCCTCTCTCGCTATCGGAAGGGCGTGGGACAAGTACCCAATGCCCGACCTACCTAATGCAGGTTTTTCTAGGGTTTGTCCTGCATTTCTTTAGGCGAATGCCGGGTAGGATCCTTAAAATATAGCCCGGGGGCCCTAGTTAACCCTTGGCTACCTTCCTCTACCCTTCCGCATCCTCCCTTTCAAATCCCTTCCTATGCTATTAAAAGGGAGTTGCCCAAAGTGGATTACCCTCATGTAGCCTGTTGCCCTAAAAAAAAGGTGGAAATCGTGCACGTGCAACTTGTGGACAAGTATTTACAAAATTCTTGCAGCCGATGTCGATAAATTTATTGAAATCCAATAAATCGTTTGCGAGCTTGATATTCATCTGCTCATTTATTTTATACGATAAACAGGAATTATGTATTTTTATTTTATTAAAGTGATAAAATAAGAGCTTTTTTAAAAAGACAGGACCCACAATTTAAACAGTTTCATCGCTTTGTCCGAGTTTATGCATAAAACATAAAATTAACACGCAAAACCTGACGGGAACTTGGCTCAAAAGATTAAAAGAGAGAGTGTGATAAGGTCCTTACTTCCATGCAGCATTCGAAGTTGCTTTTGTCGCCACCCAGTTCCACTTCTTGATGAAATTCTTTTAAATAGACACATTTGATATTTTATTGATCTCTACATTATCGAGAGGGCTTTAACCAGTTATTTTCAACAGGATTTTTAAACTAGAGTTGGAAAATTCTAGGAGTAAAGCAAAAAATTAATTAAAATCATTTGGTAGGTCAAAAACGAATAAAAAAATTATTGATCGCAGTTGTAAATTAAATTAAAATATTCTACTTTTCGGCAGTATGAGGAAAATTAATATTTCCAGGGAAAACTAAATTATAATTTAAAGTTTATGAATAATACAATTTTGATATTACTAGATTTAATTTAAAATTTACTTTATATCCCTATTTTATTACTTGTACTTAGTTTGAATAACCTTCATTTTTAAAATGCTTAATAAATATACTGTATAAGCGCCGGGACTGGTTTCAGGTGGAGGAAAAAGAATCAAACTAATTTGGAAGTGAAAGTGATACGAGGAAGAGTGTTGCCTGGTTGGCGTTGGTAATGTGTGTTTCAGTTTCATCGGAAAGTGTTTTATTGTCCTTGTTTACGACGGGAGCCTGCAAAGAGCAGACTTGATCGATCTGGGCAAAGCGGCGCCTTTCTGGGAACCGCGCCCTTTACAGAGGCTCTGGCGACGTCCCTAGCAAAAGCTGCTTCAATATTCACTGATTACACTTCCTTGCGTGTCCTGTAAACAAATTTGGCCCTTGTTTACATTCATGTATTCTCTTTACTTTCAAGTTGTTCACGATTGATGACCAACATAGTTTCAAGGTCCTTGTTCATAATTAATTGGCACGGACGTTGCAAAACCACTGGTTTATCTATGTTTAAAGTATTTTCAATAACAGCCTAACTTTAAGGAACCCCAGAGTTTCACACAACTCTGGTCCGTTTGAATGTGGCATCTTTCTTTGCCCCCGCATCCACCCCAAAAATTAAATTATTGTTCCAAGAATCCTTGTTTTGAACATCAAATCGCCAAGGAGAGTATAACAAATATTCTCCACAATTGATTGAAAACAAATACCCCTTATTAACTGGAAAAAAAGACGTAACCCCCCCCCCTCATCATTTAATTGAACTCAATATCCTTACAGGTTTGGTAATTACCACCAACCGTGAAACGTGCGCTCTTCCTGCACCAGTCGCGGAATATTCCGATTATTTTGGAAGTACACTAATTACATAAATAAGTTGCCAGTAAAAGGAAAAAAATTAAATGATAAAATAGATACCATTCAACGATTCTGCAATCTTTGTTGCTTTCATCAGGTGATTCAAAATCGCAAGGGAGACGAATCGCACAAACCAGCTGACGAACGCTTTTTGTACGGTGTCTCTCATTCTTGTGGCTCTTGCGATTTTCAATCATTTTGTGAATTTATTGAAGTAAAGGAGCAATGTGTTTATAACAAACTGATCTTATAACAAAGTTACGGTCATCAGAACAAATTTTGGATAATTATTGATAGAATGTTCGTATAAAAGGCTAGTCATAAGCCACCGTAGTTGATTTGTGGTAATCTGCATCGTAATGGAAAGAGCCATTAATTAAACTTTGCAAGTTTAATTTTAACCTCGTAGAGAATATAGAAAAGCTTAAACTGATTAAAATATCAGTGAAACCAGGGCCATGTGTGTAGGAAACTACGACTTACAAAATCTAACATTAAGCTCGGAGGAACTTTCAAACATCTGAAACCACAACATCGTGATCATTAGCGGGAATTCTAGAAGATTCGTGGATATATTTGGAAGAAAAATACCCGTAAGAAACAGACGTTTAAGCTAGTTTCTTCTAGCACGGAAAATTTAGACTTAGTATTGGGCAATAAATTATCCATATAGCTGGTTAAATCTTGCTCGTTTCGTCTGATTGTGCTCTACTCAGGGTCCTGAGTCAACACATTGCAAGGGAATGTGTGTGACTGTGTGTGTGTGCGCGCAATGAATGTGTCATCACGGAAGAACCAGTCAGTCTACAGTCCAAGTAAAATTCACGTATTCTCTAATTCAAATATATCTACAATTACAATAAACCAACTTTAAAAATGATTTGATACTGCTACAAATTTCGCGTAACTTAATAAGGGCCGAATTTGGAAAGGCAAAGAAGACAGTTTTTATTATTATGTAAGCCGGGCAATTTTTTCAAATCAAAACCATAATTATTTTCTGAAGCAATGAAAATTGCAGGAAATGATATAGTCGCTCATCTGCTCCCATTGTTGGGAGCCGCAGGTGCGGGATCAACAATGGGAAACGGAAGTCTACTGGGTCCATCTCTATGTAGACTAGACAATATTAATTCTAAAAATGTGAATGAGGTAATATAATTCATGTTAAAGATTGTGCAAATATTTAAAACTAAATTCAATACAAACAATTGAATGTTTCAGTAAAGTAACACCAAACACCGAGATCGTTAAAATAAAAAACTAATATAGTTTTTGTAACCTACGAAAGTATATCAAAACGCTACTAATATTAATAAAAGAAATTGTATTAAATGAGTTAATAACATTTATGGAATGTAAATATACACTAATCATATAAATAAATAGCCGAATAACATTTTATAAGTGCTAAAATAGTTTTAAATTTGGAATTTGTTAATATTTTATTAGGCTATTTGTTTATCTAATTAGTATGCCGTTATATTTAATATTCAATAAAACCTCACGTTTCACCTCTTCATTTTGGACTTATTCAGATGTTAAATTGATTTTAAACCTAAGGATAAATAAAATTAAGACTAAATACGAGTTTATTAGTACCAGTGTCGTCATATTCCCTTCCGAAATAAATAATAAATTGACATCAAGAATATAGCCGGTCATTTTTTCACATTTATTAATTCAAACATTAATAATTTAGCATTAGATTTTTCATTTCAGTCGCACATTTTAAAAATAAGAAAAAGGAAGTTATTCATATTTTCATCTTATGGGGGTATAACGTCTCAATGGCGCTACTTAACGCTCCTCGTTCCAAAAATCAAATAGTGTAATAAATTACCAAACAAATTTATTTAATATCAGCCATATTAAAAAATTAAAATCGTAATGTTTTCAATTGGTAACGCCCTTTTAAGGAAAGGTGAAGTTGCGATCGAATCAGCCAGTCCTCGAAAGCGGAATAATCTGTTCTCGACATCTCAGAACTTAATAACTATGCCTTGATCAAACATTACTTTAAGAAGAAATCGTGTATAGTTTGAAGCGATAAACATTCTCCCCGATTGAAACAAAATCAAAACAAAGGGTAATTGTTAGGCAATAGTCCGATGTGAAAAGTAACAATAATTTTCGGCATGTTAGGCAAAGCTTGCACTTTTCGTCGGTTTATACGTGGCATAAGACATACAAAATACTGTCAGACATAGTATCAAGGAATAGTCGTATGAGAAAAATAAGTCGGTGTAATAAAACGCCTTGTCTTATATGCAACGAGTGATATAAAAAGGCAGTAGTAAATTAGTTTTAACTGACAACTCCATTGTGAGTACCGGCTCAGACCTTTGTTATCTAATACGTCGCACTCACATCAACTACTCAATGTATTCAAACACGTTCGAGCTAAGGTCGAGAAGTGTTCCTGCTTGTCGTGAGGTAAAGCTATGGAAGAAAACTTCAGATACAGTCTCACCATTACCCAGACACGTTCAAATTGTCTGGCA
Organism: Zhengitettix transpicula; assembly: GCA_037074705.1. NCBI lineage: Eukaryota > Metazoa > Arthropoda > Insecta > Orthoptera > Tetrigidae > Zhengitettix > Zhengitettix transpicula. The sequence continues at coordinate 49,895,106 of CM073596.1, forward strand.
AGTTACACGTAATTAACGACTGCATGGACCGGCAAGAAATAAAAAGGAAATGTCAAGCGAAATGACAGCGGAAATTAATTATGAACCGTTAACAATTAAAATATTAACAATACCGAATCCCTAGTTTTCAGCGAGAAGTGCCCAGGGTTGTCTTATAACAGCGGCCATACGGAATTAGAAAAGCTATTTCTGACGCTACACTGTTCCTAACCTCCACAGAGCAGAGCCGGGTCGTTTAGACTTTGTTTACTCGTCTGACACGACGTGTAGTGCGTGTACGCTACGCGTAACATATGCTAGCGGACTTACGAACTTGCGTGCAAACTCCTGGAAGGTCTGCGTAGAACTGCGGTGAATGCGGGAAGTGTGGCCAGCAGCAGCCGCGAGCCGTGATCGATGTTTGGCCGCCAGATGGGACCACCGTTCCCTCCGGCCGTGGAGAAACAGCGCCAAGAACGAATCCAAACTCTAGATTCACAATTTTCATCCGGTCGAAGAATTACACTGGCAATGCAGTTATCAAAACTAATCAATGAATGGAAATATTTTAACTGAGAGTGCGTAACAAAGATTATATGCTTATTACTGCTCCGCTGTCCACAAAATGCGCGTGAACTTAACATTACGAAGAAGTACAAATTTTTTTCTCACGATATTTTTTTTACTCAGAACGGACGTATATTGAAAGACTTTTCTTATTTCGACGGTGACGAAACAGCAACTGACTAATCTCAAGTCAGACCCGTGCCGCATATTTCCTCAGTATGATTGAGGTCTTTGAAATGTCACCAGATAAATGTTTTTTTTCCCCCTTTCGTTTGTAATTTTAAAATTTCCGGCATTGGAAACGTATTACATTAAAATTACCAAAGGTTAAAATGGAGGCTTATTGACTCTTGGAAATTGAAATCGAAACGCGTATGTCTTCACGTCCTCTCCGTCGCGTACACGGCCACAGATGTCGCCTGGAAGGAGTAATGGTTTTCGTATGGCGTAGTTTATTTCCCCCCCTGCAATGGTGTTCCCACCTTATTGTGGTGCAGGGGTTTGCGTGTGTTGTCGATCCCGAGAGCTATGCCGGCGGTAACTTAGCTACTGGCAGGGTCACCCAAGCCGGACAGATCGGAGGGGAGACACCAGACGAAGAGGAACATCCTGGCCCTCCAGGTTGGGGGTTGTGCGTGGGGCTGACAACCCAACCACGGAAAAAAAGCAATTGTTGCGAAGAAATCAACAATTGAAGCCGGACTGCCCACTGGAAGACAAACACTGCATAGAAATAAGGACATGAATATGGTTAAATTCGGAACGTGGAACATACGCACCATGCTACAGGCTGGTGTAATGAATTGCTTAGCTAATGAAGTTATGTATTATGGGATGGATGTAGTAGCTCTATAAGAAATCAGATGGAAAGGCAAGGGTGAAATTAAAAAACCAAAATGTACTCTGTATTTCTCAGGGAACGAGGATAAACAAGGACACAAAGGAGTTGGATTTATTATATCTAAACAATTCACTAAATCAGTAATAGGCTTTACACCTGTATCTGATAGATTATGTATGCTTAAAGTGAAAGGTAAATTCCACAATATAACTTTCATTAACGTCTATGTTCCAATATTACATGCAGCAGATGAAGATGTTGATGCATTTTATGTAGAACTCCAAATGTTATATGATAATACTGCTAAACATGATCTTGTAATAACATTAGGAGATTTCAATGCCAAACTCAGAAAAGAGGATGAATATAGTAATACCATTGGAAGAAACAGCCTACATGAAAATACTAATAACAACGGACATTCAATTTGCAATTGAAAACAATTTTAAGGTAGTCAGTACCTGGTTCCCTAGGAAAAGAATTCATAAGGGGACATGGAAAATACCGGGAACTAATGACACTAATCAAATAGACCATATAAGAGATGGGCTACTGATATCAAGAATGTGAGAACTTTCCGAGGTGCTTGCTCCGATTCAGACCATTATTTGGTAGGAGGACGACTGAAACAAAAAATCTCCCTGGTGACAAAAAAGAAGAATAAACCCACCACAAGATGGGATGTTGGAAAATTAGACGAAGAAAATATAAAACTTGAGTACCAAAGGGTACTCAGTATGAAATTACATGAGCAAGAATCCACTGAGGATATTGAGACCAATTGGCTTAACATTAAAAATGCAGTTATGGAAACAGCAGATAGTATTTTAGGCCAATCTGAAAAGCAAAGAAATGAAGATTGGTTTGACGATGACTGTCATAAGGCTGTTGAATTGAAAAAGAAAGCTAGACTGAAAAGAGGGAAAAAATAACTAATTAAAAGAAAACTAAATAAATTATGGTTACAAAGAAATAATCTAGTACTAATAATATTAAATTAAATGATTATACCTTTGAACAAGTACAGGATTTCACATATTTAGGATCAAAACTTAACAGTTAAAATAACGTGGGAAGTGAAATAAAACAACGTATCATCAATGGAAACAGAACTTACCACATGTATGGAAATTAATGAAATCCAATATGTTAAATTGGGAATTGAAGTTAAAAATTTACAAAACTCTTATAAGACCTGTAGTGATATACGGTTGTGAAACGTGGACCCTTAATAATAATGATAAACATTTACTCAGAATATTGGAACGCAAGATACTGAGATGGATATATGGACCTGTATGTACGAATGGAGAATTAGAACAAACAGAGAACTAGAGCAGCTCATAAATAACGAGGACATTGTTAGGTTTATAAAGAGCAGAAGGTTGGCCTGGATGGGACACATACTTAGGATGAATGAAAGCAGAACACCTAGACAGATTATGGACTGGCCAATTGGGAGGAGGTAAAGGGGGAGACCCCGGACAAGATGGGTAGATGACATCGAGGATATACAAACCATGAAAGTAAGAGGATGGCAGAGACTGACACAGGAGAGGGTGGAATGGAAGAAAATTGTTAATAAGGCCAAAACTCACATTGGGTTATAGTGCCAATAAAAGAAGAAGAAGTAGAGTTTCTTTTCATTGTTATTAACGCTAGTTCCCTAATCTTTATTCATGTATATAAAAAAATTAAATTAAATTGTTTGTATTAATTGCTCAATATACCCGAAAGCTCTCACATTCAAATACATTTGTCCGTGAGTGTCCCAATTCTAACAAACGACATACATATATTTAATTTCGCCACGTTTGCTGAATACTACAGCATTTTACTGTGCAACGTGTCATTACCATGCCCTCATCTTTTAACGATTGCGTGTTTCCCTTACTTAATTTATGAAATGGCCACACCCTGCTTTGATCTACGTAAGACCTTCTGAATTAATCATTTCACTGGCCTATTTTGTATATAATTTGTACCTTTTAACTTGTTGAAAGCATCTAATAACTGGCAATAATGTAAATGTTTCATAATAGAATAAATAGGAATGAACTCGAAATTTGTTATTTATCAATTTTTTGTTAAAATGTCTTCGAGTTACCACATTTTTTCTACCAAAATTACTGTAATTGACTAACAATGGATAGAATTCCACAGATTACATTCAATGCAAAAGTTCAAATCCTTGTATTAGTTAATACCTTAGAATAATACAAGAATACAAATAGATTTTTTTTTTCATTAGCCAAAACAGAAAATTTTAATCTTCTGAAGCACATGCAGACTGGAAGAGAAAGCTTATGAAATCTGCTAACGAAGACTACACAGTTTATCATTAATAAGATAAATGAGAGGACAGTCAGACTTGAAACTACCAATTTCTATACAGTGGACCCTCGAGTTATGAACAATGTTGGAAACAAATTTTTCCTTGGGTTTCAAACTCAACTTTGAGTTACAAATGCTGCTAACTCTGTTCCTAAATTCCTGCCTACTTACAGCCTTGTTTCTTCCTCCTTTCATAAAGGATAATGCTAGTAGGTTAAAGACATGTGTAATAAGTGGAAAGGGACACAGGATTTTATTGAGAAGCAATTAATAAAAACTAAAAAATAATAAAACAATTGAAATATTATATTAAATGCACTTTATTCGGTAAAAATGATAAGTTATTCAAAACACCTGTTTTTAAAAGGTGCACTAAATTTAACTCTCCATGAGGTTGGCCCAAAGAGATTAAAAGTATAAAAATCTCTTTCTTATATATTTATATTGTAATACATTAGTCCAACATGTTTATTCTAATACTAATGTCCAGAAACTTGACTGCAAATGCATAGTGCCACTTCACCATAACATGGAGAAAATGTAGGAAATTATATGGTTCGAAACAAGTAATAAAAAATCTATTATTCAGAAATTTTATTAGTCACTGGTATAGTGTAAAATAATAACTTACATATTCCAATAGAAACATACAAAGTTGTATTGCATATTAAGATAAATAGTAACATAGAAGGCTTAAAGTCATGCTGATAATTAATAATGACAAGGCAATAAGATCTATATTTCAAATAACTTTGATCACAAATTATTATTTATTTTCTTCAATAATATACTTGTATAAAAATATAACAATATATTTTATTACAGATATTTACAACCAATTTTGTTTCAAGATGTAAAGTAAAGCACAATTTCAAATAGTATATAAAAATGAGCATGGGATTATTAAGAGAAGTAAAGCATTAGTTAGTACTTATTGCAACTTTAAAAGTATTAAATCTTCAATTCTTTGGTCTTTAAATATTGCATAAAGTATGAAAACATTACCATATTAAATAAAAAATAATTAACATATACAATTTTCTTCAATTTTTTGTACATTTTCAATAATATACACAATAACAAGTTAATAAAAATAACATTGTTTTCTTCTTGATAACACTCACTAATCATTAACAAAGTGTTCAAAGTTAATAATTACACATATGTACATACACAACAGTTGTGGAAAATCAATGTCAAACTACACAAATTCAGCTGATGTATACTTTGTTACTTTTCCTTTACTTCCAGTAATTTGCTGCAGTGAAACACCACTTCCACCTCTGTTCATCCAAGCGTATTCATCTCGCAATCGAATAAGTCGTGAGCAGGAACGGCCAAGTTTCTCTTCAAAGCAGTGTTCAACAAGCGTGAGTAAGGTGTCAAATAAGAATGTTGCATTTCTCTGTATGAATGGTTTCTGAAAATTGTTCACATTCTCACATTTAATTTCATATAAATTCAAAATAAAAGATTATTCACAAAAAACAGATAATATTAATTAAATTTAAATTGAATGCCAGTGTCACCATTTCAGATAGGAAACATAGTTCTCAGATTGTCTCGAAGGTACAGTCTCCTGAGGGAAGCTAGTGCCTCTGAATATTTAAACAGTTTCCTTTCTGAAATGACAACTCTGACCTTCAATTTCTGATAAGCCATTAATTCTCTACACTGAACACATGTGGATACACAGGGGTTCTGTCAAGCCACCGCCACCACGGCCCCGGATCTGACGTCCATAGACTTTTACTTATGGGGTATGTGAAGTAACGTGTGCAGTAAATGTATCAAAGACATTATTATTTAAAATTAAGAATCACAGAGGTTATGCACTCCATTACTACAGACATCCTTAACTGTGTGTGAGAAGAATTTGAATATTGTGTAGGGCAACAAAAGCAAGCCACATCGAACAGCTTTGAATAGGTACGAAACCATGACTTGACGGACACTCTTTATTAGAAAGGAATTAGATTTAATGTATAATGGTAACGAGAAATGTTTTGTATGAATTCAATTTTCTATTACTTGTGGTAACATATCAGTTTCCAGAAGCCAAAAAATGTTCACAAGCCTACCTCACTTTGGAGTTTTTCACTTGACAAGGATGCTTCTACATGTTTCAATTGAGCATGGAAAACATCACCCAAAACTTCATCCACTGTATGTTGCAACTCAGGTGTTGTCAGGCGCAAACAATCTTCCAGTAAAGAAAGAAACAATTTGCTGAATGCTATTGTGTTTGTTGTTAGATTTATCCAGCACTCTCCTACAACAACAAAGACAACAATCTATTAGTTTCATCTAACAGTATGTTCATGTTTCATTCAGCTGAAATTAAGCAGATGTGTTGAACAAGAACATGGCTTCCTATAAATTTCATTGAGCAGCAGAAATTAATCATAATATTCATGTAAAAAATTCTCTATTTCATATTCTTGTAATTCAAAACATATATGGAGCAGACGTATTAACAGCCGTAGAACACTTTTATGTAATCCAAAATCCTTCTGTGTCTCTCTCCATCCCTCCATATTAATAAATTAGATTATTTGATAAAGTTGTATTACTCATATTTTATTTATGTAATGGAGAGTTATAAAGTAATATTAATTTTAATGTTTAAAACAATTCAAATACTTTAGCATTAATGCATGCTAAGTGACTTAGAATTTTCTGTGATGACAAATTCTAAAAATTACATTAATATAATAGCACATGAATAATGAATTATAAATTTTTATTTTACATACTTACCAGTAACATGGGAATGCATGCTGGCGATACCAATGTCAGACATCTCCTGAAGAAATTTTTTGAGACCAGATTTACTGTGAAAATTTGTAGGTCTCCAGCGGTCCTCAGCAGCCCTCAGTTTAACAGCATCGACCAGTTTCTCTCGTGTCTCCCGCAAAGCACGAGAAAGTGGACCTCTCAATTGCCCATCAAGTTGGTAGCACAAATCCAAACCTAATTCACGTAGCTAAATCAGATAAACCAAACTAAATCATTGAAGTAAATTGATAGGCACACTGTTGCAAAATGTCATCACCTTAATTTGAATCAAGGAAAAATAAGTGTTAAATCATATTTTACCATTGTTTACATAAAAATAAACAAAGTTTTCTATTGAATCACTATCACATATTCAACTATTAAATATATTGTAGAATGAAGATTTTCCACGTGTAGAAACTGGATAAAGGCTTCTCGGGATTCCAGTTGGGTAAACTTGTCGATAGTTTTGGCAACTGCCCATGTCAACAACTTCTGACGAAGAAGACATTCATCAAAATGTCATGAATTATTGACGAGTTTACCTGCCTGGAATCCTGGGAAGCATTTATCCATTAAACTTTAATGCTATTTTTTTGTTTAAATCATAATAATATAAATTAAAAGTATCATTTGAATAACTATCTTATTAATTGAATACTATACCTATGAAACAATATAATCATACTAGTACTTGTTACCTGTTCACACTGGCTCCTAATACTTGTAACACTTTCAGCCAATGTTGTGATTGCTGTCTGTGGCATAAAAACCTGCTTCACCAGGTGAGAAGTAAATAGAGTTAGTTCAGTTCCAGCCCAAACAACAAAAGCTAGAAACAAAACTTATAATTATATAATTACATTACACATTACACGCCAGTAACAAAATATCAAAGTTTATATGCTCAATTTTTTACTTTAATAATTTTCTAGATATGAGCATAAGTTTATGGAATTTCATTTTCATTCCAAAAAATCTTGTTTTACAAATATAAAATATAAATAAACATATAAGAAAAAGTTTATTATGTAATAGGATACTCAATTTAAGCAACATACCAACTTCATACAGATTAAATCAAGCAGTTCCAATAATCAGTTTCTAAGTAAACTATTTTTAATTAAAAAAATTATGTCTGATTGAAAATAATGAATAGGAAAGATAGCCAATTCAGACAAAAAAGTGATAATATAAATACCACATAACATTTAATGGAATCATTGTCCTCATGTGCTAAGAAGAGCCTAGAGTGACACAACTGCACTTGTCAGTTGATAAAACTCAAAAGCTTTTGAAAATTAATATTAATAATGTGCAAGTTATTTCAGTTGATAAATTGACAAATGATATACACTATGGGCATAAGTATTGTTTTACATTTTTTGGTGCCATTGAACATACAACCAAAATCTAATTGAACAATATGAACCTACAAAGAAAGGATTCTATTATAATATCAAAAACAAAGTACTTTAAAATCTAAATAGTTTAAAAGTAGATATTTGCCCCAATTTTTAGTTTATATGCCCATACACAGTTAATTATTTTATTATTCCATGAATAATATGTACATATTTATGTAAATTTTATAATTAAAATAAAACTCTCTTTTAAGCAATTACATTTTTAACTTAAATATTCTTAAAACCAAACTCTTGAAATAATACCAGAGCAAAATATAATTAATACAACTTACTTACCAGATGCACAACTTGCAGAACCTGGAAAAGCACGAAGAAATTCACGTGCCATGTCAGCCAAATTGGAAAAGAATATTCCACCCAGTTGCCGAACATAAAGCACAGTGGCTCCTTCACGTTTGACTCGCTTCAGCTGTACCTTTAGAATACTTGAGCACAGCTTCAGGAACAGGTCACAAGCCTGAATTACAATAAGATTTAACACAATAAAACCAAATAATTATTTCTGCACAATTATAGTTTCATAATAGAATAAAACTATAAATATAAGAATCACTTATTCAAGAAAGCAATGTTTGTAGAAACTTAGTAAATTAGGATCAGTATCAGTGTAAATATTTTTAAGTGGTATTGCTAATTATTGAGGTCTGTAAAGATTTAATTGACTTTATTTTAAAGAATTTTATTGATACTCTTAAGGTTCACTGCATTAATGTAATGTCTACTAAAAGTAACTGACGCCAGATAAATCAGGTCTTTCATCCTCACTCTACTTATCTCTCTCATTGAATCAGCCTTAAGTTAAGACATCTAATAGGGTGCATAGTCTTTCATACAACAAATCCTATGGTTTGAAAAGGAGAACAGATGGTTGATGATGTAAAAAGTATTAAAGTGGATATACCTTATTCAGGTTAATCCAATTATAAAGAAATAAAAATTCTAACCTGAGTTGAACGATCCAATTTGTTGAGCAGCCTTACAGCTCTACGTGCAGCTCTCAGTCCTCCTTGGAGTGATTTGTCAGGTGACACTGTCAGTTCTTTTGTTAAGACTTCAGTAAGCATTTTAATACGTGTTTCAACCTTTCGCCTACAAAATACAAGTAATTTAAACTGCACTGCTATGCTGCTACATTACATCAAATAGTGTGCTTCAAAATCTCAAAAATTAATTCAAACTGTAGTTTCAATATAAAATAAGAGATTCAGTATGCCCTTTAGGCATTACAATTGACACATAATTATCATGAGAAATATTCTATTCATTGTATTCACTAATAGTAACACATTTCTGCTAGTAACATTACAAGATATTTAATTATGGTTTAACATCTAATATTAAGAAAAATAGTAGAAGATTTAAGAGGAACAGAGTATAGTTAATAAATAACACGCAAGGTAAAATGAATTAATTCATCACTCAACATTTGTTAATGGACTTGTACAGTTATGGTTAACAAACTTCTTTATATATATTCAATATTTAGAATACTACTATTATTTTAAAGATTTTCATAGTTCATAATTTAAATTTAGTAAAATCAAAATTTATTTAAATTTTGTACCTTATATCAATAATTACTGCATCATTATCCCTGCCAGTATTTTTGTCTAAAAATTCACATGCTCTCTCAAGTAGATTGTATGCATCTTCAAAATGCCTTTGAGCAATACACACATCAAGATCCTCAGGAGCTTCTAGCAACCAGTCGGGAAGCTCTAACTCAGGAGTGCCATCAGAAGAATCTTCAAATGCTACAACAATCATATCACAATTCACATCATGAATGAATACGAGATTATCTCATTTGAAGTAGACATTAAGTCTCAAACAATGGCTTTCATAACTTATTTTTGAAGAAACAGCAGATATAAATTAAAATATATATGATGGATAACATACATAAAACACTTTTAACAATATAATTGAATCATAAATAAACCAATAAAATGTAAAAACATCACAAATATTTTATTGAATGTCGTTCTGTTAGAACAAAGGCATCAAAAAGATGGCAGGAATTTATTTGATGAATATAGTCCAATACAACTGAGTAAATTGGAAATTTGTAATATATATAAAAGCAGATGTAAGGATGACTACACACACATTTCAATATAGGTTGATTTAACTGATAATAATACATATTTAGATAATGGAAATAATACTTACGATTTGAAGTGGAATCCAAGGATTCAGATCTAACAGGTTTCAGAGGAGAAGTGTTTCCACCACTTACTGACTCTCGTTTCTGTTGTTCCTGAGCTTTCTTTGCTTTTTTAGCTTGGTCAAACTTTTCTAACCATTCTTCCTGGAATTTAAAACTTTGGATTAAATGTTGACAACCAAAATAATTAACAATAAAAAAGCCAACAATGGTGAACTAATTAGACAGTCACTTTAAATTTAATAGTTTTTTAATGAGGCTTAGTTAATTATCCTGTTTAATTCAGATGACTCTGACAGTGGCAGTTCATGCATATGTGCTCATGTGCATATAAATTAATTTAGGAAGAAATATTTTTTCTTAATTTTAAGAACCTTCAAAATAATTGTATTTTAACGCTCTGAATCTATGCTTCGATATCAAAGACTTTCAACTTCCCACCTTGCAGCACACATCGTTCCTAAAGAAGCCAGCTGGACAGCGAGTGCTATTCCAGTTACAGCACCGGATTTGGCAATTTATTCATAAGTGCACATGCGCACTTTACTTTTACATCCACCTGCGCCACCCATAAATCTCCACAAACTACTGGACTTATGTTTTATAAGTGCTGCAATGCTCAGAGCACAAGAAACAGAACATGCTATGACACAGTGCGGCCACATCAGGCGACATAACCAACTAAATTAAAATAAATTTGAACTATTCACTAATTATAAATCTTATTTTATAATAGTTTTGCAAAACAAAAATAATAATCGTTCATTTTTGGTAAAATAAAAAAATTCAAGATCTAAGATTATTTTAAAGGAATCAGTGACTAGTGCTGAAAATTAACTTTATTTAAAATATATAGTGAGAAAAATACTTTTGGATTAGAAATGGTAAATTATTCCATGTTTAAAAATTAGACAATATTGGAATTTATGTATACAGAATTAGAAATGTAGCATATTGCATGCAGGGTCTGAGAATTCATTACACTATCACTGATGTGGTTTTATATTTTGCATAGTTATCATCATAAAAATGGTTGCTTGGGGTGATATAACACATAACTTCAGAAACTCATGAGCAATGAAAAGAGTGATTTTTTTAAAACACAGAATACCAAATATCGTACTGCAAGGTTAAAAATAATTAACTTACCTTGCTCTGGTTGCTGGAACACTGGAATACTCTAGTATCTGGAAATACCAAAAGCTTCCAAACCATTTTAATGTTCCCCATATCTCTTACGTTAACTACTGCCAAGCTCCCTAATTCATACATTGCTTGGAACTTGTAGCGTACTGGGCCTCTCCTACAAATATGTTGTTGTTATAATCAAATGTTTCAGTACTACATAGATGCTTGATTAAACTTAAATGCACACAAATAAATTGCTGTACTTGAAAGGAATTCTCGATTTGAAAGTATTTAAAATCCTATTAGTAAATAATAACTGGAATTGTTAGATTTGACATTCTAAAACTTAATATTTGATTAGACTGAATTCAAAATTAGAATAATTTAGAATGCCTTGTATATTAAAACATACTTGTTTCATCTGTTATGATTAACAAGGTTATAATTAGCAATCTTCTCAACTTTCCATCAAACATCCTTAAAGCTACCCTGCACAACATTGATATCATTTATCATGCTGCAATTTGAGATATATATGCAATTTCAAAATGGCTGTAAATAGATAAGCTATGTCACATTTATGTGTTATTTCAATAAGACATTGCTCCCCAACATCTAAACATTTCTTCCTTTTTATATGATCAACAGATCATTATTAATAGGTTGTATTTAAAATTACATTAATTTCAACAAAGTACCAAAAGAAACAAAACAACCCTAAATATATTATATAATTTATTTTGATATAGCTAAGCACATCTATACACCAAAAATTAATTATATACAAATATACTGAAGACAATGACAGCCATTGTACAATAATAATTAGCAAAAACAAGAGGATATATTTTGTTAAAAAATGATGTTGATATTGGAAAAATATTCTGGCCCAAAATAGATCTAATATATAAAACTGTTAACCTGTTCGGTATCCACGTTGCCAACATAAGTCCATCACTCAGCAAATATGCATGGACTCTTTGTAATGCTGTATTCTCCACAGGGTCTAGCTCCAGTACGTCACCCTCATGAAGTATAGCTCTGCCTGGTGTTTCCAAAAGTTCCTTCAAAGATAAATTGTAAATTAAATAGAAAATTTAAAAACTTGAGCTGAGTAATCAACTGACATTTTATTATCTGAGCATCTCACCATACAACCTTCAACTTTTTCCAATACTGCTGCAAGCTTACGCCTTCGTTCCTCCTCTTCATCTTCTTGCTTAACCCCCGACTCTGTCTCCAATGGAGCTGTTGTCAGTTTATCTCCCAATAATGACATAGAGGAGAGAGAAGCCAGCAATCCCCGTTGTTCAGTGAGCATGTGAGACAACTGGTACATTTCACTTTCCAAATCTTGATAAAGTTAAGGATGAATAAAAACTGACTAAATTTATATCATATTATAAATTCAATGCCAGTAAATCAATAGTAGATGGACTCTAAATTATATAAAGTTACAGATTCACCTAAATTAAAGAACACCAGTTTAATGCTACCAGCGTGTGCTTGAGAAATATTGATACATTTAATAACAATTAAATGTGATTAGCCGTATTTTACATGCAACCTTTGTTTGAATTTCTTACTTCTGCTATGTAATTATATTATTAATTTCTTCAACTTTATGAAAATATTATTTAAAAAACTACACAATATGAGAAACCATTAATTACTTCCAGCAGGGTCCAATTTACTCTAACAATATTTATAATGTGCACTCTGATCTATCACAAATCTCAAACCTGCTGCATAACTAAAAAATCTATATTCCAAACCACTACTATTCCTCAATTTTCACTCAACACATTACCCATATAAATCCTGGTACTGTCTTGTTGAAAGGAAACAACTAGAAATTTGCCCTCCCACTTACTACAATTTTGTCTTTTCCCAGAAAAAAACTGCTCATTATTCTTGAAACAAAATGATTATATAGCTTCCACTTGACAAGACAATACTGAAATCACATCTAGATACCTACCAGTAGTAAAAGAAGGCACAACCATCGATCTATACAGTATCTATAACAAATCATGCTATATACATTTTATCTAATGTATCACACAATAATAATCATTACTATTGCATATTTACTGCCCTAACATTCCAAATATTCTCTTCTCCATTGCTATTATTACATAAATAATGTATTTCTAATTGTTAAATTCCTTTTGACGGCAGAATATATCACATAAATTCATTTAAAATTGGAAATATCAAGTAAATGGCAAACTAAATAATAAATACAATATCATTGAGCAAAAACATTGGAATAAGAATAAAGCTACAGTTAAGTATATTATTTTGTTTTAGAAATGAGATATATTTATTGAATATATATATATATATATATATATTGACTTGAACAAAAGGATACGAGAAATTTCTTTGGCAGTTTCAATGAACTGCATATAATTTTGATAAACATTTTTCTTGAGAAGAACATTTGTTTCATCTGCAAGAGACTGAATTTTCTGTCGTTGTTGTTGCAGTTCAATGCCACCCACACATTGTTGAGCTAGTTCTTTAACAACTACATGAAAAATAAAACACAAATTAAATATATTTAAAGTTTCACTCTTCGGATCTTATAAAAAGAAAAAAGTTAATGTCAAAATTTAAAAAATACTATGGACCTAAGGTACAAAATAAGAGATACAGGTGATTAACACCAAAAACTAATTAAGTAACCATTTAAAAAAAATTGTCTGCATTGATTAACCTTACAATAGTAAGGTATTAATGATTATATTGTAAATTTTCATTAATCTGTATTTGTCGAACACCAATCCATCACGTTAATATTGTAATTTTTCAACTAAATACTTGAATTAATTGACCCTTTACCAAATTAAATTTAAATATTTATGCAAAAAGCATTGTTTTCCACTTAAACTAAATGCCAAAATAAATACTTAATTATGAATTAATTTTATCATTCATTGTCAACCTTTGACTATTGAAATTAAATTATTCCAACAGAAAATTGAATGTACTAACATTTTTCAGGATTAAAATCCGCGGAACCTATTTTCTTATATATTGTATCGGTCATATTTACGGAGAAATAATACTTTTAAAATTTTACTGAACTCTCATGTCAACACTAGACGTATTTTAAACTCATATCAAAATTACATTTCAGTTGACAAACTGTCTGTAAGATCGGCCCAAATTAGATAACTATTTCTCATAAATATTATTAGTCCTATCGACTTTGCTTTGTATCGAATTTAACGTCGACTGCATTCTGCTATACACGTGCAAATTGTATTGGTTTGACGAAATGATATGTTGTTATTGAAAGAAACTTGTATCTCGTGACTGTAAACATCAAATAACTAACTAATTACACAATGTCTCGTCTAATTGTGAAAAATCTACCAAAAAGTGTGAGTTTCTTGTGTCATGTAGTTTGAGCTTTAATAGTGGAACCTTTATTATTAATATTTAGGGCTTAATATGAGTCTATAAATATTGTTCTAGTTGTAATGGTATATATCTATAATTCAGAACAAACTGATATTAAAATTTTTTTAACATATATATATATATATTGCAATGTCAAATCAAATAACTCATTTGGATAGGAAAGAGGTTCAGAGTAGTTGACTTAACTTGAAATCAACTGTCGGGCTGAGCAGAAATAAAAGTTAAAATTTTCGAGGAACCTGAGATATCATTCTTAGGAAAAGAAAGTCTGAACTGTGTGCCAAATGAGCACAAAGAAGACTCAGTTCCTCGAAAAATTTGAACTTTTATTTCTGCACACCCCAACTGTTGATTTCAGGAAAGTCGACTAAGCTGTCTCTGTTTCCAATTTAGCTATATATATATATATATATATATATATATATTTACATATATTAGTGTGTAAAGAAGCAGTACGGAATGCTATTTAAAAAATTACATGTAATACATTGCCAATAATTTGACTATTTCTGTTAATTTGCTACAGTATTTTTGTTAATAATTACAGGTGACTGAAGATAAGGTAAGAAATATATTTGGTGAAAAAGGGGTTGTAACTGATGTTCAACTGAAGTACACCAAAGAAGGAAAATTTCGGAATTTTGGGTTTGTAGGATTCAAAACCGAAGAAGAAGCTGCGAGAGCTTGTGAATATTTTAATAATACATGTATTAATGCTACAAGAATAAAGGTTGAAATATGCATGGGTTTAGGTACAACCATTTCTTTTTAAAATCGATTAAACTTTTACATGTGGACTAATATTAATACATACACATGTTAAATTATTTAGGTGATCCAACAAAGCCAAAATCTTGGAGTAAATACTCGTCTGACAGTACAGCATATAAAAAAATTCTCAGCACTGATGAAACTCATGTTGATGAATCAGCTAATAATCAAAAGCAGTCTAGGTCCACATCTGATTCTAAAGTGAAAGAAGCCACTGAGAAAGTAAGACACTGAAAAAAATTATTTTAATATCTTTTGTGTGTTGTCGGTGACAGTTTTTTAATTTGTACTTGTTTCCCGTTTCAGTACAAAGATGACCCTTTGTTTTTGGAATTCATAGAAACTCAAGTGAAAGATAGAAATGTATGGAGTAATGATAATCTTGTTTCTAATAAAGAAGAAAGTGATAACTCAGATGAATCCGTTAGTGATTCTGGACATGAAAGTGATGACAGTTCATCAGATGATGAGCCTTCAGAAAATGAAAATAATTTGGCAAAAAAAGAAATATCAGACCTTGAGGTAACTGCTTTCAAATTGTAATTCTTTTGCTGTATATAACAGTTTAATTGCAATATTTTGTGTGCATTTTGCAGTATCTAAAATTGAAGATTAAGAAAGGTGATGAAGCTGCTTTGACATCAGAAATAAGTGATAAACCCATTATAAGCAAAAATAAAACCAAACAATACATAACGTTTTTTACTGTTAAACTTCGTGGACTAGCTTATAATGCTAAAAAGAAAGATGTCAAGTTGTTTTTCCAACCTTTAAAACCAAAGTCCATAAGAATTCCAGTCAAGGTTAAAGGGATTGCTTATGTGTGTTTCAAAAGTGAGAAAGAAATGAAGCAAGCCTTAGTGAAACATAAAAGTTTTTTAGGTAAGAAAAATATCCAAAGCTACATTACTTTTTTAAATAGGTCAAAATAATTTATGTAAATGTAATGTTTATGTGAATCAAAAAACATTGCTCTTCTTAAATAAATGATTCATATTTTCTAGCATGAATTCATACAACTTATGAGGATTAAGTTACTGTTCCAATTACCTTTCCCACAAATTGTTTAAGTAGGCACCTGTTTCTTTATAATTTAAATTATTTCAATTGCATTTGAATATATTTATTAAATTATTTTACTTTTAGCTGAAATTTACATCTTTATAATAAAAATATATTCCTGCAATGGTCATTTTCTAGTTTCAGCTATATTCTGATTTTATCTTGGTTACAGCTGGGAAGAGAATTTGGGTTACACCATACACAAAACAAAATTCTGATGAATCCAATCATTCAAGTAAATATAAATGGAAAGAACAAGAGGAAGCTCTTCTGAATGAAGAAAGCATAGCAGAGTCTGGAAGGATATTTGTAAGGAATCTCTCATACACTGTGACTGAGGAAGAAATTGAAAAACTGTTTAATAAATATGGTTAGTTATATCACACATTAATTATTTATAGAAGACTTTGGTTGTTGGACTTATTTGTATCCTAAAGTTTTTCACCACTTTCCTCCTACAGGCCCAATAGCTGAAGTTATTGTACCTATTGATCGTTTAAGCAGAAAACCTAAAGGATTTGCTGTTGTTACATTTGTGATGCCTGAGCATGCAGTAAAAGCATTTTCAGAGTTGGATGGTTCTGTGTTACATGGAAGAATGTTACATTTACTTCCTGGGAAAGCAAAGAAAACAATTGAAGAACTTCTACAAATGGGTAATTCTACATTATTTCTATAAAAGCAAGACAAAGTGGTACATCAGTACCTCCTATGCTTACGAATTCTTTTCATTAGTGCTGTTAAGATATATATTTCTTTTTTTTACGTTATTTCTTGGAACAATTACTTTAATAATTACTTCTGTCATATTTTTGAAGTGCTGTTCAGAATTTTAAATATATTATTGACAAGCCATTTGCTACATACATTTTCTGTCATTTGTATATATTTCCAACTTACATATTTTACTGAAAATACAGTTCGCAAATGATCTCTATCTCGATAACTTGTGAATACTAAATAAAACTTCTTACACTTGGGCTAACATTAGACACCAAATTAACCCAGTCACAACACATATCTCAAGTCTAAGCTTAATAATAGATTATGTCAACTCAAACCTGTATTTACCCATGTCACCAACATCCCTATCAACAAAAAAGATAATCTATACCTCCCTAATCAAGTCTATCTGGCAATATTCTTCCTCCATTTGGGTAGTAGCAGCCAAAACCAATCTCAACCAAATCAAAGAATTCAAAATAAAACACTAAGAATGGTTTCAGGATGTCCTTGGTATTTAAAAAACAACAGACTGCATAGCAACTTTAATATACCTACAGTCAACGACAAAAAAAGTCCTTTTACTCCCTCATTAGAACTTCCACAGCACATTCTAATCCAACTATGACAGCAATCACAACCTCCAGAGCTTCAAAAAATACATTGTAAAATAATATGTATACCAGAACTTCTCTACTAATCATTGTTTGTTAATTTATGGCTAATTAATTTTAGATCTTAATTAACTGAATGCAATGTAATTTATATGCTTTATCTGTTAAGGACAACCTAATTGCTGAGTTGATATATTTTTCTTTTCTTTTTTTCAGAAGGTCTAAGCTACAAACAAAAGAAAATTTTGAGAATGAAAGCTGAAGCTGCATCTTCTCATAATTGGAACTCACTTTTTCTTGGACATAATGCAGTTGCCGATATAATTGCCGATAAATACAACACAACAAAGGAAAAGGTTGAAATTTCTTGTTTACCAGTTGTAATGAATTAAATCTTTTAGATTTATACTAGCATCTTGCCCAAGTTATGTCATATTTACTAACTTATTTTTGTTAATCTGATTGTTCATAGAGGAATGTTAATTCATATCCAAATATATGAATAATTTATTACTGTTGACCATACTAAACTGACATTCTGACAAAAACTAATGTCTGTACACGAAAGCTTGTCGACTACTTTCAAAGATTGAAAACATATTTGTCTTATCCAAGATTTGGGGGTTATTTTCTAGGTTTTGGATTCAAAAGGCAAAGAAAGTGTTGCTGTAAGGCTTGCCCTTGGTGAGACACAAATTATTTCTGAAACAAGAGACTTTCTCGTTGAAAATGGTGTTCACCTAGATGCATTTAACCAAGTAAGTGATATAAATCTGTACATTTTTTATTATATGAAGCTGAAAATTTAAAGAGACTAAATTACAGGAACCAAAATCTAGGTCAAAGAAAGTAATTTTGGCAAAAAACTTGCCTGCCAAAACTGAAGCCAGTGAAATACGAAAACTATTTGCAAAATTTGGAGAACTAGGTAGGGTTCTTTTGCCCCCTAGTGGTGTCACAGGTAAGTGTATTCATACTTTTAAATTAATGCTATTATCATAGATTCATGACTAAGATCATAACCTTAAATTTCAGCAATTATTGAATTTCTGGAACCTTCTGAAGCAAGAAGTGCATTTATGAAGCTTGCATACACTAAATTCAAACACCTTCCATTATATCTTGAATGGGCACCATCAGACACATTTTCAACGGAAGCTCCTAAAAAGAAAGAACAGAAAATTGACGTTAATGGAGAAGATGGTATGAATAGCTGTTATATTCATAAAATTAGTAATAGCTACATGATTTTCATGTCATCTAATTTTTTTAGACTTCAGAGTATATCTGATAATATAGCCATGAGAGAATTTAAACTGGAATATGATTATTCTAATATTAAGTGATAATTGTTTAGTACAATTATAATGATTGGAAATTGTTATTAAATGTTACAGAGTCTGAAGGGATTGAAAATTCATCATCAACAAGCATTCATAAAGATCACAATAACTCTACAGATGAAGATGACCCACCAGAAGCTGATACTGTATTGTTTATCAAAGGACTTAATTTTGACACAAGAGAGGAAGCAATAAAAGAGGTAAAGTGTGTCCAGTATCATAGATGAAGAAACAACAGTCATTTAGATCAAAACTTTTTTTAAGATCTTCGAGGAGTATATATTGAGCTCCTTTATTAAAATTAACTGGTTGTTATAATCCTCTTGAGGCACTTTGATAACAACAAAGAAATATATTTCCTCACTCTCTTATACGAAATATATTGTATCTAGTCTTACTTGATGTCTCAATTTAACAAAATTTATATTACAAATACAATGTATAACCAAGTTTTTGTATATTCCAATTCTTTTTGTCCTTTTCAGCATTTCAAAAAGTGCGGTCAAATTCATTACATATCTGTTGCTCTGAAAAAGGATCCAAAAAAAACTGGAAAATTTTTGTCCATGGGGTATGGATTCATACAGTTCAAACACAAAGCAAGTGCAGATAAAGCATTGAAGACATTACAGCAATCTGTGATTGATGGATACAGCATTGAATTGAAGCGCTCAAATAGAACAATTCAGTAAGTAATTCAAATTGCTTTGACAAAAAAAATTGAGGACAGTAATCTCTTTATTAACTTTTAGGCCAGAGGTGAAGACCACGAGAAAGAAGACAAATGTCGAAAAACAAACGGGCACAAAAATACTTGTCCGAAATATTGCATTCCAAGCAACGAAAAAAGAGGTTGAAGACATATTCAAGTATGTATTGTCTATTTTTGTAACTTATTGAGTATTACTTTGAAATACTGAAATTTTATTTGTATGTACAGAACGTTTGGAGAGATTCGTGCTCTAAGATTGCCAAGGAAAATGGTTGGGACTGGATCTCATAGAGGATTTGCCTTTGTTGATTACTTCACCAAACATGATGCAAAAGTAAGTATTATAGGGCACATTAATATATATATATATATATACTACTAATCTAATACTCAATAATTGATCATTCAACTTAAATACTTTATTCATTTATATAGTTAGAAAAAACTATTATACAAATATAAAAATTCAGAATACAAAGTGCAAACATGTTTAGAAAAATTCCAATTCATTTTGGTTACGTATTCACCAATAGTTATAAAAACCCTTGAAACCTGATTGTGAATTCCAATAATTTCAGAGAGCATTCAAAGCATTGTGCCCAAGTACTCATTTGTATGGGAAAAGGTTAGTTCTAGAATGGGCCTCAGCAGAAGAGGATATTGATACAATAAGAAAACGAACTGCTGACAAGTTCTTAGGAGGTAAAGTCCATTACTTCAGGCAGTTTCAATACAGTCCAATGTGTAATATATATGTAATCATAAATTGTTACTCATTTCAGAACCTGCTAACAAAAATTTGCGGAAAAGTACATTTTATTTGGAAGATGGTGAAATTGATGATGCTTAGTGATTGAAATAGTACTCTATAATTTAATGTATCATATTATGTAAATAAACTTTTTATTACATTTACTTCTGCAAATTTCACATAACAAACTTGTTCACCTTAAAGTTGGCCATAATTCTTCATATAAGCTGGTCTTATTTCATGATATGTTGTAACCCAAATCCATCTTAGTACCTGATCAGACCATTTTCCCTCTGTATCTGCTCAAGACTTCCTATACAAGGTCCTGTGACATTCATGACCTCAAATCATTGGTAGTCTGGCTGTTCAGGAATACCAATTTCAAAAGTGTGTGCCCTTTTCTGCTACCCTCAAAAGTCCACAGAAACTGTCTCGTTACATATTCCACTATTTTTAAAAGTTCCTGTTCACTCTTCCACCTTTATTCCTAAGTGGTGCAGCCTCTCATCTTACCTTGACCCATCCTTGATTAAAGCTTTAGATACATTGTAAAAGACCAGCCCTACCTCTTTATGCATATCTGTTGAAAATTTATACCACCAGTTACTTGTACCCACTTCCCTCTATATCCCAAAACACTGCGTATGTAACCATCACAAACAATTTAATTTCTACATCTATAATAGCACCCGAAATATTTTCTTCTAGTAAAAGCCTTGAAACAGAGTTAAATTTCCCAACAACATATTGACATTTTATAATACTCTGGAGGAGTTTATAGTGGAGAATCCTTTATCACTAGTATTAATGAATGGAAGATTCATTAAGATATTCAGTACCAGTGGAAAGCATTCCAGAGTAAACAGAATAAAAATATTGTAGGCACAGGATTAATACCTAAATACACTTGTGCAACGCTTCACAAACAATATATAAATGTGTGTGTTCCTTAACCAAATTTTAGAATACATGAGCAGGAAAGATGGTCAAAATAATTTTAAGTTAATTCATAACAGTGGCAACCAGCAGTTAAGATAAAATAAATACTATGGGTTGAGTAGTTTGTACAAATGTGAAATTTAATAATTTCAGTTATGGATAATATCCATGATTCTAAGATCTCTTTAATTATGGATGTATGTGTGACAAACTGCACCCTCAAGAGTAAGTACATTTCCTTCATTTAACCTTGAAAAGTCATCTTGCACAAATCCCTATTGAAGTTGAGACAGGATTTTTTAAGTGTTCAGTGAAAAAACCTCCGGAACAGTGCATGTATAATATAGTAATAGTGACAAAAAAATACACACATTTGTACAAACTTTTTAGAGTAAATTAAAAGAACTAACCCTAAGAGTCCATTACTTGTTCATCATGGCTAAACTAATTACACTCCTAGTTTCATATATAATCAAATATTGCATCATTTGGCACTATTGCTTCCTAAAATGAGCATATTTAAATTTTTCATTAGGTGAACATTTTGAAACAAATAATAGCTCTAAAAAGTTTAAAAACCACACTACCCTGCATGCACAAACCATTCAACTGGGTTGCACATGTAAAATTTTAACATTTTCAGACATTCATAATTCTAAGACCTCTTTAGAAAAATTTTAGGGTGCCTACTTGAAATTACAGAGATATAATCAATTAAAGTTTGCCAACATTAGGCAGCCTGCTGGTCAACACAACACAAGAAGAGCCCATAAATTCACATCAACAGCGAACACAATTCTGAAGTGTTTCCTTATTATAAACACTTAATAACCTTTAAAAATAAACTTGCACATGAATTTATATAAGTAAACTCCAAAATAAAAATATATATAGCAGCATTATGTCATGTGCATCCAACCTGATCATTCATACCGATTTAACATACATTAAGAGAACTTAAATTGACAGGAGTAGGAAAAAATACAAATTATTATGAAATGATTATATTTCCTACATATCTAAAACTTAATTTCAACAATGTTTAGATGAATAAAAGTTAATTTCAAAACTAATGAATTGGTGAAATATGAACTTAAATTCCAATTTCTTAAAATGAAATGAAATTGTGAAAAATACATTTCTGCAATAACATTAAACTTTTATAGTAAAGTTCCAAATATAACCACTTTATATGCCCACAAAAATGGCCATGGTCATGTATACAAACAAACTCTTGCAAAAAGTTTTATAGTACCACTCCACATTCAGTTCAGTCCTGCACAGTTCACTTATACTCAAATGTAACTCGCAACACTGCAGTTCTTTTTAAATTTATGTGAAACTAATAAACCACATTGTGGTTGTTGTAAAATATTTCACAGGAAATCTTCTCTTTATGCAGGTTTCTGAGATCCTTTCTTGCCAATCAAAGACTTGTGGATGTGTGGAATGACACCTGAAAAAAAGTAACAACAAAATTAAGCAGAATACCGAAAGCATTTCAATCTCAAAAAACCTTACACAAAATACCCTTTTAAAAATGTCACTTTTAAATCATGGAAAACATCAAATGACAAGAATTCTTGTAGCTACAAGTCGTATCTTAACATGGAATTAATAACCAAATACACTTTCCAATAAGTTTGAAGTAGTTTATGGTAGAAACGTTCACAGGAGGTTATACTATTAGTGAAGAAATTTGTAAATCCTTTGTTAAATGTTAAAAAAATTGCCCAAACAGTACAGAATTACAGCAAAGTTGTGCTACATAATTCAAAACTGACGTCCCAGTCTACATTTAAGAGTTAAATTCGTTATTGAAAAGTAAAGATAAAAATGACAAATAATGTAAGTAATAACTTACCACCACCAGCAATGGTAGCTTTAATCAAACTGTCCAGTTCTTCGTCTCCTCTGATAGCCAGTTGGAGATGGCGGGGGGTAATACGCTTCACTTTCAAATCTTTCGACGCATTACCGGCTAATTCGAGTACCTGCCACACAAAACATCACCGTATGTTATTCAAAATGCTACCTGGCAACGAAAAAAAATTGGCGCCAAAATTCGAAAACCCGAGCACAGGTGAAAATAAAATAAGCTTTATAACTTTTCATAATTAAATTGACACATTCAGAACAGGCTCTAAATATTCAAGAAACAAGTTTTCTTCGGAAAACATGTGTTTCCCTTTCACCGTACAACATAGATTTAGGAAAAAATATCAAAAAACCGCGAAAACAAAGCAAATGGATTTAAATATAAGCAGCCATCTTGATTTTACACTCACCTCAGCAGTCAAATATTCCAGAATTGCTGCACTGTACACAGCTGCCGTAGCTCCAACACGCCCATGACTCGTAGTTCTGTTTTTTAAGTGCCTGTGAATTCTTCCAACAGGAAACTAAAAAAGTAAACATAAGCTACAATGTACTTCCCTCCACCGGTTTTCGATTAATTTCTTAACAGTCAGCACAATACACAATGATTCACAACTATTACGCAATATTTCGATAAATTCCAACTAAACGTAACATATAAAGGTGTATAACTAACGATACAATACTCCCAATGCATGGAAATAACATTTACCTGCAAACCCGCTCTCGCCGAACGAGACACAGCTTTGGCCTTAGCCTTTCCAGAATCCTTGCCCGCTTTACCGCCTGCCTATAAATCACAAAAAATACTGTTAAAATTCAAGTTACAGTAAAGAAATTTCGCCAGAGTACACTTCAGAACGTCTACTTATCGGGTATAATAAAAACAGTCACGGGTGACAAGTATTTACCACAAAATCTTAAATAAACTCACCATGGTGTAAGTGCTAACTCAACTGGCTACCAACGCTATGCCTACCCGCCAAACGAATCTACTGGTGAAAGTATGAAAGGGGCAACGTGAGTGTATACAGCCAATGGGAGGCCAGATAAATTCAAATATAGCGACGCGGGAAGCCTGCCATCTATCGATCAAAGCGTGGGTTACTTACAGCAGCGCTTGGCTTCGTTCAGAATTAAAATGGCGGAAAGCGGAAAATGTTGTAAACGACAAATAAGAGGAATTTTCCCAAACATTTTGTCGTTACTTTTCAATTACAAATTTTAGACAAGAATAGCAATGAGATCGGCAATCTATACCGAAAAATCAGTCTTACTCCCTCCGTTAAATTGATATACGTGAAATACTTTGCACATTTTCATCAAATACTGATACATTTTTTTGTATTAATCTCGGATATATTCAACATAACCATTTACATAATAAAATAACCAAACTTCGGTTTAATAATTCAACGTCATAAGGATTATTAAAAATTAAAATTAAATTTCCATTTAAAATATTGACCACAATTATTAAATTCCGTTTTACATCAATTATATTGATTATTGCAACTTTTCAGGCACTGAATTTATATGAAGAACACATACTTTCAAATGCATTCTTCATTGTTCAGCCTTTTTTTTAAAAAAAATACTTGCTTTTACTACTATTCTATTCTATTATAAAATAGCTCATATTTAATTTTAAAAAATTTCACATCAAATATATTAAATACTGTACTTAATATTCATATTTCATCAATAAATTGTTTGAAAATGGATTAAGGAAATGTTAAACATTCATTATCAAGTACCATACAAAGAGACAAATTACTAAAGAAATTGATATAAAAGGAAAATTATTAAAGTGAGAGATATAAAGTTCTTATATATTTTCTAAATTAATATTTTACAAATGTGTACTGTATGGCTAAGTAATAAAAAAAATAGTGGAAATTACAAAAGCATTTTAATTTTATTATTCCACAATTTGCAACTAGGATTTCAGACTAAAGTTAACAAAAGTAACTAAAGGAAATTAATTAGTATTGAAAAGCTTGAATAAAAAAATACAGACATAAACTTTGTTAACTTATAATAAAGTAACAATTAAATAAATGAGTGATGACTCTAATTAAAAGTATATTTTAAAGTTTGTAACTTCTATCACATAGATATTGTGAAATGAGTGTGAAGTAAATTAATGAAATTTCTGTTTACTAACAATAAAAGATTTTATGCTACCTAATTTGGCATGAGAATATCAAAACCTTAACATTATTCTAAGGATTGTTATTTGTCACAACACATGCAAAAATATTAATCATTGGAGGTATGATTTTTCAACAATTTCAAACCATTGCATCAATATGTGAATATGATGTTTTTACACAATATGTAATTAGTAATTGAATGGACTGTGGGATATAAATTATTGTAAATATATGCAGTAAACACATAAAATGATAAAGGAATAGTTTATCCAAAATATTAGGAAGTGCTTTTTAATTGCAAACGTGGGGTCATTTCCAATTTCAGTATTAGTCATCTGTTGAAACTAAGTAAATTCTCTATAATTGAAAAATGAATTAATGTGTATATTGTATTACAAAATACATAATGAAGCAGCTAGCTAACAAACAACCAAAATTAAATGACAAAATAAGTACCACACATCACATAAATTATTTATAATTTTATCTAGACTGCACGGTGAATGCTTGCAAAACAGAAGTTTTTCAAATATATAATTGAAATTATACTTTGTTATACACTTGAGTTTATTCCCTCACATATCAACAGTCTATGTTCAAAATTATATTCTGCATGGCATATTCAATTACATTGTGGACATAAAATAACAGTGCTTGTAAGGTATTATTCCGACTGTTGAATGTTTTGCACAAAAAAATAATTGAAGTATTTCCAGGCTTGATAACTGGTTTGCTTTCAATATACAAATAGTATTGTAATAAAAATAACTACGTGTTTTTAACCAACTAGTTTGCAATTGCTTATGAGATTTGCCTTTTTATATTATATTATCATTGCTGATAAGTTGCAGCACTGCAAACCTCAAGTATCGGTTGTTGATAACTAAATATTTGGTTTTTAATTATACAAATATGTATACTATTAGATCAAGACGTAGCCAAATTGCATACTAAATTAAAAGATAAAATAAATGACACATGTGTGGTATATATTTTATCACTTAATTGTGTCTGGAATTAGACTAGTTATTTTTCTAGTTAGAATACTTTTAAAACAGACGTTTATATGTTATAATTTCAACAAATGTTTGTAGTTAATAAAGCCTATAATATTGCTAAATGAAATAACTATGTTCTTTTAATCTGGAAGCTCATCCTACTTTCAACATCTCAAGAAAGCAACAATGTTTGCAGAAACGTTGTTTGGTATTTATTTTATCACTTAATTTTGCAAACCATTATGAATTTATGAAAGAAAAGAGCATAACTATACAACAGTATTATAATTTGAACATAAATATCAGAAATTGAAACATATTTTTCTTCCATTTTTAGAAAAATATTTGGTATCACACATATCTGGAAAGCTAAATTACTGCGCAAATGAAAGGATGTTGGTTTGTTTATTGTGTATTTTGTAATATAATATACACATTAATTAATTTTTCAATTATAGAGAATTTACTTAGTTTCAACAGATGACTAATACTGAAATTGGAAGTGACCCCATGTTTGCAATTAAAAAGCACTTCCTAATATTTCGGATAAACTATTCCTTTATTATCATTTTATTGAACAATCTTGTTATACGTCGACACTGGTATTTTAACTGTATCATTAAATTTCTGATAATTTTTACTTGATTATTAATTTTAAACTTCAACACAGTAACACTTTATTCGTGGATTAACTTCCAGAAAAAAAATGACAATGCACGAAACACCAAAATGTAACAATAATATTAATATAATCTAGATCTTTTAAAGTATACACATTACACTGTCTTACCAATTCTGTTATCGGCGATGAAAATATATAACCTCAATTTATTATTTTCTTGTCTTATAATAAATTTACTGACAAAATTTTTCGTGCGTAATGACTCATTGTTACATTTCAGAAACATTTTAGTTAACGAGAATATTATGGAAAGGGATAATTGCTTGTGTCTTATAAAGACTAATATTATTTATTTCTATATTTAAAATACAAAACACGGCATTTTCGCATATTCGCTCTGTTATTAAGCAATTCGTTCTTGTAACAGGACCTATCCGGCTAAGTTTAGCATTTCTTTTTAACAGCTTAATATTATTGACGCTTTAAAGTACGATGGATACATTTACTTTCAGGACATTAAATCATCTACTTTTCCCAACACCGAATTAGTGTAATCATGTCTCTGACGAAAAATTCTTCCATTGTGCGTAACGTTTCAAACGTGCGTTGCGTTGCTACTTGTGTCATTGTTGCTGACAACGCAACGGCGGAATTGATTACTCACGTTGAATCTTCGCCTGTGTTGTCCCATTTACTTATTTACCTGTCATAAATTTTATACGCTTCATGAAATTATGTATACTTTCTTTTTCCGTGACTTATTTTGGTAAAGTTCTTCGACTCCTCAAGTTTTCCAAATACGAAGACCTTTCAAAATTTATTTTGCAAGAAGGCCGACCCGATGAAAATAAACTGTTGTGGTTCTGCATATTGCCGAAACGTCACAGTTTAATGTCAACAGACCTACCTGCCTTGCAATTTGATAAGTGTTATTTAATTTGAATTGTTTAAATTAAGTGTCGCATCCTTTCATAGTGCTATAATTTAGCTTTCCAGATATGTGTGATACCAAATATTTTTCTAAAAATGGAAGAAAAATATGTTTCAATTTCTGATATTTATGTTCAAATTATAATACTGTTGTAGAGTTATGCTCTTTTCTTTCATAAATTCATAATAGTTTGCTGGGAGATAGATTATATACAAATATTAAATAGATTAATGTTTATATGTATCAATGAAAATTATCTTTTGTCTAGTTCCTGTGAATTAATATTTCTTGAAAGTATTTTGCTATTTGTGCTGCAATCAAAGTTAAAACCAATTCAGTCAATATTTTAAAAATGACATAATTAAGAAATAAATTTTACCTTATTGCAACTTTTATATTTTCAAATAACTGTAACACATTTTTGTGATATTAATTATTTTAGGTTTGGAATCTACTGTAAGTGTAGTCCTTGTATAAATGGGGTCAATATATTTTTTGTCAATATTCATTTGCTCAGTGAAATCCTTGTTTTAATTGATGTCCATAGAAGTCTGCTGAAAATGAAGTGGAGTTATCAAAACTTTAGTTTGATAAATATTTTGATGTTTTATTATTAGATAATAAAACTCCCATGTTTTGTCTATTAGTTTGTGATTCACATTGTGTCTAAATTGCAATAGTTTATTTCCGATCAGTGGCTTGGATTACATTTTTTGTGATCTCCTAATGTGAGAGTATACAGACTAAATCTCTTACTTTCATGTTTGTAATGAAATGTACATACAATATCAGTGTTAAAGCAGCAATTTTATGTTACAAGTATGTTGAGTTTTGATTTATTGTCAGATCGTCTTTGATAATGATAGGAAATAATAAAAATTTGAAATGTTTATTTCATGTTCTTTATCAAAAATATGTGAATATTATTATATTCTAAATTATTAAAGTTTCCAGTTTCACATATGGCTTTTAAATCCCAGAATTAGCAGTTCCCAAAGACCAGAGATTTTAAAAATGTTGGATTGAGAAGAAACTGTTCCCAGTATTTGTATCACAGTAACATCTAAAATATATGACAAAATTTGCTGAAAGTTTAATGTATACCAACACATTTCATTATATGAAATTGATCATAAATCCTTTAGTTATTTGATCTGCTTTATACTTACATTGCTCATATAAATATTTATTTATGTACTGATCCAGAACAGTATTTCTTCTTTGTGTCGTCCCATTTTTAATTCCTTTTGGTAAACTTGAATGTATTAATATATAAAATAATATTTTTTCAAAACTTTATTTTTCATGGGTACAAAATTGTCAAAAAACACAATTTTATTGATTAGGAAAATTTATTGCAATATCAATATTTAGAATGAATGCTAATGTCCATAAAGTAATTCTAAAATATAATTTTTGTACATTTTTTTTGCAAAAAACAGTATTTTATCAATATTGAGAAGAAACGTATATTACACTGAAGGAACATGGTATTAGTCATAGAAAAACAAATATTAATGAAAACTTACTTGAAAAAGGTAAACATCACTTTATTATTATTGCTATCATTATTATTTATACTTAATGGCAGTGTGTATACAGTTGTGATAATGTTATACTAAGCTGTGGTAAACATTAATTAAAACTGGAATGAAAATTATAGAAACTAAAATAATATAATTTTGTAAACAGTATTCTGAATCAATCTAAACTAAATTTTATGTATTAAAAATATTCCACTTTATTTTCAAATAGTAACTATCTTAACTTATAGTTTAAAATTAGCACCACATATTGATTTCACAGAGTACTAAATAGTACTTGGCAGTTTTCATCTTAAAATACAGGATGAAAAGTTTAAAAGAAATGGTTACTTAGTTTCTGGGTAGAACTAAGCTTTAATGAAATCTGAGGGTCATTTAACCTTCTCTGAGTTCATCACACTTCTCTTCCAAATCATCCTGGAAACAGTAAAAGCAATGTTATAACACATTTGAATGTTTGCAATTATGAATAATAAAAATTAATGGAAGTCACAGAATTCTTACTTTTAAACTATTGAAATACTTCTAGTAAATTGTTGAAGTACAAATTACCACAACCAAATTAAAAAATTCAATTGGTAATAATGGATAGAATTAAATTTGATAAGTTAAAAAACTATGCCTAGATGACTATAACCAGCAGTTTTTTATTTAAATCTCATTTCATTGTTATTTTCCACTACTACATTTTTTTATTATAATTATGAGCTAATTCAATATTGTTTATAGAGTATATAATTTAAATATGTCCCACTTGTGCAACTAATGTCTTCATAATGCCAATATTATAAAAAAGATAAATATAAAAAATAAATTTAAATATATACGAGTATATTTGAGTTTAAATTTTAATAATTTGAAAGTGATACTGTTTATATCTCATATTGTTAACATAAATGTTCTATAAAAATAATTCAATTTAATTCTTTTGATCACATTTAAATATATGACTAAATTATAGGACAACAGATTTACCTCTTCTAGTTCAAGGCACTTGCCCCACTCTTTGAGTGTTATGTTGTGGTCATCGTCACTGTCACATGCATCCAAGAAGGGTGCAATGCAGTGTTCCAGGGACATCAGAGGAGCTCGAATAGGGAACAGTTCATGCCGTGACACACTCCTGAAAGAAATTTAATTTTAATTATAATAAAAAAGGAAACAATAAATGTTCATTATTCTGTTGCCAGAAAAACGCATAATTCTTCTTATTGTAGTAATGATTAAGAAACTGTAAGTTTCAAGGAACTTGAATCTTTTAAATCTAATTATCTAAGTGATTGCATTTGATAATGATGCTGTTTTAAAAATATAAATAAAAAATATCTGGTACCGACAAGCTCATTAGCTGAACTGTTAGAAAATGATAATCTGCTATATTGCCGTTCATTTAATTCACTTAATACTAGTGATTTTAAGCTAAGTAGACATAAAGGGTCAAATACAGTAAGAAATGAGAATATCTGCTTTAATGTTCTGCTTAAGTTATTCCATCTAATAACAACATAACATAATGTATTACAACGAAAGCATCCATGACAACTCCGTAAAATTTACCTGTCATGTGGATGGCCATCCAAGTCACACCACTTCCAAATTGCAGCATTGGTCCAACGACGTGTCATGTTGTTCTCAGCTTCCCTTTCCATTTTCAAATAATGTGGTGTGAGCTCTTGGCGGTCAGCAAGGTCACGCATTATGTTGAAAAGCCAATCCCTCATTCTACGAGGAAAGTCGGACATTTCTTCAGTTGAACATTCCTGCAGCATATGTAAATATAGTTAATTTAATTCTAAGATTTACTTCAAGACAAATTGCTATTTATTTTCTTTATGTAATATAGTCTTTTATAGAAAAAATTCTAAATTGTTCAGATAAAATGTATCCCAAATATGAAAAGATCCAGATTTTTAAAGGATATATTTTAATTTAAATGTCATGCTTTACATTACTTTAAAATGGCAACAGTAATAATAAAATTCATTAAAATAGTTTGAAAAGAAAATACTAATTTCTTCTTAGCTTACTATATTCAATTAATATTATTCACAAATAGATATTAAATAAATTTACATACAGGCATTTCTCTGCATACACCATAGTATTCAATGTGAACATGTGAATACTCATCTCCCCGACAACCATCGAGGCCTTTCTTGCACCAGCATCGCATCTGGTAAACTTCACAGTCACTAC
Source organism: Zhengitettix transpicula (assembly GCA_037074705.1). Classification (NCBI taxonomy): domain Eukaryota; kingdom Metazoa; phylum Arthropoda; class Insecta; order Orthoptera; family Tetrigidae; genus Zhengitettix; species Zhengitettix transpicula. The sequence continues at coordinate 49,926,999 of CM073596.1, forward strand.
CCCATGTCTCATTGTGATTTGAGCAGACCTGAAAGGTAGCATACAATTTAGAATGCTACTTCGCCATTGACATTTAACTAAAATGTTAAAAATCTTAAGCTCTTTAATATGGTAAACATTTAATTAGGCCACCTTTCGTCGTGGATCACTTTCTTCTGGGCACTCAGGAATGCATACACATTCAGCAAGTCCATTATCATTAATCTGACAGACCTGGCCAGCTCCACAGTGTTTGTTTGCACATGGATCTGTAAAAATGCAATATTGTTTTATATAATTGTGAGATTTTTAGTTCAATCCTCCTCCCAACCTTGACTCATGAACGAGACCTCGCCCCTTTCTTTACACACCCAGCACAACTTCATTGTCATCTAGATCCTCTTTTGGATCGGATTCCTCCTTCCTATCATCATTTTCTTCATGCTTTTGGCTTTCGGTCTCATCCTCAGCCATCATTGCAATAACCTCCTCTTCAACGCCGAGGGGTTCCGATTCTGTTGTAGTTGTGGTAGTACGATGACGACGCGTGTACTTCTTGTGCTTCCTCTAAAAAAACAATAAAGAAATAAATATACTTTAACATACGTAAAAAATATTAATTTCTTAATGGTCAGCGGGGACACTGATTCCTCCTCCCCAAGTAATAATAAATGGCGGAAAAAACGGGACATGATTGCGCTGATAATAATCACATGAAATAAAACTTAGAATAGGATGTCATATAGTTTTGATCAATATAGCTACATTATTTATACCCGTTTATAAAAACAACAGAATTAAATTTATTAGACGGTATTATTCTTGGTGAAATAGTATTACCAATTTGTCTCCGAATGCATCAGTAATGAGGAGCGAAAAGACGATGGTAAGGAGAAGCAGTTGGAGCTTCATTTTGGCGGCCAGAAAATCTGCAAAACAATAAAAAACTCAGTTATTATTTTTTATTACGATATAATAGTAGTGCTAAATAAAGTAAAATTCTATACAAATGAAAAAAAAATCCATTATTTTTTATTAACGCAAGAATAAATAATTTAAAAATAACCGTGCTGAGACGCGTTTGTAGGAAGATACTGTGCGGAGGATGTCAATTTGTCGCATCGATGGCGTCATGTCCTAAATAGGTCCAATTGAAATGGCAGTCACAAGAGGCCACAAGATAATTCGTCTGTTCTGTCGCCTGCGAATAGATTGCGTTCGAAACATACTAAACAATAAAATCTGACAACTTGGTAGTGTGTCGTGAAAATTGTTTTTAATAAATTACGAGCCTATATCAAAACTGTCGCAGGATATTAGATAAAATAATTTTTAGCTATTTGTTGGAGTAGATACTTAAATAAAGAGGATTTAGCATATGTAAACTATTCACGAATTTCATTCGCAGGGTAATAAATCAGTACATCCTGATTTTCTAATCATACGGAATATTTTTCTCCGGGAAAAGCGGTCATGATATAGATTTACCTTTCAGCATATAGAACGATTTATTTTAGTGTTACGAAGCGCAGAAAACCTCGGATCCAAATGTGTTGTTTTATAAATAATTCAAAAATGGGTTTGACTGGATTAATTTTATTAATAATAGCTTACTATTGTAAAACAAAAAAGTATTAATACTCAGAAATAATAAGTTCTAGTAGCATATCTTTATGGTTAGACTCTTATTTACTGTGCCTTGTTTTTGTGTTAGCATAAAAAGCGCGGGAGTATTGATTGTACGTTGTTGTACTTCAATTAAAAAGGGACCGTTCTCGTTCCTTTTTTTATGCAATTATTATCTAAAATTATGTTAGAACTGCAGGAGAACTTTAATCGTCTTCGAAGGAAACACACTTAAGGTAATTTACAAAAAATCACCACATATTTAGAAATACGAACTATAAAAAATGTGATTGTTTTATTTAGTGTATTGTTGAATATCGAGATAATCAGGTAGTAATTTATACTGCATAATTTTTTCTTACAAAGATCAGATACTGCATAACTTTTTCTTACACAAAGATAAAATATTTCCACATGTTTTTAACGGTTTGTATCTGCAACTTTAAGCAGTCATGTTATACTTGCGTTTGCAAAAGCTCTGTACAAGCAAATTTACGCTAACGCCATATCCTCTACTCGTTTTACAAGGACGTAAACTACATTGTAACATATGCAATTATACATAATTTTACGGGTACTGTCAATTTTTTTTTAAGTTTATTGCCGGCAGTGAATACCGCGATATTTGTGTTATCTTTGTGAGGACAATTACATTTCAAAGTATACGTTTAATGTGTACGATATTCATGAAATCGAAAAATGATGATTTATGGTCAACACAAAAATGCAGGAAGAGCCTTTTAAATGTCGGTCGCAAAACACGTCGTTCTACAGGGGGTCCCTAAAGTTTTCACACGGGCCAAAACACTAATTTTCAATATACGTAAATTATTAACACTTTATTCAGTTAGATTTTTAAATACTGTCTTCAATATGATCCTCATCAATCGTGGTGCAAAGATGTAACATTTAAAGTGTACGAAATTAAAGGTAATGTGTGTTTATTACACCCAGTTATCGTGAATGTTTAGTGCATCGATCGTTACGTCGCAAAGTGTGTGAATTACTGAATCCGAATGAATTAAATGTTTAATTACATACTTGTAGCAAATTTGTATTTTTGCATATTTCTCGACTTAAGGAATTACATACTAATGTTCTGAAATAATCATACATTGATTTTATATTATTTGCAAAACAACTACAATTTTGTGACACATCGACAGACTTTCGCAAGTGGATGTGGATGGAGTATGATTGTATAATTTAGTCTTCACGGGGATGTGCTAGTGTAGTTTAATACTGCCAGCCAAAAATAATGTTAGTATACCTAAACTGGTTTGAATAGTTGTGACTACTACTCAGTTAGAAACCCGCACTTTCCTGTAAATTTTTGTTTAAAGTTTCATTGATATGCTCTTTAACATTGAGAAAAATTATTGCATAAATACAAATAGCTTTGTAGTTGAGCACTACGCTTGTGTTTATTGACACTTGCGTATTTAATCGCCAAACTTCACTAAACTCTTTGGACACTTTATTGGTCACGTGATTATATTTATAGCGGTGCGCCACATTCAAAGGTTACGTACGCGTTGGTAGGTAATATACTTTACAATTTTAATGATTTACATAGTAAGATGTGATGATCTTCACTCATTTAATAAATAACACGTGCTTAATGACTCGGTAAGGAAATGTTTAAATACAGCACTAGCATGGGCAGTTCTTTTAGGAGAAACTTGTTTGATTTGTTACGCTACGAGAGCGTTGACATCATCGCAGATTGCTTGGAAAATCAGGACACATAATTATTCATGAAATGAGACAATCCGAGGTCATTCTAGCTGTTGTATTTTTTTAATAAATAAAAAGTTACACTATATGTGTCTATCCTTGCTCTGGATGCATCATCAGATAAATCCAAATTAAACAATACATTTACAACTAACAAATTATATATAGAACTAACGAGTCTGTAAGTTATCTAATTAATAGTTTTTAATAGATCATCATACACTCCATAATAAAAATAATTTTGGTCTCAAAATCCCGTAATTTATAAATTGCCTCAGTGAAAAACGTATGTACAAATTTATCATGTGTTTTGTTATTACTATGAAGGTACCGCGAGGGATTTTGTCGTTGTTCTTCTTTATTGTACAAAGATCTCGTTTAGTTTGTCCTTCATAGTAACAATTATAATTTTTAGAATTGAGTTTGTATCTGTAGTTTTAAAAAAATAGAAAGATTTACAAGACCATTCCCTCAAACATAACTTGGTTTACAAACTCGACTGACTAATTTGCAAGACAAAGTAAACAAAAATACAAACATTCAGAACAACTACACACTTCCTTTTGATAGATACATTTTAATAGCAGAAACACGTAACAAATTTTTAATAATAGTTTTGACATGGGAATTTTTTGTAAAAATTGGATTTTTTGAAGGCCTTAATAACTAGAGTGGATTTTTGGCTATCATATGTTATCAGACCTCATAAAGATCTGTAACGTAATGTACATTAGAAGAATTTTTCATGAAATTATTTTCTTTGGTTTGGTTTAACGTTATACATCAACAGAATTGTAACTTTTGCATTTTGAATATGTTCCATATGTTACTGATGATGTAAATTTAACTTATTCTGCACCTGAGGAAAGCAAAAAGGTTTGCTCCTTATTTTTTGTGTTTATTTGGCTGCCACTAAATATTTTGGATAATTTTTAATTAATTTTTATGTTTTCTGTATCATGCCAACAATTACTACTACCTTGTGAGCCACGTGGCTTGCATTAGTTTCCTTTGCAATGTATCAGAATGACATAAAACAAAGGTCGTTTTTCAAAGTTCCTCTGCTTATTTCCGACGGAAAAATGTACCTGATTGTACAGGGAAAGAATACTACATGTGCCGTCGCCAGTATCGCCACGTTCTTTCGTAACAAAAACTGTGGGTCACTGTTGAAGGACGTACCGCTCGTTAGCATTTCAAATTATTTTCTCGGGGACGGTAAATAATTTAAAGCAATTCTGCTAAATGCAGAGTAAACAGACAGTCCAGAAAACAGAATCAGTATACCCAGGGACTCTGTATTTTTTTTGAGAACCATTGTATCTCTACTTGCACGTACAGCTAAATAATATTGAATAATAATTATGTACATCTAAAGATAGGGAATCAGAACAGCAGAAAGAGCTGCTGTGTAGTCGTTGTCCTGACAAATGTTCTAAAATTCAATATGCATCTAAGAGAAATGACATCAACATCGATTTTTTTAAATGCCTTTGTCATGTCTTTACCTACCACAACATGATCAAATTGTAATACGACTATTTGTATTGAAAATTTTTAGTACAAATAAAACACAGAACTTTTTTTCCCGACATTTGAAACCTCATCAAGTGTAACATAACCCATTTATAAGAAAAAAGAGAGAACTAAATAATTTGAAAATGTGTGGAACATATAGATACACATTAAAATAAAACAGGTGCTACCTCTGTCTAAAGTGGCCTGAAATTATTATATTTGTTTGGATAAATATAATTAATGTAACATGGCCATAAGTCAGGAATTATTAATTCAAATTTACATATTACACACAACACACCCTGAACGTTGTTTTGAGTAGTCAAAATATTTCTGTTTAATGGATTATACCTTTTCATATTTTGTTCATTAGATGCAGCTGAACAGGTCCCTGATCATAGGGAGGAAACGTTTTGTGTGTAGTATGTAAATTTGAATTAATTAATTCTGACTTATGGCCATGTTTACACTAATTTTATAATACAAGTAAAATTTATTTCCCAATTTTATATTCATTTATATTGAATGTTTGTGATGAAATATTACAATACAGTTGTCAAACTGCTCCTTTTAGGGTTGTAAAACCAATTTTACTTAGATTCAGTGAACCGGTTTCAAGTGATAGCTAGTGGTTCGGAATATTCGGTGAATATTGTGCGTACTGATTTACCAATAAGCAAAATGAACGGTCAGCTTTTGCTGTCTACGTTGGGATTTTATCTACATGAAGCTAATTTGTGCTGAACTAAAACCGGACAGAGGAAAGAGGAAAATATTGCCTCTTCCGGGCTTTAACGGTAGAGGAGATTTAGTTAATTAATGGAATGCAACCCGTCCAAATTAGTTTCCTTGTAGACTATTTATTTTCTTTCCCCAGAAGTTTAATACCACAAACCTACTTTATGACTTGAGAGAAAAACATTTTCAATAATTAGTGATCAGCTAAAATTGAATTTGTGGTCACAGTTTTTTTTAAGAATATATTAAATCAAGTTGAAACGCCAGAATAATTCATTATTATTATTATTAAACAAAAATAGCAAAAAAATTGTGACTCCATCAATTGTGAATTATCCGTCAAATGACTGCTTTGACCTGTTTCTCTGTCTTGTTCTATTCTGTGTTAATATTTACAACAACCAAAATGATAGATTGTTTGAATTATTTTCACTCAAACATTTTTTTTTATATATTTCAAACGTCAGTTTTGCACTCCTATCTCATTCATCGAACGTTCATCATCAGTAATTTTTGTTTAATCGGACCAACATTTTTTTTAAAAAAAACTTACGTAATAAGTGCGAAAAGGGTACTAAATTTTATTTTCATACGTGCAGTGTTCCACAATAATTCCTAAAAAATAAACTAATATTCTTTGCTTTTTAGCCGGCAAGGCAGAAAGGAACTTATGAAATTATTAGTAAATAAATTTATCGTCTCCCAAATGTTTTATTCTACGATTTGGTATCATAAAGAATATATATTGGAGTCAATCCTTTTGAAATGCCTTTGTTTTTGTCAATCGGAAAAATCCGTCACGTCACACGGATTTTTTTTAATCTCGATACGAAATATATGAGGCTTTATCGGAGCGACCGAAGATCTTGACGACTATATTATATTGATGTTATGTATCCGAAACCCTAAATAAGGCTAAAAACATAAAATTTGAAGTCTGTAAGTTTGTCCCTTCAGCCCGGAAACGTCTCTGTCTACGGAAACCCGAGAAGCTTTTCTTAATTCTAGACCGGAAAAGTAATTGATCTTTAATAAGTTTCACTATTTTATTGCGGTGCTTCCAAACTGACGAAGAATCAGTATGATGTGATTGACAAGTAGTTACGGCCATAAATGGGAGCGACAACGCAAGCCAAGGCTATGATGGCCATGCGTTGCCTATATCGAGCGTTAGGTAAATTCACTATTGACCGCGACTCATCTGCCGGAGCCCTAAATAACAACAAAGCAATGTCACCCGCCTAATTTTCTGTCCGTGGCTGAGAATGAGACAATCATACAAAATTATTGGCCCTTTCTTTTATTCGTGGAATCATATATATGAAAAGTAACATTTAGTACTCTTTTTGCACATATTAAACATAATAAATTATCAACTAAATTGAAGTGATACTATAGTTTATCTCCGTAGTTAATCTCTATTTTCAGAAATAATTCCATTGTTTTCCTAGTCTTTAAAATGCCATTCTCAACGTTATAAAATGTATAAAATACACCATCCCATTTTTTAAAAAAAAGTAATTTGACCTTGAAATAACATTTTAAGGATGAATTGATATTGTGTCCCCTTATGCAGACTTCAAATTTGGAATGATATTTTTTTTTCGATTTTCCTCTTCGTTTCGGAGCAAAATGGCTACGACACTGCAAATGCCTCACCCTGTACACATAGTATCTTTTTTTTTATATAATTGATCTTAGATTAATATTATTCTTTATATATTAGTTTATAATTTTATCTACACGTCGGTATTATTTAAAAAATAATTATATATATTTATTGCAATTTCATTTACTGTTAATTCTTTTATTGTAATTTCATGTATCTGCCCATTTGTAGATTAAGTAAATACATACATAAATGTTTGCTTGGCATTGTCCGGTTACTTATTTATATAAGGTCGGAAAAGTATTTAATGCGACATTAATCTCTTAGTCAACACCTGATTTATCAGTCAGTGAAAACATTTACATTTCATTTCCTATATGATATCAATAATAGCCAAACAGTCAGAAAAGGGTTATTAATTAATAATCCAATTTAATTCAATTGTCACTACGTTTCGTCCCCAATTTGAGATTTCATCAGGAAAGATTATATTACAATATTAATTAACGGCTCATCGTATTATTATTGTTCACCTGATAAAATCCTAAATTAGAATACACGTAGTGATATATTTTCTTATGGAATTAATTACACTGTTCATTAATAAACCTTTTCTGACTCTTTGGCCATTATATTTATTTATTGTGTTATTATACTCAGTTACATATTAATTTTAAAGATAAATATACAAAAAAAATTCCCGAATTACTCCACACACAACATTTACAAAGACAATTGGTTCAAGAAATTCAGTAACCACTTTATTCCTAAGGAAGTTATTGACGTTGTATCTCTTGTAAACAAATTTAGTCTACCTACCACATCAAGTAACATATCGCAATCCATTCGTCTCATAAAACATTTCGAAACCAGTATATCTTTATTCCCAACAAAACAACACAAAATAATTTTATTATCATCCTCCTAACCAAAATTTCTAATATTGTAGCGAGTTAATTTCTAATGAGTACCCTTTAAACGAGAGTGGAAGGGGTGCTAAATTGGCGTTGGGAACAGTAAAAAGAATAATTTTTTCTGTGTTATCAGGAAGAAAGGATCAGGATGCGGACCTTCTCGGTTCAGCCCCGCGCTTCAGACTTGGGTGGAGGTAAGTCGAATTATTTACGGTTCTGGGTGTCGTTAATATTCTAAGTATAGGAACGAAGGGATTTAGATGTATTAATTGATTCAATTAATTGAAATAGGACAAATCAACGAATTGTTACATACATAGTTAACAAACACCACAATGTGGTACAATACACGAAAATACAGAAATGAGGAGCAAAGACTACACATAAACATATAAGAAACACGTATAAAATAAAAATAAAATAATAAATTGGCAAATACAACAATATATATATAATTGGACGCTTGAATGTAAGAAAACAATAATTTCACGGATAATTAAATCCCTACTGGAAAAAAAACGGGTAGGAGGTTAGAGAGTTTTGTGGAAATGAGAATGAAAGCGTGTTAATAACTTGACAGCAGGTTTACAGTGTTTTTATTTACTATGGTTAATTTTGCGAGTTAACTGACATGGAAGGCGAAGTGGGACGAGTCAGGGAAAAGCTTATCTTACAGGAAACTTGCGCCGATATGGCAACTTCCGGTGGACGGACGGATGGCGTGGGTGCTCATGTATTTGGATACACCTCTCTGCCTCACCGCAGCATCCGCGAGGACCAACACATCTCATTCTGACCACAAAAGAGAAAACCCGCAGACCGAACTTGATATACGTCACGCGCGTAGCAAACGAAGGTTTTTTTTAGTTGGTTACAGTCCACCCCTTTACTACCGTAGGACGGGATGGAAAAGGCAACAAAGGGGTAACTAGGCAACCTGTGAAGGATCCTACACAGCATTTTTTCCTTCTCCTTGGCTCTACAGCCCATTGAGGGCCTTGGATTACCAGCTTCAGGACACATTCGATATTTATTTGGGGTGACACGTGGTTTTTTAACTACGGTTCCCACATGCCGAGGCACCTCGGCCTGTTTTGAGAGGTGTATGTTCCGGGGTCGCAGACCTTGGGCATACGGTAAGAGTTGTCCGCTATTCCTATTGGAATAGTCGGCCAGCTGCCTCCTAAACTGGTCGAGGCACGGAGAAGGGAATGCTGCGTCCCCACAGCAAACTCCTCTCCCGCTATCGGAAGGGCGTGGGACAAGTACCCAATGCCCGACCTACCCGATGCAGGTTTTTCTAGGGTTTTCCCTGCATTTCTTTAGGCGAATGCCGGATAGGATCCTTAAATCATAGTCCGGGGGCCCTAGTTACCCTTCGCTACCTTCCTCCACCCTTCCGCATCCCCCCTTTCAAATCCCTTTCCTATGCTATAAGAGGGGAGTTGCCACTATGTGGATTACCCTGTACATAGCCTGCCTAAACCCAAAAAAAAGCCTCAGGAGATTAAAACACACGATCGACACACGCACACTCAAACACTAAAATTACGCGCTATTTCGTGGAGTCGTTAAAATATTTTTTTTGTAAAACTGGCTTTACTGAGACTTTTTAAAGACAGTTTATAAAATAAGTAAAACCAATAAGACATCAAAATATCCTTTAATTCGTCAATTTTTAGCAATACCTTTCGACAGCTAGTCATCTGCTTACTACTACTAAAACATATTATTTTTCAGTGGTGGATGAGGGAATATTTCGAGTCTTCATGGAACCGGCGTTGACGTTGTAGGTTGTGACGTAGCAGCAGGCCTGTGATTGGATAGTCTCTTACTTCTGTTCCCCCTAGACCTTCCCAAAAGGTCGCGTATAAGACAGTCTTACCCCTTATGTAACAAGTTTACATTAAAATAACCCGCATAGTTTGATACTTTTGAAGGGAAAAGCAAATCTAAGTTTCAATTCTTGCACCGCATTCTCTAGTCGGCTTTTGTTTTCAGTTAGGAAGTGAACTCTGTAATTGTAGCGTTTAGGTACTGCCGCTCATTTAATCGATAACCCCGTAGTTTAATTATTGAGCTATTTCGCAAGTTTGCGTACCGTTGAAAGCGTTGTACGAGACCGTCTGCCACCTGGTATTTCCTACGCGAACTATGTGAAAACACGTACGGTAATGTGCCTTCTGTTTGTTTTCTCCGATTTTCCGCAGGTGTTTCAATTGAGTAAGAACTCAATAAAGACTGGTTAAAGTGAGGTTATGTAATGATTATTTATTTTTTGTACTTATAGAGATTCTGTCTCGTTACTTTATCAGGTTAATTAATTTACTCGTTCATGGTGTTTGCAATCAACAGTACGTTTAACTGTTGGGTTTTCCATTGTCTAGATCTGTTAAAGTTAAGAAGGTTTAAGAATGTTTTTGGGCTGAACCGAGAATTATGAGTGATGATCAGATATTTTTTACTTGCAAATGCCAAAGAAAATCATGATAAATGTTGTCGTGTGTTCGGAAGTCACAGTCGGTCGACTCAGAAAGGATCAGCGCTCACAAGCAGAATCATAACTTATTTTCTCTGAGAAGGACCTGGCACTACAGACCCATGTCTCATTTATAATATGAAGGCAACGTGATATAAGACTGGTTTTCTCCTCGACGGTGTCACAGAAGTGAGGTTCATGACCAGGGACGGAGTAGCCAAACTGAAACTTGGAAAATGCAACGTCTTTCCAGCCAAGTAAGTGTGGCATCGCTGCTTCTCGTCCGTTCGAAGTATAAATCACAGACTCGCTCACATATCCACTGCGGCTGCTTGAGAACTAGTTTTTTTTTTGAGTGTGTGATCCACACAGTCCACCCTACTTCTTGCTGATAGCTTGGACCATTCCAGACAACGAACTCTCTGTGCATTGCTCATTATCTGTTCTGGAGGCGCGTGTACTTACAGTGATTCTGCTTCCTACTTGCTATCCTCATTTCTCCTCTGAATGTCATAGTATTAGGTTAACTCATTTAGTGTCTCGTAATGACCAAGTATTTTTTTCTAGTGCATAGTTGACGACATATAAATGCAACCTTTAGTCGAACACTGATTATGCTAGTAGGAGAGGCTAGGGGGACCTGGTAATGTAAGTCTGGATGATTCGCATCCACAGAATGGTTGGACAACATCTTCTATCTCCCTATGTGAAAACTTTTTCTAACTTCAACTAAAACTCTCCAAATGTATTTCAAAGACTCTCTCAGAACTCAAATGGCTCCTTCTTAATTCTCCTCCAATCATAATTTTTAATGTGGCTCAAATCATTCTACTCCTAACTCGTCCGATCAATCGTCGTCACCAAATTTCTTTGTCCATGGTCCGTTCCAGCTATTTTTCCACTTGGCGCCTGCTTGACTGGGTTTCTATTTCCTTGTCTGAACTTCGGCTCTTGCAGCCATGGGAATTCCTATCATACCTCTGTCACAAACAGAATTCTATATGCTGCTTCAATTGCAGTTTAAAAGAATACATTTTTAATCATGTAAAAAATAGGCGCGTTAAACACATTGGTCATCTAATCAGAACAACTATAAAAAAACTGTAGTTTTTTCTTTGTATACTGTGCCGATCAGTCGTATAACCATGATTCCTTACTGTTTCATAAAACTAAACTGAAATTAAAAATGCTTCACCCCGAAGAAGATGGCGGTGCAAGCCATCGAAACGTTGTGTTTACTTAACTACGCTACCCGGCTGGAATCCCGAGAAAACTTCATCCAGAAAGGTTGTGACTTGCAATATCCTGGATTTAAACCACATTTGGTTTGTCATATTTTATAAACTTAATTATCGGTTTTTCTATTTGTCCAGTTTGTTTATGAAAAAGTGACGTGGTAGGCTGTGACGTCACTTCCCGTGCCAGAAAAGATACTCTGCCCCACGGTAAAGAGCGATGCGCAACTAAAGTTAAATTTCCTGTAGTCATTGAGAACAGAATTATTTTCTGTACTGAATGGCGGAAAAATTGAGACTATTCGTCAGTTTAATAAAACTGATAGGTAAATTTTATTCAATGGTATTTATCTACCGCTGAGCGTTCAATACGAACACTCAGAAAATTTACTCAGCAAAAAATAAACTTTTATTCTTTCAGGCTATGTAACTTGATGCATTCATGAGAATATTAAAAAATGAATTATTAGTACAAAATACATTAAATTACTAACAAATAAATAAGCCCATATTCAGAATAATTAAAATTTTATACAATTAAATTATAAAAAGTGAAAATTATACGTCTGTTTTGAAAATTAATAATAAGATAAAAATAGCTTTAGGCTTTTGAGTACCTCAAGGGTACTGTATTTTTAGTTTTCTTGCCACATGAAGAAAGGAACAAGGTTTCCAGAAGCGTTGTGTGGTATTTATATAATCACTTCTTTAGTCTGTATTTGGCTATTTTATCTTATTACCTTATATGTCAAAAAAGTACAATAAAAGGAGTACAATGTTTCAACCCAACTTTGGGACCGTATCAGGTGCTATATTATTAAATAAATAAATTACATTTATTGAACAAAAATCCTGTTGAACCAAAATTCAGATTCAAAGAGGCATGAAAACCTTTTATACATTTATATTTATGTATATATAATAATTATATAAATATCAATTGTATAGGCCAATTTAATTCAGCCTTTTTTATGGTAATGGTAGGCTTTGACGTAGTAGCTCGTTCTGATTGGTCATCCCCTTATTTCTCCTTAGCCCCGTCCACATTTGTCACAGTTTTACCTCCAAAAATGTAAAAAAAAATCTATATTATTATTTTTGTTAGTGTTTCAATTAGCCATTATATTTAATTTAATTTTTATATGTAACTGACGCACTTCTAGATCTCTACAAACAGTTTCCTTCGAAACAAAACAAGCCACTTTCATATCACATTTAAAAATGAAAGGAATCGTACTTACGTGATATAATCAATTTCTTTTATTTATTTTTATTTAATAATATCAGATTAAAATAATTGTTATATTTAGTTTCTTAAAAGATGCTGTTTTACATTTCATTATCCATAATAATTTTTACTTCTGTTTTTTACGTGCCTGCTGTTAGCGTCACCGTTGGTAGAATACACAATAAGGAACAAAATTCCACACGCAAGGAAATATGAGAAAAGTTCCTCTTTGTTCTCTATTTCTGAGAATACGAGCGTCTGGAAAATCACGCGAACTCGACACCCCAACAGTAAAATTATTTTCGTATGCACTATAAACAAAGCTCGGAAAAAGTGGTTTTGTAAACTGAGAACAGCGTGTCTGCAGCAATAAAAAGGGCATCTAATTAAAGAATGAAATGAAGCCTTGATTAGTAAGTGAAACAATTAAAAGCCCAAGGATATTGATCATTGGTATTCAATTAGAATACTCAAGATAAACACATTCATAATAGTAACATTGGACACTTTAACGTCCGTTGTATATCAATATGTATTAAACGAAACAACGAACATGAATATAAAGACAATATTTAACGATTTATTAAAATAAGTACATTTTACGTTACGACAAAAATGTAGATAAAGCGAATTACAAGGTTGATGCAAGTCAAAGATTGTAACAGAAATTAAATAACACTGCAAGAGACATAAAAAGTCAGAAACTAGTCTTTCAATGTATTTTTAAGATCAATAATTTCATTTACAGTGAAAGTATCTGTACAAAATAGACACACAACGTTTCTCTCCGACTTTGGGTTTCATCAGGTTATAAATAAGAAAAAAAATTAGTTTACCTTAATAAATCTTCAGAATATAAACATTTATTCTTGACTTCGTTGAAGTTGAATTATAAACGTATGAACACAGCTAAATTATTGAGAAATAATTTTTTAACAAAAACATAAAAATTAACAGGACGTTTCATCCTCAAAGTTAAACTTCATCAGGTGTACAATGGAGTAAATAATTTACGTACATTACCAAAATTTTTCCTTAAATATTAGCCAGTAGTTAGTTAATATTTATAGAAGAATTTTGGCAATGTATGGAAATTATTCCCTCCTCTTTTACACCTGATTGAGAACGAAACGTTGAAATTTTTTATGATTTTTTGTTAGTAAATTATTTCTAACTAACTTTGCTGTGTTCATGCATTTGTAATGGTAATTTTTTGTAAAAAAAATTTTTTGATTGGTAACCGGATAACCGTTGTAACCGAGGTACCGAAAAGTACAAAAGGTGGCTTCCGAACGCTCTCTCTCTCTCTCTCTCTACGAAGTGTTTTTTTACTCGTGTTGAACATATTTATTGCCGCATTCATACTGATTTTTTTAACTCTGGTTCTAGACACGAGTAGCTAAATTAAAGTTCCCGTGTAAGACACCTAGGCCAGTTTATGCTCTGGAGTTGCAGATGTCGGACATACGGCAAGAACAGTCGGTCAGCTGCCTTCAAACCTTATCGATTTGCCTAATGTTTTTCTTGCATTTAGGCAATTGCAGAGTATAGGCCGGGAGCGTTATTCCTTCGTTACCTTTCTCTCCATTCTGCATCCCCCATTTCCACTCCTTCTTATACTATTAATGGGGAGATGCCACAACGTGGATAACTCTTAAATAAATCGTATTAATTCATTATGTTTCAACTTCATGCAACTTCCGTAGCTGACAAAATTCACTTCAATTTTATATTTACGTTTTTAACCGCATTAGTTTTCATTATTAATGCCTACATATTAAGATGCAGGGCTGACGGGATAAGAATAGAGTTTTCCCGTTTCCCTTATAACTGTGGAGGGGCAGGAGATAGCTGATGAGATGGAGGATGGACCTTTAATGAACCGCATCTGGAAATAAGTTTGAGTCACGACGGCCTTAACTACTTGGAATTGAAAGCATTTAGGTCTGCGCCCCCTCTTCATTTAGAGCCATACATTTACACGCGCCGGTGTTCAATCCCCCCCCCCCCCCTCGGATTGAATTATGCACGGTCGAAACACAAACACATGTAGTTAGCTCGCATGTCATTACACGCAAGTCTCCAAACTGTATTAGTTAAAATCACACAATCTTTAAGACATTATATTGGCGGGAAAGTTTCGCCTGCAAACATTGAGCACTCTTTAAGGTCTCTGAGGACCTGCACAACGCTTAATAATAATAATTAGAAACCAATGTTGTTAAGTAAATTGAAAAACTGGTAAAATTGGTAGTTGAACGGCTGTTTACATATATATATATATATATATATGTATATAAATAAATATATATATATATATATAATTGTTTTTTAAAGTATTTTAGACTGAGTGGGATTGTATAGATAAAATCGTATTAAACTAAATGTAGAATTCAAAATTAGGAAAAGTTTCAGTACGAATATAATCCTATAAATATAAACATAAAAAATTTAATATTTAGGATCTGTAACTGAAAGAAAGAAAAAGAAAATTGGTTATCCTTTTACATGATTGGATGGTTCAACCTGAATGGTAGATGAAAAAATTATAAAAATGCTATCAACACGGTAGCATTGTTATTAATATATTTAAGAACTCTTATAATATTTTGTAATATCAATTGTTATTTGGCAAAACTAGAAACATTTTTTTATATAACAATTATTTACGCTAACATTTTTGATATTTACTTTTATTAATAACTTGTTTTTCACTTTTTTTAAAATATTTATATGACAAAAGTTTTATCCTAAGATTATTTGTTATATATATTTTAAATTTAAAATATATACATAATCCAGCAATTAACCTAAAATTTCCTTTTTAGTTGTGTGTGTGTGTGTAAACTTATGTCTAGGGCAGCTGTACGACCAGCGGTCATTTAACAGTTTGTTGACCTTTCGAGGAACAATACCGCGTTTCCCTCCACCAAAGACCGCGGCTTTACAAAAGGACTACGTACGTACAATAGAAGAAACGCAACGTGACGCCGAGAGGCCTTTAGAAAGCACTGCTATAATTCAGAGATCACATTAGTCTGATTTCGAGGATGCGGAGGTGTTCTTAGAGGGGCTGAGAGAAAAGAATCACGTTATGTGACGGAGGTTGACAGGAATAATAGACCAAGTCGAGTTGCTATGGGAGAGGTCAGGAAGACGTTTCGCAGATCATAAAAGCTCTCTTAAGTTTTCAAAAGGAGTTAATAGACGTCCATTGTTCGTTCCTCCTGGGGAGACATAGCACGTGAGACAGTCTGTCTATGCTGATATAGTTATTGTTTTGGGGCAGACGGAGAAGCACTTTGAGGCAGGGCTCAGCTGCTCTTCCTGACTTAAGTGTCCGAGGAAGTTCGTCCGGGACGAGTTTTGTGCCTAGAGAAATAAGTGTGCAATTAAATGTAAGGAGTGATCGTGTTTGCCGTTGTAGCCGACAATTACAGAGCCCGAAGGAACATGACAGTAAGACACCAGATGAGTCGGTTGTCTCTGCCTAATATCAGAATTTGGATCTAAATAATTGTGAATAAAGAAATACTGAACGAGGAAGTAATTCTAAAATAATTAATAAATATATTTAATATAATTTGCTAGTTATAATTTAATAAACAAACAGAAAAACGTTGAAATGAAAAATTAACGTCTGATTGAAAATTAATAATAAGACAGATTGCCAAATAAAGAAAAAGTATGTGATAAATACCACACAACGTTTCTGGGATTCCTTGTTCCTTTCTTCAGACGGTAAGAAGAGCCTAGAGCGACACAACTGCCCTAGGCTCTTCTTAGCACCTGAATAATGGTACAACGATCCCAGTGGTATTTATAAATTCATTTATTTCGTCTGTATTTGGCTATATTTCTTCTTATTAAACTGAAAAAGTGTGTATTATTCAATGAAAATTCAATTATTCAAAAAAATCATTACAATCTTCCGACGTTTCGTCCACAATTGTGGTTACAACCATCATGACACTGAATTTATATTTGTACCTTTACATATATACATACATTACCTGATGAATTCTCGACATTGTGGACGAAACGTCGTAATATTGTAATGATTTTTTGTTATGCTGAATGATACACACTTTTTTTTCTGCCAAATTACCCGTTTTTTCTGTTTATTTATTAATAAATGCAGTAATTTTTATTAAATGATGAAATATTTGACATTTTCCAGTTTAGTATCAATTACCTTTTGCTGATAATTTAATTAAATAGTAAAACTAAGATACTAGTATAAAATATTTGAGTGCTGACTATAATTGTGGGAGATGTGGAGGGGAAATTGAAATTGCTAACGTAACATCACCGCACGACTAGAGCTGCATGCGCAGTGACGTCATCCTATGCAATTAAAGGGGAGAGTCCACCACGTGTTTGACCCTCAGGTAGCCAGCCACACACACAAAAAAATATTCTGGCAACGGCTATAAGAAACCGAATGGAAAACGAAGAATTTCGGAAGTAGCGAGAAATTGTGTACGTCATAAATAATAAATTATTGTGGCCGTTTCTTTGAAGTAGAAGATACTAGGATGAAGACGAGAATATGAGCTACAATATGGTGGGAGTTAAAGGTCGATGTTGTAATCGACTCAGTTGCTACCGTTTTTTACATGTTACGTCATCGCCGGGTGAATAAGCCTTACAACTTACATCAGTTCTCAAGATTTAAACTCGTCTTTATTTAATTTTATCAATGTAATTAAAACGACGTACTTTTTTGTTTAATTATTTATATTGTCGTTTCTTGTAATTTATTCGCTTTTTCTCTACAATTATTTAGACTTTCATCAGTCAGTTCTATCGGGTAGAAATAGAATACAGAAAAAAGCAATATAAATAGATTTTTATTTCTGATGATTTTTCTTTTATGACTTATTGACTATGCAATATTTTTATTTGGATTCCTCAATTACTTGAAAATGTTTCTTACTCACGTCATACATATTTTTTTTATTACCAATTTTCTCAATTAGGTGTTTATAATTTTTAAGTTTATTTCTGAATTTTATTTTCTGTACCATATATATATATGTTATATATATTATAATTTATTCAGCTCATATATCTATTAATTATTAGCTCGGTATTTGTGAACGACGATCAGTACGTATTGGGAAACTACGCAATCTCTATAGAAGGAGCCGTGTATTGCTTGAATAAGAAAAATATTCATGATTGAAACTCAACTGACATAATTTCTCCATTTTTCCACCGTGGATATTATTTACGCACCCATAGGGGGACCCATAAATCAACTAGAATAGTAAAGTGTTTCGTATGCGTAAAAATGAGGAATAATAAAAGCTTAGTAATTTCAGCTATGATTAAAATATACAATCCTTTTAAATTCAAATTTATCCCAATTTTATGCAAAGATGAGAATTGCAGACACAAGCGACGTCTATTGGTTAGTGCCGGAACTACTGTGCATCTTCTGAAGGCGACACTGCCATCTAGCGTCTCCGAAACGCAACAACAATTTATGTTATGTCACGCGAAATCAAGTATCATCACGTAACTTACTCCTGATAGATGCGTTTGCCAACCTATAAGAATCATGTCGTCGAGATCCGAGACACACTTATGGTTCAATCTGCATGTGTGACACACGATCCCGTATTAACTCCTGTTTTGTTTCCCTCTACGACGTAATATCAAAAGAAAATCTCCAATTCCATTGTAGGTTAGACGAAGTATAAATTTAGTCCATATTGGACAGGTATTGTGATTGAGAGTGGATATTCCAATTAATCAGCATTATGAAGGAAGGTGATTTTATGTAAATCCAGGCTCGCGATGTTTCGCCTTAGATCCGTTCATGAATCACGGTTCCCATTCCTTCGCTTTAGATCCGAAGACTCCTTTCACTTAAAACACATTCCCGGGGTTCGGATTGATGAATTGTTCGTTCATTAATTTGATAACTCGGCGCTTTTCGCTTCGTTCGTGGTCCTCAATGGTTCTTTGTCTCCGGAGGAAACTCGGAAAATCCGTCTTTCGGAGGTTCTGGACTCGTGTCGAATTTACTATTTTCTTCACGTTTTATTTTTGGTCACATACGAAATAAAGATTATCATTAGGAAAGCAAGAGACTACCCTTTGCAAATAGTACATGACGGGTATTTCACGGTCGTCGAGTTCAACTCTCAAATCCTAGTTACTTTTTTATTGTACGTCACTCAAGAAGGGTTCAGCGACGAAGTTGCTCTCTTCCGTGTGTGTCCATTTCATCACATATTCGCCGATGGCAGAATATCACACGGTTTTCGATGAAAGACTATAGGCAATGGCAGAAGTATCAGCGGCATTTTATGGAAAATATGCATTGCGGAATATTCTGCGGTTGTCGATGGTAGAATATTGGCAATGGCAAAATAATCCGAGACCAGTTATGGAAAATATTTTTTTCTGATTGCGGGGAATATTCCGCGGGTGGTGATGGAACAATATTCACAATGGATGAATGATACGAGCTTTTTATGGAAAATATCCCTGATGGCTGAATTTTCCGTGGTCGATAATGGAAGAATATGGAGGAATAATCCCTGGATTTTCTGGAAAATATTCCTGATGGCAGAATTTTTCATGGTTGATGATGGAAGAATATTGACAATGGAGGAATAATCCGAGAATTCATGGAAAATATTCCTGATGACTGAATTTTCCGTGGTCGATAATGGAAGAATATGGAGGAATAATCCCAGGATTTTCTGGAAAATATTCCTGATGGCAGAATTTTTCATGGTTGATGATAGAAGAATATTGACAATGGAGGAATAATCCGGGAATTTATGGAAAATATTCCTGATTACTGAATTTTCCGTGGTTGATGATAACGATAATGAAGGCATAATCCATAGCTAGTATTTGGAAAGGTCAAGAAAACTGGGGTTAAGGCTGTGGGAGAATCGACACTCTGACCAGGTGTCACTCCTAAATCCAGAATGTGTCATGTAAGATGACAGTCTGGCAGCCGTCTCGGTAGGCCAAGGCCCTTCATGGGCTGTCGAGCCAAGGAGTTAGTTAGCTAGCATTTGGAAAAGAAAATATATTTTTGCTGAGTGCGGAATATTTCGCAGTTCATGATTGAGAAGTCCAGAAACGTGAAAGTAACGTTACGGATAACAATAATTTATAATCTTTGGAATAATTAGTGTCTGACGGCAATTTATCGCGTGAAAGAGATTCACGCCTTCGCCGAGATAATAAAATATGAGTTATTTACTCTGGCTTTGTAGAAGATAAGGCGTTTCCGAGAAGCTTAGTAACATCTGCCTTGACGACGTCTTTGTCCGTCATCCATATATTCAATCCGAAGAGGCTGTATTCAGTCCTGCTGCTTTGAAGCTTATGTACGGTTACAACTTCAGTTTCAAATGCACGGAACTAATTTATTAATGTACTTTTCTAACTGATCAGAACGGAAACGGGCCTTCGTCAGACGTATTGAGTTCTTTTTTTGCTGTAACCCCGGGAATTACATCTGAGTATAGATTAACACAGAGGCGAAAACGTGGGGTTTGTTTGAGGAAAGTTGGAATTTCACTCACGCGCCATGCAGAGATAATAATTGATAAAAAAAAATCAGTATGTTTCTTTCTCAACGAGACCACATTTCAAGGTTCCTACTAAAACATCTATGGATCAAAAGCAAAACAAATCTTTTCGCATAGATATATTTACTTTAGTGATTCTCTGTTCATTAACGGAAATAGCGGATTTATTCATTTTATTTTGTTTTAAATAATATTCTACTGACACTTTTTATCCAGATCTACAGGGTAAAAAAGAAGTATTTCTTGTCTGCGTTTTTTTTGGGCACAGTTCAAAAGGTGGAGATATGAAGACCTATTTTCGTCTGAACTTTGCTCAGCATTAAATGGTTCCAGATGAAAAAATAAAGAAATGAACGATTGTCGGGTGACGTGAAAGCGAGTCTTCAATGTCGATGGTTACATTATACAATAGTTAAAATAATAATGATGAAAATCTTTACTTCCTTTGTCTTATATTTTTGCGACTTCCGACTCATTACAAAACAAGAAAACATCTTTATAGATGAAATCTTGTTTTTTTGTCTCCATAAAAATTACTTCAATTTCTAATAATAATAATAATTATCTGACATTTTAATTTTACTGCCAGTTTAGTTATTTAATACGAGTTCTTTTCTTTTTCTTCAATATTAAGAACCCTAATGAAACGTTGATGTCTATAGTTTTTCAACAACAACTGGTTCTGCGATAAAATGTCTAGTCCCCCCCCTTTTTTTTTAAAAAAAAAAAAGATGTGTCGTTTGATAATGGCTTCCCTTCCCGTCAACTCTCCCATGAGCTGCAAATTTATTCTCAGAAATTTAATTAGTCGTGTACGCGAAAAAAAAGGACAGACCTGAATTCTACCGAAACTGGTTCTTGAGTACCTGCACATTGGCTCAGTTCTCTGATCTTGAATTGAAAAAATCGGGAACTACATAGGCCTACTTTGTTAATAAAACCTCTGACCACCGACATTTGTATCAGCGAGTGAAAGTTGACCTTACTGACTGTTGGAGCAATGTAATTCTTCAGCTTGTGAAGATCGAAAATATATAAAGTAATTTTATATAGGATTGTATGATGTTATTCTTAAGTGTCGTGCAGCTTCTAGGACTTTGTCGGTAAATTAGTCCTTTAAGTCGTCTAACAGCTGCACTCTTCTGGCACGATGGCCAAGATGTCCAACCCTGTGTCCTACCTGCTATAATGTGCAGCAAACAATTTCTCCTTAGGACGTGTCCCACCCAGTGTGCTCTGTTTCTTAAAAATTGGATCTCTTTCACCTAGTTTACTCTTATTATAACCTCTAACACTTGTCGGCATATCTGTCCACTTTATTTTTCTCAATTCTTCCCCAACATTTCAAAACTTTCCAGATATTTCTTCTACCTCTTTTTAATGTCCATATTTCTGCTATAGATGTAGCACTTTACTAGGTTCTAGATTCGATTTGCTTGTCATTAGAGCTCTTTCCATTGGCCGTTGCAGTGATACGTAACCTTATTTCCTGCGTGCTGGAGCTATCATTCGTCAAGAGTTCAAAGGTCCTTGAACTGATCGTCATTTCGTAATTATATGTTTCGCACAAATATGTTATTAATCGTTAAATACTAACCGATCAAATTGTTCAATATGAAGAGTACTAACCAAAACAAAATAATAACGGAAATATTTCTATCCTGTCAACAATATGAAGCGATGTGGTTACTGGTGACGCGTCGGTGAGGCAATTCGCCATTACGTCAACGTCGCACTCTAAGCCACCACAACAAGATGGCTGCCAAGGCATCAAACAAGTTTATGTCGGGGAAGAAGCTAAATCATAGGGAACAAATCAGACAGTGTAAAGAGCAAAAAGAAAAATGAACAAATCTGTAGCTGTTTCACAATAAACTTATACGTAATCGAAAACGGAGATATCTCAAACTGTATAAAATGGAAACGGTACATAACCAACAAAAATTTCTGGAGAGAATATAGCAAAGTAACCTTGCGAAGGAATGGAAAAACCTTCTCATGAATGAAAGAACGATCAATGGCTGGTGCCGTCTACTTGGAAAGAAGTGATTTCGATTTCTATTGAAGTTAAACTGCTACGTCAATGAGAACTGATATCTCAACTGCAACAAAGAACATTTTAAAGACAGCGGTCCGACATAAATAAGTACGTGTGCCGTCTTCTTAGAACCTCATCGACGCCTGATGGCATGGACACTCAACCATAGTCTCCATCCATCACCACATAAACTCTTGGCCGGTATGTTATTTTTCTGACCGCCGTCCAATGACACAAATTAAGTTAAATTCTGCTCTTTTTTAAAATTAAATTTAAGGAAATAACACACACACTCATTGTATTATTCCTTTCATCCCGGCCAGACGCAGTCACGCCCAAATCACTCGCGGCCGGGTAAGCGACACAGATAATTAGGGTGCACTTTTTCTTCAAGGTCTTGAGTGGAAAATCCAGCTTGGAAATAAATACGAGAGTACATACGTGGACGACACGGGAAGAAAGAAACCACAGGGGATAAAATCACAATAGGAATTACTGCTTTGTAGATCGAAGTAGAACAATTCATCTGGTGAAGGCTTTCCTCCTCAAATTGCTGATAGTTTTATGAAGAGACATCTTGAGCTTAATTGTGAAGTACACTAACGACGGTAAAAGGAAGTTAATCTGTGTATTCATTTCACAATGATTCAATAAATCGCACGAAAAGTCAAAAATCCTTTTTGATAAAACCAACTACTAAACGTTTCGTCCTTAATTTAGAGTTTCATCAAGCATACAATGGATTTTAAATATTATACATCTAAAATTCAAATCAAAATATATTTAAACAACTGTTTTTTTATAAAATTATATAAAACTGATTTAACTTGCAATTTTTATACATCGCTAAATTCTTCAATTAGTATCAGCAAAAAATTGAGGTTAATTTAAATAAAGTATTAATAGAATTTCAAAGCCATTGTCTGTGCTAACCAGAATGAGCATAACAATTTTTTTTGAGAATGACATTTGGTTTTTTTAAATTTTGGTAATTAATGGAATAAAATGATATTTTATGTTAAATGCATTGTTAAGATAAACCTTGAAAAATACATATGACTTTCTTAAAACACATTGTTATGCTCATTTCGGTTTCTACAGGAAGTTCAGACAGAGAATGGCTTAGAAATTTATTTACATATAATTTTTGGCTTATTTTAATAGAAGAATTAGCCAATGTATACAAACAGGAAATTAAATTAATTTTATATAAATGAAATTGTCAACAATTGTATAAATATATTTTTAATTTGAATTTTAGATGTATATTGCACACCCGATGAAGACCTTATATAATTAATCCTTTTTTTTCAGCTACTTTATTAAATTTCTTCTCACTTGTGTCCCATTTTTTATTCACTTGTAAATTTCAAATATGTCTGATAATTAATTATTTCATTAGCATTGAGATATAACAAACCGGGCTCGACCAAGGACTGTTGAAAAAGTTAATAAATAAAATTATAACTTTAATTTAATTCAGTGTTCAAAGCTGTGTGGTGGGATTCCTCAGCCTTAATGTATTTCTCCATTTTCTGCCAAGCGCCTACGGATAACTTTCCTAACAGACCCAAATAGGCCAGGCCAGCCTTCGGAGACACACCCAGAAAGAACCCTATGACGTTACCCGGCTGCCCACCACAGCCAGGCTGGCTGCTGCGATCATCCTATTCCCTCACGGCCATTTTGGTTTCCCGTCTTATTATTTCTCTATCCTACATGGTATATGGATGTGGAAAAAATACAAAAACACTCCAAAAGTCAGATTTTGAAGCTCAGGAGAGTCACTTATGTAATCATCCCGTGAATCTCACAAGAAATGAGTTTTTTATTATAAATTGAAAATTATCCGACATTAATTATATAATATATATAAATGTTAATGGCCAAATAAATCACAATAAAATATTTAATAAAGAAATTGCAAATTCATACCACGTTTCGTCCTTACATTAGTACCTGTATAGGCATTTATTAAAATATATGATTTTATAAATATTCCTGCATCCATTATTTAATTTTAATTCCCGTTGGTGGTCTTTCATAATTTAAAGCATCCTTAACGACCTTTTGCCCAGTTCAGCATTTATATTTAATCACAAATAAAATTATAATGGGACTAAAAGTCGGCTGACGAATAATTGGACTGTTATGTGATAATAAAAAATCTGGTATTTAAAGTTTATATTTATTTGACGTTAAGCATAAATAATTCTGGCAACAAAGTAAGAATAATAGGAATTTAATACAATTAAATTAGAGAACCACAATAAAAGTAGCTCAACGTTTCGACCCAACTTTGGGACCTCGTCAGGTACTATATTAATTTCGAACCCAATTTGCGTGAGGAACGGTCCTTGCATTGTAAAATTTCTTAATATGTTTGGAAGTGCTAATAAAATTTTTAACCTCTTTAAATCAAAAATTTGGCTTCAACAAGGTCGTAAAGAGGTTTTTATCAGTCGCCATTTTAATAATAAAACTAGTCAATAATTTTTTTAAGTATTTAATTTTGAAATTGTGGAAATTTTGGCAATGTTGCACATATCATCCGTACAAAAATAATTATAATTTTTTGAAATACCTTTTCAATTCAAGAAAAATCTCATTATTTTTCCGATGAAAGCTCCAGAATTTCAACATGAAGTCTTTTAGAAAATTATTAATTAGTTTTCGTATTAAACATTACGGACAGAATACAAAAACATCAATAAATCATATTAAATGTATTAATATAATTAAAAATTGAAACTATATCTGACTTACATTAAATGTAATTGTAGAAACTGGCCAAGTCATAAAAATTTATTATTATTCATTAAAAATAAAATATATTAATACACTGTAACGTTTATACTCATTTCATTCAATATTAAAATTTATTAGATAAAATAATGAAAAAAAACCGGTTGAATAACAAAGAAAAAAATAAATTCCACCTTTTATTGTTTTTGTTATCATATTCTAATTAATTAATTTATTTGCTTGGTATTCAACATTTTATTTTTAATTACATTTCTCTAATAATTTTTAGACATGTGAAGAGTTTCTGAATAAAATGGTAAGAAAATTTGCAGATATTAATTTATTTTTATGTGTAATAATAATGTTTTATGTTGTTAGCCAGTTTACACTAATTAAATTTAATATTCTTGAAGAAAAATTATCCTGAATTTATTGTTTGATTTATTTATTTAATTTAAAACTGGTATTTTTTTTGTAACAGTTGTTTAATTAACGATTTATAAATGATTCTGATCGCCTGCTGACCAGATCCGCGTAGCTGGAAGGCCAGACTCATGTCAGCGTTGGATCGTGGAAATGTCAACGACCGGGACATATGCTAACTCACCCACCCCTACTTCCCTCACGAGAAAGAAATCCGCTTTCCGTTATTCACTTACATCACAGCAAAGAAAAATATATATACTATTTATTACTTCGTACAGCATCCCGGAGATAAACATTCATATATAATGTTCTTTGTATTTTTTTATACAATAAAATTTTGCCGTGTAATGTTCTAGTTGAATCATTTCTAAATGTATATACGGGGTTTTTAATTATATTTTCCTACGTCAGTCATGGCAACGTGGATCTCTTTTTGAGAGTCACTGAAGCGAATGAATCTTTGACGTTGAGAAATGTGTATCAAGGCCGAGGGGGAGAAAACTGTGTTCGCTGTGGGGTGACTTGCATTGGAATGCAGGGATGCAGGTAGACAGAGAGACTCACCTCGGCAGCCAGATGGATCCTCCACCACGCAGCTCTCGCCAGCGACTGCTGCAGACTCCGGATCTCACTCCCACTTCTCCTCCAAGCGCGCCAACCAGAAATATCGTCGAATGAATCTGCGGCCAAAGATCAGAGCCTCAATACCGCACTTCACGCCCCTCGCCAGAGGCCACGAGACGTCGGTTCCTCGAGGACTTTTTCCTAGACAAAATAGTCCCCATACACACTCTTCCTCCAACGTCCTTTACTGATGAAGTCGTCAGAGTCAGGAATGATAAGTCCACCATGTCGTAACTAATAGCTACAAGATAATACGCACACACCTTTCACATAATGATGCATTTTAATACATAAATACATTTTTTTTGGCATTCTAAATACACGAATTGAAGGGACGGTTCCAGTGGACAATCCCATGAAGGCCATGTGTGTAACGCAGGGATCGAAACTTCCGCCAGGGACGCCAGCGATTTCGCACGAGACATCCCGATCGATTAAAACGCGAATTTTGATTTCCGTCGAGGACAATAGTCTGTTTTATTCGAATGTTTAAATTTTTGCAAATTATTGCCAATAATCTACCGTTGATTGAGATTAGTTAAATGATAAATGAACATTTTGGAGCACCGCATATAACTCATGAGTATAGGGTATAATCATACCTGTGGGAGATGCTGTCTCTCAGTTAAGCTTTCGAAGGAACCTTCCAGGAGAGGAGGAATTAGATTTAAGGCTCCCATAAGCCGAGACAACTCTTTTACTTTCGAGAGGTGTTTGCTAAGGTGTCGCAGATCTTGGACATATGCTGTTCTTATTGGAACAGTCGGCCAACTGCCTCTTAAACTGGACAGGGCATGGGGAAGTGAATGCTGCGTCACAAAAGAAACCCCCAGTCCAATGGGGAGGGCGTGAGACAATTAGCAACAGTCCGACCTGACTGATGCGGGCTTTCTAAGGTTTGCCCTGTCTAATTTTTAGGAGAATGTCGGGTAGGATCCTTAAACTATAGCCGCGGGGTCCTAGTTAACCCTTGGCTACCTTCCTCGACCTTTCAAATATCATCCTGTGATGTTAATGCCACCACGTGGATGTAGTCGTTTGTCTTATGGGAGTTGGTTTCGCAGGGACTAGATCTGACAGGAGAGTAGGACGAGGTTCGCAGGTGGAAACTTAAAGGAAAGTAAAAGGATGTTACTTACTGGGATGTTATTTCTCTCTGCTTTTGAATTAAGGTACCTATAATCAGGTATACTTTGGTCAGCCTTGGGATCTGGTCCGGGGACGCAGACGTTGTCTGGTGTTCCCATTGGAACAGTTGGCCAACTGCGTTCATATTGTATTCAATTTCCACTACCTTAAATTTAATGAAGGTTAATCTCCGATTTTTATAATAATGATTTACGTCTCTTTATTTTAAAATAATAATACAGTCCAATAACAGACAATTACAGAAATAATCATTTAAATTAATTTTAATTTAACGACATTTAACGACTGTCCAGATGTGGACAGGTTAACACTAAAGAGATAAAACATTAAAGATATAATTGGACAAATGAATTAGTATATAGTCAAAGATTGTTACAAAAGAGAAGAAATAACAAAGATAAATAGTATAAAATGTTTGAAGATTAAAATATTACTGAATAAGTCAATGTCTGTTTTGACACGAAGAGAGTTTCGATGATGCTTAATATATTGCATTTCGGAAACTAATCTGGCCTTATAATTGTTATCTGTATCTAAAATTTGGTAATTATCCTGGTCAAAATGTATTTATCATTTCTTTAATTGAGTGCTATTGACCTTTATTAATAATTTCAGCTCTGATTTATTTATTTCGCTATCGATGACAGAATATTGGCGACTGCTTCATTTCACACATTTCCGGGATGTCATTTAAAAATTCTTTCTAATGTTGGAAAACCAAAGTACTGTCGTTTGTATTGCGATACAAATCACATTATCAACGAACGTATAGAGAATTAGAGGATTAAAAAGAAACGTATAAGAAACAAGTGAAATGGATGGGACAATCGAAATTTTAAAAAAAAATCATTAGAAAGACGATTTAGGCGTCTTTTTTTTTTGTAATTAGCAATGTCATGTGTTAAAACGTTTGAACACACTCCTTTTCTGAGGCCGTGCAGTTTCTTTCACTTTTCTGTTACCTTAACTTAGTTTCCCGTCGACTCTCATCTCACATCAACCATTACCACTGTAGACAAAAACACTGTTTATTTCCGTTGTTTTGGCTTTGCATTTTTAAATGTGTTTTATCGCAAGGGGTCACGGAAGTCAATTATTGCAAACAACAGTTTTTTAATTTTTAGATACACCTATAAAATTAATTATTTAGTAACTCTGTTATTTTCCTTAAATGACATTATAATAACTGCCAAATAAAAATGTTTGTTTAGGTTGGACAACCTGGAGGTCCTGCTTGCTTGATGGATGCTGTGGCGTGTAAATCTCATCTTTCAGTAAGTACCTTTTATTCTCAGTAACCACAAGCCCAATTAAAGTTAACGAAGTTAATGTAATTTAATTCGTCTGTATCACACAACAAGTGTGAATTGATCACCTTTTTTTTCTTAACCAAGATGAAAGTTCAACAGAAATTTGAACGCCTCGTCAGAAAACCTTCTCATGTTCTCTGCTGATGTCTGACAGGGGGAAAAAAATAAGAGTTAATAAGCAGTCTGCTCCTTCTCTGAATAATTTAGCTGCTAGAAAATATTCTTCTTCAAAATGATTTATAATTCGATACGTACCTTTCCTGACTGTGAAATTACTGCTCAATTATTCTGTAATTTATTTCCACACACACAGAGAGAGTGAGATAAGACATTTTAAAAATAGAAACTGAGCAAGTAAGCTATTCTGGAGATCTTTGTCCCAGACACTGGGTTGCAATTTCTGAGTACTCTCAACTCGAGAAGATGACCCCAGCCTTAGGTTGTTGCCCTTAGATCGTAAAAATCTATTCCGGTCTTGTTTCACAGGTTCGTGGTGACAATAAGACGAACACTGACATCACTCATCCCCTTTTCATCTCTGAATTGATTTATCTGAATCAGTAAAAAATATAAATATTTACAAAACTGCAATTTGCCTCAAATAATTACAAATTTTTCAAGACCACCATTTTTTTAAATTAAATTAAATAAATTAACCACCTTTTTACAGTTATTTTAAATTATTTAATTTATAACAACGACGTTTCAGAACCTTTTTGTTCTTTCAACCTGTTGTTATTTTTCTACTATAACATTTTTTTGTCATACACGGTGAAAAGAACAAACAATATTTCAAATATCAAATTTACAACATTTATTTCTTCTGATATCGGTATATATTATGGAAAATTAACCTACGTTTCGTCCATTGACTGACGTGACCAAATAAAAAGTCAAGGGAAAACGACCTGAGTATCAAAATTTTGTTAAAATTCAACTTGAAAAGGTCGCAAATTTAGTGACAAAACGTAGTTTAATTTTCCATACATAAATATATTTTTTTGACTTCAAATTAGTTGTTGTTTATTCATAAATTTATTTCTTCTTATAATAATAAGCACGCAGATAAATAAAATATATTTTTAAAAAATATGGGCATTTTAAATCTTACATTTCATTATATATATCATTAATGGTGTTTGTGATCAGTTCATGTGTGAACAATTTTGATATAAGAACAAAAATAACTGATTAAAAGTCAATTACATCAGGAACATTAAATATATAAAAGATAATAAAATATTCATTTGTAGAGCATAACGTGGTATCTCCTATCAATAATGTTATGGCAAATGCCAGTAGTGTAATAATGCTGTTTATCTGTCTCGTTTCTTGCGTCTCTCCGCTTTCCTAGTTGATTTTTTCTCTCTGTTATGTGTTACTGTTTTCTTTTTTTCTTCCTCACTTGTCTCGTAATTCCTTCCTCTTTACTCAATGGAATAGCAGAAAAATATTGTATTATTATTAAAATTTCTGTGTAATACCAGTCTCATTCCACATCTTTGAAGTCCCCACGTTCTTGAAGCCGTTTACCAATAACACGAAAGATAAATTTACTTCTCAACCCTGCCCTGTTCTTAGCTTCTTTCGTAGGCCTCCCTTCAAGCCCTCTAACATCTGCGCTCTTCTACTTTTTCCACAATGTCCTGGAACTCCTTCGATGATGTCGTGCAGTAATCAAATTCTGCTAGGGGTGTCTGATCTTGATTGTCCTTTCTCTAAAAAACTCTGGTCAAAATGGATCTCTTCCCCCTTAATCTTCTCAAAACTATACTTTCTAGAGTTCTTTTTAATTGTTTAGGGTTTTGAAAAGGGACAAACGTGTCAAACGTCTTTGTCTGAAAAAGAGGAAGAACGGCGCGGCGCCACGTCACGCTTCATGTTTGCACCGCGTGTTTGTTCCCGCCTCTGATCGTAAATTTCATGCTGCCTACTCTTGCTGGCATTTTGCCAGGCTCACAAACACACACACAAAAAAACGCACACACACACACGCTCGCAATTCACTTTCGCACGCATGGACGTTCCGCCATCGTGCTGCAGGCGACCGAAATACACTGCAGTTGCAACTACGAAACAGCTTCAGTGAGACTATGACATGCGTTGGGGCAAAGAATAAATGAAACCGTGACGAAGACAAAGGGTTTAATAATTATAGAACATGAACTTAATCCTAACGGTCTTTTGCCGAAAAACGGAGAATATTTATGGTTTTATCTCGTATAATAATTGGGGTTTCGTAGTTGCTCTTCATATCTATTATAAAAATAGATACTGTAGTAATAATAATAATGTTTTTATATCCTTGAATTCTTGTTTTACAACACTGAAAACGTCAAAGATATCATAGCACTTACAAACTGTTTTATCTTTGTGCTGTTTCTCGTCAAATCAATGAAAATAACGTCAAATATGATTTTGCTCTGGCCACAATTTTTTAGTCGCTCAGTTTTTTTGTGTGTGTAGGATGCCGTAAATAACTCGAAGAATTGCAAAAAGAAATTTCAGTTTGGGAACCTACAAGGAAATTGTAACGTGACAGTTATGATTTGTAACATTAATAGTTAAAGGTTATCCAATAAATTATTATATCCAAAAGCGTATATTCTAAAAATACGAAGAAAATAAATTCTTATAGATACGTCGTATACGTGGTGAAAATTTCATAATGGAACATGGAGTCGTGGGTAAATAAAATTCAGAACCTAAACCTCATCAGCATTTAACTTCAATTTATATGGCTTCATATGTAAACAATTTATAACTTCTGGTATGTTTGTACGTTCTTTTTGAATGTAGGTGTCATAAACTCTTCCTTTGGGATGTAACTTGGGAGAACCATCCTTAAAGTCAGGATAAAGGGAGGAAGTTGATATTCAATGTGGCTGTAAAAATTACATCTTCACTGTTTGTCTGTCCTCGTCTGAGTCTAACCAGCAATGTCCAACATATTTGCTGTTAAAGAACCCAACCATTGTGAATTCATTATCACTTTCAAAAATCGTTCTTCCTACTCCTGAATGGTTAGAAAAATAAAAATGCCCTCACACTTGCACCTAATTTTTTGTTCCGTGGAACAAAGGAGTGGAGTTTCTGAGCACCTGGTCTTGTCATTGTCGTGAGTTTCAGATCCTCTTCTACCACTTTACTTACAAAGGAATGGACCCAATTTGCCCATATGACTGTCGTGGAGACATTAACTGGTCAACGTAGATCATTTCGATATTGGCTACACCATCACTAGACTTTTAACCATGTGATTAATTCTGGTTTGAGTGCCAATTACAAGAGAAACAAAATTTAACACTAACTCTTGTAGGAGCTAAGAAAAAAAATTATCTTTTGCAGGTATTTGAGTTTGAGGTCTTTCACAAAAAACGTGTGACCAACAAGTCAGGAAAAAATGTCTAGATATAATCAATCTCGTTAAATTTTGGTTCTGAGGCTTCAATTTGGACAATACATTTACATAAACAATGTGAATAGATTTCACCTCGAGCCGACTATGAAACACTTATCTTTGAAACAAACCGGCCATTGTCATTAAATTTCTAATCCTGGGCTTATATATATAATTATATATATATATATATATATAAATCATTCATAATTTAAATCCTCATATTTTAGATTTAGTTGTGCTAATACACTTCAGGTTATCCAGAAACTTGTTCAAATCGAAGCAAAGAACCTTGACTGAAGTGGGACTGGTGACGACTATGAGATAAGGGGAAACCGTAGAAGGAAACGGTGATGTCAACGTTTACAGAATTCATCGAAATTCTCTCAAAAGCTGGCGAGAGAACCACAAAAAAAAAGCAACATACTAGAATCTACAGCATATTAAGCAATAGAATAATAATAACATACATCTAATATATATTTGAAGTTTTGAAATATCATACCTTTACGGTACATTTAAAATATTCAGAATCTTCTTATACATGTAATTAAATCCTCATCTGAAATTATTTATTAATCCAACAGGATTTTTTTTTCAAATTCTCCAAAGTTTTTTCGACTCAGAACGTTTTATATCTAAATCCTTTGTCTTATTAGTTGTAATTCGCATCACTATAGTTGCTAATTAATTTTACAAGCCGTCGTAATTAATATTTTCTGAGTTATATAACTTACTTTCATGTTTGTTGCCATTTGCAACTTTTTTCGGGATTGGAAACCTAATGTATATTAGGTACTTATGTTTCTCGTCCTTCATACGGGAATGAAAACACTGTGCAGTGTTTTTAAATTTAGGGCTAACTTTTGGCACACACATTTGTCTACCAGGATACTATAGGGGCTTTTTTCTTTAAGGCGTTTCTTATAACAACGTTCATGTGAGGTAGCTGATATTAGTTATTAATTCCTAAATGCCTGGATGTGCATTTTATATGTAAATATAATATTCATTGAAGAAAACATTTTATTGATTGAAACGTTTTCTATTATGTATCTTTCTATATTAATAAGATATAATTAACGTCCATTAACAGACAGAACTTATAATTCGAATTTTATTATATTAATCATAATTTTTTAAAATTTAACAGCACAACGTTTCTGAACATATTTGTACACTCTTCAGGTTGAAGTCTGACTGAATGATAGGTTTGTCTTATAGTTGTAAACTTTTCTTCAGTATGGCTAAGAATATTACTTGTTAGGTTTCTTCGGTAACTGTGGCACGATCAAGTACTGCTTTTATAACTTTGCCAACAAAAATTCCAATTTGTCCTTAAAGGCAGATTCAAAGTGCCCAACATCGTAAATTCTCCAGAAATAATGGTTTTCTTCAATAACAAAAGGCTCAACTATTGTCTAGACCGCGTTAGGTAAATGAGATAACGTTTTTTCTCAGGCGGGGAAACGTCAGATACATAACCAGGGTAGAAGGTTCGCGAGGCTTCTTCTTCACGTTGTGATGTTAGCATTGTTTTTATCAAGAATAGTAACACATCGCCAGAAAAATAAGCAAAATTTTGTGTTCTGTAGCTGCAACGAGCAAGGTGCAATTCACCTGTAAATACTACACTGGAACGTGGAAGGCTATTTAGGCAAGCCCCGAAATTATTCATTCATTACATTTCCTATCAAATGGAATTCGATTTATTTTTCAGTTGTCTTAAAACCGCGATTTTTCTTAAAAAACCTGAGTAGAGTTATTATTCTGCATTTCCAAACGGTGGCTAGAATTTCGCACAAAAAAATGTTTTAATTAATTTTTTAAGAAATTATGAATTATAATTAATTTTTTATTAAATTTTTAATTATGTGTTATATACATAACACCACATAACGGAATATCAAACTTATTGATATGTGTGCTTTTACTTTACACAATATTAATTTTTAAATTAATAAATCAGATAACTCAAACATGTAAAAATTGGTGAAGGGAGCAATACAATATATCAGAATACAAATTTATATCAATTATTTTTCTTAAAGAAATTATATCTAAAAAGAAAACAACAGTATTGTTCCGATCTAAATGTAGTAAAGAACAAACAATGAATTATCAACAACACAAGATTTAAAATCAAATCATAAATTATGAACAGTATAATATTTATATTTATCGAAAATGGGTAATGGCCATTAAATTTGCTTCGTTCTTGCTTCTTTTAGCATTATATAAGACGCCATTGTGGTGAAAAGCTAGATTAAATAATTTCAAGGCTCGGAAAAGCAACCGACAGTTTGACTTGCGTTCTCAGTGAGGAAACTATAAACGTCTTCTGGGAGTAGTTTAATGGCTGTGCATTCCAAGAAAACTCTCTAGTCTTGGCGTCGCTGCTTCGTTCATTGCATTTGAAAACTTAAATCTAAATTTAAACACTGGAGAAAGCCGAGTAAATTCAATTCGACAGGAATTGGTAAATTGGCGTAGGTAAAAAATAACGCTTCTTTTCGCGTAGGTTAAAGTCACTTAATTCTAAGCAGTGTGTAGGAAAAAAGTATTATTCTTTTATACAGACGTCTTTTAAGGCCACTGGAGTCGATGTTCACCCTATATCTCAATGCAACCACTGGCTGCCCGAAAATCCTCACCTCATCGCGAATATCTATCATCAATAAAACTACCGTGGAGTAATAAATGGTTAAAACATAAAATTAACTTAGAAAAATCAAATTATACATAAACAGAACCCATAACAAAAAGAAACAATATTATTAGAATCCGTATACATTTATAAAAATAAAGAAAAAGTGCGGATATATTTCATCAATTTATTATATTAATTTTTTTAAATTAACACAATTTTAATATAAACATTGGGCTTCTTAACCCAAACTTTTCTAGACGTTCTCCGATGAAATAAACTGATTAGTGAATTTTTATTGAGTGTTAAATTTTTTATTTTAATTCCTCATAAATTTATGTATTCACTCCAATTTTATGAATTACGTACGAGACGTTTTTACTCATTGAGGGCTAATGGATTATGATTAACTCAAATTATAATAATCTGATTAATTTTAAAATAAATGTCAAAAAAATTCAGAAGAAATTATTATCTAATTTATGTTTGGGACATATTCACGTGCACAGTTACAATTAAATTCAGTTATAATTTATTATAAAAGAATTTAGATTAACAATTTTTTATGGTTCGGTTTGTACACACATTATGGCTGAATTTAATTCTAATTGTACATATGAAGGGATCCCAATGAGAGATGAAACGTTGTGTTTGTTAAATATTATGTTTTAAATTTTAATAATAAATTTTTCTGACTGCTGGTGTTTAAACATTTATAACAGAGCTCATATTTTGGTTACGAAAATATCGACATATGGAGTCGACAAAGTTTTTGAATAATTATACTTATCTCGATATGATAATTATGGCGTATGTACATTTGTCGTGTTTTATTTTTTTACGTTTCATTAATTATTATCCCTTAGATTTTACGTTTCCACACAGCGATTGCTGTGAACGGTGGAGAAAACAGTAGGTATTGGGTAACTTTCTGCTTAATGACACACGAATGATTTGATGGATAAATGTGAAAGATTTGTGACGGTCTGCCATGTTGGAGGATGGTCTTGTATTTGAGCTTTTCTTTAGCCAGATGCGTGCAAATATTGGGAGTGCAAGTCTCGCAGGCAGAGATTTCCAGCGCGTGATGGAAATGTATACAGCAGAAGAAGCGGGACATGACGTAAGCGTCGGCTGGAGACGATGACCCATTTCCAGCATCTCTCTCCTTCCTCGAACACACTGCGTGCGGTCTGCAAATATCACTCAGCAAAAGAGGATTAATATTTCTTCCTCACGTCGGAAGAATTTCAGAGACAGCAACGTCTTCTACGAGGATGCAGTAATAATGAACTGAACACAGGTTTAATTTTTATTTCAAGCCTGAACTTTCTTTAGTTTTTTTATAAATCCGTTGAAATACCACTAAAATATGCTTTAATGGAATACACCTGATTTTATTCAGCCACCGTGCGTCTTTCTTCATACAATTTGTTTTCCAGTATTATCAATCTTCCTTCTTTCCTCCTTGTTACAGCCCTTGAAAGGCCTTCTTATCCTCTCGCACAATGTTTGCCCATTCCTCTTTGTTCTCCGCCTTTGTTCTATGCGAGTAACCAAGAAAGATCATTAACCCTAATGCATGGAAATCTGAATTCATATTTAAATAAAATAATATAAATAAGAGTCTATTAGTCGGAAAAAATATTATTCTATTTAGAACATAATAAATATCAAACACGACGTTTCGTCCCTGATTGGAACCTCTTCTTGTATATAGATGTTACATTCCATTATTCCGTTGAAAATTCACTACAATTTGCTTTAGTGGTATACACCTGATTTCATTCGCCCACCGTGCGTCTTTCTTCATACAATTTGTTTTCCAGCATTGAAAAAAATCCTTATCAATCTTCCTTCCTTCCTCCTTGCTACAGCCCTTTGCCTCTCGCACGCATTCCTCTTTGTTCTCCGCCTTTGTTCTATGCGAGTAACCAAGAAAGACCATCCTTCATTAACCCTAATGCATAGAAATCTGAATTCATATTTAATTAAAATAATATAAAAAAGAGTCTGTTAGTCAGAAAAAATATTATTCTATTTAGAACATAATAAATATCAAACACGACGTTTCGTCCCTGATTGGAACCTCTTCTGGTATATTCCATTCCATATTCTTTTAGTTTTTCGGCCTCAACGTGTGGGAAAACCGCTAGAAATTTTGTCAACTTCAATTTTTTTATTATAAAATGATAATCGAATGTAACATCTATACATCTGAAGAGGTCTCAATCAGGGACAAAACATCGTGTTTGATATTTATCGTTTTAAAATGAATAGTTTTTTTAAGACTAATAGGCTGCTATTTTCATTGTTTTATTTGATTCATGCTAATTATAAGAAGTGCTCATGACATCTGAAGTCGAAGTTGTCAAGGAAAACTAAGATGATTATAAAGTTTTAGTAAGGCCAGTATTCATGAAAGGTGCAGAAACCTGAACACTGTCTACATCAGATAAACGACATTTGAGGAGATTTGAGAGAAGGATCTTGAGGTACATCCTTGCACCAGTGGAAGAAAATGGTGTCTGGAGAAGATTTAATTACGAATTGTTTACTTATACAAAGAACCAGTCAATACCAGAATGCTGGACATGACAGAATGAAATAGGAATGTTGGAAGTCCAAAGTTCAAACGGGAAACAAAATGTGAGAGAGTATGTTAAGATCGGTAATATTACCTATTGGAGGAGCTCGGCACTAAGCAGGAAAGAATCTTCTTGAGAAGTCCATGGCCCAAAAAACGCGGACGAGCGAATGATGACCATTTACGTGTAAATCCCTCGTAGATGTTTAGATGTCTTAAAAATATTTAAGTGAAGGAACGTGACCAAAGGTCGTAAGGAAGATCTGCGAGGGCTATTCTCTCGCAGGCAATACCTGCGAGGGATGTTCTCTCGTAGGCAGAACCTTTTAGGAGCGATACGAAGGGGCTACCTTTGCGGATGCCTTTTCCTCTCCGTCTTTGAACTAAGGTTCCCACAAGCCGAGGGACCTCGGCCTGTTCCGAGAGGTGTATGTTCCGGGGTCTCAGACCTTCGGCATACGGTAAGAGCTGTCCGCTATTCCTATTGGAATAGTCGGCCAGCTGCCTCCTAAAGTGGTCAAGGCACGGAGAGGGGAAAGCTGCGACCCCCCAGGAAACCCCTCTCCCGCTATCGGAAGGGCGTGGGACAATTACCCAATGCCCAACCTACCTCACGCACGTTTTTCTAGGGTTTTCCCTGCAATACTTTTAGGCGAATGCCGGGTAGGATCCTTAAAATATAGCCCGGGGGCCCTAGTTAACCCTTGGCTACCTTCTTCTACCCTTCCGCATTCCTCCTTTCAAATCCTTTCCTATGCTATTAAAGGGAAGTAGCCCAACGTGGATTACCCTCATGTAACCTGTTGCCCCCCCCCCCCCAAAAAAAAATATATATATAAAAAATAACCGAAGGTCGTCCATTTAACAAACAGGACAGACTAAGTGAATGAAGGCAATCCATTGTCGAGAAGACTAAGGAGAAAATGGATCCTATGTACATGTAAGGAAGTCAATAAGCCGACGATCATTCCGGGATATGAATCGGCGGCGCCGGATTTGTATATACAATTTTCGGAAGTCAGACGAACTATTTTGGGATGAACGACATGTGCAGTCGAGGCGAGGCGGTGTTTATGGTGCAGACCTCGCAGCCCTTTTTTTTAACGTACTGTGAATGAAGGGGAGCTGCGGTGTTGCCACTGTGAGGGTGTCGTTTCAAGTAGCAGGCTTCGGTCCCTTTTCTCGAACACTAAAATTCTTCGGTAAAAAAATGTATGAAATACGTAGTTTCAAAAAAGAAAAATAAATCATTATGGCAACGATCGAGAAACTCCTGTACTGAGTGTAACGCGCCTTTCAGTAGAATATTTTTACACTTATTCCCAAAACTCTAATAGTTATCATTGTTCGTTACCTCTGGAGGACGGGCTATTGTATAAAACTGTCACTGAATGGTGAATACTTCTCTGGTAGAGGAACAAAGATCTTATACCTGAGCGATTTCTAGCCTTATAAACCTGAGACTCGCCGTTCGTTTGAAACGTTCACATTCCGCTATAGGAACTTTAAAATTTCGCGAATAAACACACTGAGTAGCATTAATATTCGAAAACTTTTGGAAAACAGTTTACAACTACATTTATTATCCTATTAGAAAGTATTATAATGGCACGCTTTTGCAACTTGAATATTTCAATGCTCCTGGAGCAAAATTGCAAAATCATAACATATAAAGGAATGAAGATAATTTCAAATTAATAATTAATCCCAACTATACACTTAAAGCAATAAATAATGTGTTAACAGTAAACGTTGAGTGGCACTGTTATAAAATACAAATACACAACTTTTCGTCAACTTCATCATGGATAATTTTTATACATTGACATATATCAGCCAAAAATTAATATTTTATATAAATAAATTTAGAGTAGAATTAAATTATTCATAAATTCTTCCTATATGTTCATTTGGAG
Organism: Zhengitettix transpicula; assembly: GCA_037074705.1. NCBI lineage: Eukaryota > Metazoa > Arthropoda > Insecta > Orthoptera > Tetrigidae > Zhengitettix > Zhengitettix transpicula. The sequence goes on from CM073596.1 coordinate 49,966,469, forward strand.
TCCCAAATAATATGAAATGATTCCTCAGATCCTGTAGATCTCAGTCATATTAACTTGTATGCATGAATTACTGATTCAGGGGAAATAACGATGAGAACTCCGATTGTCTTGTGTTGTTCTTCGATCATACATCGCCGAGTGTCTGTTAAACGGAAGTCCATTTAATGTGTTATCTTACTTGACCCCGAAGGGCAAGCCAATAAACAAAGCTCAGCCATCTTCGGTTCTGACAACGAAAGTTCCATCTGGAGAACATTCAAAGCAAATTAAACTTGTAATTGTTGCATTTCCAGGATTTTTGAAGCATTTGCACCGTCGTATATGCGATTGAATATAATAGTTGCTAGTCTAGAAGCTCTGAGACGCCACATGCAATCTCTTAAATCGTTACCACAATATCGCAGAATAGAAACGACATATAAAATCGAGAATTTAAGGTTGTAATGTGTGATTCAGTAATCATCTTCAATGAGATAATTATATACTGTAATAAATACAAAATGTGGATAGCGTTATTTAAATGGAAAAAATAATTAAAATTTACAAACAAAAGATTTTTATTGTGGCAATAACTCAAACAATTACAAAATTTATAATATTGAATTTCTCAGGGTCTCCACTGGGTTTGATAATGGACGAATCAATAATATTTATAATCTTATCATCAACAAATTACAATTAAAAGAAAAATAAATTTATTCGTCAATTAAACTAGAAGGAATAATAATTGTGAACAAAATTAAAAGTAAAAAGATTGACTCTGATTTTAATCAGAACGAAATCTGACGGCTATCTTTCAATTACGTTTACATAATTAATTTTTTCGTAAATTGTTACTCACGTCTGCCCAGCATTCCATCGTACCTTTAGTTTCTAGAACGCTATTGTGGGTTTTACACTGCTTCTAAAATCACAGATTCTAAATCAATGTCGTCAGGTACTCGGATGAACCTCCTTTCGTCATCTATCGGTTGACCGCTCGCCTTAGGTGAATTCTACGATTCGTCGATTGGGTAGTCTTTATTGTTCCGGACTTAAACCGAAACTTTTGCTATTTCTGGCCAGCTATGGACATAAAAACTGCCTTTTGTGTGCAGGTTTCGACGTTATACTTTTATGAATGTTTTACTTTGTCCTGCTAATTGCCAACCCTGTTGAATTCTCCTTCCAAAACTGTTAAACCTCGACGAGGTCTTTCCGTGAACCGTCTCTCAACAAATCTCCCTACGAACTGTTTCTATCAATATCTTAAAGCGAACTGAATTCCTCAATATCTTAATACAAACTGTACTCTCGTCTCGCAATTTGAGCGCGCATATGCCATTTTGACGGACCTTCCGACAAAGGAACTGAGCCGGATTTTCTATTGTTGTTTGAAAGGCTCCTGCCGCTACAAAGGATTTCTCAAACAATTTAGATTTTCAATTTCACAATTAATGTCTTAATTAATTGGCATTACAATACATTACGTTTAATTTTGGTCAGCGTACCGCTACATGAGGGTAATCTACATGGTGGCAACTCCCCTTTAGGAAAGGGATTTGAAAGGGGGGATGCGGAAGGGTAGAGGAAGGTAGCCAAGGGTTAACTAGGGCCCCCGGGCTATAGTTTAAGGATCCTACCCGGCATTCGTCTAAATGTAATGCAGGACAAACCCTAGAAAATCTGCTTCAGGTAGGTCGGGCATTGGGTACTTGTCCCACGCTCTTCCGATAGCGGGGGAGGAGTTAGCTGTGGGGACGCAGCATTCCCTTCGCCGTGCCTCGACCAGTTTAGGAGGCAGCTGGCCGACTGTTCCAATGGGAACAGGGAACAACTCATACCGTATGCCCAAGGTCTGTGACCCCGGAACATACACCTCTCAAGACAGGCCGAGGTGCCTGGGAACCTTAGTTCAAAAACGGAGACACGAACATCCACTTGTAATGCTGACAGTCTCGTGAGTAAACTCCAGAACGAACTCATACCGCGTGAGTGGACTTGGAATTTGGTCTGGCTGATATCAGTCTAATTGAAATCATTGGACAATCATGATGTCCGTGTCCAGTCAGCATTGAAAAGGACAATCAGAGATGACAGAAACTACAATCCAAGACAGTGAAGCAGATAGTCGGAAGACTTAGCGTGAGACGGACGCAGATAATTCAAATAGTACGTCAAGAGTTGTTGGTGTTTGGAATTTGTTTTAATACAGGAAGTTGGATTAACCTAAAACGTCTGTAGTTCTAGGTGGTAACCGTGGAATCGAAATAATTGGACAATCAGGGTGTCGGGCTGCAACACTCAGTAAGAGAAGTAAATAATTGTATTGTGGTAGCCAAAGAATCCATGAAAGGACAATCAGACAGAACTAAAGGTACTGATAGTCACTCTCATAGCGAGGTAATGAGCAGCTTGAAAGCTTGAATAAGAGATGGACGGAGATAATTCAAATAGCAAGGACTGGGAAAAAAACTATAGGGAAGTCAAAAAAAACACTCGCGCCATGTTGAACCAACCACGTTTTCAGTCATCGTTAGTTATAAAGCATATTCTGTGACACATTTTGCCATTTTATCAGTGGTCTTATTGGATATCAGTTCAATCTAAATACCATTTTATTAATTGATATTTGGAAGTGAAACCATGGTGAGTGAAATGCTGAAAGTAGGGCAACGGAATTGCAGTATCGTCACAGCCGTGGATGAATACCTGCAACCTGAAAGCACGTCTTTCGTTCGCGCGACGCCATAGGACAGTTTGAATGATTCGTACGTTAGTGATCGTGTGAAAATAAAAAACAGAATAACGGCGCAAGGAAGTAAAAAACGTTCTAAGCCCATGCGTGGGTGGGAGACTTCTAGTACAGACACGGAAGATGTAAGGTATATACTCTTGTCTCTACATTGCTCAAAATCGGGTAACTACTGTTTTGAAGGAAAATGGTAGACTTCAAAGAAAACGACGGAACCGATTTAGATGAAATTTATATCGCTGTTTTAATCAACATAACACTTATTATTATTAAATCTTATATTATCTCATCCAATTTACTTTTTAAAAATGTTTAAGTACGCAGAATCTTGTATATCAAAAAATATCGGTAGACGTATTTAGATATAACAGAATGTTATAGAATAAAAACTCCAGTTATATAATGTCAGAAGTAGTGGAGTATTTAAGCCTCTCAAATGATAGGATTTTGCATAGTTTACTTAATGATCTGATAATTGGGACATTTATTTCGATGAGACTGCCAATATGGCTGACCTGAAGGTTATCTCAGAGGCCATTGCGCAAGATACCGGAAGACCCAATTTTTGTCTTTTGAGAACGTGGCCACGTTTAAGGCGATTGCTGGGAATCTGAATAAATATTCTCAGATATAACTGTGACTACCTCACTCTTCACCATATTTTTTACCAATAAAATTATTTAGTGCAGATTGCTGATGAATATAAACTCAACAGAATGATAGTAGAATACACAGCGTCAAAAACTAAAACCATTGTACTTTGGAATTACTTAAATGTTGGAAACAACGTATTGTTTATCAATGTGCTTAATTTTTACATCGAAAGGTTAATAAGTTGCAGTTTACAATAACAATTAAAGTAAAACACGACGTTTCTTCCCTACATTTGGAACCTCTTCTGATGTAATATCTAAAAATGAGTGAAAATTATATCAAATAATTGAATAAAAGTTTAAGTAAAAATTTCATAAATTTTAACTAAAATTTTTTCAAACTTTGACATGAATTTAATTGACAAACATTAGATGCTAAATTAAACCAAGTATCAAACAATATATTGTAATATACACTAAAGAAAGATTAATAAAATTTACAAACAATATTTTTATTGTGGCAATAAATCAAACAATTACAAATTTAAAATATTGAAATTCTCAGGGTCTTCACTGGGTTTGATAATGGACAAATCAATAATATTTATAACATTATCAACAACAAATCACAATTAAAAGAGAAAAAATTTTACTCGTCAATTAAACTAGAACGAAATTTAATTGTGAACGAAATTAAAAGTAAAAATATTGACCTGATTAACAATTTTAATCAAAAAGAGAAGGAAATGTGACGGCTATCTTTTAATTACGTTTACATAATTAATTGTTTCGTAAATTGTTACTCACGTCTGCCCAGCATTCCAGCGTACCTTTAATTTTCGAAAACACTATTGCGAGTTTTACACTGCTTCTAAAATCACAATTTTATATGATGTCAGGAACTCGGATGATCCTCCTTTCGTCATCTATCGGTTGACCGCTCGCCTTAGGTGAATTCTGCGATTTGTCGATTGGGTAGTCTTTTATTGTTCCGGACTTAAACCGAAACTTTTGCTATTTCTGGCCGGCTATGGACACAAAAACTGCTTTTTCTTAGCAGGTTTCGACGTTATACTTTTATGAATGTTTTACTTTCTCCTGCTAATTGCCAACCCTGATGAATTCTCCTTCCAAAAACTGTTATACCTCGACGAGGTCTTTCCGTGAACTGAATCTCATCATATCTCCCTGCGAACTGTATCTCACCATACCTTCCTGCAAACTAAAAACTCGTCTCGCAATTTGAGCGTGCATACGCCATTTTGACGGACCTTCCGACAAAGGAACAGAGCCGGTTTTCCTATTTTTGTTCCAAAAGCTCTTGCCGCTACAAAGGATTTCTCAAACAATTTATATTTTTATGTTGAAACAATTAATGTCCTAATTAATTGGCATTACAATATAGTAAATGTAAATTTTAATTTTTATAACATCCGACATATGGTCACATATATAATATATTAATTATATTTATATTAATGCAAGTCAAATTATTAAAAAAACAGAATCATGAATAAAAGTTTTATTTTTGGTATCATATTTTACGTTAATAGAATTTGTGTTCCACCTAAAGTGAAATATTTCACTCGTCAAAATCTGCTCTTTTGCTTATATTAATTTTATAATTTATAAAGAGTCAGATCTTGTTCAAAGATACGAGTTTTTAATGACTTTTAATATATTTGCTATTGTTTACATCGTGTGGGTTGTTCCGCGCGAAGTTCAAAAAGCTTTTAACAACACCTGCTGAAAACAACAAAGTTTGCAGAAACTAATTTTTTTTGTTACTTCAATATGTAATTGCTTACATATATTATTCATTTTGATATTATAGATTCCCGCATAGCCTATCTATGCTTTCGCAACTAATTCCATGAAGCTGTGGACAGTCTAAATGACATAGAATTGTTTTTATTGCGAGTAGTTTTCATTTTATTCTCTCTGGATCAAGCATTTACGACCTTTTCGAGTTCTAACAATTAAAATCTATATTGTTTTCCCCACCTCTATTCCTAAATTATATGGATACGATTTTATATTTGGCTGCAGGGCCGATGTTGAATGGTCCAATTAGCGCTGAGAAAGGCTGGAACATCTCTTTACTGCTATATACGTAATCACTAAACCGCACGTCTTAATCATCGCCGGCCAGCAGCAGCCAGCCGTGCCTGCGCTTGTCATTGCCACGCTGGAAGATTTGACGCGGCTGCTCCCACGGCGCAGTGACGTCACGCAGCAGGAAGCGCCGCGCCATTTAGTGGCCTTTAAGTCAACGTGCACATGCACAAGAAAGCGATGTTCAGAAAGCGTACAGATAACATTATGATCAATAAAAAGAATATCGAATTATAAGCCAAACAAAAATCCATAACCACGTTCGGAAATTATTCCTTATACCTTTCTAAAAATAGAATTCCCGCCTATAATGTAAAGAGTATACATGAAATAACATTGAAATAAATTTTAAAAAAATACACGCGTTAGAATCAAAACATTTCATGTACGCGTTAATAAATTTTTACTACTAAAACCTGCTAAATTTGTCGTTATATGTATATTGTCTTCACAAATACTTTTTTTTAGGGCAACAGGCTACATGAGGGTAATCCATATGGTGCAACTCCCCTCTAATAGCATAGGAAGGGATTTGAAAGGGGGGATGCGGAAGGGTAGAGGAAGGTAGCCAAGGTTTAACTAGGGCCCCCGGGCTATGGTTTAAGGATCCTACCCGGCAATTCGCCTAAAAGTGATGTAGGGAAAACCCTAGAAAAACCTGCATCAGGTAGGTCGAGTATTTGGTACTTGTCCAACGCCCTTCCGATGGCGGGAGAGGGGTTTGCTGTGGAGTCGCAGCTTTCCCCTCTCCGTGCCTTGACCAGTTTAGGAGGCAGCTGGCCGACTATTCCAATAGGAATAGCGGACAACTCTTACCCTATGCCCAAGGTCTGAGACCCCGGAACATACACCTCTCAAAACAGGCCAAGGTGCCTCGGCATGATGTAGTTCAAAAAACCAAAGAGATGTGAGGGCATCCCCAAAGGTAGCCTCTGCCAGAGCTCTCTGGGAAGATTCACCTGCCCTTTTCCAAATAAACTCAATCTGCTGCAATTGTTTTAAGCAGCGAAATAATAATTTTTGGCAATGAGAATGTTATCCTAAAAAGTACTGTGAATTTTATTGATTTATGTATTTCATTCCGCATCACTTAACTTCAGTTTCGTCACCTAATCACGTTATAGGATCTTCAATACTAGATGATTCTGGTAAGCCACTTGTCACTTCAAATATGTTGTAATTAAACCCTTTTCACCAGCCACAAACTGACTGGTTCAGAACGTGTTAATTAGCCGGCACTTTTCATCTCAACAGCACCGAAAACAATGGAAAGCGCTTAACTTCAAATTAACTGGCATGATAAATGTCACTATCTAACTCAGTGAACCATAAAACTCTAAATTTGACAACAATCTATGAGCATTTGGACATTTTGTAACTCGAAATGTGCATAGGGAAAAACTCGTTGGAAAATATGTTTAGGTGCTTATTTAGGAAATTCCATAAGTTCTGTGAAATGTAGAACATTATCCTTATGTTGACCTACAAATAACGGTACAAGTCACTTCCAAGAAACAAGGAGTAGGACAAAGTTCCCACAAAAGAATAATGTCCAGCATTTAAATTTCATGACAATAATCCTTTACAGCATTGAAAAAATTGACATCCACACTGACAGGATTGGAGCAAGATATTTTGTTGTTGTTATTAGATAATACCGCATTGTTTTTAATACAGTAAAATTAAATATTGTATGACTGAAATCAGCAATGTGAAGTAAACTTTTATAACTCAAAACCTGCATTTTATAGTGACCATTTCCAGTAAGTTTCTTCCAAACTACATGTTTAATTTTCATTGTTTGAATTTATGACACTGAAATCGTCACAGTCCTTAATTTATTTGTTGATTTTGGGGTTATAGCTGATAAAGATTCAATATATCTAAAAACAAAGGAAGGTGTATGAGAAAAATGTCCTGGATTAATTAGTGTAACCAGGGTAATGTTATTGCTCCAGTACCGGTTCTATTTCAATCGTGTGTTTCCTGTCTAGAACCTTCTAGACTAATTGTAAAGTACCATTTTGTTTTTAGTTTTTCCACAAACTACTAGTCCATATTAAAATCCATCATCCCTTATCCATTATGCTGAAGAAAGCATATGGTCCTAGAACAACAAAGGACTTTGGTCCTTATAACAGTGGCCCCTCCTCAGTGTGTTGAGAGAAACTGACTCAAGGTTTTATTTAGTTAAAAAATCACAGCTTGGTTCAAAGAAAAACTGGCAGTTTAATAACAGATGTACTGCATAATGAGTGGCTTATTGGCAAGTAATTCATAACTTGCATTGAAAATGATTATATTTTCAATCTTATGAAAAGTTTTCTACCTAATCTAAAAGTAAAAACTTGCCAAGGAGTTGAGATTATGATTTTAAAATAAATAAAAAACCAGGTGTAATTTAATCTGACACATGTAAAATTGTCATGAAGCATAGGAAAATTCTAAATTTCAATTAATAACTTGAAGATAAATGTCATATATACACATATGGAATAATTTTTTGGATGAACATACCAAATGGTAGAGAGGTATAAAAAGAAACACAACTGTGAACTGCACAAAAACATATGGAAGGATAGTTAATAAAAATAGTTTCTATCTTAAAGCCTCAACAGTCTTGGTCCAGTCTTAATTTATGATGAATATACGTGATTATATTTAGATATGAATGAATTTCTGTGGACAACAAGTCGTCAATAAAAGTACAATTAATAAAGAGACCAATTATTTCCATGTCTCTAGAATGCCACTTTCAAAAATGTGCTGCATTTTTTATCCTATCAGGTATGAGCAAATATGAGCTATTTATTTTATTGACAACTTGTAATAACTAAATACCATTGTGGCGTTAAATTTTTAAGTGCTTTTTTATGGTGTTGCTGAAACTCAAGATATATAATTGCCAAATATTTTGCACTAACAAGAAAACAAATTGAATTATTCATAGAACTTATATTATTGTATATAATTCATAATTTGCACATGTACTTTTCAGAGCCAAAGGTCGATTGCTTAAATGGTTTTATAATATCAATTTTTACACTTTGAATAATTAACATTAACAGCTTCATACCATTTCATTGATTATTCCAAAAGTTCTACAGTAATGTGGGACTGGATCATGGACTTGATTTCAATGAAAATTATTGTGAAATACAGTTATTTATTTATTATAGTATAATATATCTTTACTACATTTATTAATTAAAGTGTTTTTAAAGTTGTGAACAGCAAACATGTCAGAGAACTTTGTCCTATGAGATATAGTCAACCCTATAAGGCATACTGGCTTTAATCTGCCAACAATTCAATATGAATCTACAGATAATTATGGATGAGAGACATATTAAAATATTCTGTATATAAATTTTATTATAAACCTCATAATTAAAAATTGTATATAAAAATAGCATATTTCACCAGTTACATAATAATATATATTGCACCATTTTATATAAAATATTCAGGTATGCCACAAACCTATACTTCATATTAATAAAATATGAGTAAATCATTCTTCTTATATTATATATAATAATATCAATTATATATAACCCAAATAACATTTTACAAAAATGCCATTGTAATTTAAAATATTCTAATACTGTTAGACAGTTAATTTATAGACTTGATTTCATGAATGGCTTCATGTATTGTTGAAATGATATATTGACAGCCTCTTTGTTCAATGGGCTCTTTGATGCTTCAGCAAACAGTCTCTCATAAACTTGTCCATCCTTTGCACCAAGTGGAGAGGAGAGTATTTCATCACAAATATCAAAGCCATCTACAATCCCAACTGCATTAGGCCTTAAATAGGAAAGTAAAGTTTCCAACCAAACTTGGATTTTCTCAGTATCTTGTGGCTTAAGTGAGGAGTACTGAAATACATATTTTTAAATTGAGCTTTTAATATGCAATAAAATTATAAATACATTCTTTGAAATAAGTGGGAAGGGAATGTTATACGGATTTAAAGCTTTGTAGTCCAATAAGGAGCAGTAGCCGAGCAAATGGTCTGAGGAGAAAATTTAGATATGGCAAAAATTATTACAGACACATTCTTCTTTCTGTTGGCATCTTTCAACCACACATTTTGTGAATCCTTCCAAAGCCATGTGGTGACAAAACAACCTCAAAAGCCTTAGTTAACTTCTAGTTATTAGAAAGAATAACCCTAAATTTGGGATTATATTTTATACAATCTTTTATCCATCATTAAACATCCTAAATTGATGAAATATTTAATTTCTGAGAGAAATAAATCCTTAACAATATTTCAATCACATTGTGTAATGTTTTGTGATATATTTTACATCTTTTCAATAATCTGTAATATTGTTAACACATCTTCATCTTTCTTTCATGGGTTTGAATTCATTTACTGATGTAGATAATTTATGTATTTGTTGTTTTTTCAATGAAATAAATTAAACTGTGCCTAATTTGTTTGGCTAGATGGAAAGAAAATCCAATGTGTAATAAAACATGTTAGAAAAATAAACTTGCAAATTTTACCATCTATGGGTCGACGTGCCACTACTATCCCTGCATTGTTGTTTTCATCTTGGAGTCACTGTTTGTTTAGCTTTCTGTCTAAATGTACATAACTGTACAATATGTATGTTTCTATGTAATACTTGTCTGTATAAATAAAATTCTGTTCTACATAACTCTCAGTAGTGTCCTAATGCACTGTTTTTTTTATCAAAACTTATCATACAAAATAAAATGTTACTTCTGATTACAAATTACAAAACACAATAAAAACAATGAGTAATTATTATCACCAATATGAAATTTTGGTAAAAAAACCTCCATCGTTCACAAAATTCACAAAATTTACAAAATATGTTATTTAAATTGACAAGTCTGGTACTCCTCTTGGTAAAAATTTGTATTCATATAACTGTACAATGCTCAAATTACATACACACATCCAACTAACTGAGCTTTGTACAGGTTGACAGTCTGTTGGCAACCAACATGACAACAGTAGATAAGGAAAGCCAAATCATTATGATTCATTAAAGAGATTAGAAGCTGAAAGCCAAATCCTCCTCTGTGGATGTAAACCAACTAACCACAACAACATTTTGTTTTATAAATATCAAACTAGATTTACAGTTTCAAAAACTTAAAATTTTACAAGCATTTACCTTCAGAAAGTCACCAGAATTTTGAAGCAGCCAGTATACAGCATACAGCTCACAAAGATGTGTCAAGACTGTGAGCAATGCATTAGATACCTTTAAGCTGCCAATAGTTTCTAGAAATTTTTCCACAATGAATGCACGGCAATGGGCCTGAAAAAGAATGTTATATTAATTGTAGCCATTAGATGTAACATGTCATGACAAACAAAAGTTTCTCTATATAAAAGTGTACACTTGGAATTTTTTCAGTAATATTAATTTCTGTACATAAATTATCTGTTATTTTAGACTAATTTACGATGGATTTGAGCATTTATTTAACTATGGTTTTTGCTCACATTTCAAAATCCTGAATTATCTATGTAAACACAAAAAAAGAGAGAATTTTTGGTCAATCCACTTACACTTGTTTTTCCTATTCTGATCAATTATTTGACTGTCGTATTATCGTACTATCTTAAATATTTATAATGCAGTCAAAATCCACAAATTAGAAGTCTCATTTATATTACTAAAATAAATTCTATATAAATTTTATTTAAAATAAGATATTTGTAAAATATTTCACAATTGCATCCAAACTACCAATACAGGAATTTGAAAATGAAAAAGGAAATATTGACTGAATTTGGTTATAGAAGGAAAATAAGTAATATAATTATGATAAAATACGTAAGAAACAATGAATTCTATCTTAAGACTGAAAAATAGAAAGGCTCAAGATATCTAAACTTACTAAAATACAAAGGGACAAGAATCATAAAGGATATGTAATTGTTTATTTGTATTTCTGGTAGAAATTAATTATATGAATTAAAATGGCATTCAACTCAAATTAAACACTCAGTTATATTAATCACTAGCTAAGTGCCCGGCGTTGCCCGAGATGTCATTTATCCTTAACCCCCCCGATTTGTTTCGTTATTTTTATGTAACGCAACTCGACCCCCCCTATAATATGAAGACGGAACAGTAGCTGGTGTCTAATGCAGTTCCCAATATCTGCGTGCATTTCTTGTTCTCATCTTAAATAAAATAACTTCCTAAATAACGCACAGACGGAAATAATTTTAATAAGAAAGACAGCTTTCCCCATGTAAATTATTAACTACTTTTTCACGATTACTCACCTGGTTCTGGATGTTGACGTTCTCCACGGCTGGCCTCAGCCTGTGTGGCGCATGGTGGTGGACATGCTGCGACCTGATTGGTCGCTGAGGATCGCCTGACATTTACCACGCGACATGGAAACACATGTGACCTGGACCGCTGTGGTCAGGCGATCCGCAGCGGCCAATCAGGTCGCAGCATGTCCACCACCATATATGGTATACCTCGCAAAAGTCACGCAGCGCCACACAGGCTGAGGACAGCCGTGGAGATCGACAACGCCGAGAAATCTGAACCGGGTACGTAACCGTGAAACATTTATTAAACATATAAATTGTTACATTAGCAGACGATATCAGCAGTCATAATATACCACATATGTCACATAATGTATCAGTATTTAAATTCGAGATTAATTACACTGTGACCAAGAAGAAATATTTAACGATCAATCAACATGAAAATAAAATCAGACTGCGCAAACGTTGAAAACATCAAAACAAGCCTTTCTTCCACTCACACAACCTGAAGATTTTACAAATATGTACAGAAACGTTTTTGTGTTGTTAATTAAAGATTTTATGATTAATAATTATTTTAAATGATAAAAATCTTCTGTTAATGGCCGTTAAGGATGTTCATTGTTAAAAACAGTCGTGAAAATAAAATATATGACTAATATTTCAGTATAAAGAGCTGACAATTTGCAGAGAAACAAATTATTCCATTTAAAATAAATGAATATTTATACAGATCAAAACGTCAGGTTTTTAACAATATATATATATATATATATGTCTGGTTTGACAGCTTAATTATTTTAAATATAAAAATGTTAATCGTAAACGGGTTATTGTTTCCTAAACCCTGTAACTTCTATTACAATTTTGTTTCTCAGCTAAACTGGTTTCCCTCTTGATTTATTTATATATTAATTTGGTTTTAAAATGAAAAAAAATAGAGTCTAGAGCGACACAACTGCATACAAAGGGTCAGCAGACAGTTCAACGTAACAATAAGGAGTTTCATAGTATTTCTTTGTACATTAATTACTGTGTGATCTTTTATTTAATGTGAATCATCTGTGACATGAAACTGAAATTTTTGTTTTATTTAAGAACTGTTTCTTTCTTGTCTTCCATTCAACAAAATTATTAAATAATTCCCTTTTATTTGCTTTTCAGCTGGGTATTTTATTTCTGCCTGTCGTCACTAATTCATATCAGTATTGCGGTCCTTTTAATTCTATATTATTAATTAATATATTAAATTATATATAATTAATTTTATATTACCATTTTTTGTCTCTATTGGCTATCTTTCTTATTCATTAATTTGGTTTATTAACTCTCTGCTTTTATGAAAATCTGTATTATCTTCAGTATTTCAACTTATCTGTTCAATTAAGTTTTTATCGTGACGAGATTTTGATCTTTTCCCCTTGCGGGCCACATAATTTTGAATATCCTACTATTCATCATTTTAAAATATTTATATACCTCTTTCTGCATTGGAAAATAATCTCGTTTGTATTTATCTGACTGAAATATCGACTGTTTTAGCATGTTTACATATGTCTCACCCCAACAGTGTTTGTTTCCTGGTCGCAAAGAATACGTGTACGAAATTTGGTGAAATTTGCTCCACTGGTGTAGATTTGTATTCTCCATCGCAGAGTGTAGAGGATGGAAATTATATTCACATAACATTGGTAGAAACACTATCAATCTCTTTGACTCCTAAAAATATTTATGTGACTCAAATATCTGTTGGTTTTACATGTTTGAATGTTTTCACCCCCACTCTTAAACATGATCTTCTCTCATGCCGAAAGGGGTTGAAATTTTACAAACAACATCGGTAGATATATTATAAACGTCGTTGACCCCAACAATTATTTATTCCACGCAAATATCGACCATTTCACCTGTTAGAAACATTCTACCCCCGTGTAGCCCTGCCCGTGGGGGTTAAATGGCGAATTGAATGTCATCATTAAACTCAGCTACATGCATAAAACTGGATTTTACTCGAATCTTGATTGTATTAGCGTTATTTTCTTGTAATACGCGTCCACCCCCAACCCTAAGGGTGCTCCGTTCTGATGATGTAAGGGGTTGAAGTTAGTCATATAACATCGGTAGATACACTATCAATATCTTTGATCCCTAAAAATATTTATCCAACTGAAATATCTACTGTTTTAGCATGTTTAAATATTTCAACCCCCTCCCGCTCCTGGGGTTGGTACCCCAACAGTGTTTGTTTCTGGGTCGCAAAGAACATGTGTACGAAATTTGGTGAAATTTGCTCCACTAGTGTAGATTTGTATAAGGAACATACATACAAACAAACACACTCCTTTATTTATTAGATTAATACACTAAACTTAATAAATACTTTGGAAAACATTTTGGTTAACCTAAATTAATTTACTTTTCTCTGGTAATTACTGTTCCCTTCAAGGAGATTTGCAAAATCAAGTTATAATAGAAAAATACATACTTCTGCACATTGAACTAATTCAATTGAAGTCATGTTCCAGGCATCTTCAGGAGAATATCCTCCTCGAATTCTCCTATCCATATTCTCTGTTGTCAGTTTAATTTTTCTGCAACAAAATTATTTGTTATTATAAATTCAACAACTAATGAACAGAAGAGTATTTTATACCTCCACTATTTTTGCCATCACATTTTGATTGATATTAGGTTGATCGTAAAATATAACTGTAAACTGATTCAAATGATACAAATCGAGTTGAATATCAAGGCAAATTGAATTATTTATTTAGTTGCCAACTAAGCTACGTTCATTTGCCTTAAAATGGGAAATGTCTGCCAAATGCAGGGTTTTAATCCGTAAACAATTTTCGTAAAATAACACCATATATTTATATCTCAAATAATGATTGATAAACAGAAAAGGTAAAGACCATTTACAAATGTGCAAACAAATGAAGAATCGTGAATATTTTAATTGTTAGTTGAGGATGAAAGTTAGAAAACCTCCTGTGTATATTTTACAGTGGTAAAACAGAAAGACCCATTCTTGAATTTATTCCTAATCACCACAGTACAATAAAATTGAACAAAAAACATTTCTTAAATGCTGTTCCTAAAAACCCAACCATGTTATTCTTATGATGCTGAAATTCTTTTGAGAGAACTCTGCTTTCGTATGCCTTACAATTCAAGCATTTCAAAGGATTTAATATTATTGCCTTCCTCTTTTTTTTTCTTTCTATTTCTCTCTCCTTTTCATTATTTTGTTTGTGTGCTTCATAATGTGCCTCATGTGGTCAGATTCTGTAGAGTTATAGTATTTATTCATCTTAGTGTAGTGATTTGGATACTTTTTGTTGTGTTCTATTCCATATATAAGATGCAAATATTAATGTATCAATAATTATTGTGCTCGGAATGTTTTTACTTTTCTGGTCCTGCATGTATTTAATATATTTCTTACTATTAGAAATTGTATACATAATTTGAAAATTGCATAATTTTGGACAAATATTGTATTATTTCCAGTTATCAAATGTGGAATGTCCAGCTTGAGTTACACATTACAATAATTAAATCATATGTTTATAAATTCTATTAATGTTCTCTAATATTGATTATTATTGTCATATTTGAATTTTCATGTAATGTAGGCATTTTCCTCCATTTCATTATTACATCTACCAATAATTTACTGTACTACTGACAATATAAAAATATATCTGGAAATAATTTATTTTGAGGGCAGAAAATGTAATGTGGCATACATATAGGAGCAGGAAGTTTAATGGTTAATTCTCTGGTATGTTAACTGCACAGATTGTGTTCCACATATAATATGAATTATTTAGTTCAAATCCTCACCCTGCAGCCACCTGTTGATAAGCTGTCACTAATCCAGTAAGTGTACATTCCAATGGCTTTGAACTTCTTCCTTTAAGGTATGTTTGAAGATATGAAACAGTTGGAGTCATTGATTGACCACTAATAGCTTGATGCCATGCCTTAACCAGATACCTATCAGAATTAAAGACATATATTAGAAAAAATCAAAATTATTAAATTGACATTAATGATTTAAAGCACTTATTTAATGTGTAAGATGTTGTTAAGGATAATTACCTAGCAGTTTGAAGTAAAAGTACTGTATTTTCCCCTTCATAAGTACAAGCCGCTGTTACAAGCCCATAAATTCCAGGAAGGCCACTACAAATCATGTAACCATGTCCCCCACATGAAAGACGACAAACTTCTACCAATCTTGCTGTGTCACTTGTACAAACTGACTTCAAGCAGCAAGATATGGCATGAAGCTGAAAATAATTATCACCTATTAATATACATTTTTTCACCACAACTTACATCCGCATCATTAACACTCTAGAGCAATGCACTGTATTTAAAACTATACTACAGATTTACAGACCTCTGGCAGCCTTTCCAAATCCCCTGCTTCCAACTCACTTGTAACATTATTGTACATATCCCAAAGCCAACCTGCAGAAAATTTCATTGCAAAACATGTTGCAATGCAGGGAAATAATTTATGCTGTTGTGTAACATAATCAATGATCTGTGGCTCTGGTTCCCTGCGAACAAAATGACTGTATAAATTGGAATGTTCATGCTGGAAAATATAGCGTAAAAGTTTCAAGGAAAGAATCACTTTACCAATTTAATTTTTACTAGAAACATAAATAAGTGAAATATATCATGAACATTTTATTTTATTTGTGGAAATTTTTATTTAGGTTATTTACAATAATGTATCACTTGATGAAAGTTAAGTGATTATTTAACAAATTCTATTGTAATATTTTAATTCAAGTTTGACATGACGGTCTGTATACATACCCGGGTTTCATTTCTGATTGTCTTCTGACTGCACTATATCTAGTGGCTATTGTGGCTGCTTTTGATAGGTAATTAGCCATGTCTTGAACCAAAACAACTCTCACAAACATCATTGTACCATATGTCAGTTTATCACTTGGAGATTTTACATATGTTCCATCCTATATATGGGCAAAATATTTATTTGAAATTTTCTTAATATTATTAAGACACCTATTAAATATAAAGAACTGTATACATTAAAATTAATTTAACCTGCTGTATCCAATTAGTCATTAGAACATTGAACTAGACAAGGCATATCATGATTATATGTAGTATCCTATATCATATTTCAGGTATTATTTTATTAATTGTAATAGAATGCTTCTAAATAAAACCATAAAAAAAATTGTATATAACTATAATTAAAAATTCCTGTAAACAATTTAATCTATGTGGTAACTACAACTTTACCTCAAGAACTTTAGCATTCTTCATTAACATGTTTTCCCTAGGAATTCTTACATTATCAAATCCGAGGTACCCATTGTTGGTAGCATTCATGCCTAACTTTGTTCCAATTTCTCCAATTTTTATTCCTGTAAATAAAGGATGTCTGTAAATAAATTCTTAATATCTGGTATTTAACTTAAATATTTTAAATAATTTACTTGCCAAGCATTGGGTTATGGGTTTCTTCATCTCGAAGTTGAACAATGAATGGATGAATCCCATGACATTTACCTTTTGTGTATAGTTGTGCTACAACAATAGCATAATTTGCTGTTTGACCCACTGCAACCAAAATAAACCATCTATATATAATTGCTAGTAAGAAAACAGTAAATTTTATAAAAGTTAGTAGTCGAAGCATAAACTCACATCCTCCAGGCCACCATTTCAGGGATGTTAATGTTGGGGAGTTCAAAACAAATTCATCACCTTTTGGATCATAATGTGCAGTCGTTTCTAAGCCTCGAATGAAAGTACCATGGCCTAGTTCTGTCTATAAAAAATATACAAGTATGGCAAAATTGTAGTCAAAATGGCAAGACTCATTCTCCAAACTGTTACAATCAAGGATGTTTATACTCCCTTTATTTAGTTTTAACTCAAAAATAGTTTGTCGGTCAATTTTTTATACTCCTATATATTTAATTAACTTAATATAATTCTAATAAGAATGAACAATTACATATAGCAATCAAATTCACTACATAAAAGAATCATATAAATTGCCAATACATCAAATCTGAACAGTGTTCGCTATATACACATACCAAATCCTACTAAGGCATTATTAAAAAAATATTCTTAACTATAACCACCTTTAAAATGAAGCTTTTATGTTCCTAGTATATTGATTGCTGAAATACAATCATAACCACACTAATGTTGCAACATTTGAGCCCCTGAATTATATCAAAAAAGTTTCCAATTTTCTCATTTTGAATTTTAATGTTTAATAATGGCCTTCTACAAATTCAGTTTCCATTTTACTAGACTTTTTGATTAAATGGCTGTGTGTTCAACATAGTATATTTTCATGATATTATTGAAGTTTAATTTTTCCACACTCCAATTAATTAAAATAGTATAAGGAAGAAAAGAGAATGAATACAAAATAAACTTTTTAATAATTGAGTCTTTAAATATCAGAACAAAAGTTATATTAACTGGAAACTATTTTTTTAATTTCTTCTGCCTTTAGTGAATTGAAATTTGTATCATGTTGTGTGTATAAAGGTGTTAAAAGTTACTTTACTATGCTTTCAGTAGTTTAAAATATATTATTGTTAATTATCATTTTCAGGTAAACATATATTTTGTTTACCTGAGCATATGTTCCAATGATATCACAGTTCCATGCTCTTCCAATCCAATATGCTTGCTGTTCAACAGTTCCTTGCCCCATTATTGTTGGAATGAACATTACGTAATGCAAAGTGAAAGGATTTCCATCTTTAAGTATTGCACTTCCTAACATTCCACCCAGGACCTGTCTGCAACATGGCAATTACACATTGCTATATTTGTGAATAGATTAATGTTACTGTGAACAAAAGATATGTAAGGTTGACATTTTACTTATTTTTATAAATGAATTTTTCAGCCAGACTCACCTATAACTTTCCATTCCACCAGATCCTTCTCGAAAAGTATTAACCTTCTTGAATAAATAACATGCTTTCTTAACAGCATTTTCATACTTTTCCTTATGACTAAGGAAATCTGCAGGAACTTCATCTCTCAACAATGGATCTGATAGAAAGAAACTTTCTGCAACAGGAACAAAAGTAAAACTGTTAAAAATAAAATAAAATATAAGCTTTAATAAAATTTCTAACACTCTTAAATTGAAAGTTTTCATGAGAGATAGATCCCTATATATGTAAATTATAATGTTTCTATAGAAATGTAAATTGGCCATGCTAAACTTGTAAATTGACCATGCTGGGAACCTTTGTCTATATGTTAACTGTCCATGCTAAACATGTGATTTTAAGTATTACAATGACATAAGACTTAATTATATGTAAACTGACTGCTAAAAACATGTATCTTCTGTATTACTGGTAAATAATATAATATAATACAATGAGTAAAAAGCCTATTCATAAGTTGAAGTATAATTAATTTGCAATATCACATCATCCTTGGTTGTATATGATGAAAAAAATAATCAGCACATAATATTTCTTCAATTGTGCACCTCAATTTCAAACTTGGAATAATATAACTTGGCAACAACATTTAATTTTATGGTTTCGTGGAAATAATAAAATGTTATGATGTCCAATATTCTCATATAGAGAAACAACTATTTCTATAAATGTAAATTATAATTTGATGCCACTGCATTTATAATAAATTGGAATTAAATATTCTATATTGATAATAATGGTTTAAAAACATTGTTGGTTGCTTCTACTGTGTTAAGGAAAGTATATTAAACAAGGAAGAATCATGAGATGGTTCAAAACTGAAAAGGATATTTATATGCACAAAATATTAGTATATCATTTGTATGAAATGTTTCTCCTTTTCATTGTGTGTGATCCATTTTGAGATGTGTTGTTTTGTGAAAGTAATGAGGTCTGTGTGATAAGATAAAATAAATTAAACAAACAAAGTGATAAGATTGTGCAAAGTTCAAAACATATTTGTAAATCAAATTAAGAACTGTAACTGGTTTAAAATAACACATGAAACAATAAAAAATGGTTTTAAATATTTAAATGACTTGAACTTTTCATTATGAAATATGATCATTTTCATCACAGCGTTGAGAAATGACAATTCATGCAGCAAAATATACATGAAATTGTAATTTATCTTCTTTAGATTCAAATAGAAATGACTGGGAAAATAATATAATACTGTAAAAAGAAAGTAATTTTTATTTAAAAATGGCATACATTTGACCATTTATATATACTCAATACAGCATTATTAAGCAATTCAGATTGTATTACACAATTTGTGGAATGTTAAACATTTCCATATAAACTTAGGAATGCTTTACATTCGTACTTCAAAAAAATATATTTCTATAATTCACTAAGCTTAGCATAAAATAAATCTATACTTAATTTATTTCCACATTTTGACATTCTGGTTACAGAATTGTTACAAGTATAGTTGATTTTGTAGCATTTTACCTGTCTAAACGTAAGAGTTTTAATATTCTTTTGATCAATCAATTCATTAGTCTATTTAATCATTTATCAGAATAAAAATAAACTATAAATTCTGATACAAGAGACAGAATTCCCGACATGGTACACAGAACTACAAATTTATGCAAAATAAATGATTCTGGCAATTTCAACATAGAAGAGATTATTCTAAAATATTTATCTTGAATTGTTTCAATTCTTTTTCTAATTTTTTTAGCATACATTGAACCACACATTAAAATAGTTTTGACTAATAATAAATATGCTCTAGTAGTTAATGTAGATTAGATTAATTCACTTTTTCTTCTAATAAATTATTATTTTTATATGAGGATCAAATCATAACTCCTAATTTTATAATAATTTTCTAGATTAATTTTGTAAATTATTGTAAAACTAAAATAGATTTCGTTGTTTAATGATACGGGATTGAACGCATCCTTTCTTTCTCTACTGTACGGTCTGTAATTTACAAGTCTTGTATAATTAATCAGCTCACCTCTGTCTTTCCTTTCTCTCGTTTTGTCAGTTCCCCCATCTATAAGGTGTGTCAGTTCCTGCGGATCAAACGTACATTTCTTCCTTTCGTTGGCTAAATCTTTATTGCAGTTTGACATCACAAGTGACGCTAACCAAATCTTGCGCTGAAATGTTTGACAGTTGCTCGTGTCGTCTGCGGGTCAAGCACCTCTACTCGGCAGTCTGCGTAACAGTAACAAGTTAAAGGTTTACTCGAAAGTTGGAATATGTTGGGAGAACGTCTGCAGCTAGCTCGCTCTATGTCGGTTACGTCGCGACTGCATCAAAGTCTACGTGTGCTGCTACCTTGAACTGCTGATACTTCAGAAAAAAAAGAAGTGCTAAACAACTGTGATTACTCAACACTACACACAACAGAAACAAAGTTCGCTGGAATATGAATTTTTCCTTTTCCGTAATTATTCAACAGGTTCACTGTAAAAACCAGTGCGCGTCAATTTAGGCTGACTGCAGTCGCCAATTCGACAATAAGAACCGATTGTTCTTCAAATATATATCCGGGACAGACGTCACGTTCTGATTGCGTTATCCATCTTGTAATGATCCTATGCGAGCCAACGCACGTCCATGATCCCCCATTATTTGACTTATAATTTTCACCGTACCTTCTATAGCATTATTAATTTATTACAAACATTAAGCGTGTATTCCATTCTCTGAGTAAAACGGAAGGAGAACCAAGAAAAGAGAGGAAAAACTGTAGAGAAATAGCAAAGAAAAAAAATTCAACACGTAAAAAAGGAAGGTACAAGAAAGAAGAAAGATAAAACGGACGGACTAGATTTATTGAACGAAGGTGACAGCGACGAAGTACTAAATCGCATAGAGGACGTAAGTGAGAAGGCTAATATAGAGTGAAAGTACAGATTACTCCGTTTCGAACGGCAAATAAACTCTTTTCTTTATCAGGGAAAAGAAGAAAATTCAGTCAGAACATCCATGATGTCCCGGATATTATAATGCTCTAGAGCTGTGTTTCCCAACGTGGGGGCTGACGACCCACAGGGGAACAATTCGAAAATGAGCTCGTCTAAAATTTAAAAACCGCTAGCTATGATTTAACTTATACAAAAGGAAAAATTGTTGGTATCTTAATTTGAAATAAGCATTTGGTAAGTTTGATGCTTTCCATAGAGCCACACTTGAAAATTGATGTTCTCAGAGAGTAAGGAATAGTACGTATTATATTGCTATTTCTATTGGTTGTCTACTGTAGTTAGCGACAACTGCACGTTTTAAATGAAATAAGAACTTAATTTAATACAAAAGCTAGAATTGGCGATAGGTTTAGCGATCTAAGATTAAAAATAAATTGTTACTTTGTTTATGTACAGAATTATTACTATAGAAGAATCGTGATACACAAGTTGAAATTAGGCTTCTTAAGGAAATAATTCAATTTTTTAATATAAAAAATATGTATATCCTACATAGGGGGGCCTTAGAAAGACTTAAGTGAGGCATGGTAAAAAAGGTTGGGAAACACTGTTCTAGAGAAGGGACATATGTATCCACATACAGCAAACGGAATGCCGAGGCAGGAAAAACCTGCAGGTATTTATAATAAATATTACATCTCCATTGTCAACAAATTTCAAAACCATATAATTTTTGTGTATGAGGAGCTTCAAAATAACGTCTTACTAAGTCGTTGTTCAAAGAAATTATGTCACTATTGGTACAATCATGATAGTACATAGTACGATGCTTAAATAATAGGGTCTTTTGGAATATATACTTATGAGTAGTTCCATGTACAACTTCGACATATACTCAAAACTGTTTTTACATTAATTGCCAAATCAAGAATACTAAAACGTTTCAGACTGTGTCTACTGTAAAATTAGCGTTGAGGGACGAAAACTTTAATCGTCTTACAATCTAAAATCGCCTCAAATTACATTGTTTGTTTTTCAATACTAGAAAGCATGTCGAAAGGAAGATTTATTGTTAATTTTTAATTAAAGGATAACTTATTATGATTATTAAATAAAACAATTCGGTGCAATATATTTTTTCCTGTCACTATGGATCGGTAAAGGTATTATTATAAACTTTTCAATTTAACTTAAAGCATACTACATAAAAATATTTATTCGTATGTATCAAATTGTTATCTTTGAATGTTGGTTAAATACATTCTTTGCTCCGCCATTTCCCATCAAGCCTTTCATCTGGTGTAGTGTGAACTCGTCAACATGAGGTATGGTTGGTTTTTGACAATTATATCTTATATATTAATTGATACAATATGAGTGAGTGTTTTACAGTGGTATCAGGAAATTAACCAAATATAAGATACATATATATTGATGTTGATTTTAGAAGTATTTAAATATTGATTACGCTCACATTGCACCACATGGCGTGTAAAAATTTCTGGTTAAGTTGAGAATTTCCCTTGGATTTGAATATTTATGATAGATTTTATTCTGTTACAGTTCTTTAAAACTCCAGAAGAGGCTTGCTGCCTCTGTTATGAGATGTGGAAAGAAAAAAGTTTGGTTGGATCCTAATGAAATTAACGAGATTGCTAATACCAACTCAAGTGAGTAAAAAAATTAACCCATTTGTTCAGCTACTACTAGCTTTCGTGAGGTACTTTCCTATTTTTCCTATTTTGCAATAATTCTATGCCGACGATGTAAATGAGTTACGAAACAAATTTTTTACATTGTAGAGAACATAATTTATTGTGTTTGCTGTAAGAGTTTTTGCCACATAGTTTTTAATGATATATTGATTGCTTTATAAGTTCTACACCGTTATTTTTTTAATATCACCTGTGGCATGTTTTATATTAGTTTTTTTACAACATTTTAATATTGCCATTGTTCTGTAGTGCAGCTGTTTGCTGCTTTTATCCTGTAAATTTTATCTTCAGGACAAAATATCAGAAAATTGATCAAGGATGGTCTTATCATCAAGAAGCCTGTTGCTGTTCACTCTAGAGCACGTGTGCGAAAAAATACTGAGGCAAGAAGGAAGGGAAGACACTGTGGATTTGGTAAAAGGAAGGGTACAGCAAATGCTCGTATGCCTCAGAAGGTAATCAGTTGTTGAAAATAAATAAAATAAATGATTTTTACTTCAGTGTAATATATAACATTTGTTTCAAAATTAGGTACTATGGATTAATAGAATGAGAGTTTTGAGGAGACTTCTGAAGAAATATCGTGAAGCAAAAAAGATAGATCGTCATCTTTACCATCAATTGTACATGAAAGCGAAAGGTAATTGGGCTAAAGACAAATTTAGCAGCAAAATACACCTCCACCAAGCCACTGATCAGTGTTTTCAATTACATTTCTTCCATTTGAGCTTAACTTCAAAATAAATGAGAAAAGTGAAGAAATATTTTCATTGAATATGTACCTAAATTTTCCGCATTTGTTTATTCAGAAATTTGGGGCCATATGACTTATTAGATAGGTGGGTTGGAAGGTAATGCTGCTATCAAACTGCCCGTTCTGGTAATTGCATAAACAATAATGTTTTGTATATATCTAATAATTATCAATTTCAGGTAATGTTTTCAAGAACAAGAGGGTCTTGATGGAATTTATCCACAAAAAGAAAGCCGAAAAGGCTAGAACAAAGATGTTGAAGTAAGTGTCTGTCATTAATACTTTCGTTGTTTAAATATTATATATGTATTTACTTTTAGTGTTACATTATTCATAGCCAGTTTTTTGGAACATTTTTTCTGATAATGTCCTTTAAATTTTAGGGACCAGGCTGAAGCAAGGAGGTTGAAAGTTAGGGAAGCAAGGAAACGGCGTGAGGAAAGAATTACAAAAAAGAAACAAGAGCTTTTGCAGTTGCACCAGAGAGAAGATGAAGTTGCTGCTGCAAAGAAGTAAATAAGGCATTTATTTACATTTTCTTTGTAAAAAGATTGTTCATAATAAAGTTGCCT
Source organism: Zhengitettix transpicula (assembly GCA_037074705.1). Taxonomy (NCBI): domain Eukaryota; kingdom Metazoa; phylum Arthropoda; class Insecta; order Orthoptera; family Tetrigidae; genus Zhengitettix; species Zhengitettix transpicula. Next base: position 49,991,160 of record CM073596.1, read on the forward strand.
TTCATAAGTTATTTTTTATGGCTTTGTAATACATTTGCCCTCCACATTTTCCATCCAGTTTTCACATTTTAAATATTCTAAATCTGTTCTATGGTAAGGTATATGTTTCATTTGCTGCTTTTAGAAAAGTCGGGAAGTCCAATTAAGCTTTTGCAGTACATCAGTGTAAAAATAATGGCTGTTTAGTTTAACCATCTTTAAACTACGTTCTAAAGTTCTCTTTTTCTCAATATTACTGTGTATGAAGCAGTTTTTATTTTGATTAAAGTTTATAGCGGTCGTGTCGACATCGTGGTCATTGGCGACCCATATGTTATTTACAATAGATTACATACATTCTTAACATTAATTGCAATCTGGTTTCCACATTTGTTCACTTGTTTGCTTCCTCGATAAATTTGATGATGTCCAAGGCTACTGTCATTAAAGTACAGGAGTCTGAGATGTGTTTTGCGATTGTATTTCTTCTGATGTACCTGCTGCAATAGAATAGTAAATGTGTTTTCGAGTTTTTCTTTACAGAACTTCCACGTTTCCTTGCTGTTGTGTATGGTTTTTGATGCTACTTTTGCCAACTTGTTGGCACTGAGGTTTCCAGGAATTCCTCTATGCGCAGGGATCAATGCTAGACAGATGTTTTGATTCCTATTCTTTATATCTTTGTGATATTGTCCCAAATGAGGTTCAATGTTTTGTTCATTTTTGGGGGTTTATGATTACTTCAGATGAGTCTGTTAGAGTGAGGTTATTGTTATCCGGGATGTTATGTAGAGTTCAGTGGCCATGTAGATAGCTTGCACTTCAGCTGCCAGGGCCGATGACTGGTTATTTAGTGTGCTGGTCGGAGCTGCTGTAGATTGTGCTTGCTACTCCTGCTGTGGACTTGGATCCATCTGTATACACTTATCTGGGGTAATAGTGTTTCTTGACGAAGTTATCTTTTACTTGGTTTTGGAGGGTTCTTGTGAATGTGTTTTGTTCAATTTGTGGCAATGTGATCCTTGCTGTCCTCAGGTGTTTTTCCAGCATTTTATGGAATGGTATTGCTTCTAATACTTCCCCCACTGTGGTGGTAATTTAAAGACTTGTCTGATTTGGGGGTACTTGATTTATAACATTTTTCTTCTGAATGCCAGTTTTAGTAAGGTAAAATTTGTGTTCCTTTTAATATTATACCAATACATGATTTAAATGTCTATCCATTGGAACATTGGTTTCATTAATTTGATTTGTTCCAATTTAAGTAGTAACTTCCTATACAGTATTCTACAAATGTTTGCTCTGGTCTAAGTAGTATACCCTGTACTGAGAGAATTTTATATTTGTATGGTATGGATCCATCACATCAAAACCAATAGTTTATTTTAGAGCTGTCCTTGATATTTTTTTGTAGTACTTTAATCCATAAAGTTTGTATTGAAAATCTGTTAGGCGTTCAACAGAGTATCTTGAATACAGTAGTCCTGTCTGGGGAGTCTTGCTTCGATAATGTGGAATACTTGATTTACTTTAAAGATACGATATTGCTGTCATGTCTATCTGGTTTTAGCATGTGTTTGTGACAAAGGAGATTACAAATAACAGTTTAAAAATATTGAATAAGTTTTTAATTCAACAGAACAAAGATTATTAATGATATTAAATTTGAGGAAGAGCTGATGCTATATGCGGAAAAAGTAAATTTCAGTATCCAAGGTCCAATCACATTTTATTTATTATTAACAGCCACTCTCTGATGGTTTGATCCTTAGAATAACAGGAACACTTGTGCATGGTAATATTGCAAGTTCTGTGATCACAGCAGTCACCAGATCAGGAGGAGTCACATCATATGTTAGGTTCAGAGGTGTTAAGCAGCTAATCTCTCTCCAATTCATAGCAGGACTGACTTTGCCAACAGGTTTAAATGATACAAGTTCATCTGGTTTACCTACAAACAAAATAGATACATTATTATAACAATTCACTCACTTTATAATATTGTATATTTTCATGTTATCTTTCTCTAAACATCTATTAATGTCAAAATTATTCCTCATCTATACCCAGTAACTTGACAAATCTGTTTAAAGAATATGAAAAAAAACAGATGGCATCTTATTTCCAGGCCATCACTGTGGTAGATTATATTAAATAACTGATGAGAAATTACCTATTTCATTATAAACAAATGAATCTGTTTGAACCCTCTCACAAAACTTGTGCGTTTCACAGCAGACCAGTACTGGCACGTTGCAAGAATGTGCTAAAAGTGCAACCTGGGATGAACCACTCCTAGACATAACATAACCATTCGCTAGCAGTGCATGTGCACCAAGAAGAACCTTTGTGACCTGAAAAAACAGAACAAGTCAAACAAAACTTTCCAAATGCCACAATATGTATAACGTACACAAATATTTACCTCTCTCATAATGAAGCTAGCCGCCGTTAGAAGAACATAAGAACACTTAATTCCACTTTTCACGAGTCTACGTAACATTTCCTTCCCTTCTCTCCATGGACATCCATCAACAATTACAACACGGAATTTAGTACCACTTTCATGAGCTTTGATAAGAATCCTTTGGATTAAAGATGAACTGAAAAATGTAACATAATTTGTCAGTTTTTTAAATGGATTGTACTGAACATTCTTTTGGCAATAACTGCTTAAATTATGAAGCACATATTTTAAGTTCACAAAGTTGCAACTGAAACACACCTGCCATAAGTTAGTATTGTGTCACCACTGGAGATTTTTCCCATTACAGAGTTGCAAATTGCTAAACCTGCAACTTCCACTTGCTCTCGAATGTATGTATCAATGGCGTCATGCAACTTCTTTTTTGCCTGAAAAATTGTGGCACATTCTTTTACATGTTTTGTATTACACTCCGAATATGTTACATATACACACTGACAAGACAAATGATTTAAGAAGATATTTGATTCCTTATTTCAGAGTGATAATGCATAAATCTGTCTGATAATATGAAAAGAACATTAACTTTCTTCAAACAGAAAAATTAACTTAGGAACTAGAAATAATAAATTTAACCTCAATCCACTTTAACTTACTTCATCATCAGTAATGTTATTTGGTAGCTGGGTAAGTTGCCACTTTACATAACGTAAGGCATTTGTCATTGAGACTGATAGAGGTCTGCGTGACTGCAAGTATGTAGTGTACGGGTGCAAAGTTGCTTCAAGATCACGGGCAAATTCTTTCTGTGGAGGAGTTTTGTAATCTTCTACAACCTAAATAAAATAAGTACCACATTTATGTCACAGTCAATAATGTCAAACTAAAGAAAATATCTTTAGATACTATCATATAATCTCTTGTTAAGACTAAGTAGCGCCATTTTATTCATACATCCTGACCACAATAGGTAATTATGACTCGATAATAAAAAATAAATTGAAATTTGAAAGGTATAATAAGTATATCTTTCTGGATGTATACTATTAAAATTACAAATCAGGAACTATTTGGAATGATCAACCTAAGCATAAATGAGACTAGTTTCATCTTCAATCGATATGAGTTATAATATAGATATTTTATATTTTACAACTTTTACATTTATGACTTCACTTTACAATAGTAATTTCTTCAGAAACAGAATGACATACACCACAACACCATCCAAACTTGCTGAACATGAAAAACTATGTCACCAGTGTTACCTGTTTCAATGCATCCAGGAGAGCAAGACACCTTGCATTTGAACCCACCACAACCTTTGATTCATACTGTATTCCAAGCCGAATAATGGCAGGGTGCAATTCGGCATCTGACCTAGAAAATTTATATTTAAAAAATCAATTATTAGCAATACCATAAATTTCTTCCTAAAAATAATGTTAATATGGAAATCAAACAATGTAGAACCCATATTAATAATTAATTCATATTCCTAAATTTTCTGTTAGTGTGTTTTAAGAGTTGTATTTATATTCTATTTATGTGTCTTATAATTTGGTACTACTTACACATTATGAGTAGTAGATGAATATTGTTGGTGGTACAAATGATTAAAAAGCTTGACTCTATGTTCCTCAGGTTTCTTTGTTACATCCTTTTTGAGATTTTGAGTTTTTACTTCGATATCTGATTTAAACTCAGCCTGTAACATAAGAATTACTTATTGTTACTATTTTTAAAAACAATTATGATGTGCTAGTGACTGAAAGATTGGGAGATACACATTGCATTTGTAACAATCCTGATCTTTCTTGTGCATGTTTTATAAATACAGGATTACGTTAGATGTTTGTAATTTTACACTATAAAACTTTGATAATAGAATAAAAAATTGAGACAAGTGTAACAAGGACACTATACACAAATGAAATAGCGTGTGTAATATAAAGATAAGTGACATTGTTAAATTAATTCATTTCGATAGGAAAGAGGGACAGAGAGTGGCTGACTAACCTTAAATCAAAAGCTAGTGTTCCTCCCTTTTTCCTATCCTATATACATACATTTTACTGCAATAATGTAAACGAGTTTGACAGTATATTATTTATATGTAAATAATAACGGTGTTCATACTGTTAAAAACGAACAAAACATGATTTAGAATAACTGCTGCATTGTTTTAAATACTTTAATTAATATATTATCATATTTTAGAAAAATAATAATTACAAACCTGTTTTTCAGTGGGTGCTTTATTTTTATTGACTCCCTCAGGAGCTTTAATTTGTTGTTGTTGCTGCTTGGTGGCTCTCTGAGCCTCCTAAGTTACAAAAAGAAAAAGGCAACATGTTATTCTGAAAATTGTTAAAATAAATAAATGTCCATTATGTTACATACTTGTTTGGCTCTTCGTTCTGCACGTAGTTCTGCTTTACTCTTTCCACCTGACTGTTTTGAATCACTTAATTCTTGCTTGGATTCTACTTTCCTTTCAGAGTTATTCACATTATTGTTAATATTCTCCTTCTGATTTTCTTCTAAAATGGTTGATTTTACAGGTATAATTAAATTTGAGATTCCAGTGGACATTTCCGACACTGATGTCGATGATTTATTGCTTTTATCTTCCTCATATTTTTCATTTAGAGCAGCTTCAGTTGACTGTGGTGTAGATTTCGATTTTTTAGCCTGCTTTGCCAGTTTCTTTGCCTCTCTCTCTGCTAATATATCTTTTCTAGACTTTTCACTTTTCTCCATTTTCAGACTTGTTTCAATTTCCTTTTTTGTTCCAACTAACTGGATTTTGAAGTTAGATTTTTCTATAGTACTACTACTAATTTCTGAAACAGTATCTTTCTTTTCAGCTATTTCAATAACATCACATTTAGCTGTAACAATTGCATTGTCCACATCACATTTATCAAAATGTACTTCTTCAGCAATATTCCCTTTTTCTATCGAAGTCCCAGATATTTTAAAACTGCTTTCCTTTTCTTCAGCTAAGTCCGGAATTAATTTTTGTAATTGATTACTATTGGCACTGTCAGTCACTCGATTTTCAAGATTGGGGCTTGTATAAATAGGACCTCTTAGCACACTTTTAAAGAAAGGAATATCAACAGTTTTGGGTGAAAAAATGTCTACACTACCAAAGTCACCATCATCATTTTCTGGATGATGAACTTTTGGTGAACCAGAAACAAATATATTATTTGTTTTATCTGGAATATCAACTTCTAAATGGCTATAATTAGACAATGCACAGTTTGATTTATCTTTCTTCAAAGTTATTGGTTTATTGACCTGATGTGAAATGTTGTGTTTGATTTCATTTACTCCAACAATTCCAAGACCCAAAGGTTCTGTACTGCTGAATGTATTTAGTTCAGGTGTTTTCACAATGTTCTCTATATCTTGGGTTTCAATTCCTAAAGGCTTACTTAGTTCACGATAGTCAGCAACACTAATTGTATCAGTAAATGAAAAACTATTTAGAACTTTTTTGTCAGAATAGGGAAGATTTGTTTCAGAAACACAAATGTTAGTTCTCTTTCCAATTAAAGGATCACACTTCACATTTGGCAAATTGGCTCTATCTAGATGTATCTGAGATTGTAATGCAATAATTTTTTTCTTTCTGAGTTTTCTTTTTTTTGATTTACTCAGTTGAACCACATTCTGAAAATGAGATTCTAAACACGTTTCCCCTACTTTTGTGCTATCAAGTATTTTTTGTGTGCCACTATGTACTTGTGAGCAATCTTCATCCAAACAATCAAATTGAGTAAAAACTTCACTTTTGATGCCACTAGTTGCACATTTGTTGAAGCCTGTATTTGTCAAAACTTTGTTTCCAAGTTTTAGTCCACTTTTCTGAGAACATAGAACAGATCCAGTTGGAATCGGATCTTCGTTTCTTTTAACAGCTGCTCCCACGTTGTTAAAAGGTACCTGTAATACAACCAATATTATATTAGAATATTTTATACACAATACTTGAAAAATCTAACTAAAAGAATATATACAAAAAGTAACATATTTATGACATTAACGGAAAATTAGCAACTATGTACTCTGCAGGCAGACCCTATAAGTAGGAAAAATAGAGAGAAACACAAACCAAGAATAAGTTAATAATAGTAAAGATCAAAAGTAACAAAATATGAATAATACAAACGTTTATTCAATGTAGAAACCACCAGTAATTGTAAGATATTTTTATTTGACTCAAAAATGGTATCTTATTCGATCATTTAAACGCTCACTAGAACAACAGACATTACTTTTTCATTATATAATTCAGACCATGTTTACTTTTAATGGTCATTATTTAGAATGTTAAGTTTAATAAAAGTATTTCTTAGTTAAAGGAAAATTTTGGAATATTTTAAAGTGTATATGCCTTTACATTATTTGACCAAATGGGAACACTTGATAAAATCATGATAGAACACCAATAATACAAACATGTAATGAAAAATATAATTATGTTAACCATGCTACATTTGAAAAGCAAATTACATTGTGTAGATACAAAATAACTAACACGCAGTCTAACAAATTAACACACGTTTATTTATGTTCATGCTAAAATTATATATATAACATCAAGGTCTACATACAGAACTTATACTAGTCTCTACTTGCCCTCATCAACAACATTCTTAAAATAAAATAAATACAGATTTCTGTCTCAATTATATATTTTTAACTACTTTGTATTATATATAAATATAAATACATATATAAAAATGGATGTTTGCATGTACGTTTCACATATACACCGACACGCGTGGAGAAATTTCAATCAAACATGATATTTATGAATTACAATCTGAGTAAACAAAACAAACAATTTGCCGAGACACACCTATAGGTCAGATGGAAGGTTGAAGCTGCATGCCAGATATCTAAATGTGTTATTTAATTTGACCTCATCACATTTACATACATACATACATACATACATAATTATTGGTATTAATAAGGATGTGATATTGTCAAAAATAATTGCAATATTGGTATGGAAAGGAAAGAGAGGTAGGTTGTGGCTTACCTGAAAGTGAAGTGCGGTGTCGCCAGATGGAACTGAAGGTTGTTCTTCAAATTTTTGGAGGCTCTCAGCCTCCTTCTTCAGGAAGGAGTGTTACACCATTCTGGCCAGTGCACGGAATGGTGTAACACTCCTTGAAGAGGCTGAGAGCCTCTGAAAATTTGAAGAACCTTCAGTTCCTGATGGCGACACCGCACTTCACTTTCAGGTAAGCCACAACCTATCTCTGTTTCATTTCCATACCAATATTACAATTTTATATATATATATATATATATATATATATATATATATATATATATATATATATACACATATACACATTTATTTATGTTGTACAAAAATATTACACACACTTTCAATAAAACTCAGGTGTATTGCAGTCATTATAAATCTTAAATCAAATAATTTATCATGGTGTTTACATCTGAGTTAAATTGCTTTCTGCAAACAATATCTCTAAATTATATACCATGATACATAGTTTTGTTTGTTTTCGAAATGTTTACCTTCATGCCACATGCCATCAACACAAATGACATGATTGCTTACATAGTTTCATTCTGTCTTCTGATTCAGTTTGAAGCCAAAGTCAAAATGTCACTTATATTCTAAATTACGCAAAAGTACAGACATGTTTAGGTTAACCTGTCAATATGCTTGCAAGTTAAGAGAAAATATTGAAAAGGTTTGCTTATTTTAGATGTTTTCACAGAACTAAAGTTGTATATAAAAAGTTTAAAACTTTTACATTACTTCATTCATATTGTGAAAATAGAAGAAAATGAATTACAGGCAGTAAAGACAACTGGTAACAGAAGGGCAATATTATTCCCAAAATTTAAATAAGCTAAAACATAAGGTATTTAGTTGTTCAAATAGGACAGAGCACACATTTAAAAGTAGCCTAAGGTAACATGCATTTATAACAAAATGCAAAATGAAGATTAACAAGCTGTTTTTATACAACTGAGGTACCTTTACGGATTCCATCACTGTCCTCAGAATCCACGATTTACTATAAAGAAAACAGTCATATGTATTTTGACATTAATGAAACAATTTTGCCAAATAAATGGAAAGTACACCAACTTTATGTTTCTTTTTGAAACAGCAAAATAAATATTCAGAAAAAGGATTTTGAAAATAATAATGAACTTCTTGTTTAAGAGTACAACAGAGGGTATTAATTTAATAACTTGTGAGCAATTTCAACACTCGACTATCATAATAGCAGTATCTCTTACTTTATTAATGCTCAAACTCGAAAAAAATTATTTAATCTGTAACTTTTAATTGTACCATGTGTTGTACTACGACTTTTCACTACATAATAATTTTTCACTTCTATAACTTAACACACACGTTCCATAATATTTGTGTATTGTGTTGAAAAGAGTTGTAACCAATCAATGAAAGATTAGAAACTAGTTTTTTTCCTCATCATATATAATTAAAAGTTTTGTATTTAATTAAATGGCTACTGTGTATAAAAGAGAACTAGATGCTATTTCAGAAATTCAATATTGAGAGTTTCTAACCAGACTGGCCAAGAAATGTTACTCCAAGTTAATATCAATTTTAAAAAATCAAACCCCAGTCACATATGTTTAAGTAATGTGTATCACAAAAGGGCGAGTTAGTAGTAGTAATTTATTTTATCCTGCTAACAAGTTACACAAAATAGTAGTCTTGATTGTAAATTTACATCAGAAGTAATATAATGTATGAAATAACTTTGTTCTTATACACAAATATGAAATTTTGAGTGTCTTCTGATATGTATTAATTAAATCAAATGAAAAACAGAGTAATTTGAATATAATTTGTATGAATATATAAAAATGTGTGGCACAAAACCAACATAATAATTAATATATTAACATTAAATGTGTGTAAAACTTAACTGACAAATAGATTTCCATATTGTACAATTTACGAACGCATCTAACTAAAGTCTGATTAAAATGACACATCTGGCTTTTATTATGATCGAAAAATATTAAGTTTTTTTGAGTTTTATAAACATCATCAAACAAATTACTTGCATTTCTGAAGGACTTACGTATTAAACGTCATGGACCTCGTTTGTTTGTGCAAAACGCATTAATGCAAACCAATATAAGGATTTAATACAATATTATTTAACAGATCCTTGTCTTAAATTCGCAAAAAAAATAAACTTGATGAACTGTCAGGGAATATATTATAGACGTAACTTTTAACTTTTTTTAAAAGTAAACATTGCATTTTTATACAAGCTTAGACATCATTCAACAATTGCGTCAAAAATTTAAGTAAGGTTTGCTCTCATTTCTCTTTAAATGTACAGGTTCGATTCAATTTCTTAATTAGCATGTTCACCTGATAAATTACGCTCCTGTTGACACTCAAATTCACAGAAGTTCCAAACAGGCGACGTTCTATCACAAAAGTGCTTTAAAGTTTTTCATACAAAGTAGGAAATAAATCGACCGGTTCTACCGATTTACATTTACAACTTTCGGAAATAAAGAATTGAAGCTTAATGTATGACGTGGATGCTGAATAATTTAATTTGTCACTTTTTAATGTAATCTGAACACATTTGTTCAGGAAGGAAAGGGTAGAAAACTATTTTTACATTAAAGAGAATGCCATTTGAGGCGTTAATATGATTTAAAAAACTTAAAACATTTACAATTTATTACAGTCAACATTTATAAATTGTATTATTTTTGTATGACTTGAAGAAAGAAAATGTTTTAGTACTCCTGAAATATTTATTTTGGCAATTACTTGTACAAATTATGATTATTAAAACATTTTAAATAACAAATACATTTCTTGAGAAGATTTTCACTCTTTCTTTAAGGGTAAAATTATTAAAAAATATTTATTTTCATACATTTAGTTGCCTAATCAAAATGAAAAATATCTTTGCAGCGTTTCACTTTCATTGGTCATCAGAAAGACGCGTACATGCTTTGAATCAGATTAATGAACTCTGCGAGCTTCGCTGTCTTTATGTTTTGAGATATTGGTTGTGAACTATAAATATTATCTATTCAAAGGCATTAATTTATGGATCAGCAGAAGGAACCAGTAAAAACTCCTGTGGTTTACACTTGTGGAGGTATTGTTTACAGTAAAAAATTTTCTTTGGAATTTCAATTTGAAATGTTTCATGACTAAACTTGTCTTCTACTAATACTGATTAAATAGAATTTAAGATCAGAATGCTGTATAAATGGAGAACATAAAATTTAAATTTTGAGAAAAGAATTAAAGTTAAATAAGTTTACTAATTGCATTGTTGAGCTTTATTTTAGTTTAGTCCTGCCATTTGACGTTCTTTTAATTATAACTTCAAAATTTATACATAATATAAGTTGCAGGTCATTGGATAGTTCTTATATATTCTGCAATCTTTATTCCTTTCTTCAGGTGATTAAATAACATAGGCTGTCTCACTCCACAATATAGTTGACAAACTCAAAAGTCTACTTTTTTGTTAATTTGACATCTGTATTGTGTATATGTTACTACTTGCTCTTGTTTATTTAATGATCTGAAAAACGGAACTAAGTTTCCAGTAAAATGGTATTTATATCATCACTCCTTTTTTTCTGTTATTTGGAATTTTTTATCTTGTTATTACATCCAATTTAATTTTTAGTGTAATACTTTTGTTTTAGTTCTTGAACAGAAAATTGCATCTGATCATTACGAACTAAAGGTATCCCATTTTTTCAAATTTGTTTTGACCTAGGTGACGTAGTGGTGCTCCTTCCAAACTTGACATGTTCCTTGTATTTATCAATGTGCTAGACTTCCCTTTTAAGCAAATCATTTTTCTGATTCCTTTAGATTGTCCTGAAGCTTTGTTAGTAGGAGAAAAATAAAGTGTGCGTGTTAATTTTTTTGCTTATATTACTTGAATTATTGGTTATAATAGTTTTTCACAAAATCATTAACACTTAAAAAACCCTGTCTTAACTTCAAGAAGAATTTGTGCAAGATTAAACATACATACTTTTTTGGGAGCACAGTTTATTTGTCTTGTAGGAAATGTGAAGGTTTGTGTATATCTCTGTAATTAAAACAAATCTGTGTGTAATTATTTGTAAAGGGGTTAAAGAGTGTTTTAGAAAGTAATGAATAAATTGCATATATTAATTAATATGGATTCAATTTGAAAATCCCAATTAATTTTGTAACATATATCTATATTGTTTATGTACTGATTCTTATTTTTTTTCTGCAGAATGTCACCATGAGAATGAAATAAGGCCACGTGACCCAATAAGATGTCGTGAATGTGGCTATAGAATTATGTACAAAAAGAGAACAAAGAGATGTATCCTTTAACTTTTTAATATTAAGTTGTATTGAATACATTTCACATCAATATAGCACACACATTTGCTTGTTTTGTACAATCTTATTCTAAGTGTTATATTTGAATGACAAATTTTTTATAGAAGTGTTTAGAAATGTTGACGAGAACTGAAATCAAACAAGATTTTTTTCTCATCAAATTGTGTGTTAGCAAATGTTGTTATATACATAGTAACTGTCTTCTTTAAATTATATATTTTTATTAAATCGCCAATTTTCTCGTCAGAAGTATTTAAAAAATACTATTTTGCCATTTAGTCTTTTAACAGACTTTATAGTAATGTTTTTAAATTTCATAGAACAGTGGATTCATTTTTTTATAACATTCATTTTCATTGACAAATTTTCCTTAATGAAAATTCCAGTGGTGGTGTTTGATGCTCGATAAATACGTGATATTTCCTTATATGGACAATTTTAGATTTGCACCATTTTGAATTATACAAATACATGTAAATAAATTTATATTATATGATAATGCACATTCAGTATTCTAATATTAATCTGTTACCTTTATTTCCTGTCATCCTGCTAATTTAATTTCAACTCATCAGAAATAATGTCTCAACTAAAGTTATGTAGGTTTCTTTTTAGAAGGGTTAATTCAATATGATTAATTTTGAGGCAGATTTCCGTCAGTTTATCATCCCTCCCCCCGCCAATTAAATTGTTTGGCATATACATATGGCATATATATAATAAGAGGATCCTCAATATTAATCAATATAACCGAATTGCTTCGACATTTATTTTGTGGATGGGAGGGGAATTTTTTAAATAGTATTAATTTGTAAATTTATAACAAAGTTATTAAATTGACTTTTAATTGAAAGCAGACATTTCTCTCTGGGTTTAATAGTGTGTACATATTTCTATAAATTTTTGTATGTGGTTAAATTTTAATTTCCCTAGATGCAATTAAAAACGGGCTATGTTGAATTTGTGTAAACCCTTAATTATAAGAAATTAAATTTAAAGCATGGAAAAATCAAAATTGATTTTTTTCATATAAAATTAACCCTCTCAGCATTATATTACATTACAATACTACATAACTTATTGTAAGTAGTTGGTATCGGTGTTGGATTGTCAAAAAAAATACCAACTAAATATATGAATTGGTAAGAAAGTTATTGTTTTGTGGTTGAATATAGAAATCGACGCTTTAACAAAAGTGAATATTTATTCAAGTCTTTAGAAGAGTTACGGTTTCATGAAGGACTAGGAGAATTAGTGATGGGCAAGATAGTTATTTTATAGTCGGTTCATTTTTCAAAAGTGAGTAGGGAGCCATTGTGTGCTTTTTAAATCGGGTAAGGTACCGTAAGTAGCAATCTCCATCCAATTTCTCGCAAAATCAATTATATATAAAAATGAATGAATATTACAACATGTAATAAAGAAATTAATAACAACATGAATATATGTTTCTCTGAAAACGAACGATAGTTCACAAAACTAGTGAACGATCTGCATAGTTAAAATATTGTTAATAAATAAATATCCTGGTTGGAAACTCTAGAATATTTAACATTTACACCGGAAGTGTTACTGCTTTTTTTTATACTGTCTTTGATACTCTGTTTTCCACCCTGCATATTGATGGCGGCAATTCAATTGGAGAGGGCGTCGAAAAACTAATTGGGTTCGGCAAGTAATAGCTTATGACGTTTGAGGTTGACCAGAAGTCTTGTTAATATATATATATTTTATTCAATTATATTAACACTTAAACATATGAATATAATTTTTAAATTCTTTTGTAAAAGATCACTGAAGTAATGGTGGGGGTATCTCGGCTTCTTATTGTGATGACAGTTCAACAATTAAGTGTCTAAGCAAACTGCTTTATATTCTAAAATTCATTGGGATACCAGTTTAAACATGCCAATTGTTGATGATTCTGACGTAGAATTAGAGCCACTACGTTTGACTAAAGTACTAAGAAAATATTCGGAATGTGAGAGAATCGATGACGAATTTGACTGTTCCAAGTTGGAGGAAAGACGGCTATACGAAATACAAGAATTATTGAGGTAAATTTATAGAATTTTCATTACAATGCATGTTAGTATTTATTTATTACAACAATTATCTACAAGTTAATAGTCAATATTGTTTTATACAAATAAACATTAATACGACCTTAGTTTACAGATAAATTTAATTTGAGAAATATCCCGTTTATTTATTTATTGATTATATTATAAATGGCGAATATTTTTTTATTATTAATAAGATTATGTCTCATATATCAACTCAATTACATGCATTTTATGTGTTAATTTAATGTTGAAAATTTGGGATTGTATTGCTCAATAATTGCATATTAATATTAGTCCTATTGAACGTTATTGATATACTTGTTTTCCTTTATAATATTTTTTATGACTTTCACAAAGTTTCTCCCTTGAATGTCCTTTGATGATGGCATTATTTTACTGTGTAGTTTAATGTGGCATAATTTTTTTGTAGGGGGCAAACCTGGCGAGAGATATACCAAATTATGAAAGAAGAAGCAGTGTCACAGGTGTCATTTAGAGCATCGGTGGAACATCTATCTCAACTTTTAGTTTTGTATTCAAGTTAGTACCGGACTACATTATTAAACATAGAATTTCTTATACAAATAGTATTTGTATAATGCAAAATAATGTAATAGGCACACCTATCTCTATATGCAGAATTAAATTATTATTAACCATTGCCCTCATTGATAGAACATGTAAATTTAAAGGCACTAACCAAAACAACTATGAGGACAATAAATAGTACTTTTATTATTATGTGGAAGTACAGCTATGTCACTAAGTTTTTACTGTTCATTATTTATCTTATTGTGATAACTTATATTTTTGTGTGTTTTCCTAACACATTTTGTCACTCAATTAAATAAAGTTTGATGTACATTCTCTAAAGAAAAATATAAATGAATATGGACAGGAGTGAAAACTATAAGTTTAGTTTTTAAAATGTATCTAACTAACATAAGTTCTTGTATTCATAGCTATAGACAAAACTGAATCATAAAAATACAAGCTTCAAGATATGGAATTAGTCATATATTTAGTACATAAATGGACTTTAGATCTAAGTGTTTAAAAACGTAGGAGGGAGGGAAGATGCCAGAACTTTCTTGTCAATTCCACCTCAAAGGTGTTCGTATTGTAAACAAAAAAATAAATGTCCGTTGAAACAAACTTAAAAAAGAAAGGAACTTAAACTAAGTAAATTTGAATTTAAAACTGTCGGATGTTTCGATGTAGATCAGCATCTTTTTCTAAATGGCGAATAACTTAAGACTGTAGTTAAACAACATACTAAAATGAAAGATAAAACCAGAAAGAGCCAAAGAACTTTTCTTTTTTAAGTTTGTCTGTTTAAAAGGTTGTTGTAACATTATTTGTATTGGAATTATTTTAATAAATTAACTAGAGTTTCTATCCTGGCATTAATTTCTCCATTTTTTCCTGAGCAGAATTGATTCAATTAGTTTTATTGTGAGCCACAAATATGTTGTCATAAGTATAATTTTTTTTTGTAATAAAGAGAAGAAAATAAAAGAAGAAAAAATTTGGTTATTGATATGAAAACAAAATTATTTTTCCTTTCATGTCATAAATTTAATATGTTTTCTTATTTATTGAGTTCTGTATTCCATTTGTTGCATCTAAACATTTTCAACATATAGAGAATGTAGGTGTAACTGTTGTATCAAGTGTTACTGGGTGTCGCTGTTATTCTCCAACGACACGTCACCTGAAGAACATGGCGGTGACAGCGGCAAAATAACGGCGACACCCAGTTGGAATCCTGAGAACACTTCATACATTTTCAACATAGTTAAATAATGACTGACTACAGCTATTTTATCTTGAGAAGTAAGCTAACCCTCTGTTAATTGTGCTGATTGAATCATATTTAACATCAGTTTCTATTTTTCTTATATAAAATGGTTTTTATGTATCTGAGAAGGGTATTGAATTTCTTAAGATATTATTAACTAATAGTAACTTAATTAGTACTGAACTTGTGTTTTAAATTCTTACTATTATTTTAGGGGAGTTACCGTTTTTGAATGAAGAACTTCTTATACTTTTGGTAAGAATGTTTTTGGATGAATCTCCTGTGAAAATGTACATTTTATTAAACTTGTTCAAGGCATCATCCAATCTCCATGAAATAATTAAGGTAAGACTAGTAAAAATTAATTTAGAGATGTTATTGGTTGGGTATTCCATTGCCAGATTTGCAGAGGAATTATTTTTGACAATGTCACATCCTTACTAATATCATATAATTGCAATATTGGTATGGAAAGGAAAGAGAGATAGGTTGTGGCTTACCTGAAAGTGAAGTGCAGTGTTGCCATAAAGAACTGAAGGTTGTTTTTCAAATTTTCGGAGGCTCTCAGCCTCCTTCTTCAGGAAGCAGTGTTACACCATTCTGTGCACCAGCCGGCTGCGGACTGAGAATTTGAAGAACAACCTTCAGTTCCTTATGGCGACACCACACTTCACTTTCAGGTAAGCCACAACCTATCTCTCTTTCCTTTCCATAACAAAATTGCAATTATTTTTGACAATGTCACATCCTTACTAATATCATATATATATATATATTAAGTATAAACAATATCCAATTATAAAATAAAATTAATAATAAGACAGATTGCCAAATACGGACAAAATAAGTAAATGAAATGCAACAATTAAGTTTACTTTGTGAAATAATTACACATCCTTTATTTTTGTGTTCTTTAATTAAAGTTTTTTATTTCATTTCCAGGCTGTACAAAACCTATTGCAGTGTTTGCCTGATTATACGAAAGAATTTTTTAAAAGAACGAGAAATCGCAATGAGCAATTAAAAATAAAAGAACCTTTGCTTATTAAACAGATAACAAAACCTGATATTTCATCACTGTGGGATATTGACATATCTAATAGCAGCAAATCTCCATCCATTAAGTTCCCAATCACTATAATTTCAAATGACAAATGTCAAATTATTGGTAATATTTGACATTAATTTTATTATTTGTTTTGTGTGGTAATTTGGTTGTAAGGTTTACTAGAACCTTTTAGATTAATCAAAAACTTTTACCAGTTGTTCACTATACATTATAGATGCTTTTCTGATGTTTATGATTTATTACTTTTATTTTAACTCATATTGACTCTTATTTGTGGAGAAATGTTGACGACATAGACATAATAGCCATTTAGTTTTGAACAATAGAATGCATA
The DNA here is from genome assembly GCA_037074705.1 of Zhengitettix transpicula. Lineage (NCBI taxonomy): Eukaryota > Metazoa > Arthropoda > Insecta > Orthoptera > Tetrigidae > Zhengitettix > Zhengitettix transpicula. Next base: position 50,008,252 of record CM073596.1, read on the forward strand.
CACAAACCCTACAAACACACACAGAAACTCTAGAATATATAACAAAGAAGTATTCAAATGATATTTGTTATGTTATTTGAGTTCCTTTTTTCTATATATTTAGAAAATACAATTTTATGGCACCAATTATATTACATTATACAAAGTTAGCCAAAGTCAAAAAGAGACATGTTGGAAACAATTTTTCATGTTGTGTGGTTACTGTGTTTAAACTTGAACTGTATTTTTATATGGTAACAAGGTACTAGTCGATTTATTGACTATAACTGTGTGTCAGCAGTTGCATATACTTGTGTTTTATGCTTGCTGGAAATTTAATGATATATATTATGATAAGCAATTGAAAATTGAATGATTTATTAAAGCTGATGAAACATGGATATGAAAAATTTTGAAATTGAACAGCAATCTGAGCATTTAAAAAAACTACCTTTCCCAAGAGCAAAAAGAAAAAACACTTATCGCTTTATATGATATTCAGAACTTTTTTATTGGCATGTACTGGTCAAACAGTACTGATTATACGAAAACAGAAAGTTTATAAACAAGTTTTGTTAAAAATAGTGTGAACCTTTTTTGAAAGTAGTTTAAATTAAAGATTGGATGGATATTGCTTCTGAATAATGCTCCTAACAACCTTGCATTATTAATGAAGATATTTTTTGCCAGTAAAGACCTAAAGAATCCTCACTTTTCCCCAATTTAACTTTATATAATTTTGTCATGTTCTTCAAAATTAAGTCAGAGCTAGAAGAGAGAGATATTTAAACAATTGATGAGGTATGTGTAAAAAGGATGGGCTCCTGCACAGCCCAACAAAAGGTGATGTACAGAAATGTTTTCAGCAGTGAAAGTACTATACTGACTTAATAGGGTATTTCTTTGAAATCTACCACCAATAATTGCAATATTGTGATATGATAAACCAATGCTGGATTTCAGTTGAAATGAGACATGATGATTTTTCATAATATATGATGTTGCAGTTTTTTGTACATGACTTTTGCCAGGTCTTGTTTTTAGAGTGTAATAATAAAGGAAGACTATGGTGTTACAACAAATTATAGTATACCAATTGGACTTTTGGACAATTTTATTGATTAATTTTGTGAACAATGTTATATTTTGAGTCCCTCAAATTAATAATCCATACACAGTAGACACAAATAAAATAGTTCATAGTCACAAAACAATAATTTTAAATGTAGCTTCTTTATTGCATTAAAATAGCTCAGTTTCAAATCTATTCTGTTTTATGCTTTTATAATAATTTTAAAATCTAATATATATTTTTTCTATTGCTATATTTGCATGATGCAGAGAAGCAGAAGATTTCTGACCATTCAGTCTGTTATACACAAGTTAGTAATGGACTTTGTGAAGAGATAAATATTTGCATTCCAAAGTTCACAGTTCCAAAATCTCACAGAGTAAAGGTACTGTTGTTTTTTAATTTGTTATTGAAGTTGTTGCTTTAAATTCACTTTCTGAATACTCACATACACCTTATTAAGCAAAATCTCTTATTTCCAGATACATACGCAATCAGAGTGTTGTGAATTATATGTTGATGATGGTAATAATATCTTTGAGGAAGTTACAGAAAGTGAATTACTTACTTTTCTTCTGAAAAGACAAGGAAATTGCTTAATCTGCTTTCCATTTGGTTACTCAAAATTACCCATCCTTTTGCATTACATAATGCATAGAAATTTTCATCACGATTCAAAGGTATTTAATTTTCCAAGTGTGATAATTTCTTTTAAAATTTTTTAGTAGTATACATACACAGACACAAGTTATTATGGGGCATTGTCATATTAATTAGCTCATTTGGAGAGGAAAGTGGTATAGACAGTGGCTGACTTACCTTATGTAAAATAACAATTGGTATTGCTGGGTTGGGAAACAATAAAATGTCAAATTTTTCAAAGCCCAAGCCTCGCACTCAGCACAGTTGGTCAAAATTTGTTACTGGATGCTGGCTGGCCTCAGTGCTACTGTCCTGTTGAAGGGGGCTTGTCAAAAATTTGACATGTTATTGATTCCTAGCCTAGTGATTCCTCATATATATATATATGATTGTAATGATTAAAATAAAAGATTAAATTAATCAGTGTAATAAACAATAGATTAATTATCAAAATTTAATTATTTATTAAACAATTAATTTGTCCTACGTTGAGGCGACATTTTATGTGATAAAGAAATCAAAATTAACAAACAATATTTTTATATTGAATTTAGTTGGGCCTTCTAAGTAAAACAAAACCTTATATTTATATTACAATCATAGAATTTACAAACTAAGAAGTTAAACAATCAAAACAAACAAGAAAGCAAAATCTGACGATTACCTTTAATTATCATTTACAAAACTTAATTAAATTGGTTTCTACTTACAAATATTTGGCTGGTACCAGACTTAGCTCTCCTGGGCTCGGGCTCACAATTCACACTAACAGGCCATGAAAACACTGATTCTACACTTGATTGTACAAAACACGGGCGTAGCTTTCAAGTCTGTCTGGGAACTGGAACTGCTGTTTGCCTCCAGATTATTAGTTAGACAGATTGTTACAAAATTGTCTCTATGTAGAAACTGATGATGGTCTCAGTTCTCGTAGAAAATTTAATGTGGCGCGGATTATTAGGTTACTCTTTGCAGTATTACAACGTATCTCGATGTCCAAACTTTATACTGAAATTCTAAAACTTGTAACCTTCTCGGTTTGATCTATACGCTGGCCACGCTGTTCGTTGTCTGCTCTCAAATTTTTACTTCCACACCCGACTTCAATACCAGACCGACTGACTTCCAGAAAGTGCTCGCGGCTCAAACAAAGCTTGCGTATACATTGTTGTCTTTGAATATTGGTACCGCTAACAATCCATCATAACTATCCAATTATTAAAATCATTAATGGCCTCTAATTAGTATTACAATATATTGCAAACCAATTTTTTTTGTTAGTGTCAATTTGTGTACTGCTAGCACACATTTCAGATCTTCTCTCCTGAGAAATGGGGTCCAGGCCCTTGAAAATTAGAAATATTTTCACTTTTCGGCTGATTGGACCAACTGTTGATTTCAGGTAAGTCAGCTTCGCAGCCTCTCTTTCCTATCTGAATGTGTTATATATATAACATATATATAAAGAAAGAGAGACAACGAAGTCGGCTTATTTGGAGGAAAAAGAGATCGGCAGTTGATCCAGTCTGGCATAGGTGGAAGTTAAAATTTTTGAGAGCCTGAGCCTCCTTCATCAGGAAGGAAGATCTGAAATGCATGCATATATAATTTGTGTGTTCTTATATATGATCTGGGAAAATATGCAAATACATTAACTAAAGACTTTTGAATTTATGTATCTGTGTGTGGCTCTTTATAAAATATAAAAATCCAGATTGCAGCAATCATTGGCCTCATGTGTGTCCACCCCTGTTATTTTGGTAGGAAAGTGAGAGAGCAATGTAGCTCATTTCTAATGTGAGACTGAAGATTGTAGTCACCATGTTCTACAGGATTCATACTGCAAATTTTTGTAGGTGTTGTGCTTCTCCTTCATTTTGAGAAATTTATTTTCATCAAAGCTCAAGAACATACATCCTCTCTTTTTTACTTTGTAATTTGTATTCATGTATATATATCATTGTATTTGTGTGTGTGTGTGTGTAGATATGTGAACACAGATTGGTATATACACCCACTCAAAGATTTAGATTCTTAATATAAAGTGCTAATATATTTTTATTATTTTATTCAATTTTCCCAAAGATGGTGTACATAGTATTCAATGAAAAAATTGCAGTTTCAATTACAAACTGCATAAACAAAGAACTTTTAAATAGTGGAGTGTTGGCTTTTGCGCTTACTGATGAATGCCAATCCAAAACATATAATTTTAAACAATCTAAAGTCATTGTAACAAGTTTAACAATATGGGAAAAATTTTGTCGGAAAAAAGGTAAAGTTGTATTTCTTTTTATGTTGTGGTGACTACAATGGTTCCTCATTGTTTACTATAATATACAAAATAATTTCATTTCATCTTGTCCTGAAATGCGGCTATGAGAGCAATAGTGGCCTAACCCATTAACTTACCTGATGGATATAAATAATATTTGCTTGACATAATTTATATTTCTGGTTTTGTCCTCAATGTTATTTGGATAATTTTCCAAACTTTATTTACAGATATCAGTATTATGTTTGGCTGTAATTTTAAGATGCTTAAACAAGCATAAATTCAAATAAACAAATGGAAGGCCACTATTGCTCTCATATTCTCAAGTATAGATGTTTGTACTCTAGAATGTCTTCCCATTATATAAGGCAGTGCAGTAATTTGAATTTCACTAGGTTACTTTATTCAATTTTGAAGTATACACACAACAGATTTTATGCAGAATCGGTGGAGATGAAGCAACTAAAAACATTCATATTATATTAATATAATTTTTAGCATGAACTGCTGCAGTTGTTTTTTAATGACCTATTTACATGTCTATATTTAAGTTGTGGCATAGGTATATCAATAGTTTATGAACAATATATTTTTTAAGTACAGATCTCTTTAAATATCTTAAGGTGTGTCGTGTATATAAGCCAACAAGCTGCTTTATCAACAAGCCTCAAGCTGTTTATATAATATTTATATATATATACATTCAAACTTGGATAGTGAGGAAGGATAGAAATAAATAGGAGAAATAGGAGGATTGCGCTTTATTTGAATTCATATGCTCGGGCGAAGAATTACGCACATAGAAAAGCATATGTTCAAAGCAGAGAGAAGGATGGAAGAAGAAGTACTGTGTACTAAGCAGAATACGTGGGTTCAAGTCCCGCCTGGGTCAAATATTTTCAGTCTTTCCTTCTTGTTTTTATATAAAGGCTCACCAATGGATCGACTGTAAGGCGTTCCTGTATTGCTTTGTTTACTCTTAATTCTATTTTTATCGGTAAAGATGGAAGATCTTTTTCAGTGACATTCTTCAAAAATTTAATCTTGTAATCCACTTGATCTCCACTTTACATCTTTGTAATCAACTGTTTCTACACCTTCAATATCATATTGATCAGCAACTACAGATAGTAAAAAATCTTCCATTTCACGATCTATTGCTTCTTTAAATAGCCTTTCTGCTAATTCTTGAGTGGGCTGCTTAGTGAGCTCAACTAGCTGTGTACTAAGCAGAATACGTGGGTTCAAGTCCCGCCTGGGTCAAATATTTTCAGTCTTTCCTTCTTCTTCCATCCTTCTCTCTGCTTTGAACATATGCTTTTCTATGTGCGTAATTCTTCGCCCGAGCATATGAATTCAAATAAAGCGCAATCCTCCTATTTCTCCTATTTATTTCTATCCTTCCTCACTATCCAAGTTTGAATGTGAATTAGTTCCTTAAATGGATTCTCCTAATATTGTATATATATATATATATATATATAACAATATAGAGAGAGTAAATATTACAAAGTATGTTAAAAATTTGTTATTTATTAACCTTATCGTCTTCCGTCTATGTGCATGAATATTAGTGTCAACAATATAAATCAATATTAAATTAGAACTTTGGTGGTTTTATGCAGAGTAATATTTTTGTGTTCATGTTAATAGATTCAGGAAATATCATTAGAACAGTTTCAGACCTCATTGTTGATGAAATCACTTGGCTATATGAGTATGTTTCACCAATTGTTGAAGACATTATACTCCGCTCTGTATTTAAGGTAAATCAGCTAAAATATCAACATTTGTTTGTAGAATATAAATAAATATGATACTGTAGTCGAAAATTAAATGAAAAAATCTTTCATGTATTTAATTTATTCTGACTGACTTAGTGTTACACAAAAAAATCCAACATGTATTGATATTTTGAACCCCAACAGCTTTTAATTTAGATAGGTAAGACTTACCTGAAATTAACAGTTGGTCCAGTCGGGCTTAGGAGTGAAGATATTACAAATTTTCAAGGGGCTGAGCCCTCTTCTTCAGGATAGGTCTGAACTGCATGTCCAGCCCACACACAGTATATATATATATATATATATATATATAGGTCTGAACTGCATGTCCAGCCCACACACAGTATATATATATATATATATATATATATATATATATATATATATATATAATATGTTTCACAATTTATTATTAACAGTTTAACAATTTATGCAATTTTAATCAAAATGAAAGTATAAAATATTATTTTGGTAGTGATTATAGAAAAAGAAATTTATTGGATAAAATGTATAAAATATTATGAACGCATAGATTCAAATGATGACTACTTAAGTGCTGAACTGATTACAGTTTTTGGTTTCCATTAAGATAAGGATTAATTTTGCTATGAAATATTTATGACTAAATTATATGATTCTATTTTTGAGTTGTATTTGTTTTTGCTTTTCACTATTTTCAGAGTCCGAGTCATTCTCGCATTATAGCTTTCTCTCTTGTCTTGAAGTCAAGCACTGAACTTGCTACCAGTAAAATTACAAAGTATTTGACAATTAAGTCTTCTGGTTGTGATTTTTACAAAGTAAAATGTAAAAATATAAATGCAGAGTTTGACATGAAACTTCTTGGAATAAATATCAAAGAAGATTATCATGCAAAAATTAATTCATTGTGCTGCATGTCTGTGCTGGAAAAATTGGAATTGAATAAAAAGGTAAGATTGTGCCCATTTTATCTACAAGCAATAATTTGATTTATATAAGTTTTTCCCTCCAATCTGTGAAAATGTCTGGCACTTTTAAATTTGAATTCAGTCCACACACACACATTTATATATATATATATATATATATATATATATATATATATATATATATATATTGGTATGGAAAGGAAAGAGAGATAGGTTGTGGCTTACCTGAAAGTGAAATGCGGTGTCGCCATAAGGAACTGAGTCTGCAGCTGGCCGATGCATGGAATGGTATAACACTCCTTTCCTGAAGAGTCTCCGAAAATTTGAAGAACAACCTTCAGTTCCTTATGGCGCCACTGCACTTCACTTTCAGGTAAGCCACAACCTATCTCTCTTTCCTTTCCATAGGATTATTGAAGATATCTGTTTATATGTTGTTTTATATATTCCTTGCCATATTGCTGTAGAAATTAGATTTTGAAATGTGTTTTCATATTTAATTTTTATATTTTTCACTGTTGTTTAAAAATATTTTTAATGATGATGGGTTCTTTCAAACAGATTTTAATCCTTGTAGAAAATGACACAAATGCGGAAAGCATGATATGCACATTAAGAGATTGTGCAGAATTAAATAAAATTGTCTTACATTCTGGATTTTATTCAAAGAATTATACAAAATATTCAAGTTTGGAGCTTCCATCAAGAACAAAGCACTTCCTGAATTATGGTTACCTCCTTCTGCAAAATAATATGAATCCATCAACGAGGTAAGATTGGTTCATGATTAGCACTATGGATTTTCATTAATTTTCTATATGTATTATAATCCTAATTTGAATTTTAGGGATGAAGTCAGCAAAATACTAATGGATGGAGCTTTTCTTGTTGTTGTTTCCACATACAATTACTCTAGTTTTGCAGATATTCATGTAGATGCCATTATCATTGTGGTAAGATCCCAGAGATTAATTAATTTGAAAATAACTTATATGAAGGAACTCAAATTTTACTTTTATAATAGACTACTCTGATATTAAATTTATTGTTTGTAATTCATTTTTGCATAAATGTTTGTATGTTACAGGCCTTGGATCCTGACAATTTGAAAAGTTGCTCTACTACTGATGTTACATCTTTGTCTAATTTTTCTAGAAATACCAATACCATTGAAGTGATAAATTATATAGATACCATTGAATTTATTTTTCGGCAACTAACTGGCTATCATAATTCAAAAATAATGGTTTATGATCTTGTTAATAGATTAAACACTGAGGTTAAGCATTAGCATAATTTTCTTTTAATGTACTTATTTAGAAGTGAAATATTGTGCTCTTTAATTAGCCATTTCCTCCTAAAGTAATTTTTATTTCTGTCTTGATATGATTTACAGAAAAACTTAGTCCTTGTTTGGCTTCTAGTTAGACTCGAGGAACAATAATTTAGCAAATTTCATAAATAAGTTTTAATATATGAATTTGAACAATTTTTTGTCGTGTAGTATAAATTAAACATTAAATCAAATTTAGACAATTAATGACTTATTGAAATTGATTGTAAGTATTACCATGTTGGACATGAGACAAATATGTTATCTTACTTTTCAGGATGTAGACATACATATCATGCTACAATATAGTGCATGGGGGGCATACGTATGAAGGAAAACACCTGAAATATTGAGTTCACCCTCAATTTATGGTGAGTTTTTAACTCATTATCCCCCTTTCCTACCTACATAAATTATTTTGACCATATATATGATATTAGTAAGGATATGACATTGTCAAAAATAATTGCAATATTGGTATGAAAAGAAAATAGAGATAGGTTGTGGCTTATAAGAAAGTGAAGTGCAGTGGCGCCATAAGGAACTGCAGGTTCTCTTCAAATTTTCGGAGCCTCTCAACCTCCTTCTTCAGGAAGGAATATATATATATGACACTTAAGGAAAATGTGAGAAGGTAAAATTGAATAACAAATTAGTATAGGAAAGAGAGACAGAGATGCTGACTTACCTGAAATCAGTAGTTGGTCCATTCAAGCTTAGGAGGAATTTCAAATTTTCAAGGGCCTGAGCCCCATTCATTAGGAAGGAAGATCTGAACTGTGTGCCAGCTGGGCATGAATTCAGTTTCCAGCCAGCACACAGTTCAGATCTTTGACGAAGGGAGCTCAGGCTTTTGAAAATTTGAACTTCCATATAAAGGAAAGAGAAATTGTAAAGTCGACTTACCAAAATCGGCAATTGATCCAGTGGGGTAAGCAGTAAAAATATTTCAAATTTTAGAGACCTTGGGCCCTCTTTGTCCAGAGAGAAGGTCTGAACTACCTGTCAGCTGACCTGAAAAGGAAGATAACATCTATTAATATCTAGAACTTTGTCTCATGTCCAACATGTATGTAGTTTAATAAAGAGCGTAAGTTTTACCGACGTATATTCTGTATAAAGAGTTCTCGGGTTTCTGGTCAGGTAACATGATTTGAACATGTTTCCATGGCTGGCCGCCATGTTAACTGTGAACAGTTCACCTGACGAAGATGGCAGTGTCAGCCATGGAAATGTTGTGTTACCTGTCTGGAAACCCAAGAACTTTTTATACATGTTTGTAGTTATTTCTTACTGTGCATAACATTTTCAGATTGTATTGGGGAATATTACGAGCTTTGATTTAGCTTCACAATGGTTACAGTCTACTTTTTCCTATGCGATGAATGAATCACTTGCAGTTGATGACAATATTAATAAATGTCTTAATATTCTAACTAATGGTGATATGATTCAGTTTGAAGGTGTTAATAATTTCCTAAGCACAGGTAAGTAGAGAAAGATTTTTAATTTTCTATGTTCTGAAGGAAATTATATATACATACATACATACATACATACATACATACATACATACATATATATATATATATATAATTGTAATATTGGTATGGAAAGGAATGATTTTTTCTTTGTAATTATTTGTAGGCTGATTTGTTATTGCAAAAGTTAAGATATAATATTTAGTCTGGAATTTTCTATGTTTCTAGAAATAGGCCATACTGCAAGCTGTTATAATATTTGTTTTGAAACAATCACTTATTTCAATACTTCCATGACTTCAACTTTAAATATTGCAGAAATTTTGCATATAACTATCAGAGTTTTGGAAAAGGAAACAAAAGAGGTAATATTTATTTTACTTTTGAATGATAACATGGACTGAAAATTTCTACTTTTCCTGTTTTAAACTTTTCTTCCAGGCATATATAAATGAGCCAAATTATTTGGATAATTTAGCAGTTGATATGCAGAAATTAAAATTCTGTGATGCTTCACATATTCAAGATGCTGCCAGTGGATTAATGAGAGATTTTTTTCAGTACAAAGTTCCTGGTCCTTGTAGGAAGTTTATTTTGTATGTAAGTTTGAATTCAGATATTCTAAAATTTGGAATTTAAAATAATATTGTTTTGGCTCATGTGACTTTCATTTTATGACTTAACATTTGATTTTTGTCAGTAATAATAAGAATCATTTACTGAGATAGTGTCATCTGTTCATTTCCTAAGCCTTTTCCTATGAATTGTAGGATGGGTTTCCACACTTATAGGATAGCTACAAAATTATTCTGCCTCATGTTGTATACATTGGGAGTTTCCTATAACTAAAATAAGGATGTATGTTTTATTGAACTTCATACAGTGGCCAATATTAGTAGCAATGCTTCAGATCGTATCCACTCTGTGTGGCCTGTGAAAATGGTTTACTGTTACATATACCACTTTTACACTGATATTAGATGCTATTTATTGGTTTTAACTGTTCAGTCCTAGCATAATTTTTTTCTTTACAAAACATGATAACATTTTCTTATGTTTCCAGTATTAAATTATTGATTTTCTAAATGTTCAAGTAAAGAGTAAATTGAATATTCCTATTTTCAGATTTTTTATTATACTTAATGTCTCATAAATACCTACTCTTTTTTTCTAATTTGCAGAGAATAGTACAGTTACTGAAAGCTTTGTCAGAAATTACATTCTGGAAGAGAAATTATATAATGGCATACAACTGCATAAAATATTGTAAAATGATTGACAAACTACAATTTGATCCAATAGAAAGGATTATTATGTTTGATATAAATGTGAAAGCTTATATTTCTAATAATATGTGTTTACAAATGGAAATAAAGCTGTTAGCTAAAGATATGTAAGTGGAGCATTTTTTGAAAACATTGATTGTGTAATTAATTATTACTTTCATCTTCCAGTTAATTTATGTATAAGAAAGCAACTAAAAATTATTATGTTACCGAATTAATTATTAGTTGTTTGTGACATGCCACATACTAAGTAACATGTCAGTACAGTAGGACTGAGTGTCATGCTGGCAGGTTGCACAGTGTCCTATTTACTTAATGGTTAAATAGTTTATTAGGATAGGAAGAGCTATAGATTCTTGCACTTAATGTTGGCCTGTGATAATGACATATTTGGTTGATGATCATATAGTAAGAAAACACTGAATGCTTTGGTTACAGGGTCTTGATTATTGCACTTGTTCTATGTTTGGGAATACAATGTTGTAGTGGCAGGGTGTTATCTGTGTCGTATTTGTATCTCTTTGTTCTTATATATTTTTGTATTTTCCATATATCATTTCATCAAAAGTAATATTAATTTTTAGTAACATAAACATATAAGAAATTAATGTTCATGTACAGTTTTGTGGCAAACCTTTGTATATCAATGGTTTTATGGCTAATGAGTGTATTCCTAGATCATTTTTCAGGGATGCCAGAAACTAATATACTTATTTTATCTATTTTAAAAGTTTTCTTGATTAATATTAACATTCTAACAGAAAGTTTATAATTGTGTAGTATTTTAATTAACAGTATTTAAAAATTTTCAATAAAGAGAACTTTTGTGGATAACGCCCCTTAACTTCTTATTTGTTGTATGAGAAATGCCATTTTGTTAAGTCATTGCATACACACTTAGACATTTAATTTTTCTAAAACTGTTACTAAGGAATAATGGTTATGACTTACAGTTGGTGATCTATGTCCTTTGACCAGGTCTTATACAAAAGGAGTCTGACCACTATTTTTTAATTGAGATAATATTGTAATGTTGGGTGGTAACACCCTTTTATAAGTGTGTGTAGAAAGAAGCAGTCATGTAAGATAAAAAGCAAATTTAATTTTGTGAGGGCTATGTCCATTGATCCAATATCTTTGTTCTTTTTGTAGCAAGTAGCACTGAGTTTTCTCACATTAGTTTACAGATGAACAGCACAACATTCTTAATTAAAACCTATATTAGGGATACAATTAATAGATTTTTGACATTACAAGAAATTGTATTTATATTCAAATAAGTAGTATATCTTTTTTAATTAAATGATCAGTTTAGCTATAACAACAATTATAATGAGTTCTGTTGTGTACACTTGTTCAGATATTTTTTTCAGTTGTAATTGTCAGCTAAAAAATTAATATTTCCTTTCAGATTGTTTGATAATTTCCATGTTGGAAAATCAGTATATTTTTGGCTTTGGATAGAAAAGGAGAACTATATATATAATTATGAATATTTCCACACATCTAAAGATGAAGTGAGTTTCTGAAGTATTAGTACTGAATTGTGCATGCCTACTTTTTTTTTTGGTGTGTGTATCTAGATATTTTTTTTATTTAATTTGCCAGAATTACCAATGATTATTGCTGCTCATTGTTGATACACATCTTGTAATTGAAATGTCACTGTCAATCTTGCAGTTGGCCAAAGGAAGCATCTAAGGGAGAATAAAACCATTTTAATAATAAGAAAATAGCCAAATACTGATAAAAGAAGTGCTGATATAATTCCTCACAAAGTTTCTGGAAACCTTGTTCCTTTCTGTTGGTACTAAAACAAAAAACAAAAAAACACGAGACTAGAGCAACACAACTGCACAACTCAGTTGACAAAACTCAAAGGCTTTTGACGTTTGTGATTTGCTTTTGTTGGCATCCTTTGTGCCATGTATTATTGTTGGGTTGCGCCATGATTTTGGTGGATGTGTTGAGGAATTCTCAGTCTCTATGGGGAACTCAATGTGGACGGAACATAGTCTCCAATGGAAGCTCACAAAGAGCGGTTAGCAAGTCAGTCTCTTATGGGAGCTCAAACTGGGTGAAGTTGGTAATAGAAAGGAACAATTACAAATAATGTAATTTCGGGCCACGGGATATCCATGATAACTAAGCCACACCCTGAGTATAGTAAAGCCATGTCTCGAAATATAAAGTTATTGCAAAAAGTTATATTAAAAAGTTTTGATAATTTCTTCATAAAAAAATTATCTGGTGCCTTAATTATTGTGGAACTTCGAGAGGACTGGGCAGTAGTCATTTTGAAACATAGTATTCGTTATATTTTGATACTCAGAACAGTGGGGTTATAGATGATTTTATTACATTTTGTCACCAAAACTTTTGGGGGAAACCTGCATAATCTACTCTATCCATTCCTCAACTAAACAACTAATTGTCCACAATAAGACTGTCTATATTTGCCTGGTCAGGAACTTGACCCGGTGGTCGAGATGGTTAAGGCGTCTGTGTACTGAGCAGAATACGTAGGTTCAAGTCCCGCCTGGGTCAAATATTTTCAGTCTTTCCTTCTTCTTCCATCCTTCTCTCTGCTTTGAACATATGCTTTTCTATGTGCGTAATTCTTCGCCCGAGCATATGAATTCACATAAAGTAATCCTCCTATTTCTCCTATTTATTTCTATCCTTCCTCACTATCCAAGTTTGAATGTGACTTTGTCACCAAATTAGTTCCAATTCCTTAATGGATTCTCCTAATATTGTATATATATATATATATATATATATATATATATATATATATATATATATATAAATCAAATTAGGAAATGTGACAAGGTGAAATTGATTGATTCATTTGGATAGGAAAGAGTGACAGAGTAACCGACTTACCTTAAATTGACAGGTGGCATAGTCATCTGGGACGATATAAAATTTCAAATTTATGAGGATAGTAGGTATAATTGTGTGCTGGCTAGACATGAATTGACTAATTCAAACCCTGGAATACCAGCTATGGACAGCAACCATCAACATCCAACAACTCTTTCTTTCTGGTTTGGAAATAGTGTGTGACTTACCTGAGATTTAAGTTCAGCATCACCATTCTGGACAGGAGGAAGTTCTTAAAATTTTTTTACACTGTATGTCTGGTTAACTGGCATGTGGGCCGTTTTGCTCCTAAAGAAAGCTAAACCTCTAAAAATTTGAAGAACTTTAATTATTTTAATTATATGTATGTATACACATATATGCATTAATTAATGTGAGTTTATAAATCCTACCAAATTGAATGTAGTTTTATTTGGGCTTTTTAAATATTATTTATTTCAGATGGATTCTGGCTTAGTAATGAATTACATATTTCCTATTTCTTCAATGAAAGCTTCTCTTTCATCCTATAATATACGAATTATAAGTGATACATATCCAATTTATGAGCAGCATTACATTGCAGCAACAAATATTGATCCAACTTTCCATGATGAACAAATATTGACTTGTAAGTATTTTATTTTGTCATAAGATTTTTAGATTTGATTAGATTTTGTCTATAAATTATTAGAAGAAGCAAGGCTTCAAGTGTTTGAAAAGTAACATTATAGTGGATTAGTAACTTATAATAAATTGATTGGTATGAATAAGTAACTCATTTCATGCTATTAAGTCTTTTAATTTCATGACAATTTTAAAATTATGATAATTAATAGTTTATACAGACAATTTAAACTGTTCTTAATATCATGTTATATTGGCATTACTAATTGTTTATTCTGAGTACAGTATAATATTAAGACGACACTTTTAAACATCCACAAATTTCTGTATACAGTAGAAGATGCTAGTTAAAATGAGTGAGATTCTAATTTTAATTTATAAGTGTATAATAATTTATTTATTTTGGCCACAAGTTATTTAAACCTTTTTTACTTCTGCATGCTTTACTTTTTTTGTAATATGTATGTGTAAATTTGTGGTTAACAGTGGCTGTGATTAAACCTTACTTAATATTTTGATGACTTTTTTTAATAAAATTGCCTTATCTTTCCTTGTCAAATTGACCCAAAAAATAATATTGTAATATATTTAATGAAAACATTGCATATATATTAGTTATGTAGCTTTTATTTAAGTGTATTTTGATATGATTCAGACTGTTACAGAATTTAATTTTTCTTAATATCCTACTGTGATCCCTGCGCTTTTTAAGAGATCGCAAAATATTCCTAATGCTATTGTTTATTTTTGAAATCTTCTATCACTCCCTTTAGATGGGAATATTATTCTTTTCTTGTTAAATAACCTTTATGAAAACCAATTTGAGCTGCATAAACTAATTTATTTTTATTTAAATGTTGGAAGATCATATGCTATATTATTCGCTCAAAAGTTTTTGAAATATAGAAAACTTAATATATTTTAAAATTGTGTAAGTATTTTGTCTCTCAGGCTTTACACCTACAAACAGTAGTTATTCAAACATGGAAAATGTTCTTCGGAAGCTTTACAAAAATAAATGTTGGAAGACTTCATTCTTACAAGTATTTAGTGTCCTCTACTATACTCAAAACAGCGTGTTGATTGCTGGATTTTCAACTTATGGTGAAAAAACAATTGCAATTGAAATTTCAATAAGAAAAGCCTTGGAGGAAAAACATGATTGTAAAGTAAGTCCTGTAATTAAATTAAAATATACCAATAAAAATAATTGTGTGCAATGATAAAAATAATGCATATTCGCTCCTTACAGTATTCACTATAATTGCAGATAATTTATACGGCATCAGAATTTTCTCAAATTTGCAAGATGAATTATTTGTTGAAAAAATGGGAAAGTAATATAGGAGTTATCACTGGAAATTATCAAAAACAATTGGATCTGTTTGAACAAAGTAGAGTTATTTGTGTTACATGGACACATTTTAATATGTTATGTGAGACAGATAAAATCCAATCATACTTTAAAAATGGAAAGGTTTGTTCACTTTGAATTTGATGAAAATATTTTGAAATTTGCACATTGGCAAATATTTTGTAATGTCCATATATTCTGTTATAATTACATAAATAAATAGTCAAATAACAGACAAAAATAAGTGCTAAATAAATACCACGTGTATTTAACACTTATTTTTTCCATTATTTATCTATTTATTTATGTAATTAGTACACTTTTAGCATATAATATTATATATTAAATTTTGTTGGGTATAGTAATGTAAGTTCTTAAAGTTTTAAATAGTTGTTTGTCAAGATTTTTCTTTTCTTTATCATTATTATTTACTGTTAATACTCTTGGCACATAAAGCATTAACCAATCGTCTCCATCTTGTTATATTTTAGGCTATCTATTTAAATTCACTCCAAGGTTTACCTTCTAGCACTTTTGTGTGGACATATCTTTTTTCTTCATAAATTATTCAAATAATTTTTGCATGTTATCCCTTCCTGGAAAGAAATTTTAATGCAACTATCAACATGTGTAAGATATACTTTTACTCTGTTTCATAAATCTCATTGTAAGTGTTCTGTCTGTATGTTCTTTTCTCTTAAAAAATGTGTAATCTTTAATTTGTCATTAATTGGACTGATAAATGAAAACATAATTATATCAGTCAAAAATGGTCTTATCTTTTATAGTGAAGATGATCTTTTGATAGGGAAACATAAAATTATATTCAAAGTAATTTGTCTTTATCACAACACTTGATAAGAATGAAGCCAACTTATCATTTGTCATCAAAATTAGTATTAGCAAACGAAATGTCTTTAAAACTGCAACTAAATAAAATTTCTATGGGACTGTTTTAACAATCATTTCATATGTGACATGTCTTATGACTTATTTTATGCTCTTTGCAATTTATGAAAATTATTAAATTGGACTAATTTTTGTATGTTAAATTTTTTTCCAGGTATCCCTTCTAATTATTGAAGGAATCCAGGAAATGTCTGCTGAAATTGAATGTGCAGTTATCCATTCTGAATGTAAAGACACAAATTTAAGAATTATTGGCTTAAGCTTATTACCTGTCAGCAATGTATCAGATGTTGCACATTTCCTGGGTGTGTCAGAATGTAATACTTTCAATTTTAATCAATCTCCTTTTAAAGCACATGTATTGTCTGAATTAACTTTTCAAGGGTTCTCAGAAAAATTAAATAAAAACTGGATGTCAGTTATGAATGAAGCTGTCTTTAAATCAATTTTAGACCATTCTCCTGATAAACACCCTGCTTTAATCATTGTGCCCTCAATACAGCAGCTAGAATCAACTGCAGATGAATTGGTTGTGTGGCAAGAGAAATGTAATGAATGGTTTTATGTCGACATTGCTAGTATAAATGAAATAATCTCATCATTCACTAGTAAAATTGTTGGCAAAATGCTGATGCATGGAATTGGTTTATTATTTAAACAAATGAGTGAATCAGATAAGAGAATTGTACAAGAATTATATTCTTCTAGAAAATTTAAGGTGAGAAAACTCTTTGGTTTTAAACTAAGCAATGTATATTATTTACCTTGCAGTTCTAAGAGTTTTTTTTTATTTATAGTCCATAAAATGTTAATATAATTTGTTTCTACATTATAAAGTATATTTATGGCTAAATCTTTTGTTATGAAATTTAAATAATTCTAAATAATTAATAGTTTTGTTTAACTTTTTAATTTTACATTCAGTGGTCCAGAAGTGTTCTGTAGAATATTTTTTTGAATATATTGTCATGTATGCTGTGCCATTTTGTCTATTTTCTCATCTTGATTGTAGGAAAAAATATTTGTTTTTTGTTTTGGTACAAATATATATTATTTTTCTTGATTCACACTTTTTGCTTCACACAAAATGAACTGTCCAAGACTAACAAAGCAATAGTCAAATGGATGTGATAATTACTCATATTATGAATAAGAAGCAATGACTTTCACTGGTTATAAATCCACCCTAGTGAGGTATGATTGAGTAATTTCTTTATAATTTTTTCCAACAAAAATTACATTTGGCCTTAAAAGCAGGTTCAAAGTGACCACCATCGTAAATTATCCAGACATTTTAAAATAATGGTTTGAAAATATAAAAAAAAACGCTTACAGTCCTAAAACATTTTATAGCTCACACACACACATTAAAAAAGTGAGGAAATAAAGGCTTTTTTATTTTTTGGGACATGATGGGATGTGTGATATGGTATTGACAGGTACAGTCTCTTGTAATAAGTGTTATTGCATTCATAAACAATTGTTCATTTTCATTGTTACAGATATTATTGACAACTGAGGATATGTGTAAAAATATTTTATTAGACAGCCATTTAGTCATATTGAAAGGCACAAAGTTCTGTGACAAAAAGAAAAATATTCTTTATGATTTACAGCCTGAGGATGTTAGTAGGTTAGTTGGAGTATCCAATGTTTCTTGTCCAGAATGCACAGAAAAAGTAGTAGTGATACTTTGTCAGGAAACAAAGAGACAATTGTATGAGAATTACTTCAATGGTCCAGTATTGGTTGAATCTCATATACTTGACAGTCTACCTCTGCTAGTGATTTACAAAATTGTTAGAGGGGCTTGCAACAATATGGCTAATGTTACAGATTTCATTACTAATTCTTTTCTGGCTCTTAGAATCAAAAGTAATAAGTCACTTTATATTAATGGAAACCATGAAAATAGTATGTGTAATAACATAACTGATCTGGCAAAGAGCATTATCTATAAGTTACAAGGAGAAAACTATATCACTGTTGATGAGGTAAATTTTAAAATTATGCTTTGTCTGAAGTAATTATTAATTTAATTATTCATGTTTTTTTTTCCAAATCAATGTTTAGTAATATAGAAAAATGTTTTGCAAATAGGTTTCTGAAAACTTGAAACCCACAGTTCTGGGAATGATATTAGTAAACTATAATCTGGAATTGAAAACAACACAACTCCTACTTTCTAAATTGGGTCCAGAAATTTCATTAAGGGACATATTTTCTCTTATTTGTTATGCTGAAGAATTCAAAACTATTATTGTTCCTCATATTAGCAGTTATATGAGAAGGTAAACATTGAAATTTGCAATACATATATAATTTATGACCAATAAACACAGTTTTATAATGTTTTATAATATTTGATTTTGAATTTTCAATAGTAATTACCACGTAAATATCGAACGTGTAAGAAAAATACAAATAATTGCAGCAATAATTTTATTTTTAGCTTCTTGATATGATTTTATAGATTTTTTGGTGTGCAATATAACTTTTGAATCAATGCAACATAATTTGTAGATTACGTTGTGTGTAAGAAACAATATTAATTTGAATGTAATACTTACAAGCTGTGATTTTCATCTTGGGAAATTAATATAATTGATTTCTGTTTTACCTTTAGCCAGATTCCAAAAAATATATTTTGGAATTGTTCAAAAAACATGCCTATATGTGCTTATCAAGTTTCTGTACTTCTACAAGGGTACTTTTTCAAACGTGAAACATTTCCATTGAAAACAATAATGAATGACGGCATATTAGAAATTGCCAAGCGTATTACTCAGGTAATATATTTTATATTCTTCAATGCCAGTATGTGTATTTCACTTTGTTAATTTTTTTTCATTTAACATTAATGATGTAATAAAATTTATTTAATGAATTATAATCTCCCTTTAGGCAGCTGTTGCTATGTGTGTACAACAAGAATGGATAAGAAGCTTTCTCATTGTTCATAAATTACTACAAATGTTATGTTGTGAATGTTGGACTAATGGAATATTGTCTCTTTTCTGCTTGCCTCACATGAATCAAATCTTAGCAAATGAATTAAAGGATGTGAAAAATGCTTTGCACATGTATCACACAGCTCCTGAATCTTTACAACATATTTTGGCAAAGAATTTGAAAGAAATTTGTGTTACTGAGGTACGATATATATATATCATGTGTCATTGGAAGAATAATTAAAAGTGTTGGTGTGAAAACAAAAGAGAAATGTGGTGTTTACATGAAATTGTAGCTCAGCATCGCCATTCAGGACAGGAGAAAGCCACCCCCCTTTCTATACCAATTGTTTATATATATATATATATATATATATATATATATATATATATATATATATATACATAATTGTAATATTAGTATGGAAGGGAAAGAGAGAGAGGTTGTGGCTTACCTGACAGTGAAGTGTGGTGTCGCATTAAGGAACTAAAGGTTGTTGTCCGTGCCGGACAATGGCACAGAATGGTGTAACACTCCTTCCTGAAGAAGGAGGCTGAGAGCCTCCAAAAATTTGAAGAACAACCTTCAGTTCCTTATGGTGACACCACACTTCACTTTCAGGTAAGCGAAAACCTATCTCTCTTCCCTCTCCATACCAATATTGCAATTATATATTGTAATAAACCAGCTTTTACTCCAATCTCCGTCCACCGTTGTGGTAGCCAAATTGTAATAAACATATAAATGGGTCGAAATAAAAAAAGAATAATTTTTATGAACAACAAATAAATTTATTAAATACGAAAAGAATTTACCAATGAATTTACAACTTTAATATTAAAATGTGAGAACCCTTGCTCTCCTGGGTCTTTACTGGGTTTGACTAAGAACAGAATCCAAACCATCAAAAAATATAACATTTACGTTTTCAAATCAAACACAATAAACTTAACCTATAGTTTGCCTTTAAATTTTATTATCGAAGGGAACGAAATCTGACTACTATCCTTTAACGACGTTTACATTATTTAATATGGTATATTCTAACTTACAGTTTCCTAGGTCCACCTTGACTCGTTCCTTAGACATTCACTTTATAGGTCCTGATATTCACTTCACTGACTCTAAATAACCACTGTTCCACTCTTTGCTGCTTGCTCCGTCTTCTCTCCCTTGCTAAAACACAAATGTCTCTCTCCCGTGCTAAGCAAAAACTGTCTTTGCTGCTTGCTCCTTCTTTCCTCTCACGCTAACACCAACCAACTTTGCTGCTTGCTCCTTCCTCTCTCACGCTAACACCAACCAACTTTGCTGCTTGCTCCTTCTTCTCTCTCGTGCTAAGTAACAAATGTCTCTCTCTCGTGCTAAGCAACCACTGTCTTTGCTGCTCGCTGACCGTCTCTCTCCCGTGCTATACTACAACTCATCGTATTACAATAGGCGACTCTTCTATTTATATCATCTTCCTCCCTTGTCTTTCACTTGCGTCGCCACGGCGCAGTGACAGCAACCCATTCGTCTAAATTTTCGTTTCGGCCGCCTTTCGAACTGTGACAATTTGCATTGTCACACTCCGTCTACTTAACTTACGGCTTCCTCTCTTTTGTCCAACGTCCTTTTCAGGTCATTCGTTAGAGACAGTAGCCTGCTCTAACATGGCCCCTTCGTGACCATCTGCGTAAACAATTCGACTCGCCGTTTCCCAAATCAATGGGCTTCTGGACCCTCATCATCCCCTGTCTCTCATTGCAGCTGCAGCAATTTCTCAGGACCACCCGAGTCACCCTTTATTCTTTCTCGCACGCCTCTCCACGACACGTGCGCCGTCTCCAATAATATAATGCATCATATTATTACAATATATATATATATATATATATATATATATATATAATTGCAATATTGGTATGGAAAGGAAAGTTATTTATGTTTATATATATATATATATATATATATATATATATATATATATATATATATTGTAATATACAAAAAGAGAAGTGGCTTTTTAAATGAATGAAAGATTAATATTACATAAATAAAAGAATTTATTGTGGCAATACATGAAACAATTATCTCAATTAATAACAAATAGAATTTATCTCAGCGTCATTACTGGGTTTGATAATGGCTAATCATTTATTTAGAAACCTTATCAACACAAATTTCAATAAAAAGATTTACTCGTCAATTAACAAAGACGAAATTTACTTGTCGACGAAATTATACTAAAAGATGGATTCTACTTAACAAATTTTATCAAAGGAAGAGAACGAAATCTGACGACTATCTTTTAATCCGGTTTACATAATTATTTATTTTATATTGGTACTCAGGGCAGCATTCCAGGATACTTTTGACTTACGAAGCACTATGACGGGTTTTTGCACAGCATCTACTAAAACTCACTGATTCTAAAATTAGTATTTTTTTAGATCAAAATCAGGAACCAGGAACCTCCTCTTCGTCTCTCCCTCACTCGGTTGACTTCTGCTCAGCTATGTGCACCAAAAACTGTTTGTGTTTCCACTAATTTTATTATAGTGGTCATTATGGGCAGAGGTTATGATTTTATGCTGAAATCTCATAATATTATGATAATTGCTATAACAATTACTATTACACATTCTGGTCTATTATTTCCCTATGATCATTCTTTTACTTTTTAACTCTTTTCCTTTCCTTTAGTTCAGTGTGTTTGTTTGTATTGGAATGAGTGTTATGTATGTATGTATTTTTTAGTTATTTCTTTTTTCATTGTTGTGACTTTCCCTTGAGAGAGAGAGTATTCCTGGCTTTGTTGGGTGTCAATTGTTGCTGTCAAATGGCAGGTGCACTTTAATTTGAATTCATCAATTTGTGTCCGGCTGGCACACAGTTCAGATCTTCAATCCTGATGAAGGGGGCTCAGGCCCTTGAAAATTTGAGTTTCCCCCTATGCCAAACTCTTTCCTATCCTAATGTGTTATATATACATATACATACATAAATTAATATGAGTAAGAATTTGCCATTGTCAAAAATAATTGCGATCTTGATGTGTAAAAGAAAGAGAGATTGTTTGTGGCTTACCTGAAATTGAAGTACAGTGTAGCCACAGGGAACTAAAGGAATGCATACGTATATATAACACTTAAGGAAAATGTGACAGGGTCAAATTAAAAAGCACATTTAGATGGGAAAGAGAGACAGAAAAGTTGACCGGGCAAGAATTATATATAAAGTGTGTAAGGCTAATGTGACGTCAAATTAATAAAGTAATTTGGTTAGGAAAGAGAGACAGAGTGGCTGACATATCTTAAAACAACAGTTGGTCCAGTCAGGCTGTGCGTATATAAATGTCGGGTAATATCGTATTATCTGGAGTCCTGGCTAATGATCCTTAAGAGTTTCCTAAAAGAATGTGCTGAAAGGCAACGAGAGATTGTAAGTTCTTTAAGTGGATGTTTACAGTAGTTTGTTTGTGGTCATTAACCTTGATGTGTAAGAGTATTTGGGTAGTATTAATGTTTTAGTAAGAAATCTAGAATTATAGCTCTTATTTTGTTATATCAAATAAATTATTCCCACATATACATTATATTATTTGTAGTTTTATTATTACTAATAATAGAAATGATAACATATCTTTCCAATTTGTTTTTTTTAGATATTTGCTGTGCTTGACTTGTTTCCCAAATTTGAAGTTAGCCTTCACTTGTACATTTCAGAAGAAAATAATGTATTAACTATTCAACAAACTTCAAATAAAACACTTCCCAAGTTGAGTGTTAATGTTAGATATGAATATAATATCATTATAGAACTAACATTTTCAACTGTGTGCAAGGGAACCATGTGTATTGTGCTAACTGAAAATTCTGTGGAAAAAATTGTTTCATTCAAAAAGATAAATTGTGTGACCCAGACATTGATGTTGCCAATAAAAATTTCCAACGGTTCAGGTGAGTTGAGAAGAATATTCTCTCTTCTTTTAAGCAGTTTCTTAGTTTATCTGATTAACAGTTTGTTTCCAAAATTTAAGTAAAGTTCATACATTTTTAATTTATAATTATGGAATAATATATTCTGTAATGAAGTATATGATTACTTTAGAATAATCCTGGATATTGTATTTTCAGGAGAGAAACTGTATTCATTATACACCTTATTTAATTCCTTTGCTGGTGCTGATAAGAAAATTGATTTTAATTTACATGCCGTCGAACGTACAAGCTAAATTGGCATCAGACATGCAATTTGAATTGAAAGTTTTTTAAAACTGTAACGTTTGCATAACTGAAAAGCAGAAACTTTCCACGAAGAAGGTGGGGGAGTTTTTAATTTATTTATTTAAATACTTTTTTGGTGTTACTATATTTAATTAGCCTACTGGTAAAGGTTAATCAGTTTTTCAGTTTTAAAATTTTGAATTTATGATTGAGGACAAAATTACACATTTTCTTCAAAATGGCAGATCACTTACCAATTGGAAGTCATTTTTTTTTTAAATATTTCATTTATGCCACCTGCATTCTTTTATTACTATTAGATTATTTTTTCCTGTATAAATTATAATTTATATAATAAAATTATTTTTCTGGAATACATTTCATATTTATTTATTTTATATTTGAAATGTTTTGAGTATATAAGTTTATCATATTTTAATAATAAATCTATTTATTGCCAGTACTTCAGTACTGTACCCCTTCACCTTCTTCATTGGTGTTTTAGGTCTTCCATTTTTTATGCTAATTCAAACTCCCAGGGCACTTCAAAGGGAGTGGGAGATTGCAATATTAAAGTCTCTTTTTATATATTAAATACAATAGAAGTACTACATAGATTCATCAGTCTAGGCCCGCTTATGTGTCAGCATTTTGATAGCAGAAAATCAATTGCCATAGATATGTAATACAGAAAACTAATAAAAAATGTATAAATATGGTATATTGAAGACATTGTAGGTATTTAAAATGCATTAGGAGAAAGTTTATTAGTTTATATTGCAGAACTGCAACACTGTACTATCCTATTTTTGTTAAGCCAATTCTTGACAATATTGTTTTATAAATTACAACAATTTTTCATTTCTTTCACCTTAGTCCAATTAGTTTCATTTTCAAATTTGGTAGTAACAATAACTTTTTCCATTTCTTTGTTTAATTTTTAAGTGAACCTTTTGAAGCAGTTTCTACATTACTTCAAATATCAATAATGTAGCTAACCATTGAGGCAGTTAATGTCAGAGTGGGCTATCCCAAATTTTTGTCTAAAACTATTTAACTCGGGTTTGGGGAAGTCTGTATCAATCTTCTCAATGTCAGAGTGGTCTGAGTGTAGTTTATTCAATTCTCAAGAAATGGCAGCAGAAATAATTTTGGGATAGACATTGACGTAAATGTGAAGCAAAAATTAAAAACCCCTTTATTTCAAATAGGTTTAGAAAGGGGATAGCCCCCCTGGCATTAACCACCTCAATTAACCCCCTGAATTATTCCGTCTGACACCTTTCACACAATTGCCTCAATGATCCTAGTGTTCGGTTTTAATCAATCAGCCATTATGTTGTTACTGCATGAAACTTTCTAGATTCTTAAGATATTAGTGTGTTCAGTATCTTGTTATCTGGCCAATTATAATAATCATATCATAATTTTTTTTGAAGACTTGCTTCTTCTGCATTCAAATAGATACTTTTCTAGAACTATATTTTGATTGCAATTTTACTTTATTTTCATGTTATTAATATATTTTTTGTGTTAGATGAGGTTTAGTGATAGTAATGTTTTTCTGCCTGTATTTTCTTAAGACCTAATGAAGCAAAGCCCAGACTATAATTCACAAAAAAAATAGCAATGGAGATTTGAATTAAATTAGTCAAGGGAAAGCAATAATCAAAAAAAAAATTCAAATTCAAGATCCATATATAAGGTGAGGGCTTACTCCAAAGATTATCAAATGCCTGTCAGAATTGTATGAACAATAAAGTGTCAAACATCCATTTGAGAAGTATCTAAGAAACTCAATTACAGAAGGAAATTCAAAAGCTTAAATGCTATAACCCAAATTATAGACAGCAACACTTGAAGAAGTGTTTTTGGTAAGAGAAGAATATGGCTAGACTCTGATGCATCTTGTACGATGAAACTGTTGCAAGTGTTGTAGAATCTGAAAATATGATATGGATGGAATAGCTTGAGCCACTTTAAAGGACCAACTTGACGGATGAAAAGATTCAACCAGCAAAATTGGTATGGAAAAGTAAATGAATATGTGTCACAGACAGCAAATTGAATATAACAGAATCCTTTGCATCAGAGATCAGTAGAGCTGATATAGAAGATTTACTAATATGTGAGTTATTTATGTTGTCAAAACTTAAGAGAGGTGTTTTGACATAGGCCCAGTGCAAGTATTACATATATATGTGAGAAAAATTTGGACAGGGAAAAATTGACTTGATTATACCAAAATTGTTGTTGTGAAAGAATAATAGAAATCATTTAAGGGATGTTTCTGTGAGAAGTAGGTTGCTGACTCAGTTGGAACATTAGCATGAAATAGTGGGTGGAATACACAGATCAGGGAAGAGAACTCTGAACTGTACAACTCACATAATTGTGTAGGGCCATTGGATGTAGAAGGGAAAGAATATACAGGACAAGGTCTAACTGGATGTTATCAGCATATTCTAGGAAACAATTAATACAGAAAATACTGTCGGTGAGGAAAGTTACGCCTTGAATATAGTTTTGCAAAGGTTGATACAACTGGTTTTTTACATTCTATAAACGGTAGTGTTATCGAATCCGTCTAGAGCGACGTTCACGACTTTTTGAAACGATATTTGTCTATGATGTCTGCGGAACGAAGTTGATCTAGCGAGATATATGCAAACCACCTGTAACCTTCATGCACAAAGGAGATAGTGTCGTCTGTGTCACGCTACAGTAACGTCGTAGTGATGGAGAGCTTCTCAGTCGGGTAAGAGCAATAGTTCGGGGATCGTTACGAAATTATGGTCTTCGTGTCATTGGGGTGAAAAATTATATTCTGGCAGATGTGACCATAATCCCTTGTAGTTTAGAAAAAAAAAATTGCTGTAAAAAGTGTAAATTGAGTTATTTTCGAGATGATCTTGTAGCTATAAAATCTTACCTTGGTGATTCTCTAGCCAGTTGTGTTAATTTTCTCCTAATTCTCCTTAGAGTGCAGCTGATGAGAATTTCCATAATCAAAGATACTTGCAAAAGTACGGTTGATCTGTTCTTTTGCAATTTTATGTATCTAATCCTTTATTTAGGAAACAGCATAAAGTGATATAGAACATGACGTGTCGGGGTGGGTTGTTCAGTCAAAAAGATCAACTTGTCGAGACATCAGAACTTTGTGGAGATGTCTACAATCTCATGAAGCTTAATACTACGTTCTTGTATAGCGATATCGTGAATTTTATCTACCATTCCTTTATAATAAAAAAATTCAATCTGCAACTGTACACTTAGACCTGTCGGTTGGTTGTTACTTTCTTCTCGTGAGAGCATGGTTTGGACTTTGGTCTTCCATCAAGACCCCATTCCATTCTTCCCTGCTCTGCGACTTCTCGCGCCATTTTTCAAATCGTATAATCCATTAATTCCTTTTCCAAGTCTTGAATTAATGTCTTCCTCGTCGCTTTCCTTTCGTCTTCCCGTGCAGCAGATTCTGGGCAAACCTTCATCCTCTGCGTGGCTCAGCCAGGCAGCCATAGTATGACTTCGTCTATGAGTATCATTTCTATTTCACGATTACTTCTTATTCTCTATCTTTCACACTCTTATAGGACCATAAATTCTCCGTAGAACTTTACTGCGTTCCAATACGCATAAAGTATTCTCATCATTAGTAGCTGACACTACAGGTCCAATAAATTGGCTTGCAGAGCTTTAGTTTTAGAAGTTCTAGGAAGTATAATTATAGAAAAGTCATTATCCTCTTGTTAATTTCGTTAATCATTACAATTCCCAGATCGCGAAAACAATTAGCGGGTTCAGATTTGTATTATTCAAAATGTACATCTTGAGCTGATCTTCTATACTCGATTTCTGATTTCATAAATTAATTTTCTCTTCTTTAATTTCAAGTACCTCGGCTTTTGTGTTCCAATATCTCAAAACATTTCCTGGAATACCTCCATGATCCGTTCCACCAATCCATTATCGTCGGCTTAAAAATAAAAATTACTCGCCAAATAGCAGACAAAAATAAATAACACTCAAAGTTCTTGTCAGACTTGTTGCTTTCGTCAGGTGACACGAGACATCGCACAAACCAGTTGTCGAACTCGAAAGCTTTCTACTTGGTCTCCTGGTTTGTCGTACTTACAGCTCTTGCGTTTCTTGAATCACCTGACGGAATTAGCAAGGGTTACAGATACGTTGTGTTGTGGTATTTAATTTAGCCCTTTTATTTGCCTGTTATTTTGCTAATTTATCTAATTATTATCCTTTTAAAACAGTCGTTTTATATTTTAATTTACAAAACCAAATTTGGAAACAGACAAGATGTCTTCTTTTTCGAACGACTTTACGTCTGCTTTTTTGATTAACTATATATAAATTAGCGATTATAATAACGAGCACTTTAAAATATTGTATTCAACACAACGAAGTTTCTGTTAAAAATTTACAGAAACGTCCTTGTGTTGAATAAAATATTTTTAAGTTCCTGTTATAATGGTCTCTTTGGACATCATCTTTACATCTGGTTTTAGGTCTACCTTTAGTCCTTGCTGTGAAGGAAACTAGTTATTGGGTTAATTCCACGTAATTTTTGTAAAGAAGTTATGTTTTCTTATCTGGTTCTTCGCAGAAATGCGAGCTGCCATATTTTTACCTGTCTTGCTCTTCAGCAAGATTAGATTTGGCGGCCACGAGCGTTATCCCTCCCGCTGATGTATTGTGTGGCCCATTAGGTCGTATTTTCAAGAAAATGATATGTAATACATTCATATACTTGGGTTTTACATAACGTACAACCGTATACTCTCAATATGTCCGTGTGGTAATATTTCTTAATTTAGATCCTTTTCTCCTGTTCTTGGTTCCAACTCTTCCAGCTTCAGTTTGTTGATGAACCTGCTTGTATCTCTTCAATAGAGTCGAAACGACATCTTTTCAACTGGTTTCTCCTTTTCGGGAAAGGGGTTAAAATTGCAAGGAGTCGTTTTGACATTTCTCGTAATGCCAGTCCAATGTGGAGATTTTTTGACGTTTTCCACACATTGACGGTCATGTTGCTTTAAAACGATTCGAATTCACCTATGTTTTTTTATGCCATTAGGGTCTTCAGAAAAAATTTCCTTCAACTTGAGCTCCACTTTAACATAAGCCATTTAGAAAAATCGTCACCGTAACAAAAACCGGATAAAATTCTTCAAAGACACGTCCTTTTAACAGTTTGTAGATTCTGAGCACAGCCACGTTGCAAGTATGTAATTATTATTACTACGCGAAGAAAAATGCTAAATTATGTGAAAATTTTCTGTAACACGCACGTATTTTATTCGATTTAGCGTGGTTTAAGATAGAATGTGTTATAAATTATATGAAATTGAAAAAGATCTTACGTTTTATTGAGAACAAAATTTTGAAATGAAATATGATCAAAACAGTCAATTTATTCACTGAATTAAATAAAAAGTCAATAAATTGCAATGTACAATAAAAATTAAATAATAACACGTTTCTTCCTCTATATTTGGGACGACTTCAGGTGTTGTATATAGTAAAGAAACACATTTAAATTTATTCCAAATGTCTTATATACCAAATGAGGGATCAATTTTCATATGTATAATTTAGACATTTTAGAAGATGCTGATTAGGGAATAGAAAAATATATACAAAAAATGGTTATCGACTAAATCACTGCAGGACAGGCAAAACTTCCAGACAGCAAATCACGAGTTAAGGAACAGAATTAAATCAGAAAAGAACAAGATGTGGGAACAGAAATGTATTGAAATTGAGAGTCTAATAGGTGGATCACAAACAACAAAATTATGGAAGACAATTACTAATATGAAGAAAACACCAGTAAACAAAGCAATAGATAACTTAATTCCTGTAAAGGAATGGAATATGCATTATGCAGACCTTCTAACAGAAGACAGGCCCCAGTAAAATCAAGGAAAAGAAGTAATGACAGAAGTAACCATTACTACAGAGGAAGTGAATTGTGCTTTGACTAAAATGAAGAATGGCCGATCACCTGGTCCTGGAAATATTCCTGGCGAATTATTGAAAGCTGGTGGACATTATCTCAAGAAACGAATAAATACCTTATGAACAACTGCTGTCAAAGGATTGAAATTCCATCAGAATGGAAAGGGTCATATATAGTTCCTATTTTCAAGAAAGGGAATAGAAAAGACGCCAACAGCTACAGAGGCATTACTGTGATCTGTACAGTGAGCCGCGTATTTAGCAAGATAATGTTTGAAAAAATTAGACAGAATGTTGGCCACCATACTGTGGAAGACCAGAGTGGATTTTATTTATTTTACAACAGCTAATGGAGAAATTTATAGCAATAGTGAAGGAGCTACACATTGCCTTTGTAGATTTAGCAAAAGCCAATGACACAGTCCCTGTGGGAAGCTATGAAAGGTTTAGGTATGGATGATCATCTTTTACATATTGTTATCGAAAAATACGGTACAGATTAAAAGAGGTTCGAAGTTATCGGAACCTATTAGTGTCATAAAGAGATTGAGGCAAGGATGCAGTATGTCACCTGTCTTGTTCAATTTATATGTAGAAGTGGAAGGACAGCTGCAGAGGAATGGGAATCATTGTCAATGATGTGCGGATGTTTTCATTTAGTTTTGCTGATGATGAAGCCATTTTAGCACAAGATGATTTTGATATTGAATTCATGGTACGACGGTTATATCAGGAATGTGACAGATGGGGTCTACAGTTAAGTCTAACAAAAACAGAGCGTTAGGTGATTAATAGTGATGCTAAATTTGAAATTCACATCAATGACAAAGCAGTTGTGAGACAGGTAGAAAAATTTAAATATCTAGGTGCATATATTGATGGATTGGGCCATACAGAATACAGCAAAGCATTAGGGTGTATGAATTTCTTTTGGTGGGACAAGAACATTTCCAACAGCAATAAGAAAAGAGTGGGTAAGATAATGATTGAATCAGTTCTGTGTTATGGATCAGAACTACGGATGTTAAACACTGATCTCAAAAGAAGAAATGGATTATTTGCGTAGGGGTACCAGAATATCAAGAATTGAAAGAGAAACTAACGATGAAGTAAGAGCTAGATTGAAGGCAAATGAGACAGTTATAGATAGAATTGAAAGAAAATCATTAAAGTGGTACGAACATATGTGGAGAATGCCAATTTATGAATGGAAACCACTTGGCAGACGTAAACGCGGGAGACCATGACGTTCTTGGACAGACCACATAAACGATATAATGGAGCGTCGCAACATACGCAAGGAAGATGCACTAGATAAAGAGGCTTGGCAGAAGATAACAGGAATACAACAAAATGTTATTAATTGATTAATCCTGTAATAATAATAATAATTTAGACATTCATTAACATATTTCCTTGTTTTATACTTGATCAAGTGCGAAGAAATTATACGTTATGTGGGGTCCTGGAGCAGTGACCAAACTAGTTTAAATAACTGTATAAAACCGTTATTTATGAGAACGAGACTTGAAGAGTAATGTTACACGTTTGGGAAAGGAAGCTGTTAAGACGCATCTACGGACCATTAAAGGATAACGAAGGTTCGAGAATAAGAATGGAGTCGTGCAAAGGCTTAGGGATAGTAGCAGTGGTAATTACAGCCAATGAAGAAGATCTATAAGAGATTTCAAGTTAAATGGATACAATATTGACGGAGGAATTCCATATTAACATCGCCTGCGGCAAGAACCATAAAGCTTAAGTAATACAGATGTGAAATAATCCAGTATAATTTGAAATAATGGCAGGGAAAGAAATAGTGAGTTGAAGATGCCAGACCGAGAATACGGTTAACAAGAATTTTTTTTTTCACGTAAAAACAATTGAAGCTTCGATGTGAGAAAGAAATTGTTAAAGACCTGCATTTGTGGGAGAAAATTGTGGAATTTGGTGCTAGAGAAAAATTTACTATTAAAAAAAAAATAAGTCCTATATAAATACCACACAACATTTTTGCAATCCTTGTTGCTTTGGTCAGGTGATTTAAAAAAACGTAAGCCTGGTGACGAACTCAAAACCAAAGATAATGGAACAGCAAAGAGGTGTTAGTGTAACGAAAAGGGATCATAGCCTTTGTTGAGTTTCATAGAATCAGTTGCACGGTAAATGCAGTGATGTTAAATTTAATATGAAGCATTTCTGATATTATTTTGGAATAATACGTGACTAGAGTCAACGTCTAAAGTATTAGCATTTTGCCAATCAAACGAATGTTTCGAATAGATGATATGCTTGGAGACTACAGGCGTCTTGTATTTGATAACTTTATTACCACTCACTCACTCGAAGTGATGTATTAATGAAGAGAGTAATAGAAGGACCGGTTGAAGGAAACTGCTGGAGTGTATGTTAAATATTACATCGGCTAGTGTAATTGAAAATTACAACACAGGAATTTACATACATTATGGAATTTGCATTCATTGTATAAGGTGCAAAAATTTGGTACCACATGTGTTAAGCTTAATGTCAGTATCGTTTGGTTTCTGGATAGAGAAACACAAATCGGTCAGCTATATCGCCATCTAGGACTCTCGGAAGCCTTGTCAGAGGCATGAATAATTTTAAAAAAACATTCCAGGCAAGTTTCCGATCACGGCTGCCAAAAATTACAATTTTTTTCGTGATCCCGTCAAAATGACAGTTACTGCCACGTCACAAGGATATTCATTACAAGTTGCGAGGTCACAAGAAAACATAACCGATTTATGGTAAGATAAGACCCAATGTATGAAATAAATATATGGAAATGTGGTGAAAAGCCATCACTGGATATTGCTCGTGATAAGATTACCAATATGTCTAGGGATTTTTATTTTTCGAATACAGAACCGCTATTGTCGACACGTCATTGAGGAGAAGACGACAACGCAAGAAGTAATTAAGGGTCGCTGCTTCAGCGTGTGTGTCGTTAGCCTCGTCATGTACATATGTATGACGGACGAAACTAGTAGGTCAAGTTGAAAACATTTCATTCTCTCCAACGGTTGCTTGAATAAAACATTGTTTTGTACTCTACATGTTTCTTAATGACTGACTGTGATTTTAGTTTCGTCTCAGTCTAGGACTTGTCCTGTATATATTAATAGTGGCCTCGTCTTGTGACGACGATACTCAGCTTCCAGGGCGTCTGGTTTACATTCATTTACTATTTTTGTCAATCTATTTCGTGTCTCCTCTGCCTTCTCTTTGTGGTCCACCTTAATACCACATATATTTCTAATGTCTTCATTTCGTTGTCTATCTCTTAAAGTGTAACCCGTTATGGGTTCTCATTTCAGTTTTTAAATTTATTTTGAAAATTTAAGTTGTTCGCACAATTATGATTATTAATTAATGTTTCATGAACAGGTTAGTGGTGACAGGAAGGAAGCATGGAATTGAGATAAAGGAATCAGAGCCATTTTATGTATATTAGTGGGAAAATCAACGATTGTAAAATGTTCAAGTAGCTTGAAACTCTTGACGAATAATCGCTAAAAATATAATCGTGATAACATGAAGGAAATTGGAACAAAATTAATCGAGAAGTTATAACTGTATTTTATGTTTCGATTATTCCGTCATTTGGAAACACTATCAGCCGTTTACATCCCTATTACGTAAAACGAAACGTTTATTTGTTTATTGGAGAGGCGTAAATATTTTACGAGAAAGTAGAGCATTTAAAAGCAACATAACTTATTATACTTGCTAATAGGTTGTGTTATCTTCCGGAAAAAAGACGCTTCCACAGGCCACAGCCAGGACTGAACTGGACTGGACAATCACGTATACAACAGGGTAAGTGTCTACTGATCCAGATTCACCATAACTTTCCTACCGATGAGGGTCCGTGTAACAGCCACCAAAGATTTATTAATTTAGTGGCTGTTATTTTTCAATTAACCAAATATTCAACGAAAAAATTTCATTTTTCCTACATTATCTTCTGGGAATCCCTTCTATCGAAAT
This sequence comes from Zhengitettix transpicula, assembly GCA_037074705.1. Classification (NCBI taxonomy): domain Eukaryota; kingdom Metazoa; phylum Arthropoda; class Insecta; order Orthoptera; family Tetrigidae; genus Zhengitettix; species Zhengitettix transpicula. The sequence continues at coordinate 50,041,929 of CM073596.1, forward strand.
AGTGCCTGAGTGCCCTCTTGTTGTGGACTGTAACATTACTTGATAAAAAAAATTCTGAAGACAAGTTAGAATTTTATGTGTGTATTTTGTGCTATTTGTCCACATAAATCTTTTTTGCATTGCAAGACTTGAAAGGTTAAGTGATCACTATTATTCAATATAAAATAGCAAATAGTTTACATTGTAAGCGCATAATTTTATGTATGCATATGGTGACGTACAATTAGGATAATAGCCCGGATGGCAGATCCATATTACATTCAATAGAATTCATAAAAGTCCATAAGAGCTTCCCACCTGTCGTGCACATAGTCAGGTACAACGACGTACATCAATATCGGAGATATAGTAGGTTTTCTCGATGTAATTTTTGGACGAAGAGTTATCGGCCTTCCAACCAACTTTAGTTAGCCACGTTTCTATGGTTGGCACCGCCATCTTCTTCACCTGAAGATATTGGAGTTATCTGCGGTATCCCGTCCATGTACTATTTTTTACTATAGTCCGACGCGGCACGCAAGACGGTGGGCTGCTGGCTCTGACAGAAGGCAAAGTAAATAGCGACGTTGAAACACACTTTTCGTGGGGAAATCGTGAAAGTAATTTGTCAGGACAGGAAAATATTAGGAATGTAATGCTCAGTGCAATCCAACAAATTACATCTGGCAACTCGAAGTTCACCGCGTTATTTGTTCGGCAGCGGGTTTTCATATGTAAAGTATTGTTATACCATTTCTGTGGCTCGTTTACGCAACGCTTGCTTCTCCTCGTTTGCTCCAAACAATGCGGATCGTTAACAAAATAAAATCTAAAACATTTCACTCCTGATCACATACGTAACGTTTTCAAAACGAACGGTTTCTGTTAGACGGGGAAAGAACATCCAGCCTAGCGAGCTGCGTCCGGCTACAACTGATTGGCAATGCAGCAGCTTCGTTCACGTGTTTGTCCAAAGTCTTCTCTGTTTCTCGTTAGTTTCTGAAGCTGGACCTCAGCAATTATGTAACTTCGAGGTTGCTTCTCTAATCAAGTTTCTTAAAATCTCTACACTTTACGCAATTAACGTTGCGAATTACTGCTCATGTGTTGGTCCGCGTCCAACCATTTCACGACATCTGTTGATGTAATTCCTTGTTCTGTTAAATTGAAATCCCTGAGACACGTTTTCTTAATATCATCGTGAATTTGTCTAATCTGTCCAACATAATGTAGATTATGCTAGGGTTTTTATATAGGCCTAGAGATTTTTTTAAAAATAATATATATAAAAAACAATGATATATAATAATCAAACTATGAGAACTAAATATTTTTGTGTGAGATATAGAAATAAAACTGGAAATAAGATCTTCATTTTTGAAAAAGAATTAAAATTATATTATAGGCTTAGCAGTGATGTCAGAAACAGCAGGGCAATTTAAAGAAGAATTATGAAAAATTATATATGATATAAATAAATGTTGTATATAAATCATGAAAAACAATTTCGAGGCAAGGTTTTGCTGCCTTGTCTGTTGCGTAAGGCCGTGTATTTCTTTATTTAGATTTAAGAATTTTAAAGAATAAAACATTTATTAAGATCTCGTGGTGTACTGACCCATTAGTTATTAGCTATTTTTTTTTCAAATCAATCAATTGTGTTGTTAGTTATTGTGGAGTTAGGGTTAAACTTATTAAAATTATCGAGTGTGCAAATTTATTTTAGTCTTGACGGTAAAACGTAACTCTGACGAACTTAACCTTACAGTTGCGTTGAACTTTGGCCTTGGACGTGGAAGCTGGCAGCTTTTATTTGAACAGCTTTATCAGTTTCGTGTCGAGGGGCCTCAGACAAATTAAAAACGTGTTTGCTTAGTTGCCAGGCTTAATACGTCTTGATGTCAACCTGCTAGGGAGTTCAGGCCCCTAGGGTGCGGTATCCTAACCTAACCTTGAATGAAAAACTAGAAAACAGAGTCGATTATGATAGAATAGATCCTGATGAGAATAAAAGTTTCAAGGATTTGGAAAGCTGTAGTACATTTTGGATCTGCGATTAATAAAACCAAATAAGAGACAAAATTAAGTGCTAAATTAAATACATAAATTTTAAAAATATACTAATTAGATAAATAAATAGCCAGACCAAATTAAGTGCTGAATTAAATACCACACTAAAAATATAACAATTAGATAAATAAATAGCCGAATAACAGACAAAATTAAATACCATAATGTATATTAAATACTATAAATATATAATAGATGACGCTAACTATTTACACTTTTAATATTAAATCATTACTGACTGTCTATAGCTTCTATTTGACTGAGAATTTATCCAATTGCTGGGATTACGGTTATTTATATCAGAGATAATTGCTCTGATTCTCTACAGACAAATAGTTTAATGAATCTTGTAATTGTAAATGACGTGTTTCGTTGTATTTATTTACGTTTTTTAATTACTGTATTCTAATTTTTACCTGTAGTTTCCGCTCATGATAAGAGGCGACGGCTAAAAGCTAAGAAAAACGAAAAGATAAAATTTTTTTACATTCTAGATAAGTCACTAGTTATGACAGCTTGAACGTCTCAATGCCATTTCATCTTCACGCGTCAATGAAAAGTTTATATATTTGTTCCGCCACTGCTTCTGCTTTGTTATTTCGTTCGCGATTAATATTGAATTAGTTTAATACTCTCTGGTTGTGTTTTTAATTCTGAAGAACTATTTGTCATCTAGTTACCAAAAAAAACTCATTTTTAAAAACATCGACCGTTGAGCGGCTCACCACCTCTTTTCCCTCCTAATCCTATTTCCATCCGGAATCCTAACATGTTCGACAAATCGTTGTCTCCAGGTAACTGCACTTTGATGAAGGCCAGTCTAAAAATTGCAGTTTAAATGATAATTTTTCTTAACCGTACAAAAAAAAAGACGCGTTAAAAACGTTACACCAAACAGCGATAAACTTTTCCATAAATACCAACAAGTAATTAGGATTACTGAATGCTTAGAGGTTTATTTCAAAGGCAAAATATCGCAGGACCTTCGGGACTTTTTTTTTTGGTTTATTTATCGTCAGCCTAAAATAATAGTCATGATTCGATCTAAGTTGTAAACGTCAACACTTTCCTCCACTCCGCCCTTTTTTTTTTGTGATCCACTTTGGGCAACTCCCCTTTAATAGCATAGGAAGGGATTTGAAAGGGGGGATGCGGAAGGGTAGAGGAAGGTAGCCAAGGTAGCCGCCGGGCTATATTTTAAGGATCCTAACCGGCATTCGCTTAAAGAAATGCAGGGAAAACCTTAGAAAAACCTGCATCGGGTAGGTCGGGCATTGGGTACTTGTCCCACGCCCTTCCGATAGCGGGAGAGGAGTTTTCTGTGGGGACGCAGCATTCCCTTCTCCGTGCCTCGACTCGTTTAGGAGGCAGCGGGCCGACAATTCCAATGGGAATAGCGGACAACTCTTACCGTATGCCTAAGGTCTGTGACCCCAGAACATACACCTCTCAGAACAGGCTGAGGTGCCTCGGCTTGTGGGAACCTTAGTTCAAAAACAGAGAGGAAAAGGCATACCCAAAGGTAGCCCCTTCGTATCTCTCCTAAAAGGTTCTGCCTGCGAGAGAACATCGCTTCTGGGTTACCTGCGAGAGAATCCTCTCGCAGGCTCTTCCCGTTTCCACTCCACTCCACCCCATTTATTTTATTTTATTATTTATTCTAGTAATGAAAAAACATGGCAGTGCGTGAATGATTTGAAACTGTTAATGTAGTCCCCTTCCCTAAAGCTGCAAATGTATGGTCCGTAGGCAAAAACAAGAGGAACAAGGAAAAGCAAAAACCCAGACATTATTGTGTAATTGTTAGTTGGAAGCGTCGTGTTTCGCTTTTCTTGACGTTCACGCAGATAAAGATTCTAGATAAAAGCAAAATGGATTGGAGGAATCCATATATATGTAATGGGAAAAGTACAACACAGGCGGAGAAAACAAGATTGTGACGTTAGTGGGAAAATACAAACCACAACGACAAATTTTACTAAAATCAATACAATTTCACTTTCACAAAAAAAAAAAAATATAGATCACAGTGTAACAAACACTTGATCAGTCGAATTTTGAACACGAAATTTATTTTGACAATGTATAGATCCTACAAGTAGAACAACATAACATTAAATAGGAAACTTTGAATCTGACGATATTTCCAGATAATGGAAAACGAATGTATAGAACAACATTATCCAACCAAAAAATTTAGTAAACAATTAATTTCTCTAATTTTGAAAATGATAAGCTTTCTGAATTAACTGATCTAAATTCCTATTTTCGGTAGATATCGAAATAGGGTGATACACAGTCAACGATTATTTATACGAGCAATTTATTTTCCTGATTATTAAAATTAATTTAAAATGAAGCCAGGGTGTCCAGTTTAAGTTATTATTATTTTTAATTTTAAAATAAACATGTAAAATGGCACAAAAATATTTAAGATAATATAATATCGAAAATCTTAAATAAATCCGGTGACTTGAATATATTACAATAAGATAAATTAAAGATTTTAACGACTAATTACAGACATTTTAAAATATTTTATTCAACACTTATTGACGTATTAATACCTTTTTTTACTTTCATCCTCAGGTTATGTTTCTACGTTAATTTTTTTTTGTTATATATAGTGAAAAAACAATATTTTAAATCACAAATTTACAGCATTTATTTCTTATTATTCTACTATCTTAAAAATGTAAAACAATATAATGTTTAAAATCAATCATAAATTTTCAACCTTCTTGCAATTCAATAATAAATGTTACTAATTATAAAGTAATTACGAACGTTAATAATTACAAATTAAAATTACAAGTACTTAATTTTTTTAACGTGTAACATTTCTGATAAATTACGTTTCAATAAATTTTGTTGAGTGTCTAATATTTCAGCGTTATTATAATCAACTTCATGGCATTCGTATCATGTACGAAAAATATAAATTTTTATTTTTAATTTGAAAAAAAGGTTTATAATTACCTTACGATTGGTAACATTTATTATTAAGCTAACTTTGTGAACTGTACAGTTCCATTAAAAACAATTTCAGCTAATCTTCCTTTTAATTTCACCTGTATATTTGATATGATTTCTAATTTTTGTATTTTCCTAAATGTGTATTTTATAATACTTTTGTATAGCTTTCAGTATGTTTCTTTTGGCATTCGTATTTTATGTTTATGTATTTAATGACAATTTTGTCTTGTCCAATCTCCTCAATAGAGGACAAACGGAATTAATAAATAAATTTGAATATGGGAATGTTGAAAATTTGCGATTTGATTTTAAGTATTATATTGTTTTACAATTTAAGATAGAAGAATAAGAAGAAATTAATTTTATATAAACTTGTTGTTTGAAATCTTGTTTGTTCTTTACATAATTAAATTACTAAAAAATTACTAAAAAATAGAAACAAACCAACCTGATGAAAGTACAAACAGGTACTGGAACGTCAAGTTACGTTTAATAAACTATTTTATAAAATAAAGAAAAATGGGGTCGTTAATTTATTTTATATATCATATAACAACAGGTGTAAAATGCATTATTATAATACTATAAGGTAGTAAATATGATCATTATCGGAAAAATTACCGAACTATTGACGATAATTTAATAATTTTTCATTTGCAACTTGATGTTTTATGCGAGAAATCGTACATTTTAATTATAGATACTGTTTATACAGTTAATATTTGGATTATGAAGTTGATTGCGACAACGTCAAAAGCTTTTTCGACCTTGGAAATGTTTTCATGAATGATGGCCATTGCACGATGGAAATAAGGTTACGTGTCACTGCAGTCGATAAGAAAATGGCCCTACTGACAAGGAAATCGAATCTAGAATTGCGGAAGAACCCAGTGAAGTGCAGGGCTTCTTCGTATTAAATGCACATTAATAAACTGGGAGAATAAATATCTGGAAATTCTGAACTGCGGTGTTGGAGGGGAATTGCAGAAAATAAAGTGAATAGATATGGTAGACAATTAAGTTCCATACGGATGAGTTTTCTTTGAGAGAATTTCTTATTTCCTTTAATACCTAGAAATGTGTTTGAGGAAAATTTTAAAAATGGAGATCTTCCGAGAAGATTAAATGAGGGAGAAGAGATACAGCTGGACTAGTTTTTAAGAGAGAGAGAAAGGCGAACTGGACCGGACACACCACAGACCAAGTCCGAAGACCTGCACAACACTCAATAATAATATTATTGAAGCGTTTTCTGTTTTTTCATCGAAGAGTTGCTCAATGGAATTTGCGAGACGAAAAGAGCTCGTGGTGGAACTGGCGCAATGTCTGTTAAATCGGAACCTTGATTCTTGACATTTTCTCCAGTTTCGCCAAGCCAAGCACGAGCGAATTCCCTCCAGGGTGCCACAGTCATTTCGGAACTGAAACGGAGAAGTGGCACACACATACGGTCATGTAAGTTGTCGTCTGCGAGGGTAACCAGCAACATTCCTTAAGGAAAACAATCATTAACACGCTTTACGAATTTATTGGAGTGGGGGGAAGGGGGAAGGATTCACTGCAGCCGATATTGTCGTCATCGAAGTTCAAGTTCTCTCCAATACAAATGGCATCTGCTAATTCAAAGATGGCACGCCGAGCTCCCTTATGTAGCATATGATTTTTGACATTATTTCTCGTCATTGCCGACGTCATCGCCATTTTAAGAGTCCTTGCATTTTCTTTGTATCTTGTTGGTAACTGTTTGGATAATAAGCATACTAACTACCAAAGACGACGTGTTTTTTTTAGGGCAACAGGCTACATGAGGGTAATCCACATTGGGCAACTCCTCTTTAATAGCATAGGAAGGGATTTGAAAGGGGGGGATGCGGAATGGTAGAGGAAGGTAGCCAAGGGTTAACTAGGGCCTCCGGGCTATGGTTTAAGAATCCTACCCGGCATTCGCCTAAAGAAATGCAGGGAAAACCCTAGGAAAACCTGCATCGGGTAGGTCGGGCATTGGGTACTTGTCCCACGCCCTTCCGATAGCGGGAGAGGAGTTTGCTGTGGGGACGCAGCATTCCCTTCTCCGTGCCTCGACCAGTTTAGGAGGCAGCTGGCCGACTATTCCAATGGGAATAGCAGACAACTCTTACCGTATGCCCAAGGTCTGTGACCCCGGAACATACACCTCTCAAAACAGGCCGAGGAGCCTCGGCTTGTGGGAACCTTAGTTCAAAACTGGAGAGGAAAAGGCATCCCCAAAGGTAGCCCCTTCGTATCTCTCCTAAAAGGTTCTGCCTGCGAGAGAACATCCCTGCGAGAGAATTATCTCGCAGGCTTATCGCGAGAGAACTTTTTTTTTTTTTTTTTTTTTTCGGGCAACAGGCTACATGAGGGTGATCCACATTGGGCAACTCCCCTTTAATAGCATAGGAAGGGATTTGAAAGGGGGGATGTGGAAGGGTAGAGGAAGGTAGCCAATGGTTAACTAGGGCCCCCGGGCTTTATTTTAAGGAGCCTACCCGGCATTTGCCTAAAGAAATGCAGGGAAACCCCTTGAAAAACCTGCATCAGGTAGGTCGGGCATTGGGTACTTGTCCCACGCCCTTCCGATAGCGGGAGAGGAGTTTGAGTCACAGAGACTATAAATATTGTATTACATGAACCGACTTATTATTCAGATTAACTTTACTGCTATTACGCGTCTAGCGATGACGTCATCCAGTGCCTGATCGTGTGGACGATATCGCACATAAAAAAACCACAAATACGTAAAAAAAAGGTTACACTATAACCCCAAGTTTTTAATAGCTCAAATAAGTAAAACACTCACTTTATTCTAAACATCTGTATTTCAAAGTGCTTTCGATACACGCCATATCCATTTTCAATACGTAATAATTTATCAAATATATGAGTTGTAACTTGCCTATAATTATTAAAAATTACAATAATAAGATACAACAACTTGTTTATTCGAACAAATCGGAGGGTAACATATGCAATCAAATAAACAATTTCATGTTTTCGATATTTTGTTCGTGGATAATCCACACGTAAGATATCAATTAAATCCCACGGAAATAAATATGTTAAACTCGATAGGGATTCTAGAATGAGTTGGTACTGACAAAATAGATCCAAAGTATTGGGTAACAAATTAATTTTCAATATAACTAAACCGAGGCGGTTTTACATAATTATTTATTTATATCCATACAAGTTTAATTATATGTGGGGGTCAGTTAGTCTAAAAATTTTATCGACTTAATTTCTGTAAACCCAATTTTTCATGTAATAAATTGTCGAAAATATGGAAACGACTGCATTGATTTTATATTAACAAATAGATGAAGAAATAGCCAATAAAGAGACCAAACTGAAGTGATAAAATAAATACCGCACAACCTTGTTGCTTTCGTCAGGTGTAAATGATAAGTTAGAGGTACGATGATATTCACGTAGAACAACTCGGGACACAAAATCCAAACCAAGGTTTTTGTGATCCTTACGAGTTTTAGTGTTCTCTGCGTTGAATAGTGACATTAACCATGCCGGTTAAGTTGAAGTTAATCCTCCGTCGGTTTAAGTGGTGGTGGGACTGGGATGAAGGGGTAAATGGCCCGTATTAATGTTGGATACATACTGTTCGGTGTTGTTGAAGTGACAGTGAAAATTTGTTGACAAATTCGTTTTCCCGGCCAGTGTAAATAAATAAATATCCGGGCAACGCGAGCCACTCAGCTAGTGGAAGATTAATATAAAATGTATTATAGTTGACGTTGTCCTTGAGCAGGACAATGAACCTGGTGGTTGTGGTAACCTGGCTGATGGTGGCGAATGTGGTGGTGGCGCAGAACTGCGACTACAGCAGGTACCTTCGTCCCGGAGAGGCCGACACTATGTTCACTCCCGGATACCCCAATAACTACCCCGGCGGTTCGCGGTGCAGCTGGAGGGTGCGGACCGATCCCGGAGCGCAGATCACCATCACCTGCAACGACTTCAACATCCCCGCGGTACGTTACCTTCGACAACCTCGTTATTGACAACACTTACACAGACAATTGGAACATTTACAGTAATAACATACATAAAATAGCCTTGAATCAGAAAAGTGATTATAATGTTTATTGCAAAAAAAAAAATTAAATCCAAGACGTTTCGTCCTTTTCTAGGACGTCATCAGGATGACAATTTTTAATAAATTTGTATGCAATTCATGAGTAAAATTTAGGGGAAACGTTCTACTGCCTTGACTGTTGTAACCGAAATAACAGACTTTTTTCTTCAATTTACAGTAATCATGAAAGGGTTCTAGGAAATTTAAACAATATGATGTTCATACTTGCATAGCTTGAAGTAACCCAAAATTCTGTAGACTCGGTTATTTATTAGCAGTGAAGTTATTCCAATGGTATCACAAAGTGACGTATACCTTGCGCATGTTTTAAACATAGACCGGCGCGTAAAAGACATTATTCTTGTATCTGGTGATGATTATGCATGTCGTACGACTATATTCAGATGGTACAGAGAATTACTAAGGGGAAATTTCTCTATGGAGAACGCTGAAACGTCAGTTACGAAGGAAAACATTACTGCTGCAAGGAAAATGTTTGACGAAACAGACGAATGACCTACCAGTACATAGAGGATACCTTAGGCCTAAATGCACCTGCAATTAATTCGATTCTGCATGATCATTTGATGAGGACCCACCCGTTGCTGTCAGAAATTGTCGATCAGTTAAGAAGAAAATGATAGCTGTAACTTTCAAATCGATTGGAATTATGGGCGTGTCTGCCTAAAGTTATCGAATCTTTGAAGAACCTGCGGTGTAAGTCAAGAATGGACACCTGGTTCCTCCATCATGACGACGCACTTCACCGCGCCAAACTTCTGGAGCACCCTCTGTTCAGTCCAGCCCTTGCACTGTTCCCGCATGTGAAAATGAAGCTGAAAGGAATTTGGTTTTCCAGAGAAAACATTTTGAGGGCTTGGGACCGAATACTCCCTAGCGAAACTCGGCAGAATTTCTTTTAAGGATTGGTAAAGTGTATTGCAAGGAACGCAAATTACTTTGAAAAAATTAAATAAACATACCCGTATTGCAAAACTTTCCTAGTACCCTTTGTAGAATGCCAAGAAAGACGTTAAATATTTTACCATTTGACGTTTCACACATTCCGTAACAGGTAAATTACCAAGGAAGATTACATTAAATGTCACGTTCCAGTCGCCGGACTGCAGCATTGACCGCGTGAGTGTCTCTCTGACCGGAAATTCCACTCTCAATGATGCTCACGTATACTGCGGCAGTGGAACCTTTTCTCTCACAACCGTCGCCAGCAACCTCCTGGTCGTCCTCAAGTCGACCAGCAGAACCGGCGGTCGCTTCTTGTGCAACATCGCGGCAGAAGTCCCTACCAGCACCACCACCCCGGCTCCGTGCTCCTGCGGCGTGCGGAAGAAGGTTTGGAACTTGAAAATTACATGGCTAGAGCCCATTACTCTTAACTAGTTAGTTCCCTGTCTCATCTTTCTTCAGATAAATACCCTCATTGCCAGTTAATGCTCGTTAATACGCGAAATATTTCGTTTGAGCGTTGAGAAGCGTGAAGGAATAGTGATTATATGTAACTTCACCGTGCAGGGTTTCTTTATTTTACCATTAGTATAAGCCGGCAAAATTGGGAAGGCTGATGGCACTGTGCATAAAGAGGGAGGGAGAGAACTGTACAGAAAATAACCCGAGTATCCGCTCCTCATATACTGTTTAGGCCTTAATGGGCAGTTGAAATAAAGATTTTTGTACATAGTTAGCATGAAGTTTTACTAGTTATTTAAGCTGTGTTACTAAGAATAGCCTAAGCATTTCACTTTATTACTAAGAAATTAAATAGAAGTTAAAACCGTTGTTTCGTATAACACTTTTCACATCATTGAAGCATGGGGATCAATGAAATTTGTTTCTTAACCAATGAGATGAATTAGTTTGGCCTGGTGCCAGTAATTATACTTTCGCCAATGTCATATTTGGTATGTTGTATATTTTATTCAACAGTCACATAGTTGATGTGGTTAACTTGGTAGTTCCAGCTGATGCTGTTGTGTTTGTCTTGTTGCAGACTCGCATCGTTGGAGGCCAGGAGACAGGAGTTAACGAGTTCCCCATGATGGCGGGCATCGTGGACCTTCAGGAAGGGACAGTGTTCTGCGGAAGCACCATCATCTCTCCCAAGTACGTGCTGACTGCAGCGCACTGCATTCTCAACAGAAACTTCTCCACATTGGGAGTGCTCGTGGGTGACCACAATATCACCGCCGGTAAGTGCGACATCCGGGTCTCACTAATAGAATCGTTTCTTGTAAGAATGGAGTGATTATTTTGAAGACTGTACCTTGCCTTTTGATTTTTAATTAACATGACTTCATTGGGCAAATACCGATTGTCTTCCTTCAAATTATCATTGTCATTGTCTGTAAAAATGGTTTATAATCTGGGCCCCATCCAGACCTTCTTATTCAAGGTGACCACAGTTATATTCCCATATTCACATTAACCTCATCTTTCTCCACGTCATGTGATCCAAGCTGAATTGTTCACGGCATTGACGTTGGCGTAGGACAACTGTTGGTTTGTCCAATATAGCTGGGAGTGATTTCATTTCAAAGATAGATCACTCAGTTATTGTAAGAGCCCATCAATAACCAATAACTGAGTGAACTATCTTTATATCATTATAAGGCTTATACACGTGTAATATTTTTGCATAAAGTTGTCAGTTGTGTCTTGATCAACACATAGCGTCCAGGGCGGAACGTGCCTATCCCCGCACAGGAGAGCAAAACTGGTATCAACAAAGAAAAGTAAACACTATTTGCCTTTATATACTAAGGAGCATGAGATCTGAGAATAAGACTCAAGTCCTTGCAACCCAATAACTTTCTTGGCCCAATTCAGTTGGTGGGTTTCAATGTGACTCAGTGTTGACTAGGAATAAATTGCTCGAAGATTTTATCTGGTGAAAAGTGAGAAATTCATGTTGACGATTACATTATCTTCAAGAAGTTTCACGTACCCCCTTTGTCAGTGTGAACATTCAATGATGATGAAGAATGAAGTTCATCTGCCCCAGAAGAAATTCCAGCCTTAGCATAATCAGAGTTTGCATAGAATACACTGTCTTTCCTTACTCTGCATCTTGTCCACAGGTTCAGAAACACCATATGCGAAACTCCCTCTCATAGAGTCAGTGACCATCCATCCACAGTACAACAGGACGACTCAGGAGAATGACATCGCCCTGATTGCAGTGAGAGGTCAGATCCAGTACAACCAGGGAGTCAGTCCTGTGTGTCTGCCGTTCCTCTACTCTTCCACGGACTTCCAGGGAGCCTCAGTCATCGTGCTTGGTATTCTTCCTCTCTAGAACAATAAATCTTCTTATCTTAAATCTGATGTAATGAAGGGTCTACCGGTAAGAGTGTCAGAAATTTAATCCTGAAAGTAATAATCAATATTTTCAGGCTGGGGTACTACTGAATTCGGAGGACCCACATCAGAAGTCCTCCTAGGAACTAACTTGAAAGTCCTATCACCAAGCCAATGTTCCAGCTCCTTGGAATCTAAAGTCTCTCCACAGACACAGTTTTGCACTTACGCCGCAGGCAAGGACGGATGTCAGGTCTGTCACTGTCAAATTTGCAAAACTGTCCTCACAACCATCACCCATAATAAATTCCATTGATACCATGGTGGAGTATCAGACACCTGCAGTATTTAAGCTAAAGAAAATAAATACCACTTGCAAGAGTGTTTCAAAGAGTTTTGTTATTGACGGCAAGATTTCAGGTACACACTCATATAACCACATGATCTCCATTCGGTCAGATGATGTTGTTCTTTGACATGACAGATGCATGAACTATTCCACCAATGATGTCACTGCACTTTCTATCCTAACATGATGGAATGGCATTGTGAAACAGATGACGTCACTACATGTTGCTACGTATTCCTCGAAAAATATTACTCCAACCATACAAATAATGAAGGGAATTTAATATAATCTGACAATTACCATGTGATTATAAAACAACTATTTTGTCAGAAAAATGAATTAACTGTTATGTTAATCTGTCTGATGACGTAGTCCGTGACACTAAATAAATTTTTTTATTTATATTTGTTTTCATATAACACATATATTTCCTCAAATAATTTACAGCATCTGTATGGATGTTGCTAATCCATAAATTATTATACTATATTGATGCCTGTTGTAACCAAAATTATTATTATTATTGTTACAACAGGTATTGAATCCAAATTATGCTATAATGAAAATATAATAATTAGATAAAATAGCCAAATGATTTACAAAATGAAATGATGATATTAATACCACACATCGCTTCAGGAATCCATTATCCTTTTGTCAGGTGATTAAAAACAGAATAGCTGTGAGTACGAGACAACCGCACAATCCAGTTAACTTGTTGTTTGAAATTGATTCAAAATTTATTATATAATATTAAATAATTTTTTGATCCTAATCATTGGGTATCTTAGAAGTGTAAACAATCAAATTTCATCTTAATATTCAAGATATTTGAAGAAATTCTAGATTATATTATTAATTAAGGCCTCATCTTCTTATTGTTCACCTGATTATGTCCCAAATTATGGATGAAACACAGTCATAAATTTTAGAATTCCAAATTAGTAAACCTTTTCTGACTGTTTGGCCATTATATTTATTTATTGCTTTATTATACTCAGATAAATATCAATATATTGTACTATCTGTATGGAATTCTTGATAATAGCATATGAAATGAGCATTACCACTGATGACATCACTGAACATGCAATTCCAGTCAGTGTAATTATGTGTTAACAATTTCAATTGCCTTCCCCCATTTCCTGTATCACCAAAAATTAATTCACGAACTCTTTATTTTGCAATCATATAATTTTTAATCAACTTACTTGTAAACAATTCCTAGATTCAAAACTTTAAACAAGCCAGTTAATATTGTGATGATTTTCAGTCTGATTCTGGAGGTCCGGTGTTGTGGCAAGATCCCAACACTGGCAGACTTCAGTTGGTGGGAATAATCAGCTACGGGGTCGGCTGTGCCACTCAGTTTCCTGCTGTCAACACCCGAGTTACCGCCTACTTGTCGTGGATCACATCAGTCACTAGAGGTAAATAGTTTCTGTACTATAACTCCTCATTCATCCAGTTTGTCCCTTGTCCTGTGTGTTCATTGCACCTGCCCTCGTGATCACTTATCATTTTGTGTGCTCCATTTTCGTCATTCATTACACTCAAACATCAAACTTTGATTCTATTTACATTTTAAGTCAAATGTTAATGATAGCAGAACTATATCAGTTACTAAATGAACATGAATCTCTTAATTTTAAAATTGAATGTGCTTTTTTGTAAAAACAGAAACTCATATATTGTTTGGAATTTCAAAGCCTTAGTGCAACAAAACCTAAGAAAATTTTATGGCAAATAAATCATATTAGAGGTTTGTAAAAAAATATTTTTTTCAATCACAGTAATAAATGGTGCAATTCAGTATTAAATTCAAAATTGATGGTAAAATAATATTGACCAGCATAAAATGTTGAACCTTGTATAATATTTATATTTTTTGGATCCTTGTGCTGTTTCCTTTAAATCTTTTCTTTGAAACAACTCCTTGTCCGACATACAGTGAGTACTTATGCACAGATCCTCTATGTGCCCTCTGATCATCCTGATCCATAGAAATATGAATTAACTGAATACTTCATTATCCTTTATTTATTTTTCAGAATCGTTCTGCGTTCGCTAAGTGCTGCAGTGTGCAAATAAACATATTGGCTAGTTCTTGAAATAAATATAAGGTGCAAATAAATAAGTTTTAAAATATTTCTTTTATTATTTTCTTAAACCCGAGAAACATATTTATGATTAGTTCCTTATAATTATTTTAGAGAATGTAAGTAATATATGTTATGTTTTATTTTAATTTATAATAAAATAACATGTTTATGTTGCTAGGGCCTTTTTATAGTATAATACATGTATTTAGTCAAATAATTTAATGTATCAGTTCTGATGTATCAGTTGTCATTGTTTCATTGTTGAAACACTTTTCAAGGAATGAATGGCAATGTGTGGTGACATCTATGATGCTGGTAAGTCCTTTGTTGTAAGTTTGCGGTGACTTCGTTGATACTGCGATTGCAAAACACTAGTTGTGATAACAATTTCTATTGCTTTTCGTATCTCCAACAATTTTTGAAAACACTTCATTTTTATTTGGTTTCTGCGATATTTAGATTTGTCAAATTAAAAAAAGGGATTATATGTTTTTAAACTGCTAGAATTTAAATTTATAATTCCTTTACACATAGGGAAAACAATTGATTTATTAATTTTCTCTGGAGCAATTACAAGTAAAGAAATTTGAAATATAACCGATCATATTGACTACTTCATTATCTGTTTGTTAATTTTCAAGGGTTTTTTTGTTAACAAAAGATATAAAAAAGTACAAAATATGTGCCTTGTTATATTTTAAAAAGCAAGACACATTTCAACATAAAGTGACAATGTATCATTAATTCAATATTTTTAAGTGTCACATTTGGAAGGAAATGTATTTTTGAGAATATGTAAGCTGTGGGGAACAAGTGTTATGTAATTTAATGTATTAAAGATCTTTTTACAGGTTTCCTCGCTGAGCTTGTTCTAACTCAATTGCTTCAAACAATGCCTTAAAGTTTCCTGCTCCAAATCCCTGAAATAAAAATAGATATTATATAATTGAAGTTTTTTTTAATTGAAGTTTTGTTTAAAAAAATTTGTACTGACATTATGATTGTGCCTTTGAATAACTTCTAAGAAAAGAGTTGGCCGATCCTGCATGTTCTTGGTAAATATTTGTAACAAATATCCATTTTCATCATAATCGACTAGAATCTTGAGCTCCTGTAATGAAATAATAATTTGTCACTGACATGCTGAAATTGTGGTTTATTAAATTGAAATAATATTACTGAAATTTTAACATTTTATAATAATCTGACTTTTTTTAAAAAAAAGTGAAAAACAGTCTATTGGTCAGAAAAATTATCATATTTAAATATAAGAAATTTTTCTGACCAATAGGCTTCTGTTTTTAACATTTACTGCAATTTTATTCATACTATTCACAACTTTGTCTTGAAAATTGTACTTTCAACTCAATAGGAGGAGTATAAATATAAATAATTTTAAAAAAAACGAGAATCCAATAGTCACCATTTAGACATGGACTTAATCTCAAAATTATGAAACAAGAGATTTAATATTGAATAAGATTTACGTGATTTAATTTTTAGATGGAATTTAAATGGCATGATAAAATGCTTAATTAAGGTTAGTAATTTGACCATGTTGCCATTAAAATTCTACATCTTACCTGTAAAATATCTAAATCTTCCATTATATTTATCTTGTCATTTTTCAAATGTTCTTTGAGCATGGTGTAATATGTATCAGGAACACACAAGAATTCGACACCTCTTTTCCGTAAGTTACGAATCTGAAATATAACCATGTTATACTTTATTGTTAAATAAACTGATTTTGACAATTGGATTGTTTAACAACAAAGTACTTTTTCCTGGGTGTTTGTTTATCTCAATCTTATATTATACATAAAAATGAATTAATTCTATATATAGCTTAAAATGGTGCCAAAGTAGATTACTAATAATATCATTAGTATCAACTTAAAAAGCAAGAATAAATTAATTCTGGGATGAATGGATCTTTGAGCAAAAAACAAAGTTAACCTAGGGAGAAACATTGGGAGCTGAAAGTGACTCCTTAATTCTTTTTAAAAAAGATTACCTCTGTGACTTGTTAATTGTGATCAATTTAATATCAACATCTGTGGGAGAATGAGTAGCCTTCTGAGAAAAGAAAGAGTTAAGAGTCACAGCTCGGTACACAAGGTCAAACATTCATCAGGAAGAAAAAGAAGGAATCCTAGTATTATCTTTCTTCTTTCACTCTCACATAATTTATTCTATTATAGATAATATAAAGCCCTATAATTTCTTTTCAACAATTTTTAAATAAGTACATACTGCACCAATTATGTCTTGAGTATTGAGAGCAATATGTTGAACTCCAGCTCCACCATAGTAATCGACATATTCCTCTATTTGACTTTTCTTCTTTCCTGGAGCAGGTTCATTTATTGGCATCTGTGAAAATGATTACATTAGCTTCAAATCATTCATTGTTATAATCCACTTGAAGGTAAAAGTTATTTTCATTTTATATTTAGATACAAAATATTAGGAACCACCTTTATTGTTTCTTCCCAATTTGTTACTACTATGGACCGTAAAGCAGAATATTCAGTGTGGATCTGAGAGTCATCAACTGACCAAAATCTGTGGAACATGAGATTTTTTTCATACCTGGAAGTAACAAATTTATCCATTATATTAATTTTTGGATTACTTGTTCTTGATAGATTAATAGATCAATTAATTTACCACTTGGCAGCAGATTCCATCCCACTGTCAGGTTGATTTCCCACTACATGGTCTATAAAGTCTAATCTTGCAGGAGGACTGAAATAATTCATATTTAAATACTTGATATACCATAAATAGAATTATTGTTATTTTCCTTATATAATAATTTTTTAATTCTGATATTTTTTGGGATTATAAAGTGACTTACAGTTCACAGAAAGGATCTTTACTTATAATTTCTCTGTATCCTGGGAGGAAAGCTCCTCTGTATTTTGATCGTTCAACAAATGTATGAGTAGTGTCTCCATACTGTAATATATTTAAACATTAATTCATTGTAATTAATTAAATTAAACTAATAACTTACTCTTCATATTCCAAAAATATTTTAATATGTGATTTAAGATAAATAGCATGTAGCAATTTTAAATTTTAATTATGTATATAATTTGTTATAAGTGGTCATAAACGTTGTCATTAACGCCTATTTTTATGTATGTACTATTTAAAAAATTGTTTTGTAAGTTGCCACACTTCAATTATTTATTGTTATAAAACAAATGTTTTCAATTCTTGTTTTCTGCTGATTTATGTAGACTTATTTACGTGTAGATTAATTCTTGAATTGAAACAAAATTTGATTATGATTACTGCTTTGCTCCCTTTATTTTAAATTGCTTCATTATCTACACAAATATATAATATGTGTGTAATATTTATGTAATATTTATGCAAATAAATAATATTATAAGATTTCTAGGATTCAATAATGTTTAAATGTAAAGCTTTTATTTTGAAAATATGTACGAGTATTTGCACATTATCGTGAGTGTTTGTAGTTTTCTAGTTGATACGTACAGTTTGTATAGTTGCAAATCTCACTACTCCTTCATTATCTGACTCTTCCCAGATATCCTTAACAATAGTTGCTCCACGATCTTTGGCTTTCTGTGAATAACAATACAATTATGTATCTTAATACAGTATTAGGTATTGTATACAAACTGCCCTTCTTACCTGTACTATGGAATCTAAATCTTCAACAGTAAATGCTATATCTTTCACCCCATCTCCATGTTTTACTAAATGTTTACCGTATTCTTCATTATCAGGTTCGTAAGGAGAGCTGAATACAAATTTTATCTGTTGAAACAAATGTATTTTAATTGCAGGATCTAATGTAGATATGCTTATATATTGTTAAAATATGGGAACAGATTGAAAAATGTAAGTACTTATGTACTTTACTGTGTCTTTTCTGTGAATTTTAGATATAATATTTCACATTAGATAGACTAGTATAATGTAATTTTTTTCTGGGTTCTGCTTTCTATTGAAAGTAATGTAGAATTCATTGACTCTTCTAGTTTATGAAATATTTCTTTTCAATGGGACAATTGATATCCTGAATCCTAAAACACCTTCGATTGGTGAGTAAAACCTAATTTAATCTAATTTTATGTTCATAATATTCCCATATAATTATTGACGTAGAAATTTCAAATGCAACAATCTGTGTATGGCTGATCTTCATTTGAAAGAATTTTTTATGTTATTAATTTAATGTGTTTGATTTTATATCTGCAGATATACTAATAGTGTCATACCATAAAAAAGTAATGTGTTTACCCTTCTCAAGGTGAGTGTGTATTAGTGACTTTTACTTTAATTTGTAAATCATACCTTATTCTGCTGCACCACATGTGAAGCAACTTTCCTTGAGCCTGTCTCCAAACCTTTGTATGCCAAGGGTTGAAACCCCATCCTGCTGATGTAGTAACTGGCCGCCTGAAATGTTTATATCATCTTGAATTTTGTCACAGCTCAGTGCTTCATTAATGTTCATTTCTATTTTATGAGTAACTAAACAATAGCCCAAATCAGTGAAATAAATGAGTTTGTTTTTAATAGAATTTGAAGATATCTATGTATTGTTTGAATACTGTTTTGAAATGTCTCTAGACAAATTTATTTGTACGCCTCATCCATATGAGGAGCAACAGCCAAAATCCAAACAAATCCTTCGCACCATCACTAACTCTCCTTGGTACCTCAGAAATTCCATCATCCACCATGACATTAAACTTCCCCAAGTCAACTCCTTAATCACCAAATCCGAAACCTCACTAATCAAAAGCACCTTCAACCAGCCTAACACCACGATCCAGCAATTCCGTAGCAACCCTCCCACTTACATTGCCTGAAAAGAAAACACCCTATCAACCTCATCCTTCCCCCAGACTGGTAGACTTAATTGTCATCCTTGATGGAAATTATCGGGAGTTAATGTTCAATAGTTTCCTATTGGCTGAATTTAAATCACCACATAATTTTATTACTTATTACACGATGTTTAGTATTTACAGATTATTTAAAATTTAGTTAAACATAAATTTCTAAGTGTGTCTGTCTCTGTGAGAGCTACTGACTTTTTTTTTGACGTAATGGGGTCTGAGAGCTGATGCAATGTTGCATCAGCCATCTGCGGGTGGAACGAACAAAACCGCGAGTTGCTCAGTGCATCTGAGTACTGATTCAGGTACGGACGGTGTTCTGTGGTGGCAAATGATCGTGTTGTTTTATACTTCTTACCTGTTTGGCGTTTCCGACCCAAAACGTGAGGTGGTCGAAGGCGACAAAGCGGCCACCATCCGGCTGAAATAAATTAAATACGTTATTTCAGTTACCAGGCTACATTTAGATATGTAATGATTTCGGTCACTGTACAATTTAGCATTTTTATATGATTACCAGTTTCAATGATGTGATATATATGAGTGAATTGAACATTGACTGACTTTATTGTTAGATTGATGGTTTATAAACGTATTTGACTTTCACCGAGAGGAATTTCATTCCTTGGAGGATTTTGAATAAATTGTGGATGTCAATGTGGAACCATTCAAAGTGAATCCGCTTTGTGTGTTTTTAGTGACTCAAATAAAGCTGTGAATATCCACGAATATTATTTCGTACATGTGGTTTATAAATTTTTTTATTTAATTTAATTATGTTGGAACAGATCTTTGTGCAGCTCGGTTTCCGCATCAAAATCGCATTTTAATGAAGGAACAGACTTTTACTTTGCAAAAATATTTCAATCTGAATTCAGGATCTGTTTTGTGATATTGAGTCAACTTGTGCTTCAAGAGTTGATCTTGGTGTTTTTTATTTTATTTTCTCTCAGTCAACCAGTTTCCATGTAGGAACACGTTTTTGGCTCATGTTCTGATTTCTTGGCAAATGGAAGGAAGGTGTTTGCCAAGTCCTGAAGGTGCCCTTGAAACGGTTCTCTGCTTCTGTTAAACTTTATCACAAAACATTTCTTTTGCTCGTATCTAATGCGTATCAACGTAGAGGTCCAGTGGTTGTTGATCCACAAGGAACTGGTCCAGAACCTTGAGTCTCTACGCAACATTATACAAAACCAGATTGACGCCTTGAAATCTATCGCTCAATCATTCCTTGTGTCCGTGATGGCGGCCTGATAGTGGTGTCGTTCCACAAGTTCGTTCTCAAATGAAAACTTTGTTTTCGGAACTAACCTTTTTATTTCTCATTTTTCTATATAATGTTGTCACTTTAAGTGAAACGCTTAATATTACCGTTTATCGAATCAGTACATGCTGCCATTAGTTCTGATGAGGCATCTTTCTCCTCTCTTATAACACGAAATCCAGTGTCGTCGATATTGTGGAAATCAGCAGTTTTTTTTCAAATCAAAGGACACCCTGTTAGGGTAGTTAGGATAGTTGGTGTGATGATGTCATTGCTATACAAGGACTTGAGTCCTTAGCCTTTATAGGGCCAGAGTCCCTCTTCAGCGAATGGCTTGTCCGTTGTAATTTTAAAATATGACACATTTATCGGCGTGGTCTAGTTTTTACTGAGTGTTCATCGTCTTACTATTTGAACTATAATATTCGGGCCTTTCAAGCGTTTCCTAGTTCCTAGTGAACTTGTTACCATGTTGAACGTCTGGTCTCGGTCTTACCTTGGGTCCTTTATTCTCGTACGTAGTCTGAAACAAATAAGACAAAATCGTTAAACATTTAAAAGCTGCAATTAACGAAACAATTATATCAGATTGTAAGCTTTATTTTCATTTAACAACTTTCTCTTTCCAACGGTGAATATTTTCATATTTGTTACTTTTCGCAAACCCAAAGTCACTGTTGCAGGAAATTGCATGGAAATAGAGGTTTCTGTCAACTATAACTTAATGGTGCAAGGAAAATTCACTATGGCGGCGAATGCAAGAAGCTTAGACTTCTCTCTGTGGTCGTAGTTACCCATCCCTCGTTTCTATCCCTTGCAATACTAGGACAGTCCTCATGCAGCTTATTACTAAAAGAAGGTGCCAAAATTGTTTTTTTTATCCTAATATGGAAATTGTTTTAAATATATTTATAAAAAAGTTCATATGTATCTGTTAATATTTTTTGTCTTGTATTTGACTTATGTTGTGACGAGTTGCGCCCATCCGAGGGGGATTGAGGTGGATTAGCTGAAGGTTGGGTACAATGTCAAGGATACAGAGTTTGTCCGAAACCAGGTCTGAAAGTCGTCAGACGACTCCCAGGTGTAAACAAGTGTCAGGCCAGCAACTTATGACATCGCACACTTGTCTCGGTTCGACCTGAGCTTACAACACTTTCCCGTGGTATTCCACAACTGAAGCATTCACTACGATTATGACAGTTTCTTTTAAAAAAAATTAGGACCGTGTTGCAAGAGCGGTGTTTGCAACTTTGTCACCTCGCTGTCATAGTCCCTCGGCTGCTCCTATATGGTTACCGTGTCTTCTCCTGATTTAAAAAGGAATAGGTCGCCCCAAAATTATTTATATATTATTTATTTATCGAACCTCGAAATAGGTGCCCTTTTTTATAATGACATTTTTTTATCTAATGATTAATTTCGTCTCCTTACTGTCGTAATTTCGAGCAGCATGTCATACGATGCGAAATAACAACAGCTCTCGGGGATATCCCATGACACTCGATCCTCTTTCTCCACACGCAGACCGTGGACCAACAATCACTTTTCTCCGCGCGCGAATTTTGTGACCCTTTGTCATGCAATCGCAAACAATACACAAATACTCATGAGGAACCCATGGTTATTTTAATATATATATATATATAATAACCATGGGTTCCTCATGAGTATTTGTATATATATATATATATATATATATATATATTACGCGAAAAACATACAAAGAAATTATTCAAAAATTGAAAAGCCTTGACATTTCGGTTGACGGGACCATAAATTAAAAAGCTAGAAATCAAAGAACAAGCATACGCATATTTGCATTCCTTCATAGGACAATAACAGATTGGAACAATCTATCTGCAAAAGGGTTTAAGGGAAGTCCGGTATTTGAAAATGCGTTTAGATTAAACTTGAAAGTAATGTATACGGAACGATTCGAGGAAGCGAAGTGATAATGGTAGTAAAAGCGGCACATTTAGATTAAGGAAAAAATTATTAAAATGCATAGGGAGTAAAGTTAAGTGAAGTGAACCTCAACATAGGACTATAAGTACACTTCATACAAAATTTCTCCCTTTTTTCTGTATGCATGTTTTTCTTTAATGTCATATATGCTTAAGTTTGAGCTGCCATCGATCGTATAAACAATTGTAGTATAATAATTAAATAATATATATATATATCTTTCTAACTCTATTTTTATCTGTCGATTTATCTCTGACTCCCCTTATCTCACTACCTCTTTATGTGTGGGTGTAGGAGAAAAATTAGACTGAAGTCGGAAAAATAAATCAAGGGTAGCCACTTTCCATCCAGAAAATCGGATAAAATTAGCAGACAACGAAACACCGATAATTTATTGACGCAGTTTCTTGCAGAATCTTGACTCTGCCTGTACTTCAGAATCGCGGATTAGAAAGTTAAGAATCAGAGGTGACCACACGAGTCCGAACACTCCTTAACGAAATAAAAAAGTAGTTTGTTTAAAATTAGAAGATTGATAACGGTTATCCTCTGCATCGATGCCGAACAATAGAGGTGTTATTCTACTGTTTTCAGTGAGCTGTATAAGTTCCACACATTCACGCCAGGAGACTTCTAATTTTAAGCGGACTATAAATTGAGTTTATTACGGAGAGTCTGTTATCAGGATCCCTTCACGTACTCGAGCTCGAACAGGGTTTTACACTGTTTGAAACGTTTGATTTCTTCATTCTTCCAGTTTCTCATAATTTTTCTACTATGAATAATGAATAATGAATAATAACACAAGAAACAACAAGACCAGATTTCTGATAGAAGTTTCATAAAATCGTTAGATCTGGACAGTCTGTGAAATATGAAGTGGTCAGGGACAACATTGACGGGGTTGAAAGATTTTAGGGTGTCGGCGTAGTAATTGCTGCACCAGGAAAATAATTCCCTGTAGATGAATGAGGATGTTGGATGTCACTATTGTGTGATGAAAATATTAGCGTAAAACACAGCAAAATGTGAATATGAGAAAACGATTCTCATGATTTTAAGGCCGCATATAAAAATAAGTTTGTTAAGTTTAATGAGCTTCTGCTTTTTGTAGAAAGCAGTTATTACTACATTGCTCGTGTATTTAAGAAGTACATTGAGTAGTAAGAATTTAAAATTATACAGAAATACAAAAAAACGACTAGGCGGGAACGGAAACTAGAAATCCTGAAACGATGATTTGAGATTTAAGATGAACATTTCTCAAGTTATTTGAATTATATTGAGGAAGGAAGAGAAATTGGCAAATAGGGTGATGTTAGTCTCTGTCTAGCACTGGTCTCAAGCAAGGAATTCCGGGCTTTAACCTCAATGTAGAATTTCAGAAACAAAGGTTAAATCGTCAATATTCCTCGCAGATAAAGCCACACGAACCCTTTCATTAAGCAGGTACGAGTCCTTATTAATAAAAGACTAACTCCGCCTAAATATTTCCAAACTAGACAGAATAAAGATAAAAGATGCACTTACCATGTTTGCTCTTCAGATAGATGATGTCCTCTGGTCTGCCTGAGAATCCGCGTTTAAAAAGCCCTCTGGGACGGAGGAGTGGCAGCCGCGGAAGGTTTCCATTGGTCGCCCTCAGCCAAGGAGAGCAACTGCGTCCGTGTTGTTGTTGTTACTATGCAAAACGTGTCAACAAATTCCAAGACGCAGTCGTCAGAACAGTTTACATATTTGTGTAATTAGTCCATGTATTAATCATTTGTAAATATCTCCTCTTTAGGATAATACATGAAGAAAATACGAACGCCGTATCGAAACGTCGTAACGCTGGAAAATAAAATATAAAGTGTCTGTGAAAGGTCATTAACTGATTTATTAATTGAATATCGATTAACTAGTGAAGAAATACCTTGAAAATATAAGGGTTTAACTGTTTTTTCTGTAGCTTGACGTTTGTGTGTGAATTACAATAATGCTTATAGCGTCGTTAGAAGTTTTAATCCTTGTGGATTTCTACTTCATTATGAAATATGTTCTACAGTTAACGTATTATATGGTACCGAAATAATTTACAACTAATTTTTAAACTGCTACCTAATTAATCAATAACCATGCGCGGGTTTGTTACTTTTCTTTAATCTTCATATATGTACTTTGCATGACCATTTCTCCAGTGCTAAGAAGTCAGTACCTACGTAAATACTATACCGGGGGGTTTGTTTCACTTACCGAGTATCCCGAGACGGTAGTTTAAGGTGACCAACACCGCGTCCCTGTCCACGAGTCTCATTGGTCCGAACCAGTCACCTCCACCGAACATGAAGACTCATGAAGACCAACACGTCCAAACCAGGTGACTTTTGTCCCGACGTCGTAAGCTGTTGACGGAAAATTCAAACGAGATTACTGCAGGTCCACTTATTAATTGTGAAAGAGATAGAGGCCATTTTATATTTCTGGAACATGGTTACAGAAGAAGAACAGAGCAGCTAAAACGGCGTAGAACTTTCGGTAGTTACTGTCGCAGGTGAGGAATTATGAGACTGGAAGGCCTCGTGTTCAAATTGTCGGCCTTTCTTGTTTCCAAAATAAGTGAGTTTCAATTTTTTTCTGTCCAAAATAAAACTAGGTAACGTTTTATTTTCTTCAAGCACCTAAATATGATATTAAAATGAAAGATTTACGTCGGATTGTATATTAATAATAGAAAGATAGCCAAATACAGACCAAATAAGTGATAATATAAACACCACACAATGTTTCGGGAAGCCTTGTTCCTTTCTTCAGGCGCAGAAAAAGTAACGCAAGACCTTAGAGAGAGACAACTGCACTTGAAGAAAGAAGTTTTCTCAGGTAAATCAACATACTTGGATAATTTTAATATTTTATTTAACGAAGATGAAACAGAGATTCCTCAGGCGTGGGTGGAACTATTCAACACGTGGCTTTCATTGTAATTTTGTAGAGCGTCTGCGCCCGACGTGGAGGATCCCCTTTCAAGGCAACGACAATCAAGCTCGTCCGTCTCAATTGTTAATAGCTTAACAAAACACAAAAAATTACTTCTATATCAGCGGACACGCGCGTTGATAGGTTACAATATATATATTATAATTTATTGAATACAGCGTGGATTTGAGACATTTGTCTCCCATCATACTGGATCCAAAAGTCTCAAGTTTAAGCCTTTTCTGTGACGACGTCATCAAACTTCAAGCCCATCACATAAACTTACCGTTAAAATCACGTAATACATGAAAGGATTTCCTAACTTTTCTACGTATATGATAATTCATATTTTGTGGACCCAAAACATAGTAATTCTTCATTTCATTAAATTACACAGTGGTTGGTGTCTTTTACTTTTAT
Organism: Zhengitettix transpicula; assembly: GCA_037074705.1. Classification (NCBI taxonomy): domain Eukaryota; kingdom Metazoa; phylum Arthropoda; class Insecta; order Orthoptera; family Tetrigidae; genus Zhengitettix; species Zhengitettix transpicula. The sequence goes on from CM073596.1 coordinate 50,068,324, forward strand.
TTCTGTGCGCAAGCAACCTCTTCAATGGCTTTCACTCATTTTACTTTATCACACCTGATGACAAAGAAGTGTCGTCGTGAGTTTTAAATTATTCATTTATTTATTATTCTTGTTATTTAAATTAAATACTAATACTGTCGACTCTTCTGTTCCACCACTCATTCTCCTCCTCCTGTTTAATGGCAGATTAATTTTTTCTTTAACTTTTATCATCGCTGCCCAGTTGTAAAGAGACTCTAACATATTAATTACTCTGAGGACGAACCTAGACGAGAATAATCAATTGATAATTTCCTTTCTACTGACTTAGCTCCATGCGCGCCTGTCAGGCAGGCAACCCAAATGACGCAACTGATGCGTGGTTGCCTACGTACGAGAATAATGACAACTTTTGGCTCCCTGGATTTTTACATTAAGTACGTGATCGAAGAACTTGATGATGCAGACTGCCTTCGTGAAACTATTTCACAAATCGTTCTTTGAGAAGATTCTCCCTGTATCCGTAAGGTCAAACCACTTTGAACTAATCAACACGTGGCTTTCATTGTAATTTTGTAGAGCGTCTGCGCCCGACGTGGAGCTCCCCTTTCAAGGCAACGACAATCAAGCTCGTACGCTTGACTCTGGAAATGGAAGATGATAATAAGGTTAATAAAAATAACGTTTAAAGGTAAAGAAGTGTAATGAAGGTATTTAATGATCTTTAAAATGAGAGTTTGTAGAAGGATAAAATAAGGTTAATAAGAGTAAAATATAGTTTAAAGGTAAAGAAGTGTAATAAAGGTATTTAATGAGCTTTAAAAGGACAGGAAATAAAAGGTGAAAATAAGGTTAATGACAGTAAAATAAGGTTTAAAGGTAACGAAGCGTAATGAAAGTATTTAATAATCAATAGAAGGAGAGGAAACGGAAGGTGTAAAATAAGGTTCAAAGGTATTTAATTAGCTTTACACGGAGAGAAAATGGAAGGTGAAACTAAGGTTAATAAGAGTAAAATATGGTTTAAAGGTAAAGTAGTGTAATGAAGGTATTTAATTATCTATAAAAGGAGAGGAAACGGAACGGGTAAAAGTAAGTGCAAGTAGGTGCAAAATAAAGAAAAGCTGATCGAGGAAAAGACAGCTGAATAATGGCTGTAAGAAGGAAGGTGGAAAGCGCAGATGATGTCACGTCAGTGCAAATAGAATTAAAAAATTCAATTCAATGATAAAAAATGCAGTAAGGAAGGTTTAAAGAGCTATGACAAAGTGTAGATGCATCAAGTACAGTTTTAAATAAGTTGTTGAACCAGTGAGACGAGACGTCACTACGCTGCTTCCGTCCCCGTGGGAATGTTGGTGGGTGCCGCGTTTGCTTCAAGGTTCTCCTACATACGTAGAATTATTCTGGTATTTGATACAGTGTTGCCATTCGTAGTGCAAAAAAGTTTGAATAAAATAAACGAACATATAAACTGTAATTTTTATTTAATCTCCACACAGAATGAACAAGTTGTTGCTCCTTTGCCTTAGCCCGTCATCTGTCTCTTGTCGCCTGACCCGGGAACTCAGTTTCCGGGGCAGTCTCGTAAGGGGTTAAGGTGTAAGAGGAAAAGGAAGGTTATAGAAGTGAGGAGGTGAATGTCTGACATTGTACAGGTGAGTCGAGTGGATAAAGTCTCGATACTAGCCTCAGGACAATGAGGTAGTTCACAAGATCAGGCTCCTTCCCGAAGTAATAAGAAAAAAAATATTGTAAAAAAACAAAGTCAAAAAGAGAGTACTTTTTTAAAGTATGGAAAGAGAGAAATTACAATTTTTGGAGGAATTTTGGAGAGAGAAGGAGATTTGGTTTGAATTACAATGGCGCGACCACCGTAATTCAGGGTGAGGAGAGGATTTATAGTGGATTAACCATTGCAATTCCTTTTTGGGAGGAAGGAAAGAAAGAGAGAATAATCGACCGTCAGAATATGTTTGATTGTTGAAACCTCAAATTTTAATTCTTGTTATTACAATCCTTAATTATTATTACAAGCCTACGATTTTACCGCCGCCTACAAAACGCACGTCCTGTCCGACAGTTTGGACATTATGCGTGACTCGCTTAGTTTCCAACTGCAATTCGTAGGCAACGTGTACAAGGACCTGAAACTTGGTTTCAATCTGATGAGAAACGAAAACGTCACCGAGGATCGTATATTGTGTTTCTCGTGTTACCAAATATTATCTTTTAAATTTCCTTATATAATTTAAATTTTAATCCTGAAGTAAATTTTTTATTACGTTGTCAGTTGAAACCTTTTTTTTCCAGCGTATTCCATACGTTTATACGAATTTAGGTCTATTTTATAATAAATGTGTGTTTGAGAATCGTGTCTGAGGCGTATTTCAATGTTTCCTTTGCGATCACGTGGGCCGCTTTTAGGGAAGTTGGTTTTGACTAAAAGTCGAAGGAAAACGATCTGTAAATAACAAGTCACGTGTCCCAAGACTATGTGAGCTACGTGCAGCAGGCATTGGGCCTCATTCTGGAAGAAACCGCGGTCCGAGTTACTTGACTCCATCGGACAATGTAGAGAAGTGCTGGAATAGTCAGTGGAACTGCGGCTGTTTGTTCGTATTCTGGTAAGAAGAATATTAGACAGTCAAGATTCCGTTTAGCCAGTCTTTCTAGTATTTTAAAATAGCACGTCTTAAAGCGTGTTTTTTTTTTCTCAAAAGTTGTCGCGTATTTGACGATAATTCTGACTACGCGAATAAAGCCATGGACGATCCATCCTCCATTTCATCAGTTTCATAGCAGATTTTTATGTTTCTGTAGGAAAGGACTAGAGATTTTCCGAGTACAGGCGTACATTTTGGGTCCATAATTACTTATTGTATCGGTTGTATGTTTTACGGATATTGCAGAATAATCGACGGATAAGTAATTTTAAATTTAAAGACATAAAGTGTCGAATGTAACGGATGTTATTTTTCGCGATTAGTCAACGTGCAATTTGATTCATCAGTATTGATGAATGTTGTGGAAAATTGTTTCACAGTTGTGTCTTAGCAGGTTGAGGTCTAGTTCTAGCGCACTGTGATTATTTCAGAGTTCTATTGAACCTTCAATCCACGTGGCTGAAATGTATTTTTTTTCTATTCCGTACTCATAAGTGTATTAAGTACTATTATTGATGCCCTTTTTTTGTTCGGTTAAATAATTTTTCACGCTTCCTACATTTTCTTGGGCAAGATTTCTTCTTTTACCCGGTGAATTTATTTTATCTTTAAATAAGACATTTCTCAGCGACTTGGGTCACTCGAAGAAACGAGCATGTTTATTACATGCATTATGTATAATGTAGTATTCTACTAAGACTTGGATCGTTTCCGGAGTTTGTGAACTTTTATAAAGTGTGATTTCAATTAAAATACAAATTCGTAATAATTGATTTAATGAGGGTTTGTGCATATTTATTTCAACGGTTCGAATTGCGCAAACGTTGCGGCCGAATGTTTCCGCAAATCGCACCTTGGAAATTCATATTCAGCAATCCTTCAGTAATATATTTATTATATTTGTCGTATGTTAGTGAATCCAAAGCTTGTAGAAGTGAAACGGATTATTAGGGACGGTCACGATAGTTTTATTTCAGTACAGGTTCTGATGTGGTCGTTCTTAAGCAATTTTGAACGCGTTCGTTCAATTCATAGCCTGCTTGTGGTTTTTGAGGAGGAATTCGAACGTGTACCATTTCGTCAGTTTGAGGTTGGGGTTTAAACGGTTGTAATTTCCTTACATCGTACGAGAACACTTGACTTTATTCAAACGTATATCCGAATTAAATTTTCTTTCATAGAAAGTTATTTAGTGTATTTACAAGTTCTGTATTTTATAATTATTATTAATCCCTGGGATAGATAATTGTTTTTTCTTTTGTTCTTCCTTGAATTGTGCCGAGGACCACCGCATTTCACAAGGGTCGAATGTTTCGTGTTTCTCCTGAGAGGAACAAGAATGAAGATCAATAAAATTCCATACTTGATTCAGGTTCGTATTTGAGTGATAAATTAAGTTTCAATTGTCTTAAATTGCACTATTTAAAAGTTGTTTTCTAAATCTTGCCTTCGAATTTTTATCGGGAAATAATTTATTTTAAATTTGATTTTATGCAAGCGTCGTTTCACTGATAACAAAGTAAATTTATTTTTCAGCCAATTCAAACTCTTCTGGACCTGACTTCTGGAGTCATTCAGTTTCTGCTAATTAGTGACCTTATTTCCGAATTATTGATTTTTGGACAGTTCAAGCCGCCATTGTAGTCCATCGCGAGGAAACCATAAAAGGACTCTCGTTATGGAGTTTGATTTGAGAAGGTAAGATTTGATTATTTTTTTACTGGAGTAAAAATTTCTCAAATTGTAATATTCTACTCATTTTAGTCTTGAGGATTTAATTGATTTTATATTCATTAACTTGGCTCTAATAACGAATTGTGAATACCATTAGTTGCATGGTCGTTAGTGAAGGGTTCAATTTTTATATCCTTTAGAGGTTTCGTGTTCTGTAGGGACGAGTTTCATAGTAATTCCTTTCCATATTAAGGCTCGTTTTTTTAAAAGGGTGATCGTAGTTTTCTCGGAAGTAAGGAATATGCTGATGAATGAACCCCTCCCCCGTCGTTCCTTACGTTAACGTCTTGATAATTGCCTTAATAACTCCCCTCTCCCCATAAATAGTTAAAGGTGACGTAGTCCTGATATTTGCATTGCATCATTTCTGAAATTCTCCTTTGTCTCTTTCTTCCATTATTGGTAAACCAGGATTTGGAAGTTTCGCTGACTTCATAACACAGGGGTACCTTCGTCTGAAAATCTAAGTTTTTCAATCCTTCGTGCTATAATTTAAATCTTGTTTATTCAGGTCTTTACTTATTATACCACGACATACTGCATTTTTAATTTCAAACTCGTACAGACAAATTAGAATGTGCATGTGTAGTCGCTAACTTGGTAACGTGCCCTCTCCCTGTCACTACCCTGTACAAGATTAACGGTGTTTAGGTAATGTAGGTTTTATGAAGACAGTTGCTCCGTGGTTGAAGTTGGTGTTCGACCACACCTTCTTTATTGTATTACGCTTATCGATAATTAGTGTGCTTGCATTTTTTCGAAATTTAAGTAATGTGGTTTGGATCTTCCTAAGATACTGATTTTCATTCTGTTCGGCCTGATTAAGTGACGTGGCATCTGCAGTTCCTTTGGCCCAGACGACCACTTGTATTCCGCTAAGAAGCAGAGGTCGACCTACTGGGGACCCGAGGCACTCGCAGACACTCTGGAAGCTGATCTTTGTATGGGTAAGTGATAAACAATTCCAGTAGATGGAACTACGAAGTGACTTGTTTCAATCATGACCCAAATTATTTTCTGTTTAGACCCGAGGTGCAGGACTTGGGCAACGGCCACTGACGTCATGGACAGGAATCGTCTCGCCAGAATCTGACTAATGTAATTGACTGCATTGATTGTGTTGTGTTAAGAGATTAATATAGAGAAACCCAATTAAAATGTAGTTTTCGGCATTCGCAGTGATACTCCGTATCTTTCATATTATTCGACGCTTGTTTTTATTGAATGAAGTTACGTTGTTATTTATCTTTTCCTTCATTGAAATATTGCTTAAATTTTCCGGGGTTTGTTGGACACGAGAGGAACATTTCTCAATGGCTTTTTTCTATTAAAATAGGCAGTTTATCGCAGTGTCCACTGTGGCGCGACTGTTCTGTATTCGGTATTTATTTCCGATTGGTTTCAAAGATTTCGTGCGCTATGTTTCTTCTTCGCTGCGTTTTGAAACCTCTTCAGGTGCAATGTTTTCATGAAGTGTGAATTCGAGTGATAAGCTACGTGACAATAAGTTTTCAAAGGTGAGATTTTCACGCACATTGCGGCCGAAATGTTTGTGGAGGTCTAAACTTTGAAATTCATCTTCAAGTCTCGTTCAATTATAATGAAATGTTTTTTTTATTAAAAATTTACACCTGACGTGGTTTCAAGTTAACTTGAATTACTGAAATGATAATTGAATATTCGAAAATTTCTTCACTAGTTTGGTGTCAATTTAGTTGTTTCAATGTCTTACAAGTGATATTAAATTTGATGGTGGCTGAATGTAATTTTTAACCCTCAGTTAGGTTGACTTGACTGCGTTAATTTTCATATCTAATTCGTATTTCTTTTTTCCCCTAAATTTATTTCGAGGACCTCGACTTCTCCAAAGACGATGGTTTTCTGATGTCAATAGACCTTGGAAGACTCTTAGCTCTTGTCCTGAGCTTGCGCTGGCCTGAAAAGGAACGACAATGGAGGCTGTGAATAGTTCTTGTGCCGATTCTTCAGGTTCGTGTTTGACGCAGCTCCTCGTTTGAACAAGTGTTTCGTTTAAAAGTTTTAATGTCTCTGAATACCATTTTTCAATTTCCATTAAACATTTGAAATTTAATCCTGAAGTAAATTATTCAACAAATTCAATACGTTGACAGTTGAACTAATTTATTGCATTTATTTTTCAGGAAATAATAAAACAGTCACACTGACCTGCGCTTGATGGCTTCCTTCTCAAACTTCAACTTGGTTAATCCTGTGCAACGTCTTGTTCCACATCAGGTCGTTGGTGAAGAATATTAAAGCTGAGGTGTTTGGGCGAGGAGAATGTCGTCACTTCCTGTATATTCCTTTGGACCTGCGCTGGAGCTCGCATTTCAGGTTGTGAAAGGGGATTTCCATAAATGCACGTGCTGTGTTTTACGCTGAAGTAATCCGGTATTTAACGAATTGTGAATACCATTAGTTGCATGGTCGTTAGTTGATGAGTTTAATTTTTATATCCTTTAGCGGTTTCGTGTTCTGTAGAATGGACACGTTTCATAGTAATTAATTTCCGTACTTTTAAGGCTTGTTTTTTAAAAAGGTGACCGTTAGTTTGTCGAATTGATGAAAGTATGGAATATGCGTTAACATCTAATAATTCCGTGAATAATTACCCTCTCCCCATAAATAGTTGAAGGTGACGTAGGCCTGATCTTTGAATTGCTACACTTCGACAATGATTTCAGTTTTTTTTATTTTTCATTCTTCTAATAAAATTAATACTACTTTTAATGCTAGCAATATTTCCCTGGCATATGGCATCTGTCTGTTATCTTATTTTTATAGTTGGGTGCCTTTTTCATTTTCAATATTCCGAAAGCTTCAAACTAGTGAAGTTGAATGAACCATTGCCTACTTCTGACGCCTGTCATTATTTATTGTATTTCTCTACTATTCAGAAAACATCTGTTCAGCGGGAGATCATTTCTGTAATTCTCCTTTACCTCTAACTTACATTATTGGTGAACCAGGATTTGGATGTTCCGCCGACTTCATAACACAAAGGTTCCTTCGTCTGAAAGTCTAAAAGTTTTTTAATGCTTCATGCTATAATTTAAATGTTTATTCAGGTATTGACTCATGGTTTACCAACTGTGAAATTGCTTAAAAATAAGTAATTTTTTAAATCTTTCAGTGTTTTGTTTAATTGTAAACAAGCTGTGGTTTTTGGTTTTCAGAGAATTTGGACTTTTATCGTCCAGGTCAGTTTCCGGTAGTTGCGGCAACCGTGCCTGTGGCCTGCTGGTGGTTTTACACTTTTGCCCTGGCGTCGTGGTTTCTCCCATGGAAGGCACGAAGAAATCCCAATTGTCAAGGTATGATTACTGCAACTTTGTTCCGCTGCGTTCGAGTAAATTCTCAAACTAAAGTGGAATGTGTGTTTCTGTTTTATAAATGTGTTCTTGGGTATTTGTGAGTTCAGTCTATATTTCCAAGAACTGGCAATTCGTAGCGTTCGTGAAGCCTCGTGAAGTTTTATGACTTCGGGTGAATAGTTTGATATTTTGTATTTGTATGTTTTTTTTTCGCGTTATCACGATTGTATTAAGTTTCGTATAGTTTTGGGTTTCGAGAGCTCGAGTTTAAAAACAGCAGTTTTTTCATCGGTTATTTAAGAAACGGGGCGAGTTTATGTGCCAATACAATTTTAAGTCCCCGAAAGCTTACGTAAAGTTGCAGTCTTTATACTATTTAAGTATTTGTTTCAGATGTTTTGCTGAATATTTCGTTCCTTTCGTTTGAACTCGCTGCTTGAAATTACTCACATGGGGCAGTCCAATTTTGTTTATTTTTACTTTTGTCTTTATGATGAGTTTTCCCGTGCCCCATCGTCGGCTTTCAAGTTACGTGATTTGTGTTGAAATGCAGTGTTTTACCCTAATTTACAGTGATACTAGTCCTCGTATGTCAACCGACATTGTTATGCTAAGCGCTGGTAGATCATTATTTAAGATATTATCCATTGCTACTCGTGGGGCATTATTTCTCCTTTGTTTTAGACTAATGTTTAATGTTGAAGTGGCTTACCTGTTAATTTGGTTCCTTAGATCGATTTGTATATTATGGTTGTTGGATATGTTTAGCTTGTGCGTCATGTAGTCTTAATTGTTCTACTTAACGATTTTCACTAATTAGTGTGCTTGCCATTTTTTTATTCAAAATTTACGTACTGTGGTTTGGACCTTCCTAAGTTACTGATTTTCATTCTAGACTTGGACAAAAATCCTGCCTTCTGTTCGGCCTGATTAAGTGACGTGGCATCTGCAGTTCCTTTGGCCCAGACGACCACTCGTATTCCGCTAAGAAGCTGAGGTCGAGTTACTGGGGACCCGAGGCTGATCTTTGTATGGAAAAGTGAAACAATTATAGATGGAACTACGAAGTGACTTGTTTCAAACATGACCCAAATTGTTTATTTTCTGTTTAGACCCGAGGTGCAGGACTTGGGCAACGACCAACTACGTCATGGACAGGAATCGTCTCCCCGGGATCTGACTAATGTAATTGACTGCAATGATTATGTTAAGAGATTCATATTAAGATGTACAGTTTTCGGCATTCGCAGTAATACTCCGTATCTTTCTTATTATTCGACGCTTATTTTTATTCAATGAAGATACGTTATTATTTATCGTTTCCTTCATTGAAATATTGCTTAAATTTTCCGGGGTTTGTTGGACACGAGAAACATTACCCAATCACTTTTTTCTCTTAAAATAGGCTGTTTATTCCATTGTCCACTGTGGCGCGACTCTGTTCTGTATTCGGTGTTTATTTTTGATTGGTTTAAAAGATTTCGTGCGCTATGTTTCTTCTTCGCTGCGTATTGAAACCTCTTCAGGTGCAATGTTTTCATGGAAGTGTGAATTCGAGTGATATGCTATGTGACTATAAGTTTTCAAAGGTGAGATTTTCACGCACATTGCGGCCGAAATGTATGTGGAAGTCTAAACTTAGAAATTCATCTTCAACAAGTCTCGTTCAATTATAATGAAATGTTTTTTTTATTAAAAATTTACACCTGAAGTGGTTTCAAGGTAACTTTAATTACTGAAATGTTAATTCAATATTTTGAAATTGCTTCAATAGTTCAGTGACCATTTACTTGTGTTTAAAATGTCTTGCAAGTTAGATTGAATTTGATGTTGGCTGAATGTAATTTTTAACCCTCAATTGGGTTGACTTGGCTACGTAAATTTTCAAATCTAATTTGATTTCTTTTTTCCCCCCAATTGTTTGGAGCACCTCGACTTCTCCAAAGACGAGGGTTTTCGGATGTCAATAGACCTCGGAAGACTCTTCGCATTTGTCCTGAGCTTGCGCTGGTCTGAAAAGGAACGCCAAAGGAGGCCATGAATAGTTCTTGTGACGATTCTTCAGGTTCGTGTTTGACGCAGCTCCTAGTTTAAAATGTTCTGATTTCATAAATAAAGTTGCAACTTAATTATTTTGGGCTTTTGTTAGGATGTGAGCACAACACCTCTATTTTTTTTTTTCAGGGCTTTTGAACTTGTATTTTCCTGTTCTCCGGGGTCCATCACCGCTCGTGACAACATCTTAATGCTGTTAGCAAGGAATAAATACAGCAACAGTTGCGAGCTTTGTTTGACAGGTAATTTAAATTTCTATGAAATTTGATTTCTGCCTTAAAGCATAGGATTTGCGGTTTTTATTATATTAAACTGCGGTTTCTAATTTTCTTACTAAATTATTTTATTTGGGCCTAATTTTTCTGTTGGTCGTTGTGTAATTTTTAAAGTTTTCTTGCTTAATTTTCAATTATTTTACTTCATATTACTTTTATTTCATGAAATGGTGTAAACGTGTTAGGATTTTATTAAAGTTTATACCCTTTTATTATTGAAGGTTCCTTAGCCGTTGCGAGCCCAGAGTCTGTCTTGGAATTGGACCGTTGCTTTGGGAGATTCAACTTTGGACCCTTGGTTTTGCGTTACGTCTGTATGAAATCTTCCTGTCAGTTATTATAAATAACTGCAGAGATTATTCTACACATATGTGTTGAATTAATGAAGCTGCCTAAATTGAAAGACAAGTATTGATTACTTTTGCGACGCCACGGGCATTGGGTCTGGTCCCGAGTGTTAATTACGCGTAAGGTTTATTTTTTGTTACATAAACGACATATTCTGCATGAAGTTCGCTATTTTTCAATCTGAAGTATATTTTCAAATTCAACTAGAGCTTTATTAGTTTCAGAGACTATATATATATATATATATATATTGACATGGTTTTCGTACCTCGCTGTTCAAAGTTAAACTGTGCGCATTTTCCTAATGTGATCCAAATCAATGAAGCTATAATTGCACCAAAACATCGGAAAACTACAAAAACGGGGAAGGAAGAGCAACTACATAACGTGATAACAAGGAATTTCTGTTGAATCTTCTCGAGGACGAAAGATCTTCATATTAGGATGAGTAACGTTGTACGTGACATGCAGTGCTTGGATGCACTCAGCAGGTAGTTCAACATGTTTTATCCATAATATTTAATTTTTAACCTTTATAATAGTAAATTTGATTAACGAGGAATCAAATTAACTTTTAATTTACAGATCTGCATTAGAAATTTTTCCAGAAAGAGAAGAACCTTATTTTAGAGAGAGATCTTCCTGTTCTCGATTCAAATTTCTTATATTGAAATGGAGACCATTTTATTTCAGGTCAAACTCTATCCAAACTTTATATTTTTTCCATCTTACGTGGTTATTTATGACCTAACAGATGTTTCTCTATTTCCTGTTTAAGCCTGCGAACTGTTTCTCAGCCTGAGGTTCTCCCAAACGACGATGTCATCAGACTTGTCAAGCAAAGGTGCTTTCAGATATTTACATATGTAAAATTGCCAATAAATGCACTTATTTTTCTGTGAATCTGCCGCATACCAATTGTTTGTTTCTTTCAGTTTCATGTGGCTGATGTCTGCACGAGGGGCTGCAGTTGACACGACTCCTGCCTGAAGACCAACATGGAAGACCTTTGGGGGGCTGAGGCTCTGGACTTCTGACCTTCCAGAATTATGCTGTGAAATCTCTCCGAATAACGTAAACACTGAATCAATATCTTTGCTCTAACGTCTTTTAAAAAGTGTTTGTTTCCCTTGTGTCCTCTTTTGAGGACAATAAATGAAACTCTGATATGTTTCTGAAATTTACTCCTTTTTTGCTCGTTGTTTAATTATTTTTATTATCATTTGGTACCAACTTCTCTGTTCCAGCACTTCTTGTCCTGCCTTTGTTATTTATTGGCGCTTAGGAATAGTTTCTAGCCTTTTCACCTTATACTCCCTTTATTTCTTTAGTGACTTGTTACCAACTGCAGAAGTCTATTTTGTATCTAAAGTCTAAAAAATGTTGTATAAAATCTTTCGCTCTTCGAAAATCTTTCGCTCTTCGAAAATCTTTCTTATTGCAATGTTTGAGCTGTGTGTTTATAAATTATTCATTTCCGAATGGTTTTAAAAGTTTTGAGCGCTATGTTTCTTCTTCACTGCGTTTTGAAACCTCTTCAGGTGCAATGTTTTCGTGAAGTGTGAATTCGAGTCGCAAGCTGCGCGACAATAAGTTTTCAAAGGTGAGATTTTCACGCACATTGCGGCCGAAATGTTTGTGGAAGTCTAAACTTTGAAATTCGTCTTCAACAAGTCTCGTTCATTTATAATGAAATGTTTTTTTTATTAAAAAATTTACACCTGAAGTGTTTTCAAGTAACTTGAATTACTGAAATGATAATTAAATATTTTAAAATTGCTTCAATAGTTCAGTGACCATTTGGTTGTGTCTAAAATGTATTGCAAGTGAGATAGAATTTGATGGTGGCTTAATCTAATTTTTAAGCGTATTTTTTTTGTTCATTTGACTACGTTAATTTTCATATCTAATTGGGATTTCTTTTTTCCCCCGCATTTGTTTCGAGCACCTCGACTTCTCCAAATACGAGTGTTTTCGGATGTCAATAGACCTTGGAAGACTCTTCGCATTTGTCCAGAGCTCGCCCTGGGAAGAGAAGGAACGCCAAAGGAGGCCATGAATAGTTCTTGTGCCGATTCTTCAGGTTCGTGTTTGACGCAGCTCCTCGTTTGAAATGTTCTGATTTCATAGCTGAAGTTGCAACTAAATTATTTTGGACTTTTGTTACGATATGAACACGACACTTGTATTCTTTTTCAGGGTCTTTCGTCTTGTCTTTTCCTGTTCTCCGGGGTCCATCACCGCTCGTGGAAAATTTTCATCTTGGCTGATCGCAAGGACTAAATACAGCAGCAGTTGCGAGCTTTGTTTGACAGGTAATTTAAATTTCTATGAAATTTGATTTATGCCTTAAAACATAGGATTTGTGGTTTTTATTATAATCAACTGCGGTTTCTAATTTTCTTCATAAATTACGTCAAGTATTGGCTTATTTTATTTGAACGTAATTTTTCCATTGGTCGTTGTTTCTTTAACGGAATTCTGCTGAATCTTATATGATTTAAGTTCACTTCACTTTGTTGAAATTGTGTAAACGTGTAACGGTTTTATTAAAGTTTTTGCACTTTTCTTTTTAAAGGTTTCTTGCCAGTTGCGAGCCCAGAGTCTGTCTTGGAATTAGACCGTTGCTTTGGGAGATTCAACTTCGGATCCTTGATTTTGCGTTACGTCGGTTTGAAATCTTCCTTTCAGGTATAATAAATAAGTACCGATATTCTTCTATACATGTGTGTTGAATTAATTAAACTGCCTAAATGGTAAGACAAATATTAATTACTTTTGCAACGCCACGGACTGTGGGTCGCGTCCCGAGTGTTAATTACGCGGAACAATTCTTTTTTCTTGTTTAAATTAGCGACATACTTTGCTTTTAGTTCGCCATTTTTCAATCTGAAATATAATCTCAAATTCAACTACACAGCTTTATTAGTTTCGGAAACTATATATGTTGACATGATTTCACGTTTTAAATTGCGTTAATGGGTTTGGCTGATAGACTTTTATTCAAAGGGTCTGGTCCTTATCTTAGTTACCCGGTGTTTCACTTGGAAGGAGTCAAAGTACGTTGCATCGCATCGCATTTCTCATCTGACCATGTATTTGTGTGTAGTCGGCGATATTTTTAGTGATTGTCCTGGATAATTGCTACAGTGTAATGGACCATTTTTCTCTTTATCGGGTTGTTGCTCCTCATCTCCTTCGAGGGCGGCTGTTTAGGAATATTAATAAAGCATGGAGGACGTTTCGTGTTCTTACTGCGCCCGCCTCAGCCGCAGAGGAACGGGAGTTGAGGTGAACAACGCTGAAGACTTCTCCACAATTTGAGGTTCGCAAACTCCTCGTTTGAACAAGTGTTCCGTTTAAAAGTTTTAATGCCTCTGATTCCTTTCTTTCAATTGCCTTTAAACATTTAAATTTTAATCCTGAAGTAAATTATTCAATACGTTAACAGTTGAACTAATTTATTGCATTTATTTTTCAGGAAATAATAAAACAGTCACACTGACCTGCGCTTGATGGCTTCCTTCCGAAACTTCAACTTGTTTCATCCTGTGCAACGTCTTGTTCCACATCAGGTCGTTGGTGAAGAATATTAAAGCTGGAGGTGTTTGGGCGAGGAGAATGTCGTCACTTCCTGTACATTCCTTTGGACCTGCGCTGGAGCTCGCATTTCAGGTTGTGAAACGGGATTTCCATAAATGCACGTGCTGTGTTTTACGCTGAAGTAATCCGGTATTTAACGAATTGTGAATACCATTAGTTGCATGGTCGTTAGTTGATGAGTTTAATTTTTATATCCTTTAGCGGTTTCGTGTTCTGTAGAATGGACACGTTTCATAGTGATTACTTTCCGTACTTTTAAGGCTTATTTTTTTAAAAAGGTGAGCTTCAGTTTGTCGAATTCACGAAAGTATGGTATATGCGTTAACATCTAATAATTCCGTGAATAATTACCCTCTCCCCATAAATAGTTGAAGGTGACGTAGGCCTGATATTTGCATTGCATCATTTCTGAAATTCTCCTTTACCTCTTTTTTACATTATTGGTAAACCAGGATTTGGAAGTTTCGCTGACTTCATAACACAGGGGTACCATCGTCTGAAAAATCTAAGTTTTTCAATCCTTCATGCTATAATTTAAATCTTGTTTATTCAGGTCTTTACTTATTATACCACGACATACTGCATTTTTTAATTTCAAACTCGTCCAGACAAATTAGAATGTGCATGTGTGGTCGCTAACTTGGTAACGTGCCCTCTCCCTGTCACTACCCTGTACAAGATTAACGGTGTTTAGGTAATGTAGGTTTTATGAAGACAGTTGCTCCGTGGTTGAAGTTGGTGTTCGACCACACCTTCTTTATTGTATTACGCTTTTCGCTAATTAGTGTGCTTGCATTTTTTCGAAATTTAAGTACTGTGGTTTGGATCTTCCTAAGACACTGATTTTCATTCTGTTCGGCCTGATTAAGTGACGTGGCATCTGCAGTTCCTTTGGCCCAGACGACCACTTGTATTCCGCTAAGAAGCAGAGGTCGACCTACTGGGGACCCGAGGCACTCGCAGACACTCTGGAAGCTGATCTTTGTATGGGTAAGTGATAAACAATTCCAGTAGATGGAACTACGAAGTGACTTGTTTCAATCATGACCCAAATTATTTTCTGTTTAGACCCGAGGTGCAGGACATGGGCAACGGCCACTGACGTCATGGACAGGAATCGTCTCGCCAGAATCTGACTAATGTAATTGACTGCATTGATTATGTTGTGTTAAGAGATTCATATTGAGAAACCCAATTAAAATGTACAGTTTTCGGCATTCGCAATGATGCTCCGTAACTTTCATATTATTCGACGCTTATTTTTATTGAATGAAGTTATGTTATTATTTATTTTTTCCTTCATTGAAATATTGCTTAAATTTTCCGGGGTTTGTTGGACACGAGAGGAACATTTCTCAATCGCTTTTTTCTCTTAAAATCGGCTGTTTATTCCATTGTTCACTGTGGCACGACTCTGTTCTGTACTCGGTATTTATTTCCGATTGGTTTTAAAAAGTTTTGTGCGCTATGTTTCTTCTTCACTGCGTTTTTGAACCCTCTTCAGGTGCAATGTTTTCATGAAGTGTGAATTCGAGTGATATGCTATGTGACTATAAGTTTTCAAAGGTGAGATTTTCACGCACATTGCGGCCGAAATGTTTGTGGAAGTCTAAACTTTGAAATTCATCTTCAACAAGTCTCGTTCAATTATAATGAAATGCTTTTTTTATTAAAAATTTACACCTGAACTGGTTTCAAGTTAACTTGAATTACCGAAGTGGTGGTTCAATATTTTAATATTGCTTCAATAGTTCAGTGACCATTTAGTTGTGTTTAAAATGTCTTGCAAGTTAGATTGAATTTGATGGTGGCTGAATGTAATTTTTAACCCTCAATTGGGTTGACTTGACTACGTAAATTTTCAAATCTAATTTTATTTCTTTTTTCCCCCCCATTTGTTTCGAGCAACTCGACTTCTCCAAAGACGATGGTTTTCGGATGTCAATAGACCTTGGGAGACTCTTCGCTCTTGTCCTGAGCTCGCCCTGGTCTGAAAAGGAACGACAAAGGAGGCCATGAATAGTTCTTGTGCCGATTCTTCAGGTTCGTGTTTGACGCAGCTCCTCGTTTGAAATGTTATGATTTCATAGCTGAAGTTGCAGCCAAATTATTTTGGACCTTTGTTACGATGTGAATACGACACCTGTACTTTTTTTCAGGGTCTTTTTCCTGTTCTCCGGGGTCCATCACCGCTCGTGGAAAACATCTGATAACGAGGACTAAATACAGCAGCAGTTGCGAGCTTTCATTGACAGGTATTGTTATAAGTTTCTTTGAAATTTGATTTCTGCCTTAAAGCATGGGGATTTGTTGTTTTTATTATATTCAACTGCGGTTTCTAACTTTTCTTCATAAATTACGTAATGTAAGCAAACATGTGTTCAGGGTGAGGGATTGTTAAGATCATTTCTGTAATTCTCCTTTACCTCTTACTTACATTATTGGTGAACCAGGAGTTGGAAGTTTCGCAGACTTCATAACACAAGTTCCTTCGTCTGAAAATCGAAAACTTTTTCAATGTTTTGTCCTATAATTTAACTCTTGTTTATTAAGGTGTTGACTTTTTTTAATTATACCACGACATACTGCATTGTTTACTATCAAACTCGTACAGAAAAATTATAATATGCGTGTTAGGTCGCAGACTTGGTAGACGTGGCCTCTCCATGTACAAGCTTAACGGTTTGTAGGTAATGCAGGTTTAATAAGACAGTTGCAACGTGGTTGCGGTTGGTGTTTGCCCACTCTTGGTTTATTAACTGTGAAATTGCTTTAAAATATGTCATTTTTTAAATCTTTCAGTGTTTTGTTTAATTGTAAACTGACAGTGGTTTTAGGTTTTCAGGGAATTTGGACTTTTATCGTCCAGGTCAGTTTCCGGTAGTGGCGGCAACCGCGCCTGTGGCCTGCTGGTGGTTTTACAGTTTTGCCCTGGCGTCGTGGTTTCTCCCATGGAAGGCACGAAGAAATCCCAATTGTCAAGGTATGATTACTGCAACTTTGTTAAAAATCCGCTGCGTTCGAGTAAATTCTCCAACTATGGTGGAATGTGTCAACTTCTGTTCTTTTATAAATGTGTTCTTGAGTGTTTGCGAGTTCAGTTTATATTTCCAAGATCTTGCTCAATACCCAAGATCTGGCGATGCGTAGCGTTCGTGAAACCTCGTGAAGTTTTGTGACTGATCGTGAATAGTTTGATATTTTGTATGCGTTGCTTCTTTTTCGCGTTATCAAGATTAAGTTTCGTATAGTTTTGGATTTAGAGAGATCGAGTTTAAAAACACCGGCAGTTTTTTTCATCGGTTTTATGTGCCAATACAATTTTAAGTCCCCGAAAGCTTACGTAAAGTTGCTGTCTTTATACTATTTAAGTATTTGTTTCAGATGTTTTGCTGAATATTTCGTTCCTTTCGTTTGAAATCGCTGCTTGAAAGTTACTCACATGGGGCAGTCCAATTTTGTTTATTTTTACTTTTGTCTTTATGATGAGTTTCCCGTGCCCCATCGTCGGCTTTCAAGTTACGTGGTTTGTGTTGAAATGCCGTGTTTTACCCTAATTTACAGTGATACTAGTCCTCGTATGTCAACCGACATTGTTATGCTAAGCGCTGGTAGATCATTATTTAAGATATTATCCATTGCTATTCGTGGGGCATTATTTCTCCTTTGTTTTAGACTAATGTTAAATGTTGAAGTGGCTGACCTTTTAATTTGGTTCCTTAGATCGATTTGTATATTATGGTTGTTGGATATGTTTAGCTTGTGCGTCATGTAGTCTAAATTGTTCTACTTAACGATTTACGCTAATTCGTGTGCTTGCCATTTTTTTATTCAAAATTTACGTACTGTGGTTTGGACCTTCATAAGATACTGATTTTAATTCTAGACTTGGACAAAAATCCTGCCTTCTGTTCGGCCTGATTAAGTGACGTGGCATCTGCAGTTCCTTTGGCCCAGATCGACCACTTGTCTTCCGCTAAGAAGCTGAGGGACCCGAGGCTGATCTTTGTATGGAAAAGTGAAACAATTATAGATGGAACTACGAAGTGACTTGTTTCAAACATGACCCAAATTGTTTATTTTCTGTTTAGACCCGAGGTGCAGGACTTGGGAACCGACCAACTACGTCATGGACAGGAATCGTCTCCCCGGGATCTGACTAATGTAATTGACTGCAATGATTGTTAACAGATTCATATTAAGATGTACACTTTTGGCATTCGCAGTGATACTCCGTATCTTTCTTATAATTCGACGCTTATTATTATTCAATGAAGTTACGTTATTATTTATCGTTTCCTTCATTGAAATATTGCTTAAATTTTCCGGGGTTTGTTGGACACGAGAAACTTTACTCAATCACTTTTTTCTCTTAAAATAGGCTGTTTATTCCATTGTCCACTGTGGCGCGACTCTGTTCTGTATTCGGTGTTTATTTTTTATTGGTTTAAAAGATTTCGTGCGCTATGTTTCTTCTTCGCTGCGTTTTGAAACCTCTTCAGGTGCAATGTTTTCATGGAAGTGTGAATTCGAGTGATATGTTATGTGACTAACTTTTCAAAGGTGAGATTTTCACGCACATTGCGGCCGAAATGTTTGTGGAAGTCTAAACTTTGAAATTCATCTTCAACACGTCTCTTTCAATTATAATGAAATGTTTTTTTTATTAAAATTTTACACATGAAGTGGTTTCAAGTTAACTTGAATTAACGAAGTGGTGGTTCAATATTTTAAAATTGCTTTAATAGTTCATTGAACATTTGGTTGTGTTTAAAATGTATTGCAAGTGTGATAGAATTTGATGGTGGATGAATGTAATTTTTAACCCTCGGTAAGGTTGACTTGACTACGTTTATTTTCATATCTAATTAGGATTTTTTTCCCCCCATTTGTTTCGAGCACCTCGACTTCTCCAAAGACGAGGGTTTTCGGATGTCAATAGACCTTGGAAGACTCTTCGTATTTGTCCCGAGCTTGCCCTGGTCTGAAAAGGAGCGCCAAAGGAGGCCATGAATAGTTCTTCTACCGGTTCTTCAGGTTCGTGTTTGACGCAGTTTCTTCGAAATGTTATTATTTCATAGCTGAAGTTGCAACTAAATTATTTTGGACTTTTTTTACGATGTGAACACGACACCTTTTTTTTTTTTTCAGGGTCTTTCGACTTGTATTTTCCTGTTCTCCGGGTCCACCACCGCTCGTGGAAAACATCTGATAACGAGGACTAAATACAGCAGCAGTTGCGAGCTTTGATTGACAGGTAATTTAAATTTTATGAAATTTGATTTGTGCCTTAAAGAAAGGGATTTGTGATTTTTATTATCAACTGCGGTTTCTAATTTTCTTCATAAATTACGTCAAGTATTGGCTTATTTTATTTGAACCTAATTTTTCCATTGGTCGTTGTGCATTTTTTAAAGGAATTTTGCTGAATCTTTAATGATTTATGTTCACTTCACTTTACTTTTCTATGTTGAAATGTTGTAAACGTATTACGGTTTTATTAAAGTTTCTACCCTTTTCTTTTTAAAGATTCCTTGGCCGTTGGGAGTCCAGAATCGGTTTTAGAATTGGTCCGTTGCATTGGGAGATTCAACTTTTAATATTAATTTTCATTTACATATTTTAGTGTTTATTATTTAATTTTCCTTGTGGTCATTTTTGTACTTGGCGAATAATCTCTGTACGGGTTACTTATTTAAGAATGGCACTGTTTTGATTGATTGTTAGACTTTCTGTTGCCACGAGGTGCAAGAGATTCTGCGTGACCATCTTGAATCAGCATCCTGGTACGACTTGGCAACTACGGTGGACTACGAAAGCTTCATTCCATAGTTTATCAATATGGTGGAAATTTCTCAAGTTTATTTCATCGCCGCAGCTTTCTGAGTTTTGGAAGCCAACCACTGGAGACTAATGCAGAGTCGCAGGAGAAACTCCGCTGGAATCCTCGGGAGTGAGTCTACGTGAAGACAACTGAGCCGCGCCATCTGGAATCACCTGTGGGGTTCCCAGGAACTGTCGGGTAGCGCAGTTGCTCTTTGGTTTTGCGCTACTTCTGTGGTCAGCCTGCTTCCACGCAACAATTGAAATTAAACAATAGGGTGACCAATCCTGACAACTTAGGAAGAAAATCTAATTTTTCGGTTTCTTGATTTTAATACATAAATTACTGCGCTGTTTATTTTATTTTCTTTCTCGTATTTTATCGTGTTTGTTAGTAATTTAAGATTTCCTTTCGTTTTGTACTTTACAACTTGTGATATATCTTGGCTTTTGTCTTACTGTTGTAAATTTTTATTGTTTTTCACACTTGTTACTGTAGTTTTATTATTTAAATGGTGGTATCTTATCTTTATTGTAATTTATTTCCTTAAAAAAATAAAAACAAGTTACAGAATAAATAAACGATATATGTTTGTTTCGACTCCTTTTCCTATTACGGTTTCTTCAATTAATGTTTTTCCTTATTGTTGTTTTTTTCAATTCCATTTTCTCAGCTGCTACATCTGTGGCGTTTGTCTCTTAATATTAATATTAATAACTGAGTTTTTAAAGTATTTTGTCTCGTTACTGACTTAATGGGCATTGATTCCTACGTATTCGTGTGTTATATTGTTAGGCGGTTCTCCTCTGTACGTAAATAAAACATTTTTTATTTTGTAAATAATAAATGAGTGAGAACCCACGAGGTAAGGAAACAGGATCGCTGCTCCGTTTACGGCGATTGATTTGGAATAATGTTTTCTTCCTCACCAATTTTTCTTCTGGACCACGCAAATTTCTTTGTTTTTATTATTTTGGTAATTCTCCTTTGCGTTGCCTCAGACGTTTACCAATTCAAGAGTTTTTTTACCGTAATTTTGTTAACCACAGGAATTGAAATACTCCTCTGATGTATTTGCCTTTTTCTTATCTAAAGTTACGTTAGTCTTTAAGACTTTCTCACACTTGACTCCCTAGAATCTTACAAAGGAACAATTCTTCTGCCTTGTTTCCTTTGCCTTAACTAAGAATTCTGATATTTGCTGCAAGTGTCCGCAGCCAGTCCTCGAGTGCGCTCGTCTGACTTTTCTCTTCAGTTGTTTCACGGCTTCGAATTAAATTTTCGGGGGTCGTTATTTCGTTTTATTAGCTTAAAATTTATCCAGATTTCATTCGTATTTTGCAGTCTGTTCATAAAGTCGCCCAGTTTCTCCCATAATCCTACTTTATTCGCTCATTCCTCAGCGTCTGCCGCTGGCCCAACTACGAACACGTGGAGAATGACTTCAACGACCGCGTGTGGGCTGATAATAGCTTTTGGGGATTTCCAACGTTGTCCATCAGAGTTCTGCTTAAAACCGGCAACTCCGCGTAAGCATCGTCTTTCCCCTTATTTATTGATTTTATTTACTTATTGGCGTAGCAATTTATATATATTTAATCCCTATTTCCTTCTTACATCTGAAGACGCAGAGCGCTGAAGAAAAGCAGTGGGCGCAGGAGAGGAAGGAGGAGAGGAGCAGCAGGCCCCTGGCGTGAATGAGTGTCGAGGTGACTGAAAACGCGGTGTCGGCATCAAGGAGAGCGCCACTTACTACAGACAACTAACGGCGTGCTGCAGGTACTGCAAGTTGTCCTTCACAGCAGAGGAGAGACTGGGAGGAACTGAGGAGCAGTGACGGAGGCTGAACCTCCAGTTACACGTCGCTGCTGCTGAAGGACGACCAGGAAGCCAAACATGTTGTCCGTGATCCTGGACCAGCGAGGTCTGTCAACGACGTCCATGAGCCTCCGCCCACACCAGCGCCCTGCCGCGGACGCGACGTTAGGAAACCCCCCAGGCGGCAGCAGCGTCACTACCTGCCACAGTCGCGTGTTCCAGTGCAGACCCAGGACGGCGACACCTGGGGACATTCTCCTCCTGGGGACATTCTGCTCCTGGGGACATTCTGCTCCTGGGGACATTCTGCTCCTGGGGACATTCTCCTCCTGGGGACATTCTCCTCCTGGGAGGTGGATCCAGCGTGTGTAGGTTCCTCGCAGATATTCGCTGCACCCGTTGCCTGCCCGCCATGACAGGGACGACTTAGAAGATGGCGCGGGACTCTGCGTCTACGTCATGGAAGACTCCTTCGAGAAGATAAATTCTTTGGTTAATTGTAAAATAACGAGACAACCTCCCTCGTGCTCCCTCTCCCAACCCTTGCTCCACAGCTCCACGGAGACGCGGCAACATCGCCCTACATGAGGAGAGGAAGAAGAAAGCGCCGGACTCTCCACACGGGGCAGAATGTAAGGGTTAAAGGTAATGGATTAACGTGTTATCAATTAACGTGAGAAGTTGAAAGGTAAAGGAAGTAGAACATAAGGTTTAATGGTCAAAAATGAGATAAAATAAGAATTGAATTGAATTGAATAGCCGAAGCTGTTGTAAAAGTAAAACCGAAGGTGAAATGATTTACAGATTGTAGAAAGTGTTAAACAAAATATGAAAACAAGACTAAAAACTTAAGAACATGAAAGGTATAACAAATTGAGTGTAAAATGCAAAACATAGCGTAAAGGTACAACATAGAAAATAAATAAATGGTGCAGAATGAAACATACAAAGGTAAACAGCGACACATGGTTCAAAGCAAAAATATTTTTAATATTTAAGGTAAAATAGTTAACGAAAGGTAAAAAAATGTAAAGGTGTTATATAAGGAGCAAGAGTGTAAAATATGGTTAAAAGGTAAAAAAGTGTAATGAAGGTATATAATGAGTTATAAAAGGATATGAAATGGAAGGTAAAAAAAATATAGTTAACGAGAGTAAAAAAGGTTTAATGGTAAAGAAGTGAAATAAAGGTATTAAGTGAACTTCAAATGAGAGGAAATGGAAGGAATAAAATTCACAAGGTAAAGAAGTATAATAAAGGTATTTAATTAGCTTTAAACGAATTTGGAAATGGAAGGTATAAAATAAGATTTAATAGTAAGGAAGTGCAATGAAGGTAACTAATTAGCTTTAAAGGGAGTGGAATTGGATGGTATAAAATAAGGTTTAAACGTAAGGAAGTGTAATGTAGGTATTAAGTGAACTTTAAAAGCAGAGTAAATGGATGGTTAAAATAAGGTTAATGGTAGTTAAATAAGGTTTAAAGGTAAAGAAGTGAATTAAAGGGACTTAAATAGTTTTATATGGAGAGGAAACTGTAGATGTAAAATATTGTTTAAAGGTAAAGAATTGTAATTAGGTATTTAATTAGCTTTAAAAAAGGAGGAAATGAAAAGTCCAAATAAGGGTAACAAGAGTAATATAACGTTTAATGGGAAAGAAGAGTAATGTAGATATATTTAGGGAGCATTATATGGAGTCTGAACGGAAGGTGTAAAGGGACTTGCATAGAAGTTAGAAATTAAGATAAAACTGATAGAAAAAAAGACAGCTGAATGATTGCTGTAAGAAGGAATGGGGAAAGCCCAGATAATGTCACGTCAGTGCAAATAGAATTAAAAGATTAAATTCAAAGATAAATATACAACAGTAAGGAAGGTTTGAAGTGCCAAGCCATAGTCTAGAAGGCGCACAGTTTGCTGCAAGGTTCTCCTACATACGTTCGTGGTTCTTGTATGACGCTTATCATTATTCTTGTATCTGATACAGTGTTGCCATTTGTACTGCAAATAGATTTGAATAAAATAAATGAACATATAAACAGTAATTTTTATTTGGTACCCACATACAATTTGACGTCATAAGTTGTTGCACCTTTGCCTAAGCTCTTCATCTGTCTCCTGTCGCCTGACCCGGATACTCAGTGTCCGGGGCAGCCTCCTAAAAGGTTAAAGTGTCAGAGGAAAAGGAAGGTTAAAGAAGTGAGGAGGTGATGATAACCACCACGTAATATCTGATAAAGTCTCGATACTAGCCGCAGGACAATGAGGTAGTGCACAAGATCAGGCTTCTTCCCGAGGTAATAGAAAAAAAAAAGTAAAAAAAAGGATTCTTTTAAAGTACGGAAACAGAGAAATTTCAATGTTTTGGGGAATTGGGAGAGAGAAGGAGAATTGGTTTGAATTACAATGGAGCGACCACTGTAATTCAGGGTGAGCACAGGAATTACAACGGACTAACCATTGCAATTCCTTTTTGGGAGGCAAATTGGCAGTGCTTTTTTTTCCCACTGCCGCCGTCTCTCTCTCTCTCTCCCTTCTCTCTCTCTCCCTTCTCTCTCTCCCCCTTCTCTCTCTCCCCCTTCTCTCTCTCCCCCTTCTCTCTCTCCCCCTTCTCTCTCTCCCCCTTCTCTCTCCCCCTTCTCTCTCTCCCCCTTCTCTCTCTCTCCCTTCTCTCTCCCCCTTCTCTCTCTCTCTTCTCTCCCTTTTTTTCTCCTTCTCTCTTTCTACCTACCTATCTGCTCCGAAGGATTCAGAGTGATTTACGAAATAGGCTATGGTATGGCATTTTGGACAGAGAGGAAGGTTTTAATTGGATTCGAACCCAGACCAGCTACGCACAGTTTCATTGCGTTACACCAATCCATGCTCTAACCATCTGAGCCACGGGAACGAGACAAAGTTGTGTCGTTTAATTCGTCTATAAGAGTTGCAAAACCTCCACTTTAAGTAGAAAATATTAAGTGTGAATTTAGAAAATAGAATCGCTGAGCCCAGGAATCGAACACAGGCAGCTACGCAGAGGTCGTCAACGTGGTGAGGCTTTAACAACCTCAGCCGTTGGTGCGATGCTGTTTGAAGCTTTGGAACGGATACAAGAACCTCGCCTTCACCAGTGATCAGCAGCGGCTTATGGACAACTTTCGAAGTTCCAACCCACATCGTGAATGCTTGGTCTAGTGGTCTGCGTCTTGGTGTCTCGTTGTTGAGGTTGCTGGTTCGGTTCTCTGTCGCTCCTAAAATTCAATATTACGTTTTTTCTGTTTCTTCCAGATCTTTAAGTCACCGTCGAGGTTTGGGACCCTTAAGGGAGATTCAAGCTCTCAAACTTCACCTCACTCAGTAGCTCAGTGGTTCGAGTCCTGGTGAGTGTAACTGGAGCCTTAGGTTCCAGGGTTCGATCCTCACTCACAGCTTCCAATTTTTTCTCTCACTCTTTCCAGGTCACCGACTCTTAAGGGAGATTTAAACCTTCAAACTTCACCTCACTCAGTAGCTCAGTGGTTCGAGTCCTGGTGAGTGTAACTGGAGCCTTAGGTTCCAGGGTTCGATCCTCACTCACAGCTTCCAATTTTTTCTCTTTCTCTTTCCAGGTCACCGACTCTTATAGGAGATTTAAACCTTCAAACTTCAACTCATTCAGTAGCTCAGTGGTTCGAGTCCTGGTGAGTGTAACTGGAACCTTAGGTTCCAGGGTTCGATCCTCACTCACAGCTTCCAATTTTTTCTCTTTCTCTTTCCAGGTCACCGACTCTTAAGGGAGATTTAAACCTTCAAACTTCACCTCACTCAGTAGCTCAGTGGTTCGAGTCCTGGTGAGTGTAACTGGAGCCTTAAGTTCCAGGGTTCGATCCTCACTCACAGCTTCCAATTTTTTCTCTTTCTCTTTCCAGGTCACCGACTCTTAAGGGAGATTTAAACCTTCAACCTTCACCTCACACAGTGGCTCAGTGGTTCGAGTCCTGGTGAGTGTAACTGGAGCCTTAGGTTCCAGGGTTCGATCCTCAATCACAGCTTCCAATTTTTTCTCTTTCTCTTTCCAGGTCACCGACTCTTAAGGGAGATTTAAACCTTCAACCTTCACCTCACTCAGTGGCTCAGTGGTTCGAGTCCAGGTGAGTGTAACTGGATCCGAAGGTTCCGGGTTCGAGCCTACTAGCAGCTTACATTTTTTCTCTTTCTCTTTCCAGGTCAACGTTGAGGTTTGCGACTCTTAAGGGAGATTAAAGCTTACGAACTTCGAATCGCCAGTGGCTCTGTGGTTAGAGTCTGGGTCAGTGTAACGCAATGATTCTGTGCGTAGCTGGTCTAGGCTCTGGGTTCGAGTCCTGGCGGCTTCGCAACTGTTTCTAAAACATCTCTGCTTTCCAAACCGCTCGGACCCCCGAGTTTCTCCCAACCCGCCCGCCCCCTCGGGGGTCGGAGCAATTGACGGGCAGAGATGAGTTAGAAACAGTTGCGTAATTTTTTTCCAATTTTTTCCAATTTTGCTAATGAAATAAAATAATAAATAAAGAATAAAAGAAAAAAGAAGAAAAGAAGAAAAGAAAAAAGAAAAAAAGGAATATGATAATTCCAGGCAAACCGACTAGAGCAAAAGGAATACGATAATTCCAGGCAAACCGACTATTTATTTGCAAAGTAAAGAATTGTAAAAAAAACAAAAGGGCCTTCAATCGCAAATTACTTTGGGATCTGCCCCTCAACTCCTCCCGACTCCACCATAGGAAAGAAACTCTCGGAGCCGAGAGAAGCTGAGGGACAGATCCTTCAGAAATAGTTGCGAAGGCGCCAGGACTCGAACCCAAGGCCGGCTTCACGCACTGCGCAATGCGATTCACCGACCTGGACTCAACCACAGAGCCACTGGCGAGGTGAAGTTTGGATGTTTTAAACTCCCTTAAGGGTCACAAACCTCGACGGTGACTGGTAAAGATCTGGAAAAAATGTAAGCTGTTAGTAGGCTCGAACCCGGAACCCTCGGATCCAATTACACTCACCTGGACTCGAACCACTGAGCCACTGAGTGAGGTGAAGGTTGAAGGTTTAAATCTCCCTTAAGAGTCGGTGACCTGGAAAGAGAAAGAGAAAAAATTGCAAGCTGTGAGTGAGGATCGAACCCTGGAACCTAAGGCTCCAGTTACACTCACCAGGACTCGAACCACTGAGCCACTGAGTGAGGTGAAGTTTGAAAGCTTGAATCTCCCTTAAAGGTCACAAACCTCGACGGTGACTGGTAAAGATCTGGAAGAAAAATTTATGCTGTTAGTGACGCTCGAACTCGGAAACTCAGGAGCCAGTCTCGAGACGACCATGAGCGGAGGAGAGTGAGTCTCCGGCAACCACAGTGGACTTGAGCACGTTGTGACTCGACTTCTGCTGCACTCACTCTTAAGTGGGATTCAAGCCATTAACCTTCGCCCCACTCAGTGGCTCAGTGGTTCGAGTCCAGGTGAGTGTAACTGCACGCTGAGGTTCCGGGTTCGAGCCTACTAGCAGCTTACATTTTTTCTGTTTGTTCCAGATCTTTACCAGTCACCGTCGAGGTTTGTGACCCTTAAGAGAGATTCAAGCTTTCAAACTTCACCTCACTCAGTGGCTCAGTGGTTCGAGTCCGGGTGAGTGTAACTGCACGCTGATGTTCCGGGTTCGAGCCTACTAACAGCTTACATTTTTTCCAGATCTTTACCAGTCACCGTCGAGCTTTGTGACTCTTAAGGGAGATTAAAACTTCCAAACTTCACCTCGCCAGTGGCTCTGTGGTTGAGTCCAGGTCGGTGAATCGCATTGCGCAGTGCGTGAAGCCGGCCTCGGGTTCGAGCCCTGGCGCCTTCGCAACTATTTCTGAAGGATCTGTCCCTCAGCTTCTCTCGGCTCCGAGAGTTTCTTTCTACGGTGGAGTCGGGAGGAGTTGAGGGGCAGATCCCAAAGTAATTTGCGATTGAAGGCCCTTTTGGTTTTTTTTACAATTCTTTACTTTGCAAGTATCATATTCCTTTTTGTCTAGGAATTATCATATTCCTTTTTTTCTTTTTTCTTTTCTTCTTTTCTTCTTTTTTCTTTTATTCTTTATTTATTATTTTATTTCATTAGCAAAATTGGAAAAAATTGGAAAAAAATTACGCAACTGTTTCTAACTCATCTCTGCCCGTCAATTGCTCCGACCCCCGAGGGGGCGGGCGGGTTGGGAGAAACTCGGGGGTCCGAGCGGTTTGGAAAGCAGAGATGTTTTAGAAACAGTTGCGAAGCCGCCAGGACTCGAACCCAGAGCCTAGACCAGCTACGCACAGAATCATTGCGTTACACTGACCCAGACTCTAACCACAGAGCCACTGGCGATTCGAAGTTCGTAAGCTTTAATCTCCCTTAAGAGTCGCAAACCTCAACGTTGACCTGGAAAGAGAAAGAGAAAAAATGTAAGCTGCTAGTAGGCTCGAACCCGGAACCTTCGGATCCAGTTACACTCACCTGGACTCGAACCACTGAGCCACTGAGTGAGGTGAAGGTTGAAGGTTTAAATCTCCCTTAAGAGTCGGTGACCTGGAAAGAGAAAAAATTGGAAGCTGTGATTGAGGATCGAACCCTGGAACCTAAGGCTCCAGTTACACTCACCAGGACTCGAACCACTGAGCCACTGTGTGAGGTGAAGGTTGAAGGTTTAAATCTCCCTTAAGAGTCGGTGACCTGGAAAGAGAAAGAGAAAAAATTGGAAGCTGTGAGTGAGGATCGAACCCTGGAACCTAAGGCTCCAGTTACACTCACCAGGACTCGAACCACTGAGCTACTGAGTGAGGTGAAGTTTGAAGGTTTAAATCTCCTATAAGAGTCGGTGACCTGGAAAGAGAAAGAGAAAAAATTGGAAGCTGTGAGTGAGGATCGAACCCTAGAACCTAAGGCTCCAGTTACACTCACCAGGACTCGAACCACTGAGCTACTGAGTGAGGTGAAGTTTGAAGGTTTAAATCTCCCTTAAGAGTCGGTGACCTGGAAAGAGAAAGAGAAAAAATTGGAAGCTGTGAGTGAGGATCGAACCCTGGAACCTAAGGTTCCAGTTACACTCACCAGGACTCGAACCACTGAGCTACTGAATGAGTTGAAGTTTGAAGGTTTAAATCTCCTATAAGAGTCGGTGACCTGGAAAGAGAAAGAGAAAAAATTGGAAGCTGTGAGTGAGGATCGAACCCTGGAACCTAAGGCTCCAGTTACACTCACCAGGACTCGAACCACTGAGCTACTGAGTGAGGTGAAGTTTGAAGGTTTAAATCTCCCTTAAGAGTCGGTGACCTGGAAAGAGTGAGAGAAAAAATTGGAAGCTGTGAGTGAGGATCGAACCCTGGAACCTAAGGCTCCAGTTACACTCACCAGGACTCGAACCACTGAGCTACTGAGTGAGGTGAAGTTTGAGAGCTTGAATCTCCCTTAAGGGTCCCAAACCTCGACGGTGACTTAAAGATCTGGAAGAAACAGAAAAAACGTAATATTGAATTTTAGGAGCGACAGAGAACCGAACCAGCAACCTCAACAACGAGACACCAAGACGCAGACCACTAGACCAAGCATTCACGATGTGGGTTGGAACTTCGAAAGTTGTCCATAAGCCGCTGCTGATCACTGGTGAAGGCGAGGTTCTTGTATCCGTTCCAAAGCTTCAAACAGCATCGCACCAACGGCTGAGGTTGTTAAAGCCTCACCACGTTGACGACCTCTGCGTAGCTGCCTGTGTTCGATTCCTGGGCTCAGCGATTCTATTTTCTAAATTCACACTTAATATTTTCTACTTAAAGTGGAGGTTTTGCAACTCTTATAGACGAATTAAACGACACAACTTTGTCTCGTTCCCGTGGCTCAGATGGTTAGAGCATGGATTGGTGTAACGCAATGAAACTGTGCGTAGCTGGTCTGGGTTCGAATCCAATTAAAACCTTCCTCTCTGTCCAAAATGCCATACCATAGCCTATTTCGTAAATCACTCTGAATCCTTCGGAGCAGATAGGTAGGTAGAAAGAGAGAAGGAGAAAAAAAGGGAGAGAAGAGAGAGAGAGAAGGGGGAGAGAGAAGGGAGAGAGAGAGAAGGGGGAGAGAGAGAAGGGGGAGAGAGAAGGGGGAGAGAGAGAAGGGGGAGAGAGAGAAGGGGGAGAGAGAGAAGGGGGAGAGAGAGAAGGGAGAGAGAGAGAAGGGAGAGAGAGAGAGAGACGGCGGCAGTGGGAAAAAAAAGCACTGCCAATTTGCCTCCCAAAAAGGAATTGCAATGGTTAGTCCGTTGTAATTCCTGTGCTCACCCTGAATTACAGTGGTCGCTCCATTGTAATTCAAACCAATTCTCCTTCTCTCTCCCAATTCCCCAAAACATTGGAATTTCTCTGTTTCCGTACTTTAAAAGAATCCTTTTTTTTACTTTTTTTTTTCTATTACCTCGGGAAGAAGCCTGATCTTGTGCACTACCTCATTGTCCTGCGGCTAGTATCGAGACTTTATCAGATATTACGTGGTGGTTATCATCACCTCCTCACTTCTTTAACCTTCCTTTTCCTCTGACACTTTAACCTTTTAGGAGGCTGCCCCGGACACTGAGTATCCGGGTCAGGCGACAGGAGACAGATGAAGAGCTTAGGCAAAGGTGCAACAACTTATGACGTCAAATTGTATGTGGGTACCAAATAAAAATTACTGTTTATATGTTCATTTATTTTATTCAAATCTATTTGCAGTACAAATGGCAACACTGTATCAGATACAAGAATAATGATAAGCGTCATACAAGAACCACGAACGTATGTAGGAGAACCTTGCAGCAAACTGTGCGCCTTCTAGACTATGGCTTGGCACTTCAAACCTTCCTTACTGTTGTATATTTATCTTTGAATTTAATCTTTTAATTCTATTTGCACTGACGTGACATTATCTGGGCTTTCCCCATTCCTTCTTACAGCAATCATTCAGCTGTCTTTTTTTCTATCAGTTTTATCTTAATTTCTAACTTCTATGCAAGTCCCTTTACACCTTCCGTTCAGACTCCATATAATGCTCCCTAAATATATCTACATTACTCTTCTTTCCCATTAAACGTTATATTACTCTTGTTACCCTTATTTGGACTTTTCATTTCCTCCTTTTTTAAAGCTAATTAAATACCTAATTACAATTCTTTACCTTTAAACAATATTTTACATCTACAGTTTCCTCTCCATATAAAACTATTTAAGTCCCTTTAATTCACTTCTTTACCTTTAAACCTTATTTAACTACCATTAACCTTATTTTAACCATCCATTTACTCTGCTTTTAAAGTTCACTTAATACCTACATTACACTTCCTTACGTTTAAACCTTATTTTATACCATCCAATTCCACTCCCTTTAAAGCTAATTAGTTACCTTCATTACACTTCCTTACTATTAAATCTTATTTTATACCTTCCATTTCCAAATTCGTTTAAAGCTAATTAAATACCTTTATTATACTTCTTTACCTTGTGAATTTTATTCCTTCCATTTCCTCTCATTTGAAGTTCACTTAATACCTTTATTTCACTTCTTTACCATTAAACCTTTTTTACTCTCGTTAACTATATTTTTTTTACCTTCCATTTCATATCCTTTTATAACTCATTATATACCTTCATTACACTTTTTTACCTTTTAACCATATTTTACACTCTTGCTCCTTATATAACACCTTTACATTTTTTTACCTTTCGTTAACTATTTTACCTTAAATATTAAAAATATTTTTGCTTTGAACCATGTGTCGCTGTTTACCTTTGTATGTTTCATTCTGCACCATTTATTTATTTTCTATGTTGTACCTTTACGCTATGTTTTGCATTTTACACTCAATTTGTTATACCTTTCATGTTCTTAAGTTTTTAGTCTTGTTTTCATATTTTGTTTAACACTTTCTACAATCTGTAAATCATTTCACCTTCGGTTTTACTTTTACAACAGCTTCGGCTATTCAATTCAATTCAATTCTTATTTTATCTCATTTTTGACCATTAAACCTTATGTTCTACTTCCTTTACCTTTCAACTTCTCACGTTAATTGATAACACGTTAATCCATTACCTTTAACCCTTACATTCTGCCCCGTGTGGAGAGTCCGGCGCTTTCTTCTTCCTCTCCTCATGTAGGGCGATGTTGCCGCGTCTCCGTGGAGCTGTGGAGCAAGGGTTGGGAGAGGGAGCACGAGGGAGGTTGTCTCGTTATTTTACAATTAACCAAAGAATTTATCTTCTCGAAGGAGTCTTCCATGACGTAGACGCAGAGTCCCGCGCCATCTTCTAAGTCGTCCCTGTCATGGCGGGCAGGCAACGGGTGCAGCGAATATCTGCGAGGAACCTACACACGCTGGATCCACCTCCCAGGAGGAGAATGTCCCCAGGAGGAGAATGTCCCCAGGAGCAGAATGTCCCCAGGAGCAGAATGTCCCCAGGAGCAGAATGTCCCCAGGAGGAGAATGTCCCCAGGTGTCGCCGTCCTGGGTCTGCACTGGAACACGCGACTGTGGCAGGTAGTGACGCTGCTGCCGCCTGGGGGGTTTCCTAACGTCGCGTCCGCGGCAGGGCGCTGGTGTGGGCGGAGGCTCATGGACGTCGTTGACAGACCTCGCTGGTCCAGGATCACGGACAACATGTTTGGCTTCCTGGTCGTCCTTCAGCAGCAGCGACGTGTAACTGGAGGTTCAGCCTCCGTCACTGCTCCTCAGTTCCTCCCAGTCTCTCCTCTGCTGTGAAGGACAACTTGCAGTACCTGCAGCACGCCGTTAGTTGTCTGTAGTAAGTGGCGCTCTCCTTGATGCCGACACCGCGTTTTCAGTCACCTCGACACTCATTCACGCCAGGGGCCTGCTGCTCCTCTCCTCCTTCCTCTCCTGCGCCCACTGCTTTTCTTCAGCGCTCTGCGTCTTCAGATGTAAGAAGGAAATAGGGATTAAATATATATAAATTGCTACGCCAATAAGTAAATAAAATCAATAAATAAGGGGAAAGACGATGCTTACGCGGAGTTGCCGGTTTTAAGCAGAACTCTGATGGACAACGTTGGAAATCCCCAAAAGCTATTATCAGCCCACACGCGGTCGTTGAAGTCATTCTCCACGTGTTCGTAGTTGGGCCAGCGGCAGACGCTGAGGAATGAGCGAATAAAGTAGGATTATGGGAGAAACTGGGCGACTTTATGAACAGACTGCAAAATACGAATGAAATCTGGATAAATTTTAAGCTAATAAAACGAAATAACGACCCCCGAAAATTTAATTCGAAGCCGTGAAACAACTGAAGAGAAAAGTCAGACGAGCGCACTCGAGGACTGGCTGCGGACACTTGCAGCAAATATCAGAATTCTTAGTTAAGGCAAAGGAAACAAGGCAGAAGAATTGTTCCTTTGTAAGATTCTAGGGAGTCAAGTGTGAGAAAGTCTTAAAGACTAACGTAACTTTAGATAAGAAAAAGGCAAATACATCAGAGGAGTATTTCAATTCCTGTGGTTAACAAAATTACGGTAAAAAAACTCTTGAATTGGTAAACGTCTGAGGCAACGCAAAGGAGAATTACCAAAATAATAAAAACAAAGAAATTTGCGTGGTCCAGAAGAAAAATTGGTGAGGAAGAAAACATTATTCCAAATCAATCGCCGTAAACGGAGCAGCGATCCTGTTTCCTTACCTCGTGGGTTCTCACTCATTTATTATTTACAAAATAAAAAATGTTTTATTTACGTACAGAGGAGAACCGCCTAACAATATAACACACGAATACGTAGGAATCAATGCCCATTAAGTCAGTAACGAGACAAAATACTTTAAAAACTCAGTTATTAATATTAATATTAAGAGACAAACGCCACAGATGTAGCAGCTGAGAAAATGGAATTGAAAAAAACAACAATAAGGAAAAACATTAATTGAAGAAACCGTAATAGGAAAAGGAGTCGAAACAAACATATATCGTTTATTTATTCTGTAACTTGTTTTTATTTTTTTAAGGAAATAAATTACAATAAAGATAAGATACCACCATTTAAATAATAAAACTACAGTAACAAGTGTGAAAAACAATAAAAATTTACAACAGTAAGACAAAAGCCAAGATATATCACAAGTTGTAAAGTACAAAACGAAAGGAAATCTTAAATTACTAACAAACACGATAAAATACGAGAAAGAAAATAAAATAAACAGCGCAGTAATTTATGTATTAAAATCAAGAAACCGAAAAATTAGATTTTCTTCCTAAGTTGTCAGGATTGGTCACCCTATTGTTTAATTTCAATTGTTGCGTGGAAGCAGGTTGACCACAGATGTAGCGCAAAACCAAAGTGCAACTGCGCTACCCGACAGTTCCTGGGAACCCCACAGGTGATTCCAGATGGCGCGGCTCAGTTGTCTTCACGTAGACTCACTCCCGAGGATTCCAGCGGAGTTTCTCCTGCGACTCTGCATTAGTCTCCAGTGGTTGGCTTCCAAAACTCAGAAAGCTGCGGCGATGAAATAAACTTGAGAAATTTCCACCATATTGATAAACTATGGAATGAAGCTTTCGTAGTCCACCGTAGTTGCCAAGTCGTACCAGGATGCTGATTCAAGATGGTCACGCAGAATCTCTTGCACCTCGTGGCAACAGAAAGTCTAACAATCAATCAAAACAGTGCCATTCTTAAATAAGTAACCCGTACAGAGATTATTCGCCAAGTACAAAAATGACCACAAGGAAAATTAAATAATAAACACTAAAATATGTAAATGAAAATTAATATTAAAAGTTGAATCTCCCAATGCAACGGACCAATTCTAAAACCGATTCTGGACTCCCAACGGCCAAGGAATCTTTAAAAAGAAAAGGGTAGAAACTTTAATAAAACCGTAATACGTTTACAACATTTCAACATAGAAAAGTAAAGTGAAGTGAACATAAATCATTAAAGATTCAGCAAAATTCCTTTAAAAAATGCACAACGACCAATGGAAAAATTAGGTTCAAATAAAATAAGCCAATACTTGACGTAATTTATGAAGAAAATTAGAAACCGCAGTTGATATTAAAAATCACAAATCCCTTTCTTTAAGGCACAAATCAAATTTCATAAAATTTAAATTACCTGTCAATCAAAGCTCGCAACTGCTGCTGTATTTAGTCCTCGTTATCAGACTTAAGATGTTTTCCACGAGCGGTGATGGACCCCGGAGAACAGGAAAATACAAGTCGAAAGACCCTGAAAAAAAAATAGAAGTGTCGTGTTCACATCGTAACAAAAGTCCAAAATAATTTAGTTGCAACTTCAGCTATGAAATAATAACATTGCGAACAAACTGCGTCAAACACGAACCTGAAGAATCTGCACAAGAACTATTCACAGCCTCCTTTGGCGTTCCTTTTCAGACCAGGGCAAGCTCGAGGCAAATACGAAGTCTTTTCCAAGGTCTATTGACATCCGAAAACCCTCGTCTTTGGAGAAGTCGAGGTGCTCGAAACAAATGGGGGGAAAAAAATCCTAATTAGATATGAAAATAAACGTAGTCAAGTCAACCTTACCGAGGGTTAAAAATTACATTCATCCACCATCAAATTCTATCACACTTGCAATACATTTTAAACACAACCAAATGTTCAATGAACTATTAAAGCAATTTTAAAATATTGAACCACCACTTCGTTAATTCAAGTTAACTTGAAACCACTTCATGTGTAAAATTTTAATAAAAAAAACATTTCATTATAATTGAAAGAGACGTGTTGAAGATGAATTTCAAAGTTTAGACTTCCACAAACATTTCGGCCGCAATGTGCGTGAAAATCTCACCTTTGAAAAGTTAGTCACATAACATATCACTCGAATTCACACTTCCATGAAAACATTGCACCTGAAGAGGTTTCAAAACGCAGCGAAGAAGAAACATAGCGCACGAAATCTTTTAAACCAATAAAAAATAAACACCGAATACAGAACAGAGTCGCGCCACAGTGGACAATGGAATAAACAGCCTATTTTAAGAGAAAAAAGTGATTGAGTAAAGTTTCTCGTGTCCAACAAACCCCGGAAAATTTAAGCAATATTTCAATGAAGGAAACGATAAATAATAACGTAACTTCATTGAATAATAATAAGCGTCGAATTATAAGAAAGATACGGAGTATCACTGCGAATGCCAAAAGTGTACATCTTAATATGAATCTGTTAACAATCATTGCAGTCAATTACATTAGTCAGATCCCGGGGAGACGATTCCTGTCCATGACGTAGTTGGTCGGTTCCCAAGTCCTGCACCTCGGGTCTAAACAGAAAATAAACAATTTGGGTCATGTTTGAAACAAGTCACTTCGTAGTTCCATCTATAATTGTTTCACTTTTCCATACAAAGATCAGCCTCGGGTCCCCATTAACTCGACCTCAGCTTCTTAGCGGAATACGAGTGGTCGTCTGGGCCAAAGGAACTGCAGATGCCACGTCACTTAATCAGGCCGAACAGAAGGCAGGATTTTTGTCCAAGTCTAGAATTAAAATCAGTATCTTATGAAGGTCCAAACCACAGTACGTAAATTTTGAATAAAAAAATGGCAAGCACACGAATTAGCGTAAATCGTTAAGTAGAACAATTTAGACTACATGACGCACAAGCTAAACATATCCAACAACCATAATATACAAATCGATCTAAGGAACCAAATTAAAAGGTCAGCCACTTCAACATTTAACATTAGTCTAAAACAAAGGAGAAATAATGCCCCACGAATAGCAATGGATAATATCTTAAATAATGATCTACCAGCGCTTAGCATAACAATGTCGGTTGACATACGAGGACTAGTATCACTGTAAATTAGGGTAAAACACGGCATTTCAACACAAACCACGTAACTTGAAAGCCGACGATGGGGCACGGGAAACTCATCATAAAGACAAAAGTAAAAATAAACAAAATTGGACTGCCCCATGTGAGTAACTTTCAAGCAGCGATTTCAAACGAAAGGAACGAAATATTCAGCAAAACATCTGAAACAAATACTTAAATAGTATAAAGACAGCAACTTTACGTAAGCTTTCGGGGACTTAAAATTGTATTGGCACATAAAACCGATGAAAAAAACTGCCGGTGTTTTTAAACTCGATCTCTCTAAATCCAAAACTATACGAAACTTAATCTTGATAACGCGAAAAAGAAGCAACGCATACAAAATATCAAACTATTCACGATCAGTCACAAAACTTCACGAGGTTTCACGAACGCTACGCATCGCCAGATCTTGGGTATTGAGCAAGATCTTGGAAATATAAACTGAACTCGCAAACACTCAAGAACACATTTATAAAAGAACAGAAGTTGACACATTCCACCATAGTTGGAGAATTTACTCGAACGCAGCGGATTTTTAACAAAGTTGCAGTAATCATACCTTGACAATTGGGATTTCTTCGTGCCTTCCATGGGAGAAACCACGACGCCAGGGCAAAACTGTAAAACCACCAGCAGGCCACAGGCGCGGTTGCCGCCACTACCGGAAACTGACCTGGACGATAAAAGTCCAAATTCCCTGAAAACCTAAAACCACTGTCAGTTTACAATTAAACAAAACACTGAAAGATTTAAAAAATGACATATTTTAAAGCAATTTCACAGTTAATAAACCAAGAGTGGGCAAACACCAACCGCAACCACGTTGCAACTGTCTTATTAAACCTGCATTACCTACAAACCGTTAAGCTTGTACATGGAGAGGCCACGTCTACCAAGTCTGCGACCTAACACGCATATTATAATTTTTCTGTACGAGTTTGATAGTAAACAATGCAGTATGTCGTGGTATAATTAAAAAAAGTCAACACCTTAATAAACAAGAGTTAAATTATAGGACAAAACATTGAAAAAGTTTTCGATTTTCAGACGAAGGAACTTGTGTTATGAAGTCTGCGAAACTTCCAACTCCTGGTTCACCAATAATGTAAGTAAGAGGTAAAGGAGAATTACAGAAATGATCTTAACAATCCCTCACCCTGAACACATGTTTGCTTACATTACGTAATTTATGAAGAAAAGTTAGAAACAGCAGTTGAATATAATAAAAACAACAAATCCCCATGCTTTAAGACAGAAATCAAATTTCAAAGAAACTTATAACAATACCTGTCAAACAAAGCTCGCAACTGCTGCTGTATTTAGTCCTTGCGATCAGCCTCAAGATGTTTTCCACGAGCGGTGATGGACCCCGGAGAACAGGAAAAAGACCCTGAAAAAAAATACAGGTGTCGTGTTCACATCGTAACAAAGGTCCAAAATAATTTAGCTGCAACTTCAGCTATGAAATCATAACATTTCAAACGAGGAGCTGCGTCAAACACGAACCTGAAGAATCGGCACAAGAACTATTCATGGCCTCCTTTGTCGTTCCTTTTCAGACCAGCGCGAGCTCAGGACAAAAGCGAAGAGTCTTCCAAGGTCTATTGACATCCGAAAACCATCCTCTTTGGAGAAGTCGAGTTGCTCGAAACAAATGGGGGGGAAAAAAGAAATAAAATTAGATTTGAAAATTTACGTAGTCAAGTCAACCCAATTCAGGGTTAAAAATTACATTCAGCCACCATCAAATTCAATCTAACTTGCAATACATTTTAAACACAACTAAATGGTCACTGAACTATTGAAGCAATATTAAAATATTGAACCACCACTTCGGTAATTCAAGTTAACTTGAAACCACTTCAGGTGTAAATTTTTAATAAAAAAAGCATTTCATTATAATTGAACGAGACTTGTTGAAGATGAATTTCAAAGTTTAGACTTCCACAAACATTTCGGCCGCAATGTGCGTGAAAATCTCACCTTTGAAAACTTATAGTCACATAGGTTATCACTCTAATTCACACTTCCAATACACATTGCACCTGAAGAGGTTTCAAAACGCAGTGAAGAAGAAACATAGCGCACAAAACTTTTTAAAACCAATCGGAAATAAAAACAGAACAGTCGCGCCACAGTGGACACTGCGATAAACAGCCTATTTTAATAGAAAAAAGCCATTGAGAAATGTTCCTCTCGTGTCCAACAAACCCCGGAAAATTTAAGCAATATTTCAATGAAGGAAAAGATAAATAACAACGTAACGTCATTCAATAAAAACAAGCGTCGAATAATATGAAAGTTACTGAGTATCACTGCGAATGCCGAAAACTGTACATTTT
Source organism: Zhengitettix transpicula (assembly GCA_037074705.1). Taxonomy (NCBI): domain Eukaryota; kingdom Metazoa; phylum Arthropoda; class Insecta; order Orthoptera; family Tetrigidae; genus Zhengitettix; species Zhengitettix transpicula. The sequence continues at coordinate 50,107,131 of CM073596.1, forward strand.
AATTGGGTTTCTCTATATTAATCTCTTAACACAACACAATCAATGCAGCCAATTACATTAGTCAGATCCCGGGGAGACGATTCCTGTCCATGACGTCAGTGGCCCAAGTCCTGCACCTCGGGTCTAAACAGAAGATAATTTCGGTCATGTTTGAAATAAGTCACTTCGTAGTTCCTTATACTGGAATTGTTTATCACTTACCCATACAAAGATCAGCTTCCAGAGTGTCTGCGAGTGCCTCGGGTCCCCAGTAGTTCGACCTCTGCTTCTTAGCGGAATACAAGTGGTTGTCTGGGCCAAAGGAACTGCAGATGCCACGTCACTTAATCCGGCCTAACAGAATGAAAATCAGTATCTTAGCAAGATCCAAACCACAGTACTTAAATTTCGAAAAAATGCAAGCACACTAATTAGCGAAAAGCGTAATACAATAAAGAAGGTGTGGTCGAGCACCAACTTCAACCACGGAGCAACTGTCTACATAAAACCTACATTACCTAAACACCGTTAATCTTGTACAGGGTAGTGACAGGGAGAGGGCACGTTACCAAGTTAGCGACTACACATGCACATTCTAAGTTGTCTGGACGAGTTTGAAATTAAATAATGCAGTATGTCGTGGTATAATAAGTAAAGACCTGAATAATCAAGATTTAAATTATAGCATGAAGGATTGAAAAACATAGATTTTTCAGACGAAGGTACCCCTGTGTTATGAAGTCAGCGAAACTTCCAAATCCTGGTTTACCAATAATGTAAAAAAGAGGTAAAGGAGAATTTCAGAAATGATGCAATGCAAATATCAGGCCTACGTCACCTTTAACTATTTATGGGGAGAGGGTTGTTATTCACGGAATTATTAGATGTTAACGCATATTCCATACTTTCGTCAATTCGACAAACTAACGGTCACCTTTTTAAAAAACAAGCCTTAAAAGTACGGAAAGTAATTACTATGAAACGTGTCCATTCTACAGAACACGAAACCGCTAAAGGATATAAAAATTAAACTCTTCAACTAACGACCATGCAACTAATGGTATTCACAATTCGTTAAATACCGCATTACTTCAGCGTAAAACACAGCACGTGCATTTATGGAAATCCCGTTCACAACCTGAAATGCGAGCTCCAGCGCAGGTCCAAAGGAATATACAGGAAGTGACGACATTCTCCTCGCCCAAACACCTCCAGCTTTAATATTCTTCACCAACGACCTGATGTGGAACAAGACGTTGAACAGGATGAAACAAGTTGAAGTTTCAGAAGGAAGCCATCAAGCGCAGGTCAGTGTGACTTATTATTTCCTGAAAAATAAATGCAATAAATTAGTTCAACTGTTAACGTATTGAATAATTTACTTCAGGATCAAAATTTAAATGTTTAAAGGCAATTGAAAGAAAGGAATCAGAGGCATTAAAACTTTTAAACGAGGAGCTTGCGAACCTCAAATTGTGGAGAAGTCTTCAGCGTTGTTCACCTCAACTCCCGTTCCTCTGCGGCTGAGGCGGGCGCAGTAAGAACACGAAACGTCCTCCATGCTTTATTAATATTCCTAAACAGCCGCCCTCGAAGGAGATGAGGAGCAACAACCCGATAAAGAGAAAAATGGTCCATTACACTGTAGCAATTATCCAGGACAATCACTAAAAATATTGCCGACTACACACAAATACATGGTCAGATGAGAAATGCGATGCGATGCAACGTACTTTGACACATTCCGAGTGAAACACCGGGTAACTAAGATAAGGACCAGACACTTTGAATAAAAGTCTATCAGCCAAACCCATTAACGCAATTTAAAACGTGAAATCATGTCAACATATAGTTTCCGAAACTAATAAAGCTGTGTAGTTGAATTTTAGATTATATTTCAGATTGAAAAATGGCGAACTAAAAGCAAAGTATGTCGCTAATTTAAACAAGAAAAAAGAATTGTTTCGCGTAATTAACACTCGGGACGTGACCCAAAGTCCGTGGCGTTGCAAAAGTAATTAATATGTCTTACCATATAGACAGTTTCATTAATTCAACACACATGTATAGAAGAATCTCGGTACTTATTTATTATACCTGTAAGGAAGATTTCAAACCGACGTAACGCAAAATCAAGGATCCGAAGTTGAATCTCCCAAAGCAACGGTCTAATTCCAAGACAGACTCTGGGCTCGCAACTGGCAAGAAACCTTTAAAAAGAAAAGTGCAAAAACTTTAATAAAACCGTTACACGTTTACACAATCTCAACAAAGTGAAGTGAACTTAAGTCATATAAGATTCAGAAGAATTCCGTTAAAGAAACAACGACCAATGGAAAAATTACGTTCAAATAAAATAAGCCAATACTTGACGTAATTTATGAAGAAAATTAGAAACCGCAGTTGATTATAATAAAAACCACAAATCCTATGTTTTAAGGCATAAATCAAATTTCATAGAAATTTAAATTACCTGTCAAACAAAGCTCGCAACTGCTGCTGTATTTAGTCCTTGCGATCAGCCAAGATGAAAATTTTCCACGAGCGGTGATGGACCCCGGAGAACAGGAAATGACAAGACGAAAGACCCTGAAAAAGAATAGAGATGTCGTGTTCACATCGTAACAAAAGTCCAAAATAATTTAGTTGCAACTTCAGCTATGAAATCGGAACATTTCAAACGAGGAGCTGCGTCAAACACGAACCTGAAGAATCGGCACAAGAACTATTCACAGCCTCCATTGTCGTTCCTTTTCTTCCCAGGGCGAGCTCTGGACAAATGCGAAGAGTCTTCCAAGGTCTATTGACATCCGAAAACACTCGTATTTGGAGAAGTCGAGGTGCTCGAAACAAATGCGGGGGAAAAAAGAAATCCCAATTAGATATGAAAATTAACGTAGTCAAATGAACAAAAAAAATACGCTTAAAAATTAGATTAAGCCACCATCAAATTCTATCTCACTTGCAATACATTTTAAACACAACCAAATGGTCACTGAACTATTGAAGCAATTTTAAAATATTTAATTATCATTTTAGTAATTCAAGTTAACTTGAAACCACTTCAGGTGTAAATTTTTTAATAAAAAAAACATTTCATTATAAACGAACGAGACTTGAAGATGAATTTCAAAGTTTAGACTTCCACAAACATTTCGGCCGCAATGTGCGTGAAAATCTCACCTTTGAAAACTTATTGTCGCGCAGCTTGCGACTCGAATTCACACTTCACGAAAACATTGCACCTGAAGAGGTTTCAAAACGCAGTGAAGAAGAAACATAGCGCTCAAAACTTTTTAAACCATTCGGAAATAAATAATTTATAAACACACAGCTCAAACATTGCAATAAGAAAGATTTTCGAAGAGCGAAAGATTTTATACAACATTTTTTAGACTTTAGATACAAAATAGACTTCTGCAGTTGGTAACAAGTCACTAAAGAAATAAAGTAGTATAAGGTGAAAAGGCTAGAAACTATTCCTAAGCGCCAATAAATAACAAAGGCAGGACAAGAAGTGCTGGAACAGAGAAGTTGGTACCAAATCATAATAAAAATAATTAAACAACGAGCAAAAAAGGAGTAAATTTCAGAAACATATCAGAGTTTCATTTCTTGTCCTCAAAAGAGGACACAAGGGAAACAAACACTTTTTAAAAGACGTTAGAGCAATCATATTGATTCAGTGTTTACGTTATTCGGAGAGATTTCACAGCATAATTCTGGAAGGTCAGAAGTCCAGAGCCTCAGCCCCCCAAAGGTCCTACATGTTGGTCTTCAGGCAGGAGTCGTGTCAACTGCAGCCCCTCGTGCAGACATCAGCCACATGAAACTGAAAGAAACAAACAATTGGTATGTGGCAGATTCACAGAAAAATAAGTGTATTTATGTTCAATTTTAAATATACAAATATCTGAAAGCACCTTTGCTTGAAGAGTTTGATGACGTCGTCGTTAGGGAGACCCTCAGGCTGAGAAACAGTTCGCAGGCTTAAACAGGAAATAGAGAAACATCTGTTAGGTCATAAATAACCACGTAAAAGGGGAAAATATAAAGTTTGGCGAGTCTGACCTGAAAAAATAGTCTCCATTTTCATGTAAGAAATTTGAATCCACAACAGGAAGAAATCTCTCTAAAATAAGGTTCTTCTCTTTCTGGAAAAATTTCTAATGCAGATCTGTAAATTAAAAGTTAATTTGATTCCTCGTTAAGCAAATTTACTATTATTAAGGTTAAAAATTAAATATTATGGATAAAACATGTTGAACTACCTGCTGAGTGCATCCAAGCACTGCATGTCACGTACAACGTTACTCATCCTAATATGAAGATCTTTCGTCCTCGAGAAGATTAAACAGAAATTCCTTGTTATCACGTTATGTAGTTGCTCTTCCTTCCCCGTTTTTGTAGTTTTCCGATGTTTTGGTGCAATTATAGCTTCATTGATTTGGATCACATTAGGAAAATGCGCACAGTTTAATTTTGAACAGCGAGGTACGAAAACCATGTCAATATATATATATATATATATATATATATATATATATATATATATATATATATATATAGTCTCTGAAACTAATAAAGCTCTAGTTGAATTTGAAAATACACTTCAGATTGAAAACTAGCGAACTTCATGCAGAATATGTCGTTTATGTAACAAAAAATAAACCTTACGCGTAATTAACACTCGGGACCAGACCCAATGCCCGTGGCGTCGCAAAAGTAATCAATACTTGTCTTTCAATTTAGGCAGCTTCATTAATTCAACACATATGTGTAGAATAATCTCTGCAGTTATTTATAATAACTGACAGGAAGATTTCATACAGACGTAACGCAAAACCAAGGGTCCAAAGTGGAAACTCCCAAAGCAACGGTCCAATTCCAAGACAGACTCTGGGCTCGCAACGGCTAAGGAACCTTCAATAATAAAAGGGTATAAACTTTAATAAAATCCTAACACGTCTACACCATTTCATGAAATAAAAGTAATATGAAGTAAAATAATTGAAAATTAAGCAAGAAAACTTTAAAAATTACACAACGACCAACAGAAAAATTAGGCCCAAATAAAATAATTTAGTAAGAAAATTAGAAACCGCAGTTTAATATAATAAAAACCACAAATCCTATGCTTTAAGGCAGAAATCAAATTTCATAGAAATTTAAATTACCTGTCAAACAAAGCTCGCAACTGTTACTGTATTTATTCCTTGCTAACAGCCTCAAGATGTTTCCCACGAGCGGTGATGGACCCCGGAGAACAGGAAAAAGACCCTGAAAAAAAATACAGGTGTCGTGTTCACATCGTAACAAAGGTCCAAAATAATTTAGCTGCAACTTCAGCTATGAAATCATAACATTTCAAACGAGGAGCTGGGTCAAACACGAACCTGAAGAACCAATAGAAGAACTATTCACAGCAATCATTGTCGTTCCTCTTCAGGCCAGGCCGAGCTCAGGACAAGAGCGAAGAGTCTTCCAAGGTCTATTGACATCCGAAAACCATCGTCTTTGGAGAAGTCGAGGTGCTCGAAACAAATGGGGGGGGGGGAGAAATACGAATTAGATATGAAAATTAACGTAGTCAAGTCAACCTAACCGAGGGTTAAAAATTACATTCAGCCAACATCAAATTCTATCACACTTGCAAGACATTTTAAACACAACCAAATGGTCACTGAACTATTGAAGCAATTTTAAAATATTGTACCACCACTTCGGTAATTTAAGTTAACTTGAATCCACTTCAGGTGTAAATTTTGTAATAAAAAAACAATTCATTATAATTGAACGAGACTTGTTGAAGATGAATTTCAAAGTTTAGACTTCCACAAACATTTCGGCCGCAATGTGCGTGAAAATCTCACCTTTGAAAAGTTAGTCACATAGCATATCACTCGAATTCACACTTCCATTAAAACATTGCACCTGAAGAGGTTTCAAAACGCAGCGAAGAAGAAACATAGTGCACGAAATCTCTTAAACCCATCAAAAATAAACACCGAATACAGAACAGTCGCGTCACAGTGGACAATAGAATAAACAGCCTATTTTAAGAGAAAAAAGTGATTGAGTAATGTTTCTCTTGTGTCCAACAAACCCCGGAAAATTTAAGCAATATTTCAATGAAGGAAACGATAAATAATAACGTAACATCATTGAATAAAAATAAGCGTCGAATAATAAGAAATATATGGAGTATCACTGCGAATGCCAAAAGTGTACATCTTAATATGAATCTGTTAACAATCATTGCAGTCAATTACATTAGTCAGATCCCGGCGAGACGATTCCTGTCCATGACGTAGTTGGTCGGTTCCCAAGTCCTGCACCTCGGGTCTAAACAGAAAATAAACAATTTGGGTCATGTTTGAAACAAGTCACTTCGTAGTTCCATCTATAACTGTTTCACTTTTCCATACAAAGATCAGCCTCGGGTCCCCTGTAACTCGACCTCAGCTTCTTTGCGGAAGACAAGTGGTCGTTCTGGGCCAAAGGAACTGCAGATGCCACGTCACCTAATCAGGCCGAACAGGAGGCAGGATTTTTGTCCAAGTCTAGAATGAAAATCAGTATCTTAGGAAGGTCCAAACCACAGTACGTAAATTTTAAATAAAAAAATGACAAGCACACTAATTAGCGAAAATCGTTAAGCAGAACAATTAAGACTACATGACGCACAAGCTAAACATATCGAACAACCATAATATACAAATCGATCAAAGGAACCAAATTAACAGGTAAGCCACTTCAACATTAAACATTAGTCTATAACAAGGGAGTAGCAATGGATATCATCTTAAATAATGATCTACCAGCGCTTAGCATAACAATGTCGGTTAACAAACGAGGACTAGTATCACTGTAAATAAGGGTAAAACACGACATTTCAACACAAATCACGTAACTTGAAAGCCGACGATGGGGCACGGGAAAACCCATCATACAAACAAAAGTAAAAATACACAAAATTGGACTGCCCCATGTGAGTAATTTGAAGGAGCGATTTCCAACGGAAGGAACGAAATATTCAGAAAAACATCTGAAACACTAATACTTAATGAAATGTATAAAAACATCAACTTTGCGAAAGCTTTCGGACCCAAAATTGTATTGGCACTTAAACGCGCACCATATCTTAAATATTGGACGAAAAAAAACTGTTGGCATTTTAAACTCGAGCCTTCTCAATCCAAAACGATACGTAACTTAATACAATCTTGATAACGCGAAATAAAAGCAACGCATACAAAATATCCAACTATTCACGATCAGTCACAAAACTTCACGAACGCTACGCATCGCCAGATCTTAGGTATTGAGCAAGATCTTGGAAATATTAAACTGAACTCGCAAACACTCAACAACACATTTATAAAAGAACAGAAGTTGACACATTCCAACATAGTTTGAGAATTTACTCGAAAGCAGCGGATTTTAAACCAAGTATCTGTAATCATACCTTGACAAATGTGATTTCTTCGTGCCTTCCATGGGAGAAACCACGACGACAGGGCAAAACTGTAAAACCACCAGCAGGCCACAGGCACGGTTGCCGCCACTACCGGAAACTGACCTGGACGATAAAAGTCCAAATTCCCTGAAAACCAAAAACCACAGCCAGTTTACAATTAAACAAAACACTGAAAGATTTAAAAAATTACTTATTTTTAAGCAATTTCACAGTTGGTAAACCATGAGTCAATACCTGAATAAACATTTAAATTATAGCATGAAGCATTAAAAAACTTTTAGACTTTCAGACGAAGGAACCTTTGTGTTATGAAGTCGGCGGAACATCCAAATCCTGGTTCACCAATAATGTAAGTTAGAGGTAAAGGAGAATTACAGAAATGATCTCCCGCTGAACAGATGTTTTCTGAATAGTAGAGAAATACAATAAATAATGACAGGCGTCAGAAGTAGGCAATGGTTCATTCAACTTCACTAGTTTGAAGCTTTCGGAATATTGAAAATGAAAAAGGCACCCAACTATAAAAATAAGATAACAGACAGATGCCATATGCCAGGGAAATATTGCTAGCATTAAAAGTAGTATTAATTTTATTAGAAGAATGAAAAATAAAAAAAACTGAAATCATTGTCGAAGTGTAGCAATTCAAAGATCAGGCCTACGTCACCTTCAACTATTTATGGGGAGAGGGTAATTATTCACGGAATTATTAGATGTTAACGCATATTCCATACTTTCATCAATTCGACAAACTAACGGTCACCTTTTTAAAAAACAAGCCTTAAAAGTACGGAAATTAATTACTATGAAACGTGTCCATTCTACAGAACACGAAACCGCTAAAGGATATAAAAATTAAACTCTTCAACTAACGACCATGCAACTAATGGTATTCACAATTTGTTAAATACCGGATTACTTCAGCGTAAAACACAGCACGTGCATTTATGGAAATCCCCTTTCACAACCTGAAATGCGAGCTCCAGCGCAGGTCCAAAGGAATATACAGGAAGTGACGACATTCTCCTCGCCCAAACACCTCCAGCTTTAATATTCTTCACCAACGACCTGATGTGGAACAAGACGTTGCACAGGATGAACCAAGTTGAAGTTTCGGAAGGAAGCCATCAAGCGCAGGTCAGTGTGACTGTTTTATTATTTCCTGAAAAATAAATGCAATAAATTAGTTCAACTGTCAACGTATTGAATTTGTTGAATAATTTACTTCAGGATTAAATTTTAAATGTTTAATGGAAATTGAAAAAAGGTATTCAGAGGCATTAAACTTTTAAACGAAACACTTGTTCAAACGAGGAGCTGCGTCAAACACGAACCTGAAGAATCGGCACAAGAACTATTCACAGCCTCCATTGTCGTTCCTTTTCAGGCCAGCGCAAGCTCAGGACAAGAGCTAAGAGTCTTCCAAGGTCTATTGACATCAGAAAACCATCGTCTTTGGAGAAGTCGAGGTCCTCGAAACAAATTTGGGGGAAAAAAGAAATACGAATTAGATATGAAAATTAACGTAGTCAAGTCAAACTAACTGAGGGTTAAAAATTACATTCAGCCACCATCAAATTTAATATCACTTGTAAGACATTGAAACAACTAAATTGTCACCAAACTAGTGAAGAAATTTTCAAATATTCAATTATCATTTCAGTAATTCAAGTTAACTTGAAACCACGTCAGGTGTAAATTTTTAATAAAAAAAAACATTTCATTATAATTGAACGAGACTTGTTGAAGATGAATTTCAAAGTTTAGACTTCCACAAACATTTCGGCCGCAATGTGCGTGAAAATCTCACCTTTGAAAACTTATTGTCACGTAGCTTATCACTCGAATTCACACTTCTTGAAAACATTGCACCTGAAGAGGTTTCAAAACGCAGCGAAGAAGAAACCTACGAAATCTTTGAAACCAATCGGAAATAAATACCACACTGCGATAAACAGCCTATTTTAATAGAAAAAAGCGATTGAGAATAGTCCCTCTCGTGTCCAACAAACCCCGGAAAATTTAAGCAATATTTCATTGAAGGAAAAGCTAAATAATAACGTAACTTCATTCAATAAAAAAAAGCGTCGAATAATATGAAAGATACGGAGTATTACTGCGAATGCCAAAAGTGTATATCTTAATATGAATCTCTTAACATAATCATTGTAGTCAATTACATTAGTCAGATCCCGGCGTGACGATTCTTGTCCATGACGTCAGTGGCCCAAGTCCTGCACCTCGGGTCTATACAGAAAATAAAAAATTTGTGTCATGTTCGAATCAAGTCACTTAGTGATTCCATCTTACGGGATTGTTTATCACTTACCCATACGAAGATCAGCTTCCAGAGTGTTTCAGAGTGCCTCGGGTCCCCAGCAACTCGACCTCCGCTTTTTAGCGGAATACAAGTAGTCGTTTGGGCCAAAGGAACTGCAGATGCCAAGTCACTTAATAAGGCCAAACAGAATTGAAATCAGTATATCAGGAACATCCTAACCACAGTACTTAAATTTCGAAAAAAATTCAAGCACACTAATTAGCGAAAAGCGTAATACAATAAAGAAGGTGTGGTCGAACACCAACTTCAACCACGGAGCAACTGTCTTCATAAAACCTACATTACCTAAACACCGTTCATCTTGTACAGGGTAGTGACAGGGAGAGGGCACGTTACCAAGTTAGCGACCACACATGCACATTCTAAGTTGTCTGTACGAGTTTGAAATTAAAAATGCAGTATGTCGTGGTATAATAAGTAAAGACCTGAATAAACAAGATTTAAATTATAGCACGAAGGATTGAAAAACTTAGATTTTCAGACGATGGTACCCTTGTGTTATGAAGTCACCGAAACTTCCAAATCCTGGTTTACCAATAATGGAAGAAAGAGATGCAGGAGAATTTCAGAAATGATGCAATGCAAATATCAGGACTACGTCACCTTTAACTATTTATGGGGATAGGGGAGTTATTAAGGCAATTATCAAGACGTTAACAAGGAACGACGGGGGAGGGGTTCATTCATCAGCATATTCCTTACTTCCGAGAAAACTACGATCACCTTTTTAAAAAAACGAGCCTTAATATGGAAAGGAATTACTATGAAACTCGTCCATTCTACAGAACACGAAACCGCTAAAGGATATAAAAATTGAACCCTTCACTAACGACCATGCAACTAATGGTATTCACAATTCGTTATTAGAGCAAAGTTAATGAATATAAAATCAATTTAATCAATTAAATCCTCAAGATTGAAATGAGTAGAATATTACAATTTGAGAGATTTTCACTCCAGAAAAAAAAACAATCAAGTAGATTAATGAATAAAGACTCAAATCTTACCTTCTCAAATCACACTCCATAACGAGAGTCCTTTTATGGTTTCCTCGCGATGGACTACAATGGCGGCTTGAACTGTCCAAAAATCAACAAATCGGAAATAAGGTCACTAATTAGCAGAAACTGAATGACTCCAGAAGTCAGGTCCAGAAGAGTTTGAATTGGCTGAAAAATAAATTTACTTTGTGATCAGTGAAACGACGCTTGCATAAAATCAAATTTAAAATAAATTATTTCCCGATAAAAATTCGAAGGCAAGATTTAGAAAACAACTTTTAAATAGTGCAATTTAAGACAATTGAAACTTAATTTATCACTCAAATACGAACCTGAATCAAGTATGGAATTTTATTGATCTTCATTCTTGTTCCTCTCAGGAGAAACACGAAACATTCGACCCTTGTGAAATGCGGTGGTCCTCGGCACAAGTCAAGGAAGAACAAGAGAAAAAACAATTATCTATCCCAGGGATTAATAATAATTATAAAATACAGAACTTGTAAATACACTAAATAACTTTCTATGAAAGAAAATTTAATTCGGATATACGTTTGAATAAAGTCAAGTGTTCTCGTACGATGTAAGGAAATTACAACCGTTCAAACCCCAACCTCAAACTGACGAAATGGTACACGTTCGAATTCCTCCTCAAAAACCAAAGGCAGGCTATGAATTGAAGTTAAAACTGAACGAACGCGTTCAATATTGCTTAAGAACGACCACATCAGAAACTGTACTGAAATAAAACTATCGTGACCGTCCCTAATAATCCGTTTCACTTCTACAAGCTTTGGATTCACTAACATACGACAAATATAATAAATATATTACTGAAGGATTGCTGAATATGAATTTCCAAGGTGCGATTTGCAGAAACATTCGGCCGCAACGTTTGCGCAATTCGAACCGTTGAAATAAATATGCACAAACCCTCATTAAATCAATTATTACGAATTTGTATTTTAATTGAAATCACACTTTATAAAAGTTCACAAACTCCGGAAACGATCCAAGTCTTAGTAGAATACTACATTATACATAATCCATGTAATAAACATGCTCGTTTCTTCAAGTCACTGAGAAATGTCTTATTTAAAGATAAAATAAATTCACCGGGTAAAAGAAGAAATCTTGCCCAAGAAAATGTAGGAAGCGTGAAAAATTAATTAACCGAACAAAAAAAGGGCATCAATAATAGTACTTAATACACTTATGAACACGGAATAGAAAAAAAATACATTTCAGCCACGTGGATTGAAGGTTTAATAGAACTAGACCTCAACCTGCTAAGACACAACTGTGAAACAATTTTCCACAACATTCATCAATACTGACGAATCAAATTGCACGTTGACTAATCGCGAAAAATAACATCCGTTACATTCGACACTTTATGTCTTTAAATTTAAAATTACTTATCCGTCGATTATTCTGCATTATCCGTAAAACATACAACCGATACAATAAGTAATTATGGACCCAAAATGTACGCCTGTACTCGGAAAATCTCTAGTCCTTTCCTACAGAAACTTAAAAATCTGCTATGAAACTGATGAAATGGAGGATGGATCGTCCAAGGCTTTATTCGCGTAGTCAGAATTATCCTCAAATACGCGACAACGTTTGAAGAAAAAAAATACACGCTTTAAGACGTGCTATTTTAAAATACTAGAAAGACTGGCTAAACGGAATCTTGACTGTCTAATATTCTTCTTACCAGAATACGAACAAACAGCCGCAGTTCCACTGACTATTCCAGCACTTCTCTACATTGTCCGATGGAGTCAAGTAACTCGGACCGCGGATTCTTCCAGAATGAGGCCCAATGCCTGCTGCACGTAGCTCACATAGTCTTGGGACACGTGACTTGTTATTTACAGATCGTTTTCCTTCGACTTTTAGTCAAAACTAACTTCCCTAAAAGCGGCCCACGTGGTCGCAAAGGAAACCGTGAAATACGTCTCAGACACGATTCTCAAACACACATTTATCATAAAATAGGCCTAAATTCGTATAAACGTATGGAATACGCTGGAAAAAAAAGGTTTCAACTGACAACGTAATAAAAAATTTACTTCAGGATTAAAATTTAAATTATAAAGGAAATTTAAAAGATAATTTTTGGTAACACGAGAAACACAATATACGATCCTCGGTGACGTTTTCGTTTCTCATCAGATTGAAACCAAGTTTCAGGTCCTTGTACACGTTGCCTACGAATTGCAGTTGGAAACTAAGCGAGTCACGCATAATGTCCAAACTGTCGGACAGGACGTGCGTTTTGTAGGCGGCGGTAAAATCGTAGGCTTGTTATAATAATTAAGGATTGTAATTATAAATATTAAAATTTGAGGTTTCAACAATCAAACATATTCTGACGGTCGATTATTCTCTCTTTCTTTCCTTCCTCCCAAAAAGGAATTGCAATGGTTAATCCACTATAAATCCTCTCCTCACCCTGAATTACGGTGGTCGCGCCATTGTAATTCAAACCAAATCTCCTTCTCTCTCCAAAATTCCTCCAAAAATTGTAATTTCTCTCTTTCCATACTTTAAAAAAGTACTCTCTTTTTGACTTTGTTTTTTTACAATATTTTTTTTCTTATTACTTCGGGAAGGAGCCTGATCTTGTGAACTACCTCATTGTCCTGAGGCTAGTATCGAGACTTTATCCACTCGACTCACCTGTACAATGTCAGACATTCACCTCCTCACTTCTATAACCTTCCTTTTCCTCTTACACCTTAACCCCTTACGAGACTGCCCCGGAAACTGAGTTCCCGGGTCAGGCGACAAGAGACAGATGACGGGCTAAGGCAAAGGAGCAACAACTTGTTCATTCTGTGTGGAGATTAAATAAAAATTACAGTTTATATGTTCGTTTATTTTATTGAAACTTTTTTGCACTACGAATGGCAACACTGTATCAAATACCAGAATAATTCTACGAATGTAGGAGAACCTTGAAGCAAACGCGGCACCCACCAACATTCCCACGGGGACGGAAGCAGCGTAGTGACGTCTCGTCTCACTGGTTCAACAACTTATTTAAAACTGTACTTGATGCATCTACACTTTGTCATAGCTCTTTAAACCTTCCTTACTGCATTTTTTATCATTGATTTTAAATTTTTAATTCTATTTGCACTGACGTGACATCATCTGCGCTTTCCACCTTCCTTCTTACAGCCATTATTCAGCTGTCTTTTCCTCGATCAGCTTTTCTTTCTTTTGCACCTACTTGCACTTACTTTTACACCTTCCGTTTCCTCTCATTTTATAGATAATTAAATACCTTCATTACACTACTTTACCTTTAAACCATATTTTACTCTTATTAACCTTAGTTTCACCTTCCATTTTCTCTCCGTGTAAAGCTAATTAAATACCTTTGAACCTTATTTTACACCTTCCGTTTCCTCTCCTTCTATTGATTATTAAATACTTTCATTACGCTCCGTTATCTTTAAACCTTATTTTCCTGTCATTAACCTTATTTTCACCTTTTATTTCCTGTCCTTTTAAAGCTCATTAAATACCTTTATTACACTTCTTTACCTTTAAACTATATTTTACTCTTATTAACCTTACTTTAACCTTACGGATACAGGGAGAATCTTCTCAAAGAACGATTTGTGAAATAGTTTCACGAAGGCAGTCTGCATCATCAAGTTCTTCGATCACGTACTTAATGTAAAAATCCAGGGAGCCAATAGTTGTCATTATTCTCGTACGTAGGCAACCACGCATCAGTTGCGTCATTTGGGTTGCCTGCCTGACAGGCGCGCATGGAGCTAAGGCAGTAGAAAGGAAATTATCAATTGATTATTCTCGTCTAGGTTCGTCCTCAGAGTAATTAATATGTTAGAGTCTCTTTACAACTGGGCAGCGATGATAAAAGTTAAAGAAAAAATTAATCTGCCATTAAACAGGAGGAGGAGAATTGGTGGTGGAACAGAAGAGTCGACAGTATTAGGATTTAATTTAAATAACAAGAATAATAAATAAATGAATAATTTAAAACTCACGACGACACTTCCTTGTCATCAGGTGTGATAAAGTAAAATGAGTGAAAGCCATTGAAGAGGTTGCTTGCGCACAGAAAGAAAAGTAAAAGACACCAACCACTGTGTAATTTAATGAAATGAAGAATTACTATGTTTTGGGTCCACAAAATATGAATTATCATATACGTAGAAAAGTTAGGAAATCCTTGCATGTATTACGTGATTTTAACGGTAAGTTTATGTGATGGGCTTGAAGTTTGATGACGTCATCACAGAAAAGGTTTAAACTTGAGACTTTTGGATCCAGTATGATGGGAGACAAATGTCTCAAATCCACGCTGTATTTCATAAATTATAATATATATATTGTAACCTATCAACGCGCGTGTCCGCTGATATAGAAGTAATTGTGTGTTTTGTTGAGTTATTAACAATTGAGACGGACGAGCTTGATTGTCGTTGTCTTGAAAGGGGATCCTCCACGTCGGGCGCAGACGCTCTACAAAATTACAATGAAAGCCACGTGTTGAATTGTTCCACCCACGCCTGAGGAATCTCTGTTTCATCTTCGTGAAATAAAATATTAAAATTATCCAAGTATGATGATTTACCTGAGAAAACTTCTTTCTTCAGGTGCAGTTGTCTCTCTCTAAGTTCTTGCGTTACTTTTTCTGCGCCTGAAGAAAGGAACAAGGCTTCCAGAAACATTGTGTGGTATTTATATTATTACTTGTGGGTCTGTATTTGGCTATCTTACTATTATTAATATACAATCAGACGTAAATCTTTCATTTTAATATCATATTTAGGTCCTTGAAGCAAATAAAACGTTACGTCGTTTTATTTTGGACGGAAACAAATTTAAACTCACTTATTTTGGAAACAAAAAAGGCCGACAATTTGAACACGAGGCCTTCCAGTTTCAGAATTCCTCACCTGCGACAGCAACTGCCGAACGTTCTACGCCGTTTTAGCTGCTCTGTTCTTCTTCTGTAACCATGTTCCAGAAATATAAAATGGCCTCTATCTCTTTCATATTTAATAAGTGGACCTGCAGTAATCTCGTTTGAATTTTCCGTCAACAGCTTACGACGTCGGGACAAAAGTCACCTGGTTTGGACGTGTTGGTCTTCATCCACCCAGGAGCCTTCATGTTCGGTGGAGGTGACTGGTTCGGACCAATGAGACTCGTGGACAGGGACGCGGTGTTGGTCACCTTAAACTACCGTCTCGGGATACTCGGTAAGTGAAACAAACCCCCCTGGTATAGGTATTTACGTAGGTACTGACTTCTTAGCACTGGAGAAATGGTCATGCAAAGTACATATATGAAGATTAAAGAAAAGTAACAAACCCGCGCATGGTTATTAATTAATTAGGTAGCAGTTTAAAAATTAGTTGTAAATTGTAAATTATTTCGGTACAATATAATACGTTAACTGTAGAGCATATTTCATAATGAAGTAGAAATCCACAAGGATTACAACTTCTAACGACGCTATTAGTATTATTAGAATTCACACACAAACGTCAAACTACAGAAAAAAAACAGTTAAACCCTTATATTTTCACGGTATTTTTTCACTAGTTAACCGATATTCAATTAATAAATCAGCTAATGACCTTTTACTGACAATTTATTTTTATTTACAACGTTTCAATAGTTTATAATTTTGTGCTTAAATATCATTGTTACCGGCAGGATGGGAGGGGGGGGGGGGGTGCACTTGTTTAGGCCTGCCTTGTCAACTCTCGATGTCGCTTAAATTCAAAATCTAGTTCTTCGCAAATTTTTTTGAGCATTCCAGAAAATGACTGCAATCTACATAGCGGCGAGACTGACGTTAATTTATGTAATCGTGTATCGCCTTTATATTCATATTTACATATTGGAATTGGGCAAGACATATATGTCTAATTTTATATACTGACCAATAATTATAAACCTGCACTATTATACATTATATTTTATTAGTTAATAGTACAGAGTGTAGATGCATATGCACTTACCTGTAAATAGTCCTGGCGGGGCCAATCTGTTGAATACAGGTAATCCACTTTTATCCTATTAAAGTGTAGCTTAAGGATATTAGTTAATGCATGTGTGTGAATTTTATTCAGGAAGTAAAGGTTTGACTGTTAGATTAAATTTATTATATGCAATCAGTCAAATTACGCTAGTCATTCCTTGCCTGTGACGATGTTAAACTTATTTAATAATTACGAGATTGCAACAAAAACATGTATTCATTTTAATTTAATTGGACTGATAATTTTCTACTTTAACAGTACATTAAATATAAATTTTTCTCGGTTTATTGGCTAATTTATTATTTATTTTGGCCAAAGACTAGTATAGTACCACCAGTGACTCCTCTCCAACCGATAGATCCATTCATTTTTTTGTATTTATTAATTCAAATATTTAAAGCTTCCAAAAACAAATAAAAGTCCTCAAACATACAGAGGGGCAATATATGAATGTCATGAGGTAGTAAATAGAAAAAGCAAATACACACACAATAAAATGTTTATTGTGCTAAGTCTCTCAGCATAATTACACCTAAAACGACAAGTTGTTTCCATTACTACTAAAATGTTTATGAGAATCTACCAAGCATTCCTTGATCTTCCTTAATATAAAGTAGGCACTGCATAACAAATTTGGCAGATAAGCACAAGAATCTCAAAATGTATCCTAACAGTGGCCCAGCTATGAGAGATAACAAATATGCCTGATGTTTTTTAATCTAAAATGTCTTTCAGCATATAATTGGTGCTGCGACATTAGGATTCTATACAACAGATTGCTGTGTGGACTTGGGAAAAGTAAACAACTCATAATAAATAGGGACTAAACACAATTTTAAGCACCTCAAAACAAATACGCCTCTTCTTATCTTTAACACAATATTTTTAATATCTTGACACCAGTCTAGACTTCCATCAATTGCAAATTCCACAAAAATGGGATTTTTCCATGTAGAGTTGAACTGAATTACAAGTTTTGGATTTGGATTTATCCTCCTTGAGACACAGTAAGATGGATGTACACAGGTCTTGGATTTTGTTCAAGATATTTAATGAAATGGTGTTCAAATTGGCAACCATTGGCAATAAATTTCAGAAAAATGGTCAGCCTGTGTGACACTTCCGTATCATAATTGTGCATTTTCAGAATAAATAAGCACACAAAAATTATACCATCAATGGTAAATTATAGGTAGACACATACAGAAGGAATGACTGGGAAACTCATATTAAAATATTTCATTGTAGCTGGTAAAATAAATATACAAGTTATTAGACAATTTTTATTGTAACAAAACATTTAAATCTTATAAATTGTTACAGTACCAAAGTTACTTGAAATATACACAGTATCTTGAATACTAGATTTGCAATAGGCATAAAAATGACCGTTACTTAAGTCAACATAGATTTCATTTTTCATATTAAGGTAACATTTTAGGCACCCTATTTTTACAGTAAAAAAATGGTAACAGAATACAAAATACTTTTCTCAGACTTCATAAATTACACAAAATCTTTCCTTGGGAACTACCGTTAAGGTAAAAGGTATCAGACAAAAATTGTAACAATTATATAGTTAACTGCATACATTCATGTATAGTTAATACTACAGAAACTATAAGGTTGCATGATTTACTTTTCTGAAGTTTGTCTCAACAAAGAATTGTTTAAATATTACTTAACTTGTATCATATAAAAGAAATTAATCTTTTGAAACAAAAAACCAGTAATATATTTTACTTCCAAAAATATCAAACTTTTCTAGACTTACAAAACAAATAACATGTAATTGAAAATCAACACAAGTTCTTCTGTGTTTTATTGCACTTTTAATATAATAGCATTCTTAACTTACCTGAATCTGACAAAATTCTAAACTTTGGAATACAGTCAGTAATTCTATAAATTGTAAAGTTCCAGTCTGTTTATGATTGTTTCATAGAGTATAATTACACATCTCCCTTGTACTGCATATCTTCCCTGAGTCTCTCAAATCCAATAAAAATTACAACATACTATATAAATAATTGTTCTATGAAAAAAATAGTGAAAAGCAGCAAAGCTAATTTCACTTAAAAATAATACTGGATTTCTAGAGCTATAGTTTATAAACAGTATACAAAGTAGAAGCTAGCATTATGAAAATATAGACATAAAAACTTTACGGATGCAGACAATGTTGTAGATCGTTTGGTCGACTCATTTATCATGTGAAATGTCAACACGTGGTTTCAATAAATAAGTTATTTCTATAATAATCGATCCACCAGGTCTCCATTCAATGACAAAATTCAACACCTTCCAGCTTTGCATTGTGCCACTCTGCACACTTTTTGAACGGTGAAGAACACCTTATTGGCTACACCTTCTTGCTTATGGCCTGTAAAATTTCACATCTCAGGTAAAATTGATGTAATATTGTAATCTTAATATATTTAAAATAAATTAATTCTAAAATAATGGATGTATAAATTACCATTATACAAGATATTTAAATAAAACTTGGAAAGACATATTTGGGATCAAATTGATGTTGCTCACTTTTAATAGGAAGAACACTGAAAAGCATGGCCCTCAATACATGCTTTGTGATACAACAGGCCAAATGTATTTACCCTCCATTTATAACCTCATATTACAATTAAAAAAAAGTTTTGCACCTACACTATCAAATTTGAATAATAATCAATAAAGTGAAACCTAATTATCAATGTACCTCTGAATCCCATCCTTCAATTTCTCCTGCCAGCTGATAATGTTGTCTCCTCAAAGAAGAAAGCCTCGTTCTTTCCTGTTGCAGTGAAGCTTCCAATTCGATAACTCGAACTTGCGATTCCATCTCCAATTGCTTGGCCTGATGTAACGATAGACCGCTGACATCAAAGTCATCTGAAAATGTTTCCAATTATTTATGTACGAAAGAAAATATTCAACTGAGACTCAAATAACTTTCAAAGTTCATAGAACAGATGCTTGTATAATCTTTACTCAGTTCAATTCTAAACTTTTCACTACAAGTGAAAGTAAATTACGTTAACATTTCTGACATGCCTGCAGAATATAATGGACAAACCTTACAACAGTTAACTTATAAATATAATGGATTTAAAGTAATTGTGAATATTGTGGTAAAACAAACTTGAAATTTCCTTATGTTTCATAATGATTATTCAAAAAGAGCCAAACAGTTCATATTGTGGCTGGTTTTCCTCTGCTTTACCAGGCAGTTACTTATTAATTTCAGAAAAAAGGATGCCATGCACTACTTACCATTCTCTACAACCAACTGATTGCAAGATTTTGCTGTTGCAACCACAGCTCCTGTTGCTTGTGTCACACTTTTTGAAGCTTGTGAAAGTGCTGCAAGGTTAGAGCTGTTACGGTCAGCTTTAACTCTACTGGCTACAACAAGTTGAGCAGTTCCAGCGGCAATTTCTTGTGACGCCACAACTAATTGTTCAAACTTTCCTTGCCCGCTGACAACTTTGTCGGCAGCAGTCCTGTTACAACATGCCAGTATTTAAAATAAGGGTCATGAAGATATGTAGTAAATGAACTGGACCTTTGAAGAGCAAGTACCTCAAAAATATATTTAGTATTTTCCGTGCGAAAAATAGAAATATAACAGGTGTCCAAATCTTTAAAGATTTTTCCCAGAATTGTAATTATAATGATTCAATATTCTCAGAAAATGTCTCTAATGTCATAAATATCAAAATTGGTTTAAAGTAAAACTCACAGTAAAAATTTGGCTCCAACACCAACAGATTTAGCAGCAGAAATGAGACCTTCAGTCCACTGATGATTTCTTTTATAGAATTCTTTTGTAGAGGCTGTTCCCTAAAATGAGTTGGAATATAATAGAAAATACAAAATTGAAACTATTGGATTTGATGCATTTTGTGAGAAGTAGTTTTCTAATATTTTTATTATTATAATCGAGGAAAAGGAAAGAGCACTAAATTAAATAAATAAACTAAAAACACATATAGTTTTTCATATGTGTCTAAAATGTGTGTTACCTTTCCCTGTGTAACTATTTCCGCTTGAAGCAGTCTTGATTTTTGCACCAACAGCCTAATTGCTTTCATCAAATTTGTGCAAGAATCTAAAATTTTTTCGTTAACTTCAAGCTTCAGACCAGAATCAGCAGCACGTGATTTACTTAACATTTCCTGTAACAAAGCAAATAAATGTAACATAATTGAATAACAAGATGAAAGAAAGTCATCAAACCTATGCAATGCATCTAAGTTTAACCATTAGTGCCAAAATTACCCAAAAAATACTTATAGGTTTCAGCAATTACCAGGTAAATATCATCATCGTTGACTAGACTACTCACATTATATAGCATAGATAGAAAATTAACTCATTTGGATATGATTTAAGGTAAGCCAGCTGCTCTCTATCTCACTTGGTTATGCCCCTCTTTTATAAATTAAAAGTTTCTGTGGTGCTGAATTTATTTATGATAGTACTTGTGTACATAATTATTATTTCAATTAAATGGATTGTAAGGTTCAAAACACTAACTTCTATTCTCTTTGCTGCCTCTTCAATGGCTTTGTCCATGGAAGCAAGTTCATTCTCCACAAGGTCTTCAATCATTTCAACTGAATCTCCTTTAAGAGATCCAGTTAGCCTCTGCATCAGTTCTACCACTTCTCTAATTTTGGACTCGACAGCATTGGCATTGGAAGTCACTTCTGATTTCTGTTTCTGCACTTTAATACTCGACAGAAGTTCCAGAGATGTCATTCCAATTGCTTTGCATTCCTCCGCAATTTCTAGAACAACGAGGTATGAACATAAGGAGACTGTTGTAGGTAGATTGTAAGTACCACAATACATATATGTTAGCATATTTGTTACATGAAATTCTCTTGCAATGTGCAACTTCATGAAAATGAACCACAAGTTTTAAAAAATCTCACAAACAGATTAAAAAGGTTTAATTGTGAACTAGAGCTGTTGCTTGAAACATTAAACAGACAAAACACAAAGTAAAAATGTAAATATTAAAGAATTTTAGAGAAACGCGCAAAAAAAAAACTAGCATGTACAAAAAGTTTGATTTCTGCCTCAATAAATTTAAAATCTAAATTACTTGACCTATGTAGTAAGACAACATATAACATATAAATGAAGTGTTTTATAAAAATAAATGATTTATAATTATGTACAATTTGTGCCCCTGCTGGCACGCAGTTCAGACCTTCTATCCTGTCAAAGGGGTCTCAGGCCCTTGAAAATTTGTAGTATTCACTCACCAATTATATCAGGTAAGACAGTATCGTTCTCTCTTTCCTATCCAAATGTGTTATTTAATTTGGCCTTGTCACATTTTCCTTAAGTGTTAATATATATATATATATATATATATATATATATATATTACTAATATAATAATACAGGATTTGTGAGGCTACTGAAGTAGTCTGCACATGAATATTAAGTTTAAATTAATTATGATATTAGTAATATATATAATTGGATAGTGAGGAAAGATATAAATATGTGATATGCTCTAAAAAAAAGCATATGCTCGGGTGTAAAAATAATAAAATATATTTATATACAATTAGAAATATTATTATACAATTCAAGCAGAAACAAAGCTTACTTTCTCCAAATTCTATGTCAGGTGATGTATTAGAAGTAGTTTTCCCTTGCAATATGTAGTTAGCAATTTGATGTGACATTTGTGATAAAGATTTTGTCAATTCTTCGACATTGCTGCCATCTCCTTCATAATGCCGGTACGCCACATCCAGAGTTCCAACACATTTCAATACAGGATCTGTGAGGCTACTGAAGTAGTCTGCATATGAATATTAAGTTTAAATTAATTATTAGTAATAATATATTATTATATATATAATATATTAGTAATAATATAATAAATAAATCACACGAGCTCTTTGGAAAAAATTTGAAAAACCAAAATGAATTTTTGTACCATAATAATCATCAATTAAATTCAGATTATTAGATAAAGGCTGTTATGCTATAGAAGTTTTCTAAATTCTTTCAATTTTAATTCAATCAGTATGTTTATTTTAATCTATGAACTGCAAATAAAACACTTCATTCTCTACCCCAAAAATAATTAGAAAATAAAGCTAGTGGAAAAACCAAAAGAGAGTATCATATTAGCAAACATTTAACATTCTCATTAGATTGAAACATTCAATTCTGAATTTTTTTGTGAAAAAGATACTGACCTGGGGTACAAGTGACTGCACTTAGAGCTGGATTATCAATTTCATGAACTGCTTTCTTTATTATGTTCTCAGCCTGACAGATGCAAGATACTGGAATATATATAGATATCATAAGCACTTTGATTGAAGTTTTTGTAACAAGGTATAGTTAATTCAAGAGTAGCTTATTGATTAAGTTGCAAAAAATCTACAAAATTAATCCTGACCTCTATTAAAAACATAAATTATAGAAATAATAAAATAATACATTGTATAAAATATAAAAATCAAATGAAATAACCAAAAGCAGACATAAATAAGTGATAATATAAATAACAACAAACTCAAAAACTTTTGAGTTTGTCAACTGTAATTTGTGTGGTTGTGTCACTCCTGGCTCTTGTTTTTTTTTAATCATTTGACAAAAGGAACAAGGATCCCAGAAACATTGTGAGTAATTTATATTATCACTCACGTTGGCTATTTTATCTAATTAAACATAAATTATAGATATATTATATCATCAATAATTAATTAATTAATAATTAACAAATATTAGTTTCATTATAAAGTAAATATAATAAACCTTACATTGATTAATTACTCACTTAAAATTTTATTAATATTTTCAAGCTCTTTTTTGTTTAATTTGTCTATCAAGGCAAGCCTCTCCAACTCCGCTTCTTTTAACCGAACATCTAATTCTTCTTTCTGAGATAGTAAATCTTGTAAGTCACTCTCCAGGCTACCTTTTTCATCAGACATCCATTTAATTCTTGCTTCAAGGTTCTGAACAGGAAAATTTAAAATGGAACAGTTTTACAAGAAAATGAAATATACCAGAATTTTTTTATTGGTATTAAGAAAAACAAACGTGATGCCAATTACTTCATGCAATTTACCTTTACAAAGGTCTAAGATTAAATGCTGTCTTAGACACATCAAATTATTTAATGATACTCATTTGACCAAATTATACTAAAACATACCTTAACAGACCAGGCTAAATGCAAACTTAACATAAATGTGCAAAAAACTTTCAAAGGTAACACAAAGTTTGGAATTTGTTGGGTATTCCATTATTTTTTTTAAGAAGAAAGAGCCAAATAGTAATGGAGGAAAATTGAATCTAATATTAGGATCAATATCATCTTTAGGTTAACAAATCTATGAACAATCATCTGATACAGGTTGGGCTAATAAATATCTATTTACAACTAACTCAAGTCAACGACAGCTATATATATTTCTTATAAAGTTAACCTAAGAATCATAGACAACTTTAAATTGCAAACATTTTCAATGCATCTTTACAGTATGAAAAAAAGGAAGTTTTCTGGCTGCAAACCAACTCTGACCCTCACTATTGCTTTCTTTCTGTACAGGGCTCAAAAACTGTGGTAGATCTTAGATTCTTCACTGACGTACAAAAGACTCTATGGGTTAGATTGAATTTAGGAGTGTTCTTATTCTGATTATTTAGCAAAGTACCACCTTAATTTATGATAACTACAGTAGCATTCCTGTTGCTTTTTTATTTTTTTTAAAAAATACAATGGATTATCAAAAAATCCAAACTAATTGTTTTTTTTACCATTGTCCACAAATAATGGATCTAAGAAAAGTCCCCATAACATACACACCTCTTTTTCTGATGTTGCCTCCTCTTGGGCCACCTTTAAAGCTTGCAGCTCCTCATGCACACTAGAAGACTCTTGCTGGAAAGATTGCTCCACAAGGGACTTCTCCAGAGCCATTTCATTCAACTTTGATACAGCTTCAGCCTTTGACCTCTCAGCTTGCTCACCAACAGTCTTAACTTGCACCAACTGCTTATCAATATCAGCTTTCTGTAATTTAATGAATACTGTTATAATTTAATGCAAATAAAACTATATTTTATAAGCTTTTCATTTAATACTACAATGTTGATCCCATCTCCTTTGAGCAACTTTGTACATAATGTCTAATTTGTTTTCTGAGAGAGAGCAGCAATTAGTCAGCATTTTTTATTTGTATCGAATTTACGATTAAAGATTTTCTGCATAGATTTAATGAAGGTTGAGGCCCTTATGCATAGAGCAAAGTGCCATTACGCCGATTATGAAGAAAGTTCAAACAAGAGCATTCCCAAAGGCAGCAAGAATATATGTTTCACTCGATGATAAAGTAGATGGACAGTTTTTTTAGTATTTGAATGGAAAGAATCATTAAATTTAAAATGCTATTCTATGTGCAAATATTAAAAATTTAAATTATTTGTAATATGTTTCTTTATTTCGTAGCTGTAAAAAATTGGCCATTTTGTAATATGTACATTGTTAATATATTATAATATTAAGATAAATTTAACTATATAATTTACGTACTTTATTCATAGCAAGTTCATCATCTGCCACTCAAAAAATTCACTAATATGTATCAGCACACTTATTGTTAACATTTTCAGCTAAAACTATAAATATTTACAGTGATCTCCACAATTACTTTCTCATATAACATAAATTGTAACATGTAAAGATCCAAGTAACGGAAGGACAAAATATGTTAATCTCAGAAAAGTAAAATTAAACAAGAAAAGTGTCAATGAAACAGTTTACTTCAGCAATTTCTGCCAAATTCCATTTAGAAAAATTTGAATTATAACTACATAAAAAATAATTTAAATACAATAATAATTTAAACACATCTAAGATATGTCTATGTTAATTTCTTGCTGTTGAGGAAACAACCAACATCTATGAAAAGTTCTACAATGCCAATACATAAGCAATTTTTTCATCTTAATTTCCACAGTCTCCTCAGAAGCAAATAAGCATAGCTCATGCACTGCACATATCTAGTTGTGAATGG
Organism: Zhengitettix transpicula; assembly: GCA_037074705.1. NCBI lineage: Eukaryota > Metazoa > Arthropoda > Insecta > Orthoptera > Tetrigidae > Zhengitettix > Zhengitettix transpicula. The sequence goes on from CM073596.1 coordinate 50,133,035, forward strand.
AGCTTTGTACAACAACCACATGTCCTTCACCCCGTGCTTAGGGATAAAAGTAAATGTCAAATTCTTACAACAGATATAATGAGATTGTTAGCTGCCTTTGCAAATGTTGTCAGTTTGTCTGAGAATCTAAGCTCCTTCTCCAAACCAGCTTTCTGAAAAATAAAATGTAGCGACAAGGCCACACTGAAATGAACTTTCCAGTAAATCAGGAATCATCTGGCCATTTACTAGTTTCATTTATCAATAACACTAGAGGCAATTTATACTGCTATTAAATTCTATTGTCCCACTATGTGCGTTAAATGACAGTACTTTGATTACAGTTGGACTCTATAATGCAAAACTAAATGAAAAGTTAATACATACACTCAAAAAAGATAAATTTAATGTGTAAAATACAAGGAGACTCATTAAAAGGTCAATTGAAGGTCTTTAAACATCAGAATTGCCTAAGACAACTATTTCAGTTAGAACAAAAAAAAATACATTTTCCAGGAAAGTAGGAAGGAATTGAATATGGCAAGTTATGCTTAGGAATCAATTCATATTATTTTATTTAACATGGATGCATTATCCAACTTTAAGATTTCTCGAGTTTTCAGGAAAATCGGTGAATAAGTCATAGTGTTGTAAGAACACCTGGAATGGTTGTTACATCAAATCCAAGCAAAAAACACTCCTTTTTCACCACAGATACATCAATAATTTTTGAATGGTAATCTAAAACTGGCCTAAAAAGTTAATATTTGTTAAAATGAGACGGTATTAATATTTTGTAACTAAGTGACAGAAAGACTGAGAAAATAAACGCAAGAAACAAGGGTCTGCCTGAATATATTTTACATAGCATCTCTTGTTAATTACAATTTTAAGTATTATACAACAATATTAAAATACATGTTTTATTTAGTTAATTTCAGATATTTGTAAAACTTACTTGTCTTATCAAATGAATATGTTCCTCTCTTAATTTTGTGTAAACATCTTTCAGTTTTTGAAACTTGTCCTCCATTATCTTTGCCTTCTCTGGAAATAGTCAATTTGTTAGTTGATATTTACATAATTTCTGGGCATTGAATGAGACTACTCACTTTCAGAATCTTGGTATTTTGACAGGTCTTCCGTCTGTTGGATTAAATCATCTTTACACTGCTTTTCTTGAAGAAGTTCACTATCCTGAGAAAAAATTATCACAAGGTATACAGTTTTTATGCCAGGATTTAAGACAACTATTACTGTAAAATGAAAATACTCTACTCAGAATATACAAATGATTTACATACTGTATAATACCTTTGTTGCTAGTTCAGTCTCCAACTCCATTATCCTCTCATTTAGCTTCTCCACAACTCTCTGGTGCTCCATGAGGACTCTCTGAAATTCTGATCTTAGTCGGCTGAGCTCTAGTTGAAGATGTTCAATCAAGTTATCTCTGGAATCAAAAATGAAGCAATTAATCAAGAAAGCATCCTGCTTTATATTTGGTCTGCATTGATCTTTTATTTCAATGCTAGACAAAGAAAAAAATTTCATAATAATTTTAATGTAATTAATATATTATCATTTTATTGATTAACAATGTAGAAAATAAAAATTACAATAAAAAGTGTTATGTTCTTTTGTTTTGATTATACTTTTTTCATAGATTAAAAAGAAAAGAGAGTGATATTATTATCTGTTGGCTAAACTAACCTTTCAGCAAGAACATCTGGAGATATGGATCCATTCCGGCTTTGTAAATCAACTAGTTCTGCAGCAGACCCAGAATCCGAGGTGTCAATAAGATTTCCGTCAATTACAGAGTCATTTTCTGGTATACTCTCCTCTGGTGGTAGTATAACTACTGGAGTCACATAGCTTCGAAGATCAGACTGAACCAGGAAGTTGGGAGGTGTCTGCAAGTGATTTATTATCCAGTATAACCAAAATTGGAAACTGTATTACTTCTCTCAAAATCCATACAGTTAATCCATAATGAATAACAACATTCTAATTACTATAGTTATTCCAATAGTGTACTTAGTAGTTGACCCTACTTCTACTTAGGTACTGTGTAACTACATTACTAATCTTCCTCAGTCTTTCTATCTTTCTATAAGTAATTTTCATATATAAAATATAATTAACATATTATACATTATCTTCAACATGTCATTTCTAATTGTTTTTGCATATACATAATTCTATTTTATTCCTATTTTGCTGTCAGCTTAAATGCCAGTTTTACACTGTTCTCTTTGCTCTGTCTAGGACCAGCCAATTCAAAACACAATCCTTTAATTAAATTGGTAAACAATATGCACCAAGATATTAATTACCTAATTTGAACATTATTCTCCTACAATACACAACAGTTTCTTCAATAGCTTCTAAGATAAACCTCTTCACATTCTGTATTCTTTAATCACCATAACTATTTCCTATTTTAGCCCTCAGTAAAACATATTCACAATGTAACAAATTGTCACAATACAATGACATGTATCATTAATAATTTCCTAAATACTCTCAAGTCCTTAAGAAGTTAGAACAAGTGATTCCATTTTGTAATGAGAAACTAAAATACTGTAGGAGAAGAATAACAAAATTGATACTTGTGATTTTAGGAACTGAACCATATAAATTGAATTATTAATTTGGAGTAAATTAACATCCTAAAAAGTAAAGTTATTTTGTTACATTTACTTAAAGTATTAGCAAGAAGTTCTCAACAAAAGGCATTTCAAGAAATAATTAATTAGATAATTTGTCTCACCTCTGGCAACAATGGAATTTGTATTAGGGATTTAAAATACTGCATGGTATTTGCATTAAGGTAAAACTGACGTAATTCTTTAAATATCTTTAAAAATCTTTCTCTGTGACCAGCCAACGTATCTGGAGGGAGACCTGTAAGAAATAATATGTTTTAAATGACAATACATTGTTGTTTTTTTCCTGTTTTTATCCTTTCACAAGTATTTATTTTTAGAAAGTTATTTAATACATTATTTGAAGCTATTTCAAGTATCAGCTAAAAAATAATCAACTTTTACGAAACACTAATTGGACTTAAAATTATACAGTTTTAGTAAATTTTGGCATTGAATCACAAATTAATTCTTAAGTAAATTTCTTTTGAACTATTTTAGTAATTTAGGGGTTAAAAAATTAGCAATACAAGCAGAATGATAAATCTGGAATTTTCATATACACACACACTTGCAATGCTTCAATATAATCAACTTACTTGCATGTAATTTGAAAAGAATCTTGACACAGTAGTCATACAGAGGAGATGAGTCCTGTATACAAGGAATGAGAGGGGCCAATCGACACTGACCAGAACTAGTCATGGAGTTGGAGCGAGACATGTCCAAAGAACCAAATACTGAAAATAAGTTAATCTTCTCAATAATTTTCTCATATTTAATTCATATTCTAATAAGAATTATTACAATGAATTCATTACAATATTAAAAATGTGTGTATAATATCTGAAATTTAGTAATGAAGAAATGATCCTTAAGAGTACTGAAAAAATTAAAATGAAATGAAAGTCTACACATACTTGAAGACTGAAGATTCAAGATTTCATCCATGTAATCAAACATTTCTACAGCCATCTGGAAGCTGAGACAGAAAAAACGTTTTTAGGTTTTCTGACCAGGCTGTAATACCAATGTACAAAAAATGCATATTGCATTTTGTACCATAAAGAATTCTATACACAACAATTTCGAAAGATTTTTTAACTTACTAATTGTTTATATCATTTTCTCCAATACTTTCTAGCTCTTCCCGTGTCACTTGCAGGTTGCCAGGAAACCTAGGATTGCGGCGATGAAAATCCAGTTTGGTCATGAGCAGCGTGCAGTAGTGTTGGATCAGTTTGCCATAGCCTTCTCTTAGATGGCACTGACACATGCACAGGCAATTTTTCATTTAACATTTGAAATTAAGTTATATTGCTATTTTTAATATTTAAGTGAAATCAACAAATAAAATGAAACACACATTCATGAAAGAATAAACAACAAACAAACACTATTAATAAGAGATTCAGTCTGTAAATCACAATTGATGTGCAGAATGTAAGTATAACCAGTAGAGTGCTGGATATCGCAATAATCATGAACAGAAAGAAAAGTTGAGAAGTGGAGGTTGTGACATGAAATACAATAAAAAAGTGGAACTCTTATTTTCTAAGACAAAGAATTATTCATAATATATGCACTAGGCTATCTGTGTGAATATTCTACATAAAAACTATTATGAACTGTGATACACTTATATTGAAATTGTCACTGTACAGATGAATATTAAAATTTTGAAAGTGCAAAACTTACAAAAGATAACTCACCCAGTACTTCCCAAGGTCTTCAAGCTTTCCCCTGTACCTCTGAGAGTAAGGCAGGACTTGAGCGTGACCTTCTCGCAACACTTTGTGAAGAACATGACAGAACTTCCAGGCTACAATACGATTATCCTGAAGAGGTTGTCGCAACACACACATCCAAAATGTAGCACCTCCTTTTTCATGATATGTGCCAATAATTGTGCCTTGTTTATGTTAAGGTAAACAGACTCCACAAAATCGAAAGTTAATTCCAATGAAAAAAAGGGAACACAAGAATAATCATAACCAATGTTTCACATTTTGAAAATTCTGACTCAAAGAAAAAATATAATTCTGTAAGGATACTTCGAACATGTTTTTCTTTGACAGGGTTTTCCAAGTTGTTTATTGCTTTCGAAATACTTGTCGCCTGTAAATAAAAAAAAAAATTTTTTTCATTGACAAAATCAAAGTTTAAATACAAAAATACATGTAAATTTAAATTATACGTTATTTTATGAGGCCAATAAAAAATTTAACATGTTCCAATCATTAAGACAAACTAAAAACACAGTTATCATGATTAAATCTTATAGTTTTTGCCAGTCCCTTATTACTATTCATGTCATGGTGATGTTAACAGCTTTTATGGGGTAAAAATTATGTGGAATAATTTGCTTCGTTGGACTCGTTTTCAATCTTGCTTTCCAGGAATTTCGTGCCTGGCCGATGAAGACATGCTCTCTTAGCCTATGCTAACAGAGTCTATGCAATTATATTTCAAATTAAAAGGAAGATAAAATATGACTGTTATAATTCCAGTAAAAATCCATTGTTTTCCCATTTCAATTAAAGCAAAAATAAAATGTATAAAGGTCTCAGTAACTTCCAAATTTTATGCAAATAAAGTTTTGGGAAAACAGAACCATTCTTTATAATTTTGATAAAACATGCAATAATATTTTATTGAAAGGATAAGTATTACATTTAACCTATCTGCAATGATAAGAATATATTTTTTTCCCCAATAGGAATTCTGCCAGATGCGCAAAAATACTATATCAAAAAGTAAGAGTATGGATAAGAGCAAATAAAACTGGAGAAGATATGAATTTTTGTCATAAAGGGACTAACACTACTCTCAGAACTTTAATCAGTAACTTTGACAAATTACATAATTTAAATTATGTTATTTTCTGAACACAAATGTCGAGGGTTGTATTTCAATAGATAATAAAGTTAAGATTATTGGTGAAGCCCTAGTTTGAAGAGATAAACGCTTCACATTTACATAGAATACAAATTATATTAACATGAAAAATGAATCCCAAATTTAAATTTTATTATGACTCTGTTTTATTATAATTTAAATATGTTATCCATTGTTATTTCTTTATTGTTTCCTAATTTTTCTTGTGTCTGTTATAAAATCAGTTCTTTTAACTGTATGTGTTGTCATCGAAATTAAAAGAGTCTACGTCAAAAGTAAAATAATTACATAAATAAGAAGCCAGCTAATAAACAAAAAATGTGCTAAATAAATATTACACAACATTTCTGCAATCACCCAGTTCCTTTTTGGGTGTGTTGTTCTCGTGACTCTTCCTTAATCTTGAATCACCTGAGAAAAGCAGCGAGGACTGATGAAACGTTAAATGGTGTTAATATACCACTTATTTTTGTCTGTTATTTTGATACTTATATACCTAAGTGAATGTATGTATTGTCATTGTTTAATCTCATTTTGGCCACGGGAGTTGTCGAAGGAAGTCCAAATTATACATTGTATGAATGTAATCTATTTTGACATTAAAATTACTATTGTTCCAATAATACTGTTTTTCGATTCAACACTTGAAGAGTTCCCAAATAAAGAGATGAAACGTCGTTTTTTTCTTTGCACTTTTTTTTATTGGAAACAAAAACTGTCAAATGTAACAACGAATTCATTGAATAAAATTATTCTCACCATAGTTGGATATATTTTTTAACTATTGTATATTTTATAAGGAGTCAGATATAATTATTACATGTCGTTTTCAATGTGTCGCGTTTTAATGTTGACAAGAGCTGACACACTTGTTATTGGTACCACAGTTCTCAATGAATGTCCGTGTGGAGAGTGTCAAGCAAGATGGCTCGCGGAGGGAGAGTTGTGCTGCACGGGTCAGCGAGCTCGTTAACGGCAGTTTGCGACTAAATTACACGATCCATGGCGGAACAGTTCCGCAAACGTCGGTCAAGGAGGCTCCGACACCAACTCTGAAGCTCAATGTCGAGGGCAGTGAGTGGTTGAGCAACAAACTGTGTAATGAGAGGCCTCGTAGAGGCGGCCGAGTGAGTATTTTAGCGCTGGCCCGTTTCCAAGAGCGGAAGTGGTCGGTCTGCGAATGTCCGTGACCCACGCTCGCGAAGACGCTAAAGTACACGTTATCAATTCCCGTGGGAATTAGAACTCGTGGAAGATGGAAGTGGACGGCGCGCGGCGATGGAGATAGCAAGCAGCTGTCTACCTGGACCGGACCGAAGCTGCATCTGCCGCCTTGTTCCCACGACAGGTGAACAAAGGAATCTTCCTCCCACACCACGACTTCCTAAATAACATCTTCATTTCTTTCGTTACGCATAAAACAGTCTTAGTTTCCATCACAGAATTAGGTACGATCACTTCCGTGAATTCAAGTATACCAAGGCAGTTTTTTTTAGAGTATAGCATATCCGGAATTGAACACAATATACGTCAATGTTTCTCATTACAGTTGTTGAGGTACCAAGTTACCATAACGATGTTAAACGGAGCTCCGGCCTACCTTCACTACAATTACAGGGCAGTGGATCACTGCGCATTTTATTTTGACACGACTTGCTATGTCTCGTGACCTACACTACTTTTAGATTCCAGTCTAAGACACTGAGGACAATACTAGACGGATCATGATATATGAGGAACCAAGCCATCACCGGGATCTCCGCATAAAAGCAGCTATCATGTTATGAATCTGCAATGCCATCAAGAGACTAAGACTCAATCCTCTATAATTGCTATATCCGGTAGTAGACTGACTTGTGTATTAAGTAATATCTATAGAACTAACCCTCCAGTGGGGTATTATCTCCCATGATTTACGTATTGCTCACCAGAGGATATTGTAAATTTAAAGTTATATAAGTGATATGGGACCTGAACCCTTGCGCTTATGCCAACCTCGGGTCTTATCTTGACACTGTTTGCTCTATCTTACCACATATACTTCTGGTTTTTTTTTCCAAGTCGTGATGGATAATGTGAGATTGATAATTAATTGTTCCAAGGTCTTCATGTAACTTGTAGCGTTGTCCCTTCATTATTCCTTGGCTTGGAAGCGGATGAACCCACAGTACCACCGTGGCCGTAGCAAAAGACAGACCACACAAAAATGGTTTCACTGCAATTAATAATGAAGCCAGTCGGAGAGACAAAAAATCGTTATATTCCGGAACCAATAAATAAAAAAATTCCTGGAGTTATACGGACAACACCAAGGTTCGTTCTCTGGTCGGAGAACAGGTACCATCAGCAAAATGGAAATTCTCAGCTCGGAAAAAATTAAAATAAAAATAAAAAAAAGCACGGACTATCTCCGATTCCTATACCGGAGTGAGGTGTACAGATGTTGTTTCGTGAAAGCGAGAGTTAAGGAGAGGAGCGTGTTTACGAGCGGGCGATATCGATCAGTCCAAGCAAGGGAGGAGCTCATTCACGGACCAGACACACCCACGGCTGCACCAAGCATGAGCAAAGTTACGTGACACCGGTTGTCCATAACCTTAAAGACGATTCTTTGTTTCCCACTACGGAAATGAAACAAAGTCCAGCAGAGCATAAAAGGCGACCACGCAGAGCTCTTCGATTACTCTTTCGTTTCCAGTTTTAGATTCCTTTGCACGACACGTACAAGTAGTATTACATACGCATCTGCTCTGTCCGTCCGTTTCAAAAATGACAAACTAAAAACAAAAAATTCGGTTCAACAGATTTCAATGATTTGTCTTCTTTTTTCCGAGGTACAACATGGGCTAATTTACCGACTTTTCAACTGGAGGGTAGTTGTTTACAGGTGTAGTGTACCTAAACAAAATGTATTTCTTTTTTGGTGTTGCTTACAACGTATCACATAGACCGGAGATATTGTAAAGTACGGTGTGCCACGACCACTGTTGTTCGTCGTCACCATTAAATGACATAATCTGGGTAACGTGAGGGGGTGGGCTGGGGTGGGAGGGTTTGGATAGAAGTGGTCGGAGGGTAGAAGTTTTAAAATAAGTTAACTGGCTGAATTTTGCGTCGAATAAATATATTATGAATAAATGTACTATGAGATTCATAAAATTTCTCTACATGTTATTCGCGTATTATTACATCATTGGGAGGGGAGGTCCCCTTAGGGGTAGGGGTTGAGTGGAAGAAAATAAAAATTACCCAAAATAATCGAGATTCGAGTCGTAACCACAGTTATGGTTGTCAATTAATTCAATTATGACATTAGACTTACCGTTTAACTGCCCCAACGAGAGGTTGGCGGGGGGTGTAAATTTTCAAACATGTTAAACGGTTGATGTTTGTGTGGAATAAATATTTGTCATAGGTCAATGAAATTGACAATATTTCTACCGAAGATGTTTGTGTATAATTTCAGCACTTTTCGGCATGAGAAGGCAGGAAGCTTAGTGCTGGGGATGGAGGGATGTTTCGAGAAAATAACTAAAAAATAACCGAGATTCAAAGCAAATCGAAGTTATTGAATGTCGCTAAGTTTATTTTTACAAACTAGGCACCGCGAAAGGTTTGGTTGGAGGTGGGTGGGGTAGAAAAATTCAACCTGTCGTTATTTCCGTTGAATAAATATTTTGCGGGATTAATGACCCTCCCTCATAATACTTTTTAATATATTCTGTGTACAATTACAACCCCTATTGGCTTCGGATGAGAGAATAATGGTGGGTTGAGTGGAGCTGAATTTCATAAAAATAGCGCAAAAAACCGAGATTGGAGTCCAAATCATGTTTATGGATGTCGCTGAGATTAATTATGACATTAAAATTACAGTGTAATCCCTACGGTTGGGGCTGAACGGGGGTGCAAAGTTTAAAACAGGTTTATCAGACGATATTTAGGTCCAATACAAATTTTTGGTGTCATTTAAATTCATAATATTTCGGTAGACATTCTCTGTGTATATTTTGTATCCCCTATTGGCATGAGAGGTGAAAAAGTTTAGGGGTAGAATTTAGTTGAGCGTTACATGAAAATAACGGGTCAGTACTGGGGTTATGGATGTCGCTGAGTAACGCATGGCGGTGGGAGTGGACCTGGACGGGGGTAGAAATGTTTAAACAATGTAACCAGCCGATTTTTGCGTGCAATAAATAGTTTTTGTTTAACTCTCGATAGCGTGGGGTGGAAATTTTCAAACATGTTCAAACGGCGATATATTCGTCGAATGAAACTATTTCATGGTAAATGAGTTCAATCCCCTTCGGAATAGGAGGTGATCGAATTTTCGGTTAGGGGTCGAGTTGCGGTACATAAAAATAACGCCAGTGCTACCTAGATTCTACTGTGATAAGCTGGGAAAAGATTGATCCACAGATCAGTAATTTTATATCTCAAGCAACTAATCATGTAATGTCACCATTAAAAAAAATAATTAAACAGGTGTGATCAAGTTTGATATGTAAATAATTTTAGTGTAGATGCAATATATATTAATTCAGATACAGACGAGGAAGTAAACATATGCTTTATAAACTACTTGGGATTTGGAAAGTGATCATGTATATCAAAATAATTCCAGTCCTTCCTTGTCCATTTCTGTACATCCTCCTCGCTTGTTTCCTGATCGTCTAGGCCCAGTGTCCGGGTTGATCGTTCCCTGCTCCACATCTCCTAGCTGCCCGTATTTTGATTTCTGTGTCCAGACGGAGCATTTTCTGGTGTCGTCCTGTAGTGTCTCATTGTTCTCCTTAGGACTGTTCTACATTCTCCTTTGAAGCGTTATTTTTTCATACTTTTCTGGCTAAGCTTACATGCCTTTTGTTTTGATTGGTATGTCGACGTTTGTGGCCACCTAACACAGGATATCCCCGCTACAAGGATGGATCAGCGTAGGCTAAACTTCCTCGAACCGATTAAGTTATGTCGGTGGGCGTTGAGTCAGTCACGGCACGCCTTTCACTGGAATGCGATGGACGCGCCAGCTGAGAAACACACAGGAACAAAGCCAACTGCAATCCCCGTCACCTTGAGACATTTACTCGCATACTTGACAACTTTCCTTCCCTCGGATAACATCGTTTAGCTGTTTTCTCGCCTGTCCCGCTTTCGGTAACCTCATGGTTAATATCATCTCAAACCTGCTAACGTTTCCTCGCCACTCTTATAACCACGGAATACTCCGCTCTGTTCTTATAAAATCGAAAGACATTTCGTCAGTGAGTTGGGAGCAGTGTAAAGCGTTTTAAAATCGAAGAAAAAATTAAATACATTTTAATTTTTGGGAACTGTCAAGAAAGCGCATTTGCTCCGTTATCCATTTCTGGATGACCGAATTGAGATCGTCTTCATTATGAGATCCCCGACTAGGGACACAAAATTACATTTCCATCCTACACCCTAACAATTTTTAGTGTTTAGGAACAAACATTTTTTCACATAATTCCCATCCCTCTCAACTGCCTTACGTCACGTTAGAACTAGAACCTGTATACCCGCTACGAGGAGTATCCCGAATATTGGCGTTCCCTCTTTCACCACTTAATCTGCTCGGCCAGCGACTAACTGCACTGCGATCGACAGAAGAATCTCCATCCGCCCTTTTGCAAGCTTTTCTGGATGTTTCCCACTATCTCGTTCTCACAGCACGGGAATTCTATAACAGCACATTGCTTTTGACGAATGTCAAGATCTTGCAGACATGTCAGCGGCACTCACGGGAACAGGTGGAAATAAATTTGAACACGAGCATCTATGAGCTCCATACATTACAAAGATGTTGGATGAAATATAAATTTAAATAAAAACAGTGTGCACTACTTTTGTTATTTTAAATTCAACAATACTGTCAAATATAAGTCTTTCGGTGACAAATTGCACCCTTATAAATTTATCGTCCTCTACACTTCATGTAATTAATTGTAATTACATATTTATTTACATATTCGTATTATAAAGTATCATGTTTGTAATTAATATATTGTTTTCTTGAAATGTTTTAGAATACGAATGTATCATTTAATTTAAATTTACATCATCTGAAGACGTCCCAAAAATTTACGGATGAAACACCATGTCTGTTTTTTATAATGTTTTAAAGTTTTTATAATAAATTTCTTATCATTAATTCAAGAAGTAAAAAGGCTATTACCATGCAGACCATTCAAGATGTTAACTGTAGTCAGAACTTCTGTAGAACGTGGAATCCAGAGAAAATGTCATCCACGTTCTACACCACCGGGAAAACTTTCCTTCGAGTGTAAAATTGTTTGATTACCTCTAGTGGTTGTAAAAATAAACCAAAGTGAACTGTGTGCGCAGGCAAGGGGCCGTACAAATAAATTTATTAAGAAAACATTAAATAAACGACGTTTCGACCACTGTTAGTATCACTTCAGAGTTGAATAATTCAGTATATAAATAATGTAAATTTTGGAGGCTCTGCTGCCTTGCCTGTTGCAACCGAAGTAGCAAAACTTTTACCATTAAAATTGTTTCGCACGATTTATATATTAAATTATTAAACCTGAAGAATTCGTAAAATAAGGACGAAACGTCGTTTTGTTAATAAACATAATTTTGTGTATTTCTAATTTTGTGAATCTCATATTTTAATTATAATTTAATACAATTAGATAAGAGTGTTAAATCTCACGAAAGTACCATAAGAGCAGTACAACGTTTCGACCCCGAGGATGGGATTAAACAACTAAAATAAATTAAGTAGAATACATAAAAAAAAACTCTTCACACATTGTTGAAGCCAAATTCTTATTCAAAGTGGTGTAGAAAACTTTATTGGCAGGTTCCAAACATATTAACTAAATTTACAATGGGAATTAGTAATTTGACTGTAGGCCGTTAACTACTAATTTAAATTTAATAAAAGTCAGATACAGTTTTAATTTACAAGGAACGTCATGCAAATAGACTGAAATTTGTCTGATTTATTTGCTTTTTAATTTTAATGTCACTTTAATCCATATAAATAATACCCTACTGTTATTATGCATAATTTCTAACGAGATCTAAATCAAGTCGATTTTGAGAACATTTAAGATATACGTTGGATTAATATCAACTATACAATAAAATTAAGATCCACTGAAGAAAGTTATAGCTATTTAAGAAGAGAAGGAACTGTGATCAATAGAAGGAAGTGAAATGGGCCGGCATTATAAACGGAATTAAACAAAATTGTATAATTAGTAGTAATAATAATGATCTTTGACTGAACACCTCTGTCAGATTGATGACCTTTGTAATACACTGCGTAAATAAATAAACAGTACGACTTGATCCAAAGTACAGGACTGTAATTAATCAATTTGAGGAGCCCTAAAGGGAAAATGTTTTTAACTAATATTCAAGGAAAATAATATTCTATTAATAGTTGTGTGTATGAAGAGATATTGTTCCGTCCTTTTCTGGTTAATTTCTGATCCCATGTATTTTTGTAACATGATTATGATTCAAGCCAGTTGAAAGCTATTGTAAATCATAAATAAATATTTTTCTGGAGACCGATTTCTCGGTTTTCTATTACTATTATTATCAACAAGATCTAACTATTTTCGTTTATAAATTTGTTCCACAAACAGCCAATAACATTTTACGATGAAAAAAAAAAGATTTGTGAGCATTAATGATGTTTTTTTTCCTAGTTCCCATGGTAATTGTAATGACCTAAAAAATTCACTGCGGCCATCCTGAAAACTGAACAAGCATTGGTTGACTGTATCACCCACCATTATGACCTCCTTTTGGTTAATAATATAAATAAATAAATGTCCTTGAGTCAGATGATTATTTATACATTTTATTACAAAAAATATAATTTATAACTACGCAGTTTCGTTCTCTTCTGGGACATCTTCATGTATACATGCTAATAATATTGACAAAAGTAAAATTTAGAGGCAAAGTCCTACTACCTTGGCTTGATGTAACAGAAAGGTTTCTTTTGGTTAAGTAATAATTTACTCCACTACTAGAAGGGAAAAAGAATAAAAACGATATCACGTTAATTCCAGCAGGCAGGCCGACAGGGAGCGCGGTGATTCTGGAGAGTAGCAGCGGCAGAAACTTAAATAACGTGCACTTTGTGCGTGTCGTCCTTGGCTGCTTACGCAACGACGACTCTTCCGCGTTCGCCGACCCTGCCTGTTTCTCTCAACTTTCCCCACGACCCCGCCCTTTACATTTCACGTAGTTCCGTCGCGTCGTCCGGTGCAAAAAAACAAACAAGTGGCACGCTCGGCTAGCTGGAGTGTTCCCATAAGACGTGGACGATGACGCACCGACGCCCAACAAACAGGATGAGCAAATCTGTTTCCGAGAAAGATTGCGAGGCTGGAGGAGATCTCTCGTGAGTACACACCCCGAGGTTAGCATAAGCGCAAGGGGTCTTACACTGGAATCTCTAAGTTGGACTTGCTCGTAGTTCCTCAGAATTGTAACCCGTATTTCCCTGATAGGCTTTAATATTGCTTTTTTTTATAATAGTATAGGTCGCAAAAAATGAATAGTCATGCCAAGATAAGATGCGCAGTAGTCCACTGCCGGAGATCAGTTTAACACGAACCTTTGTTACGGCAACTTTGTAGTGTAAAAACTATACTGAAAACCTTGACACAAGGAAATATATTTTTTCAGTTCAGGATGTGTTGTACACCAAAAAACTGATCCGTAAAAGTTACGACATAAGTACATCTTCTCCACAAGGGGTTGTTCCCAACTGACGACAATGCTCCCCTTAAACTTCTGCCTTCTTTTACTGCGCATCTGACATAACATCTTAAATCTCTCCAGCTATATCTCGTTGTTCACAGTTAGTTTGGATTTTCGTCCTATTAGCCAGCTTGACTTGGAGAGCTTTAGGTCTAGTTGTTTCCATTTACTGGATCTTAGCCTGCGGTCGATGTATGCACATAACACGCCATCGGACGTCTTCTCCTTGAGGAAGTGGTATTGTTGCGTGTAACAGACGGGAATGTTTGTTTTTCTGAGTCTGAAGTTCACTTGAGTGGACTCTTCTTCATTTGCTTAGAAGCCGGAGTTAGTCTTGCACTTGCTTGAGTGAGATTTGGAGGTTTCTCGTTGGAATAATAGTATAATCTGCAAATGTGGCCGTGACCCTGTAGTCGGGTCCTTGAGGTACACCGTAGTCCCTGTTGTGAAGGTCGACCGAAGAATCGCCTAGCGTCACAAAGTCGAGGAAAGGCCTGCATCTTTATTTGTGGTGCGTCCTCGTGGTTGGGCAAGTCATGCACCTTGGCACTCCTTTGGGATTGTGGGGGGTGGGTGGGGGGCGGAGATACTTCCGCCAGTATCCCTGTTGGATGATGTGGATAGTTTTGACGGTTAGGCACAGGCTAGCTTTTAGGAGCATCATTGCTGTTCTTATTTCTTTATTCACGCAAAGCCCAATTATCAGCGAATTGACCGAATGGATGGACAGATGATTCACGTACAGAATGAAACATGCAGCATTGGTCACTTTTGGTGAGAACGTACCCCCGAAAAACACCAGAATGACATGCTATACAACGAATCGTTACCATAATTGAATCAGTACCACGGCGAAAGACAGACAAGTCGAAATCGGAGAAGGATCTTTGAACTGTGAGAGAGGATATGCAGGCGCCTGCACAAACGATGCCTGATAAAGAGCGATAAATTGACTAGAAAACACCAGCACTTCTTCACAGTTATCCAAGTTACAAATTATTTTCTAGGTCTTGCGAGTCACATAACGTACATATTTTTTTTTTCTTTCATGAAATAGACATGCACAATTGGTTTGCATTATCGTTCACGTCCACTTATGAAATTCGATTCATTAACTGGTGAGTTTTTACGAGAAACGCAAAATTGATCGGACAACACCCGAAGGAGAAATAGTTTACTGTACGACATCGTCGAAGGAAGGTCACATGGATGGAGTTCCAGATTATCGTGGAAGAAGAAGAGTGCGGATCCTAGGACAGACCAAGTCCAAGGACCTGTCAACAACCAGGCGGAACACTTAATAGATGGTGTAAGAAAAGGGGGACCTCATTCAGTGTCATGTGTTGCGTAACAGTACAAGAGCCGCTGACGCAGGGCGTTTCCTGAAGAACCCAAGGTTGAGGAGTTCCACGTTCTAAGTCGTGGTGACTGCACATTTCACCTGCTGTGGTGTAGTGGTCGACGGACGTTTGCATATTTATCTTTCACATTTCGTCATCATTGACGTCACTACAATTTCCAAGCCAGCAACTCCTGCTACCACGTGCTCACACGGCTCTGCAGAATTTGGAGGACAAACCAATGTTAGGCGTGCTGTCTGATCCATCAGTCAGGATACCCTTGGAACGGACACACTAATTACATTACTATAAAAGAGTATTTTTTATTCACTTTTTATCCTGGAGATTTTTCAGCTCTCGTATAGTTATATTCCTCTATTATTCTTAAGAGATTTTAACTGCGTCGTAGATGTGAAGCCATCCAGATGGGAACGGATGTGGGGCTGATCAGTAGACACGATCTGGTTACCGGGCAGGTCGACACTTCTCAACCAAATTCAAGTTGCAAGCATTAACCCAGTTTGGAGAGACCGCACCATCGATCTCGTGAGTGAATCAGAATGTCTTCATTTGGTACAGCCCATGAACCGCCCGAAAGCAGATATTTTCTGTGAGAGTGAGTCCATTTGAAACGGTCAGAATTTGGAGGAATAATGGATTTTAAACGACTGATTCACACAATAAAAGAATGGAAGACCATTTTATTCTTGTTAAAAATTACTAACCTCAACAAGCAGACACGACCAAAATCCGTCCCACAGCTGACTTTTATTACTACGAGGGAACAGCGACAAGAAAAACGTGCAAGTTTCAAATTAAACAACTAGAAATAATAGAAGAGGCTTCGGTGAGGTAGATTTACCGCCGTCAGGATACAATCACTAGGGAATCGACGTCAGAGACAGGAAATACAGAATGAATCGGGAGTTGTCGAAGGACGTAATATGAAAATGGTCGCGGATGAAGAACACAAAAAAGGAAAACAAAGATTCACAGACGATACGTAAAATCCTGTACATTTTGTTCCATTCGTGGCTTCGCCGAGACGTTGTGGCATCATGCAAGGCGATAGGAGGAGCAGGAAGGACTTCACGAGGCTGCGCCAACAGCTGTGCGGATGTTCATGCAGATGGCTTCTGCTTCTCAGAAGCAAGTTGCGCCACAACACAAACAAACGAGCGGAATGTTTTGCAGGGAGAGGCTACACACTCTCTAGACGTCGGCTCTACCCCAGGAATTAATTCGGATCCACGGTATCGGAATGACGAAATTGCAGGGCCAGTTCAGAGATGACGCTAGGAGGAAACGGAAGTTGGAAAACGGTGGAGAGAGAAATAAAAAACTAGAACAGTAAAATAAATATCAGTCAGCTCTGAGATCCCATTCACAGTTTGTCTCCTGGTTTGTTGCAGTTTCGCTCTTACGATTAAGATTCACCTGACGCAAGCAACAAGGGATTTTACAGAAACGTTGAAGTGGTAATTATCACTTAATTTAGTCTCTTAATTGGCTACTTCTTTATCTTATCAGTTCTGTCAAGTCCAGGAAGTCCTCGCGGCCTACACAGAAGAGCCCTTCATCCAGCGTCAATCATCTGGCTGCAAAAAAGGTCTTTCATTTTTAGTGGTCACGCTGAACCCAGAAGACCAACGCCACTTTTCTCACGCAGTTAGAATCATATATTTTTCCTTCATGAATTTTTATTATTTAATATTTAAAAAAGGGCACAATTATTATTTAATAAAGAAATAAATACACACCCAATGCGTCAGAAGAAGCAAGAGAATTGATCAACCAAAACAAAAAAAATCATAAATATATACAAATGAGCATTAAATTTCAAAATTTAAGCATTGTTTTGCTGTTTCAAACATTATAAATATTTAAAAAATGTTGGGTGGTAAATATTTCTCAGGCCTAGCATCAGAAATTCAATATAAGCTGACAATTATTATTTAATTAATAAAAAGAAACACTGGCAGCGAAAAACTATTAATTTTGAAATTAAAGGGTTACGTGTATATGTAAAGTATATGATTTTTTTTGTTTTGTTTGATTAATACACTATTTTTTCTCTGGCTAATTAACCGTGTTTATGTTTATTTATTAAATACTATCTGTGAGATTATATTGGCGTCATTATTGCACGTGTGTGGGCTGGACTGTGCGTGAAGCCCACGAACGTGAGTCATGACGCTGGTAGGTGTGACTTGTCCTTCCTCCAGCTCTCCCATTCATGTAACTAACCATATTCATAAGTTTAGGGCGCGCCTCTCGCGTAAAGCTTCCAAGACGAAATAAAAACAACATGAGGAGGGGGGGGGGGCAGGTAATTGTCTACAACCACGTGTAAGAAAGAAGCGAGGTCTTCCAGCTGCAGCGTTCATCACAAAGACTAGAACATCGTCTTTGTAAAGAATTATTGGAGTAAGAGACGAAATATAGGCATTCGTGTCGAAAAAAGAACGCTCCCCTTCACCCACCAGCGGATTACATTCTACTCAGTCCCTTTCCACATTCCTCTTAACTGAAGACGAACAGAGTTTCTGGCCTTTCGAAACCGTCAAGTACTGACTGTCATTTTAATAAAGTAGACATTTAAAAACTATGGAATACAACAAAAAACTCGTTGAAGCCAAAGCTGCAATCAAAAGAGATACGCACTTCACTGAAATATTAATTTAACGAGCCCTTCATGCGTATCCCTTCAGAGTCCTCCATAATGTTCTCTCTTCACCCATTCTGTTCAAGACTTATCCAAGCTGAGGTAGGATTTCACCATTATGTAATACGATTTGCATCGAAACGTCGCACTCCTTCCCTGCATTTTCACGAGACGAAATTCTCAAATTTAAACGTGTTAAATCCGTATTATTCTGACTTTTTTGACTGTCTTATTTATTTCATTTACAGTTCCACTACCATGCTTTTATTTATTTTAACGAGTAAATTTAAATGAAAAATTTTATCGTACATTTTTTATTTTATTATTATATATAGTACGACTTTTTGAAGACGAATATGATATACACCGAAAATTCATTCTGATTTTTTTGTGATTGATCAAAGCCTGGAGATTACTCATAAATTTAAGTATTTTGTCGAATTTTTGGATATGCAAAATCAATTTTAAATGACACTACTCTGAAACTATAACGACATTTTAAAATACAATTTAATTAATTAAATATTTTATATATATTGGTCACAAAGTTGGGTCGAATACAGAAAAAAGGTTACCTGACTTAAGAAGTAGGGACAACTGTTTTAAAGTTTAGTAATAGTAATTCTATGTATATATTAAGAGAAGCGCTTTTAAGAATAGTCAATATTTCTACTAATAATTAGTGAAAATTGGCCAATAGAATTTATGTATAAATTTTATTTTTTATAAAATTTATTTATAAATTTACAGGGACCTCTTTAGATGTATATTATTAAAGAAACAATTATAATTCGTTTAAAATTTGAATAAAATAATTTAACAGAAAAAAATTTACACATCCTACATCAACTCCCATGGCCGATTTCAGATAATTTTCACTAATTATATTTAATAAAGCGCATAAATGTTCAATTTTACTAATAAGTTGAAAATATGGTCGAATACACACAGTTTCGAATGACACTGTGAATGAATACTTTACAGTGTTTCTTCCGAGTATCGTGGACCTCATCAGATGAAACCTCGACGACAGTCCAGACAGTACCACGACGTCAACTTAAATAACAGGCCAAAGATGTTAAGAAGAGAGTAATAATATATCATAGATGCTGCCAATCTACAATCATAGTATTTTCGAAATCAAAAGAGTGCTTGTTTAGACCACATTGTTGACGTTCGCTTTATGCTCCTTAATCCTAGATTTGTACACACTCTTGGTTTGACCAATATACACCTAATTATGTTAATTGTGTGAATTAATCGGGTCTTTGCAATTTTTTAAAGCAAGTTGATTAAAGGATTTAAGTATATTGATGTGAAAGGGTCCTGAAAATATAAAAGCAACTGTGTCATTAATGTCCAAATCGATACCAGAGGACTTGGCAGCATCTATGATATATTACTCTGTTCTTTACATCTTTGGCATAATATTTAACTTGAGGTCGTTGGACTGTTTAGTCTTGGGTTAAGGTTCACCTGATGGACTCCACGATACGTGTTGAAGAAACGTCGTGTTCATGTTGTAAAGTATTATTCCAAAGGGTCTCTATTCGGCCATCTACTGATGTTGTTGGTCATTGCAGGTGATATGGCAGTGAAGGTCAGGTCAGGTCAGCAAATGTTCCGCCCGGGTGATGTCGAAGCGTTGCAGATGATAACACAGGAAAGTTCCCGGGCCTTCGACACGTACGTGGCGCTTAGAGTTTACGTACTCATGCCATAAATGGTCACGAGGTCGACTACGCAGTTAATGGTTACGTAGGATGTCTTCGAGGGATCATACTCGAGAATACGACACGTGACTTAAGAAATCATATTTGTGTGTCTTAATATTAAAGTTACAGTGTTCCTCCCCGCCCCCCTTTTGTTTGTTTGTCAGAACAATGGATCCGTCAGGGTCCTTTTCCCACATTTCTTACTCTTACAGTGTCGATTTATTTTCCAGTCATCAATACCGCGTTCTCTACCTTTCAACGTACTAATCGTTAATGATCCGAATAGAACATTTCAACTTGAGAACTTTCAAAAATGAGATAAAATAAAACCTAGGTTTGCAGCTAGTAATAGATGCTTTTTACACTCAGAAACTTATTTTTAAATCCAGAGCAGTAACCAAACAAGTTCAAATAAAGATAATAATAACCAGTTACTATATATTGTAATGCCAATTAATTAAGACATTAATTGATTGAAATTAATCATCTAAATTGTTAGAGAAATCCTTTGTAGCGGCAGGAGCTTTTGAAACAACAATAGAAAACCCGGCTCTGTTTCTTTGTCGGAAGGTCCGTCAAAATGGCGAATGCGCGCTAAACTGCAAGACAAGAGTGACAGTTTCGCAGGAAGGTTTGGTGAAGACAGTTCACGGAAAGACCTCGTCGAGGTATAACCGTTTTTGGAAGGAGAATTCAACATGATTGGCAATTAGCAGGACAAAGTAAAACATTCATAAAAGTATAACGTCGAAACCTGCTAAGAAAAAGCAGTTTTTGTGTCCATAGCAGGCCAGAAATAGCAAAAGTTTCGGTTTAAGTCCGGAACAATAAAGACTACTCAATCGACGAATCGTAGAATTCACCTAAGGCGAGCGGTCAACCGATAGATGACGAAAGGAGGATCATTCGAGTTCCTGACGACATATAATTTTTTTTATTTAGAATATGTGAGCTTAGAAGCTGTGTAAAACCCACAATAGTGTTCTCGAAAATAAAGGTACGCTGGAATGCTGGGCAGACGTGATTAACAATTTCCGAAACAAATTGAAACGTAAACGTAATTGAAGGATAGCCGTCAGAGTTCGTTCTCTTCTTTTTGATTAAAATTGTTAATCTTTTCACTTTTAAATTTGGTCTCATTTTAAATGTTCTAGTTTAATTGACGAGTAAATTTTCTTTTCTTTTAATTGTAATTTGTTGTTGGTAAGATTATAAATATTATTGATTCGTCCATTATCAAACCCAGTGAAGACCCTGAGAAATTCAATATTATAAATATGTAATTGTTTGATTTATTTCCACAATAAAAATCTTCTGTTAGTAAATTTAATTATTTTTTCATTTAATTAACGACCTCTAATGTTGATTATTACATAATGGCGCCCAACGTGGGGCAAATTAAAGGCTTCTCATTAGTGAATATTACAATATATATAATTGCTTTGAGCAATGTGTTAAATTAGATTATAAATGCATTTATTTTGCTTATTTATGTCTACAGATTCCACAATAATAAACACCGTCAATAGTCCATTTTATTCATCATACACACATTGTCATACTGGAAATACACTAAATCCAATTTCCATGCAGAACTAAAGATAGTTAACGAACAGTTCACAGACGAACCATTCCCGTTTACTTTCTTCATGCATAGTGAATTGAAAAAGTACCTCCACATTGTAAATGAATTAATTTATGATGGGAGCTTAAAGTGGATTGTGACACAAAGTTTAAGGAAAATTAGAATAATTTTTATTTAACTCGAAGATTAAACGAAATTAATCTGGATTGGAATTCTAAGGCCAAGTTTGCCACATTTATGACTCAACTTCCAAGATATTGCCGTTGTCTGAGTAAAAAAAAATGGAGGAAGAACGAAGGGAAACGGTACACACAGCAGAAATAAAATCAACAAGTAAAAAAGGGGGAAGCTAAAAAAATCGTAATCAAGACGGATTAAGTATATTGAGTGTAGGAGACAGCGAATAAGTAATAAGTCATCCAGAAGGTAGAGTAATAAGGTTAATAGAGAGAAAAGTATAACGGAAGAGCAAAAGAATAAAAATTCTTATAAATTAAGCCGTCGTTGTTGTGAAAGAGATTTGTTGCACGTAGGCTGACTCTTCAGTCGCTTTAATGTGAAAATTTAAAAATTTCTGCATACATTATTCTAGTTGTCATTGGAGGGTAGGAAACGCGATTAAGCTGCATCGTAAAGGAAGCGAGTGGCTTGTTTCTGTGGTGGTGACGGAGGGGGCCGCTGCAACCGGAAGTGGATCCTCCGGGCGCGTTATTCTGGGAGCACAATTACGGGATTAAGAGCGGAGAAGCGCGCCACTTCCGGAGCCGCTTATCGCACTCTTGAGCACGACCGAAATTCTCCTGCACGAAGGAAGCCTCTCCTGGCTCAATGACCAAACTCCCCCGCGTTTCAAACTAAAAACGTTCCATCTGCAGGTCTTCACGTGGCATCAATCAAGCCTATATATAATTTTACTTTTTACGTCTTTTTTTAACAATCATATACCATAAACAGATTTTATAAGTCAATTTTTTTATTAAATATAAAATCTTTAATAAATAAAACATCTTTTATGTACGTATTTGTATTCTGACTAAAACAAAGGTTTGTACTGATGTCTTAAGAGTTTGCTCAGTCTGGTTGTGAATATTACTTGCTGGTTTCCATGGTAACTTGCTGATAAGTGTGCTTTTTTTTATTGATTTTAGTCGCGTAAAGGTATTAGTCATTGGGTGCTTTCCATAACTACTCCATGAATTTCATGTGTGTTTTTACTTATTATATTATTATAATGTTTATAGGGATATTCTATAATTACTTATGTTGCAACCAGGTTTTTCAAGACGCAAAATAAAAATAAATGTTTAGTTATCCAGTTTATTAAAGTTTTATAATATTGATTGTAGTGAAGTGGAAAGTAAAATCCTATACTAATAAAGGGTATGGTTTTTAAAAATTTAATTAAATCTTTAAAGTATTGCAGTGAACCGAAGGACGCAATTTATTAGTCTAAATGATTGTTAATCTTTATTAGGATTAAGTAAAAATGCTTATAGGTGTAATGGAAGTATTTATCCCTTATTTATTTTATGTTCATGTTCATGTTCAAATTCCAAGTGGTGAATGAAACAACACTAAATTGCAAAATATTAAATAATTAATTTTTAAAAAAAATAAGATATATCATGAAGGAAAACACGGAGTAAGGACAAACGATAAAATATTTCAAATCACAGATTTATGTATATAAAATTTTTCTTCTATAAATTTTATCTAACAGGAAAAATCAACTATATTTTTCCAATCTAAATGTTGTTTTAGTGAGGCCAGTATTAAGACCTGGACACCGTCTAAATCTTGAGGTACACCTGTGAAAAATGGTGGCTGTAGAAGAAGATTACTGTAACTTACACAATGAACCAGACATTTACAGATGTATAAACACCTGAAAGGCTGGAGTGGGCGGGACATGACTTAATGCACCTCCAGAAGGAAATAGGAAAGTTGGAAGACCAAAGCTCAGATTACCAATTGGAGGAGCTCGTCACTAAACATGAAAGAATCGTCAAAGCCCACAGAAGCCTGGCGAACAGAAGATCAGAACTAGGAACATGAGCAAGAATCCGATGATATGGCGTGTTGTGGAAGAGGACGAGTGTCAGGCCTGAGAACTTGGCCGTTCCACACGAAAATAGGCCACGAATCAGTCGTACACGACTCTTAATTGCTTCACTCTACCAGACTACAAGGATAATAAGGACTATAATGACGGGGTTCACTACAACAACACTTCGATTACATTCAACGTATTCATATACTTCACCTCTCAAGTTCAAGTTCAAAAAAATAAAATCCACACTCTGTATTACTATTATTATTATAGAATAATTTAAATAGGGTTGATTAGTTATTTAACTGACTACATAATTATTTCACCCGTGGTTTATCAGTCGAAAACTAAACACTTGTACTTAAAGTATTTAATTGATATTATTTTTAAAAGAAATTAAGGAGAAAACCAAAAATTAAAACACTCAAAAAAAATTAGTTAAAATTAATTAACCTCATATAGAACATTAATTATTCTGGGTTACGTTATTTAAAATTTAATTAATGATTAATACGCACATGGTAAGATTACTTCTTTATGGAACATTTTCGTTGTGACCAGTAACATTAATTACACCGTGAATTTTAATCTTGAATTCAATTTCTAATTATACAAATCGGAAGAAATTAATGTTCTATGGCATTTAATAATTTAAATTTGGCAGTTAATGAAACCTTTATGCAATGTTAAAAATAATTGGTGAAACCAGTTGGTCATTGAAGAAATCCTTCATTTAATCATCAATCATTTCCTTCGGGAGCTTTCGGCTTAAATACTCTCCATAATCATCTAAATACACACATCAAATTATACAACATTGCCAATGCTCAAATGGGTACTAAAATTTATATGACTTTAAAGAAAGCAGGTTGAAGTTTGGAGGTTATATTGTAGAGGTTGACAATGTACAATTTGATGTTTGTATGTAGATGATTTTGGCGAGTATGTAAGCCGAAGATTTAATAAAGGATTTCTTCAGGTGACCTCCAATTATTATACTATACAATAATATATAATAACTATATTAATAAAACAATTGACAAAAATATAATTACACGACGTTTCGTCCTTAATTTAGGACTTCATCAGGCGTACATTCTGAGTAATTTACTACTTCGGAGTGTAATAAATAATTTGTACACATTGTCAAAAATTCGTATTATATAAATAAATTAATTTTGCGTAAATTTTCAAAGTTTGTGCTATGTTACGTCTGATGATGTCATAAATTAAGGTTGAAACGTTGTGAAATCAAATTTTTCTCAATTGATTTATTAATTTACGCGACCTCATGGCCAATTTATTTACTTATTCTAATTTTAACTATATAATGTATATATAAACTTAAATAAATCAACTACTTTTTTTACAGACATTGGCTATAAGAATCTCAAATTTTTATGAATGTACAAAAAGGTACTGAAAAGTCACGTTTTTTTGAGTAAAATATTAGAAAATTTTAAAAAAGGCCGTTAATTTATTTAATTTGTATTATTAATAAAATAGAAGTAACTTAAACTATCATCTTAAATTTCGTTTTCCATCTAATTTGTTTAAAAATTTTGATCAGAATATCAATGCCGTTTTTTTTTATTAAATATTTATGGAAAAATTCTTGTCTTACAAGTGTTTAATTTTCGACTGATAAGCCACCGGGGGAGGGGCGCTGTGTGAAGGAACTGCAGTAAATTATTTCTTTGTGTATTTGTAGAAGCCGCACAAAGATGACGCACGACGGGGACACTCACTCATTGATATCAGAAATGAAAGTATCAAGTACTGCAAGATAACGGCTGCTGCGTGGGATAAGATAAAAGAAATGCAACAACAGAGGCTGAAAAAAAAACCACTGCAGAACCAAATATAAGTCTACAAACAACTAAATGAAGTGCTGAAGTTATTCAAAGGGCTCAACAAGCGGGAGCAACATAACTGACGTGGTAAAATAATTCAATAAACTCTGAATAATAACAACGTTTATTAAACAAATAAAAAGGAGACGTTAATTAAATCTATGGAGTACAAGAAAAACTCTTCATGGCCTTGTCGAAGCCAAATTTGGGAGAGGTGTAAAAATTTAATTACCGACATAATATATTTTAAATATTTATATATCTACTTACATACATTTTAAAATTTGTTAATATGTTTTGAAAGCCGCTAATTAAAATTTTACACCTTTTTCCCGCCATAATGACTGTCCACTTTTATTGCATTCTGTTATTCACTATTTATTCTTTTCTTAAATTGATATAAATTCATTGAATTGTTCTTATTTTATTTTATTTTATTCTTGCTATTCAACTCATGTATAATGTATAAATGTATAATGTATAAATGTATAATGTATAAAAAACAAGATTCTGCAAATTTGAAAATGAAAACTGTATCTGACTTATATTGAATATGTGCATTTGGCTGTAGGCCATTATCCACTAATTTACATTTAATGTGTATGTAACCTGTTAATAGAATTTCTACACCCCTTTGAATCAAAATTTTACTTCAACAAGGCAATGAAGAGTTTTTGCTGTATTTCAGAGATTTAATATAGGCCTTTGGTTGCTGACGCTCAAGTATGAAATGAATCAGGAATTGGACGTTTGAATAATTCCATAATACTTTAATTCCTCTAGTAGAATACAATGATCAAGATAATCAAATGACTTAGAAAACGTCACAGAAGATTCCTTATATTATTCTAATATACGGATAAGATGGAAAATAGCTTTTTCTGTTCATTTTATACATATATATATATCTTGTATTAGCTACTCTTTCAATATTAAATTTAGGTGTTGTAACATACGGGTCATAATAATTTACATTTCAATAATTTTCTACAGGGTGTGAACGAGGAAAAGTCGTTGAAAGTTATTTTAAAAATCTGAAATGTCACAAAAACTAGTTTGTCACAAAATACGGAGCTTGGAAACTGGCACACGACATTTAAAAACTTATTAAAAGGGCCGGAAAGATATTATCAACGTAAATTTTAATATACATTTAGCATAATGCAAATGAATGCTTTATTTCAGACGGAAAGTGGATTCGTAACGCTTTCCTAGCAAGGTGTTTTGTGGACTGAAAGAATAGAATTAACCTACATTTGTAGGTGTGAAGAAGAAGACGTGCGGGTTAAATATGATCAACTCACATAGTGACGTGTCTGAAGGGTGTGATTAAGAGGTTATAAGAGAGACCCGTGCGACTTACGTAGAGGAAGAACTGCTTCTCGGTCATCTGCGGGGCGGTGGCCATGGCGGTGCCCGACTGAGGAGGCCGCTCGCTAGCTGATAAAGCCCCGACTAAGCGATAACGCGATTAACGTCGCAGCCAATACCGACGACCAGCGTCACCTGTCCAGTACGACGGTCGCGTCTTCGCGGTCAGGTACGTACGTAAGCTCTGTCACGCTCCACAGTCACGAGACTTTACAGACAGAGAAGCCAGTATTGGAGAGAACAGGTAGAGGAATACTCCGTGGTCGCAAGGTGATTTTGGATTGAGCGAACATACGTTGTCGTCCAGGAGCGGAATATTCCGCGGTCGGTGACAATCGTCGTCTGAGGATTATTCCACTTAGTGGCTTGCTGCTAATTGGTTTAAAAAAAATTGCGTAACGAACGGACGAGACGACGACTTATCGGGGGGGGGGGGGGGGGACGTACTCGAGTACACGTCAACGACGTCCTAAATTATGGCGTGCAGATAATTACGGCGGTCGGAGAAATAGCAAACAGTTTAATATCATTAACCAATCTACAGAAACTTTACCGTATCATAAGCCCACACTCGTCAGGACTTACCATCGTTTATTATTCCTTATCTCAATTTCTTGTTTAATAAAATATTCTCGGCTTCATAACCCGGGTCAATTCTTTAGCATAGCAATTATAATAATCTGACTTATTTTTAAATAAATGTGAAAAACATCAGCCTATTAGTCAAAAATAATTTATCATCAAATTTAAAACATTAAATTTGACAAACACGTTTCATCCCTAATTGCCATGTCTTCAAGTGTAAAATATCTACTACATTCAGTTACCTAAAAATATTTTAGAAAATAAAATCTTACAAACATGATAATTTTTAATATAATTATGTATAAATATAATTTATAGATTATTATTATATAAATATAATTTCTAGAGAAATACTCTATAAATTATATTATATATAAATTAGTTATATTATTATATAAATATAATTTATAGAGTTCTTTCTCTTTCAATTATATTTATATAATTATGTATAAATATAATTTATGTATGCATAAAATTGTCTAAATATAATTTATGTATGATGAACAAATTACAAAATATACTGATATACATACAAATGGAAAGTTACACACTGTCAATTATATTTTTACATAATTATATTAAACATTCTCGTCTTTGAAAGATTTTGTTTGCTAATAAATTTTTAGATAACTGAATTTAATTCAAATTTTACACCCGAAGAGGTCCCAATTAGAGACGAAACCTCATTACATCGTTGTCTGGTGTGTTTATTCAGCTCGTATCGTAGCAACATCTGAAATGACTGTCCACCCCTCAATCTTCGCCACCCGCCTTGCCTCACTGGCTCGTGCTATAGCCAAGAATTACGCCGTAATCCGCGAACTTTTAATGATGATGCATGTTATTTTCTGTTCTTTTACTAAAATAACAAATGTGATTTTTATTGTAAAAAAAAACGTGCGAAGTTGGGGGACGGTATTTCACAGAAATTTCTCTTGCTCACTAAAGCACGAATCATAACAACACATGAAAAGTTTGAAGGGCACGCGGAATATTTTTTATTTTCTCTCCCCGCGTTAACCAAATATATTACAGAATACATAATTGGCCTATAAATTCGAATTTGTCAATTTCACATTTATAATTTATTGTAAAAATTTCACTTATTCAGGTATATTATCGTAGGATGTCCCAAAATTGTCGACGAATCGTAGTTTGTTATGAAAGTTCGTAATGGTTTTCTGACAAACTGGCGGGTTGTCTGTTATTTATTAAACAATTTGCATACTTTCGGAGGTTTAATTATAATATGTCGGATTATTTCCCATAAATAATTCCAGTAGCTCGTGATTCATGTGCAGGTTTAATAATCACTTTAGTTTTTTTTCCTATTAAATATATTATTAAAAAGTAAAAAATCTTTAAGGTTAAGTATATTACATAATTTAAAATACATCGTAACGTTACCTTGTCTGGGACCCATTCAGGCGTTATATTATTTAAGAAACAATTCAAATATATTATAAATATTTCAATTTTGAATAAACTGATTAAGTAAAACTGAATTTAGAACTTATTTATCAACTTCCATAAACGAAAAAAATAATGTCGATACCATTTACAGCGTTATATTGACAGTTCAGTTTAGAAATAATATATTTCCTCACAAAAAATAATGGATAAGTATTACCCAAAGCTTTGGTTTTTATATAATTAATAAATTCATAACAAATATAATTTATATATTCTTTCTACCGAGGCTTATGGGTTTGTCTGTATTCCGCGCAACTTTTTTCTTATAGATGTATATTTATACATATGCATGTTGCAAAGAGCTAGAGGAAGACGCGAAGTCACTCATTTCCCACAACGACTTTAAAGACTCCTAAGGGAAACTTTACAGACCAACGGGAAACCGGCATTACAGAAACTCTCTGGGAGAATATCAAGCGTTTGCGTTCGGATACTCTTTGTGCTGACTGACACAATGTCCTCAATGTTGCAACGAGTGCCACGAAATATGCCTTAACATGAAACACACAAAGCATACACAACCACCTCCGCGTTACACAACTAATCCACCCACGTCACATATACGGAAACACAAACCCTTTGGATCAGAGGATCAGCGACCAACACGCATTTTTTATATTCTTTACTGACAGTGACAGGCTACTCGAGGGTCATCAACGTTGTGGCTTCTCCCCCTTTATTAGCATAAGAAATAGAAAGGGGGAATGCTGAAAGGAAGAAATCGCTTAAACGTGATGCAGAGAAACCTGCATGGGAACTCTCGGTACTTGTCCCACCCACGCCCTTCCGATAACTGAAGTGGGGATGCAGCATTGCCGTCTCCATGCCTCGACCCGGTTCTAACGGGAACAGAGGGACAACTCTTACGATATAGGGTGACCAGTCCAATGAATAAACACTTTATTCGTCCCCAAAACCACGTTTTTGCTGCTAATGACTATTTTGTATCGCTGGCTATTTAATTTGGTACAAACTACTTTAGCATGATTCAGTACGAATATATTTAAGTACAAAATACCCAGTAAATGAGCAACAAAATCCTTGAGAATGAACAGCAGACCTCCAATAAATGAACGGACCTAATAAAGCGGTAAATTTACTTTAAACATATTTAAATTAACGAAATCTCTATTTAAAATATATGTATGTAGATACATACGAAATTAAACATTTAAAAAATGGTATTAAATACCTTCTACATTCCTTCCTACCTTTTTAGACTGACTACATTTTAAAAAATATGCCAGTCTTTCAAAAGTCTAAACGATCTCACTATTCACACTCGATCCAGTCTTCTTTAGGAAGGTACTCATAAATTTCTTCACTTTCTTGACTTTTCCAATTTGTTGTCGACTCACAATTGTTATTTATTTGCTCAACACGTTTATCCGTCATTTTCTGTACGAAATTCCTGTTTGTTTCTTTTTTACTGTTTATTTCTTTCTTCTTTTCTCTTCTGTTTTGTTATTCCTTCTTTTCGGCTAACTTTCTCATTCTTTCAGTCTTCGAGACACTGGAGCAATCGTCTCTTGAAAACTAGACCACGTCTTCCAGATTATGGGGACATTAATTCAAAAGCAGAGAAAAGTCTTTTACTGATCTCTATTTAGCTTCCACCTGGAAAAGCTAATCTCTCATTATGACCCATAAAAAATCGTAACGAAACGCGAACACTCTACAGTACATCCCCGAAATCATTGGTACTTGTGAAAAATATTACAGGTTAAGTACAAAGACCGTTTACAATATTTTACTACACACAAATGAGTCCAATCAGAATGAATGAGGGTGATCTGTTTGGATCTACCGCCAGTGGTATTTCTTCTCAACACAGCCTAAAACGACAACGTAATAAATAATAAACGTTTCTTGGGCACATTAGAAAATAATTTTTGTGCATCTGTGTGTGGAAAATAGCGACATTCAAACGATGTAATTTTAAGTAATGTTGCCAACGTGATACTTTGACCATGTACTTGAGAAATGGACGTGGTGACACTTTATTTCTTCAGGTATTCTATCAATACAGATGGCAGGGCAAGAATTGAGTTAAAGAAGGGACATGTGCTGAAATTTAAGTTGAGATACACGTCGGCGAAAAGTGAAAAAAAAGATGTTCGTTTCCTTGGAAGAAGAGTTGAAGAGCACGAGCATGTGAGGAGAAACCTACATCCTTCCAGCCTGCCTTTGTTCTGTATTGCTTGCTATCACTCTTCATGTCCTTGTTTGATGTGCATTGCAATGGACTAACAATGCGGAAATGGATTGGTCAATGCGATGAACTAACTGTATTTTAAGATCGTAAAGGCGTAGAATGACATGAGTGTATTACTCACCAATGAATAAGGAAACCGAACACAAAGGAACGAACAAGGGTTTACAAAAATAATTGAACAAACTTCTTTTTCCAAGTCTGAGAGTCGGCATTGTGCTGAGTATAAACGAATATAACTTACCAAAAAAAGGAATAATCATTTAGAAAAACTGAACAAGCATCATTCAATTGGACACAGAAACGGGCAGGGTTGCTTTTAACGCGGACGATGAGGTTGAGACTTATCCTGTATATAAGAACAGTTTTCAAAAGTAAATTAAAAGTTTCGAATGGTGGTGTCATAGATTTTATTCAATGAAGAAGAACCAGTAATGTGCGATAACTGTAATTATATTAAACACATTCTTTGAAAAATAAATGAAACGTCAATTCCGTAATTAACGACGTCAAAGTTTGCCAGCATTTAGTATAAATATTTCAGTTTGCTGAAAGTTTCTTTGCCAAATTTAATTCGTTAACCTTCGAATCTCACATGAGCGAAAAATAAACGCACATTAAATCAAATGTCGCGCGTTAATGGAGGTCAAGCAGTGTTCCCCTACAGGTAATTAATATTTTATATTCCGTAAGCACTATCATTCAAGGTGTTGGACTGCACGTAAATTATAATACACTATGGATTGAATAACATTAATGTTTCACTTTTACGGAATGTATATTTTAATATAAAGCTAACTCTGTAAATTTGTGAATCGCATTGGAGTGGATAAGCAAAACCCGGATTAGATCTGTTTGTTTCTTCGATCTGTTTCATGTTGTCTAGGAGCTGTAGAAGTATTTAATAAATAAACAGAAATACAGCTAATTTTTCATAAAAAATGTCTTAAATAAATTATAACAAAAAGTCATTACGCAAAGACGTTTCGTCCAAAAGTTTGGGATTTCATCGGGTAATTTTGAAGGAATATATATATATATATTCTGTAGGTCTGTATAATTTATATTTTAAGGAAATTAATTCAAATCTTTAAATATGAATTATTTATTCAACTACGCTTTTGACAATTTTACAATTTTAATTTACTGCATAAATTTTGCTTATTAAGGTATATTAATTTGGGAAGTCTCAAAATTGTGGACGAAACGTCGTATTACAATGATTTTTTGTTTTGGCTGATTAACACACTTTTTTTTTGACAAATAGACTGTTTTTCTGCTTATTTATTAAATTATAATTTTCAGATTATATCAAATACTGTAATGGTATTATACTGGACTCTTTTCTCTTAAAATTTAGAGAGTTTTGCTGTGTCGATAAAAACTTATTCTTAATTTAAATATGAATTGCCAAACATGTCAATAAAAAATTTAATAAAGAAATTACAAAGTCTTCGTATTACGAGATTACTTTATTAAATATTTTAGTCTCAATTATGTGGCCATTCATATTTATTTTATATCTTTCAAGTACGATAGTTTTCAATTTAAAATTTGCTCTTGTTACTTGTATTAAAATTGTTGCTAAATCTGATTTGGCCATGATTAGGTGACTATTATTTAACCACAACCGGCATTAGTGATACATATAGTCCAATTTTTTTATTTTAAAAAAAAATTATTGAAAAAACTTTACACTTGTCCTTTTTCTGAATAATAAAATTATTTATGTCTGAAAAATTATACTATGAAAGAAAAACATTATGAAAGACGGGATGAACAGTAAAAAAACTTCCGAGGATTAATAAAGGATGGTATAGGGCAAAGTACAGGTCGACGATCCTCAACAACCAGCTGAATCAAGGTTTTATTCTGAGAAGATGACACCAAAAAAATGATCTTGTCAGCCTTACCGAGAACTGTGATCGGAAACCAGTATACCGATTAAACATGTGGTAAAATAAAATTACGTTCAATTTAAACGTTATCTAGAATACTAAAGGTGAGATTATTTATTACGACAGAGTAGTTCCTAGTATACAAAACACTCATTACAACAATAATAAAATATTATCATTTCGGGAAACGTAAGTTCATATCATAATAATAAAAAAAATCCCCGAAAAATGTAAGGATTAAAAGGAAAAGTGTGCAATTGAAAACACTTAGTGTCAAGAATTATGTAAAATTAAAATTATGGTGTATTACTTTTGGCAGGAATGGTTTCAACTGTAGTAAAAACAAGGAGATGCAGACCAGTTCCCAACATCCAAATCTAATTTAAGTCTAACAAACCCAAAAATCATACAAATTACGAGTCGCTTCTTATTTAATACATACATTAAACCACGCTGTTGGCATAGTGAAGAAACCGGCTCTCACAACAGATCAATAGACAATGTTTACAAATGTTACACAGATGATTTACTATCACGGAGAAAAGTAAAGATTTAAATTTGCCACATTGTAAAATTAAAATTTACCGAACTACTTAAGAAAATGTTTTTTTAAAAAATAGACAAAACATTCCAATAGTTTAGCTTATTTATTACACATTAATACAAGTAGTAACTTGGTTATCCATTTAAATAAAACTATTTTTATTACTGAAACACACGAAGGAAAGAAGTACCGTCGTCGAGTTGACGAATGACAAATTAATCAAAAAGAAAAATCTAACACACAAGACGAATATTCGCGACATCAAACGGTTTTGATTTACGATAAAGGCTCATGTCAACTGCAAATAACGATGCAGACCTGTCAGCATGTTATTCAGACGTAAATAAAAATCACCGAAAGCCTCGATCAAAGCGTTTTATGTTATATTATTTTATATTATTACCTGAAATTTTTCGAAATTCTCTCTCTCCAGTTCCAAACTCGTCTTGCGCTGTTGCAGCACTCTGGGAAGAGATAACGATGCCATATTCGACTGTTGCACTTTATTTTTATTTTGTAAACTGCTAC
Organism: Zhengitettix transpicula; assembly: GCA_037074705.1. NCBI lineage: Eukaryota > Metazoa > Arthropoda > Insecta > Orthoptera > Tetrigidae > Zhengitettix > Zhengitettix transpicula. Next base: position 50,167,154 of record CM073596.1, read on the forward strand.
GACACACTACTTGTCAAGCGACTTTGAGCTAGCGAACTGAAGCTACTATTTCCTCACATCCGTCCAATCCAGAGATTACAGCGGTAACGCCAGAGATTACTGTACCACCGGCCTCGCAAATTGGTATTTGAATGTTTTAAATTACGTTACTGAATAACACGGTAACTATCGACTTAAGAATCGCTCCTTAATGTTTTTCAATCATGTTATATGTAAAATAACATTAAAAATATATCTACTAAGTCTAAACTTCAAAATTTAATTTTTTAAAGCTGTAATCAAAACTATGTTAAATAAACAATTAAATAAATTATCTGGATCCAATTTCAAAATAATTGTAAAGTAATCCTTTTATTACTGAGGTGGGAGTGAGATAACTTAAGAGTTTCATAATATAAACAATGTAGACTTTCTTGGTGTAGATGTTCTACACATGTTATACGTTTATTCGATTCGTTGAGAAGTAACGAAAACAAAACTTATTCATCATAATTATTAAATAAAACTCACCCATGTTATAGCATTTGTTCGAGAGAAATGAGATTTAACAATTCACAGCACACGGATTTTGTTCAAAGCGAAACAGCAAACAAAGTATGGAAGAATTATACTTATGACACCATTTTTTTCTCTTTAAATATTAGCATTATCCAACGAATTTAGTCTATAGAAATAGATTAAAAATGCACCAATTTTCCATTTAGACTAATTTTCTGACTTGCTACCCTCTATTTTCATTTTTTTTTTCAAATTTGAAGAAGTAATTTAACAATAATTATTTTATACACTTGCAGCACTCTATGTTGTAGCTAAATTAAAGTATCCACTTTAAAGCAACTCCATTCAGTTGGCCTTTCTTTATTCAATGTTTGGGATCAGAGTGGGTTGCACATTCATACCATTTAAATACATTTTGACAGAAAATACTAATGCCTGAATAAGTTTCGAAGCCTTAAGCTTTTGAGTCAAATAAGGACAGACAGGTTACACAGGATTAATTTTGCCTATTTCCACTCCCAAATAAAATACAGAATTATCTTTTGGGGAAACACTTCAAAAGTGAGCCATTAGAACATTATGTAGAGTAAGTTGAAGAACCCAATGCAGGTCTCTGTTTTAAAGTTAAAATCATGTTACCTCTTGTGTATAATTTAATTTATGAAACAAAACCAAAAAACTTCTAGTGGTGACATGTAAAAGTATTCTGAAATACACAATACAAGACAGACAGGATTCTCTCGCAGGTAAACCTTCCCAGAGAGCTTTGGCGGGGGCTAACTTTGGGGAAGCCTTCACAACTCTCTGGTTTTTTCTTGAACTAAGGTTCCCACATGCTGAGGCACCTCGGTCTGTTTTGAGAGGTGTACGTTCCGGGTCACAGACCTTGGGCATACATTAAGAGTTGTCCGCTATAATTATTGGAATAGTCGGCCAGCTGCCTCCTAAACTGGCCAAGATATGGCGGGGGGGAGCTGCGACCCCACAGCAAACCCCTCTCCCGCCATCTGAAGGGCGTGGGACAAGTACGCAATGCCCGACCTACCTGATGCAGGTTTTTATAGGGTTTGTCCTTCATTACTTTTAGACGAATGCCAGGTAAGATCCTTAAACTATAGCCCAGGGGCTCTAGTTAACCCTTGTCTACCTTCCTCCACCCTTCCGCATCCCCCCTTTCAAATCCCTTTCCTATGCTATAAGAGGGTAGTTGCCACTATGTGGATTACCCTATACATAGCCTGTCTAACCCCCCCCCCCCAAAAAAAAAAAAAGACATTATTTTTCCATAGGCTCTTTAAACACTACCAATTATAAAAATAGTTGCTTCTACTTTGGAAAGTTGTTATATAATAAACTTACAAAAGAAATAAAATCAACTAATCAGAAGTTGAAATTAAAAAGGGCACTGAATGCATTTCTGCAGGATCACAGCTTTTATTCAGTAAATTAATATTTGTCTGCATAATAATTACAAATAATTGCAAAAATTATTATTTCATCAATTGCCACATTTGTGACTCTGATATTGTATTATGGGTGTGTATGAGAAGGTGAGTCAGTTATTTTGTATCATATGTATGAGAGATTGAAAATATTCCTGTCTCAAAATTGTTTGAATATCAAAATACTGAGTGGAAACAAAAAACTATCTACTGATCTAATGTGTGGATTTGAAATTTAAAAATATTATTATGAGGATGTTCTTTCAATGAGTAATTTGATAAGGAAGGAGGAAAATTAGATTCTGAATCACTTCACTTCTTTCACTTTCCTCATTTTTCTTCTCAAAACCAGACAGCTGATAGTTGTATCTCAATCAATTCCTTTGAATAAATTTATTTGATATTGATTGATAATTAATTGAGCAGCATACAAGATTTGTAAGCTGACATTTTACTTTTAGATCTAAGTGATTGAATGATTTTTGAATTTAATATAAAAAAGAGTATATGTCTTTCTCTATGCATTACATTATAAAAAAAATTCAAATTATTGATAAAAAAAAACTTGCCTCACTGGGCTTCACAAAATATTTTATAGCTAGATATGAGAACATGTTTATGTGGTATTTGAAAGATGTCCGAATGATTTTTCAGTATTGTTTTATACAAAATAAAACAAATAAATGACCCTTTAAGAAGCAGAACTTTAATAACACAAAAATTTCCAAACTAGATAATTTCTTCATTTTCACTCACATGACTGAAATAATTATAACAGGTTAATAAAATGATTTTTTTTACATCAACCAGTCATCAAGAAATGTATATTTGTATATAATGTATTCAACACTTCAAAATAATATAAAATTTCATATAGATAGTCAAAATGTGGGTGATAAATGGAAAATGGTTAATGCACAAACTAAAAGATTTAATAACAGATTGCTGTTTTATTATTTATTTTATGAAGAGCATACTGTATATGAATACAAAATATGGATACAATACACTATTTTAAACTTTTTCAACAGGCTGAACTTAATGAAGAATAGTTTATTTTAAAATTTAGGTCACTGTTCTAGATCAGAAAATAGAAATTTTATTGCAGCAAATCCCTTGAAAATAGCTTGTTAAGTCCAAAATCTACAGTTTATTTTGAAACTTTGTATGATCAACAACGAATTATTATAACTAACACCAAAATAATGCCGTACTTAAAGAAAGTCGATATTTAAAAAAACAATAGAATTCATCTAATATTTCAACAATATATTTACAAATAATTTTATTTCTTCTTGGATATAATACCTTTTAGAATCTACCACAATGGTTTACTTAGCAGACAAAAGACTTAAAAAAACTGGGCATGTTCAACAATTAATTAGCTTCAACGGACCATCACAATTTAATATTAATTATTCAGAATGCTACTTATTAAATCAAGTCAGTATTTGGTAATATAATTACTTCTACTGCTTTCATGCTGTATTTTTTAAAAGCATTTCAATGATTGTCAGGTAAGTAGTTGTGATTAAGAATATGTGTATATATTATAACATTTATTTGACACAACAAATTTTCAGAGACAAAAATTTAAGACAGATAATGGAGGGTTTCAATTCAAATTGCATAAATGGTCACCTGAGAAACATGAAAAATAAATTTTGTACATGAACATAACAAAAATCTAGTATTTTGTAGTCTCCTCCACGATGTATGGAAAAATACACACATTTTTAACAACCACAAAATTCAACTTAGCTAGCACTAAATTTGAATTTATTTTTATATTTCCAATGTAGAAGAAAAATCATTTCGTATAGATTTCATTTGAACATACACTATCATTTTAACAAGTCTATAACCATGAATATTTTCTCTTAATAAATGCATATATTCACTACATAACAAAGATCGGCAATAGGAACTCTGGAAAACAATAAAAAAATATGATTACACTGATAAGCTTAATAATCATATCTTATAAGTGCTACAGACAATTTGTCAAAATTTTAATTCTAATTCATAAATGTTTTGTGAATATAAATTGGTGCACAACTGTCACTTTGTGAAGTTGTTTCCCTTATTTAGTATATTATACTGTTTCAAATATGTAGCTATATAACAATGAAATGTAATTTTTGTTAAAATTGATCACTAATTACAAAAATAAGGGAAAATTGTTAATTTTTCTTGAGTTTGTTCCAATAATATTTTCACTTTATTTAGTTGTCAGAAAAAGCATAATTTTCAATAAAAACTATTAACAAACAAATTTAATTCTTCATTAATTATTAACATGGCCAGATTTTTTAACTTCATTTATCTTATAAAGGTATTTTTTTATTTGTATTTTACAAGTTGTTTGCTACTTCGCCTATGTACATTTTTTTTTAAATTTTAAAAGTAGATAGAGATAACTGCATCCACTTTATCGTCCTAATTATAAACAACATTTTTTCTATAAATATTTCTATCTATATTTCTTAGGACACAAATATGCAAGGAAGTGCCAATGCTATTATTTAAGTTTTTGGTGACAATAGCATGAAACAGCTGGCTTTCTCTGGTAAACCGACAAACTTTTCACACAATTATCTACAATTCTGAGATTCAAGTTTTATAGAAAATTATTGTTACTAATAATAATAACTGCTAAAACTTATAATTATGAATGAAATGTACAGATTTATCATTATAGGTACCTATCACACATGATTACAGGAACATGCTACCTGGGATTGAAATGATATTAACAAATCATCACTATCTATATACCTGTGACTGGAGCACATCCTAATACTGATTGTGTTAACCACTATTTTTTGTAATGTTTACTTTTGTACATGAAGTTTACTGGAGTAAAAAAGAATATTATATTACAAAAGTTAGAAAATAATTTCTTTTAAAAAATAGAGACTGAATACACTTTTATAATTTCTGTTGTTGTAAATCTAATATTAGCATACCATATTTAAAAATAAAGGACACAGGAAGACCATTTATATACATAAAAGTTTTACAGTTTTCACTTACAAACTAAAATTGTAATTTTGTCAATTCATCAGTACTTCATTGTCCTCAGCTAAATTTTAAGTGGTCTAATATGTTAAATTGTTTTGATTAAAAATAACAAATTTATTGACACAAATTATTTTTGCAAGCATTTGTAAACAAAACAATATATTCAGTGTTCAGACTCTGTAATCACATTTATCTCCCAGATTTATATAATATAAACTACATTCTGGGTCTATGAAAGAAGGGACCAACATACAACATGATTGCATGTTCTAAACTATACATTATTTACAATTCTGCTGATTGCCAAAAACAATTAACATGTACACGTATAATCTACTATTTTCTGTGAGGAACGGTTAAGAATGTGAACATTAAATATTCACATGCTTAGTAAGCGTTATGTTTTATATACATATAAATTATCAACAGTCACAATCTCTCTTTTTTTATCACATTCACAAAAAAAAAAATAATATCTCCATACTTCTTACTGAACATAATCTCCATTTGCTCATCACTATAGACAAAATTGGAATTCAGAATATTATAAACTTCTACCACGTGTGTGCCTTGAGATCTCCCTCATATGAGATCAGTAAAAAAATTTGTACCACTTATCCATTTTAAACCTCATTTAATTTTATTTCTTCTTCATCATACGTTTGCTGTATGCTTTAGTGCCGATGTCCACAGTTTCTTCGAAAGCTCCAGTTTTCGAAAGTGAACACTTCACGTCCCAAATTTTTCGCACAGAGATACCAAAGGAGGGAATATTCAAGCGTCAGAGCTTTGTGGCAGAAATGGTAGCAAAACGTGTTGGTGTCCAACGTGTTTTGGTGCTGGCACTTCGTTCAAGTGATCCTACACCTCCCATCAGTGGATATGATGTTGCACGTTTTGCAGACCTAAAAAAATGTATAAATGTTAATTAAAAACCTTCAGGAAGATTACATTTTGTTATTACACTGTTGTGCTCGATGCCTGTCCTACTACAAGAGGGATAGCCTTCTAATTTACTTATCTACAATCATGCAGCAAACTAACATTTAGCAACAACAAGCATGTATCTAGAAAAATATAATAGTTCTAATTTTTTAACAGTGACACAAATTTTGAGAAATATTTTTGGACAAGTACACATATAAAAATGTATAATAAGAGAAATTGAAATGGATGAGATTAATAAACAAGAAAGGGGAAATCCTGAGAATTAAAATTGGTTTCTACAATTTAAAGAAATCAGACAAAAGTTTGAGAACAATAGATATTATCAGCAGAGTTTTGCGCAATTCTAAAGTACAGGAAAAAATACTTCTGAATAAAATTTCTTCTAGAAAATTTATTGTTTCCCATTAGAGACTCTCCAACCTTCGTAAATGGGCACATCACTGTCTATCCCTATGGCTATGCCATACTTTAGATTTCATATGTGCATAAAATTATAGTATGATGGAAAAATGTATTATAAAGCTATAAAGAGATACTGTGGCTTATGTGAGCATGAAAGTTCGAGTTCACAATGAAGATAACTAACAGTAATTTTTGATGTGGTCTCCCTTTTCATTGACTGAACAGGTTACTCCCATGAATTATAATGATGAAAAAAAATACATCAAATTATGTGTGTAGCCATGAGCTATACCTGTGTGTTTAAATATATGACTTAAAAATTCAGTTATATACTTTCATCAAAGATTTGATAAATTATTTATTCATATAAAATATTAACAGGCAGTAAAAGTATTTTAAAATTATACATAAAAGTAAAGTTAACAATTGAAAACTGATTTAATGAAAACCTTAGCTATTTAAAATCATAAAAATCGTACATATTATAGTAATTAAAGTTTTTTGCTTCATTAGAATAATTTCTATTGAAAGATTTTCTAAGCTTGTTGTTACATAAGTTCTTTCAAAGATATGTTTAATTATTCATTATTATGAAATGAAAAAATTTACATCTGATTGAAAATAATGAATAAGAAAGATAACCAATTCAGACAAAAAGTGTAATATAAATACCACACAATGTTTCTTGTCCCTTTCGTCAGAAACGTTGTGTGGTATTTATATTACCCTTTTTGTCTGAATTGGCTATCTTTCTTATCCATTCATTATTTTGCCCAAAATATGCCAGACATAACTACTCTTTGATTTTTGTACTACTTACTAGGAATAATGGCTCCTTAGAATGTATATTAAATTTAAATTATAATCGTATGAGAAGATTTCAAAAAATAATTAGTTGAATTTTAACACCACTCAGTTTGCAAAAGTAAATTTATTTTTATTTACAATATTTTCAATTTTGTTAAACTTAAAATCTATTAGACTATGTATTGAAGGTTCATAATCACACAAGAAATTTAAAGGTTTTTAAACTAAGTAGTTTTAGGAAGGTTGGGGAAATATTAACAGATTGTTTATAAAGAAGTTAATATTTGGACATACCTACATATAAAGCTTGTATAGATATATATTATAACAATCTTGTGTTATAAGTAAAGCCTTTAGTGGTCTTACAGATATTTATTATATTATTATTCAATTAAATATTATTGAGTTACTCAACTATTATGGCTTCAATTTGTAGTATCACTTTATGTTCTGAAGAAAAAATTTATATAATTGACTTTTAAATTAAATATATAATATCAGTAAGAGGTCTTTCATCTCAATTTACTTACACAATATCAACTTATTTTTTAAAAAATTAAAAAATAAAACCATAGATTGCAATTAAACATAACAGTATATTACATTAATAAAGAATAAATGTTTTTTTACAAAAGTACTTACCAATAATTGTTGCTTTTTATCAAATTTCTGAAGGCTTTATTTCATTTATCTGTTTATCATTTTAGTATTACGAAACAATCTTCTTTTGAGAGTCATATTCATGTTTAAAAACTTATTTACAGGAAATTAATAATATAAATCATATGTATACATAAATTCAACTATTATAAGAATATGTAACAAACATTTACATAATTTGTTATTCAACACAATAAAGTGTAACATGTTAAGTGGATTTTGTGTATTTCAAATTTACCTGCAGCATCACAGCAGGAATAAGCTTCCCTTCAAAATCATTCAATGAAATAGAATATATACGTTCTTCAGTATATTACAATAATGTAATCAGTTTCACACTCTAATGTTCTACTTTGCAAGGTATTATGGTGGCCAACATGGTGAGAGTTTGAACACTATAACATAGCACATCTTATAAGCAGAAATTTATTAGCTGTGATCATTAATCACAAAGTGAGATCAAGTTATCTAATAAAAAAAATTCTGTGGATCTAGAACCAGAGTGCAGCTGTGCTCTATGAGATCAGGAAATTTAAACCTCCAAACTATATTATGCTAACACAGATTGCTAGGTGACAAAAAATGAAACTTTGTTAATGCTTAGTGACTAAGGAAAATCAAGGGAATTATGACACAAATGATGTGATGTTGCACTGTGACAGTCACAAACATAACAGTGGCAGGTATGCAGTCAACACAGAGGTTTAGTGAGTTTATTTACTTGTTTTAATTTTCAATATTAGTTTATTTTTTTAAGGTTTAAGAATATGAAATGTCCTATTAGAGACTTTGGTTGTATGAACCAAAATGACCAACAAACATTTAAAATCTTGGTAAATTCAAAACAAAACTTGGATAGTTACCATCATGAGGGAATTAGCAGATTCCATAACAACTTCTACACAAAGCGATGGGTGCTGGTTTTGCTCACTTGTGCTACACATGACTAATGTACACTTTTCTCTTTATGTAGATGCTGCCTCGGGCAGGTGAAGGGATTGTAGTTTCATTGCTGGAACAGATAGTAATCTTCCAATCACATCTCAGTGCCTGTCTCACAAGCACAAGTGAAGACCAAGAGCAGAACGACGAAAAAAAAAAGAAAGAAAGAGCTCAGCATGTTTCTTATTTTGTACCAATTGCAATAAATTATTTTTTAGTACATACTTCATAAAAATTATGAATGCATTAAAATTCTAGAAAAAATTTGAACTAATTTTCCAATTAAAATTGTGAAGCATAAAACTTTTTGTCTGAAGATCAACTTAAAAAAAATCATAACTGCCATGCTATAAGCAAAAAAGTGATATCTATTCATACACATATACAACATGGAGTTTACAATGATGCATGCCATTCATAGGAACTATCATAGTTCTAGCCATGTTTACTTAATTTAGCTGAGTAAAATACAAAATTGTCTAAGTTTACTGAAATAATGTGATCCAAAATACAAATTTACTTACTGGGAAACTAATTATATGAAATATGAACTAATGATATCAAAAATATCGGCAGAATGTAATAATATATTGTAACTATACTTTAAGATGCTACCATATTAAGTTTAAAATTTTTTTGTTATAAATCTAGCATGCAAGTTTACCACTTTCATTAAATGTTGCATGGACAGTATGAGTAATTTTTAGTGTAATTTGAAATTCCTCTGATTTCTTGCCTCAATTTCAACTTATTTTTCGTAGTTTTACTAGGCCTTCCTTAAAATGATTAAATGTAATAATACAAATATTATTTAGGAACAATTAATTTTAAAGTATTCCTTTGAAAATTAATTGGAGTCTGCCAGTATTTGTGAAAAATACTTTTTTTTTAGACAGATTCAAATTTATGGTCGATTCACATATATACAATATATATACACATATTCAAAATATATTATCTAAGCTAGCAGCACCCTAACAAAAATGTTATAAAAATAAATTTGACAATGATATATTCTATTATATAACAGGATGCACTTATCTATTGTACCCAATATATATTGAAATGGAAAATGTTGGTCAAAGTTGACTAGAGATAACAGTTTCAATCTTCAAATAATCCCTGATCACAAGACAATAATAAAAGAGCTGAATATGTATTAGGTAAATAAAGTTTATAAAATTGAAATATAAATAATACATTACTTGGTAATTAGTAAATATATTAAATAATACATGTTCTATGGCTATGGCTGGTGTTAAAATATTTTTATCGTCTTTGTTACTCACAATGTTTTATTACTACTACCTTAATGTCTCTGGACTTAATATTCTTCTCATTCATGAACAAGTATCACTGCCTGTGATTCATTCAACCTTGAGATTGGGTTAACAAAAATAAAACCATGACGACTATATATATATATCCATTTAATGTTGTCTGACTATGTTACAAATAATTGTGGCACATTTGTTCTAAAAATTACCAACACATACTACAACAATAATGTAAATTTTGATCGTATATGTATTTATGTTTATATTATCAAAATACAGTTCTCATGAGGGGGTTTGTTGTACTTTTTATCTGTGTATAGAATAAATTAACAGCTAAAAACAGAAAATATTCCAAATATTAGCATGTCTATTCATTAAATACATTTTATTTTAAATACTCTATGTTTTTGACTGTTCTTTATTCAATTTATATACATATATGAATAAATAAATAAAAATTCTATATTTTAATGGGTTTTTATTTTTGATATTTGCAACACCTTGTAAAAAAAATTCTCCAATTTAATTGTTGGGAGGGAAGTAGAATGGTTTATAATGATATAAACAAAGGAGAAATATTCACAAACACTGAAAATGTTCATACTGATTTTTATAAGATTTCTGTGAAGTATACATTACAACATGAATTACCACAATCAAGTTCTTTATTAATGACATCTTGTTTCAGATATGCATTTATCTTCACACTACATTATGTCAATATCAGTAATAACATTAGTTTAAAAGAACAATTTAATATTAAAAAAATTTGGTGCTGTTAATTATGATTAGAAACAAATCCTCACCCAAGCCCAAGAAGACTATTCATTCTCTATACCGATAAAGACTACATTCTTTATTAAATCCTCACCTCTTTCACTTAAAAACCAATGCAATGAAAGCAATACATTTCTAATGAAAAAACAGTATTCCTGTTGATACACTGGGTAATTATAAGCAACTATGTACACACTTCTAACATTTTTAGTTAAGTACCAGTGTGCAGTTACTTTTGTGCCACACTATATGAAACTTCATTTATAATTCCCCATGAGAAATGATATTTAGCTTCTTTACACATTACTCATCATGAAAGTTTAAATCTTATTAATTATATGAATCATAATAGTTGATTTGGTAACAAATACAATTTTTACTAGAAGGAATAATATAAATTATTAATCAAACATTTATTTTCTATGAGACTAACTCCACTTATAAAAGACACATTCTTTTCTATCAGACTAACCATATTTATAACAGATATATTGCATTTTCAAGAACTTATCTGTTTCTATTACTTGGCTAATTATTTCTGTTAATATTTTCCTATCAACAAATTAGGCATGTGTCTTGTTTTGTCCAATGTGTAATATTTTACTTGAAATCAAATTAATTCTGATTTTAATTACAACAAAGGGAATATTTTTTATATTTAGATCTGATAATATGTTAAACATGTAAGCAATAGATCCCTGCCTGGTGACTCACAGCTTTTGATTTAAGGTAGGCCACTCACTCTCTATTCCTGTGTTAATCTCCTTCTACAAGAGTTGGACTGTTACTCATGTTATTTGACTTCTCAGTGTAAAATAGGGAGTGGCTATAAGATAAACAGCACCAATTCCCCTATATATAATTTTCTCTCTCAAAGGTAGGCCACAACACAAAAGAAAACATTGAAACCATGGGAAAAAAATGGAAAAGATGTGTAAATAAAAGGATTGTGAAATCTATATTATATATGTAAAACATGTAATATATATATATCCTGCCAAGGGGGCTCAGGCCCTCGAAAATTTTAACTTCCACTTAAGCCACACTGGACCAAATACTGATTTCAGGTAAGTCGGCATCGCTGTCTCTCTTTCCTATCCAAATGTGTTATATATATATATATATATATATAAGAAAATACCCATATTATATATACATGCATATAGAGAATGTAATAGTTTAAAGAAGTGACTTAAATGCTAAAAGAGAAGGATGATAAATTTTTATGGAAAATATGGGAGGTAATTTGAGGACACGAGTCCAGAATTTTGTCTGAAACGTAGAATGTGAGCAAAGGAGAGTTCCCATAGATTGTGTTCAGCACCTGGGAATCATATAAGATGTGAGGAAGGGCTTTAAGGAGAATCAGTGTGAACACAGGTTGAAATTGGTGCTCTGGGACTGCATTTTTTGAAGTAGCCTTGTGTAAAATGCTGCTGATATAATAAATTATGTGGGAGAAGGGTAAGGTAATATTCTCTTTAATGCTTTAAGTAGGTTTTAGTGAATAGTTGTGGAGGGTTGGAGTAGAATAGGACAACCATGGCACCTGCTGCTACTGAAATCCATTTTTTGAGTGGGGAAAGTGAGGGTTGGGAAGACATATGAACTTGACCCTTAAGAAGGTACAGTAAGACCCAATTTAAATACAGACTGGCTAGAATAAAGTAAAAATAACAGTATCCACTACAGACTAGAAGAGTTCAGATAATTAAGCAAGTTGCTAGACATTTTATAAGTGCAACAGAAACCTGGAATGTCATTGGAAAAAATGTGACCAATAAGCTACACCCTGAAATATTGGTTAAAAAAGCTGATAAATTAATGATAAGTGTTCATAACAAATTTTTAATTTTCTTGAAATAAAAACAGACTGCTACACAATTTTAAAATTTTAACCATTTTTAACATATTTTATGGAAAAGAAACAATTAGGAAAAAGGAATTTCTTACCTCCTTCTTCTCAACGATGCATTTTGGCCAGGTAGTCCAAAATAGCCTCTCGGTATGACCATTCGTGCATTCCCTTGAGCTGGTCGGGAGCCCCCATGAGCCAGCAGTGTGGTCAGGTGAGCTGCATATCCATCTAGCAAAGCTGTAGCTAGAGCATGGTGTTTCTTTGACACTTTTCCAACAATAAAAATCTGTTTTGGTTTGAGGCCAACAGATGTGTAGACACTAATGTCTTTGCTGCTACCATACGCAACATGAATCACTACACCATGTTCCTGTCGCATACAAATTGTATTATTTTTATTACATCAATTAAAGTAATCTGATTATAAAGTGATAAAAATATATTTTTTAACAAAAGGAAAATATATTCACTTATCTTTAGTTTAAAGTATACTTTATAAAGTTATGAAGAGAAAGACATTTTTTTATACTACATCCCATATATAATTTTATTTGAAAATTCTTTATTTGAAACTGTATGAAAATGAATTATTTGTTTTTGAGATAGATAAACAGGCAATAAATATATTTTGGTGATGACATGTGGAAGTGTCACTTCTGATAAATTAAATAAATATAAACAGATGAAATTCTTTCAGTTAAAGCTCAGCTCTAAGGGCTATGCAACTTAATTAACAGATTAGTAGTAAAATAAATCTCAACTGGGCCAGTAATTGAACCCAGGACTTAGTATGAACTTAATTGTTAAACAGTAAATTGTCAATTCATACAATTCTGTATAATGCAAGTTACATAAAAGATAAAAATGTTTCTTAAATTTGATTTTCTATTGTAAATATGTTTATATATAATTTGAATACTTTTTAGGCACAAAGAATGTTCTTTACCTGGATTAAATTTTTCAAGTAGACAGCCTTGTGTCCAAGTGGATCTGTTGAGAGACCATCCGCAAATGACACAAGTCCGTGTGGGAAGTTGTGTTGAGACAGCCAAGATACCACTTTTTGTTGCTGCATGTCGGGTCTGCCAGTGATGTATATAATCAGGTACCCTAATTCCTGCCAGTGCCTGAAATATTAATTAACATACATACACTTCAACATATATGTTTCATTTAGGTAAAAGTTTGATGGCAATAGATTATTTTTGATCTGGAATTCCATTGTTAAAGACCTCATCATATGTTTCTCATTAAACCAAATATTTTAAATCCTCAAACCTATAACCCTGAGGTACTTCATATATAATATGCTGATCTACTCATTTTGTAAATTCAACCTCCAAATCAATAACTCTTTCAATGTAAAATTAATGAGACATTGTGTTGCGACTAAAATCTGCAAAAAATTCCAAACCAAAATTGACAGAAAACCAATGCATACGAACAAATGTCTCTAGTAAGCCATCTAGTGTATTCCTAAGAGCTGGCAGAAATAGCTTGGACCAAAACAATCTCTAAATGTGAATATATATTCAAACTTGGATAGTGAGGAAGTATAAAATAAATAGGGGAAATAGGAGGATTATGGTTTATGTGAATTCATATGCTCAGACAAAGAATTACGCACATAGAAAAGCATATGTTCAAAGCAAGGAGAAGCATGGAAGACTACCAAGTTTGAATGTGACTTTGTCACCAAATTAGTTCAAATTCCTTAATGGATTCTCCTAATATTGTGTGTGTGTATATATATATGAAATTTATATATATCAAATTTGTATGGAAAGGAAATAAAGATAGGTTGTGGCTTACCTGAAAGTGAAGTGATAAGGAACTGAAGGTTCTTCTTCAAATTTTTGGAGGCTCTCAGCCTCCTACTTCAGGAAGGAGTGTTACACCATTCCATGCACCAGCCGGCTGCGGACAACCTTCAGTTCCTTATGGTGACACCGCACTTCACTTTCAGGTAAGCCACAACCTATCTCTCTTTCCTTTCCTTACCAATATTGCAATTATTTTTGACAATGTAATATCCTTACTAATATATATATATATATATATATATATATATATATATATATATATATATATATACACAATATTAGGAGAATCCATTAAGGAACTAATTCACATTCAAACTTGGATAGTGAGGAAGGATAGAAATAAATAGGAGAAATAGGAGGGTTGCGCTTTATTTGAATTCATATGCTCGGGCGAAGAATTACGCACATAGAAAAGCATATGTTCAAAGCAGCGAGATGGATGGAAGATGGGGTCAATGAGATTAATAGTGTTTCTCCTGATGTTTTTTATGTAATATTTCAACCCCTTTCGGAGTGTAAGGGAAGCAACCTTGTGGTTTGGGGTTAATGGGGTGTTCCAAAAAATAGAGAATACAACTTAGATTGGGGGTATGTATGTCCCTGAGTTTAATTATGACATTCAACTCACCATTAAATCCCCTGAAACAGGGGTGGAATATTTTTAAAAGAATTGCCAGCACCAATGAGATAGATAGCATTTCTCAAGATATTTTTGTGTATAATTTCTACCTTTAGGGATGGAATTGGAGGGGTAGTACATAAAAATAATGAAAAATCAACCAACATTGGTCAATTCTGAGGTTATGGGTGTCGCCGAGTTTAATTATGATAATCTGGGCAAAGCTGGGAACCCAACTAGTAAGTATATAATAATATATGTAACAGCATACTTTATACAACATAATTCCTGCTAATTTTTTTTGTTATAAAGTGTTTTATATTTAATGTCTGAAATGAAAATTTAAATAAAATAAGGTGTTGAACTGATAACATGATGGTACCTTACCTTACGACATCTACAGCTCCTGCCCTTACTTTGGGATCACGCCCGGTTACAGACATACTAGCTGTAAATGATCCATCGATGCTAAATACCACACATTCAGTTTTTGGAGGAACCACAGCCATATAAAAATCCACTGAAGTATGATCTCCTCTATAAAAGAACAATAAATTATTCATTGGCAGATAGAAAAGACAAATAAAATGTTAACTATAATTGTACACATCCAGCATGGAGTTTATGATATTTTTATTTGAGAATACATTCTCAAGGTTTCCTCATTGTGAGGTGCCATATCAATTAATCGTATTAATAAAAATATATGTTGCAATCTTACCTAATGATTCCTAGAATTCTTATTTTTTATTAGTATTATTTATGATTCTGTGTACAGGAGAGAATTATAGAATTATGACATATTATGAAAAAGAACATTTAACAATTTTATTGGTTCACATAAGCTGATTACTTCATTTCCTCTATTACAAATATTATATTTGTCAGAGAATTGTTTCACTGACGACAAAGTAGCTTTGATACACAATTGTTTGTTGCTTAGTTCTCAGAAGAGGAAACTTGTCACTCACTAGTTTATTTATCATTCAAGTTACACATTGAAAGGTAAATTCAAGTCTAATATCTCTAATGTAAAAAGAAATACATTATCTATTTTAAAAATGTGTGCACATATCAAATATGGTAAAGTCATAAAAGAACTGACAAAAATCTCTATATTAGACTAAACATTATACAGGATTCCAACAATGTGTGCATAAATTTAATGTTGTTATGTGTTTGTATTGTTGATGCTTCAAAATATTTTTTACCTAACAACCATTTTTATTGGATACATTCCATAACCAAGAGCCTTATCTTCTGGGAAGATATATGTTACACGGCCTGTTTTGTCGGTAACTTCTGTAGCTTGTAAAGTCCACTCACCAGAAGCTACATCTTTCATCACATGTATGTCCACTTTCTCACCTGAAAATGAGACTCAGCAATAAGTATTTAACTAAAAATAACAATTAAATATAAATTCAGGAATAGCACAAATTAAGGTGTAGACATATTAAAATTAAATAATAACCAATTGAGCATATATATAAATGAATCTGACCTGCAAGAGTGATCATGTCTAATGGTCCATACATGAAACGTGCTGTTAACATTTGAGGTGCTCCATCTTTTACAATGACATCATTAGCTCTATGGTTAGCAGCAACATTCTGAAAAATTGTAATTTTAAAAAGTGAAAGTTTAATTACTGGGAAATAATGTAACCCTCAATATACAATTGAAAATGTAAGTAGTTTATTGCAAAGAGACAAATACAATTTGTAATAATGAATTATTAAATACAGGTGAGCAATAATGAACCATTAAACTTTAAAACTAATTGCAAATACACAATTACCATATTTAATAATTTATTCTGTGCTGTTGTGTAAAACGTGCACCCTGATTTTCTTGTCTTGTTTACAGGCCAAAAATATTTTTGACAATAAATTATCCTTTTTTTTTTCATTCTGAAAATGTATATAATCTTCCAAATTCAAACATCTTACTTTCAGGCAATGTTAATGATACAATTTATAGTCCAAGACTACCAAACCATACATCAGATGGGTCTAATAACGACTGGGATTATATCCACCCTGCATCCTAGCCACAACAAATCACTGAAAGAATCACTTTTCAAATATATAATGGGAACATGTTTATAATATTGTAGACAGAAGATTTTCCTGGTGTAAATAGAGGATTAAATGTTCCGAGGATTCCAGCTGGGAAAGCTTGTCAAAAACAGGACGTTTGAGTGTCTAAATGTTATAGATAGTCTATAATTCTAGAATTCATGGGAAATAATGCTTTATGTCTACCGTATTTATCGTAATAATTTTGGGTAAGAAAGAGTAAAAGTTTAAAATTTTGTATTTGATTTTCTGATGAATTACTTTTTTTTGTCAAAGACAACTGCTAGTGCTGGTTAGTATTTCAAACATTAAAAATTGTTTTATTTGTAATCACAAAAATTTTCACGTTTTTATTCCATTTTATGCAACTGCCAACTGGCTGATGGTAATTGCAGATACACGCAATACAAAACAACAACATAGATAAAAAAATAATATCTGTAAATGAAATTTAAAGCTTATAACAATTATACAAATGACAAATTTAATAACCATTTGTGTTGCTATTACCTTCAATTTCACTGAAGTTCGCTTTTTAATCCATTTTTCTCTTGGCTGAGAAGGACTGAATTCAGGCATGTCTTTTTCTTCATATCCAGCAGACGGCAATAAATCAAATCGCCCAATCTACAATATTGAAAACTTATTAGCATTAAAAAAAACAGCAACTTTTTAACTGATTTATTTTTGTGCATATATCTTAAAAAATGTAACTATATAAAATATTGCCAAAAGAATACTTGCAACAGAGAAAGATTTTCACAGTAATTTCACTAAATAGTGAATATTAAAATTTGACAAGTTTAAAATGCATTAAGTGAACCAAGACATTAATGAAGCACAAGGAAACCAAAATTTTAATTAAAAGAACTTACTTGACGTAATATGAAGGCTATGACATCAGATGATTCCCAGTAACTTGCATGAAATAGGTGTGGTAATGCATTTGTGGGGAAATTTGCAAGGCCTTCTGGGCAATACAAAGCATAGTCTAATCTCTTTGTACCCCACCATTTTTGAGTTACTGAAATTTGAAGCAATA
Source organism: Zhengitettix transpicula (assembly GCA_037074705.1). Lineage (NCBI taxonomy): Eukaryota > Metazoa > Arthropoda > Insecta > Orthoptera > Tetrigidae > Zhengitettix > Zhengitettix transpicula. The sequence goes on from CM073596.1 coordinate 50,185,354, forward strand.
TGTTTGCGCTTTACAAATATACTTTAAGTATTCTATATTAAATATATTTTCTCATTAACTTATGGAAAATGTGATGAGGTCAAATTAAATAACACATTTAGATATGAAAGAGAGACAGTGAAGTCGACTTATGTGAAATCAACAGTTGGTCCATTCAGGCTGAGGAGTGAAAATATTTCAAAGGCCTGAGTGAAAGCTCAGCATTACCATTCAGAACAGGAAGTTATTCCAAACATCTGGAGGCGTCAACCTCCTCCTTCAAAAGAGAGATGGCTCATTGCATGTGCTGGCCAGCTGTAAATTCGAAGAACTTTCTCCTGTTCTTAATGATGATGCTGAGCTTCAATTTCAGGTAAGCCACCACCTTTCTTTCCTTTCCACACCAATTACAGTACAACCCTGGTTAACCTTAATGATGATGCTGAGCTTCAATTTCAGGTAAGCCACCACCTTTCTTTCCTTTCCACACCAATTACAGTACAACCCTGGTTAACCGAAATGAAGGGAGTTCAGATAAAAATTATTTTGGTCATGACAATCTAATGCCACAGTATTTTGTATTTCAATTGCAGTATGTATTTTTCAAAGGTTATGAAGGTCAAACAAATTCAAAAATATCTTTGTAGGCTAAACTTATGTTTCTTTATTTAAGTTACATTTTTAGGATTACATTCAATACTTTTGAATTACTCATTCTAGGTCTACACATAACTTTTCTCCAGATACATTCAATTGCCAAATGCACACCAATTACAGTACAACCCTGGTTAACCGAAATGAAGGGAGTTCAGATAAAAATTATTTTGGTCATGACAATCTAATGCCACAGTATTTTGTATTTCAATTGCAGTATGTATTTTTCAAAGGTTATGAAGGTCAAACAAATTCAAAAATATCTTTGTAGGCTAAACTTATGTTTCTTTATTTAAGTTACATTTTTAGGATTACATTCAATACTTTTGAATTACTCATTCTAGGTCTACACATAACTTTTCTCCAGATACATTCAATTGCCAAATGCTGTATCTGTATTTTAAACATATCTAACAAAAAAAATTTTTCTTCCTCATCTAACAACTTGCCAAACATTTTAGCTTTTTCTTGCAGTATCGGGCCAGTCAAAGGCGTGCCTTTTTCTGGTTGGTTGGAGAACCAATGATAAGGAGCTTCACTTACTACCTATTTAAAATCATAAGTTTTCACCCTTGAATTATTTCCGTGCAGGAGAGTATTATTCTTTGTATTTGTGATTTTTAGGTGACTCTGAGTTCAGATAGACGGGATTACACTATATATGTATATATAAGGTAGCATGACAATCGGTCATCAACAGGCTCTTTGTTATGTTATGTTTACTTGTCGACATCCTTTGTTTGGTGCAGTACCGTGTTGGATATTGTTGTGTTACATCATGCTTTTGGCATAAACACATTTAGAAGTCAATTGCCAGGTGACAGTAGTAGAGAATGGAGCACTTACTCTCCAATGGGACCTCACAGAATGCAGAGCATTGAGTCTCCGATTGGAGCTCACAAAGAGTGGTTAGCAGTTTAGTCTCCAAGAGGAACTTGGAATAAATTCTCAAAACTAGTCTCGTATGTGCAAGAGAGGTTGTGGAGCTACCAATTATAGAGGTGTCGTATCAGTTTTAAAACCACATCCTCCTGAGATTACTGTAATATCTCATTTCTCTAAGGCAATAAATTGTTAAGTTGAATTGAAGTTTTGATAATTCCTTTATTCAAAAATTATCTGGAACCCTTAAAAAGAATTATTCTATGTGAGAAATGGCACTTAAGTTACTATATCTATATTATATATAATGAACACACATTCAGTTCTTGTTTAAGAAAGTGATAGAGAAATTAATTAACAGTTTACAAAAACGATTAAGGAAAATTAAGAATAATTTCATTCAATGTAAATATTTCCAAGTCAGAATTAATCTAGCGAGCGATACAAATTTTTCACATTTTTGTAACTAAACAATACATGTAACATTCACAAGCATATATTATACAAGACAACAGAAAATAAATAACCATAATATATCACATATATAGACATTGCAAACGTCTTTCACAGAACTGAAATAGAAGTCCAGAAAGTAATTGAGGCCTATAAACCAACTTACAAGATTTTATTAATATTGAGGACAACATACAATTCTATATGGTTGGCTCATAACATAGGAATACAAATAGCACTAATAAATTAAGACAATTGAAATAAAACAAAATATAATGAAGTAAATGAAAATTTGTGAACTTCAGGATCTAAAAAAATAATAAATAGACCAATTTTATAAATGATTAATTTGGTTAACATAATGAGAGTTTTAATTAATTTAATACATTAGTCTGGATAATCTGCCAGTAAATTGCATATATAATATTATAGGAGAGAAAGATGGAAACCATGCCATACCATTTCTTTATTATGGATCCCTCAAGACAGGGTTATTTAGCAAATTATAAACATTTGCTTTTATTTAGAAGCTAGCAGTTGTTTGGAAGTTGTGGACTACTGAAGAACAGTGAATCCTCCCAATCTTTCTCTAAGATAGTCAAATACATACAAAATAAGTGATGATATAAATACAATGTTTCTGGAAGCCTTGATCCTTTCTTCAGGTTTTTTTTAGCATCTGAGGAAAGGAACAAGGCTTCCAGAAACATTGTGTGGTGTTTATATCATCATTTATTTTGTCTATATTTGGCTATCTATCTTATTATTAATTTTCAAAACAGACATATATTTCATCTTCCTACAAGTTTTTGTACCTCAAGGAATCTAAAAATTCAGGTAAGTCACATTTTCTATCTTGCTCTATTGCAGTCTATCCCAACTGAAGCATATATAATTTCATAACTAGTATTTTCAATTGATAAAAAATATTTCATTAGAAACATACCAAGTTGCACAAAAATCAGAGTAATAAGAAGGTAAAATTATAATAAATCAAATTCACAAAAATAATAAATTGACAGTTTGTAATTAAAATAGAGAACAGTTTAAAGTTTTCCTTCTGATATTCAGGAGTTTCACACGTAACATTGTTATCTTCCAAAAAATAATTTGTATACTGTCCATGTGTAATGTGAACTATAATTATAAGTTGTGACTTTATATTACAAAATATGTTCCTATTTAAATAGACCATTTCAATATGTTAGCTTTTCTTTGGGTGTGGATCACTTTTTTATTTCTATTCTTCAAAGTATTGAATATATTTATAAGGAAAATTTAAAGTTTGAACTTTTACTCTTGAAAAATATGAACTATTAAATTACAAAATTTTATATTTAAATAGTACAATATACTCCTATTCAATGTAGTGTTCAATATGACATCATAATAAGTAAATGTTAATAGTGCAGCTATACAGAATTTCATCTACTTACAGGCATTTATGGTTTGCAGAGGCAGTGAGTCAATAACTCCTGAAACAGTACTTTGGATGCTAACTTCAGACATCCTGCGCAGATGGCATCCTGGAGATGAGGATGTAACATTCAAGCTCTCGGCAAACATCTGCGGGTTTGCCTGAATTATCTCCACTGGCAGAATGAACACAACATTTCTAATGAGTACAATGTACTGCCAGAGAAGATAAACTGATATTTTAAGAGGGTGAACTAAAAATGCTCTATTGTTAAAATTTTCAGGAGAGATAATTATAATTGTATTGTGATATATGAAATGAAGGGTAAAAGATTACAGTAAAAACTTTTAAGAACTGACTACTAGGTAGATAATGAATACAGATAATAAATAGAGTGCAAATTATTAGATCTTGTTGCTCACTGAAAAAGAGGATCTGATTCAGTAGATAAACACTTGAGAAACATCAATTATTTACATGCCATCTTACTACAAAATTTTACATTCTTCCAGTAATGATAGAATAATACATCATATTAATTTGGAATAGCATGCACTTTAATCAGTCCTTATATACAATAAATAACACAACTCAAATTGAGGCAACATATTACTGTACTCACAAAGGTGATAAGGTTGACCATTTCCTAGGGGATATTTTTGGTAACGAGCAATATTTACAGGTGGCAGCATTGAAAAACGTGCCGATAACAGGGGCTCTAAGCGAGCAGCCCCTGGATCGGTTGGATGGAAAAGGTTGTACACTTGTTGCACCATTGGCTTTGGTATTGGAGCTGTAAAATTAATTTGTTTATTTTCTTATTAGAGATTATAAATTACACCATAGTATTTATAAAAAAAATTCATTACTTACTATTCTTATCATCTGTTGAAGATATCTTCCTGTAGGCAAGAATTAAGGCCAATGGGCTTCCAAACATGAAGAAGTCACTTACTTCAAAATCCAGTTTGCAGTGATGAGAATGATCACTGGAATTGAGTTATTTATATACAATACTGGAAATATATAGAATACACTACTCTATCAAACATAATTTTATGAATTTTATGTTATAAAGAATAAATATTTACCCTTAAAAATATTTTCCATGATAACAATGCTGTCCTATGTAGACAAAATATAATTGAAATTAGGCTTTTGTACTGTTTAAGTAGATATAAGTGCACTCAATACCATTATTTGCATAAATTCCTAATATTTATTTAATATTAATTGGATTGATTTATGCCATTGTGAATTCTGTGGTTTGAGATTAATAAAAATTTATCACTGAAAATAGTCATAAAATTCTATACCAATCAAATCTTGATTGCTTGGAAACAATAGACAGTGAAAATGCAAGAGAATTACGTTAAATTCAGTAGTGTACAATATAATAAGTAAAGCTAAGGCTTGTCTACCTATATTATATGCAGAAACAAAGAGAAGAGAAGAAGATTTTAGAATCATGGAAATACTTATACAATAAATATTTTCTTATTATTTGACAGAAATGTGGCAGAGAAGTCAACATCAATATGAATCGTGGTGTTTGCAAATTAGAAATTAAAGAGTTAGTTTAAGAAACTGAAATGCAAATCAGTTGAAAAAATTCAAATTCTTATGCCAGAACAACTACAACTATAAAAAAATGCACAAACAACAATAGCTATATGTCATGAAAGTTAAAAATCTTAGTCACACAAACCTTGTCGAGGACGATCTTCTTCTTGGAGTAGGGGCTGCCAGGTGCTTATTTGGGTAAAGAGACTCGGTATTGGAACATATACCAGGCATGTCTCCATCAGCAGTTCCACGGACTGTATTTCTACAATTTTCAGTTGCTTCATCTGAATGTTGGGGAATATCAGTATCCAGTATGCTATTTTCACTGTCATGTCGAGATTGATATTGTGCTGAACGACAGAGAGCATCATAACCCAAAACAGATCCTACACCATCACCTGAAAGAATGTTTTTTAAAAAAGATTCATGTGGCATCTTGTGATACAATGCTCCATATACATAAATAAAGATGAACTTGACATTTGTGGTTGTTAGGTTTAACTCATTATAGTACTATTAGGGCAAATAATGTTTCCTCTTGTAAATATTTTATTTGCAGCAGATATACCATCTAGAACAGCAAAATAAAGGGTTTTTGATATTGCACATGAGTTTCATTTGGGCGATGCTTTAGCTTCATAAATAGAATAATGTTTTATAAATCAAACTGCATTAACTCTCTCTTTCTTCTATGCAATTTAAGACAGTATCATCTTTAAATTTGATACAAAGCAATAAATATCTACTAGTTTAAGTCATTTTCATCAGAAATTCCTCAAATTACACTAACATTTATTACAATAATCACTAAAAATTGGCAGATACAGTTTAAAAAATCAATGAATAACATACCTACAAAACAAACTTGTCCACAAAACCCTTGACCTTCATCTGACTTTAGGAAATCTTGGTAAACAGTGTTTGCAACGTTAATTACCCTTGACACTGCATCCAAATATTCTGGTGTAGATGTTGAAAACAATGGAATAGCTCCAATTGGAATGGAATCATGTGTTACATGTGGCGTGTCTGTACAGGAGGGAGAAACATCAAAACTATATGGACTGAGGCTGCAAATAGAAACAAAATACAAAGAATTACAAGGCAATAAGTCCTCCTCTCATTCATTTAAAATATATTATGAATCTCTTATAAAATAACAAATTAATCACCTGGAAAGTATTCCTAAAGCTTCAGTACAAATGGAAGGGCATGATACAAGCTTTATGCACACATGACCAACCATAGACGGATAATGCTGACGCATCACTGACTCAAATGCACCACGAAATGTAGTGATGTCCGATTTCTTTGCAGCAAAATCTACATTTGCATCTAAAATTGTTCAAACTAATTGGTACTCATGGAAAATATGTTTACAAAATAAATTTATTTTAAAATGCATTTTTCCTAAATTAGATTGATTGTCGAGTCAATAATGTGAATACCTAATTAAAAAATTTAATTAATATTCAATTCCCTTGTTTTTATTCTGATATAATATTCAATTGATTAATAATATGTCAATAATTATTTAAATTTATAGAATGTTAATCAACCTTAGTTTTAAGATTCAAACAAAGAAGATTTATATTTAATTTACATACCCAGCACACTGCCAGAGTGTAAAACAAGCAATAAAACAGTAGTACTGCAAGAAGACTGATGAGCTGGAGACATAATAGGTGATCCTGGACATGATATATCAACACTTCCACCACCACAAAACACCCGAGTTCGTTCACTAACCACACGCTGGAGATATGTGTGCGAAAAAATACTGTCACCTGTAACATTCTTATTCTATTAGAAACCATTAATAATTAACTTAAAATAAGAAGATTATGTAGTCATTTTAATTAAATGCTTTAATATTATGGAAACCAAATACAGTAGGTATTTTTCTATCCTATGAGCCTGAAATTCCAATGTTTATGGAAAAAACACAGTTTTAATAAGTATGATTTACTACTTCTTAAAGTCATACTATCCCAAAAACAAACATTAACAAAGTTAAAACCTATAGCTTGAAAATCTAAGTTAAAATACATATCACCAATAATATTTATAATATTTGAAAAAGAAATAGAAATAATACAGGTCACAAATAAAGTAATAGTGAAAATGGAATACTTTAATTACTTGAGATTACAAATGTTTTAATGTTTTAATTATAATAAGTAAAATAAAAATAGAGTCTGATAGTGAACTTAAATCTAAACAAAGAATACTCACTATGTTTATCTATAATGACAGAAGGTGATATTGCATCAAGGTCTTCCTCTGTCAGCAAATCCAAGGAACTCCACTTTGCAAGTGACGAGTTTTCACCAAGATCTTCTGTAAATATTTGGCAATATTCAATAAACATAATTTTCAGGTATTCAGCAGAAATATGAGAGGAATGAATGATTAAATGACTGGCTGATGTACCATATACTTACAGAAGGGATTAATTATTAGTAAAATACTTTTTTTTGGGAAGAATTTAATGTATATAGTTGCAAAGTTTATATTAAAAAAATGTGGCTTAAATGCTGATAATTCATATTACAGAAAGGCTTTGCAAAAGGGGAATGGCTATTACTTAAGGTGAAATCTAAGATCAAAGACTTCATACATTTAACTGAAATAGACTTGAACATGAAGAACCACTGAAAATGTTTCATATTTATACATATGTAGATATTAATACAAAATAAGGCATACATACATTTTTGTTTAAATGTATTACTCAATATAAGGTTCATGAAACACTTAAATAATAAATTTTCAACTGAATCCCAATGCAGAAATGCAGACTTATATTGATTTCATTAATTTGTATGAAAAATAAATAAACAAAAGCACACATTAAACATTTAACATTCAATCAGATATAAACATGCTTAACAGCAAACTGCAAAAGAGGAAATGTGCAATATGGATTTTCCTACACATCAATATTACGAAGAATGAGAAAATTTGCTTTTCTCCATTCCACAAATAACATTAACAGAAAATAAGCAAAATGACAATGGCAACTTTTTGCAGTGCATTTGAATAATAAAATTTTATTAAAAACCAGACTGTTTTATTTTTAATTAGGATTTTTAAGTACATTATTATTGGTGCAAGACCCAATCAAAATAAACTCTCAATTCACTACAGTGTCATCACAACAATAAATATAAAATGTATAATCCATATGTTCTGTAATAACTAACATAAAAGCTGTAACATAACATCATTCCTAAATATATAAATAAATACGTTAAATTTTCCAATGAAAATTTCAAACAAAGTTCCACAAAACCAAACATTTTAACACAACCTTTCCTGCCACCATTAACACAGTTTGTGAATTAAGTGCTTTAACAGACTCATGTGCTAATCTAACAATTTCTTAATGGCACTTATCACAAACAATGTACTTAGAAGTAACTGGTACCTACCCTTAATTACAGGAATTACAAATCCTGAAGTCGGCCACGATTTAGAAGGAGCAGATAGTGAAGAGTGAAGAGCAGAAAAAAAAGGTAAGAGAAAAAAAAGAAAGAATCAGCTACATAAATTAAACATGCACTATAAAAAATACAACACACATGTTTCTTGAAGGTTGTGCAATAATGGCCATTGGTATGGTACAAAGGTTAATAAAATAAATCTATTTAAGGCTATTCTACTTAAATCTATTGTTCAATTGGTATAAGACTTCTTTTGGTATATATATAAGATAAAATAGTATTCTAAATTTAGGATGTCAACCACATTCACACATATGTTTTACAAATTCATTTATGTTTAACCTGAAATCACAAATTCTCCTTTTACTTAATAAGTAGGAATGACCATTAAGGAACAAGTTGATTAAATCAAAATCAGTTGAAACAGAATGTGGACAGAAAAGCTGGGCCATTAAATAGCATGACATTCTATTAGGACAATGTCTTTTAGCATACTTTTACAGATGGTGTGGTAAGTAGTTAAAAAGCTATTTAAACCCAATGTGAATATGTTTTAATATGTTTTACAGGGAAAATGCCAAAGAATCATGTTTTATCTCAGAATTGAAGTCTTATTTTTATTCATTAATTGTCCCTGAAGATATTTATTTATGAATAGTTCAATAATGAAATTTTATTTCCATTATGCAGTTGCAAAGGAAGGCTATTTAGTTCCAAATTGAAGATAGAACAAAATTTACTGCACCTACTCTCTTCATCACTCACACATTTTAAAACAATTCATTACTCTTCCTTCACCTCTCCACTAATATTTATATGATTGAAAATTTCATTTGTTCCCAATTCATATGGAAATTGCTTTAGAAATAAAATTTAAATAAATAATTATTTACTTTAATAACTCAAGAAAACTTTTGCTGCAAAAGTTATTTCCACAAATCTCAGAAAAAAATACTATACTGGATTGATTTTCGGTAATTTGTCAAAAAAAAATATTAATATGGTTAAAGGATACATTCAGTAGTTTTCCATAAAATTATATGAATTTACTTTATTTAATGACACACAACTTGCAAATTAAATTAAAATGGAAATAAAAATAATGATGAATTATTGTTGGGCTATTAGACCAGATTATCAGCTGGATCTTAAAAAAAAGAATGTGACCATGGCAGATTGCCCAAAAGGCATTGATTGCATAACTATTTTATAAAAGCTAATTAAATTAATGTTCTCATGTCTAAAGAGCTAATGCACAACTTTTCTTCTAAGTAACAAATCCAATTCAGTATATGCCCTTCTTTATATTTATTTTAGACGATTTCAGGATTTGAAAAAGTAAAAGTATATCTCTACTTTAGAAATCAATTGTTTTGCTTAATAAAACTAAAACACAGATTAACTACAGTTTAGTTGTGAAACATGCAATGAAGTTTTGTGTATTGTTTTCTCCTAAAAATAAGTGCTGATTTGTAAAACTAAAACAATATACAAATGTGTTTTATTAGCATAAGTATCAACCACAAATTTCATTGTTATGAATGATGTGTTATTTGACTGCAGGAGCAGTAATATACTCAGCATACACTGAATGGAACTGATAAGAGGTAACATCATATTATCTTACGTATGTGACTGGGATCTTATTAATATTTATTTACAAATAACCCAACACAACAGAGAGAAACCCACAAAATCAGAAGCATATTTCGTACAGTTATATTTATGATGCAATCAGGTTGACATAACAGTGCAACACACACCGTCAAATTATGTCTTACACTCAGGGATTGATGCACAGATATTGACAGCCAAATAGTTTGTTCAAATTAAATTGTTAAACATATAGTCACACATTGAGAGAGGAAAAATATACATATTTATTGTACAAATTTAGTATAGTTTTTCATAAGTATTCATTTATATTAAACTCTGGTTATTTCTATACATTATTTGACCATCATAATAAGGTTGAACGTTTCTAGAAAATTACTGATGACTTAATTATGAGTGAAACAGTTGAAAAGCACAACAAGAAAAATGTACACAGATTAAATCACAGGAAGCAACTGAAATTTCTACACTATTGCACCTTTATACCAAAAATTTAAATTTTTGGGGTAACATACTTGATTTGAATTTTTTTGTTAAAATTAAGATAAACCAGACAAAACACTATATGGAACAACACTTCTCCCTGTTTACAATATAAACCCTTTGACTTAAATTTCATGTTAGTAGGTAATATTTTTTTTCCCTGTATAATTATGATGATAATCTAAATATGCAAAAATTATGGAATGAATGTTTCTCTTCATATCAATCAATAGATGCATCTACAAGATATTTCTCACTCATGATATTAAAACAAGTTATTATAAGTAACATACAAATGTGAACCAGACCATTTGTTTTATAAAGTGTAAAAAGTAAAAACAACAAGCTAACTATTATGAACAAGATTTAATGTTGAACATTTATGTATTTTATTAACTGTTCCAAAACAAAAGATTCCAATCCAGGACTACATACCCTGGCAGTCAAAATATTCCTCTTCACTTCCTGAGTCAGAATCACGAACGATGCTTTCCATACGCCAATTTGCCACTTGTAGATCAAAATTTTTACTTGAGCCTGAACCAGGGGAGTGAAGGGCAGGCTTGGAATTGCTACGAGACCACAATTTTCTACGCATTTCTGAGTCTTGAGACATATTATCATCAATCCTGAAAGAGAGACAGCCCTAATCCCTTAGCTTTTGTGATTAAGTTAGCAGTTTTAATGATTCAACAGAAGGTAAGGACACCCATTCAAATAAGAAATCAATACCAAGAAAAATATATTTAGGCTACTTATACAGTTTCAAGAGTTTACATTAATCCATAAACCATTTTTTTTATTGAGCATAGGAGGAGAATGTGAACTAATTACCTTAAGTTCAATTCAGTTGGTGAATCTTCTGGACTTCCTTCTCCATCTGAGGTTGTATTGTCAGTAGAGGTAACTTCTGATTTTTTTATGGCAGGAGGGCTTGGCATTTCCTGTTCTGTTTTTTCAATACTTCCAAGAGTAGCTTGGATTGTTTTTGCAACAGCAGCAGAGTCCTGAGGTGTAGTAACACCAGGAGAACAACCACTTGTGGCAGCTTCATCTGCAGATCCTTGGGATTCTCCATCATTTGCTCCCATTGTTTTCTTTAATGCTTCCTGAGTTTGTCGTTCTATCTGTCTTATGTCTTCCATTGACAATCCATGCCATTCATCTTGCCAAGCCCAAACTTGTCTATGAGCCCGTAACATAGTTTTGCGTAGTGCTAAAATTATTTACAAATATAATTTCATACAGTAATTTTACAAAGTTTGAATATAAATAATAAATTTAATTGATGTTAGTGATGGAAGGAAAAATGCTAAGTTAGAATGGGTCATTTGTAAATGACATTATAAAAACAAAATCATTTGTTATAATTTTTAATAAAACACAAAAAATGGATTCAGTTAACAGAAAATTATTTGGTACAAATTCCTTGCTCTGATTTATAAGGGAACATTTCCTCTCACAGATATTGAAAGATTGTCACTGATCTTAAAACTTTTTGATTGTCTACTATTACAAGGAAAAAGGGAGATGAATTACCAATATTTATTTCAATATAAGTGCCTTATAATAAAAGCTTTAGGAGTAAATCACTGTCATTAATTTAATCTCACCATAGTTGAATATCATTTAGTATTATACCATATATGGTTTATAGGAGGGAGAAAAATATGAAATTAGTAACATGTGATTCAAAATTAAATATAAGCTTGTTATGCTCCTTGTAAGGAGGATGATTGAGAGAACTTGTAAAATAAATAGTTTGTCTGTTGAGGGATTTTGCTGAAGTTCTAATTTTTACTAAATAAAACAATTATATAGGGTAGTGCAAAAAGATGTTACTACACATTTGGTATTACATAATTTTAAATATTAAGAAACAAATTTCAGCAATGTTTTAATTATTAATTAACTCATTTAACTATGCATTGATTGCATGAGAAATTTGTGCGTACCAGGTTTGTGACCAGGAAACAGTGGATGTCTAAGAAGTATTTGAATAGAAGATAACATAAATGTTCAAAGCACAATGATTAGGAGTTCAAGAAAATCAAGTACGAGATTAGCACTGGAAACCAGAATCACATGTACAAATGTCTTAAGAATTCTCCAACTCTATCTGGGAATAAAGAAGTAACACATTCAAATGTTACAGGCTTTTGTGACATTGATAAAATTGTTTGAGTATGACCAGCAGAAATGTTATTACAAATGACACACATAGACTTCGTACAAACATTGAGAACCAAGGAGCACAGGTTGAACAAACTAGTACAGGAGCTTGGACTAGTGTACATAGTGTGTGTTACTATGTTATTAAAATAAAAACCAACATCTTTTGGACACCCCTGTATATATAAAGGCATTAATCAATTCTTTTTTAAATTTTACGTGATTAATCCATTACTTACCAACATCATGTATAAATTTTTCCAATTTTGTCTGCATTCCCCAATACCTGAATTCCACTCTGCACAATTTATATGCACACATAATTGATTTTCCATTAGGAAGTGGCATATCTTTTCCCTGAAATTTAAAATTGTTGTTATCTATAGTAAAAAAAATTATGACTAGTTTACCATTAAATTACAACCTGGCACTCATTCCAATAGTCTTCTATCCAAGTTTCACTTAAAGGCCCTCTACCAGTTTTCTGAGAAACGTAAAGCTTTGGATCCTCCTCACGGATATAGTCTGCACCATAGTGTTGATCTTTTACGACATCTATCAGATCTAAAACAACAAACAGAAAAGGTTGAAGTATAATAAAAACCATAAGAAAATGTATTAAATATAATAAACATCTAAAATATTTATTGAAAAATGATAGAAAAGGAAGTTCCCATCACTATTTCTGATAAATTTATATCTATAAATTATTTTTAATTGACTGTTAAAAAGTTTACATGTAAAATTTGTGGTCTGGCTGAATCACAAATTGTTTATGAGGATTTTTATCTCAATTGACACCTAAATCCAAAAAAATTACAATCAAAAGATAAGAATGGGTAGTAAAATGTCAGGCAAGATCATTCCAGCCATCATTTAAGGGCAAAATCGGTGAAAGAGTCTAGTATCTCTTGATGATCACACTATCAACTATATACATTTTTAATAGAATAAAATATGGTTAGTTTATTTTAAATTGGTTAACTTTACTTTAGCAAATGATAGATGTTTACACATAAAAGCTACTATCTAAAATGTTTTGGAATATGGTGTTCAATAAATTAATCACAAGTCACTTACCAACAACTCTATTCCTGAGGTCACTTCCAGACAATTTGAACACATTTTCTTGGTGGCCTTTGTCAGGAAAATAGTAAGTTTCAATTTCTAATGAAAATTTTTCCACAAAGGGACAGGAATAACGAGTTTTTGTGTACGGGTATGCATTCCAAGCTTCCTCCTCTACAGTTAGAGCTGATTTAGGTAACAAACTCTTGAACCATCCTGAAAAAAGTAACATGCAGTACAACATTTAACATAAAATAAGTAAACATTAGCAAAATTAATATTACAGTTTTCATATAAGCTTACATAAAATCTAGCAACATTATTTTCAAGGAAGTTTTGTTTAATTTGCAACAAACCTTTCCACTTGAGGTGAATATGGATTTAAAATTCAAGAATAATGAGGTAAAAATGTCAAGAATAAATGAAACAATGTTTACACAAAACATGTGGTGATAATTTTAAGAAAACTTATCTCAGGAGTGCTGGTATTTTACCTGGAAGATGACTTCCAACATGGTAGATTTTACGAGTGTATTGTCCTTGCCCGCCAGGGCCATCATCATAAGGTTCATTGACTAGAATCTCCACCCCACTTCCAGCCCCTTTACTCTCTTCACGACTTTTTTTCTAAAGGGAAAAAGTAAAGTGCAGTTTAATTAATCATTAGTATGAAATGGTTACACAATTATAAACCATTATTTTATTAACCATAATTTTAGATAAAAACTTATAATTAATTAACAATGTTCCAAATATTCCTACTATTTTATAACTTAAAGTTGTCTGAGCTGTCAGTTGTTAGTATTTTTCCATTACAGAAGCCAAAAAAATAGTCTGTTTAATGCATACGCTACTTAAAAAATATATTTTGGAGTCTCACATTCATATAAAAAACCTTCTACAAATATACTTACCTACAAATTATAAATTTTTTATTAAACAAAATTTTTATATTATACTTTGATATAATTAAAATAAAACTTATAATTTCATACAACTATTTTTTGTAGTTATAGCAGTGTCCATTCACTCTAAGTCACATTGTTTCATAGTACATCTTCTATTAATCATTCCTCCATTTTATGCTCATTAATCATTACTAAAATTAATAAAAATTTAGGGTTTATGAAGGTATAATACATAATTTTCATTGCTATCTATCCAGGAAAAAATGTAAGAACTAAAGAAAAAACAACAAAAGTCTGTCACTCTCTCTTCCCATCTTTCCCCCAATAGTAGAAGTAAATACAGTGTGAATGCCTTAACGATATCAATAAGTATGTAAAATATACAGATTAACAGAAACCTGTGTTTCTTGTCAAATAAGACAGATAAAAAAACATACATTTCACATATAACTTACTGGATTGTCAATTTGGAGTGTAATGTGTATGAACCCAATGCCATCCACATATTTTCCCAAAGGAGCTGAGGAATAATAAATCACTTACAGCAATCATGAATAGCTGGGCTATCCGGTACTCCTCCACAGTGAGGGGGAGTGGGATGCGGTACTCCTTGATGAGCATGGTCCCTGGCTGGCTGGCTGTAGCAGTCTCAGCACAGCTACCTCACTTCAGCAAACATGAAGCTGAAATTAAAAAATAACATCACAAATGAAATGATTGCTGTTATAGGAAAAAATTAACATACAATATATATATATAGGAAGATGATGTTTTAACATTCATGTGTTATATTCCTTCTTTATGAGACATGATATACTATAAGAGTGACAATGTGATAAAGGTTTCAGAATTAGTGTAGTAGTATTTATACTATCACATCATTTAATCTATTTGTCTATTTTATCTAATTGGTATGTTTTTAAAAATTAAAATTACAAAATAATTAAATTAAGAACCAACATTTAAGTTGTACAATGAATATGAGTGATCTTTCTCTCCTTGAAAATATGAAAGTTGTGGGTAACATATATCAATTATCTTAAAGAGTATCTCCTAATTCAAAAATATTTTTCCAGCTACTTGACAGTGTAAAATTATTAGATAAACAAGTAGCAAAATACAAAAATCAGTCCTTGTTGCTTTTACCAGGTGAAGGTAGAACCAAAAAAATGACATTCAGCACCAAACTCAAAAGCAAAGCAGAAAACTTTTTGGTTTTCCTTCACTTGGATCACCTGACGAAAGCAAGAAGGATTGAGTGGTATTTATTTAGCACTTATTTTTTCTGTCATTTAACGACTTTTTATATTATCGTTTTACTTTCTACACCGATGTTTTATATTTTAATTTCCTTACAGTAAATTCACCTGACTTAAATTATTCCATAAAAGCTTTAAAGTATAATACAGCTATTATCCAAAATATATAATAACAGGAGTGATTAAATAAAAGGGTCGTTGTCACTTAGCAAAAAAAACCATCAAACTGACTATACTGATTAATAAAATAATAACATGTAAGAAAACTATAGAAATCAAGTGAGTCTAAATGATTACCAATGGAATAATTATGTAAATACATAATATTAATCATGCCACAGAAAGACAATCTATTCAAATAAAGCTCACTGAACAACTGAACTGTAAAGTCTTCTTTGGGCTATTGGTTTTATTAAAATTAATAACAAAAAACTAAACAACTGAACAATTCAAAATGTTAATATAAACCTGAAAATAGGAATGCATAGAAAATTCAATAATTTATTTTGTTATGAATTTCTATTTTCATGTTTATTATAATATATTATATATTATATATATATATATATATATATATATATATTATATAATTATATTATATTAACACAATTTTTTATATATAACTTAAAACTGCAGAAAAAAATCCCCCCTCCCCGCCATTTACATACCCTCGATTCCTCCCAACATTTTGAATCTAAGTAGTCTATATTATAACTATAAACGGTACCGTTGGCAATATTGCTGGATATGATATTTGAATTATATAACTTTTTTTAACACAAATGTCTTAGATTGCTTTTTAATAATAAAGAACCATGGAATATTACGTGTCGTTTTTATTATGTTCCTCTTAAACTTAAGAACCTTCATATGCACATGCTTCATGACCGCGATGTGTAAATTGTTTGTCAGAAAATATTACCACAGGAAAGTAAATTCAAGTTCGTCAGAAGTAAAGATGCGCTAGTGTTTACAAGTAGTGGAAAGTCACGTTTGATCGCCTTCAATAAAGTTGAATGTGGCCTCAAATAGGAGAAACATGGTGTTGAGAGTTCTGACACCAGCGAAAGACGACGTTCTTTGACATCTGATTGGCAAACTACCGTCCATTTTATTATTTATACCATTCCCTTTCGTAGAAAGACAACTAGAGGAAATGGCGGAGATCTCGTGGACAGCATCTCAAAGTTGCCAAGTACTGCAAACGTCAATTAATGATTTATTTGACGAGCGCTGTATTGGATTTTGCTGGGCTTCTCTCCCACACAAGGCAATATTGGATTACCCCACTTCGTCTGCACGACTTTCATCGCTGCCCCTGGTCTCCAGTTCTTCCCCCTGGACACATCGCCAAAATGATTTATTAATATATACTTCTACTATGCGAAAAATGGGAGTTTCTTTTTTAAAATATGAGATCGACCCAAAACTTTAATTCTGATAATCACCCACCCTTTTATGCCTTGGAGGTTGGGCATTCAACCTCAAACCGTATAACCTGTCCTAGAATTTTTTTTATTGTAATATTACTTATTACCAACGAACTGGCG
This sequence comes from Zhengitettix transpicula, assembly GCA_037074705.1. Classification (NCBI taxonomy): domain Eukaryota; kingdom Metazoa; phylum Arthropoda; class Insecta; order Orthoptera; family Tetrigidae; genus Zhengitettix; species Zhengitettix transpicula. The sequence goes on from CM073596.1 coordinate 50,202,805, forward strand.
GTACTATCCTATACTAGAATGCTTCATCTTTAAGTGTAAGTATATATTTTAACTGAAAATAGTATAATACCAGGCGCTACATATGGAATTAACGAACAGTACACGAACGAAAATGCGTAAAATGAAACGAAACATTGTCTTGACATTTGGCTCAACTAAAAGTCATAACATATACTTATTTTTTAGGGCAACAGGCTTCATGAGGGTAATCCACTTAGGGCAACTCCCCTTTAATAGCATAGGAAGGGATTTGAAAGGGGGATGCGGTAGGGTGGAGGAAGGTAGCCTATGTGAATACAGCCAAATTCGTGAGGAGTAATTTATTAACAAGAAACGAAATTCACAACGTTTCGTCCTTAATTTCGGACTTAATCAGGTTAACTACAGCATTATACACCTGATGTAATCGTATACTGACGAGAAAACGTGAATTGACAATAGGTAAAAATATGAGCTTACCCTTCCCTCTTTATATAATAACTCTTCAATTGATAAATTAAAAAAATTAATAATGCGCATTATTATTGTTAATTATTTGTTGTCATCTAATTTCTCAAGTCTAGTCAAGTTCAAAACCTCGTCAGAGATTGCCGTCTTTTTAATGTTAGTTGTCATACATATAATTGTGTTTACAGATCGTATGAGTAGTAGAGTTATGAGAACTAAACACGGGTGAGACCTTTAGAAATGTTATGGATGTAAGAAAAATTTAATATAGAATAATTCTAAAAGATAAGTCAAGTTTATGAATTTTTGGAAGGGCATAAGCTTTGACAATGTTGGGCTGAGGTGATGAATAAGTAGTAAAATGTGGAAGGTTCAATAAATTTGTTGTTTTCCACCTGTTAATAACAGTTTTTAATTTCTCAATAACTGTTTTTATGCATTTGGGTTTGCAAACTTTGTAAGAGTTATGTAGCTTAACAGTGTTATGAGTGCAACTATACAGCAAAGACTGATTTTTTAATACAACTCATAGGAACCTTAAAAAATCGGTAACATCGGTACATCTCGTATTCCTTATGGTAATTTGTCACCGTTGAATTTTTTATTTTATTGTAATTCATTTATTAAACTGAAATGTACTCTTATTATAATAGGAAGTAGCCTGTGTATAAATAAATCATTTTTACTATATAGTATTCTGCTGAAGCTTACAGCCGACGAGGCTCGTATTTCAATTCTACTGGATAATAATTTTGTTGTAGGCCAGTTCTTTTAGTAGTAGTTTATGTAGTTTATTGGTTAAGCCTCTTGTGAAAATTTGCTTTTCACAAATTTATATTTGAAAAAAAAAGTACTACTTCCAGAACATTTCACTCGAAGCTCAGCACTTAACCGTTATTTCAAGTAATTCGATTATAATTTTTTATTTCAGTCAAATTTTGAGTGGGAACTAATGATGACAGGGGTTCCATAAGGCTCTATTTTGGGCCTATTGGATCTTTCTGATATACATAAAAGACTTACCAAAAACTATTAATCCCTTTTCTGAAGTTGTTATGTTTTCTGACGACACGAGCATTAAACAGTTAAAGTACAATAAAATAAAATAAAAAAGAACTATCCAAGTATATGCCTAGCAACTCCTTCTATCAGACAGAATTAGTTTAACATTAAAATATATACAATATAAAATAAATATGTATATTTTTAATTGAAGATACTATTGTAATTATGTACATGCCACACCTTTGAAGCCCAGCTTCTCTACAGAGTCTACGGAATATCATCTAATTCTATACTTAACACATCTTAATATATATTTATTTTGTTGAAAATTGACGCATGGAATTGCAAAGAAATGCCAATAATTTCCAGTCGAGTCTTGTTTTCTACGAACGTTTCAAATCCTCTCCACATACTTTTGGAACTAATTTTTACAATTTAATCGGCGGATGATCCTCAATATTTCTCCGTGCTACGTTTTTGCGTCTGAAAGTAAGAGTTTTTACGTCTTCTGAAGGACGACCTTCTAGCCAGATTTATTTACGTAGCCTTCGTTAGTGTAAACTGTTTTTTTCTTTCCGTTTTAGAGTTACATGCTCAAGGGTTTTCTCTCTATCTCTATCTAAAATTCAATGGTCCTCAAAAAATTACAGTGTGCTTACCAAAAGATTTTTGTGTTAATTAACATAAGTTTAGAAAATGAGTAATCTGCAAAGTGATTGAGGGGGTACAAAAGAGTAAAGGGGTGAGATATAGAAAGATATTTTAAACCACACCACAGTAGCAACATTACAAGAAAAAACCTAGTATCGAAGGAGAAAAATTTTGACCTGGTTAACCTAAGAACACATCTTACCAAATAATGCTGCCGTAGCACGTGTCCGGTAGACCAATCAGAACCCCTTACTTTACAGCGTATCACGTACATGGCCGAGCACCAATCAGAATAAACCGTGCCATAGAAGTTTTTATATTAATGGAAGTTGTTTTATACCTTATATATATTAAACACATGAAGAGGTCCCAAATAAAGGGATAAAAAGTTGTGTTTTGATTCTATTTTTTGCTGTAAAGTGAAACCTTTATTAATTTAACGATTGATTGATTCATCGCATAAATTTATTTATGACAATTCTTTGCCATATTAATTTATTTATGTCGCGCGTAATATTTACGTTTACAATAATTTTGTTTCCTCACAATTTACTAATTCAGAAACTGAACAAAAATTTAATCGACTACATTAACAAGTTCACTTTTGGTTGTCTTTATGTCTTTACTGCTGCGTACTTTTCTTCCACAAATTTTTACTGAACGTTGCTTCTTCTCCAACCTGATGGATGTGTGGGATGCTTTTAATGTTTTTGAAACAAAGATTTTCGCGTTGCGTAGTTTTGCGTGTTTTTTTTATATAAAAGAATAATTAAATACATCTGTTTGACTTTCCCCAGGATATCTTACTTTAAATGTTCTTCTGTGAATTTTTCCACTTGCAGGCACAAAAGTAGGCCTACGAGTTGAAAATTAAAAGGCACTGTCTGCCCTTCCACATCCATCCCTAAAAAATGTATCATATATTAAATAATATCTTATTTTTATCTGTTTTTAATAATTGTTATTAAAAGATTTTTAAGACATTTAAAATCTCATCTCCGGAATCTTATCGTTGCTCTAAGGTTATACAATTTATTTTTTAAGTTAGTTAATAACAATATTTATTGCCTTGATTTACTTGATAAATTGAATTTTAGAGTTCCTTCTAGATTGAAATATATGTAATTTAATCAATTCTGAAACAAAAATACTTGAGAAAATTAAGCTATAAGTAATTTTACAGTGTCGTAACAGATTACCAATCAATTTCTGACAACTTCAATAACTATTTTTCAGAACTTTGCCACAAAATATCTCAAAAACTCCACAATCGAAAATAAATCCTGACAAAGTGGACTTGGTAAACTATAATTGAAATAAATGATATAATTTGTTAGATAGAAATAAAGTGTTCTGGGTGGGACGGATTATCTCTAACTTATGTTACGTCTACAACCCCCAGGGACGACGGGGGGTATTTTCAAACATTCTAAAACGGCCGATAATATTTGGTCGGATAAATAGTTTTCGGGGTCAATGAGAGTGATAGTGTTTCTCTTGATGTTGTTTGTGTATAATTTCAACCCATTTCGGCATGGAAGGGGAGCATCCTTAGGGGGTGAGGGTGGAGGGGTATTAAATAAAAATAAAGCGAAAAGAACTGAGATTGGAGTCAAATCCGGGGTTATGGATGTCGCTGAGTTTAATTTTGACAACCCTGGCACCCAGCTAGTATATTATAATTGTAATTTTGTTTCAAGATTAATAATTTTACGTGATTATTTTATTGATGAAAAATGACCAAATTCCGTAACAAAGAAATAAATATGTTTAACGGCCATTAACTGACATATTTTATAACAAATATATTGCGTTGTTTCCTTCACCTCTTTGAATTTTTAAATGTTTGAGATACTTGATTTATTAAGATAAATAAAATAGCATTGTGTATAATAAATATGAATGAGTTTGATGTTTCGTTACCTTGGAAACATAACAAATATTATTCACAGCCATACTGAGGAACATGGAAGAGGGAAAAGATCTGTAAAGAAACGCTGTTGTGCCGTTGAATAAAATCTTATATCATATTTTATATAAAAAAAGGACAGCTTCGTATCTTGAGGATGCCGAGGTTGGAGGCTAATCAGAGACTTGATCGTCTGCTGGAGGACGTTTTCAGGAAAGTGTTTTGTATTTGGCAGTCGCGAGTGCTGGAGGTTTTTCTTTTCACCGCTGCCCACTTAACCGAGTTCTTGGAATATCGATCTGCGAAAGCTCTCCGTGTGACTTGTAAACCGCGACACGGCCCCACTGCCAGGTGGATTGTTCAACAAGGAAAATAATATAAGAACCACGTCGTCAGTGTGTTGCTAAAAAAATAAAAGGTAAGTTGGTACACGTCTACGAACATAAAAAAAAGGGAGAATCATTTACGTGGAATACTACAAAGACGGGAAAATCCAGGAAAGGGAGGATCTACTAAACAGAAGTTCCGACCATGGTGCTTAAGAATGATGTTAAAAAGTCCAAGGAAATGAGGTCGCCGAAAAAAATAGATTAAGCGTCCAAGAAGTAAACAGAGCTGAATGAATTTATTTCTGTAATTGAGTTACACTCGGTGACATTTACAAGGAATAGACACAAAAAAAAAACAATGGACTTTACTTTTCACACCACAAACACTTTCGTGGTTTAAAGTTGTTCCAACGACTGACTTAACGGGCCACTTTAGAATATTCCCCGACATCAGTTTCAAAGTTTCTCTGCCCTAATTTTGCAATTATGAGGGCTCCCTCTACAACAGTAATTAGCTTATACCAACCTTCATTTTAATATCCTCTCCAAAGGTTCTTGGCCTACATACGCTTAGGAGGCGGGCCTCTCAGACGTCGAGTATAAATAAAACAAACAATAAATTAAGAATAACACCTCGTGAAAGTATAATAAAAGGAGTACGTTTCGACCTAACTTCAGGACCCCATCAGACCTAAATCTAATCAATGGAATAAATGAACGCTATAGATCGTCTAATGTATTTGGAAAAAAAGTTTTAGTTTAGTCAGTTTTTAATTCAGGATCCACGCCAATAAATATGACCATGTTCACAGACTAACTTTTAATTAATTTTCAGATTTTTTACTAGGAATTTGGTGAGGTTATGTAAACATAAATTAAGGTTCGAAATGTAGTCAGTGGGAGGCTATAATACTAAAACATGGGCGTCTCGTGCATCGTAATCAACGTAAAATTTTCATACACGTGGAACATATTTTTTTCGATTCACAGAATCTCTCTCTCGTTTTCTGCGTCTGAATCAACAAATCATTCTTCGATAATATTCTAACTGCAAAATCAAGACCGATGGATGGTTACATATAGTACCAAGCAGACCGTAAGGGTGGATGTCTTCTGAGACTGCACACAAATAGAAAGAAAAAGACGATAAGTACCGACATACTTGAGTTATAACTGAACAGAAAAAATGGTGGTTTCTTGAGAAATTTCAAGAACTACTTTTAAGCGCCACTGAAGTATAACATTTTTTTTTTGCATTTAATGGAGTAACAAATTATTTTTTTTAAGAAACCTTTTTGCAATAATATTATAATAATATCTTTCGAGTAAACAGAGTCAATTTGTCAAAAAAAAGTACTATTCAACTAAAACAAAAATAATTACAAAATATAAAACGTGTGTTAAAAGTATACTAAATAAATAAATAGCCAAAAGACAGACTAAAGTAAGTGTAAAATTAAATACCACATTGTGTGATATTTCAATTTTGTCCGTTTTTTAGGCTATTTATTTATGTAATTAAAAATAACTAAAATAAGACGTTTCGTCCACAGTTTCAGGACTTCTTCAGGCAAGACAGTTAAATCTTATTTTACGTACATTGAACAAGTAATTATAGTCATTTAATTTTAGAGTGTATTTCTGGTCATTATAATAATATAAATGTGAACGTTAAGATTGTCCGAAATACCGGCAATCGACACACAAAACTATGAAGTCGACACCAGCCACGACCGTTTTTGGCATTTTTATAATTAACCCATTCCAAAAATTCTCATTTGAAGCGACTGAACTTGGTTTTGACCAGCATCACTCTTCATCCCGATGACCTCGAAAATTGTGTAGTCGACACCAATGGCGGTCGTTTTCGATTTACTTTTACAGGTTACCCTAGAGTGTTTTCTCCTATATACGTGTACAAAATCTGGTTGGAACTGCTGCAAGCATTTCAGTGTGTATTCGGAACACGCACGCACGCACGCACACACACATGCACGTACGTAATCGTAATTTCCTCGCGTTCGCAACGCCCTGATAAGCTTCAGGCCATCAAGGGTTTTCCGCGGCTAGAAATATCTTGAGAGAACCCAAGGGAGGGAGCCATCTTCTCCCGTAGAAAAAGTGATCGATATTATGAAGCCCAAAGGTCTAATCAGAAGCCGCCTGAAGCCTTCTCCGGCTCAATATTCCCTCATCCTCGGCAAGCACAGCTTTCCAGCTCCAGCTCGCATCTCCTTCACGCTTCTACGAAAAACATCCACCGAAGTTTTCTTCCTAAAACACAACATACATCCTCGCAACGTCAAACCTTTAATTTTTTTAGTGTGATTTGTTCGAAAAGGAATTTCTATACCTTGCAAAATAGCTGTAATAAATAATATATAACATATTTTATTCCATATTTTAGGCCAACGACAGTTACGTTAAAATATAACAGAGGGGTCAAATAATTATGAATGTAACGAAAGATTTCAATTACTACGGTCGGTATATCTAAAATGCACTTATTAAGAACGAAAATATAATGCATATACCAGTGTTGTTGAATAAACCCCTATATTGTAATAGCATATTATAGTCGTAGCGTCTATTTTGTGGCCATATAATGAAGATTCTAAGCTTCATGTTCCTAATAACGGTCCAGTGTTGCCAACTTACGGATGCGAATTTGCAACAGATCAGAAATTTTATTCGTATGATAATAGATGATACTAAATTAATATTTGTATATTTAATTTTTAACACAAACACACACACACACATATATATACATAAATGTCTATTGTGAACGAAACGTAGTATAATTGTAATTGTTTTTGTATTAGTTAAATAATGCATTGTTTTCTGACAAATTGGCCGTTTTTCTGTTTCTTTATTAAGTTGTAATTGTGAGGTCATCTTATATGTTAAATTTTTATTTGTTAAAATCGGACTACGATCTAGTTAATATATTACGAATAAATATAATGGCCAGTCAGAAACGGTTTATTAATTAACCGTGTAGTACACGATTGATAAGATGAGACTTAATGAATGATAAATATTATAATCGAAAATTTAATAAAAGATGTTGAATATTCTGTTATATCTTGGAAAAAAAACAAGAATTTAAAATTTATCCGAAAAAATCTTTTATATAAATTTAGACAATTTTCGGAACCTAAAAATTGAAAATCTTAGAAAAATATACAATCAAATTTATCAGAATATCCCAGCTCTTTGAAGAAATTTTATATATATCAATGACAAATATATTATCTTTGTTGTTCAACTGATGAAGTCCCAAATTAGTGACGAAACGTAGTGATTTATTGTTCTAATTACTCCGTTAATTAAAACTCTTTTTCTGAATGTTTGGCCATTATATTTAATTAATTATTGTGTTATAATAGTCCGGAAAATATTAGTATTAAATATTCGGAATAATTTTAGATTTAAACATTTTATTATAGAAACTGTTAAATTGCACGTTTTTATTATTAGAGGAATTTTAACAGGATTTGTTTTGGAAAATGAAGTTGATTATATAGACATATTAAATGTTTCCAAAAATTATAACTTTTGTTTTTCGGCGACTGATATAAATTCAATTAATAATAAGATTTTAATATAAGTTGATGTAAAAGTTTTATTAATAAGTAGCCAAAGACAAAAAAAATGTGCTAACCAAATTTAACGTTTAACACACACACACACAAATATATATATACATATATTGATTTTACTTTCAACACAGACGTTTTATATTTTAACTTAAAATTAACTGTGAGTTGTCGAATTTAGTGAATAACATTAAAAACAACAACCTGTTAGTCAGAAAATTTTATTAACCTATTTAAAACAACAATTAACAGACACAACGTTTCATCACTGATTGGGACCTCTTCAGGCGTACAGTTATAAGTCGATTCTCTAAAAAAAAAAATACAAACATGATAATTTTTAATACAATTATGTATAAAAAATTTATAGTGTTAATTACAATTTATTTTCAGAAAAATTAGATTACCAAATGTGTAACGTGCGGTTTTTCTGACTAATAGGCTGTTGTTTTTAATATTTAAAAAGAAGTCAGATTATTATAATTGTTAGAATATATCAGTGGTTCGTAAAACGCGATTTAGTCATTCGAGGACTATCGGATAGTAAAATAGTAAATCATTCACAAAAGTCAAATTTTCCAAAGGCGTACGAAGAATTTATGAAAGTGAACTGCTTCATTAATTTCGCAGCGGACTGTAGGTAATATTTTTTCGTTACCATTCTGCGTATTTAGTTTAATTTATTCCGTCCACTTTATCTCATTGCGTATGTGTGCGTGCATGTGCGTGTGTCGCTGTCCAGGTGGGTGTAGGCCACGCCCACCAGCTACGAAGATGCGCATCGATTCCAACCGAGCCCAGCCAGACCATTACAGCAAAAAATATTTCCTCTTAAATACTCACCCACCTATTGTTTCAGTTCTACGTCCTGCTTCCCACGGAAACACATCGTAAGCGGAATGGTTCGGGGAGGGGGGGGGGGGGGGGGGCATAACCCGAACCTCGCGACATAAACCGAAATAGTAGAGCTATATCCGTGACGTCACTTTATCGGGCGTTGTTACTATAAGGGGAGGATGTGGGGGAGATTAGAGAAGCAGATGTGGAGAGGAGGAGGAGGATACGACGAGAAAAGGGACGTTGTTGAAACGGCAAGAAAACTGAGTAAATCGGATCAGAGTATAACTGCCAGAGCACTAAATCCTAATAGACAAGGATCTACTTAGTCCCCTCCAGCGACAGAGAGACTGATCTTGAAAACAACGTATTGACTTTATTTTTTTTTGAAGAGTGACAAGCTACATAATCCTCGTTTTGGCAACTCGCCTCTAAAAGCATAGGAACTGAATTTGAAATGGGAGACGCGGAAGGGAGATCAAGGTTGCCAAGGGTTTACTAGGCCACAGGAAACTATCGGGTGACCAAGATATCAACTACAGTTTTTAAATTAAGGTAATCAAAGGAAGCGATTCGACATAAGAATGCTGTACACCATAGCTTTCTTTTTTTTCTTTTTTTTTAGGGCAACAGGCTACATGAGGGTGATCAACATTGGGCAACTTCCCTTTAATAGCATAGAAAGGGATTTGAAAGGGGGGATGCGGAAGGGTAGAGGAAGGTAGCCAAGGGTTAACTAGGGCCCCCGGGCTATGGTTTAAGGATCCTACCCGGCATTCACCTAAAGAAATGCAGGGAAAACCCTAGAAAAACCTGCATCGGGTAGGTCGGGCATTGGGTACTTGTCCCACGCCCTTCCGATAGCGGGAGAGGAGTTTGCCGTGGGGACGCAGCATTCCCTTCTCCGTGCCTCGACCAGTTTAGGAGGCAGCTGGCCGACTATTCCAATGGGAATAGCGGACAACTCTTACCGTATGCCCAAGGTCTGTGACCCCGGAACATACACCTCTCAGAACAGGCCGAGGTGCCTCGGCTTGTGGGAACCTTAGTTCAAAAACGAAGAGGAAAAGGCATCCCCAAAGGTAGCCCGTTCGTATCTCTCCCAAAAAGTTTTGCCTGCGAGAGAATAGCCCTCGCAGACACTTTTTTAGCTTTCTTTATTGATTGGAAAAATAATTAAGAAGTGGGTTCCTTGTCCCAGGTGTAAGATAAAACTGAATTTATAACTGTAACAGTTCGTTCCTCATTAGAACCTTCCAGACCAGATACTCTCATTTTCATCCCCAAAATTCCGACTACTAGTATGTGAGAGATTCACAACATAACCGCAGAGAACTCCTACAAGGACGAATAAATAAAGCTGAATGGAGAGTGAGAGAGCATAAAGAGGTAATATTTACTTGGCTACATCGCACAAACACATGAGCCAACGAGATTTCTTCTTTCCGTGTACCTGGCACTGCGTCTAATAATAGGCGGACCCGTTCTCTTGCAAACAGACAGACATTCACAAAGAATATAACATTTGGCTACTTTGGAACTGCAGGGGAAGGGGAGGGGAGGAAACACGAAAATTCAAAATATTCGTTTCAGAGTCGGTAAAGAAATCTGTTTGAATCTGGATCGCAGGGCTACCTTTGGAAATCACAAGGTTATCCTTTTTTTCTAGGATAAAATAACAACGAAGGGATTTTATTAAGTTTTATTACCCGCACCAAAAAGGGGTAGGAGTAAACTTTAAAAAAAAATGTTCTAAAATACAATAAGTAGTTGAATTAGAAATACATGAATAAAGCAGCCAATTTTGTCAGACATATATTTCAATAAGAATTAAACATTAGAACGTATTCATAAAATAAAAATGGACAAAATCAGAATTTATTTATAAACATGAAAATGTAATTATATCAACTAATCTATATTATAGAATAATATAAGCTAATATTTATGATATAATAATGCCAATTAATGAAAATTAACTGCACCTGATACAGTCCTAGATTGAGGACGAAACGTTTGAATTTTATGTTCCTTATCAATAAATTACATATGACAAATTTGGCTGTGTTTATACATTTATAGTTGTAATGAAGTCATATAATAATATCTATTAATTTTGATTATATATAATTATAATGTAACTGATTACTTGACCAGTTCCATGTTTGACTATGAGGGGTGAAGAAATATGAAAACCTAATATTAATATTTATCTGACTATAATAACACAATAAATAAATAGATATAATGGCCAAACATTATTTGCTACTTCATCAGGTGAACAATAAAAATTCGGTTACAACAGTCATGATAGCATGACCATGCTTTTTAAAATTTATTTTATATAATATTAAATAATTTTCGGAATTTAATGATTGAAAATATTAGAAGTGTAAACATTCAAATTTATCATAACAATAAAGATCTTTCAAGAAATTTTAGATTATAATATTAATTACGGTCTCATCTTCTTTTTATTGTTCATCTGATGACGTCCAAAATTAGGGTCGAAACGTAGTAATATACTGTTATAATTGCAATTAATAAACCATTTCTGTATGAACCTTCATATATAAATGTCAACTACCGAAAAATAAAACAATGCACGATGTTTTAAAGATCAAAATATCTTTAGAGGTTGATTATCACTTCAATAAATAAGGCAGGCATGACTACTAAAATTTTTTTGAAAAGCGGCTGTCAAATCAGAAGGTAATACCATACAGTTCCGAGGAAAAGCGAGACGTTAGCACAGTCCGAATGGGTGACGTAATCAGACCGGCGACTCAGTACATAAATTATTTAATAAAAAATTATTTTTTTCGGCAGTCAAGGGAGAATGACCTGACTATCAAAAGTTTGTTAAAATACAACCTGAAGATGTAGCAAAGTTATCGACAAAACATAATTTAATTTTCCATAAATAAATATATTTTTCTGACTTGAATTGGCTGTTGTCTCAATATTGAGAATATATATATATATATATATATATATATATTCTCAATATATATATAATTACAATAATGAATTCATTCTAAAGTATAGTAAATATCCGTTTTCGTTCAGTAATGATCTTTTCCTTCTCTATTTTAAAAGGGAAAATTATATCTGTCCTCAGCAATTATTACCAATTACACTTTCCTTGTTACACTACATTAACCGCTAATTAGTCTAGCCCAGACCCTCAGTGGTTTACAGCGAAAACAAAAGCGGCTGAAGATATTCCTCCGGGCGTTGGCGGAATTTCAAGAACTACTTTTGCCCGGTATTTTGACAAAGCGTCGCATTACTATTTATATAAAATTTAAAACTGTCCAACAATGTTCTCATCAGAACGTAACCTTTACTACGTTGAAACAAGAGTTAATTATTGTTAACGTAAAGATAACCTACGCAAAAACCAGCAAACTATTGCCTAACATAGCAGTTCTTCAACCATATATACACATATATACCTGCTCGGCGTATCAAAGGCGTATTTACGTCACCGTCGCAGGAGACGCGCATTAATCAAGCTCAACGATTCGCACCGTCCGCAAATCTCCAATTAGCGAGAATAAATCACATTTACTCCAATTGAGTAATACGGCCCCACTCCCTCCAAAATGTGAATATTAGGTCTAATTACGCACTCTGAGGGGAAATAGCTTTAATTACCTGTTTCCGATCAAAACGTTAATAAATGACGTAGCAGCGCAGAAAAATGTTGCGTTTACCCACAATCGGTATCACATAAAAACATTGAAATTTAATGATTGAGGTAATACATGACATAGAAAACACAATTACAGTCAATGACAACAAAACAAGGCACAATCGTGAAGCGAACATGCAATTAACAATTTCAATACAAGTAAAAATACGTGAAACTGAACTACTTAAACCACGATAAAATAATAGAAAAATACTGTAGGACCAAAAAAGAATATTAGACTGTTTAAGTCTATTATAACTGTTGGTAGGAATTTAAAAAACCATATAGCAGTCTCATGAAGCTTTAGTTCGTTATATTATTTAAAATATCGAGGAGATTTCGACATTATTATGCCATTGTCATGTAATGTATGATTAAAAACTTATCTAAAAGACACACCCTTCAACAAATGTTACAAATTGCGATGCACAATAAAAACTAATACACATCTTAATAACACTTGGCCGCATAGAATAAATTATTTGATTAAGGTTAGCTTTTATTGTTCACCACGGCTTTTAACGTTTATTGAGGAGTACGTTTTTTTTAAAAAAAAAAACAGGTTTTATTCGTACTATTTATGGACAACAGTGAATATATGCCGAAATCTCCTCGACACTTTAAATAATACAACGAAATAAAAGTTCATGTGACTGTTATATGCTATTATAGTTCATACCAGCGTCTGTTATCATTAATAAGAGCAAAAAAGCGATCTTAAATACAAACCACAAACAATTAAAATATTTTTACCGGTTTAGTTTCAACCGAAATGTACGTTTTTATCAATAGCTGGAAGTCTTAAAAATAAATTTTAATCACATTTTTTTTATCTTGAAAATACCAACATTGGACGAGGAACCTCATTACAATAAAACAATTATTTCAGAAATGTTATTCCTTAAAAAACTATTCCACAACTGTCAATATTAAAATTAAGATTTGTTGAAAATAATAATGTTAAAACGACCTTTATAACAGACAAACATAAAAAAGAAATGTACTTAAACTAGTATTCGCTGTTAGAAACGACGAAAGTCCGTCAGTTTTAAATTCAAATTTCCATAGTTTCTTTTTTAAGTTTGTCTGTAATAAAGATCGTTTTAACATTATTGTTAATATTAAACTTTACACCAAAATCTCCAAAAATTGTATTATCTCTTACTGTAAGTACTTTGGTGCATCTGTGGTTAACCTTTGTTTACATATCTTTGCTTTACTTGTCCAGCTATGTGTAAAAAAATTATTTTTAATTCTTAGTTTCTCAAGTTTTGTAAACTGAAATTTAAACAGCCGTTAAATTTACATATTTTATTTTCAAAGTAAACAAAGAGAACCATTCGAAATCTACAGAGATAAATTCAAAGATGATACATGTCAAAGTTTATACAAAAAAATTACTGCTATATTGTTAACGTATTCAGTATCCTGTTTAATATTGTCGTTATGTGTAGCACTTGATAAATAATTAGTTTCTTCGATAATTAGGTCCTAGTCATACGTCACGCTCTTAAGCAACGAAAATAGTTACCACAAAAACGAATTATTTATGCAATTCGACGTATAAAACAATGCCAGTAATATTCAACAGGATACTGAATTCCTTAACAGTTTCTATGACTTACTTTGTATGTTCAGTACATTTCTAAACAAATTTGTATGCTTACTTTTTAAAGTTCCATTCTTTAATAATAATAAAATTTGGTTTAAAAGTAAGGGATATCTATATTTTCATACAATTAATTGTTTTGGTCTGTATTCATGGGAGCGATTCTGATTTTGAGTAACAAGTTACATGAGTGTTATTCATAGGAAGGTGTTTGAAAGGAGGGGATGCGGAAGGAAGAGCAAGACAGACAAAGGTTTAAGTACAGCCTCCGGCGCTGTAGTTTTAGGATCCTACCCGGCTTAAAGTGATGCAGGGAAACCTGCATCAGATAAGTCTGGCTGTCGGTAGTTGTCACGCAAGCTCTTCCAACGTCTTTTATATAATTATTTTTTTAAGAATTAATCAATTAAACAGGCAGTAATTAATAACTTTAAAACATGAGACAACACACAGGATTTCTACATCTGGGGAAAAAAAAAATTTAATCCATAAAAATACCTTAAAATAATTTTAATGAGTTTAACGGAACCCATTGAAATTATACAGTTAAATGAGAAATTCCCGCTACGAACTAAAAGTTATGGGGAGGGAAAAAAAGGGAGATTAAATTTCACTTATTCTAATTATATATTTACGATTTATTTACATACGAATCGCTTTTCCAAGTCTAAAATACGAATCGATTATCAAAGTCCACGAAAGGAAAAGGTAAAAATAATCAAATATCGTCGGCTAGAGAAAATTTGCAATCTTCAACCTTTATCGCGGCATTTAATTTAAACATTTCTGGAGAAACCAGTGAATTCTTAAATTCCGATGGCAAAGGGGTAATTTAAGACGGCTAAGAGAATCATTTGTCAACTGATCACTTTCAATAGTCAGAAAGAGACCATTTTACATTGAATGGCTTAAATTTCTAACAGTAACCTAAAATTTTGATCTGTTTTTATTTATAGGAGTAAACTTACGGCCCGACTCCGCTTATCTTCAATTGCAACACGTGAATGAACTCAATAAGCTATGAATACAGGCAGGATTACGACAGATGTTATTGCTCGCGTGCACATTTCGTAACATCGCTCGGCCGAGCTCATCATAAATCTATACTATTCCCTGTTAAAAGGGATTCCATTACATTAAAGTATATTCTAAATATTGTCGGTGATTGTGAGGACTGGGATTTGGGGGAAAGAAACAGTCGGCCAATCTCAACTGAACGTCTTCATTATAAGATATTCAGATATCAGACCGAGTCAAATTAGAAGAGATATAATAAAGAGAAATAAACAGACAAAAATAAGTCCTAAATAAATACTACCAAACGTTTCTGAAATCATTGTTGCTTTCGTCAGGTTGGTGCTAGGTATAGGAAGAGCCGTAAGATCGACACGCCAGGTGAAGTTCTCAAAGCAAGGCCAAAAAGTTTCGGTATCATCTTTGATTTTGAGTTAGTCACCTGGATTATGCGTTTTTTTTTCATTCTTACGCTTCTTCCTTCACTTGAATCAACCTGACGAAATCAACAAGGATTCCAGAAACGTTGTGTGGAAATTATTTGACACATATTTTTTTCTGTTATTTGGATACTTACTTCTCTAATTACTTTAGAGTAGATAGAACCGGAAATCAATTACCCGTGAAAAAATAAAGATACGTTTTTAAGACTACTAAGGTACGTTCATCCACAGAGACGTTCAGAACACTGAGCGTGATAAAGATAATTCCTTCGTTAATAACTTTTATTAATCTCATTATTGCAAAAAAATTGGTTCATATCCTTGTAATCGATTATAAAGATTCATGGACATTAGACGGAAAGAGGTTGACCGTCCAGGAAGAGCAAAAGAAATGCAGATATCTCCAAAGAGTTTAGCAGCTGGAATTTTTTGCTTTGGAACAACAGGTAGACGGATTAACTCAAGTGTCAGTGGGTTTACGAGAGCGGAATTTAAATGATTGGACAAGCAGAGTGACGGGGTGCGATATGCGATAACAAGCAATACCAGGAATTCTGTTGGTGTAGTGGGAGACAGAACGTATATAAGAACACAGACAGCAAGAATAATTCAAATAGTTAAGGTATATGGACAGGAGAAAGTTTAGAGTGTCAGGAAAGCACGGAGAAGCGATATAAACGCATTTTACCTGTCTATTTTATATATATCATTTTATTTTATATAAATTCACATTTATGTATTTTTTGTAGTTTCCTACATGTCTAGTTTATAATAGTTATGTACAACTTTCATTACGTTTCTTTACCGATTAAAGTATTTTATGTGTATTTATGGTAATTTTGACTGGTCAATTTTCCTCTATATAGGACTAACGGATTTAATAAATAAGTAAAATTATATATAAATATTCCCCGGTAAATAGTTAATATTTCAACGAACCCCTGAGTCCGGATTTAAACGCCTGGAGGAACCATCTGAAATTTGATGTCGTTCATCAGGGAAGAGAAGAAGCTGGATACGAACGAGAATCTCTTCACATCCTTTTTTCGTCTATATTATAAGAACTCTGGATTCGTTCCGAACTGTGATAAACTCCTTAAAAAGATTCAAAGTAGGAATTCCAGCCCCCATTTGCGTTACATCCACAACTCCGCCACAGGTGGACTATTGATATTTAGCTCCTCGTACAATCGTCACAATCACGGATGCAGAAAATGTAATAAAACAAAAGAGTCGGGAACAAACTCAAGCGAGAAGAGATAAAAAAAACACTCAAGGAGGTGTCCTAAATCTAAGAATGAAAACTGCAAGAGGTATATATTTTTTCCCCCCAGCTCCGCTATTGTGAAGCAATCTTCCGAATAATTTCGCGTTCGAAAAAAAAAGAGAGCTTTAAAATGGCAACGTCGCTAATTCCTTTCTCCTCTACCTCTGAAAAGAACCCGATGCGTACAGATTCTACGCAAGCAAGCACTTGGCTCTAAGATCTTTATTCCAGCAGCGCAGATGCATGCCGTGAAGAAACCACGAGAGAATAGAACATTTGTAAGAAAGTAATATGTGACACATTAGACGGCAGTCGTCAACTATTTATAGAAAATTGTAAAATAGAATATAAAATATTATGCACAATTTTTTGTATGTACCGGGTGTTCCAATTTTTTGGGGGGGTTTATGACTAGTTTAATAACACTAGTGACGTCATACCCTCCATAAATTGACATAAAAAATATATGCCTTCATTTATTCGCGTTTATTAATTCAAATATTTAAAACTTAGCAATGGATTTCCTTCATTTCAGTCACACATTTAAAAATAAATAATAAAAACCTAGTGATACATATTTTCAACCACACTGAATACATTCTTTCAAAGGTTTTGAGGTGGGAATGACGTCACTGTTGCTACTAAACTCATCTTGTTCCATATTTTTTGTCTGTGTGTGTCGGACAATCTCTCCCCACCACCCAAACGTCCTAGACAATTCATTTCAGTGCTGACTGTTAAGCTTGTATACTGTCTTTTTTTATCAACATTGCAAATATTATATATTATAAGCTTTTGTTAAATTTTAACAAGTTGGATCTTGATTTAGACTATTAGCTTTTTTTTTTTGAAATTTCAAGTTGTTTCACGTTTCTACTTGTCTCTTAAAGTCCTTTTCAAACACAGTTTCTATAAAAATTGAGATTAAGGTGCTCAGCCTGTTTTGAGAGGTGTATGTTCCGGGGTCACAGACCTTGGGCATACGGTAAGAGTTTTACACTATTCCCATTGGAATAGGCGGCCAGCTGCCTCCTAAACTGGTCGAGGCACGGAGAAGGGAATGCTGCGTCCCCACAGCAAACTCCTCTCCCGCTATCGGAAGGGCGTGGGACAAGTACACAAAGCCCGACCTACCTGATTCAGGTTTTTCTAGGGTTTTCCCTGCATTTCTTTAGGTGAATGCCAGGTAGGATCTTTAAAATATAGCTCGGGGGCCCTAGAACCCTTGGCTACCTTCCTCTACCCTTCCGCATCTTCCCTTTCAAATCCCTTCCTATGCTATTAAAGGGGAGTTGCCCAACTTGGATTACCCTCATGTAGCCTGTTGCCCAGCGATTCTGTATAAAAAAAATTCATATATGTTTTTGAGGACAACCATATTCAGTTTGAAGTTTATGAAATTAAGTTTGTTATTTGTAGTAACATTTCAGAGATAATTATATTTTTTAATTGTTTTGAAATTTAAATTATTAAAAAAAGGAAAATATCTCTTAAATGTTCCACATAAAAAGAAACCTTAATTTCAAAACATCAAACAGGATTCGGTTGGCCTTAACCACGCCTATGAATTATTCGACAGAATCTCTGACATGTGTCATCCTTGTTTTTACATCTTCGAGTGAATGTTGATTTTTCTGAGCGACCTTTGACAGATAATTCTCTGTTATAATTTAAATTAAAAACAATTATAATAATTTAAATTTCAAACAATTATAAAAAATATTTACCTCTGAAATACTGCCCTCAAAAAGCAACATACACAAAATATATAAAAACAAAGATTGCATATGTCAAATATTTTGTAGAAAATATCCATAGATGTTAAGACCTCTTTGTTGTTTATTATATTACGATTGAATTTTATATGCAACATTCCAGAGATATTTTCTGGTTTTATAATTATTTTAATTTCAAAAGAATTACAAAATTCTGTTATCACTGAAATGTAGCACACAAATAATATTAATTCTATAAATATCAAACAGAATAAAGTTTTTCTACGGGCCTGTGGCATGTGTCATCTTTGTACCTTATATTTGCTCCTTAACATCAATTTATCGACGGCTTGTGTTTGAGAAAGACGTACAGAGACTGTTGGAAACGTAAAACTTTTAAATTCCAAAACAATACATGCTAGTCAGTCATGAAGCAATACAATACACATTATTTTTAAAAAGCTTCAGTAATGATTACAGCACAAGGAATTTCCCAAACACAACAAAACAAAAAAAGACAATTTAAAAACAATTTCAGCTGCATTAACGCTTCAGGAGATGAATAACAAACATGACTGTCACAAGGAGGAGGAAAAAAACAAAAACTTCTTTTAGCAAGGTAAACCGCTGTCCGTTACAGTGAAAGGAGTAGTGTATTACAATGCCAATGGCAGTTTTAATTATTCCTCACATCCCATTAAACAGAAACGGAAAATACATCCAGTAAACGAAGGCAGTATATTTGAGTAATAGTATTAAATATAGACTCTTTTATACTATCTATAAATGGACATTTTGTGTAAAATTACTGTTGAATAAATTACAAATATAGCTTCTTCATACAGGTCACTTCATACATACCACTGTGAACAAAAAGTAAGGTGAGTTTATTTATATAATATAAATTCTTTATTTATTCTTCCAAATCAATTTCATCCCCTTCAAAGTAATCCCCGTCCGATAAAACGCACTTTTTCCAACGCTTTTTCCAGTCCTCGAAACAGTCGGAATAGTCTTTTTCCGGAATAGCCTTCAAGACCTTCTTCGATTCGGTTTTTATCTCCTCAATCGTGTCAAAACGGCGTCCCCGCATTGGCCTTTTGAGTTTGCTGAATAGCCAAAAGTGGCACGGAGCCAAATCAGGCGAATACGGTGGTTGCGGAACGATACGAGTCGAGTTTTTGGCAAAATCAACGCTTTTTTTCCAAAAAAAATTTGAGCAATTTTGGCACCAATCGAGACTTGACGCGTTTCAGACACAAAACATTCTTCAAAATGGTTTGGGCTGAGCCAAATTATATTCCAACACTATCAGCGAGATCTCTAATTGTCCATCGACGATTTTCAAGCACCAAATCTTTGATCTTTTGGACGTGGCCCTCGTCAGTAGACGTTGACGGTCGTCCAGAGCGCGGTTCATCTTCAACGGGTTCTCGGCCCTCTTTGAACTCTTTGTACCTCTTATAAACGTTTTTTTGTGCCATAGTTTGATCACCAAAGGCCTTCAACGTATCCGCACAAGAATATTCGTTTCGCAAACAAAATTTGATGCAAGTTCTTTGCTCAACAAAATCACCGATTGCAAAAATCGAAAAATTCACTTTTGGTTGTTTACAAAAACACGTGTAACTTGGAGATAATTAAACCTTTTAACAAACAGACGCTTGGCAAATATTACAGACAGTCCTACCAACCTAGGAAAAAAAATTACCTGCCTTCCTAATACCCGGGAGTTTTAAATGACAATTTCACCTTACTTTTTGATCACAGTGGTACGTCATTAAGTATCCAAAATAAGGTTACTCTTACAAATATCAATACCCCAAGCAACAAATATTCCAAAAACATCGTGTGACATCTATCATGTTATTTTCCCCGTTTATCTTGATAATTCATAATATAAAGCAGACGTTTTTCAATTTTCATGAATATGATTTAATTCTAAATCGGTAAACAGCAATTTATGATTAAAACCCGTAAAAAAATTATATGTACCCCTAAAGAGAAAATTTCTTAAACCAGACATATCGCAACAGCGCAACAGAAAACAATGGGAACGAAGAAAGCACAATAATTTCGCTGTCACGAAACTCGACGGCTTCTAAAAGGAAGCTTGAGGCCGAATGGATTAAAGTATACACGAAGCATATTCGAAGATAATACAAGCGTAACGTTGCCAACGCCTCGGCGGAAGATTAGTTGTGCGACTAAGTGGCGCGCGGTGGAGAGAACGCCAATCATTTTGCTCATGACAGGTTTCAATTTGGAAAAGGAAGTTTTGTGGCGGTGAGTGACAGGGAGTTTACGCAGTCAAGTCGAGTCGGTAATTAATTTGGGGATGTCGGGACAAGCAACCCGCAGAAAATATTTTGCTGCTCCCCATACCCCGCGGAAAAATACTTGATCCCTCTTGACGTAGTCACTCTGAACTAGGACAACGTTCGTTTCCACAATTATGATCCTCATTCCTGAAATATGATTATTTACACTACAGTTCACAAAAAATTCGAAACACGTGAGTCACACGAAATCCACGCCAATGTAAAGTCGTTAACCGCCACGCGAGACGAGACAAAGCTGGCACTGAAATTGCCACTGGTGAAGAGTTTACTTGTATTAGATAATTTTATGATCATTCAAAAAGTCTTCTCGTTGTTATTAAATGTGATCGAATCTACAGAGCTAATGTTAGAAATATTCTTGAAAATAGCAACTAAGTTTGATTAAAGGCCAGTTACCTGCATTTCCAATCTGGTCTCGTTTTACCCGACCAACTCTCCACATTACATGTTGTATTACAGTACAAAATCCATTTATGAATGCTAGGAGCTTTATCTTAATTCACATAATTGATATTATATCTCCCACATAAATCCAAACAAATTATAAACATATCGCAATTCCACCAACATTTACGCAATTCACTGCCACTGCAATTCAGATCCCATAATATTCAGTTTATCACCAAATCCACCATTATACAAAATTTTAAAGTCCATGGTTATGAAAACAAAATTCATAATCCAGTTTAAAAATTAAAATGCGATGATTTTGTATCCATATACACAGGAGCCATCATTAACAGAATTGAGCGTAATAAATTATCCGTCATTTTCAAACACATATTAGATACCAGCTGGGATAATTAACAAAGTTTATATAAAGACATCAATTATAATTCTATATTACTTTAAAAAATACAACATGAATACAAATTCTCTTAATGTCAAAACCGACACTGATTTATAAATTCTAAATTATAAGTTTCTAACTTATACGGCCATTAATAATAATATTACACGTGTGCCTGAGGCAATAAAAGTCTTCTATGCCATATATAACTCTAGCATATAATGTCACAAAAAGAAACCTTAATTTCAAAACATCAAACAGGATTCGGTTGGCCTTAACCACGCCTATGAATTATTCGACAGAATCTCTGACATGTGTCATCCTTGTTTTTACATTTTCGAGTGAATGTCGATTTTTCTGAGCGACCCTTGACTGTTATAATTTAAATTACAAAACAATTATAATAATTAAATTTCAAACAATTATAAAAATTATTTACCTCTGAAATGCCGCCCTCAAAAAGCAACATACACAAAATATATAAAAACAAAGATTGCATATGTCACGATATTTTGTAGCAAATATCCATAGATGTTAAGACCAACCGTATCCTCTTTGTTGTTTATTATATTACGATTGAATTTTATATGCAACATTCCAGAGATATTTTCTGGTTTTACAATCATTTCAATTTCAAAAGAATTACAAAAGTCTGTTATCACTGAAATGTAGCACACAAATAATCTTAATTCTATAAATATCAATATTTGTAGGTAAGAAAAAAATAAAACGTTAAAAAAGTCGAACCACACTATAACATAACATAGTGACGTTATTTAGGTCTTCATGAAACAGTTAAAAAAATTACAACATCCGTGTTAGAAAGAGGAGTTTAGACTGAGTAGAGAGTTTTTTAGGTAACAGTCTTAAAATTAAGTTTGAAATAAGTTAAAGAAACGAACTTCAATAATCAACCAGTAATGAATTTGTAAACTAGTGCACAATGTTACAGAAAAGGCTACAAACTACAAAATCTACATAAAAAATAATGCAGCTAAATTTAATATATGTAAATATAATTATTAGACCTTACACATTAACGACACAACATTTTAGGGCATGAACAAATTAAAGGTCAAAAATTCATTTCAGTGTTTGTATTATATTTGTATTAGATCGTAAACTTTGCTCAAAGAGTCAGTGTCACTTTGAAGTTTAAGTGCACTCCGTTTGTTAATTTTGATGTAAACCATTTCGGTCTTCTTTGTTAGATCACTACACTGGTTTTATGAGTCTATAAATTGTACTGTTTTGACTATGTTCAGACTCTGGGCTCATTAAAACCTCAGTTTATTTTGTGAATTAATTTTTGTAAACTGTTTTTTGACCGTATATCATTAAAGGATATTGGCAAAAAGTCAAAAAGTAGTTATAAACGCTAAAATTTACAAAGTAATAACGTTTATACCCTTTGTTTATGGACCTCTTCAGATTCATCTAAAAAGTTAATTAAGTAGTATGACGAAAAATACAATAAAAGGATGAATCACAAATAAATAAAGTAGCGTATAATATGTTTCCTTAATTTTTTAAAGAAACAATTAATATATCTTTCAAATTTGAGTAAAAAAAATTAACAGAAGAAAAATTAGACAACCTTCATCAACTCCCATGGCCAAAGTGAGAGTAAACCATGTCAATAAAACACGTGTTGTAACATAATTTTTTAAACACAAGAATTAAACATTCAAATTCCAAGAACACATTATTTTAAATCATAAATAGAATTCAAATTTTGTGTATCTGTTGTCACATTAATTGGTTTTAAACTTGACCTAATATTTAGAATTTCGCTCATGAAACGAGGAAAATAATTTAAACATTTTATAATTAATTTATTTGTTTGTTTGCGATTCAACCTTTAGTTGTATTTTTCATTATATTTTTTAACGAATCTGAAGAAGTCACTAGCAGTGATGAAGATTTGAGTTAATTTAAAATTTTAATCTTTATAATAAATTATGACTTTTAGCAAATTTCCACTAATTATATTTAATACAAGTCAGATATAGTTTCAATTTTTAACTAAAAAATATATTTCACATACAGTAAATTAAAATTTATTCATGAAATTTCTCGTTTCAAGGAGAAGGTTTAACTGTTTTATAAGAAAGTAAATTAAGGTCCACAAAAATTAGAAATATTAATACAATGACTCTATTATAATGGTATTACTATATTTATTAAACATCCACGCAACACTAAACATTTAAACGATAATAAAAACAGAAATAACCAAGTTTTTGCTTAGCAACTATTCTATTAATGACTGACAGAATTAATTTAATATTGAAATATATACACTGTAAAATGAATATATTATGTACATTTATAATTATAAGGTACTAATATAATTATTCATGATTTATTTCACATCCTTGAATTCCAACTTCTCTACAGGGTCTACGGAAGGTCATCTAATACTTTACTACTATACTGATTCTTCTATAGACAGCATTGTACAGGGACTAACATGAAACAAAACCAGTAAATGCTGTCGAAAAAATCTTGAATGCAAAATGGTTTCATCCTGGGTTACTGAATACTAGAAGACAAGAAACAACAGAAGAAGAAAGTGGCGGGACATGTGCAACGCAAGTAAAACAAGCCTTCGAGTAGAACCTCTTATGGAAAAAACGAAGAGAGGGACACCAAAAAAGCAACGCTGGTAATTAACGGAAAGTGACACAAAATGGAAGGGGGTGAATTTTTTTTTTTACCACAAACTGGGTGAGATGAAGAGCCGTGACGGAGGCGCCGTGTTCCATATGGGATAAAGAGGACCTCAAATGATAATTTAGGTCCAAACGTAGTTATATTCTGGTTTTTATTTTTGTCGTTTAAACATTTTTTTTTTAGTCTGACTATCTGTGTTTAATATATGTGCTGAGGAATCCTGTCCAAAGAGTAAAGTCGACCACGCCCCTCTTTCAAGCTGCAGGCGGCGGATTCATTCAGACGTGTTCAAAAGTTTTGGAACTAAATAGAAGTAATCAACCGCTCTTGCTTTACGTCCTATCATCACGGCAGTGCTTGGAGAAAAAAAAAACCCGTAGAGAAAACAGAACAAGAATTACGTCGGATCCAACACTGAACCTTCCCAGAAACAGTCGGCCGTGAGAGTTAAAATACGTTGTTTATAATGTAATTTATCCTGGGATTCAGGGTCTAACTTCACGCATATATTGCACAATTTTAGCATCAACGTGTATATAACTACGGTAATCCTTGGTAAAATAAACTAATCTTTACTACTCATTGATAGCCAACTGCTTTGAGAAATATGGCAAAAGAAGCTGGAAATGACATATTAACATTTTATTTTTAAAAAAAATAGCACTCAAGTTATTAAATGCAATATATATATATATATATATATATATATATATACATTAAAATAAATCAGTGGTGTTCCAAAAGGCTTTAATTTGGGTCCTTTGCTATTTAATATTTTTATAGTGATGTCAAATGTTGAAGTCCCATTATCTGCAAATCTTTAAACGTATTTAATAAAAAAAATAACTTAATCGATTCACAAATTACTTTAAATAGCTTTTATACGTGGTTTCTTAAGTATGAAGTGACAGTGAATGTAACAAGAAATGTTAGTTGTTTACTACACAGATGATTTTAACTTACAAAGTGTGCAAATTATTAGAAAGTGTGTATGGATCAAGAGAGCTTTGAAGATCCAACGAATGTAACATATGATCTAAAACAATGTATTCCTGGAATTATTTAATTCTTGTGTGGAAAAATCAATTAGAACAATGTAAGCCTTGTGAAGTGTTTGATTTCAATTATTTACTCTCATTTCGGCCATGGAAATTGTTGGAGGATGCCTAATTTTTTTTTATATAAATCATTTTATTAAAATTTACAAAGCATTTTAATTTTGTTCATTAAAAATGTGAGTAACCATATTATACTTTATTTATTTATTTTGGATTCAACCTTTTGCTTTGTTCATTAAATTCCTTAATTAAATATGTATTTTAATTAATTGCCAATTTTAATGTTTATAAAAACATTCTGACTTTTGGCCAATTCCCATTAATTAATACATGAGCTGTTTATTATTAATTATTAATGAAAAAAGTAAATTACTTAAATCTCAACTTTTAGAACATCATCTCTCCATCCTTTTGTGCATTCCTGCAATACGCTGGTGATAAAACGATTAATTAAAGACTATTTTAATTTTCACTATTATTTGAGACGTAAACTATAAATCATCAATTTCGTTAAGGTGTAATTAATGTTCAAACTTTACTTTTAATTTAACATCAGACAATTGTTTACACCGCCTGAATTGTGCTGCTCGTATTAATTTTTACAGTTCATTTGTAGCCTACACCTGATGTGGTCCACGGATTAGAAATTTTTGTTAATATGTCAATCTACAATCAACTGTAGTATATATTAATAATTTTACTTCTACGTCCGAGAAAAAGCAAACACGGGATTACCGAATCGAATGAGTGGTATCTAATAATCTCATTTCGGCCATTCAATTATTTAAACGGAAAACTGTACGAATTACGATAACCTCACCTGGAAGCCTGAGGAAGAAACACGTAATATAACGGCAATTGCTGACAACACGGACACGGCCTCGTCCCAGTCAAAAAAAAAAACAAGGTCTTGGCTTCCTTTTTTTCGCCTTCCAGCGGCCCACCGAGGTACCTTTCGTCAGGAACTTTCAGTACCGTACATCCGATAGTAAGTCCCGGGACAAGCGAAGGTGAAAACAATCCTTCATCAACACCGAATACGGTCAATTCTAAATGTTATCCAAAACATTAGTTACCAACGGAAAATATATAAAAAAAGTTAAAGTTTGGTGTTATGATTTTTTTTTTCATATTTGGGGTAATTTAATTTTGTAATGTTAGCGTTGCGTGGGAATCAGATAAACCACCGCCACTGGACTCGCGAATTAACTAATTAAAACTCAACGAGAGTTAATTTTTCGCGTAGCCATATCATCCTCAAAAACAATGTTGCATTTATTCATTTCAGTCTCCTTTAATCCTTTAAATTTCGAACCACATTTCGTATCTCCGTCCTATCCTATGTTCAGTTTCCTTCAAAGAGGCTCGCGGTACTAAAAGAATATATCAAGCGCATTTCACAAGTGATAAATACCTGACTTAAATATTTAAAAATGAAGTCCTCACTGATGAACTTGAGAGTGTCTGGTCTGAAAAGAGGCAGCGGTTTCTTAGTTTCTTACTGAAATACCGACACAAAATTATAACGTGACGCTACTCCGTTCCTCGATCGCTGATATAAACCGAAACCGTCGTTGACCGAGATTACATTGAAAATCCATTAACATCCTTCCTGTATCAGTATAAAATTAACGATCAAATAATAAAATAGCCAAAAATAAGCTAGGGTAGGATGTGAATCAACAAATACCACGTTATAATGAAAAAATTTACGTCTAACAGAAAATAATGAAAATATAAGAAAGATAGTCAATTCAGACATTAAAATGTAATATAAATACCACACAACGTTTCTGGGATCCTTGTTCCTTTCGTCAGGAGCTAAGAAGAGCGTAGAGCGACAGTTGACAACACTCAAAAGCGACGAAAACTTAACGACAAAGTGACAGCGGACAATAAGGGAGTAACGACAATGAGAAATTTTTCAAACAACATCGGTAGATATATTATCAATTATATTGACCTCGACAATTAATTATCTAACGCAAATTTCGCCCGTTTAACATGTTAGAAAAATTCCACACCCCCTTCAACCCCGTCCACCCTTGCCCCTGGGGGTTAAATCGCCAATTGAATGCCATTAATAAACTCGGCGACATCTATAACCTTGGATTTGACTCCAATCTCGGTTATATTCGCATTATTTTATTGTAGCGCTACTCCACCCCCACTCATAAGGAATCTCTACTGCTAAGCTCGAAAGGGGTTGAAATTATACTCAGAGAAAACGTAGAGAAATTTGATCAATCTCATAGATCCCGAAAAATAGTTAGTCGAATAAAAATCGGTAGATTAACATGTTTGACAATTTCCCTGTGAGGTTAATTGCTAGTTGAATGTTATAATTAAACTCAGTGACATACGTAACCTTGGTGTTGGCTCCAATCTCGGGTTAATTCGCGTAAGTTTGCTGGAAAGGATCCATCTCCTATCCCTAAGGGTGCTTATTTACCATGCTGTAAGGATTTAAAATTATACTCAGATAACATTGCTAGAAACTGTATCAATCTCTTTTACCCCTAAAAATATTTATCAGACTCAAATATCGGCTGTTTTATCAAGTTAGTTTGAATTTTTCCACCCCCACCCCTAAGCGTGCTCCCCTTTTATGCCGATAAAGGTGGAAATTTTACACACACAACATCGTTCAAAATACAATAAATCTAATTAATCCTTGTAAATATTTATTGTACGTTAGTAACCACCGTGATTTCTTGTTTCAAAATTTCCTCCCCTTAACTACCCCCGCTCCTGGGGGTTAAATGAACATTTGAATATCATAATTAAACTCAGCGACATCGATAAGCCTGGTTTTGACTCCAATCTCGGTTCTATTCGCGTCATTTCCTTGTAACTCTTAATTAAACTCACTGTCAACCATAACACTGGATTCGAGTCCAATCTCGATTATGTTTGCGTTATTTTTATATAAATCCAAACCACCCCCACCCTTAAGGGTGCTCCACCCCAAATCCCGAAAGAGGTTATAAATATATAAAATATATATGGAACATGTACAAAAATTTTATAAATCTCAGCGAACGAGAAAAATATTTATTCGACGCAAATATCGACTGCTTAACATGTATGAAATTTTCCGCACCCGCTCCTGGGGGGTTGTAGATGTGTCTCACCCCAAAAGTGACCGTCTCCTGGTCGTGTACGAAATTTGGTGAAATTTTTTCAACGGGTGCAGATTTCTATAAGGAACATACATACATACATACATACATTTTTTTAATAAGATAACTTAAATTAATGACCTTTCCAGAAATTTTAAAATATTTTATTTAACACTTTAACAAAGTTTTCGCACTTTCAACTGGTTTTAATAGGTTGTTAGAAAAGACAAAACTTTTTCTCGTTCACAAGGTGTGGACTACTCATTAAAACCTGATGAAAGAACCAAAAAAAGTTCTGAAACGATGATAAAATATTAAATAAAATATTTTTAAATATCTGAAATGCTTGTTAACTTGTTTGATTCATAAATAATGTTAAGGAAGTAGAGGATCGAGCAGCTGACAGAATATTAACTATTTGAGAGAGGCGCTACAGTGCGATGTGTGGGCGTAACACTAATGCGTGTGCCACGTCAAAACTACGTACAATATTGTAGTAGATGCAACTGGCACGTATCAACCAGTGGAGAAAATACACACGTACCTTTAATTTATGTTAAGACGCGTCGGATAATTTTTTTTTAATTTTAAATTAAGTATGTTGAGAATTCCTGCCTCGACACCTTGTCTACGTTTTAATTTATTTCGTATTTCTATGTTTAATATATATTATTTACGGTCAGAATCGCTAGGCTAAGAACAAATATCTGCATTTAAATTAAATATAATACAATCGTTGCGTGAAGTTCACACACACAAAAAAAACAATACACGGGAAATTCAACACATAAGTAATGGTGCATATGTTTGCGTGAAAAATGCGGATATAGTCGTAATATTTTGCAGGACAATCGCGGAAAATTCCACAGTTATAAGCTGCGACACAGACGCGTCGTTTCACAGTTTGCGATTTTGAATAAAAAAAATCCGCATACGCAGAAATAAAAGGAAACAGTGATCGCGTAATACGACTTGATTATCAGAGCTGACAATTGTCCGTGAGTACGTGAAAAATTAAAGCAGTTTCTGATTTATCTATTGTAATTCCGTTGTTTGATGGATTGTTGGTTTTTCGTCACTTTGAACAACGTGGTCCCGGACACTCGTAGGATGACGGGAATCATCGGAAACGATGAGATATTTACTCACGCGGTCGGCACGAAATCCACCTGGGGACGTGCGAAAGATAAGCAAATCCCGGGGCAATTAACGCGGCAATTGCGCCGAAAAGAAGTCGAGGAGGAAAACCTCAAATGACGAAGAGTCCGGGTTGCGAACTTCCTGGAGGAAACGCGAGCACTGTCGGGCAAGAGGAAAAGGGCAACCACGGCTATGTCACTTCCAAATTGGTGTTTGAGTATGCGTGAGTGTGTGTGTGTGTTGAACTCACGCTATCCGAGTGATATCCATACGGGGCACGTCCCGCCTTGGCCTAGGCTGAGCTCCGACTATATTGATCTCCCGCCAGTGCCAAACTCGGACTCTCTCCGCGAGAGGTCGACGCAGGTATCGATACTGCGCGCTCGCTCACTTCTCTCTCACACGTATCAACAAAGATTTTGCACGTGGACGTGGTCTCTCTATTATCAATGCACGTGAGAAGTACGCTAACTACATAGAGACCAAAATATAACTGGTACCCTAAAAAAAGAAAATACCCCCGTGTACCTTAAGAAGGCCAAAAGTACTCCGGGTAACAATCATCCACGTCCAACTACACGACGAACAACATAAAATTTCATTAACCACCATGGTTAATGTGAGAATTAAACTCAGCGACTTCTATAACTCCGGAATCGACATAAATCGTGGTCCGTCTTGCGATATTTTTTTATGTAAACCCGGTATGAGTGCTTCCCTCAGTTGAAATTAGACACTTAGAAATATGAGAATAACACTATAAAATTTAGTGACCCCGAAACGTCGTACTCGGCGCTAATAAAGACCGTTTAGGAATATTTTTAAATGCCGCACACAACCTTAGAGATGGTAGGCGTGTCTTAATCCCTCGGTTTTTGTTCCTGGATCGTAAGTAACAGGTGAAAAAAGTTTGGTAGAAATTTCTCTACGCGTTAGGGAATGTACATGGAAATTTGTTTCGTCCTTCCCACCCCAACTCTTATGGATTGAACTACATCTTAACCAGTATGGTAAATGTCAGTATTAAACTCAGTGACGTCGATAACCCCAGATTCAACACCTGGCTCAGTGTACTTATTACTTTTATACAACGGCCTTTCACCCATTTCCTCACCCGCCCCTACACCTAGGGGCTCAACAACAACTTAACTGACAGGGTAAATGAATTAAACTCATTGACTTCTATAACCCTGGTTACCAAGCTTGGTTGTTTCACGGTACTTTTATGTAACGCACCTCCACCCCCTGCCTTAGTGGTGCTGACTTCCCATGCTGTAAGGGCTTGAAATAATACACTATTATTAAGCTAATCGATCCAGAAAACCAATTTCTATAATGACGAGTGAGATAAAAAACAGCTTTATGTGTGATATGAAAAATCAAGAAGTGCCAAATAAATAGCACACGTTTCTGCAACCCTCGTTGCTTTCGTCAGATGATTCACAAAAAAAGCAAAAGCCGTAAGAAAATCAAAAGCGGTAACTCGCTCTTACGGCTCTTGCATTTATCGTGATTTATCTGACGAAAGCAACCAGGATTGCAGAAACGTTGAGTGCCATTAATTTTTTATTTATTTTTGTCTGTTATCTGGCTATGTGTTTATCCAGACGTTTACTTATATTTTGCACTAGTATTGCGAGACACAGAGTCAATGAGTCACCTGTTACGTAAATTCAGCACATATCCTCCATTGTAAGTTATTTCATAATCCTGTCTGGAACAATTTTTTTTTTTGTTTAAGCGACTCTCTGGCAGATGGCGCGGGTGCTGCCTTCAGTGTGTTGGTCACGCATGGTTCAAGAAGTCCTTCACACGAGACCACCATCACCATCACCGATCACGCAACTCTTCCGGAGCACGCTTAATTAGGCACAAAGTCAAAAACAGTAAATTTACTACACGACAACGATTCTGTTTATCAAGCACGCAAATGCTTTTTTTGAGTTGATTCTAAATATAAAGTATATATATATATATATACATAATTTTAAATGATGCGACTAAGTCGGGCTGAAAGGTGATGGTTATAATATATATTTTCTACATAAAACATCTGTAATAAATAAATAAAATAAATACTTTCGTCTGCCTGGAATAGATGACAATCTCATTACAATGAAAAATTTCCGTCTGAATTAAAATTAGTAGTAGGAAAGATAGACAAATACAGATAAAAGAAGTAATAATATAAATACCACATAACGTTTCTGGAGACTTGACTTGTGCAGTTATTTCTCTCTATGCTCGTGGTTATTTTTCTGCACCTGAAGAAAGGTACAAGGCTTCCAGAAACGTTGTGTAGTATTTATTTTATCACTTCATTTGTCTGTATTTGGCTTTCTTATTGATAAAAGCTCAAAATCCCAGTCACTAAAAAATGCTCAGACTAATTTCAATGAAACTATAGATCGTTGTTAATTAAATCAATAAACCTTAATTTTTTACAGTTATTTTGAAATATTTTATTCAACACAACTGGACGTTCCAGTTCTTTATGGTACTTTCGTCAGGTTATTTGTTATGTTTCTACGGTAGCAGATTTTTTTTTAACTTCTGTCAATTGAAAAATTGTTTGTTCCCTCACCACTTATGACAAATAAGTTGTTACCGTACAAACATAAATAGCCTGCCAAATAAAAGTACAAAAAGGGCACTGAAACGTCAATTTGCGTTGAATAAAAAATTTTAAAATGTCGTAGAAAAGTTCAATTAATTTATTTAAGTAAAAATAAAAAAATTAGATGAAAAGAGGAAGCCATACAAATACGTGAAATTTTAATCTTCTTTTTTGTTCTACTCTTTGAAGTCTATTTTACGAAAGTCAGTGCTTGGAAGATTTGAGACTATCACTACTGCTCTGTACGGAAACTAAAAATCACTATTTTTCAAATATTATGGCGTTAGTTGATTTAAATTCCATTAAAGGACCTTTCTCACGCAGATGCAAATAACAGCCATTACAGTTCCCTGCAGGACGCCAGAACTGATTTCTACAGCATTAGGAAAATCAGAATTACCTCACAGTAATCATTCTTCGTAAACAGACACGGATCCCATTCTCTGAACCTGAAAGAGCGTATGCTATATATACGGTCACTAATTACAACCTCGGTGGGACCTCTGGACGGTTGTCTCCAAGTTGCAAATTGAATGCTTCAACACAAACACTCCTCTAATTTTCCCCGTAAGTGGTCAGGGTTTCTGCAGTTTTTCCCTAAGAGTTTTGCTGCGACGAGGACGAGGAGAACTGGGAAGGAATCCTCCGAATGGAACGTAATTGACGAGACGCGCGTCAGCAACACCACATCCTTGACCCTCGCGGCCGCAACGCAACCAACACGTCACACCTAATTCTCTTTGGCGTCGTTTTTCCCTCAAGGAACAACTCCACGAGGTACAAGTTCCTGTTAACGCGGCAGTGAGTCCCATCTATCAGTAAAGGAGTGTCATTTCCTTCCTGAGGCTTTACGAGAAACGTATGAGCCCAATGAATTATTATGTCATCCGTCAAATCTAGAATCTCTCTCAACCGCAACTATAAAACGTATTCTGGCTATTAAAAATAAAAAATAAAAATCCTAATTGGAAGTCAAGGCGTAGAGACATTGCAAAGTCATTGGTTAGATTTTAAATGTAAGGATAATGCTGTATATAATATTGAAAAGGCGAATCAAGTGAATCCTGAGAAGACCAAGGTGAAAGAGAAGGAAGGCAAAGATCGGAGTTCCTGTCTCACCCTTGCACAAATATTCATGTAAATTAACCTTCCCGTCGCTTAGATGAGTTAAGTTTCACTGACCTCCACAGCGGAAGAAGAAGTTGAGCTGCTGACTCAGCTGGAAGACGGTAAGTGAGCAAGCGACGCACCCTGGGCCCGCTAGTCAGTGCTACCAACGTACTATGGACTCTGTTCAAAGGGCAGGCGAGGTCTGGACGCTTTTTGCTCCCTTTTGAATGACTCTCCGAAATTGCAACAGCGCCTTCACGCGTGGTGGTGAGTTCCTCGAGGGTAAACATTGTGCCAAAATCATTCAATGCGTGGTTTCCAAAAATATTACCTTTTTTTTGTCTGTATTGGCTATCTTTCTTATTCATTATTTTCTATCAGGCGTAAATTATTTTCATTAAAACATTAATGTTTTGAATACATTTCACATACCTTTTCTACGAAAAAGTGATTTCATCCTGTATAATTCAATATCTTGTAGAACGATGAATCTCAAGCAACACAAGGTTTCGCCATCATCTGTGCAAATCTTGACGGAGATATCTCAAGTGTCGAAATATCTCGCAGATTTTCCTTCTTACCCCCTATACAAGACATTCCATTCTTATCGTATTTAGGTTTCAACTACAACTTCGTGTTTGAATCCTTCAGGGGAAATACCTACTTGTCATGGCAGAATTATTACCAGAGAAATATTCGTGATCAGAATAAAATATACTCAAACATTCAGTTACTTTGGTTCTTGTGACATTAAAAGTAGTTTTCTGTAGATTATAAATATTAAATCTAATTAATACTCATCCTGGCTATTCACATAGATGTATGCCACAAAATAGCGATACAACTAACCAAAAGTTAAACAAAATATTAAAATAGCCAAAGACATCAGGATTAGATGTGACAAAATAGAAACCACGCTACGTTACGTTTCTACAAACCTCAGGAGATGGAATAAAATCAGTGAGAGCTTTTGACAAATATGTTGATAATATTAGAGAAATTAAAATAAAACATTTGATCCTTGACTTTAATATTTTTCTTTTTAGGGCAACAGGCTACATGAGGGTGATCCACGTTAGGCAACTCCCCTTTAATAGCATAGGAAGGGTAGAGGAAGGTAGCCAAGGGTTAACTAGGGCCCCCGGGCTATATTTTAAGGATCCTACCCGGCATTCGCCTAAAGAAATGCAGGGAAAACCCTAGAAAAACCTGCATCAGGTAGGTCGGGCATTGGGTACTTGTCCCACGCCCTTCGGATAGCGGGAGAGGAGTTTGCTGTGGGGACGCAGCATTCCCTTCTCCGTGCCTCGACCAGTTTAGAAGGTGGCCGACTATTCCAATAGGAATAGTAGACAACTCGTACCGTATGCCCAAAAAGATATAGAAGTATTTATATTTCCAATTACTAAAAGAAATAGAGACAGGTTACGTAAAAACGGATGAAACTAAAATGAAGCCGTTGTAGCGTCGCAAAATCGTCACATCGAGACAGCAGCGTTTTTGCATGTCAGGCTAATAAGAATAATTGCTTTTTGGGATATACAGCAGCGCCGCTGAAAGAGGCTCATCTGGCAAATGTCCAAGGTCCTCGGTCCATTTCACCAGTTTATTCACGAGCATTTGTATAAATTTCTGACTGACAGAAAACAAGGATAGGTGTAATATAGGCGGCGCTGTGAGGTTATGGACGTGAGCGACAAACGTAGCTAGCGTTGGGACTGCAATGACGCGGTACATCGCGGGACAACGTACAAGCTCACATGCCAAAAAGATGATATGTAAATATGGTGAGCCTGCATAATAGCAGAGTTTACAAATGTATTTGTAAGTGAAGAACAATGAACGACGAAGAAATTCTAAAAATTATTAATATGGTGTGCCTGCATAATAGCAGAGTTTACAAACGTATTTGTAAGTGAAGAACAATGAACGACGAAGAAATTCTAAAAATTAATAAATGGAGCAGAATAAAATGAATTGTAAACATATAACAACGCTGTATTACAGCGTGCTGAAGAACTTTTAAGTTACACACTTACATTTATTGGGCGTTATAATTAGTCCATAGTGATAGTTCTATGGCGCACTCGCCAGGTTTGGCTGAGGCTGCACCACCGACAGCAGCCCAGATCGCGTAATCTCACACTGACTGAACACTTTATCAGCAACTGCGGAGACATCTACTCTCGAAAACAGATAGCGAACCAGAATCGATACAAATAGATATGTACTCGGTCCAGCTACCGAATACGCGACCCTCTAAACGTTTCCTCAAAGATCCAGAACATGTGACGTGACACATGTCTCAAGGACCCATGTGGTGGCATTGAGCGTCACGCACGACGAGCAAAATACTGATGTAAGACGTTTATATGTTGTTTTCCACGAATATTGCGTGAGTATGATGACGTCATGCGTTCGCACTCTGCTAAACTTTAGCAACCTCCATAAGCTCGCCACCAAGAACTTCCAATAATAAAATAAATATCCAATTACAGACAAAAGAAGTGATGAAGCATTTAGCTATTTACCTAATTATTAAATTTCAAAACAGACGCGGATTTTTAATTTAAGTATCATTCCATTCTACTCACCAACCGAAAATTCTTGTCGTCACTGAATCTATGCCCAATTTTTCCTTTCTCACCAACTGGTGTATAAAACGTTAATACTCAGGACGTGCACTCAATTTTCTTTACCCCCTCATAACCAAAATAAAGCTATGGTGCTCCATCTTGTAGACAAATATATTTTACTTTCAAATTTCCAAGTTCCATCAACACAACATAAATATTGTCTGTAATATTTCTAATTTCACTCTTAAAGTTTTATTAACAAACACAAGAGTGAATAAAATCCCATCACCTCATCTGCTACTCGCCTTAAATCTCCTCATCCGTTATTTCCATCTAAGAGTTTTTCCAAATCTTTAAAGAACATAAAATATTCATCATCCCAAATCTACCCACTTGAGGAGCCACTTGACACTTATAACAAGCATTTCGTAGTGAACATCAAATCCCATGCTCTGATTGTAATTCCTGCTACATAGGACAAACTGAAAGGACACCGAAGGACAAAAATCTAATATCAAAATCCACAATTGATAAACAATCTGTTTAGATTAGATTTATTAGTTCCAATAGTCAACTGCTGCGGAAATATCACAAGTAAAATTCATATTAATTACAAAAAATAGAGTAAAATATACATAAATACAATAGATATTGAGGACTATACATACATAGTAATAAACAGAATTTCAAGAGTACATATTTGAAAATATAATATAGCTGTAGAATCATTGAGAATATATATATATATATATATATATATATATATATAAATATATATATATATATACAACTAAACAATACTGTATATGTAAATGTTACAATTGCAACACGTTACAAACAAGAAATACTGCAGACGAATGAAATATTAAATGTAAGGCAAGGAAAAAAAATATTAGTTGCTATATTAACTTCACAAGGAGCACTAACTTACGCCTCCAAACCTCCATTTGATTGGCGAAATGTAAAGAATTTTTTTTATATTGACACACAACGTTTCTGGAAACCTTGTTCCTTTATTTAGGTGCAAAGAAAACTAAAAACACCTGAACCTAGAGCAACACAACTGTACAATGGTGTTTTTAGTTTTCTTATCACCTGAAGAAAAAGGAACAAGGTTTCCAGAAAAAAATGTGTAGTGTTGATATCATAACTTCCTTTTTCTGTATTAGCCTATTTTTCTTATTATTAATTTTAAAAAAAGATGTTTCATTTTAATAGCTAATGTTAAGCCAAGTTCTTTTCTTTTTTATTGATATCCTTGATTTTCGTGAATCTTGCTCGGTGTTTTCTCAAGGTTATCGACCAATTTCACCTGAACACCTCGGCAACCGTTGCGGAGTATTTATTTTTATGGCCTAATCTTGTCTGTCATTAATTATAAATTCTTCCATACCTCCAAGAATTTATGGCTTCGTCATTCTTTCCTCCCGTTTCGACAAGAAATTTCTTTGCAATCGATGTCTCACTGTTGTTGTGCAAGACTAATCTCGTTATCGCCGTGGATTGTAAGAATATTTCACTGACTGTATTCATCGGCACCTACCTACGTACTGTTCCACCTACAATCTCGATTAGTTTCGCTAGGTTGATGAAACATTGAGAACATTCCCTCTTGTGAATCACGTTGATAACAAATTAAAGACTAGATTCTCTCTCGCAAAAAAAAATGATGACGGAATCGCGAAATAAGGTTATCGAATTATTTTACCAGTCACGTTCAGCTGCAGATAAGTTTTTACAAACAATGTATCTGTGTATCTCCTTATCTGTATGTTTATTAGTTTATGGCTTTGGTAAGGAGAAGGCCGTTCGAGATCCAGAGCTGGTCGTAGCAGCTTCAGACGTTCACAAACGTAAAACAGTGCACTTTACAAGCATCAACGCAAGAAGCGTAGGTCCGTGGTGGTGAAGATTGTTTTAAAGAATCACGTCTTCAGAGACTTGGAAACTTTGCTCGTTTGCAGACACCGGGCGATGAATATCCAAGCATCTGATCCCGATTCACGATGCGTGGCGAAGAAGGCTCCTCCATAAACGAAACTTTTCAGGCCTGGGACTCATTTCGGACAGTGCCCTAATCCCATGTTTACTACCGACACTGGAATAATTGATCCAGCCTGGTCTCAGTCCTCGCACCTCAAATAAATCACACCAATCAGTAGATAATCCTTAGAAATCTTGACAAATACAATGCGTCTAAAATTTTCTGCACTTTTGACTTTAAACTGTGTATGGTTTATGGTTTATAAATTTTAATAAAATTAAATCCTAAAATTTTTATCGTATAATAATTGGAATACAGTCCAAACATTGTACATAAAAAGTTCAAAAAAAATAATGCGCCTGTGTTAAAACTATACTAATTAGCTAAAATAGCCAAATAACACACAAAAAGAGGTGATAAGTTTTTTTTCAGTAATACTACATTGTACATCGAACTGAAAGGTTTTTTTTCTGATAATAATGAATGTTGGATCAGTTGTGCACCTTTTTCATTTGACTACTGTATGCTACTTAACTGTAGTTTAATGCTGTTTTTATATATTTAATTTACATAATTATTCTTCCTTTTTTCAGATAATAAAACAATTTACATAATTATTCTTCCTTTTTTCAAATAATAAAACAAAAGAAGAGCCAAGAGTGACACAACCGCACAATACGAAAAGAAAACAAATCTTCCAGAGCCGTTGTGTGGTATATATATAATCACTTCATTTGGTCTGTCATTTGCTATTTTATATTATTATTAATTTCAAAAACAGACAAATAAATATTTTCATTTTTATATAATTTTTCAATTAATTTTTAAATTATCTGGATGTTTCGACAGAATTACAACAATAATTCTAGTTAATGTAATATTTAGTTTCAAGGACTCAATTATTTTTATTACCTGACGAAATCTTACGAATGAAACGTCTTAATTTTTATTATGTAATTGTAATTTAATTGAATGTTATTATATATATTCTCAGACTTTTCAAGTCAGTAATTATCATATTATATTTCTTAAATGTGAGATAATTTTTAATTATATTTAAAAAAAATTATAAAATATTACGAAAGACATAAATTGACAATACTAAATAAAAACAAAATATAGAGACGATAAATAAAATGAGAAATAAGAAAATTCGGAACTGAGGTTATGAGCAATTACGAATTTACGAATCTAATTTCTTAAATATAATTATATATAATTTCTTATATAGTAGGAAAACCGTGTTTTTGATTAATTTTTAAGTGGAAATTCTGGTGTTTACGGAAAAAAAAACTACACTAACTGACATTATACAACAACTGGCTTTTCAAAACGCGTAACATTCCACAAAGTTCTGAGGATCGCTTTATTCATGAAATTTTTGGAAAAATCACTCATCATAATAAGAGAAAATAAAAAAAAAATAATCTAGGACGATTTGTTACTATTTGTCAGTCTCCGATTCAGCGGAATTGAAACGTCAGTCAAAGTAGAGAAGAACAGACGCCGTTAAAAAGAAAAAGAGCAAGGTCGGTTCCATCAACCGAAAAGGTCATTACGGTTAAGGCTCTTTGGGGGATGAGAAACGGGATTCTGTTTATTACCGGCTCACAAATGAAACAAAAACAATATCAGCAATAAAGAGTAAAAAATATCCCTGACGTGAGACCTACAACATCGATTAATTTCTGTGTTCTCTACTTCATCAATCATATCGATTCACAAATGCGAACATTTTAAATGTATAATTAATCTCCATTGGTATAAGTGAATAATGAACATAAAATTGTGTTTCGTTATATGTAAGTGAAAAAAACCTTCAAAATGAAAAACGTAAGTCTGACTAAAATTTAATAATAAGAAATATAGCCAAATACAGACAAAATAAGTGATAATATATAATAAATACATGCCAGATAAAGTTTCAATTTTTAATTACATTTATTTAATAAGATGTATTTTAGTTAATTGTGAAATCTAATATTCATAAATTATTTCGGGATTTTGGCCAATTTCCTATATTTATAATTAATACATGCCAGATAAAGTTTTCATTTTTAATTTATTTATTTAATAAAATATCGTATATAATGTTAAGAACGACCTTTACACAAAAACCTTAAAAAAGGAACTTAAACTAAGTGTAAATAAGAATACAATTTTAAATTTGTATGTAGCATCATTATTTTCAAATTTTTATTTATATTAAAATGTTAGAAGTTTAAAGTAAAACGGCAGTTCGCAAAATTCCGCCAATCACAGAGCAAACACGTGACGAGATGACATTGCCAAGGACAGTTACTGTTTGGAAAGAAATTGGCGTTAGCTTCTCGTCAATGTCACAGAACTCTCACAGAGATACAGAGAAAGCCTCTGATGACGTGGTAATTAATCACGTAGACTTGGATTTAATATTCTAGCCAGGTTTCCTCCTTCCTTATCTTCGCAGATTGGTCGCCGCCGTTTGCGATTTCGTGATATTGCCAACCGCGCCGCGCGAATTTTACGATAAAATCAAACTGGCGGGGTGGTTTTCTCTACAGAGACCGGGCTGAAAAGGGTTAAAGAAATGACAAGTTCCGAGTTGGAGAGAGGATTGCTGTCCCCGAGGGACTGTGGGAATCCCACCCACCATATTGCCGGGAAGTCGGTGCACATCAAC
Organism: Zhengitettix transpicula; assembly: GCA_037074705.1. Taxonomy (NCBI): domain Eukaryota; kingdom Metazoa; phylum Arthropoda; class Insecta; order Orthoptera; family Tetrigidae; genus Zhengitettix; species Zhengitettix transpicula. Next base: position 50,243,407 of record CM073596.1, read on the forward strand.
ACTGCATCAGGCACGATGAAGACTCCCGGACTTTTCATTACCATCACAGAGCTTACACAAGTGACGCAAAATTTAATACGAATTTTGTATGACGCAACACATGAGACTGTAAACAAATCATGAATAAGTTTTTAGCCCTACTTTAAACAGATGAGGATGGAAAAATCTCGATCGGATCGGGAATCGAGCCCGGGTTTACCACTTCAGACACAAGCGCTCTAACCACTGAGCCATCCGAGTCGACTCCAGGTCCACTACGAGATTCTTCCATCCGTATCAATTAACATTAATGTCCACTCTTCATTAAGTTAGACTCTGGCTATATATACAATTATTTATATATGTAAATATTTACTATTGTTTTTATTAATTTTTTTTTAGAATCCTTAACTAACGGGAACAGAAAAACAAATCTTTGTTGTTGTTTCGATAGGCCGAATTTTAGCGGTGAAATCTGATAAAAATTGGGAGGGTTTGCACGCGCGAATACGCCCATATCTATGACGTCATCCAGCGCGTCATCTCCCCGCGATAAGCGCATACTCATTTCCAGTCTTCTTCGTTTTCCAGAGAGCCGATAATCCAGAAAAAAACATTAAAATAAATCCAAATAATTTAGCTGCTCTACAATTTCAACGTGAACGAGTAATATTGCCTGATCAAAATAAATAGATCTGTTTTCTCGTATTGAATTTTATCGTGATTCAGTAAAAGCAGACTCGGCGGTCAGATTCTGAAGCATAGTAAATCACCCACACATAATCGATACGAAAAAGAAAAATATTAAATATAAACAGTTAAATTATGAAGTAGCGTCGCTAAAAGAAAAAGACAACATACAATTCTATAAGGTAAAAATAAATACCACACAACGACGCTTTACTCAGCTGTAGAAATTCAGGAAGCGTAAACTAAAGCTATTAATTATTAATAAATCTAAAACCGACCACTAAAAATGATAATTTAAATTAATTTAACATTTTTCTGTGCCGGATGTGCCCCCCCCCCCCTACTCAGGTTAAATATAGTAAAAATTATAAATGCAATTGTACAAAGATATTAGTGGATACTCATATTATAACAAGAAAAGAAGTTTCAATGATAAATAGTACATAAGGTTTCTAGATTACACAACATAGATTAAAATAATATAAATATTGCTTAATAAATAAGTGTCGGTTTTGAAATGAAGAGAACTTTAATATGCTTAATGTGTTGCATTTCTGAAACTAATCTAGACTTACAATTCCTGTCAAAATCCCACGTTCGCAGAAACCTTGTGCTATTTATTTTTCTTCGCCTAATTTTATGTTGTTTTCATGGAGATACTTAATTATTTAATTGTAAATGTAAATCTAATGAAGAAAAAAACATTAAAGAGCTGATACCGTATACGACAAGGATAAAACACTATTCAAAATTCTACAGCTAAAGTTAAGGAGTATCTGTCTTGCGTTCAACACTTATGAAAAAGTCGTGTGACAGTCACTTATTTCATTGCCAAATCAAGCAGCACATTTTAAACACAATATGATTTTTTTATTATTAAAGGAGACAGACATTAAGATGGCATCCAGGGGATATTGAACACGGTAACCTAAGTCAAAACGTACGGCCATCTTAGAAATGTACAGCCGAATCGCATATACATGTGCGCAACATACTATTTTATGTGTACTATTATATGCAATATCTTTAATAGTTGATGAGTACACACCTTCTGGGCGAAAAGCACATCTGATGGACTCCACCGTAGCCGGCCTTCATCGACTCCACCTGCAAAATAAGGGAATAAGTGAGTTCAATAACAGAAAAATTGCACAATTCCTATCAAAAACATACTGTACGATTATTGAAACCTCCAATTAAATGGTCCTCCTTCAAGTTAACTAAGTATTATTATATATTTTACACATTTCATGGCTACTGATACTAATACACTTTAATAGCAATCCTGTTGGAACTAAAACTTGCCGAATATTGCTGTCTTTATTTTGAACAATTTACGACTATATAATATAAGAGAATAATACATATAAATATAACACAGAACCTAGAGAGCTATTTGTCATAATAGCGGCTATGTTACAATTTAATTATGATTCTTTCCGGTCACATTGAAGTCTGCGATTATTCAAAAAATATGTAAATAACCCTAATAATAAAGTCATATAATCAAATATTTTATTTATACAGCATTTTTAAAGTGATGTTTTATATTTATAAAGATATACATATACAAACTAATGGTATTTTTTCTTCAAGATATTTTATAAATAATCATGAATGAACTTTATTACCTTACCTTTCTATTAGTATCATTAATGTTTTTATCAGTAGCCAATTCATAAAAAATTATTTAAAAATGCTCTAAAAATATTTATTAATTTTGTGTTTGGTCAGCAATTTACCACAATAATCTTTAGCAAAACAATACATATTTAAAATTTATACAATCGCACTTAGTGGAAACTAAAAATATATATTTCACTAGCATACATAACATTAATTCCATTTTTATGGATCTCTTCAGATTTATATTATTAAAGAATCGATTAAAATATGTTCTAAATTTGAATCAAACAATTTAATAGAAAAATGTATACATCCTCCACCAACTTCCACGGCCAAACTGAGCAGGTCCGTAAACAGAGAGACGTAAGTTAATTAATTGTAAATTTTAATTTTTCTAAAAAATCTGACTTTTGTCCAATGTACACTAATTATATTTAATACAGGTCAGATAAATTTTCAATATTTAATTGTGATTTGAGAAATGTATATTTTTAACACATTTACAATTTACCTCTTTTTTAAAAAAAGTTCAGTATTACGGTACCATAAATTTGTTGTTGTTTTTTTCGCTGAGGTTGAGCAGTTGAAAAAAACCTAACAGAAGTCCTGCATTAATTATTTTTAATGTTTTACAATGTTTACGTCTCAGATTCAAGTTATTTATATCTTCATTTGTGGGAAAATTCAATACATTAACAGATTTAATTTCTTACATGTAGAAAGAATTCTTAGCACCTTTTAACTGTCGTTTGTTCTCCGTCGATTTTATTAAGACAATCGTCATGTTTTCTTGAACTTTTATCCCCACATTATTTGAAACGCATGTTGAGTCCTGACCAGGGATTGCCGTTGTCCTTCCTCACAGTGTCTGATGAGGAAGAAGAAAGTCTGTTATTCCTGAGATAAGGACGAAACCTTTTCACGGAGGGGTTGCTGCTTATCCTCTGACAACAACAGACCCGAGACAAAACCTTGTTCCTTCTCCTTTCTCTTTCCTCACCCTCCTGCCCTTTCTTTATGCTTTTTAACTTCTTTATTCAAAAGTCAAAAGACGCTCGTTTGCGGGTTCCTTTGCCATGTTACCCCGTTCCCAGGAACACTTCCTTCAAATTACTTTTTGTCTCAACATAAAACATTTGATGATACTTCTTCATTCTTCCATTTTTTGGGGTGGTGGTTATTATGTCTATCTACAGTCCAGCTCGTATTTTATAACGGCTGACACTTTATCTTTTTTTATTCCACAAGTCCTCCTCTGATGCAAGAGGTCAAGTCATTAACACAGTCAAGAAAATTAATAAAGGAAAGATAAATAGAGAATTCTAAATGCCATGTATTGGTCAGAATGAAATAGTTTTTAATATCAAATAATTGTTCATATGAATGCATGGCTAAAATAGTGGATGTTTTTATTTTGGGTGAATACTTTTTAATAAAGTTGATTTTTGTGGACGGTTGATTTTTAGTAATTAATTTTCTTATTAAAAAAAATTCCAATTTTTTTAAAACTGTGAACTTGTTTGAAGAACGTATAATTTATCCCCAACGCATTTTTAGCAACATTTCGACTCCAAATTAACTATTAATGTGACGAGTTTTCCGCACTCACTCTGGCCATACACCTGTTTTGTGTGTTAAAATATTTCTTCCGCGGAGTGAGGGAGGGATGTAACCTAGTTGTCCCCATATGGGTTATTATTGGAGTATTTACGAGTGACTGAGTGAAACTAATGAGCCGAGTGGAAGCTCTTAAATTGACACGACATGGGCGCGGAAGCACTGCGCAGTTCGGAAATATGCGGTCGATACTCACCAGGGGGAACTTATTAAGACTTTCTCCCACGTTTCTCATCCGAGTGTTTTTCGTTTTATATATATATATAAAAAAAAGTAGAAATATAATATCGACAGCAAACCCGGTGGTGTATTTTTAACTTCCGTTCTCTCCGAGTCACGCAAGCAGGTCTTAATAAGCAGATAAAAACGCCGCGAAAATCAGATAAGAAACGTTTTCATCTATACACAGCTTATAAAAGAATATATTCATAAGAAAGCAGGGTTTGCTATAATTACGATCGCTAATAAAGCGACTTGTGAAAGGAGGTCAAAATAAAGGTTGGTATCCCACAAGGAAGGTCTAAACAGTAATGTGGTCCCTATCTTTTACCAGAACTGGGAAAAATTGGTATAAATAAAAAGACAGCGAGTCTGTTTGTCGTAGGGGATGGGATAAACCGAAAAAAGGCCCACGAGGTTTTGAACGGAGTTTCATCTATGTATTTATATTTTCTGACACAAAATAGGCTTATATTCACGACCGGTAAAGATTTTTCTATCCAGATCCTTCAATTCAAATTTCTTGGCGTATATGGCGGAGCTTTCCTTCTGTTCTTTCTGAATAGCCTACATAGTTTGAAGTCAAGAGGGAGGATCAAAAACCCATTGGCCATGGGTAACATCATTGTCTTCGAATTAAAAACACTGCCTTTACTAATATCATTGGCATGTTAAATATAGAAGATTTTCTCGGTGTATTGTTTATACAAACAATTCTTGGGCTTGTAAGCGATTAGAATTAACGTAGAGCGACGATGACTTCTCGTACACTTTTATAAGCCAAAAAATGCATTTCTCTTTGGTTTAAAACTTTTATTAAGAAATATCATCTTTATAAACGGAAAATTATTATCTTTTTTGATTTAATAACACTTTACGTTTGGATCAGACACTACGTGAAATCATATAATTGAACATCGTTCTAAACGAAAATGTGCACTGTATTTTAACTCAAAAATTTCTTTACGTACTTCCTAACAATCCAAAAACTTAACTGTTTTTGTATTAATAATAATTCCTATAGTAATATCATTGGTACTTATGTATAAACTGGAAAAATCGATTGCCTTATAATTAAAAACACTTTTTATAGTAATATCATTGGTACTTTTTATAATCGAGGAAAAATTGAATTGTACTTATTTTAATTTCTACAATTTAGAAATATCACAGTTACTTCTTTATATTCGAGAAAACTGAATCTCTGGATTAAAAATAGTTTACTACCGTTTATAAAACGAGAAAATTGCACTGTCTTTGAATTAAAAGCAACTTCTTTACTAATATCATTGGTACTTCTCTCTGTGTGTGGTATAAGCTTATTTTATTCTAATAACATGACGGAAAAGAGAGTTTGAATAATTATTCACTGCGGTGAAATTTATAAGGAATGTTTAACTGAATTCTAATTTTTATCACCAATCGAATTACTGGCTACTGGATACGGATGCCTTTGGAACAATAGATAAGATTCTGTAACTCTAAATTTTCAGAGAAGCCGAACCTATCTTCTATTTTTTCCCGACCTTTCGCCGAGTTCTCGTTCTTCCGGTTACTTCATTTTCGGATATCTCCATCACTCCGTTTTATTTAAAAGTTATTTTTAAACGACTAAATTTCTTGTCTGAGGTGGTTGAGCCCCAGCTGCAAATATTACCCCCGCCACCGCCTCCGCCCACGTAAATAAGTAAGCTGTAACTGGAAGCTTCTTAGTTGGGAACAAACAAGGCTCAATTTCCTCCACGGCGGCGTCCGCAATTAACAGTTTCCCCTAAATTATTCAAACAGATTTAATGTAAGGTCACGGTGACGAGGGAGGTTCTTCGTCGCAGACGTTGAAAGGCTTCCTCCTAAGAAAATAAAATAACGTTACGAGTAATCTTTCGAAAATCGGAAAGCAGCAAGTCCCGGCCGAGAATGACGAATGTTGTTTAACCAATGAAGAGATCCTCTAAACATTAAACATAAATATTTTAAGTACACACATTACAAAGGAATAGGTGTTCTGCGCTTTGAAGCGCCAACCAGAAAATTCCAAATACTGAATAACTTAATCAGGAAAACCGGACAAACATTTCTCTATGTCGACGCTCCATAAATATCTTCCCAATTAAGAAGGTTCGTGACGAATATTTAAAAATTTGGAACTTCTTCAAGTAATCAGGTAAGTTAACTAAATAAAAGGAATTGCGTGATAAATTAGAAATGTAACTTGACCAAATCAGAGTTTAAAAAGTAATACAAATTTACAGATTTCAATTAAATACCGTTAAAATATAAATATTTAAATTAAAATACAAATTTAAAAAAATAAAAGTTTTTAATGTATAATATATATATACATATATATATATATATATATATATATATATATATCCATGGCTCATTGTAAGATAGAAAAATAAATTTGTGATTTTTAAAACAATACGATATTTAACATCATAAATTTTCAAATTTCTTCTAAATTAATAATAATATATTAATTACCTCAAATTTTGTTCAAAACATAAAAAAAATTATATTAAAAAAAATTAAATTAAAAGATAAAGAATAATGGATTACAAATATTACTTAATTTTAGGGTTTCTTATGATTATTTATTATTAAATTAGAAGAATGTTGAAAATTTAGGAATTGATTTTAAATATTATATTGTTTTATATTTTAAGTTTGGAGAATAATAAGAAATATATGTTGGTTAATTTGTGATTTGTAATTTTGGTTTGTTTTTTCACCACGTATGACAAAAAATTGTTACAGTAAGAACATAAAGTGATGAATGTACATAAAAGGTGATGAAACGTTAAGTTGTGTTGAATAAAATATTTTAAAATTGTTTGTAAGAAAGGGTCAGTATTTTATTTAATTTACATTATTAATAAAAAGACGAAAAGTAAATTATTATGACATATTATTATTTTATTATATAAAACACATGTTCACATGTTGTAATACATCTTTTAATTATTTTAATGTTGCCTTTTTTATGTAAGGAACAAAAAAAGTTAATTATAAGGAAGGAGTTCTCTTTCATAATAGCGGTCTAAAGGAAGAATATATTATGGTTGTCGTTTTAAATGAAAGCCGCTTTAACATGAAGCACGAGTCCCTTGACGTAAAGAGCACGTATTCAACCTGGGGAAATTGAGTTCATAAAAGCGGTGACCGCGGTTCCAAAGAACGCACTCGCAGACGTTTACACACATGCACGTCTTTCAGCAGTACATGATTCTCTCTTTTTTACGATGTCGAGTGACAAGTTGTTTTCCCCAGACGTGAGATGTTCTCGAATTCTCTTCCCCAAGTGTTTACTGCCACGGAGGACCAACTGAACCAAAGATTCTCCGCACAGTCGTATAAAGTGCCTCCCGATTAAAACCTCTGCAATCATTTCAGAGAAAAACTGTAAATTTTAATTAAGAATAGGAATTTTATTGTGCAAGTTAATCCTCAACTTCAAACCAAATCGTTCTATGCCGTCTTTCTTTTTCACAACTAAACGAATTTCTGTCATTATAAAAGACTATATGAGAAATGTTTTAAACACATTAATTGAAATAGTTTAAAATCAGGACTATTAGAATTCAAATTCTAAAAAGTCCGCAGAAATGGTAATTTATTTAACATTCATCATCCAACATAAAGAAGCAGCGACCTCTTAGGGTCAATAGTCGTCTGTCAGAAGGAAATATGGAAGGAGATCAAGAATTAGAATTAATACGGATTGCTGTGACCCTAAAGCGACTTTATGGTAGTCGAGGAAGATTAAATGAATTGTTTTAAACTATTAATGTTACACGTTTTTGGTTGCTTATCCTTTTGATAGAGCTACAATAATTTTCGTCTGTATAGTTTAAATTATTAATAAAGCACACATGAAAAAAATATATATTAGTTATCTATAATCTAACTAATAAAGCCATATTTCTATCTCACAGTCTAAGTTTCACCAGAACAACATAAAAATTATTAGAGGACATTTTAGTAACAAATTCCTATACACAATATTTAATTAACAAATATATTAAAAGAAAGATTACAAATCTTCCTATATATTGATGAGATAAAGTCTGCGAGGGCTATTCTCTCGCAGGCAATACCTGCGAGGGATGTTCTCTCGCAGGCAGAACCTTTTAGGAGAGATACGAAGGGGCTACCTTTGGGTATGCCTTTTCCTCTCCGTTTTTGAACTAAGGTTCCCACAAGCCGAAGCACCTCGGCCTGTTCTGAGAGGTGTATGTTCCGGGGTCACAGACCTTGGGCATACGGTAAGAGTTGTCCGCTATTCCCATTGGAATAGTCGGCCAGCTGCCTCCTAAACTGGTCGAGGCACGGAGAAGGGAATGCTGCGTCCCCACAGCAAACTCCTCTCCCGCTATCGGAAGGGCGTGGGACAAGTACCCAATGCCCGACCTACCCGATGCAGGTTTTTCTAAGGTTTTACCTGCATTTCTTTAGGCGAATGCCGGGTAGGATCCTTAAAATATAGCCCGGGGGCCCTAGTTAACCCTTGGCTACCTTCCTCCACCCTTCCGCATCCCCCCTTTCAAATCCGCTCCTATGCTATTAAAGGGGAGTTGCCCAATGTGGATCACCCTCATGTAACCTGTTGCCCTAAAAAAAATGTTAGTAACAAATTCCTATACACAATATTTAATTAACAACTATATTAAAAGAAAGATTACAAATCTTCCTAAAGTATCAACATCTAACATTCCACCGACCATTACACAATTCATTGACAGATCCCATAACATTCAGCTCACCACCCAAAACTTTTAAAGACCATGTTGACAAAAACCAAAGTTCATAAGGTAGTTTACCAATTGTTCATCCATAAACACAGGAGCCATATAATTAGGGAGCATTAAGCTTGAACATAGTAAATTATCTGTCATTTCCAGCTGGGATAATACTAAAGTTCAGATAAAGGTAGCAATTATAAGTCTAGATCAGTTTCAGAAATGCTACAAGTTAACCATGAAACTAATTCTTTTAATGTCAAAACCGACTCTGATTTATTAAGTAACATTTACAATATCTTAATAAATGATGTGTAAATCTTTTTACAGTAACATGAGCAGGACACTATCAGCAAAGCAGCTGGCTGTATCTTTCCTCCAATCGACGTGTAATGAGTGTGCGCAATTAATTAATGTGGCAATAAACTGTGCCTCGCTGCCTAAAACATGGCCTCCAGCAGGAAAGGGCGGGGTGCAAATATCCACGCAGTCACTCAGTAATCAGACTAATTGGCTTGTCCGGTGTGGATTATTGATAACCTACAGAAGGTGGAAAAAAACACCGCCGACTCCGAAGTGTTCCACCACCAAAATAACGTACGTGCACACGAAAACTAATATACCTACAACAGCGTAGAAAACAACGTAAATATAGCATAAGGCACCCGATCCCGTCGAAGACTACAGTAGGCCCAAAACTTAAGGAAACAAGTGAGAAACCTACATTGAATTTTTTTCAAAAAAATTAAACACCCTTATATTTTACTTAATACGTTTACAAAAATGGCGGCGTGAGTATACAGAAGTCATTAGAATATAAGAATAATACCACATAATTGCTATAATTATAAAAATATAACTGTACGAGAAATGATCCGAGGTACAATTTAATTTTCTGCATTTGTTTTCCGGTCGAGTTCTTAAAAAATTACTAACTTATAACAAATACCCGCGTGTGTATCACAATTAGTGAACACTGGAACACTTTCCGTTCAATTATTACATATTCTCTTCAGTACGCATAAATAATTACAGAATTTCATCACTACGAGAAACAATATTTTAAATTCATTACGTCTAAAGCACTCACTTTTATTTTTTGGTTTTACGTTTGACGTTTCAGCACCTTTTTGTACGGTTATCAGGCTGTTATGCTTCGACGGAAACAATTTTTTTTGTCATACATGAAGAAAAAAGAAACAATATTTTAAATCTGCTTAAATCAATACAAAGTAATATCAATTTTAAATTGATTTTCCATTGAAATCTATAATAAATTGACGCATATATTTTACGGCAGAAGATTATTTATTTTTTGTAAAAATAAATGGGAGACATGTTTGATCATAAGAGAGGACTGTATTAAGACTTTGGAGACGTAAAACTCATATTTTATCTGTTTAACTATTATTAATGTATTTATAAATTATATTGAAATACAATACGTCTGCGTTAAAAGTATACTATAAATAGCCAAATAACAGACAAAATATAGAGATAATATAAATACCACCCAACGTGTCTGCAATCCTTGTTGCTTTCTTCAGGTGATTAAAAATGCAAGAAAATTGAGAACGACACAAGAGGTGAGGCCTTTGAGTTCGTCATCTGGATTGTGCGGTTGTGTCGTTCTCATGCCTTCATTTTGTCTGTTATTCAGCTATTCAATTAGTATTAATAATAGCATAATTCCAGCCAAATCAGTCAGAAATAATTCATTAACACAAAAAAAAAATTACACATCGTTCGTTCTCTATATACTTTTGCATCAGATTATATTGGAGTAAATCTAAAAATCGAAATAAAATTTATATTTAAATAACTGTCCAAAAATATTTCGTTTAAAAATTACATTAAATAGTTATTTTAATTTCAAAACGAATAAAATTTTATTTAATAATTAAATGATAAAATAACTTACAATAATACAGTGTCATGAATTTTATTAAAATTATTATTATCATTTTTCATACGAATTATTGGATATTGTATGCATCCTTTCGGACCTTAAAAATATCTACATTATTCGTCAAAAATTTTAGTAATTTGCCAATAGAAACTACTGTTATTAAAATATGTGTTTAGTAATGAGTTAATAATTTCTAATGTTGAACTTAAGATTGTATTTTATGTACTTTGATTCCGGCTTTCAAAGAGCGTTTCGTTTGACCGATATAACAATCAATTAGATTTGTAAACAACATTACGTCGATCCAAAATGTTAATTAGGATAAAATTACATTTCGAGTGTCTGTAACTGTTCCAATAGCCGAAATAAATAAGAATGTTGTATCGATACTGTGCGAGAGTTGGCGAACGTCGACCGAGGGAATTCGATATCGTAGTTCAATTTCACGTCTACGGAAAGTTTTACGTCTCCAAAGTCTTAATACAGTCAGCAGTTTCCTTCAGAAGAAAATCGGCTGCCTTACACAAGCTAACATATTTTATAAAGTCAAGCTGACATGGTTCAGCGATATCACATCCTAACTTGATATTGTCAAAGATAATATCCTCTCTTATGATCAAGCATGTCTCCCATTTATTTATTTGTACAAAAAGTAAATAATCTTTTGCCGTAAAATATATACGTCAATTTATTATAGATTTCAAAGGAAAAGCAATTTGACATTACTTTGTGATGATTTAAGCAAATTTAAAATATTGTTTTTTTTTCACCATGTATGACAAAAAAAAATTATCCGTAAAAGCATAACAGCCTGATAAACGTACAAAAAGGTGCTGAAACGTCAAGTAGAGTGTATTAAAATATTTTAAAATGTTTGTAAAACACGTCGTTAATTTATTTAATTAGATAATGTGTCTGTAAAAAATCATTTACTATTATTGATTATAATAATATACTATAACAGAAACTTTGAGAAGAAGCTAAGAACTAAATAACAGACGACCTGAGCCATTGCGACCTTCGCTGTTATAAAATTGTTCTCTTCCGGCCTGATAATTGCAGTCACCCATGTCATTTGTCATTTCGTTTAAGCGGCGGCCAAAGTATACGAACTATATAAACTTAAAATAGAAGTTCCTTATATAATGACAACAAATAATTTATACCAAATGTTGGGGTGTGAAGTAGAGTGACGGTAGATTGCAGTAAGATTGTACAAAATATCGAATAAAAAAAATGGAAGAGAAGTAAATTTTTTACAACATTAGATCTACTTTTTTAAAATGAAAATATAATACATCTGTTATAAAATATAAGAATTAGATAAAATATCCAAATGACAAAGTGAAGTGATGATATAAATAACACACAATGTTTCTGTAAGCTTTGTTCCTTTCGTCAGGTGATTAAAAACACTGGAGCCGTTAAGCTTTTTAGTCAACTGGATTGCGCGGTTGTCACTCACGAAAGGGTTTTTAAGCACCTGACGAAAGGAACAACGCTTACAGAAACATTGTGTATTATTTATATCATCACTTCTATATAGTTTTTTATTATCCACTAGATCTTACACAATGATGTACGACACGTCAGGATTTCACTAGATAATATTCTGCATGGTCAATTAATCAAATGTGGAATACATTGATTCAGGAACAGAATAAAAGCTTTAAAACAGAGTTAAAGCTTTAAAACAGAGTTAAAATTTAAATATAAATAAATAAAAGTGTAATAATTTACATAAAAACAAATAATATAGTATATTTTGAGGGCACGGACTTGATAATCCAGTCGTAAATTTCTTATTCCACCGGCTGATGTACACGATCACACATGCCTTCGACAAGTTGAATATTTGATACGGCTTCATTGTAAAATATTGAACCGTACACACAAGTGCAGAGAGAAGAAAAAACTCACATTTTCATGCTTCTTTGTCCGTCGCGATGTTTTCAGTTCCGCCATTTCAATGCTTATATTTTCTTAAAAGAAAAAGAAAATCATTTGGCTTTCTCAGTTTTTCTTTTCAGTAGGCACACCCATTAATGTTTATGATCATAAATAATAGTCACCTAATCACAAGAGGAATAAAAGAGTTAGAAAATTTTAATAGAAAAAAATATTTAATCAAATAAGGCAAAACACTGTCAATACACGGAATGGAGGTCATTATAACAGAATTAATATTTTTAATAAATTCCCAGACAGCATTAAAAAGTTATACGATGCTAAAATCAATTTTAAACAAAATCATTATCGAAATTATTGTTGAACCTCTCCTATTCTATTGATGAATTGATAAAATTCGAGTTGTATTAAAATAAACGTTCTGTAAATAATATTGACACCATTCCAAAAATGTGATTTAATAATTATAGAATATTATTACAATTTCTGTACAATCAAGGACTTATTTCACACACTTTCAGCTCAGCTCCTTTGCAAGGTTTATAGAATATAAACAAATATTAATATTATACATATATTCATTTAACAATAATGACGAAAAGTATCTCACTTTTACAGTATTCTCAATAAATAAATAAACGGCCCTGAATCAGAAATGAGTTTCATTTCGGTTGCAACAGGCAATGCAGCAAAACCTTAATTTTTTGTATGAATTAAATAATAAATTACTGAATCTGAAGAGATCCTAACACAAGGACGAAAAGCCGGAATATTTAATTTTTTGTTAATATTCCATTTTCTGACTGAAGGCCGTTTATTTATTAACTGATAACTCATTTAATAATTATTTTCTAACATAATTAGCCGTAAATCATGATCTTAATTTGCAAAACGTCAATTTTTATTTTTTTAATATTTGTATTAATATAGTCATCAAACTATACGACAGCCACTTCCCCTATAGATGGCGTTAATACATTCTAAATAATGTTTTGGCAAAAGTTCGTGCTTTAAATGGACTATTACCGGGAGTCTCAAAACTGAGCTCCATCGATTATGATTGTAGATTTATAAACACACGTTTATCGTCGGCCAAGTTACAGACAGACACGCAACTCAACTCTTGCCAACATATCTCATAAATTTATATTTCACATTCTACACTTTCAGCATAATTTTTGTCTATATTAAATGCTTCAAATCTCAATTCGCAATTATCTGAAAATTATGTAGTAAAATATCTCGAAAAAAAAAAGCTGATCAAACCGAATGGATCAAAGTGAAGGGATTTTTTTTTTCAAGGCGAAAAAACAGTGACTCAAAAACTAAATGAAGGGAAAGTATAAAATCTTAATCGAGTGCGAAAAAGACATTACATAATTTACAATTGAAGAAGAGATGTTATCAAGAAGAATACGTAACCCGCTGCTTTAATCACATTCTTAAATTAAATAAACTAATTGCATAATCAGGTAATTTAATTAATTGAATCCTATAGCATGCTCGACCCAACAGCGTCGTACGCTACCAAACGGAAGATAAGAGGAATATGGAGGAGATTAGGAAGGAGCAGCAGCAGCACGTGCCACAGACAGCGACGCTTGCTTATCTGAATCCCCAAATATCCAACTGAAATGGCACGAGAAGACGCGAGAAATGGTAAAGACTCATGAGGAAAAACTAATACGGATTTATAAACGCGGAAATTATTTTTTTTTATTAAATCGACCTGATATCTGTGAGAATTGACCTCTAAGGACTGCGTTAGGTTATCAATTTAGTACATAAGAATACTTTTAAATGCGTTATTTATAGACATATGCAGCAGCACGTCATGTAACAGTCTTAGTTTACTAAGTCTACCACAAAAAGAAACATACTGTTTGACTGTAGTCTGTCATTCAAAGTTTTCCATCGTATCCACTCTTAAGTATACATAGAGTTTAATTACAATTTATTTTTTTGTGGAATACTTAATAAATATTACTAAAGGTCTCAATGAAGTATTTGTGTTCATCACAGTAGTCTTTAAAATTAAATTTTGGAATCTGAACTTCATCCATTTGAAGAAAATCAATGGGTTTTATAGTGTTTCCGCTACTTTATTTATAAAATTTACTATCTTGACGCAACGACGGTTACGGTCAAGTTACGATTTATAAAAGATATTCGGGTTTGCAGATACAATTCTCGGGTCTCAACAACAACGTTTCGACGGCAAGCTCCGCCATCGTCATCAGGTTGAGACCCGAGAATTGTATCTGCAACAGATTCACCGGGAAAGTCTTCCTTCTCTAATATTCGGGTTTAATCGACAGTTGCAAATTAAATGCCGAATAGGATAAATATCAGACTTTACGTCACAAGATTTGATTTTATTCAAATATTCGCTGATTGAAACCATTTAAATCAATTGTTTTTTACGTAACTTAAATTTGTTCTTCGAATGTGTATTAACTACTCATTTCTTTATTTTTATTTAATAGAAAAAAAAAGCAGAATGTTAAATACACCCGGTGACACTTAAATCGAGCCAAAACAAATAATAACCCTCTAAATACAATTATTCACGTCACCTGTCTCGCTCTGGAAATGTGAAAATCGATTTCTCACGGATACTTTTTTCTTGTACGACGTACGAGCTTAAGGTATGATAAATGAAGACTATGTACGTTGTAATTATCACCATTTTTTTCGATGGGATTTGTGATGAGTAACGTTGAACAACACAGTCGGTTGTCAAGCAGCGGGCGCAGTGTAAATTATCAGGAAAAAAATCTTTGTTTAACAAGAACGTATTTCTCAAGACTTCGCTAAACACGGCCACAAGGACCCCCCCCCCCAACAACAAGATATTACTTTAAAATAATACTATGCTCGAGAGGTGGAAGTAATTAGGCAACGTCTGTCAAATATATAGACTCCCTCCTAATTAAACAGTAATAAAAATGCGACAGAAAATAAACAATTTGATTACTAAAATATAATGGAATATTCTTTTCGACATACATCTAGTATTTCAATTTTTTTATAGTCTGCAATTACGGTCCCTTATTTTGATCATTTAATTAAACACTGTCTCGGGTATTGATTTCGTCCGATCGGTATCTCCCTTGCAATTACAATTACTCGTCATAAAATACATTAAATGCATCGGCTACAAGTCAGAATAAACTTAATAATGCAGCCGACAAAAATACAACTGCACAACGTTCAGTCCTTAATTTAGGGATTCTTCAGATGTACAAAGAATTATACATGCAAAATCCAAATAAAAAATATAATAAAACTAACTTTGACAAAATAGTCATACAAAATTATTTGAAATTGGTTTAAAGTATTTTACATCTGTCATTCCAATAAAAGGATATTAAAAACGTGTCAACAAATTTTCCTGTAAAAAAAATTACATAAAAATTGATTTAAATTACAATATTTGAATTAAAACAGCCATTACAATTTTTATATTAACAGCAGCCAAAAATTGATTACATATATAAAAAAATTACGGCGATAAACAGAAATCCCGAAATCCTCATGTCAAGAATTAGGACTGGGCATACCTAGCCCCCCCCCCCCCGCCCTCACCCAACGTTCAAATCTCAACGACACACATTCAAATATTGCACAAAGTACAAATAAAAGGAACGCACAGAGAGGAAAATAAATCCACGGAATAGTTACCCAAAATTACAAGACAAAATACTAGAATTCAGGAAAAAATAATACTATTTTTTCACAAATTTGGAAGTATATTAACCCAAAATAAATTGTAATACCACTAAAAACATTATTAAGCAATACGGCCAATATTTCAGTAAAATTAATTAATTAAAACAAAAATTACTTTGAATACAACGTTTCGTCCACAATTTTGGGACCTCTTCGGGTAATCAGCTAAAATTCCTGAAGCAAAATTTAAATGATAAATTAAATGTAGAATAGTTAAATAATTAATACATAAATACAGATTTGAATTAAGTTCCGTTTAAAAAATTATACAAAATTTTGAATTTAGAACCATGGACTGCGTCCTATGGCGGTTGTAGCCGAAATGTGTTTTTAAGTGAGGAACTATAGCAAGGTGCATAACATTAAATTTTACAATGTACACTTGTAGGTCTATACGAAATAAAAATAAACGAATAAGTGAATATTATTGGTCATTTGTAACTAATCACAATAGAATTTCGAGAAGTGTTCTGTCAACATTTTTCTAATTTTAAGTTAGCATGTATCATACCCCCAATCCATTGTAGACACCTGAAGAAGTCGTAAATTGTGGACGAAACGTCGTGTACTTGTATTTTTGACGGTTAGTTTACCAAACTTCTTCTACTAAACAGGCAGTGGTGTCCAGAAAAGAACAGCGAGAGTTGGGGAGAGAAATGCGTACCTGCAGCCAGGCCAGGCCAGGCAAAGCACAGCAGCAGCAGCAGCCAGGGCAGCCAGCAGCACGGATGGGACTGTGTGTGCAGCCCCAGACAGCAGCGAGCTCGCTAAATGTCAAAGGTAACGCCGCGCCGGGGTCGCCCGCCAGGCTCCTGCCTACTCCCTGGGACCAACAACCACATTCCCTTTAAACAAATACCACCCTCCACATCCCCGCACGCATACAGTATTCAATCAATTTATTGTACAACTGCTTTCGTCAAGCCCGGTCGCAGCGTCTATACGGTAATTTTTCCTTAAAAAGCAGATGGACTTCTCCATAGTTCATTTCTTAAGCTCTTGACAGTTGAAGGAGCGACGTAGGTAAACTGTTCCAGATTTCTAAATATAAATTACTTGCTGGGAAAATTAATAAATGTATCCACTAGCTGAAACGATTCAGATGTAACGGTTTAGTTACATCATGGGGGGGAAAACGTGTAAATTCGGTGGTCAATAAGGCGGCGCAAAACACTTCGTAGTACGCAGGGATTCAAATAAAAGCTCCAGAAACACTATGGTAGTTGCTTAGAGAACTACAGTGCGAGCATTTCTAGAGAAAAAATCGCATTCGGGCACGGGGGACAATAAAAAAAAGCCATTGAATTTTTTTTTAGACGCGTAAAAATGAGACTTTGACAAATTGCAATAAAGAACCCGGCCAGGTTATATGTAAACAGTTTTACTTTACCTCCCACTTACCTAAAAGGGATCATTCATACAAGATTAGACAGAGGAAACAGCCATTTTCATTCCTAAATAGAACCATTCGGGACTGGATATGCAAAGCTTCTTGCTAGGGGCGTGCCCACAGAGTGTAGAACAGTTCAAAAAACCATAAATAAACGTCCTTAAGTCAGAAAATTATGTTTATAAGCAAAAATTAAATATACATTAAAACAGTTTTTATTCAATATTAAAAAATTGAAGAAGCTTGTCGGCTACAGCCATAATTTTTTTTTGAGTTGAAATCATTAAATCTCATACGTGGATCATTCATACTTATTATTTCAAATATAGATGGAAAAATCAGAATCGGGGTCCGTTCAAGATTTTTCCATCCTGATCTTTTAATTCAATTTCAAAGCCTCCTTGACTGAGCTCTCCAATTATTTTTAATTTAATTCAAGATTAAAATTCACATGTAAACATGGTCTTACTTACTGTATTGAACGAAATTATAGCAACATGTAGAATAAGAATTTTACAAAATCGTAAGAAAAAATGTATTATTCAACTAAAACAAAAAAGTTATTATAATATGACGATGTGTCGTCCCCAACTTTGTTCTCTTTGCACACCGAACCGATGAAACTTCGTCAGAAGGTTCTTCGCGTTATTAAACTGTCGCCTACCATCTTAAGATGTTCCAAACGTAATTTCACCTACTACGGTAAGAACGTAGTTATATTTACAGAGAAACTGTTACACTGTGGTTCAGTTTCGGCTTTCGGGACGTTGGCTTGCAATTTTCTATCGTTTCGCACTCAAATTCTGAGCATTTTCAAGGCTGGGCACAATCTCATGGAAGGATTCCGTGGTTTTCATCTTACAGTATATCTCAGTGCATCTCGGTTTTTAAATTTTTTAATGACATCATACCGTGGGAAGTATCACTGATTCCTCAAGATCTGTTTCGTGGTTTGAAAGCCACTGCAGACGTTGACGTGTTCACTGTTTTGCGTCCGCACGGTCCTGCCGGTTTCCCCTACATGAACCCAAACACACACCTTATTTTACTTACAAATCCAAATTGTCAATCACTATTCAACAACCAAGTTTCCATTAGAGGATGAAGGTTTTCCAGGTGTTGGAATAAACAGTTCACCAGATTTCAATCCGGGCAGTCGTTGGACAAACAAAACATCGTTTGGACTACGCGATCACAGATGAACTGTTTATTCCGCAAGTTTCCGGTTCATCTGCTCTGAGCAAAGATAAGCAGTCTTGATTTGAGGAGGGAGAAGCCATATAAAGCAGACTGCCCGAGGGCCTTCTCTAAATATCGCGACTGAGTTTCGCAACGGACGATAATGACGGAGGCGGATGTTTGCAGCAGCGATCAACAGTTTACTCTGGCCGATAGCTGGTCAGTGCAACAGAGACTACTCCAAGCTAAAACTGTGTTCGACTCATCATTCCGCTAAAAACAGCCCTCATTCAAACTAAATGTTCTAATCTTGTAACAATAAGTTTAATATTTCTTGCAAATAGCCACCGCCAAATAGTGACACGTATCGACGTCATCAATTGAGTGCGGCCATGAATGAGTTTATTTATTATTAATTTAATCGAAAACATTCTGAAAAGGAGCTCCTTTTATTGTGACACTGCTGAGTAAAATTTTCAGATAGGGAAACAAAAACTCATTGAGCCCGAAAAATATTTAGTCGAAGTAAATATGCTTTAAAATTTTTATCCCGGCTCCTACGGCCTTTCATTTAGGTGTCTCATCCCTACAGTGTTTCCTGGTGGAAAGGTAAATGTGTACGAAATTTGTTCGAAATTGCTTAAAATTGCAAACAAAACATTTATCCTCCTTCCACCCCAATCCTAGGGGCTGAACTACAACTTAGCCGGAAACCTGAATGTCATAATTCAATTTAGCGACTTCCATAACCCCGAATTCGACTCCAATACCGGCTGTTTTCGCGGTATTTTCATGTGGCGTTCTCGAACATATGATTTTGACGTCTGCTGCGTCACCAGTGACGTCAATAGTCTAATCGCAGCAATTTCAAGATGTAGAATTTACGATTCTTTGCACGTATTTTCGGTTTTGCGTTCCTTGGTAACTATTGATGTTGTTACTACAGTATGCTAACTACTTCCGAGGACGACACATCTACAAATATTAATATAACTGTTTATTTGTAATTAACATAAAGTTGAGGTTTAAGTCTTAATAATTATTTAATAAGTCAACAAAACAGGCAATATGTCCGGAAAAATGGTATTAATTAATTACAACAAAAAATCATTATAATTCGACGTTTTGTCCACAAATTTGGGACTTTTTTCAGTTATTATACAGTTTTGTAAATGAAAGATGAAAATTAATCAATTAATAATGTAACATGGCCATAAGCCAGAAATTTATAATATAAATTTATAATAATACACAAAACTTTACTTCTCTATGATCAGGGACCTTGCACATAATTAACAAAATATGAATTGAATTGATGGAAAAATTTATACTGCTTCCATCAATAATCAGGGCCGAAAAATATGTTGTTGGAAGCAGTTTAAAGCTTCCTGTTTAACGGATTCTACCCGTTCAATTCATATTTTGGTAATTATATGCAACTGAAGAGTTCCCTCATCATTATATTATAATATACAGATGTGCTTATTTATACATATAAATTAAATGAACAAAAATAAATACAGCGTCATGGACTGCTAAATATTTGTATTTCAAATTTAACATAAATATATGCATACATGCACAACTGTATATTAACCCAGGAATTCCCAAAACTGTGGACGAAACGTCGTAATACTGTAAGAATTTTTTTACTTGATTAATACACATTTTTTGACATATTGGCTATTTGGTTTATTTGTTAAATGATAGCTGTCAGATTATGCTAAATACGTAATAATTAAAGTATTGCAAGACTTGGGATCATCGTGTATACTGGTGTTACCTCTACAAATACTAAAATAAAGGCGCAATGAGCAATATACTTCAATGATTTATTTTGTGCTTGTTCCAGCGTCACACACGACCCGACATTTTCTATTATTCTACCTATCGTATGTTACGTTGCAATGCAAACAAGTTAAAAGGAAGTTTCTTTGCACATTGTTCCGGGAAATTGTTATATAAACACTAGTATATATGTGAGTAACTTTATGGGGGAGGGGGGAGAATTATGCTGAATGGTCCGCCATAGTGCGCACCTCTACGATATTTGCGATTGAGATTGCTCCGACTGTTCGCCAATTTTCCATTGTAGCCTGTCCCCGCCAGCTCGAGTCAAATGAGTTCTCACAGCAGCAGCGGAGCAATCTCATTAATGAAGCACAGTGTGTGACCACGGTTGTGTCCCCCAGGGAACAATTTCGTCTTTGCGACCACGCGATCGGAAACCATAACACAGATACGTCACGTCACGAGAATGCATCTCTCTCTCTATCCGTCGTAGTAATTCAATACATGATTACGATTTCATAAGATATTTGCTATTACACTGGTACTGAATCATATTTTATCAAACAGAATGTAAAGTTGTTCCGTGACAGAAAATTCTGGCGGATAGTGTGTAAGGCAGGGAAGAGTAGTGCGAAGGGGACACCTAAAAAACAGGTCGAAGGCTCTTAAACTAAATAAATTTATTCATTGCAATCTTCTGGTCACCGGACACTCCCCCGCTGAGACAAGGAATCGACTTACTACATTGATATGTCTTCTACGACACACAATATTTATTCCTAGTGCTGTATACGCAACGATATTCCGGGATCTGGCGATATTTGGGTCGTTTAATATGATGTGGTATCCGTTGTCGGGGGAGTATGGGTCCTCAAATGCCGCAGCTTATTGCTTTTCGATGCAATATTGTTGGTGAATTGCAAAGGCCACTCTAGTTAGAACGTAGAAGGTCGACGTGGCGCTGTTTCCGCCAATACTGAGCGGCAGACTTTTTCTTTCCTTGGAAGTATGGCGTTTGTTACGAAGGAACGGTTGCGGAGCGTATCTACTGTGAAGCCAATTAAATATAATAAAATTTCCGAACACTAGACATCATGCCAGTGAATTGCTCTTGTGCATTATTGACGCGATCCGAGGAGTCTCCCGAAGAAGCGACGTGAAGAGGGAAGTAAGACGTCACAGTACGTGAATACGTTATTATTCATAAACATTTACCGATCAACAATTTTCTCAATCTTCGTGATATATATATATATATATATATATATATATATATATATATATATATATCACGGGCCACAGGTGTTAAGACCAACACCGTACAGCTTTAACTCGATCAGATAGTACAGCCCCTGGAAATATGGCTTAACGTAACTCAATGTGTGTGTGTGTGTGTGTATAGGATAGAACGGTGGGGGATTGGGGGGGGGGGCGGTGCAAAGCAGCGAGGGCAAGCAAACCCCTACATATCGACTTGGCCCCGAGCATGTGTAAGCTACGTCGCTCGTCTACCTACAGTCTTCAACAAATATTACCTTAACAATGCTAGTAAACAAACACTGGCTCAGAAAATTATTAGAAAATAACATACGTACTGGTTAATTTGCAAAATTAAATTGACAGATACAATCCATTAAGGGTGTGGGGGGGGAGACGGTGGACTGAAAAACTTGCTAAACCCTGCCACGGAATTTGAAGAGAGAAAAAAATTGAGGTGAAAAAAAATATAAACAGATCTGTAAAGAAAAACGGCAACCAAATCATTTATAGTAAGATAAATAAATAGATTAAATTTATTTAGTGAAAAAACAAAACAAAATAAAAAATTTACACAATTTATTCTTCTTATCTTAAAATGTAAAACAATATAATATTTAAAATCAAATTATAAATTTACAACATTTTTGTAATAATGAATGTTACATTAATCATACAAAACCTTAAAATTAAGTAAAATTTATAATCCATAATTCTAAAACTTTGAAATAATTTTTTAAAATATAAAAATACATATTTTTATATAAAAAATTAAGTTTGTTATTACTTTATGATTGGTAACATTTAGTATTAAAATTTCAAGAATGTT
Source organism: Zhengitettix transpicula (assembly GCA_037074705.1). Classification (NCBI taxonomy): domain Eukaryota; kingdom Metazoa; phylum Arthropoda; class Insecta; order Orthoptera; family Tetrigidae; genus Zhengitettix; species Zhengitettix transpicula. Next base: position 50,266,275 of record CM073596.1, read on the forward strand.
TAAAATTTGCGACTTGTTGATATCATATTGTTTTACATTTTAAGATAGAAGAATAAGAAGAAATAAATGTTGGATAAATTTGTCATTTGTAAATTTATTTTGTTTTTTCACCAATTATGACAAAATAAAATTGGTACTGTAGAAACATAGCAAAGTGATGAATGTCCATAAAGGTGCTGAAATGTCACGTTGTGGTGAATAAAATAATTTAAAATGTCGGTAAAAACGGTCGTTAATTTATTTTTATATTAAAAGTTTCCGACTGCAAATAAATAAATTAATAAGAGATTCCTCTTATTCTTATTCAGGGGTTGTGTAGGTCCTTGGACTTAGTCTTTAAATCTCCTACTCCGCAGTGTCTTGTCCTAAGCTTATTCCTGTCTTCAAATCCTCTAGCAGCTACACCAGTTTTCGTCTTCCACTATGCTATGGACCTTGAACTTCATCCAAGTGTCCTTTCTTGGATGATGTCGTGCAGTAAACAATTTCTCTTTACGATGTGACCGATCCAGTTTACCCTTCTTACAACCTGTTCAATTTAGTTTACCATATCTGTCCAATTCTTCTCCAACGTCACTTTTCGAAACTTTCCGGGTATTTCTTCTTCACCCTCTTTTTTAATGTATATGTTTATGATCCATACAAAGACCCACATGCAACACTTTAAACAGGTTCTTCCACTGTGTCTACAAAATATTAATAGTAACTATTCTCCTTCGTCAACAGTCAACGTCGAATTAGGAAATTTATGAAGTTATTTTTTTAACTTCATACATTGCATGCAGCTTTTTATGTGTGTATAACACAGACATGAATACAACTCACGGATAGGTGACAAGTCGACAAAGAAAGCAACTACCACGCAATGCGGATTAACCTGTAGTAGTTTGTACATATAACAAAACAATCGTCCTATTGTTAATTCTTTATCTTGAAAGGACATGAGTCTTCTGATTACACAACTAATCATGAAAAAGGTACGAAGATTTTTAATTATTCACGTAATTATGTTTGTAAGATAATTATGGTATTATGTAATGGTATACGTTTCTTGAATTGTCATATTTACTCTACAGAGACGTAAATGAATCTATAAATAATTCTTTAACATAAAAATCTTTCAGAAATATCCCTTGCTGGATTTGATCGTAGCTCGTATAAAATTAGTCTGTTACCGTGTGTTCAGCGTTCGAATAATTAGAGAGATTTCGAAATAAAAATGGATACCAGAGTATTTTGTGTTTATTAAACAATTGTTCTTATAACTGAGATGAAACTTGACAATCATTTCGGTTAGAATGGTTGTTTAGGGTGTCCCAGCTGGAGGAGCTGTCACCGCTGCGTACGTCACCCGCTGCGATGACGTCACGAGGCACGTCACAGTCGGCGAGGGGGAGGAGGCTCCGGTGCGATCGATGGAGCCGAGTAGATCCATCGCTCCGTACACAAACAAAGCTGCTGCTATCTCATAATTAGGCTTCCCCCTTTCTCCATGTGAAGACAATGGGTCGCCGCCGCCTTTCACCACTCTTTCGCGTACATACGAGTAAGTCCCGTAATACGGGGAGCAGCACCTAATTAAATAGCCGGGGGCCGTCGCCGCTCGCTCAGAGACGCGTCGCAATTATCCAAATTACAACGACGTGTCACAATTACGTTCTAAAGCCTATCTTTTAAGACTTAAACGGCATTAAATTATTCATTGAAACTATCCAAAAATCAGGAAACGTGGGATGGGGTAAATCTTTCTCAAAGCCAGAGACGAATGAGAAAATATTAAGGTAAGATAGGTAAGGAACTGAAAAACATACACGCTGTTAAAGATATCCAAACATACGTTTCCATGTTAAAAACGCAAGCCAATTAGAAAAATTTATTATCAAATTTAACAAACACAATCATCCCTGATTAGAAATTTGTTAATCTAAATTTTTTTTAGAATAAATAGTAAGTAAAACTATAAATTATGATATACGTAAGTGAATAATATATATATACATATATATACACCTAATTGCATATAAGATATGTATATAAGACTTTGTTTATTATTTTTAGACAACTGAATTGAATTGTAATTGATCCAACCCATGATGAAAAGTTGTTTTTGCTAAATTTTATATTTTTCTGATTATTTTATAATCTGATAATAATTTTTTTGAGTAATAGGCTGGTGTTATGAACATTTATTTCGAAATAAGTCAGATTATTATAATTCTTAACATACATTCAGTGTAACCTTCAAATTGGTCCACTTTGATAATAGACAAACCGAATTTTTTGGAATAGATCACTCTTCTGTTGGTTTAAATTGCGGCCCCTTTCACCGGCATTTTCAACAGTGAAAAATCGCAAACGGAAACATTATGTGAATAGGGAGCCTAAGAGGGAAAGAATACAGTGTTCCTACAATGCGATTAAACTAATTTTCCGCGTAGAAAGAGGTCTAAATTGACTTTGTGCACAACTCACTGAAAACAGTAAATACACTGCGATTGTTCAGCAACGCTGATTTGTCCCGCCCTTCGTTTTAAGCGTTCTGATTGGTGGATCGAAAGGGTAACCACACCTTAAATATATATATATATATATATATATATAGATAGATATATATTGTAATACCCCACTTATTGATAATTATGATTATAGGAATTTAAATTAAACAAGTTATTAAATTTTATAAGCAAAACAATTTCATTAATCTAGAATACAACTCAAGAAAATCTATGTATATTTTACATATCCTTTTACCTCAACAATTAAATTACACTAATAATCCAGTTACATTTTATAAATCAGACTCTGTACCCCAGGGTCTTTACTGGGTTGATAAGGAAACGGAACACAAAATTTACAATTTAAACAATGCAATTAAATAAAATGAAAACGAAATCTGACTGATTACCCTTATTTAACAATTTACAGAATTTATTACTGAATGTCTACTTACAATTTTATTTGGTGTTTTCAAGAATGCTCTTTACTCTACAATGCCCTTCTGTGCACAGACTTTCACACACGCTTCACAGACACATATAGGATTTATCCTTTTTGATATCCCGACTCCTGACTGCTTGCATGGACTAAAATGTTTATTTTATGTTTAGGCACGGCCACCATTCAATTTGACCGAATATTTATCACCGCCTCCACGTCCTCCTCCTTTGCGGTCTACATTTCAACTCCTATGACTTTCTCGTTCAGATTCTGGCATCACACTCGCTGTCCATCTCATTTGAGGTCTCCTGTCCAACTCTGCCACCACACTCCAGTCCAACTCCTTTAATCTGCTTCCCTCTCTCCAGAATATTTCCTTGTTTTCACAGTTTTTGAGTTTCCACGTTAGCCAAACAAACACTAACTGTTGGATTTCTCACGCTCCGAGAGCCCCTCAATACAGCTAAAATAAACATTTCCTTTTAATATAATTGTGTGTCCACAAAACTTCTGTCATTATGCCTTTAGGGTTCCGTCCCGATGTCTGTCAAAACCATTAGCCCTAAGAGCCGCTAAACGTCCAATTATAGTCCTCCCCTTCTCTAAAAGCCGCTTATCCATCATTTTATAATTATCTTTTCTTATATACAAACCACTCAAGAAACCCCAGTCTGAGTTGGTAAACAAATCTGATGAAATAAGAACAAAATTCATGTCCTTCTTAACTGGGTATTACAATATATATATATATAACATAAATTGAAATGTAGGAGGAATGGGTCCTCTGGAACAACAACTTCAACGTTTTGGGGGGTTGTTTACAGCGTGGCAGTAAATGTTGCGAGTAGGCGGATCTAGGTCGAGCTGAGATGGTCGCAGTAGATGACGCCAACACAAGAACAACTGAATTCTTCATACAGTTCCGTCAAAGCGATGTCGTTCCATGCATTCAAAGACTAAAATTACACGCAATTCTAATTAATAATTTACGGCTTCGATTCGTCTAACCCTTGACTTAGGAAGGGCGGATTTGATAATTGAGGGTTGTTGGGACGATTTCATACAGTAGCAATCATTCAAAACAAACAAACAAAAGCAGACATATTTTTATAGATTGCGTTGGTGACACGTAAAGGAACCCCATGAACACCTCGCCTGATCGTCGTTTCGCGGGGGGTTATATGGCCTACTAAAAAGAGAATACGGGAATGAACGTTAAAGTCTCGTTATTATGACGGCGTTGATTGCTCGTCGCCTATTATCGGCAATTTAACCTGTAATTAACGTTTCGCACGGTACGGTAATTCTCTTTGGCTGGACTGTACTAGACGTCAACGTCATCATATTTTGAATTACCGTTTAATTTTGAAACGAGGCAGTCGATAATCTTACATACTCAAAAGTAAAATAATTAATTTTCTTATTTCGTTGTGAATAAAATATGTCTGCAGTTTAAATACAGTGGAGGTAACTTTCTTTCTACACAACAAGAAAAAGCCATGGAACTTTTTCTTTAATTTAATATAATTCATTCATTCTTGGTTTATATTGAATTTCAGTATATTAAGACTGGTTTGATCTTACTTAATCCAATGAGACAAAATTCTCGCAACGTGTATGCGTCTAAAACATAATTTTAATTTTCAATTAAATTTTAAATAATATAAATCGGGATTTAATGATTTTTACTATATAATGAGTATAAATTTAATAAATTAACCAGCTTTTTTACAAATATTTTATTCAAAACAACTTGACGTTTTAGTGACTTTTTATACAGTCATTTGGTTTTTATGATCCTACGGTAACAATTTTTTTTGTCAAACACGGTGAAAAGCATATATATTCATGAAACTCCGTGGAAAGAGAGATTAATAAGCTGTATCAGTATGGACATATGATGAGAGGTACATAATATAGGGTTCCAAAGCGAGAAAGTAACAGGAGAAAGACTACGGGGAAGGGAAGAGGTGGATGAACACGATGAAGGAAAAGATAGAGAAGAGGCGAGGAAAATTAGAAGAAATATTAAATGGAGGAGATAGACAAATGTGAGGGTCCTTGATTTGCAACGCGACCCAAGGTGACTGGAATCGGGAAATGAAGAAGATAAGAGATTCTGTTTAAAAATACTAATTAAATCTAATAAATAAAGCAGTGTTTGTTTGTATGTATGTATATATATATATATATATATATATATATATATATATTTGTATGTTCCTTATACAAATCTACACCGGTGGAGCAAATTTCACCAAATTTCGAACACGTGTTCTTTGCGACCAGGAAACAAACACTGTCGGGGTGGGACGCGTCTACCACTCCCAGAAGCGGGGGTGGACGAGGGTAGAAATATTTAAACATGCTAAAACAGTCGATATTTCAGTCGGATAAATACAACCGAGATTATTTTCCAATGCAGAAAGAGGTATATAAATATTTTAAAATGATGAATAGTAGGATATTCAAAATTATGTGGTCCGCAAGAGGAAAAGAACAAAATATCATCAGGATAAAAACTTAATTAAACAGATAAGTTGAAATACTGAAGATGATACAGATTTTCATAGAAGCAGAGACTTAAAAAAACCAAATTAATGAATAAGAAAGATAGCCAACAGAGACAAAAAATGGTAATATAAAATTAATTATATATAATATAATATATTAATTAATAATATAGAATTAATAGGACTGAAACACTGCACTACAGAATTAGTGACGACAGACAGAAATAAAATACCCAACTGAAAAGCAAATAAAAGGGAATTATTTAATAATTTTGTTGTATGGAAGACGAGAAAGAAACAGTTCTTAAAAAAACAAAAATTACAGGCTCATGTAAGAGATGATTCACATTAAATCAAAGATCACACAGTAATTAATGTACAAAGAGATACTATGAAACTCCTTATTGTTACGTTGAACTGTCTGCTGTCCCCTTTGCGTGCAATTGTGTCGCTCTAGGCTCTTCTTAGCACCTGACGAAAGGAACAAGGATCCCAGAAACGTTGTTGTGTGGTATTTATATTACCCTTTAATTGACTATCTTTCTTATTCAATATTACGTAAATCATTTTAAAAACAAATTAATATATAAATAAATCAAGAGGGAAACCAGTTTAGCTGAGAAGCAAAATTGGAATAGATGTTACGAGGTTTAGGAAACAATAACCCGTTTACGATTAACATTTTTATATTTTAAATAATTAAGCTGTCGAACCAGACATATATATATATATATATATATATATATATATATATATATTGTTAAAAACCTGATGTTTTGATCTGTATAAATATTCTTCATTTATTTTAAATGGAATAATTTATTTTGTTTCTCTGCAAATTATCAGATTTATACTGAAATATTAGTAATATATTTCATTTTCACGTCTGTTTTTAACAATGAACATCCTTAACGGCCATTAACAGACGATTTTTATAATTTAAAATAATTATTAATCATAAAATCTTTAATTAACAACACAAAAACGTTTGTGTACATATTTGTAACATCGTCAGGATGTGTGAGTGGAAGAAAGGTTTTTGTTTCAACGTTTGCTCGGGTCATGTTGATGATCGTTGAATATATCTGCTTGGTCACAGTGTAATTAATCTCGAATTTAAATACTGATACATTATGTGACATATATATATCTATATTATCACTGCTGATATCGTCTGCTAACGTAACAATTTATATGTTTAATAAATGTTTCACGGTTAGTTACCAGGTTCAGATTTTTCGACGTTGTCGATCTCCATGGCTGTCCTCAGCCTGTGTGGCGCTGCGTGTCTTGTGCAGGTATACCATATATGGTGGTGGACATGCTGCGACCTGATTGGCCGCTGAGGATCGCCTGACCACAGCGTTCAAGTCACATGTGTTTCCATGTCGCGTAGTAAATGTCAGGCGATCCTCAGCGACCAATAAGGTCGCAGCATTTCCGACCACCATATATGGTATACATGCACAAGTCACGAGGCGCCACACAGGCTGAGGCCAGCCGTGGAGAACGTCAACATCCAGAACCAGGTGAGTAATCGTGAAAAAGTAGTTAATAATTTACACGGGGAAAGCTGTCTTTCTTATTAAAATTATTTCCGTCTGTGCGTTATTTAGGAAGTTATTTTATTTAAGATGAGAACAAGAAAAGCACGTGGATATTGGGAACTGCATTAGACACCAGCTACTGTTTCTTCTGCGTATTATAGAAAGTCTTTTAATTGTGTTTATGGGACTTTATATGAAAACTTATGGAACGAATAAAAAAATTATTTACGTTTGTAATTATTGTAAGTATAGTAATTATTGAATTATAAAAAATAATTACGGAATACGAAGAAGGTGAATATGGGAACGCCAACATCATTACGCTTAAAAAAATTGATTTGCAGAAAAATAAATAAAATTAAACAAATATTTTTAATTTAAATAAAAATTAATTATTTAATTTCGAAAATTACTAAATTAAGTACCACATTATTAATTTAATTTAGTGAATTTTCAAACAATACAACCTGGCCGATAACACATTTAGGGATGGGGGGGGGGTCGAATTGCGTTACATGAAATTAACAAAACAAATCGGGGGGTAAGGATAAATGACATCTCGGGCAACGCCGGGCACTCAGCTAGTAATAAATAATAGCCAATTGACAGAAAAAAATAAGTGACTAAATGAATGCCACATTCAAATGCTTTTGAATTCGTAACCTTATTTGTTCCAGTGTCATTCTTCCGGGTCTTGTAATTTTGAATCACCTGACGAAAGCAACAAGGATTGCAGAAACGTTGTGTTGTATTTATTCAGCCACAACTGTATACGCTTAGTGAAGTGTTTGATTAACATTGCTTACTCTCATTTCGGCCATGGAAGTTCAAGGAGTATGTCTGAATTTTTCCACTTAAATTGTTTTATTCCAATCATATTTTGATTTTTTCTTTATTGATGTAATGTATTCATTTGTTTTGTATTTGGGCTTTATTGGTTTTTCATTATTTTTCTCTAATAATTTCTTAGAGAAATTAAACAGGGGAAGAAGCGTTAAATGTATCTATATATGTAATTTTAAATGGTGTAATAATAATTTTTTCAGGTTGTTGGCTAGATTACACATATTTAATGTCAGATATAGTTTCAATTTTTAATTATAAAACAGGATGCGTTGTTTTCTGTCGCTCTGCGCTGTCACTTTAGTTGCAATCTTCGTTCCATTTTGTGAATGTATCTTACCCTGACTTGTAGTGGTGACAATGACGTGATGGCGTGTCACTGGTAATTTCATCTTCACATACGTTTTCTATCAATCTTTAACATTTTTTGTCACTGTATTCTTCGTATTGTGTAGTTTGAGCGGTGAGTAGTTGACGGATAGTAACGTGCCAAAAGGGTTAAAAAAAATTCTGAAAATGGAGGCTAAGAAGCGACGACGATTTATTCGTGAATGGCGAAGGTCAATGCGATTTGTCCAGTTATCGACCAGGGCTGCTCTTGGCAAGGAAGCCGTCCTAACACTCGCGGCGTCGGCGCAGCTCGCCCCCACACACTTCAATATACTATATTTATCAGAAACCTGGACACTGTGACAATGCCTCGGTCTGATCCTAAAATACTAGGAAATTCGTAACACACATATCTCTCTCTTCACTTCATTGCAACTCTGCCTTTGCATCTAGGATTCTCGATTAGCAGCACCGAAAGAGTTTCGCCAAGACTGTGGACAAAATTCATCTGATACACACACACACGTATATAAATATGTTGGCAAATCGTGCTGAACAGAGATGGAAAGATATTTAAAAACTCCAAATCATTCCCTGCGGTGCTGCTGCTAAACTCTGCAAAATAAAAAATTTACTCGTGCACCAATCTAAAAGCATGACTGTGAAAGAATATCACTACTCGTGTATTTATCGTTCCCCAAGGATATCTACACTTTAAAGCAGCTTATAAACTACTATCAATGAGCCAGGGAAAATCAAGTTATTTAATAAAAATATTATATATGTTAAAAACAATATAATTTATTATGACAATTTATTAATCTAAATTTTCAATAATAATTTTTTTAAAAAAATTGAATAGTCTTCTCGGGCTTCTAACCGAGTAAACAATTGTATTCGCGACGTTTCGATGACGTTCACTGTCATCGTCTTCTAGCAATTAAGACTTTATTTATTCTCTACACCGAGAAAGACTCCATTTTGCTTTAAATTTATTAATAAAAAATTTTTCTGATTACTAGGGCGGTGTTTTTAACATCTATTTTAAAATAAAGTAAATTATTATAATATTTTTTTAAAAAAAACAGGTTTTGCATCGTGGTTAAAAAAGTACCAAAAAAGTCACAGAGCGACACAGATCAACAGGGAATAGAAGAAACAAATATATAAATGATTTATCGACTGGATAAAATTTCTGTAAGAACATTGACCCAAGTCGTACCATGTAATCAGTGACGTTTCGACGACTGGAACCTCCATCTTCTTCAGGCTGAAGGACAACACGGTTGGATACCCGAGAGAAAGTCATTCATACAATTCATCGGGAAAGAACTCGAACCTTGATAACATTGACTTAGATTGTCACTTAAACGTTGTAAAAGGTCTGCTTTCTATTATATCGACCGGACTAGAAACTATTTGATTATTCGAATAAAAGAACACACAACATCTACATCTTATATTTTCGACTTTGAAATCAAAAAATACATCTATTTTAGATAATCCAAATATACAAAAAGAATAGATATCTCTGAAATGTTGCACAGAAAAAGTAACCTAATTCTATAAGCATCTACCAGGATATGGTTCCCCTTAACAAGGTCTATGTATTTTCTCTGAGGTGTGTCACCTTTATTTTTTCAAATATTTTTATCCGATATTTGTTCTCTAGCTTCACTTTGTCTTCAAACAGTGTTCGAGATCTATAGGCAGGGCGAAACTTGAACTTTAAAGCGCTTTTTTCGTCTTCATATTTATCCAAATAAATAATAAGCATTATGGCTTAAAAAATCGCCTTTTTCCATTTTCAAATATAACATAGCCTGGTTCAACCGGAGTCAAAGTGATATTTAAATTGTTTTCGACGCTAATATTATTTATATCATTGTGTACAGCACACATTAATCGGATTATAAGCCTCTAATTAAATCAATCGGAGGTTTTTTTTTCTCCCTCGCTGATAATTAACAAGTTGTAATGACTACGCACGAGGCGGTTTCATCCTCTTTGACGCGCTATTACTCGACAAAAAGTAATCCGCCTCAGAAAAAAGCTGCACAAGAAAATCAACTGCTACCTGTAAAAAACAACAACAATAGAACTGCGTAATGGGCAATTGTGTATACATGTGATGATTATGAGCATGTGACATTCGCCTGTTGGAGCAGCAAATAATCCATCATCATAATCCTTTAACGTTCACCAAAATTCCATATCGCATTTCCGTCTTCCCGCTGGAAGATAATTTCCCACGGACACTTGGTTAATGGCCAATAATACCCTTGCCAAAAAAAAAAAATTCAAATCAATTTTGTTTTTATCGCCAAAGCACCTGGTATTTTACGAACGTGATAAAACTTATTGAACAAATGTAGCTTTAAAAATTGTTCCCTACATATTATTTTTATTTTTATATAGTGTGATAAACTGCTTTTTCAACTTTGAACTAACAAAATTAATAAATAATGTAGTCCGCAGACTTATTTTCATGATTTAACCGGTATTTGTATATACAAAAAGCTATGGATGCAGTCAGAGGAGTCGAAGTAGGTATAAATCCAAGGAGAAAAAGTTGACATGCTCAGATTGGCTGACGAAAAGGCAGGTAATTACAGAAAATGAAGAGATTTTAAATAAAACGGATAAATTATTGACAAAGGAATAAACATAATAGACAAAAATAAAATTGTCGTCTGTGGGAAGAATAAAGAAAAGAAGAAAGCAATAAATCTGAGAAACGATGTAACATAGGAAGTGGACGTATTCAAATATAACATTAAAAATTATGGTAGAAGCAGGAAAGAAATAGTGAGTAGAATGAGCCAGGCCAAGAACGAATTTATCATGAAAAATCTATTTACATCAAACAATTTAAGCTTCGTAGTGAAAAATTATACTTTGAAGACCTACATTTGGAGAATTGCATTTTATAGGAGTGAAGCATGGACAATTGGAGGCCAGGAAAAGAAAAGACTATTATATTTTGAAACATGGTGTCGTAGAAGAATGTTGAAGATAAGTTAGTGAGAGGGTGACAAATGAAGATATATTTAGTAGAGCGCGGGAGGAGAAGATATTTCTGAAGCAAATAAAAACAAAGCAAGATTCATTAAAAGGACACATACTCGGACATGTTTAATTAATTAAGAGAAAAGGGACAAATTTAAGGAAAATATTGCAGCGGAAAACCACGTTTAAAATATTGTAATACCATTTAATTAAGACATTAATTGTGAAATTGAAAATCTAAATTGTTTGAGAAATCCTCTGTAGCGGCAAGAGCTTTTGAGCAACAATAGAAAAACCGGCTCTGTTTCTTTGTCGGAAGGTCCGTCAAAATGGCGTATCCGCGCTAAAATTCCGAGACGAGAGTTTCAGTTGGCAGGAAGGTTTGGTGAAGTACAGTTCACGGAAAGACCTCGTCGAGGTATAACAGTTCAGGGAAGGAAAATTCAACAGGGTTGGCAATTAGCAGGTCAAAGTAAAACATTCATAAAAGTATAACGTCGAAACCTGCACACAAAAAGCAGTTTTTGTGTCCACAACCGGCCAGATACAGCAAAAGTTTCGGTTTAAGTCCGGAACAATAAAGACTACCCAAACGACAAATCGCAGAAATCACCCAAGGCGAGCGGTCAACCGATAGATGACGGAAGGAGGATCATCCGAGTTCCTGATATCCTAAAATTTTTGATTTAGAATCTGTGAGTTTAGAAACAGTGTAAAACCCACAATAGTGTTCTCGAAAATAAAGGTACGCTGGAATGCTGGGCAGACGTGAGTAACAATTTACGAAACAATTAATTATGTAAAAGTAATTAAAAGATAGCCGTCAGATTTCGTTCTCTTCTTTTTGATTAAAATTGTTAATCAGAATCAATCTTTTCACTTTTAATTTTATTCTCATTTTAAATGTTCTAGTTTAATTGACGAGTAAACTTCTTCTCTTTTAATTGTAATTTGTTGTTGATAAGACTGTAAATATTATCGATTTGTCCATTATCAAACCCAGTGAAGACACTGAGAAATTCAATATTATAAATTTGTAATTGTTTGAGTTATTGCCACAATAAAAAATATTGTTAGTAAATTTGATTGATCTTTTCATTTAATTAACAGACCAGTAATTTTGTATATTACATTTTGGCGCCCAACGTGGGGCAAATTAAAGGTATCATTAGTGTTTATTACAATACATAAAACAATAACAGAAGGTAGGAATTGTGGTTCCTGCTGTCAACTCAAGAGGAAAGCAGTGAAGCGTCAGGATTGGAAAAGCTGCTGCCAACCAGGTTAACAGCTGCTAAGCAAAGAATAAAAACTGACATATACAAAATAAAGAATGAGAATTTTCAGAATATTTAAGAAATGAGCAGTTTAACAAGGAACTTATGGAAGCAACAGGGAAAACCACTGTACGCCTAAAAATAGAAATGTTCAATACCAGGTTAACAGCTGCTAAGCAAAGAATAAAAACTGACATATACAAAATAAAGAATGAGAATTTTCAGAATATTTAAGAAATGAGCAGTTTAACAAGGAACTTATGGAAGCAACAGGGAAAACCACTGTACGCCTAAAAATAGAAATGTTCAATACTTTAGGCGCTGGACTAGAATATAAGATGGAGAGCCAATTCCTATAGCAGCTTTTCAGTAAACTGTAAACAGAAATGAGAAATATTAGGCAGTAATTCCGACGTCCATCTTGCATGTTCATTTAATTACCAACTAGTGGTGGGCGAGACGGGAATAGCGCCGGCGCTCGTTTTAGACGCAGTATATTTGGTCCAATTGTGAGGATGGCCTTTGATCGGAGCACCACCACCCCCTTTTCCGGAAGCAGTGACGCGTTGAGTGACGCACGCGATTGCGTCACAAACACGCATAAGGTCGCAACCTTCAGCCCTTCCACCCCGGTCACACCGTAAAGAGGAATCGTGCAATTTAGATTCACTCACATCAATCGCAACTACTCAAAGAGAACGGGGAAAAAAAATCACAAAAAAGTTATTGACAACGTGGACCAGGTCACGTAAATGAATGTCTCTGAATTGGGTTAGTGAAACTCAGAAAAAGCGTACATGGGGAACAAACCGTCAAGGAACAGGTTACAGGACAACGCTTCTAATATAAATTAGACGTCAGAAGCGTTACAAATTTGCAGAGGAAATTTTCATTCATTACTGTAATGAGGTTCCTTGTCCAATATTGTGGTGTTGACTGAACATATGGGAGCAGCACCTCTACGCCATGTCCCGCCCCTAATACGTTATAGGGATCAAATAAATATTTAAATAAATACGAAAAACGAAAGGATATTTTCAATATAGAAGAAAACATGTATTTCTTAGTTTTCTTATTTACTTTGAAAAATGCAGCTGAAATGAAAGAATTTATATTGTAATATAGCTATTATCAGTGACTTGGTAGAAGGAAGAGATTATGACGTCACTGCCGCTTTAGCCGTGTATTCAAAATCAAAACTGAGATTAAAATATAGTATTAAAAGTTCTATTGTTTGATAAAAGCTTACATTTCGGTTGAATTGTGGATGAAACCTGTGATTTTATTATTTATTAAACTTCATTGTGCATTTTATATTGTTAAAAGTAATATTCAATCCATTCATTTAATATAAAATTTTCAGACTTGATGAGACACAATAATCCCATAAAAATATATCTGCAGTTTAACGATCGTTCTGGCGTCTGAAATGCCCAAATAGTCGTCTCGTAACTGTTGCAAGAAACTGCAACTTATTATTTTATTTTATGTTAATAAATGACGACCAGATCACGTACCTTCCCAGAGAGCTGGAGGGAGCTACCTTTGGGAATGCCTTCTCCTCTCTCTGGTATTTTGAATTGTGGTTCCAACAAGCCGAGGCACCTCGGTCAGTTTTGAGTAGTGTATTTACCGGGGTCGCAGACCTTGGGCATGCGGTAAGAATTGTCCACTATTGCTATTGGAATTGTCGGCCAGCTTCCTCCTAAACTGGTCGAGGCACGGAGAAGAGAATGCCGCGACCCCACAGGCAAACCCCTCTCCTACTATCGGAAGGGCGTGGGACAGGTACCCAGAATCCGACCTACCTAATGCAGGGGTTCTAGAGTTTGTTTTGCATCACTTGTAGGCAAATACCGGGTACGATACTTAAAATACAGCCCGGGGGCCTTAGTTAACCCTTCGCTACTTTCCTCGACCCTTCCACATCCCCCCTTTCAAATCCCTTCCTATGCTATTAAAGGGAAGTTGCCACCACGTGGATTACCCTCATGTAGCCTGTTACTCTAAAAAAAAGTCATGGAGCAGGCGTACGTGTATGTCTCTGGGTGTAAGAACACCCACCACCTACTCATAATATTGACAGCAATCTTCATTTTACGCCGCGCGTTTTGTGTAACCAGCACTAATTTATAATGGGCTTATAAGCAAAGTCCATATTGGCTTTACGCGTGAGTGATTTTACGTCGGACTATTAGGGAAAGGGAAAAGCAGTAAAGCAAAACAGTTTCTTCTCAAACAAGGTTTTATAAGGAAATATTTTCTCGTCAGTGAGGAGGGTGTTAACCAGAAATTGTACCCTTAAAAAAGAGCACGGTTGGCCAACCTAAAAATAAAATTATGTATTTAAATCCAGCTAAGAAAATCAATTAATGTTTTCATCAGAGCAGAAACGGAGGAGCAGCTGCAAGATCTATTTTTGCACTTCTTAGATTGTAGTAAGAACGGTTGAATTAAAATACTCTTATCTCATCCAAAAAAAAAAAAATAGTCAACGTAATCAAAGAAATTACTAAAAATATTAAAATAAAATTTACAAACTTATTGTATTTTGCCAATTTGGCTCCAATCATAGCGTTTAGTTTACGGTTACGAAAATGTGTGTAGTTGAAACAGAACAAATGTGTCGTTTTGGTTTGGCGATGACAGATTAACTGATGTCATCCACGTGGTAACCTCTCCTATTTAATAGAAGGTATAAAAAGAGGAGATACAGAAGGGAAAGAATGATAGCCAAGGGTTAATTTCGCCCTCAGGATGTAGATTAAGGATCTTACCTGGCATTCGCCTAAATGTGATTGTCAGAAAACTCTACAGAAACCAGCAATCAAATGATCATGTTAAATGTTTGTGTGCGAGGTATATATTAAGACACATCTACAGACTAGTAAAGTATAATTGGAAGACAAGAATGTGTAATGAATTGCAAAGGTTTAGATAAAGTAGCAGATATAAGAAAAATAAGAAGACACAAATAGAATGGACAACAGTAGAATAAAAAAGCAAGTTCAGGATGATAAATCAGAAGGGAAAATACACGCTGGAAGACCAAACATGAGATGGTTGGAGATGTAAGAGAGTTGAAAGTGGGCAGGTTGAGAAGGAAAGCAGCAGACAATAGGGAATGAGCTATTAGTTTAAGACGCACAAAACCATACAGCCCAGGAGTAAGTATGTATTTGCATGCTTAGAATTTTAATAAACATATTAATAACCCTCTAAAATAATCAAGAAAACTCCAATCTAATTCTATTTAAATCCCCTTATTACAAAAGCTTCTAGCAAAAAAAATACATAAACTTGAAGGAACACAGTGTTTCAGTGACCTAAAAATATTTTATGGAAAAACGTTTTGCTTTTAAAAAAATTAGTCTGCTACAAACATTTGAATGCAATCAATGACCTTTTATCTTAATTAAACATTGACATTTTTTCCTGCTTTATTTTCCCTCCACAGTAATTTATCACTTGACGAAGTCAAAGCTTTGGAGTTTATCGCCCACTTTGTGCAGAATGTCGATCTTGTGACTTGCGTTTTGTCACCTGACGAAAGCCACAAAGATTGCAGAAGTGTTGTATGGTATTTATTTAGTACTTTATTTAAAACCCTATTTACCTAATTCATAATTGCATCATTCAATTAAAGTATTTTAAGTGTGGACAATGTACATATACATTGTTGTAATATGTTCCTCATTAACATTTTGCATTGCATAACATGAAATGCCACCAGTTTAAAAAAATGTGTACTACTAAATGCATACATTATCTGACAAATTATTCTTATAAATCTGCTCATCTTTTTGGTTTGTATCTATAGTTGTCACTAATATAATTATACTGTGTATCTGATCCACAAAAACATTTAGTTAATTTTTACAGTATAAAAAATCCAATTGTTCACATTTATTTTGTGTTTACACTAAAAAGGATGAAGATATTTGTGGCATTCAACAAATAACTTAATATATTGTAGTAACTTTCAATTATATTAGTGAAAAGTTACAATGGAAATAAACTTATTTTATATTGTATGAACATTGTAAGAAAAGCTTCTGGTATTTTATAGTAAAGTATAACAATGAGAAGCGTGTTACATGTGAAATTTTAAGTCCAAGCCATACATATACCACATTCCAAAAAGGGAACAGAATCATTTTCCACAGGTGCCTGTGAGAAGTAACACTTCAGTGGTGACAATAATGAGGTAATTCTGGTGTTCTAATACTCTAAAATAGACTGTTTCAATTATATTCACAAACAAATAGCAATTTATTTCTGGGAGTAATATGAATTTTGCACATGACTTGCATGGAGTTGTGGGTTAGCTGTTATAAAATAATATTAAGAGAAGTTTCATGTGTACTTTTGACTGCAAACAAATATCAGTAAATCGCTCTATATTTGAATCAAAATGAGGCAATTAGTTTACGTGTGTTCCAACAGTGTGCATATTGATAAATAAATTGGTTGAATCCCTTTTTGAACTGTTTATTTCAAAATGTAAGGGAATATGTCAGCCTACCCAAATGTTTGTGAGATTCAGAAAATTAAAGTACAGATGCTACAGCTATAATTTTAATTAAAATGTCAATTTGTGATAGAATTTCATAAAGATGCCTGATTAGGTATGCAACAATCAAGATAGTTGCCTCTTGTAAGGTTGGCACTTGACAACCAGGGCCTTCAAACATAACCTTCAAAATAGTAATTACGCACGCTATTAGAATTGTCAGTATAGAAACTCTTACCTTGTGAATGCTACCACATACGATTGATTGTAATTTTTGACATCTCCAGCTAGGCCCCGACAGCGAAACGTCAAAACATTCACTTCACATAACATCAAACTTCACGCCATAGCAACTAGCGCTATAATATCTCGTTATTCAACTGTTGAATTATCAAATACTGCTTCTTAATAATTAATATTAATTTTTCATAATGACTATTTTTTTATCTTTTAGACTGCATGATCAAAGTTAAACATACGTGTTAATTAGCAATAGAATATTACGAATTTATTTGGGTATGGTTATTTTAAGTCATTGAAATAAATTTAAAATGCCGCCATAAATTATGTTTACTTTGTCTATTTTCAGAATACGCAGAACGATAGTTAACGACAATTTTTGGGAATACTTTATAATTCTGAATTAATTAAACGTATTTCATATTAAATAAAAATAATTGATTGACCTTCATTCGGCGTAAAATTGCGTAGTTTTGCATTAGATGAAAAGAAAAGTATACCAGTGAACAAGAAACAACTTGTAAACAGAATAATATATAGTTACTTATTATATAGCTAAAACGAGGATACTAGCTCATTATGCCTCTTTTAAATTGAGTAATTTATCGGCTCTACCATCCTTACAGAAACCAAATCTCTGTAAGGTGCGCCTCATTGGAAACACGACTCGTTTAACTCCCATCCTTAAGCTGTTGTTTGCTTCTTTTTTTAATTTCGCAACAAGACTGCAGCTTAATGAAATGTTTCCTATGAGAGCGTTTATAAATTGCCGCTCGGAACAGGTTCGTGGGAAAGTCCGAAGATGCCACTACATGCAGGGAGCTACACTCGATAATCCATCAAGGTGACCAACAGAACTGGGTGGATGCGAAGAAGTATGGAGGGTTGCTGAGTGTCAATCCTTGTAGACAAACATGCTGCAATTTCAACTTTCTCTGTCACTATACTATTAGAATGGAAGAATGATTAAGAAGAAGATAATTCGAACTTTCCTTCTGATAGTATTTGCGGAAGGTATAATATTACTATAAGCGTACTGTGGTAGCATATTCGCTAAACATTTACTTAATAGAGCCGTAATCAATAGTTGTTCATTTAAATATAACTTCAGAAATTAAATTTAGTGTTTAGTTTACGTTAGTTACGCACTTATTTTTTCTTTCAGATGCATGCTTTAATAATATCCAGTTGCACGTATCTTTTGTTTACGTTGTTATAGAACTGTCAAAAATCTTGTTTAGGCTGCTGCTATGCATCCGAGTCCCCACAATTACAAGAGCGCACTGTAGATATAGGAGGAAATTTGACACTCCCTTGCACAGATTCTGATACTTTACCTCCTGTGGACGCTAGTCGTGTTATGTGGGTCCGGGACGGTAGAGAACAAATTAATCGCAAAAGAATTCAACCGGACGGAGGATTATCTCTTACAGTATTAAACCGAGAAGATGCTGGTATTTACTCATGCCTTGTGGACAGTAAGTCCGACAGCTCAGACGAGGATATGGATGTCAGGACTCGCGTTAAAGTCGAAGTTAGAAGTAAGTATATTAATTCTAATTTTATTTAAATACCATTTTTTAGTAATTAATTATGTATTCTTTATGCTCAATATTCTTCAGAATTTTGTATGTTTATAATAGCGTTAGACTATGGGAATAAGTCTTTTAAAATTCATGAATTGATATGAAAATTTTTAACAGTTATTATTTCTATTACCCTTATTCTGATTCATGAAAAATAAAGACCTCAACAATAAAAAAATATTACTTTCTCATAATGATTTAGCTTTCAATTCTTGTACTTTTAATTATGTGCAATACATTAAGAATTTTAGTTTTCATAATCTCATCTTAATACTTTTTCTGAAAAGCCTTAAACATTAAGCATTTTTTTTCTGATTAAAGTCTAAATTATTTTATAAATTCTGTAAATTTTCTAGTAGATATTCGTTTTATTTAATTTCAGTTATAGAAAAATGATGCTCTCACATCAAATGAGTACCAATTATGGTATGAATATATATATGGTTTTAGTTTAATTATACAGTCAATACACACTCTTAAATAGTTTTTTTGTCTTCAAAGTCAGTTCAATATGTTTGCAGTAGTTGTCAAATTAATCTTTAGAGGTAAGTTATGTGTGTCTTAATTTAACAATAAATAATTTTAAAATGAAGATTAAACATTTTAGTTGGTGAGTAGAGTATTGTTTTAGAAGCAAATTTAGAAATTTCATGGACAGTATAAGGTCATATTCCATATGTTCTATTGAAAAATCAGGGCATGGAATAAGTCATGAATTGTACATAACTTATAATAATACCCTATTACCATAACTTATAAATTGAATAATGTGTTAGAATCTGTCATATTTTTAACAATTATTATTTCATTCATATATATGGTTTTAGTTTAGTTATACAGTCTATACACACTTTTAAATAATAATTCTAAAAATACATTAATTAAATAGAAGTAGCAATAGTATAAAACTACTTTACTTCATAGACTACTATTTTATAAATGCCTCTGTTTTTGTGTTTAAATATATTTAAGTCAAATGTTATTTTTGTATCATTCACATTTTAAATATCTTACTTAGAATTCACTTTGTACTATTATTATCTCTGAAATGAGATAAGCTTTTGTGAAACATAAAGTTTTTAATTTTTATTTAATTATGAAATTCATTTATTATTATCAAATTTAAACAATTACAGACAGATGAGTAGTCAAAATTATTTTAGTTCCTTGATACATATGTAATATTCAATGTTTGTAATTAATCTTCAATTATACACACTGCTTAAATGATTAATTGTTCCATTTTTCTTTATTTTCAGCACCACCACCTCCACTTGTTAATGTGACTGTTCATCCATCCACAGTGCTAGCTCTCCTACTTTGGGAAGTTGCAGATGATGGTGGTTATGAAATAACTTGCTTTACTGTACGCTACCGCCAGAAATATACAGCTCCAAATGAGAAACCTGATGAATGGCACCCTGTAACATATGCTGAACATATCATTCCCAATGCTGTAGGTTTACTCACAATTATTTTTTCAGTTTTGGATAATATAATATATTTTTCAACATCCTTGTATATTTGTTATGATCAAAGTTATGATCAAAGTTACATATATATTATATATGTCATCTTTATCATTTTTTCAGTAATGAGTTCTAGTTCCAACATGAATACTAAAAAGAAGTTAGATAAATTAATATTTGTTGCTTTCAGCAAAAAGTCTGTGCAAACTTTTATTGTATTAATTTATACGAATTTACATGAATTGTTGCTTATGTAGTTCTTGTAGGATTGCCATATTCTGAAGAGGAAAGGTTTTCTAGTCATCTTGCTGATCACTCTTTAGTTTTATAAGATTTCTTTAAGGAGTAAGAGTAAAGAAGCACTATTTGTGAATTATCACTTCAGTTTTGTATTTACCTAAATACTTTGGCACTATGTTGTTGACAAGTTCTAAACATGTTATATTTGTGTACCAGCCAAGCACCTTAATTCAACTACTACATTCATAACTTTAATACAATGTGAAATATTATAAATTAAATTTTTTAAATGAAAATATAATGTATATTTCAACCCCTTTTGGCATGTGCAGGGAGCACAATTAGAGATCTGAAGCATGATATTTGAGTGATACGTAGAAAACACATTATTATCATCATAAGTCTATATAAATAGAAAAATCTTTTTTTACAATACAGATTCCAATATTTAGACTTAAGAAGTTTTATTAAAATATAAGTATACATTCATAATTAAAGTGAAAATAAATACAAATATTAATTTACATAACTTTCCCTTGTTTTAGTAGCATTTAATAAGCTCACATGGTTTTGATTGTCTGCAGTTTGTTGAGGCTTTTTTTATTTGATAAAAAATTTACAGTTTTTTTTTTCAGAGAAAAATAGACGTTTACCGACTTAAGCCAAACACCACATATGAATTCAGAATCTGGGCTAACAATCGATTGGGAAAGGGAAATGAAACAGAGTTGGAAGCAACAACTTTGCATGATACTGAAGAAATTGGTAATAAGTTAGCATATCTTATTATCTAATCTCAACCTCATGAGTTAACTGAAGGAACTATTTCCCTGTTTGCTTTTTCAATCATCTCAAATTATATTTCTAATCTTTTAATGACAAGTGGCAAAGATAAATCAATTTATAAATATTTTAAGAGTGTCTGAAATATATGTTAGACTGTATTTCCATACTGACTAACTACAAATAGATGTACAAAAAGCCTTATTCAAACACAACTGGGTTTGACATAATATTTAACAACTTAAAAATTTGTTATTGGTTTTAGAGAAGTGAATTACCCTTACTTTTGAAATATTGAGATTCTTTGGTACTTCTTGTGCTCAAATTGAATTTCTTCCTCCAAATTTTGGTTGTTATTGAATGTGAAATATAAATATAAACCATTATTTTTACCCGCTGAATTTATATTCTCACATGGAATGGACTCCAATGTTTACATTGTTTCCTAGAACTAGCCAGACACCTTCTGGAAGGAGCAGAAAATTTTGACACTAGAGTATGGGTTGCTGCTGTTGCAGTGGTCATGGGAACTTTGTTGATGTTAGCTATAGGCACATGTTATTTACTCTACAAGGAATGCCACATCCCCTCAAGTAAGTACTTCTTGGATTAATAAATTTCAATGTTTCAGTGAAAATAATAAAATTTAAAAAACAGTTTCATTAAGAATAAACTATCAAGCTTATATTCATCATGGAATGATTAACTGTTTTATAGAAACATGGGGTATGTTTAGCGTTAGAACAAAACAACTAAAATTAAGGGATTTGCTGAAGTAGCAAATTAAAATTTACTAACTTGTGAAATGTTCTTGGATTATAACTTTTTATTTAACACATTCACCAGGCTTATACATTTTATTGCTATTAACACTAGACAATTCATGTTGTATTATTTCTCTTGCGTAAAATATCTTATTGCTCTCTTTCTTTTTAATTCTTATCCTGAATGAATTGTAATACATTCTATTTGAAAAGTTATTTATGCATTTGTGTGTCTGTATTCATTAATAAATGCTTCAGAATTAAATTGATGTAAATACAGAACATCAGCTATCTTCATGTTACAATTATGCATAATAATAATATTATATTTGAAAACTTTACAGTTCATACATAATGTACAGATGAATTTGTTGGTCTGATGGTCATCTTTAATATTTGTCATATCTAAAGGTTTTTAATATTTTTTTATGAAAAATGATTTGACTATTTATATTCATATAAATAAATATAAAGTCTTGAGTCATAAAATTATCATGTTTATTACAAAAAAATTAATGTTTCGACATTTTTGCCACTTTTAGAACCTCTTTAAGTTGGACAGTGTTTAATAATTTTGTATATAATTCATGAATATAATTTAGAGGCAAGGTTGTGCTGCCTTGTCTGTAGCAGCACAACCTTGCCTCTAAATTATATTAATGAATTACATACAAAATTATTAAACACTGTCCAACTTAAAGAGTTTCTTAAAGTGGAAAAAATGTCAAAACATTAATTTTTTCGTAATAAACATAATTTTCTGACTCAAGGTCATATATATTTGTATTATTCCTGTTACTATGCTGCTGATATGATTTTATATTTGTGTTAATGTACATAACCTAGGTCAAACACTGACAAAACCAACATTTAGGATATTTAATTTCTATTAATTAACTCAAATCAATCTCGAGTAGACATTTTACACTTGCAAAAGTCAATCTATGAGAACTAGTAATTACATTTTTAGAATACCGTTAATCTTAAAACTTCATATGTCAAAGGCCTTTAACCAAATCCACTGAAAATAGCACCAATTATATTTTGTTGCTGTTTCTCTATTAAAATCAGACATAAGACTAAATAATATATGAGGAATAATTATTATGTGTCTTCTGAAATTTTACATATCTTAAAGAATTGTCAATTAATAATGTAAAAATATTGTTTCCATTACTGAATATAATTTTTTAACAAATGAATTAATAAGAAACACTCCCATGAATTAATAAAAATTTGATTAATCAAGGTCATCATTAAGTACAACTTGTTTCTGGCAAGCATGAATCCTTAATTTTATTTTTCCTCTAATATTTTGATTTTTGTTTATTCATTAAGTCTTTCTCTCAGCTCATACTTTCATTTCTATATTGCCTTTTATCTTCTAAAACAATTTCCATTTTACCTTGATGCTCAATATTTTAACATTGGGTTTACATTCTTATTGCTGATTTAGTAGTTTTTCTTTTTAGACTTTCTTCTTCAGATTTTTGCTTACATTTTAAATTAAATGCATTTTCTTACCTGTGTTGATTTGATTTGGCTTATATAAAATATGTTTATTTTAATTGTTTTAGTTATTAGTGCATGACATAATTAAAAGAAATGAATGAGATTACATATTACAGTCAAACAGCAGTCCTCATCTAAGACTGAGGACTGTGAGAGTTCTCTTTGACTTGTTCTGCTTTTGAGAAGATCAAGAAATTGCTGAATCTGGTGGAATTAATGTGTGATTTAATTTGCTTTATTTTATGATAAATTATTTTCTTATTCACATTCCTTTTTAATAGCACTTATATATATATATATATATATATATATATATATATTAAATATGCTTTTTATCTGCAGCTTTAAATAAATGGTTCAAATAATGATATATTGGTGCTAGTTTAGAATTACTGTATTTAGACCTGTAAATAATACATTTCTAACAGAAACATTTGTCCGGTTCCTCTTAATATGATACAGTTAATTTCAAACCATATAGATTTCATACAGTTTAGTAATTAGAGCCGAAGATAATAACAATGTTTGTATTGTATTCAAATTCTGTATAAAAATGTAGGAATAATTGCGCAAATTAACATTTCCCCAATTAAATTAAATGAATCCGAAGATGTTTGTTCTTGTTGAAACTGTTTCTCTCTTATTGCAATGGGTTTTCAAAATAATTTAATTAAACTATAAAAAAAGTGTTTTGCATAGATAGGATAAAAGTTAATAGTTAGTGATTTCATTATCATAAGTGCAAATAGTCTATTGTAATGAGTATATTAATACAAGAATTGTGTTAAAAGATTTCAAAACATTAAATTTTTGTCAGATACATTTTTACCAATTTTGCATGACCCTTTTTTTGTTTCTGTGAATTTAACCTGAGTTTATGACTACTTTAATGCGTAATGCTGATAATAATGCTCCCTATACCAAATAGCATACCTTAAAAGCTTAGTCTGAAACTACCCTCCTGTTTTCCGGGTGCCAAACTTGTGTACTAATTGCCTTCATATAATGTACTTTACATGGGGTGCATTAGGCTTTATGTTATTATGTTTTATGTAGTATGTGACCTTTAAACTACTGTTGGGGAAACTGTTTATAGTGGCCTTTCTGAATATATTGTTCAATTGATTAATGTATTTGCAGGATTATAAATGAGCTGACTTGTATATTGACACCAAAGATTTTTAAAAAGAATTATAATTTTGTGGGCCTAAAAATATTGATATTCATGAATCTCTCCTACCTAGTCATAATTAATTATTATGATCAAGGTGGTGTCTAATATGCTAATAATTTTTTCTTTGAAAATCATTTATGTACTGATTTTATGGGCTCTGTAATGTTAATAACTAACAAATATAGCATTTAAAAAGCTTTCATTGTACATATTTTTTCCAACATAAATAAATATAAGAAGAATGTCCGAATGACATATTGAGGCCCTTTGTTTACAGAAAATCTTGGAGTAATTTTCTCTCTGTTGAATTCCCTTTGTCCGATTCCTATCCAAATTTATGTTCTGTTGTAGTTATGTGAATTTTTTCTTAAAATAATTGTTCCCTTTTAAAAAAATTGGCATAAGAATTTTAATTCACTTTTTATTTGAAGTTAAGCTATTAGTCATGGTGTTAAACATTCAACTCATTGTTCCTTCCTTTTGTTTTACTTTGTATAATTAATTTCATTTGTGTTGTGCTAATACTTTTAACTTTGTTACATTGTATACACACTGACTTTTGTTTTTATTTCTGAAAATATGGTTTTATTGTTATTTTTATCCATATTGCACTTTATTTTTGTATTTATGTACACAATAAATTTATATAACCTTTTGTTTATTTTGATTATTGAAATATCAAACATATCCAATTAATACAGTTTTAAAATACTTACAGATTCACTGAAAATAAATATATTTTTTACTTTTCACTCAAATGCTTGTAGTGCATATGTGCCAAAGACCAAAGATTTTCGCTACATCTTATGATAATTTTTATTCATAAATATTTTTCATTATATTTGGTTTTTGTTAAATTTTATTTTTAATACTCAAATAATTATGTTATTTTCATAACCAAGTTTTACACATGTGTTCTTATGTATATGACACAAAAATATGCAATTATATTAAATAAAATATTTTGAATTTGTGTGGCTCTTCATAAATTATAAACAATCATATTGTGTTTCTTTATGGCCTTATATGTGCTCATCCCTAATCTAGAATCAACAACATGATTAAATATGTTCTCAGAAAATCTAAATAAAATGTTAAGTTTTGTTACCAATGGAACAGAAACAAATACTTCCACATTCCATATTCATTCAATTCATTACATAATATTCAAACTTATTAGGAAGGGAGAATCATTGTGTGCAAATCAGTAAATGTGTGCATTATAAATAATTCATCGAGATTCATGAATGTCACGAAAATCACATGAAGCTGAAATTGTATAAATAAATTCATCTTTCTTTGTACGTTCAATATATATACCTGTTTCTCCACCCCAGTTACTCAGGTAAGGCATAAAACTTTAAATACATTTAGGTAATTACTATGTTCTTTTTAATGGAATTTGTTTTATTCTATATCCTATATGTTTTCTACATGTTGGAAAATGGAAATATAACTTTATCACCATTAAGTACAGTAGCTTTAAAAAATATTTAACACATAGACCAAATCAAGTTGAAGACATATGTCATCATGTATCTCTCAGATTTTGTGTTTGTGTATGTGTAGGGATGCATGTACACAAGGTTGTTTTGAATTAGGCAAATTTCATACTGGTGGAATATCAAATGTTGGGCCTATTTTACCCAACCCAGCATATGATCAAAATTTATTTCTTGTAACTTTTCTGTGCTGTCTTTTGAATAGTAGGGTTACTTATTGTAACTTAAAAATATTAATGGTTTGATAAACTCAAGTTAACTTTTGCCAACATTGAATTTTTAGACTGAGAGATATTTAAAATGTGTTTTTATTGTATTAAAAGAAACAAAACTTTTTGATTGACTTAAATGTTTCTAGTTTTCATCTATCATTTATTTTTAGTGCACAGAGATGAACAAGAGATAATAGAGCTAGTACCAAACATCATTCTTAATCCTGGCTTCTATGATGGAGACACTCGAACTGAAGAGATAGAACCTGATGAAAACTCAAACAATCAAACAACTACCAGAATAAACAATAATACAATTGTACAACCAATCAGAGTTTGATATAGGAGGTAAATGTGCTACAGGGTCTTCAACTGTGATGAATTCTGTATTTTTGAATGCTGTAGTTTATGATCCAATAATCTAATATTTATTAACAGCATCTCAATTTGCAAAAGACTCAAATTTTGTATTCTCTGCAGGTTTGTTAAATGAAAAGACATTTGAAATGCTGATGTGTGAAACATCTTTTTATTATTACAGTTTTTTAAAATTGAGATCAAGGATTAAAGTTTTGTGAGTCAGAATTTGACTTATGCTTGTGAACAAAGTTTCTGACGAATGCCTTCGTAGTTAAATAATTGAAAAAGAAAAGGATTGACTTGTATTAACTTTTTAAGTGTGAAATATATTCATGCTCTAAGCAAACATGAATATTCTCACCAATATTTTAAAAACTAATTGTAATAATATTTATTATAATATCAAGATATGGTTGCTCACTTGGGTTGTGAACCGTAACTTGATGTATGGTACTACCTGTATGAGTATGAAGTATTACTGATGGACTTCCTTAATTTAAAAAAAAAAAAGGACTGTAATTTGATGACTGATTTCATATAACTTTCTCTGAGGAAAATAATTCATAAAGAAAACCTGTAAATAATGTTTTCTAATATCTTTTAAATAATATCCTTCTTTTGTATTTTCTTTAAACTTTTCGTATAAAGCTGTGTGGTGTTTGAACTTTGATGAAATTGGTAAACAACTAAATTGAATTAAGCATAAAGTTTCCATATCAGTAATGTGTTATTTGTGTAAATAAAGAAATGAAATATCCTAGATAATTCCAAGGCCATGGAGTAATTATTAAATGTAATTAAATAAAATATCAACATAATCATTCTTATAATGTAAAATTGGGAGACTACTATAAAACGGAGCACTGCTATATACGTACTATGTTTCAGAATATACTACACTCAAATGGTTGTCTTTTCAAAGACTTTTTAATGTTGTGATCTAGTAGTTTGTTGTAACGTATTGCACTTTTCGTGGAGATGTCAATCTTGAAGAAGTTTAAGAGCCGATATTTCTTATATGCTTATTTGTAATGTAATGCTTCAAGTCATTATTTTTTCTAAACATAAGTTTATGTGCAATACAGAAGTTTAATATGCTTCATTTAACAACAAGTTATTTTGAATACTATGATGAAAATGTCAGTTAATTGAGACTTCTATTCATATTCATACTTCTTCTGTGCTTCTACCTGTGTCTCAAGCTGTATGGTGATATAACTTTCCATTTAACATTATGAAATAGGTGCCTTTATCATGACCGTGTTTGTATTGTTGTTTAACAATGTTGATGTTCATTTTTCTTATTGTTATTGTTGTGTAAAAACATATTTTGTGTGAGAATATTTTTTTTTTGTGATGCCTGCCCAATCAAATTGTGAGTAGAAATCAGTGTTTTGTTGAAACATTTGAAAGTGGTTATGAATATAACTCTCAATATTTTATATTTTAATATAGTAGAAGTAGAATACAAAAAAGCTGTGTGTAGATTTATTGTTGAAAGCTAAATGTCAAAATTAGTTCAAGAAATATATATTTTACTACCAAAGGAAATTGGTACAGCTTAGGTCTGTAGTTGCAGTATTTTGGTAACACTAGGCCCTTTTAGCATTCTGTTTAGGCAATAGATTAGCTGTAATACAAGAAGCAAAATTCTTATAAACTCATAAAATGAACCAGCTTATGAATGTTT
Organism: Zhengitettix transpicula; assembly: GCA_037074705.1. Classification (NCBI taxonomy): domain Eukaryota; kingdom Metazoa; phylum Arthropoda; class Insecta; order Orthoptera; family Tetrigidae; genus Zhengitettix; species Zhengitettix transpicula. The sequence continues at coordinate 50,294,776 of CM073596.1, forward strand.
ATCAGGACACCCGACTACAACACAATCAGATGATACTATATTTTGTCACAATTTCATATTAAAAACTGAAAATGGAGCTTATAAAAAGACACCTGAGATGCAGCTGGTATTACCTTAAAATTGTGTAAGACTTATTGTGTTAATTAAACACTTATTTTTGTAATTAGATAAAAAAAAAGTAGCCGAAAAACAGACAAAAATTAGTGTAGCATTTATTGAGCACTTATTTTTGTGTTATTTTGCTACTTATGTATCTAATTATTATACTTTTATCATATGTTTTATATTTTAATTTCACTTTTTTTGTATAAAAAAATGTCTTAAAACAATAATAAGAAAGTCAGCCAAATAGTCAAAAAGTGATAATATAAATTCAACACAATGTTTCTGGAACTCTTGTTCGTTTCTTCAGGTGCTAAATGGAGCATAGAGTGGCACAACTGCACTCATCACTTATTTTGTCTTTATTTGGCTAACTTTCTTATTTTTAATTTTCAATCAAACATAAATTTTTCCATTTCAAAAATGGATTTAATAATTTCCACAAGATTAATTGTGTGCTGAAATATTTGCAATCAACATATAAAGTTATTGTTATACAGTATTATTGCTATTCTCGATTAATTAATTGAAAACTGGTGTCAAAAACTAAATTATTTTGGTTCACTGTAAATATGAATAGTTTTTCTTCCTTATCAAAGAAAATTCTGTTATTTACTACAAGTGATCATTTGAGTGTTTGAATTAATATTCACAGTGCAACAAAATACTTAATACTGTTTTTAATATATTGAAAGCAAGCTAGTTATTTCTCTGTTTTTTTAATTATTATGAATACCAACTGTTTCTCAAATATGCATTTATTTATTTTCCTATCAATCTCCTCTACTGAAATATAATTTCTATCAACTTAAATGTCATACTGTCACAACTTTGCTCATTTGTAACTGAGCCAACACCATTAATGTTGAATGTTCACATGAATTTTTTATTATCTTCAATTTGATGTAAATGACCCTTTTTAAAAGTGGTTGTGTTATAAAGTTAATGTTTCAACACAAGCTGAGTTAATCAGAGGTTATATTTAAGAATTTCCTTTGTATTTGTCATTGCAAAATATTAAATTTTCTATGTCTGCAAATAGTAGTAAATTGAGATGATATACCAGAAGTGTTCAATTTAATATGAAGTTTTGATGTATTTTATTTCCATTAATGAATTATTTCACTATAAATAATTGTTATTTGTTTCTAAATTTGTTTAAATACTTCCTGTGAGCATAGGAAGATTATCCATATTATAGCCGACTGTATGAGGTAATACTTTTAAATCTAAAAATCCTTAATTCTGATTGTAAAATAATGAAAATGTCTTTTTATAAAGCAATAATATTTAAAAATATAATTTCTTTGTTAATAAAGTTTTATGATTACTCAAAAAGGTATGCTAGATTGAATAATATTTAAAGATTATTGTTGTTAGAAAGTATTGTGTTTTGTTTTTGTGTGTTTCTTTTTAATTTTAAGTTTACACTCCTTGCAATATTTATTGCAGAAGTGAAAATTGTGATCTCAAAAATGTTTTTAGCTTCTTAACTCCATAATTTATGTCTATTACACATGTGATTAAATATACACCACCTTAGTTCCTAATACATGTAGAAGTAGTTTTCAGACCCCTTTGTCTTTCATAGCTATTTTATGTATTTGGTATATTATACATTAGTGATTTTTTAATTTGCATTTACATTACTTTAAAATATTTGTAACTGAACTACTGATATTATTTCTGTTTAATTTTTAACTTTGAAACAGTAATCAGAGTTGTGTGTTTGTATTGTAATTATTATACTTGTGTCATTTTTTATGTATGGGAGATGCACTTTGTAAGTCTTAAAATGTGAATATATAAAATGAACAATCACTGAATATTTTTTGTGATAATCAGTGAATATGAGAATATTGTTTCAAATAGATTTTTACTTTGTTATTAGTCTCATTTCAAATCTATGAACTTATTCATGAGAGATTCTAAGGGAATGAAGACAATCAAATATCCAAAGAATCTTATTACCAATCACTGCCTTACCTGAAATTGAGGGTCAGTGTTGCCAAATTGGACAGGAAGAAACATTTCTCCTCTCCTTCAGGAGAGTAATGCACCTTGTGATTGTCTTCCCCTGTCCATAGTGATTCTGGTCCTGAATTTTGGGAATGTCAGTAAATCATTTGTCAAACCATCCTTAGTTGTTGTAATTATGTATAATATTGCAAGAGTTGAATAATGTTGAACAATATTTATGTGTTTGTAAAACAGTTTGGATTGTCAGAGTTATACAATTTGAGCTTAAATGTCCTAAACAGAATGATAAACATTTTTACATCCTCATACAGAGTTTGTTATGTATTGATACAGAATAATTATTGAAAGTTGTTTTTAATAATTCAGTGATTCTTCCATTCTTATAAAAAAGATTTCATAAGTGCATCTTTTTAGACATGATTCAACATTTTACTTATAACTGATGCATTCATATTAGCGGTTCAAATTAACACTTGCCCAGTGCCTATGTAAGAAATAGTTTAAATGCTTCCAACACAGTGTGTTGTGATTGTGCATAATTAACCATCGATTTTTTTTGTTAAAGATGTTGTTGTGACACATGTGAGGTGCATATTACATAAAAGTTATGAAAGCTTCTAGTTAGTGGAAAGGGTAAAAAAATTTCATGACCGATAGGTGAAGGGTAATCTGTAATTGTTGGATATATTGTACTATGCAAATGTGCATATGAGAGCCAATAGTTGAGGACACATTTTGTAATAAAATTTGTTAAATTTAGTATTAGTGGCACTTTAGCTAGAATTTTTGTAAACCCAAGTGCATGTGACTGCAGTGTTGAAAAGCCTTGCTTGCTTGTACAATAAGGAACAGTAAGTTACATAATTTTGTCATGTGCTGGATAGTTATAGTTTTATTTTAATTTTAATATGGCAATAAAATTATTTACTATCTCCGATAACCTGTTGGTCTTTACTTTGATTTGTTTTATTCTTATTTGAATAACTTTATAAAGAACAATGCCAATTAATAATTATTACTTTGATTGTTCTACATTTGTTAATTACTATTATTTTGGAAGATATGACAATTGTAACTGTAACAAGGGATTTTGTTAACTGCAAAACAAAGTAGAAATTCCTGATAAAGTATGTATTATATTCATTGCACATTGAGTATTTTTTATAAGAAATGTAAATGGTTACTAAGTACATTGAGAAAATGTTAATGGCCCCTGCACTAGTTTACTTAACATATAGTTTACACAAAATGTAACTGTGAAATTTGACTGTCAGGTGTCAACTTATTGAGTTAATTTATAAAGAAATATGTTACCTAATTTGAACATGACATTGTTTTTAAGCATTTGAAGGTTGTGATATCCAGTGCACTGATGTGCCACTTGGTGACTTCTAATTTTGTATAAGGAAATAGCATTTCCAAATGATAATTCAGGTAATTGCTTACACTTTTATACTTGAAGCAGTATCGAAAATTGTAATATAAAATCTCCTGCGTTGTGAGTTTTACTGAGACCAGAAGTTGTTTCTGAATCTTTGTAAAACAAGTTTTTATTCTTTTGTGATTGTGAATAAATTTAATACATTTAATTTGCTATCAGATTTAATGTAACACTAATCCAGATCAATTAATTCAGTGTTTAAACAGTTTGTGCTAATGTAAGCCTGAAGCCAATAAATTCTAATTTAGTTTTGTTTAAATTTGGATCTGTTTTAAAAATTATCCATGTACCAGATTTATTTCAACTATTAATTAATGACAAAACTAATCTGGCTTGTAAGTATTGCAGAATTTTTTTGTGTGAAACATTATTTGTAACAATATTACTTCCCTACCATTTCTAGCTTTTGAGACTGTTGATTACCAATTATCTGCATTAATCTGATAAGGTTACAGTGACATGTAGTTGTAATAGTGGGATGTATTTAAGTCAATAAAAGTACCCAAACATTTTGAATTAATTATATAAGTAAAATTTCAATAATATTCAAAATATATTTTGTGCTACACCCACATTTATGAAAAGATTGGAATATTTCTCTGCTTGATACTTTTTCCACATTTTAATTGTTAGGATTGATAAAATATCAGTGGCCATCATGAGGGAGTAGTTTGTATGATACAAACAGAATTTTTCATCTCTCGGAAATGTAGAAACAATTAATGAAATGCTATGAATTCATCCACTGTTCATAATGAGTTGAAAAAAATGTTTAAGTCTCTTTGATAAATCCATTTTTTTAATTGTAATTGCAGATCCAACAACAAACAAAAATGTACAAAATACACATATTTCATCAAAGCTGCTTTAACGAAATGTGCCTTAACAGGATTAATGAAAAGGTTGTGTTGATTAAAGCAGTTGTGGTTGAACATTCAGATTCTTGTGGAATTTATAAGGAAGTAATGGTTACATTACTGTATTTTAAAATGTCAATTTATGAATGCAAAAGTAATCTTGTATATAACTCCCAAGATTCTGCAAACCAATAGTGGGGAAGTAATGACCAACCTGTAAGTTTAATACTTTTTAAAATATATTCCATTGATATTTTTCTTTTGGGCTTCAAGCATACATTACTTCATAAGATCAAAAACAAGAGTGATATTTGAGTAATAATTAGCATATTATTATGCTTTCTTACCAATTATGAATTCACAGGTATATTTTTCTTACCATATCAGTGTATAGTGCTCTAGGACAAAATTATGTTCATAACATGTGAAAAATGGAATCTTAATATGTGAAATATTTTGTAATGGCAGTGTCTTAAATTTTGCAATATCATAATAAAAATTTAAAAAATACAAATTGGTGTATCAATATCTTTAATTATTGTTTTTTAAAAGAAACTATTTCAGATATCACTAGATTAGTTTCTTTAATACGTTACACAAGTGCGATCTTTTAAATAATTATGAAATTAAGGATATTTGGAAATGGGACTTCAAAAGAGGCACTTGGAAATATCTAAATTTCCTTGACTTCAAATTAATCACCCATTAATTGAATTTGTTGCAGTAATCTTAATGCATTAATCAAGGGCAAAGATAATGATACTCATATTGTGATTTTCTTTGAATGCTTGAAAATAACTTGGACCAAGTTATTTGAGACCTTGACCTGAGTCCTTGGTGAAGTATGTAAAATGAAATGTAATGTAATAATTCAGTATCAACAAAAAGAAACATAGGACAAAAATGATGTTATAATATGGAAGTATAAATATATTTTTTCAAAGAGTATTTTTATCACATTAATAAATAATTTTTTAAATACAATATTTTGTGTATAGAATTAATATACTTTTGAGTGACTAGAGGTTTTAAAAGTAAGTATAATTAATTAAGCTTTAGAACTTAAGTATAATAAAAATCTAATAATTATAAATTAATCATTATATGGCACTCAGTATTGGAAGTCTAATTTCATGTAAAATCTTGTTCTTCTGGTGGCTCTGTCTTTATTTTTACTTCCACTTGACTTAGAAGATGACTGTAGTCAGGCATTTCATCAGGTTCATCTGGATCACATTCTATCTCTTCTTTAATTTTCTGAGGTACATCATTGGCACTTATTGTCGGAGCTAATATTTTACTCCACCGATCCTAAAATGGTTAAATTGTTACAGCTAGATTTAAAATTTTAAATATTTTAATCAAAATTTTCAATTCATCAAAGGATTGAAAATATTAAAAATGATTCTTAATTTTAAAGCAAAAAACTGTTGAACATTTGTTTTTCATTGATAATTACAATTTATAAAACTGTTTTCTTTTTGATAGCCTGTATACAAAAGGTACTCTAAGATAAAACATCAAACACTTAAATTAAGCACCTTGATGTTGTAATGGAAGAGATTATTATTTCCTTTGTCCACCACCTTAACTCGTTTTTGTGACTCATGCCTGTTTCTACAATTACAATGCCTGCAACAGGATCTGCAGCCTTTCTTTTGCCTGTAAGAAACATATTTCACTAAAACAAATTAATAAAAATTCAATTAAATTAGTGGACACTTTGCCACATAACAACTTACTTTTGCTTTTTCGGAGAGCTGTTGTGGAAATTTTTCATGTGTTTCACGTAATCGTTCTTGTCCATGTAGATACAGGAACACTCATCACAACGGAGGCAATCCTCGAGACGGATTTTTGTGATACCGGGAAACTTCTTTGCTGAGCACAGAAAGTAAATCTGCATTTTCACACAACAATGGTACTAGCTGAGTTGGTATATAAAACATCAATAAAGTGTGAAATTAGGTTTCATCCATGATGGGACATGAAGAACTTGAGAGGTGACATTATGAGGAGTGTGAAAACAAAGTTCTACAATCGAGAAGCAGTAAAAATCTGTTTTGTTTTGCACTGTAAACCATAAATGACAGAATTGTCATGATATTCAGGCCTTCATTAGAAATGGTTTAGGGTAAAGTTATATCTCTATTAAAAATAAATCATGGTTGTAAGTTAGAAATAAAAAAATTAGTTCAATTCTTATATTTTTTATGGAGAAATTAGAACGAACTGCAGGAGAGATTTATAGAAGGGGACGAATGTAGCTCAATGACTTCTCCATAAATCTCTTCGACAGTTCATCTCGAGCATTTCTACGATCACTGATGCCCCACCACCGTCAATAATTACAAAAACCAACTTGAAGATTATCAGTACAGAATTATTTACTACTACTTACGTTGAATATTTGTCGGCGAGCACTTGACGAATTTTGGCTCCTGGATATTAGATGATTCATGTTGTTGCACGTCTTTACCCTCGCAGTTGTTGCCGAGTAGGTCCGCCTTGGGTACGTTTTTCTGTGACGCATTTGGGAAGCTATTTTCGCCCGATTCGTGAATTCGTAGATGCAGATGCAGTATTTGGTAGTGAGCAAATTCCTTCTTACACTTGGGGCAACGGTGGCGCTCTGTTAGAAGTTGAGGATATTAGTCGAGAGGATTTTAAAGGAAAGGCAGTCGTCACGACGAATATCCGTCCTTACCTTTGTTCCTCGCATTGTCTTCACTCCTCACCGCATTTGGGTGGAGACGGTCTCGGACTAGATCTGTTACGAACTGAGTTCCTATCGCCATGATTTACATATTCCACCCGCGCGCCTCTTTTTTTTTTTCCTCTCTGTGTCACACAGACGCACGCACACACACAGGGGGGTTTCACCACGCGCGCGCGCACGCACGTATTGTTCCAGAGCAACCCCCCCACGCGGAGCGTTACCAGGCAACGCTCCTCCACGCAGCTTCTGCCGGTCGATATTTCATAGTCGTGGTATAAGAGTCGTGCGTTTGTTTCCACCTGACTTGGCCCCAGCAACCCCTAGCCGTCAGGACGACGCTGCCCCGCCGAGCAAACGCCTCTGCCTATTTTTAGTCTCTCCGAGGCGTATCGCATTTCGCTCTCCTCCTTCCGAAAATGTCTGTATGGACGCGAAAGACGCATGCTGCGGATCGAACACAAGCAGAGAGGCGAGCTCTCCCGCGTTCTCAAGTGTGAGGGGTCGGGGACAACATACAGGGGGGAAAAAGAAGGGGGGGGGGAGGCGACATCTGCAGATCAGCTGTTACGACGCCGGGAGGTCGTAACACCTGGTGCAACAACACCAACGGCGTCGCAAGCCAACAAACTGAAAATTCAAAAAAGAACACAGCTCACACGGCTGCGACGATCTATCCAACAACAGTGGTCCGTACAGGTTGAAAATCATGCCTTATGGCGGTTAATAATACTAAATATTAGAATAAAACATTAATTTGAATTTGTCCCAGGAAAAATGCCAATGTTTGTAGAATCTGTTTCTGTCTTGAGATCGTCTTCTTCACCATTACAGGCTCTTCCTCGTGATGTATAAAAGCTGTTGAGATTTTCTTTGAAAAGGTCCATAATTTCACCACGGATGATATCCCTCACGTTTTGGGAGCGATACTATGTGGATTCGACGGATCCTTTCCACAGAATTTTCCTTTTATTGGAAAATCGCAGGGGTTGCCTGCCACATCGGGGCGAGCATGGTAGCCATGTTGTATTCACAGCACAGAGAGAATGAAGGACAACGCGAATAGTCTTCGGTCTTTGTAAGATAATTTGAAGCCCTTTCGGATTCACGGCCATCTTTGAAACGCTTAAATCTCTCAAAGTGTTGTTACTTGACTTAAAAGATTTTTAACCCGAAAGCGTCCGCAAGCTTTTGAGCTGTAGTTTTCTTCAACTTCATGTAGATAATAACGTCAGCTATTTATCGATAAATCTCAGCAACAATAGAATGGAATTGATTGATTTTCGATAGATCCTGATGTGAAGCAAAGCTTCAAGGATGTCAAAAGAATCATTCATTTTACATTGTTTTACACAAATTATAATTAATATCTTAATTTACACAAGAATAATGTATAATAAGGCAACTTAACATTTTTTTTCTGGATAAAATTATAAAAATTAAATTTGTACAGCATAAAATCAATACAATTATTTGATGCTGCCTACTCGCATTAAGATTCCAAGTACATGTATAAATACAATTATTTTCCAAAACCTTTACAAAGTAGAATAAAATGGCTGAAGTTCACTGGAGTCATTATTTACCTGATGAGGGCCCAAATCTCGACAGAAGCATGTTGTTAAATTCAATTAATTTAAATTATAATCTCTTAATTGTCTGTTTTGGCCGTATTAATAATTTGTTAAAAATTCCTTTATATTCACCTCTTTCTGAAACTTGCTAAGACAACTCTTCTGGAAATTATGTTTATATCTTATATTAAATTAATGCATATCCGAGGTGTAGAAGAAGTGTTTCAGAGCATATCCCATCATGATTGATATCTTCCTCGTCGGCATCTTCGATGAGGATAACTATCAAAGCCAGAATCTTGCTATATTGATTATTTTAAGTTATTTGATTCATCACCCCCAACAAAAATTTTTAATCGATTAACTGTGTAAAATAATAATATCTAAAATAGCGACAGTGTTACCAATACACTGACCCAACACGTAAGATGCTACATTTCTAATTCTGGCTACATGTTTTGAAAATATAAACTACTTAAAATAAGAATTTTAATTATAGAATGGTTCCAATTTATTTCGATTTCGTTGTTTATGTCGCCTCTCTGTGTCATTGTGTTTGATCCGTATCACCAAGAAGAGACAGTAAGTTGAGCTTTACGTGGAGTGCAACGTAATACTGCGCATGCACATTTCTAATTATATTCAGAAACCGTTTTCTATAGCCATGAGCAGCTCTGACATGGCCATCTGGCTGCATTAGTGGGAGCGAGTGTACCGGTAGGCGGGCAGTTGTTAAGTATTCGATATCGACGCAGAAATTCCCACTGTTAAATAACAATTCTTATGAAGGTTCTTAAAGTTAATAAAAATGAACTCTTCCTAAATATATGCACCAGCCACCACTGATTAACGCCACTGTATACATCAAAACTTTGTATATATTTGATTATATGTGTAGTATGATCGTTGGTGCATCACTGATGACGGTCAGGATTTAACGCTTTATCTGCTCTAGGATTAAACACTCCGATTCTGGACAGAACAGGGCCTCTCCGGTTTTAACCAGGACACTTGTGGTTTTTTGACTGTAAAACTCCAGACTCCGGGTTTATGAATTTAATCTCCTGGTTGAATTTTTTTTTTTCCAGGGGAGGCCGAATTACGTTCAGATTTGATACGTCGCTGGCTTTACCTGAAATAGATTTTATTCTGAACGAACTGGAACTACACATAATTAAATTCGTTTCATTCGTTTATCCCATGTGACACTTCCCCTCCACCGTCAGTAATCTCCGGGGCTACATTCACCGTGATGGCAATCCGTTTCAAAAATCATTCCCGTTTCGTCTCTCCCAATCGTCCAATTTTTTTTGTTTCCGTGTGACCCTGTATTTCACACATGGCGAAGATTATTTTTCCACAGTCCAAATTCGATGTTGAGAACTACCAATCTCAGTTTTATCTTCTTCCTTGTACTATCCTACTGATAAAGTCTTCTCTGCTGCCTGCGACCAACATTGTAACGTGTCCATTATACAAAAAAACTGTTTCCGTCTGTTGCAACAAGTTACGCGTATGTACAGAAATAATGTACGGCCAAATATTTTAAACGGACAATTATTAATGAAATCCGTGACCCGGATTTATTTACAAATTTTAATTTCGTTGTATTTATTCCTTCCTGAGTCTCTTTTACCTTCCACTTTTCTCCAACATGCTTTAATAATCCCACTTTCATTTCATAAATATTCCTTTCCTCTGAAAGTTCTATATAAATACGACTACTTCTTCACTCCACTATACTGTTCAAACGACGTAAATTATCAAAAAAGTAATTGCACATTCGATTGGATTTGCTGGAAAAACTTGTTTCTTTATTGTTAAGTAAACTGAGTAACGTTTCGGTTAGGTTTCTCCAAATTTCGTCAAGGTTTCCCAACTCCACGACTCTTTAGTTTTGCGTAAGGTTATTCCTGATTTTAATTTTTCTTCCTCCTGGTTCCGGCAGGTTTTATTGTTTCGTAATGTACTCTTTCGTTTACATTAATCGAATTACGTTATGTTGAAGCAATGTAAGGTCTATAAAAATTATTTTAAAAGATTTTTAAAACCCTAGGTAGGAAATGTTTAATTTTTAATTAATAAGTACAATTTTTTTTAAAATTGTTGGACATCAATTTACAGATTTTAAAAAAATAGATCCACGAAAATTTTAACTACAGGTTATACGTAAGCTTGGTGACAAAATCGTATCACCAGGAAATATGATCGGTACGGCGCAAAAAAGGTCCTGGACTGTGGAGAATGTTAGTGTGTGACGGGTATCTTTTCTCCATCCCCTTTCGAGGTGCCACCAATAATGATAATCATCTAGGTCCAACATAAAAATCACAATAATAGACTGTTATTTCGCCGCTTCTCCTTTTAAAGGCTGGAGGGGCCCCAAGCAACTCCTAAACCCCGTGCGTTTTTCGCCTATTGGAGTTTTACATTTTGCACCCCCTTAATTTGACTTGTAGCGTTCTCAGGCGTAGGTTGGCTTTTCTGCCTCAGACCACGTGGACGGCAACCCTTCATTGTCACACTTCACGAACGTCTGGATCATTTTTTCCACAACAACAAATTTTTTTTATTTTTTTTTGAGGGCAACAGGCTACATGAGGGTGATCCACATTGGGCAACTCCCCTTTAATAGCATAGGAAGGGATTTGAAAGGGGGGATGCGGAATGGTAGAGGAAGGTAGCTAAGGGTTATATTTTAAGAATCCTACCTGGCATTCGCCTAAAGAAATGCAGGACAAACCCTAGCAAAACCTGCATCAGGTAGGTCGGGCATTGGGTACTTGTCCCACGCCCTTCCGATAGCGGGAGAGGAGTTAAAAAAAACACGTAAAATAATTTATTACAGCTAACTCGCAACTTAACTGCAACCCTACATCTATAACCCTACTTCTCGACTTTTTTTTTAAAAAAAAATTAATTTAGTGATCAAGTTCTAGGAGATGCAAACAGCTGATATTTATATTTTGTTTTCAATTTTTAGGTAATATTGGCCGTTTTAAGGAGATTAAAAAGTTTTTGTTCGTAAAACTTTTAGCATTGATAGATATGTAACGTCTTCACTTGTATTTTCTTTTCTATCATTTTATATATATAATTAATCCTGTAATATTTATCAGACTTCAATTGAATCATAAATGAGAAAAACCAACTTGTCAGAAATTACTTGGTTAAAACTAATTTAGTAGCACAGACGAATTGTCAATTGATATCAAGAATATATCCCTTCATTATGCGTATTTACTAATTGAAATATTTAAATTTCAGCATTAGATTTTCCTTCATTTCAACCGCACTTTTTTTTTAAAAAAAAATGTAATGCATAATTAATTTCTCGACAGCAAACTCAATTGGAAAATCCACATAACCAAGAAAAGAAAACAAATGGATATTAAACAAAAAGAAATGTACTGGTTACTAGGATGCAGGTCACACCTCTCCTTAGAAAATAAACTACTACTATATAAAACCATAATTATACCAATAGAATTATGGGGATGTGCCAGTCAGTCAAATACTGCAATAATCCAAAGATGCCAGTCTAAAATATTAAGAGCTATCGTTAACGCCCCCTGGTACATAACAAATGAACAAATACACAATGGCTTAAAAATACCAACTGTTATGGAAACTGCCTGTCAAAAGAGTGTTAAGTCACCACGTAAAGCTCAAATCACATTCAAACCCATTATTACAACCACTACTAGAAAATGATGAAGCAAGAAGACTGAAAAGAAAATGGCCAGCACATCTCTAGACAAGATTTAGAAGTTCTCTTCACTGGAGGGGATCTCATCATGCCATATGTAAATAACATGTCAAAGCTACCACATTAGCTTATAGATTAAAATGTAATCTGATTGCTGATAAATATAATATTAAAAAAATATATATTTTTTAATTTAGATTGAATATATTCCCTTCATTGGCTTGGAGAGGGTATGACGTCACTGGTTCTACTTAACTCTTGTTCCAAATATTTTAATCAAATAAAAACTAGCTATAAAACACTCTTTTCGCTTGCAGTGTGTGCGTGCGTTTAGAATTTCTCCACAAAATTTTATTAATATTACAAGAAATAAAGTTTTTGCAGGCTTGTAAAACACAACTTGCTCATTTATGTATATGCATATACGCACCAAAAATATATATAACTCTTGTTTGTACTAAGGTAAGTTTCCTTATTAATCCTAAATATTTATGGTGGCATTTTTTTTATTAACGAGACTAATTCTTATATTTTTTTCCGTTTTTATTTTTGTAAATGTTAAGGAAGAAAGCGTATCTGTCTGTGTGTCAGAGGTTTTATTGTTCCCGTATCTTCTTCATGGTGGTATCTGATTAACGCGTAGGAAGATAACAAACACTACCACATTCATCTCCATGGAAATTCTTGCGACTTCGAGCTCGGTTTACACAAGGATGAAAATGTTCTAGTCACGTAAAAGAGAGAAAATCTAATACAATTATTTTTTTTAAAAAAAAAAACGTTTCCCCACACCCAATAAGGAGTTAAATATTCCGATTCATTTCTAAGGTGATTTTCTTTGTACTCCGTGAATGAGGCTTGAGAATTCAATAAGTGTTCGTTAGATTTAATATTTATTAATTCTATAATAGTGATGATATTTAGCTTAAATGATTAGCTATTACGTTGTAGATTTAATCGTTAATAACATACATATTATTAAATAAATATTAATTTGAATATATTCCATTATTACTCCTAATAGACGCATTACCATAACACCCATACAGGGTGGCTACCAAAACTGTGGACATTTTGATTACACACAAACTAAAAATTTAGTACTCTTATTAAATTTTTTAAATAAATTTTCTGACGATTGTTTTTTCTTCTTAAAGTTGTTTAATTCGCCACAAAAGCTGGCAATTGCATCCGGGACACTATATTAAGGTATAAACTATCTGGTTCCTCATCCATCCTGTCAGGATGAAAACAACAGGCATCGTCACTGTATTTTAAGTATTAACGTGTTCATTTTATTTTATGAAGATTTATTTTAATTTTTATATGCATACAGTACTAACCACCTGTAATGGTCACAAAGTAATTTTTTTTATGATTATTTCTTATTTTATTTAATAACTTATGAAAATATATTATATATAAATATAATCGCCCTTATAATTTTCTGAAAGAGTATTAGTTTGTCACATTTAAAACACGCATTCTTGGCCTTGTTAAAATTGCATAAATTTTTGAATGATTGATCAGATATATTTAGGGACTATTAAGAGGCCAATTAAAAACTTAATCTTTAATTAACAGAAAAACAACTTTTCTGTACGTATTTGTACCCTCTTCGGGCTGAAAGGATTCTCATGATGTTATAAATGTTTCCTCAGAAAAAAATTTTTAATCAGAAACAGCTTGAAGAGGGTTCAAATGAAAGATTTTATGATAAATATATCTGACTATTAAAAACAGATGTAAAAATTAAATCTTATTTAATGATTGATGTTTATAGTGTAAAAATTATATTTTGTTATTCGGACAGTAACCATAGTACTATTACTTTAAGATGATAATTAAAAATTAAGCCGAAAACTTTCTTAATAAATAGTAATATACAAAATTACTTTGGGACTGTTAAAGATGGTTATTATAATATATATATATATATATATATATATATATATATATATATATATAAACTTAAAGAACAGAAGAAATGCTTTAAATTCAATCTCAGCACTAAAGACTATGAAACTGAGTTAGTGGTCGAGACTAATCCGTTAATTCAGTTTTAAACTTTTTTTAAAATGTGGATGACAATTTAAGATGTCCTCACCGCTTCAGAAATATGCCGTTCAGCCTATTTTCTCTGTTTAAAAAAATCGTGTTTTGGAAATTTCACAAGTTTGTCTCAGCATAGCAAATGACTTTAAACACTCTCAAAGGTCCATCATCTTTCAACAGTGACTTCGTCAGGGCATTGCTTCGTTATAACGGCCACAAGTCCTTTTTTTTTATATAAATTCTTAGCCATATAATAATTTCTAAATTGTAGACAACAAATGATCTGAATTATCCTAATTACTAAACAAAATTACACAATATTCTCAATGATAAAACGCCATAAATTCCTCCTCTGGTCCCATAGATGTCATTAGTTTGTTGTTCCCTGTCGAGGGTCGGTTCCGCTTCGCCAAAGGTTCGCGTGACGTGAAAAGGAGGAAACTGGTGACAACTGCTACGAAAGACCAGGGGTCGCCATTTCCGTTTTGGGGGCGACTGGACATGTGTGAACTGGAAAAACTAACGTATCAACACCAGACAATAACCGAGAAAGCATGTGGGGGGAAAAAAATATTGCGAGTTAGAAAATATGGGCTTGGGTTTCGTTGTTGATTTCTACCTCAAGATACGACAATTTTGAATTTTAAAATTGGATGACAATGGTGTATTTAATACTTGATGATAGTTGGTCGTGTATTCCATTGTCTGGTTTTAAGAGAAAAAATGTATACAGTGAAACTTGGATAATTCGAATTACGAATTACGAAAGTTTTATCTAAAATGAGTATTTTATCAATATTAATTTGTTATTAAGGCTACACAGTAGTGTATTTTTGTCATAAGGAGAATAGTGATCGCACATTATCCCAGTACTGTCAATTAATTAAAATTTTGCAAATGACCTCCAAATATCATTGTTTTGCATAATTTAGTCTGCAAGCACCTTCAGTGGCTGACGTATCCCCTCAACGTACCGACTGAGTTGACGCTATTCAGCTTCAAGTTATTCATTCTCCTCTCGGGTTCAAAACGTCTTTATCTAAAATATCCCCACATTTTCGAAATTAAAGGAATTAAAATCAGTTCGTTTCAGTGCACGGTGGATTTTTTGAGAAATGTGAGTGAATTGGCAACGCTGTATGACTGTTTTAAGTATAAAATGGCTTTT
Source organism: Zhengitettix transpicula (assembly GCA_037074705.1). Lineage (NCBI taxonomy): Eukaryota > Metazoa > Arthropoda > Insecta > Orthoptera > Tetrigidae > Zhengitettix > Zhengitettix transpicula. Next base: position 50,310,378 of record CM073596.1, read on the forward strand.
TCTTTCGTTCGGCACTAAGGCCCGCCAAAAATACCTAAAACCTGTTATTTTGAGTTGATGTGTAAGAACCGAGAGTTGCGAAATTCGGTCATTTTTGCAACTAGTTGGGATATTATTAATCGGGGATTACATTATATTACAAATTTAAAAAAGTAAAGATAAAAATGTAGAGGAATTCAGAAAGGCAAAGCGGGCTAATAGCATCTAAAAATGAAAAACAATAATATATATATATATATATATATATATATTATTGTTTCATTATTTAAAATTAATATTTAATATTAATTTTAATATTCATATTTAAAATTAAAAAGAATAAGGTATATATATATATATACTGTATTATTGTTTTCCATATATATATATATATATATATATATATATATACTGTATTATTGTTTTTCATTATTTAAAATTAATATTTAATATTAATTTTAATATTCATATTTAAAATTAAAAACAATAAGGTATATATATATACTGTATTATTGTTTTTCATATATATATATATATATATATATATATACTGTATTATTGTTTTTCATTATTTAAAATTAATATTTAATATTAATATTTAAAATTAAAAACAATAAGGTATATAAATATATTTATATATATATACTGTATTATTGTTTTTCATTTTAAGGCGCTATTAACCCGCTTTGTCGTCTACATTTTTTTTATTTAGTCAGACTGCCTCTTCCCAGTTCCGTTTGCTATTCGATTATCTCGAAATCTAAAATTCAATTCGCCATTCGGCGGGTTATCGGACGGTTTACGTCATGTCTTGAATGCTTCTTTACAATAAATAATGGTATATATCTGACTATTTAAGAGTAAATTATAAACAAAAAAAACCGCTCTTTGAAGTCAGAAAATGATTTTTAACAGAAATAATACAACGTTTCGGCGCTATTTCCGACCTCTTCAGATATTAATTAAGAATCTTGATGCAAAAATTATTTTATCCATGCATCTAGTTAATAATGATATGTATCTGACTATTTAAGAGTAAATTATAAATAGAAACACAGCTTTTTAACGATAGAAAATGATTTGTAATAGAAATAATTGAACGTTTAGTCTCTATTTACAATAAAGAATCTTTGACTTGTTTGAAAATGAATCCCACGATGGCTTTTTGTAAGTGTACACCACATTGTACGGTAATTACGATGTTACATAATACTGTTGAGGAATTTTTTTTATCTCCAATTAAAGCGACTCACGCTTTAAATACAGTTTGATATAGTTCTGAAATTTGTGGACTGTTTCTAATAAACATTCTTCGAGTGATTCATTTATTCCACATCCTCGATGCTATGACTTTTTCTCCGTAGAGCGACACTTTTCCGGTTTGAAACCCGAGAACCGATTAGTCATCAAATACACCACGAAAGCTTCCATTCTTCAAGATATTCACTGCACGTAAGCATTCAAGTCCAAGTATTTTTTTTTTGTAAATTAAGAGCAATTGATTATCCAACTCTTCCTCTCTAGATTCACTGCTGCAATAAATTGGTACTCCTGTAATTATCCTTGATGTAAGTCAGCGTCATTTGCGGGATTTTTTCTCCCTCCTGATCTAGTTCCTTTGTTTAAAGCGTGTTGGACAACACGTGGCAAAAATCGATTCATATTGTTTTGAACCCACCCCTTCGTCCTCTTTAGGGGCCTCGGCTTGAAAGGCTTCCGTTCCCACTCAGCAGCTCCTCGTTCCACGGTTGCATTCAGAGACACTCCTTCAATTTACTTCTCTTTCCATTTTCCGAATAAATAGGCGGGTGATTCATTCATAATTTAATACCTGAATAATCTCAATTTTTGTTCACTCTATTACCACATTTCATTAATGAAACGGGTTACTGAAGGAATCAATTTCCTCGACTTGAATTGCACCAGTGGCACAGTCTGTCCCTTGTAAGTTTTACTATGACTTTCTAACGAACAATAATGACAAATTGTGGACAATAAATACTTACTACAATAAATTCTTCTTGTGGTGTTAATAATTCTTTTAAATTATAATAAATGTTAATGGTTGTTAAATATATCATATTGTTAAAGAAGACGTAAAAATAAAATCTTATCTTACAAATATATACATATACAAGAATTGAAAATCGACACTGAGAGCGTCCGAAACGAGTTGCAGTTCTGTTCTTTCTTGAGGAAGTGGGCTTAGTTAGGTCTTTGAAGATTTTACATTCGATCAGGCGTGGCGACACCAACTCTCAATTTAAAGCAAGTCAGTCTCAATTTGGACATAACAGGGCTACATCTTGAACCCTATGATTTATTATTGTTAAATTATTATTATTTTTTGCTTGTGTTGACGCGTCCCTTGGCTTTCCGACGAGTGAATTCGAAAATCCTTGAACTATTCTCAAACACTCACACATGAAGAAAGCAGCAAATGTTTGCATTTATTTATATAATTCAATGATCTCTTCTTTTATTAATTTAAATAAATAAATATACAACTTTGAGTCAGAAAAATAAGTTTCTTAACAAAAAATAAGTATACGAAGTTTCGTACTCTTTAATTACCTCTTTAGGTTGGACAGTTTTAATAATTTTGTATATAAATCATGTATAAAATTTATAGGCAAGATTCTGGTGCCTTACCTGTTTTAACGGAAAATAATACTTTTATTTATATTTATTTTTTATTTATATTATTGTACATGTAAGATATTTTTCATAATTATTACACCATTAATTATTAATTTCAGAAAATTGCTATTTGGCAGCCCTTCTTGCAACAAACATCATCGAATAATTAATTTATTTGTCATCCATTCGCATTCCCTTAATTTTTTCCCCCTCAATTTGCTTTACAATCTGTCTAGATATTTACTAAATTATTTGTAGTGTAATAAATAATATTCTGACCAGTTCTTTACACAGAAATGAAATTTTAGCTTATGTGTAAGTTAGCATACCCTAAAGTAATAAAGTTTAATATAAGTTTATGTGATGTCCTTCATTGTCATCGATATACAACACTAAATTTATGTATTATTTCACTAACAGTTTCTATTCCAAAATGACTAATGGTAACGTTGTTCGAGATAAACGTAGCGCGTTTATCAATGTTCTAAGCACTTTTGACAGAATATTGATGCTTGACTTGCAGACTATACCCCATAAGTCCTCAATGACTTGATAACAGTTTTGTACAGAGTTATTAAAATTGACGATGATTTTTCGTTTTAATTTTTTTCACAACCTGCAAAGCAATTTTCCTCATCTTTTTTGTGTCTTAGTTGAAAGTATTTCGCTATGAGATGCTGACGGTGAATTGTCCAGTGATAAGCTAAGTAACGAGGAATTCCGGTATTGAAGTTTGTCAATGTTTTTTTTCCCTCCATTGTCGAATAGGTTTCGAGTATTAAGTTAGACGCGGAAAGCCTCGTGCCTGTCTCTGGAATAGACTGAATTTAGTAAGTTCATTCCTTTAAGTAGTGTTCGGATTCGTGCGTCCATCTTTCTTCCCTGAAGACGAACAGCAGAGGTAGGTGTTTGAAAAAGACCAACAAGATTATCATCACGGGCGCAACAAAGTCATCACGAGGTAAATTACTTCACGAAACGTGTTTAACAACAAGATTCTCTGAAAAAGGCTCTGAATTAATATAAAATATGGTTTTAAAAAAGTCGATGTGAGCTACGCCACAGACGGTATAGGCGAAGGAAGAAGCAGAAGTTTCTCACACATCCAGATTTACTCAGTCATGGGAGGTACAGCGGCGATCCCAGCGTGTAGATAAGATAGGGATGGCGGATGTAGCAAATACTGTAATCTGAAGAGGCTGGCCCTAGGGCAAGTGGCCGCATAAAACAACTCACTACAATGATGACCCCGTCTTCCCAATAAAAACTACAAGGGCAGTTAACCTCTCACATATTACCTTTGGTTCATCCTTTTGTATATGCCTCCCACCAAAATTTACATCTCCAATATTCTCCGAGTTATTATTACAGATTGCTTTACAACCGCGCCCAATAAAGTAACACATACTCTACACAAAAATATACTAGCTAACAAGTAAATAATGATATTGACTAAAACCCAGACGAAATTAGGTAATAAAAATAAATACAACACAAACTTCGGTTGGTTTCTTCTAGTGTACAGTTGAGATTTGTTAAATTCGCGGTGCACAATACAAGCAATGTAAACAAAAGCAAATATATTAATATAAAAGCAGCAAAGAATAAAATGAATACATAAGTTAATAAATCAGAACATGTATATTTTTTAGTTGACATAGCAATTTATAATCGATACTTATTAGAATCCAAATAATATTTTTATATCCAAGATATTTATTAGGTCTCATTTTTCTAAATAATATTCCGAATCTCCTCATGAAGTCCCAAATTAGGAACGGAGCTGTTTCTAATTTGCATGAATACTTTCAATGATAATATAATCATTCAACTTGACGATTAATTAAATTTACATGTCCTGACATGATGCTGTTATTAACTGTCAGATAAAATCATCAATTTTTAAAGCATAAACGTAAGTTTAACAATAAGAGATAACAAACTTTCATAGTAGACTATCTGTTTGTACGGAGATGTTAGATTTAATATAAATATCGTATAAGCAAAAAGCAAACTCCACACCTGAAGAAAGAAACAAATTTTGCAGTAACGTTGTGTTGTATTTCTTTTTTATCGCCAGTTTTTGGCAATGTCATTATTAAAGTGTTAATATTAGACTGACATAAGTGTTTTTATCTTTTGAACTGCCGATATTAACATAAGAATTACGTACGAGTAAAATCTTTGAACAGTCTCCGATAATATTTTTATTTATTCAGATTGAAAGCTTCCGACTGTTTGTCACAACTCATTCTGCAAATCAGAATGCTTTAAAACTGAATAGAACTAAATAAAAAGATTATTGGAGACCGTTGGAAGGTTTTATTGCTACGTAACACATCAGTACAGTAATACTTTTATAAGAATTTATGGAATTATCATTAATAAACTTAAAAAGTGTACAGAAAAAAAACGCGTTCTACAGGCTAGCGCTGAAAATTCGTTCGTTGAAACATGGCGATCGCGATGACACCGGCCACTTCTTCCAGCACAATTGGAATGCAACAGGAGGCGCGCGAGCTGTGCGTAATTGGTCCTTGTACTTCCAAATGTCCACCAACGTATATTTACGTTCGTGTATGTAGAGCGCAATGCGAATATTATTTTTTTGAAGTGCGTTTTGTGTGGATATGTTATTCACTACGAATAACGACGCAACAGGTAGTTCTCAAGGCAGCGTTAATGGTGTGGGCTGGTTGAAGGGCAAATCTTCAGAAATACTTCGCTTCTAGACATTTCTGTTCACAGAGAATTATGTAATTTTTTTAATCTCTCTCAATAACATCTGTTGTCTCCATTCATTAGAAGGTTTTATTTGATTACATCTAGAAATGTATCTGTTGATTTGAATCCGTTTGTAAAGCCTGATCAGCTCTACCTAGTCCAGACTGAGTATCGGCTATTCAAATCCATATCAAATGATTTAATAATAATAATTTATTTAGCAACAGCTACTTATTACCAATGAATACTTTTAATTACATGAGAATTAAACCAGTCTTACATTTACTAACAGTGTTACAACTTGTAATTTAAACTTGGAACTGGTTAAACAAGTATACTATTTAATTTGTAAAATCTAATCTATCCCTAACATTTTATGGAGATCCTTTCATACTTATAACTTAAATACTCAGTAAAATATGATGGCAAAAAAAACATTAGCATGGAACTTTACAAGATTCCCGGAAAACACAACCAATTAATTTCTCTTGACATTATTATGTCACTAAATCTTGCGCTTTTACGTAAAACAATTCCTCTGTTCTCTTCTCCCTTGAAGAATTGGTTGGCATCATCATGGGTCGCGTTGTGATGTCCGGTGGAGGTTACAAATGGCAGAGTGAGTGTGACACATGTAGATGTATTGCAAAGCAGGCAGGTGTTTTGATAGTCAACACCTGGCAAAGCAAAACACCACGTTACCATCAGCAAGGAAGAGGTCATGACCTCCCCGATAACGGGAAGTTACGTCGTCATCCACACAACCATGTCAGACCATTGCGAACACAGAGGAAAAATATGACCTTCCCCACATAAAATAAAATTGTCTCATAATTCCCGAAATTCTCTAGTTCCCCACAAGCTTCGTAAAATATTTCTCTGGTCCTTTTTGTCCTGAAATGGCACTGTTTTAAAATTTGTTACACTGACTAATTAAAGCATAATATGGGAATAACTTTCAAAAAGGAGAAAGAAGATCAGGATTTGCGTTTTGTTTAAAATTTGTATTAAACCAACCAGTCTGCAGTGACGTACACCATCATTCATACACACCACAGTTTTGAAATTAAACAAAGACAGCAACGCACGGATGTGGATAAAATACTCCAAGCTTCTGAACAGAACGATCAGGGAAATTATAAAACGTCTTTGTAAGATAAATACTAACTAAATAAATAAATAGCCAAGTAAGAGACAAAATTAAGTGCTAAACTAAATAGCACACAATATTTCTGCAATCCTTGTAACTTTCGTCAAGTGATTAAAAAAACGCAAACACCAGACGAAAGCAACAAGGTTTGCACGTTTGATATTTATCTTACCACTTAATTTTGTCTGTTAATTGGCTACATCTTGATCTAAAATTACTTGCACATATATTATGAATACACTACACTTCCTGTACAATCTGTGGACCTCATCAGGACACGTTACAGTATGTAACACTCGACCGTGGATTCTCTGTGTAATGTTACATATTGCGGATTGACTGCTCAATATAATTTCACGTATATTGATGACAACCTTTCACGTTCACTAAATGTATTTATTTTCACTTTTTTATAGTCTTGATAAGTAATATAATTGCTTGAGATGTCATTATGTACTTATAAATGAAATAAGGTAACTGTAATCATCTATAATCAATTATACATGCGTATGTGGACTGGAAAGAACTGAATTTATTCACACGTGTGATAAGACCTAAATGTTTGTTTAATTTACAGGTAATATGAAATCAAAATATTTTCAATGTAACAAAACGTCACAAAAACTTGTAATACTTAAAGAAAACACAGATATTGATTGTTTTTATAATATTAAAGTCGTTTACTATATATAATAATTTTAATGATGTAATGTATGTAACTATGTTAATCTCTCTGTATAATTCTCCTGATAAATATGGCCTGGCTCTAGGTAGAAATTGTTCTACGTAGACTGTACAAAAGTGAAAATAAATTACGTTGACCGTAAAAGGTTATTCTGAACATACGTGAAATTTAATAATGATATATATATAAATATATATTCTGACTATTGAGAAAACTAATAAATAAATAATCACCAGGCAATTTTAGGTCAGAAAAAAAAATTATTAATTAAATTAACAACGTTTCATCATTAATTTAATTAATAAATTTGAAGACATGATTTATAATATAGGGGTATACTTCGTTATTATACGACAGGAGGGACGGTTGAAACAACTTCCGCCTCCATGTTTTTATAAGAAAATTATATTATTAATATTAAGAAAACCGCTGGATATCTTCCTAGAGAATGTATTTTAATTACACGTACGACGTCCCGACGTTCTCGCGAGTTTTAATATCAGATTCCTTGTTTTATCGCATCTGTTTTCGCCGGGGAGTTTCCGCAATTTATTCCGACGGGTTTTAATTACGCTCTGCTCCTGTTTAACTATAAGCTTCCTGCGTCACACACAAAACGTTACACAAATTGAATGTTCGAAACGTACGTTCATTTTGACGTAAATTGAAATAGCTCGTGTAAATTGTAGTTATTAAGCTTCTTACGGCTCTATATAACAACGAAAAATGGTTTTATCGGAACCGGTCCCACAGTTTGCTTGCGAAGGGAGAACGTGACAGATGACGTCGGATTCGGATGCACTGAAATACGTGAAGAGTAAAATAATAATAAGAAAGATAGCGAAATACAGACAAAAGAGGTGATAATGTAAATACCACACAACGTTTCTCGAAACCTTGTCCCCTTCTTCAGGTGCTAAGAACAGCCTAGAGCGACACAACTGTACTCGTCAGTTGACAAAACTCAAAAGTCTGGAATTTTACCTGGTGTCAGGGTCTAAAATCTTAGCATTTTGCTAATCAAATGAATGTTCAGAATTAATTATGTTTGATTGTTTATCCTTGGGAAGTTTGGTAATAGACATATGTTCCTTGATACGGGACGAGTGACGGTGGGGTATTGGACTTGGTTCAATCTAATGTTTAAAGGGTACTCATTGGAGATTAAAATGTTCCCGACAATATTTATGTTGTAATACGAAAGATAGCCAAATACAGACAAAAGAAGTGATAATATAAATACCACACAAGGTTTCTGGAAGTCTTGTTACTTTCTTCAGTTGCAGAAAAAACGCTAAAGCCTAGAGAGACACAACTGCACGAGCCAGTTGACAAAACTCAAAAGCAACGTTGTGTGGTATTTATATTATCAATTCGTTTGTCTTTATTTGGCTATCTTTCTTATTATTAATTTTCAATCAGACGTAAATTTTTTCATTTTAATATTCATGTTGTGTTGATGGACCTTGGAGTTGTAAAGTATACAATAGCTCTCTTTTGGCTAGGAGAATGACCACGAAGAAAATTGAGAACTGAGTATGTAGGGTTTTCTGAACCAATTGATGAGAATGGAAGTATTGATAAACTAAAACTACTCCATTAAAACAAATGTACGGACAAAACTATAATTAATAAATGTAAATTATTCAGTCTACATATTACAGTATGACGTATTTGATAAGTATCTTTATTTTTTAAAAAGAAACAGGTTGCATGAAGTCATCCACATTATGAACACTTCCCTATAACAGAGTAGGAAGGGATAGGAAGGGATAGGAATAATAATCAACAGTATAAAACCTGTGTCAGGTAGGTCGGGCCCTCGTTATTTGTCCCACGCCCTTCCGATGGTGAAGTTTGCTATTGAAATGTATCAGTCCCGTCTCCATGACCAGGTTTGGTTGGAAACCGGCAGACAGTACCAATGGGAACAACAAACAAACATTTCCGCAGGTGACCCCGAAACATACACCACTGGACTTATGAAAACCAGAGATTGAAGAAAGGCATCCCCGGAGGTATATTTCTCCGATTTCCAACTAAATAATTTTTCTTTTTTTTTCAGTGGGTGGCTACTTGATGAGCGATTAATAATGTTAATTTTTTCGGTGAAGATGTTGTAGAAATAGTAGTATTATGTTTTATTACTGCAACGTTTCGCTGACTTGCTCTGCCATTATCTTCTGATGAAGAATAACTATAAAGCAGCTATTACGGACCATATACGACAATAAGTGACGATTGGCTCCATATAAGTGAGGTTACGTGACATAAACACGCCGCTTCCATATAACTTTTGGAGTTGACTTCACCAGAAGATGACCAGAGCGTTTCAGTAATATAACATGTACTCCACCAGAGTATTACTTATATTACACGAGGGTCGTCCACGTGGTGCCCTCTCCCCTTTAATATCATAAGAATGGATAGGAAGCCGTTACTAAGATAGTTGGTAATCGTTTCTTTGATAGTTCGAAGGCGAGGGAGATTAATATGTCATAATGTTGACGTGACAGCTTCTGTCGTCACTTCCGTTACACGCAAGGCTGTCTTTCCCTTCTCATAAATCGTTTATCCACTCCAAATTAAATTTTCGAATCTATATCTTTTTTAAAAAAAATGTTGAAGTAATTCATACATTTTGAAGATTTTCCATTATTTGATATTTTCTCTTGCAGAGAGAATAGTATAGGCAATAAAAATCTCTGCTAGTCGTTATACAACCCGAGGTACGTCAAGGCTGGCTCCATCTATTATTTTTGCATAGTGCGAGTCTTTCCCAGATTATCAACACCGCAGAAACACGTAGATTATTCTGAGGGATAATTCTTCAAGGAAACAGAATAAGACAGGGGTTTGTTTGATTAATGCGTCGAGTTTCATCAAGTACTTCACACAGACGATCATACATTCAATTCCTTATTTCCGTTTCAAGAAATAGAGCCATCTATTCACAAAGAACTCAGATGGACACAAACTTTAAATACAATCAGATAAAGGCAAAGTTGAAAATCTCTGCCTTCTGTTACACGGGAAACGTTCTTTTCCATAATGCGTTTCCATATTTCCCTACATTAGAATTGTTTTACAGCTGAAGCTCGTTAACGACTGAGTCGGAGAAGCCTCAGATAAATTTCCACCTCAAAATGGTGGGGCACTAATTTATTTACTTTAATTATATAATGCATAAGAAAGATAGCTAATTCAGACAAAAAAAGTGATAATATAAATACCGCACAACGTTTCTGGGATCCTTGCACCTTTCGTCAGGTGCGAAGGAGAGCCTAGAGCGACTCAACTCCACCTGTTAGTTGACAAAACTCAAAAGCTTTTGAAGTGGGAAGTGCAGTTGCGTCGGAATTGCCTATCTTTCTTATTCATTATTTTCAATCAGACGTAAAAATTTTATTTTAATAATTATATCAACCTATATATATATGTATTACTTTGTGATTTGCAAACATGTTATTACATAAACAACTCAAGAAAGCATTATGTAAAGTAATTAGTTAATGATTATAATAATCACTCAAATATAGATAGCGTCCTCATATAAAACTCTTTGCGGTTATTGCGGTAATTGTAAAAAAATGAATAATATCTGCAAGGGATTTTAGGTAAAATGTATAAAGTATTGACAAAGGAATGAACATAAATGGACTAAAAAATCATCGTCCTTGGCAAGAATAAAGGAAAGAATACAGCAATATAGCTAAGAAACGAGGTAATACAGGAAGTGGAACATTTAAAATATTAGCGCAGTAAAAATACAAATTTCGGTAGAAGCATAAAACAAATTTAGTAGAATAAGTCAGGCCTAGAATTAATTTAAGAAATCTGTTTACATCAAGCAGTTTAAGTTTAGATGTGATAAAATATATAAAGACCTGGAGTACATCATTGTATGGGAGTGAAGCATGGAAACCAGGTATATAAAATCTTTTAAAACATGGCGTTATAGAAGAATGTCAAAGATAAGTTAAGGAGAGAAGGTAACATGTAAAGAAGTATTTAGAAGAGCACGTGAAGACTTCTATGAATAAGGCACATACTTCGACATGATAGATTGATGAAGTGTGAGAAGTTGAAGGAAAATGTTGCAGAGGAAGACCACGTTAGAAATATATAAAACACATAATAGAATATAAGAATTGTGGTTCCTACAGTCAACTCAAAAGGGAAAGCAGAGAAGCGTCAAGTATGGCGAGATGCAGACAACCAGCTTAACGGCTGCTCACCAAAGCAAGAGAAGTTTGTAGGTTACTGTATTAAAAATGTCAACAGTTTCAATTATTTCTTCTTATACTCAAAGCCTCGATTTTATTTGACTAGCAATAAATATTCCATGATTACTTCTTGATAGCTGGAGGGAGGTAATTTGCTTAACCACTCCTATTCCATGAATGAAATGTCAGAATTAGACGTATTAAAATATATATTCTATAAATAAAAAATATGGTACATGATAATAAATGTTATTTAATTTATAGCGTGCATTTATGTTTAAAACAATTAAGTATATCCAAAAACAGAATAAATTAATTTAATGGAATAATTAAAATTGTTTGATATTTTTTTTCTGTCGTGGAAGTTATTTATGAATGTCTAAAGTATTCAGTATACGAAAGTTCATCAATATTTCGGTATTTAAGATTTTTGTAATTGAGCGTGTTTCTTTACAATACGTAACACCTAAAGAGTTCTCAAATTTAGGGGAAGAAATCCTGTGTTATACTTTAATTTTTATTATAAACTGCAATTTATTAACTTTTTAATATAAATTTTAATTAATTCAGTGTACAATTTTTTATTTTATTGCTGTATTTAATTATTTTAAAATTTATAAAGAGTTAGATCTTGTTCATTTTTATAATTTATGTGCTTTTTATGAGTCACCCTTGAAGCCGAGCTTCTCCATAGGGTGAACGGAATGTAACGCTCCCGTTAATACTATAAGAATAACAGTAAATTCACTCCGGCAGCAGAGTATTAGATAATGCCCTCGTGGTATCCGTCGTTCACATTCGCCAACGTTGCATTTAATTCCCCTTCCACGTCACTGTTTTCCCAAGTACATGGAACCCACACGTGCTCCAATCGCCCAACGCTGCTGCTCCCTAGTTTTCTAAATAATTCCTATATGCAAAAGCGATGGCCTAAACCGTGACGTAATTGTGTACGTCACATCCGGACCTGTGGTCCTTCACCCCGAGAGTGAACTCTAATCGGGGAACTTGTATATCAGCTTCAGCTTCAGCTTCGCAATAGCAGCCTGCTGGAATAAAAAAAAAAGAGGGGGAAAGGAAAGCTTCGGACTGCGGAACAACGGTCTTTATTGAGACCCGTGCATTAGCCCTTCGGCTACATCATCGGCATAAATATGAAGCTCGCATTTCATGTTAGAGAATGCGGAGAAATGTGGACGGGGTCTGTCCGTGACCTTTTCGTAATTAACAAATCCAGAGACACGCTGGCTGCATTGTAAGAGACAAAGACAGAATGTTGCAGACTAGCAGTGTAGGGCTTTTATTGTGATTTCTACATCACCTTACTTGTTGTTACTAATTTTCTAAAACTGTTAGGCCTTATATTATATCGAAATAAGCTATGGCTGGAGATTGCAGTAGATAAATATTGATGTTTTTAATTGTGTGCGTTCAAGTATATATTCTACGATTTAATTTTGCGACATCAATATTGTTTCTTATGGCTATGTTGAAACTTTCTGTTTTATGAATTGACCGTTAATTGTTAATAAACACATCAGCTTCATATGTTACATTACAAAGAATACTCTCAAGGATTCATATCCTGGCAAAACTTTTTATTCTTACTGGGGACAAATAAAAACAGGGGGTTCCTCAAGGTTCTATTCTGAGTCTGTTCATCTGATTTGATGTATATGATATACATAAATGACATTGAAAGCTATGATTCCCTTCTTCAGATGTTATACTGTTCACAGAAGACACTACCATAAATACACTCGATGACTCTAGAAGAAGTAGCTGCACTTGGTTTCAACTTATCAATTAATTTGAAGAAAACGAGGCTAATCATTTTCAAATAGAAAATGTGACACTCAGTTCTACAAAACTAGAGTCAAAGAATTATAAATTTTTCTGTAGATAATAAATTAAATTTTTAAATTGTCCTTAATACAAATTTAGATCAGCCACCTGTAGTTTTTAGACTAATGTGATCAAATTTATTTACTTTGCAAAATTATCTTGGATAATTCTTCTAGGGGGATAATACATTTTTACTCTTCAAAATAGGATTTGTTTAAAAAAATAATAATTGAGAAATCTTATGCTTTTTGAATTTGTGATAAATATTAGGCATGTATTCACAACAAATTATATATTACATAAAATATAACTTCTACAATGCAAAATACTGTCAATGGCACATGAAAGAATACAGTTTCTTGGAAACACTGTATTTTATAAACACACGGAAAAAATTAAATAATATTTTTATATAAAACTAACCAAATTTTTTACTTAGCCTCTCCTTTTATTGCATTAAAGAACGACCAAATTAGATATAAGTAAAATTTGTTGTTAAAAAATGTAAATTAATTAATTTTGTATAGCATGTAATTCTACAGTGTTGGTACAATTTCTGTACAATGCCACGAACATTTATAGACCCTTAACTTTGTCCAATTTTTTAAATGATGTAATGGGTAAAGCTGAGTTAACTTTTGAAGCTAAGTTCTGATAGAATAATATACAGAATTGTGAGGAGTCACTAGTCATCTTTCTATTTAAAAATACGCTTTACATAGCAATTTATACACTCAATTAAATATTAAGTAGCCAAAAACAGCAGAATTAGGCAATAAAAATAAATAGCTTACAACGTTCCGGCAAGCATGAAGCAAGAAGCAAAAGAGTTTGTAGAAATTTAATGTGGTATTTATTTTGATCACATAAATTTGTCTTTCTTGGCTATATTATTATTTAATTGTTAATTTTAAACTAATACAGATGTTTTTTATCTACAATAATTTATATAATCGATTACAGTAATTGTAATCATCAATTACGATAACGTATAAACGTAGTATCGATTTGGACGTTTCCCGTTAATTAAGTCATTTCCACTGACACGAGAAAGGAATCCACTACGGGAATAATTATTATAAACGAACTTTATTCACGCGCTTAAGAAGCTCAATGGTTCTAAATACTGGCAATCATGTAGCTATATAATAAAGTAAAGTGGGCAATAAATATGAAAAGTTCTTATGTGTTGTGGTAATTGAAGTAAAATCTGAGAAAAATTGTATTTAATTTTTGGACCTGAGAACGGCATTAAGGATTTAAATGATGACAACTTTTTCTCGGGGTCTTTTCCATTTGTTACATAACTTTATATTATTATTTAATTGTTAACTGGAGCGTAATTTTTTTAGAGAAACAATGGGTTTATATTATAATTTTTAAATAACTGTGTGGTAGGAGCCAGCCCAGAGAGACCGTTACCTCTTTCCCAATACACAGGAAGTATATGTAAGACTTCCGGCGTCTTGCTACGGATAAAGCCAATTCCGTCTGAACATTCAAAATCGCCTGCTGGTCTGGATAAAAGGACAATAACTGTAGAGAAGGCAATAGCTGAGTCCACAGTTAACAAAAAATGAGTAATTAAGAACTTATCTACGAGCAAGTTTAAATAGTTAAAGCTGAGTCTTCTTCAGAAAAGAGGACGTGTGTTTTCGTGGACTTTTCTTGTTTACTTTCGTATCTCAATGTTTGACCTTTCTGTCGTAAACCGTTCCGTTTATCCGTCCAGTGACGTTTAATGTCTGACTGCAGACCAACGGAATTCCTCGATCTCAAAAGCTATAATTTTATACATTTCACGGTTAAAAACTATTTTGTTTAATAATAAAGTAGAGGAATACGAACTTTACCCAGTGAATATAGTTTATAAACCTGTAAATGTTAAACGCTATGAAAAGACTGTTATTGCCACAGATGTGATACCAGAAACCATTTAGATTAGACAAACATCAGCCTCCAAGTTTTTAATTTGATTACGTAATTAGTGTGAAGCTTTTAACTCTTTTGTTATAATCATCTTTCCTGTCCTATAATTAAACTTGAGTTTAATAACAGACCTTGTTGAATAAACAACATAGCTTTATATTAGTGATTTAGTACCTATAGGTACTTGTGATTTTAACTATAGGACAAAAAGAATGATTATAACAAAAGAGTTAAAAGCTTCCAACTAATTATTTAATAAAATTAAAAACTTGCAGACTGTTTTTGGTTCTTTCTGCTCATCAACGTCAACCGTCCTTTTTACCATAACAAACATCAGCTTCAACTTTATTAAATCCATCATTACTCAGTCCTGAGTATCTCAGTTGCCCGAGATATCATTTATCCATAACCCCCGATTATACTCAAATCTATGTAGCTTCTGCTTTATTTTTATGTAACGCAACTCGACCTTTACTCTTAAATGTGTTCAGCTCCCATTATAAATGGTGTTGAACTCATTGACCGTGAATTAGTTTCATTCGACGAATATATCGCCGTTTGAACATGTTCCATGTTTCCACCCCTGCTACTGTGGGTTAAACAAAAATCGGCCGGTTACATTGTTTGAAGATTTCTACCCCCGCCCAGTCGTCTCCCCCACCCCCAAGCGTTACCCAGTTTGTCACAATGAAATTCAGTGATATCCATAACCCCAGATTTGACTCGAATCTCGGTCTATTTGCGTTATTTTCATACACCGCATGTTTGTTTCCTGTAGATTAGATTATAAAAACTGACATTTAAGGTTTTTTTAAGTATTTATTATGTTCAATTAATTTATTTAATGAGAAAAACTTTCTCCCTTATTTGAAACCCAATCTCAGAAATTTCTCTTAAAAGCTTCCATCAGAGAAATTTACCTTCTTTGACAATCAGTCTGTATTTATCATTTTCCTTCACCATTTAGACCATTTTGATGCATTGGCTGTTTATATAGGAATTAGCATTTATTTTCTTAACTTTGGAAATTGATTTTTTCGTTTACACGTTGTCGTCGATAATTTACAGAACCCATAGTTTCCCTTTAGAGTCATAGAAATTATTATTCACCAGGAACCAATCGAAGGAAGTTTCCAGACCTTTCAAGATGTTTAATTAATTAATTTTAAGCATTAAAATTCTCCCTTAATTTTTTTCTTTCAAAGCTTTCATCACAGAAATTTACCTTCTTTGACATTTAGAGTCTGTATTTAATTTATTCCTTCATCATTTCAGCCATTTTGATGCACTCGCTGTTTCTGCAAGTCTTGTACGAATAAATGGGTATTTTTGTTTCAATTGTTTTTCACTTTTAAATTGTTTACAGTGTGTTTTTATTATTTGGTATTTTCTTTAGTATTTATATTCCATAGTGTTCTTATCAGTGTGTGTTTTCTGCGTTTCTCATTGATTTATTTTCATACTTCATTGTGGTATTTTATTATCTATGTATGTAATAGTGCGTTGACTTGTCCTATTTCCTCAGTGGAGGACTAATGGAATCATTAAATCTCTGGAGATGCAGCTAATACTGTCGAAGGACCGTGGTGAAGAACGTGGGATGTCGAAGGTTCTTCATACGTAGCTGATTATTATTCGAGTAAATAGTAGTACCAGCGATGACTTTACTACGCAGTTCTCAGGTTGTGTACTTTTACTAAAAAGCGTCGTTTAACGGCGACAGTTTTTCGTGATAGCTACTGTCATGGCGGCGACTATCACAACAACTACCATCGTGACTCCTCCATAGTTTGAGAATCACCTCGCGACAGAAAACTGTGCAATAGCGGCTGTATATAACAATGTTTGGAACTTGACTTCTTTTTGTACTTTCATATTTATAACGTTTCACAGGTGACTTCATCAGCACCTTCGGTTACCTAAATGTCGGCCATTTATTCATTCATTTTGTCGTTTGTCTGCTACCTATTGAGAAATCTAAAGATTTTATTTACCATACCTTAATGAAATATTCACAATGTTGTAAACAATTCAATCTACAATGATTTTGTGGGGTAGAGGGCGATGAATATACATATATAAGCGACATTAGAGTTGGAACACGTATATTGATTTTGTCCGAGTCTCCTCCGCCGATTTCTGAGAAACGATAGGAAATTTAACGGCCTACTGACGAACCGCTGTCTGACTCACTACAGAAAATGAAAACATAAACATAGTAAATTGTATTAGCCACATTCATTTGAGTCAGAACAAAAAAAATGTCAAACCGCTGTGATCAGTGGGAAATTAGTTTACTTATTAACACATGCTATACTTATCTCGGCTAAAGATGACATTTTTATTCTTTAAAATATCGGTGTCAAGTTTCTCCTGGAACATTATACGGGGCTTTCCTAAAAAGAAATTGGAATTGTTATGCTTTTATGTTAGTTTCAATCAAACATTAATTGCTGTCTGTGATAAATAGTAGTTCACAATTAAGAGTTACACAATTTTAACACTAGAAATAATAACAACTCATAGAAACAATGTAAAACACTGTCATTGAGACAGAAATAACTCCAGTATACTGATGTCAGTAGTAATAAGAACTATAGCCAAATACAGACAAAAAAAAGTGATAATATAAATACCACACAACGTTTCTGGAAGCTTTGTTCCTTTCTTCAGGTGCAGAAAAAACGCAAGAGCCTAGAGAGAGACAACTGCACTAGTCAGATGACAAAATTCAAAAGCAACGTTGTGTGGTATTTATATTATCACTTCTTTTGTCTGTGTTTGGCTATCTTTCTTCTTATTAATTTTCAGACATAAATTTTTCATTCTGATGTCAGCAGTTTTAAAAAGATTCCAGACAACATTAATCAGTAAAATCAACGAGAATAAAAATGATATAACCAATCTTTTTTTCTTAGCCAACACCTTCCTTCTATTCGATTAATAAGTTGGCATAATTAGATATGTATGAAAATAAAACTTCCTGGGCAGTTTTTTTTTCACACACACTGTGAAATATTATTTTCCAAGTGTGTTTTGTTATTGTAGTGCTAAATGAAAATTCTATAACATCAATCATTTTCTTTTCATTTAAAATATGAAGGAACAAATCTTTTGGACATTTTGAATTTGAGTATATAATTGTGTATTGTGTCATCGAAGGATAAAGTTCCAGGGCTTCGTGGAAGAAGAGTGCAACTGTTAGGGGACTTGAAGGGAGAAACAAACGAAGAAAGCATAAGGTGAAGAATTAAACCCAAGTCCAAGGACCTGTACAACCCTTAATAAAAAATTCTCTTCGGGTCGAAATCCTCATTAATGTCGTATCTATGGATTTATAATACTTCAATGTTGTTACTTTGGATATTCGGAGTTTCTAAAAAACTTTTTTCTAAAAAAAATTATCTTGGTTTAACAATATGAAATTGTGTCAAAACCCAGTACGGCTGGAGGTTACGCACGTTATATACCCTAAAAATAATTAGGTCCAAATTACTAAGGTCGCCAACATTTTCTCCCTGAACAGGTGTAAAAGTAATAATTGTCAATAATTGTTAATAATATGATTGGGCTCAATAGATTGTAGTCAAGGAGAGGAGTTTGATATTGGACGTCTGCTTCTTGCTACATAGGACGAACCAAATATTCATTAAAACCACGTATGAAGGAACAAATATCAAATTCCCCCACTGATTAACAATCTATGGTCTATTCCTCTCCAAATAAAACTATGGAACAATCAAGATCATTTTATGAGATACGAAGTAATGTAACGAGTTGAAGAGATCACCTCGATCTGGATTTGAAATGGTGTGATGAAACTGGTAGAAACATTTTACGTGTATTTAACTGTCTACGTTAGAAAAGGGGAAAAAATATATAAAGGAAAAGTAGTTCCAACTGACAGTTGCAAAGTATTCGGTCTCGTGTGCCCAAGCTCTGAACCTTAACCCTTTCTTTCCTTTAGTAATAACAGATATTTTATTGTTCTAAACGTACAACTACCTTTCTTTTCCGCACATTCTATCACTTTTATTTTATCTCTTTACTTGGCTCTTTTATAACAATGGAATTACTTCAATTTCATTCTTTATTATTATTTATTGCCTTGAAGTTACGGGATATTTTTTTTTATCTCCTGCGACTGGGTCAGATAAAAAGGTCGAAAAAGAATTCATTAAAATGTGTGATTTTGGTTATTGTTCTTACATTAGACTAAATCGAAATTTGGAGAAAATCCTAAATCTGTTACACAGAATCGTTACGAAAATTTTCATACCAACTTGGAAAAAGAAAAAAGTTAGGCTAGTCAAGTTATCTCTCCAAATATTGGGAAAGTTCGACGATAGTATCAAAGTATAAAATATGGGAGAAAGTCTCATTTTTAACAGGAATGGAAAGGTATTCGTTAATAACGTTTTAAAAAATATTCTACGTAACAAAGGTCACATACAAGACAAAAGAGACGAACATTTGAAAACAGCATAATCAATGGAATGGAAATTCAAAATTGATCGTCACCATGGCAACACCAGCCACAGAATTTAATAATATCAGCCAGCAGCCGACGCAGACAAGAGATACGTCAAGCCCAGCGTTTGTATCAAGAAATTATTATATACACAGTCAGACAGTCTTGACATTCATTTGGAAACTTCAAACTGATAATACTAGCGGACATGAATACACAAAATTTATAGTTTATATATATATATATATATATATATATATATATATATATAGTTCGCTTTGTTTTGTAAAAGGGGGGGTTTCTTTTGTCAAAGGAACGAAGCACAAATATTATCTCTGATCCGTTTTGATTCTTTTTAATTTATAAAAACAATACAGAGGCACAATCAATATTAAAAACGTATTGGCGCTTTTTACAAACAGTGTGTTACTTCAAAATGATACGAGGAAACTAGTCTCTCGACAATAATTGAAGTAACTCGTGTTATAAAATGATTAATTAACCACTCAACATAAAGACATTCGGATTCATCTCAGGATTAATATGGATTGGTTAATATCAAAACCTACGTGCCGAGGTATTCTCATAATTTTTTACTTACTTTCATTAAAGCTTCAAAATAACCACATAAAAATTATCAGTTATAATATAATGGATCGTGAATTAAATGGTAGGGTTCGAAAAATTGTTCTTTTCCCTTTTTTAAGAATATGGCAGAATTTTTGAAAACTTCTTAATTATTTATATTTAATAACGTTTGTTTTTTAAATAAATAACCTTATAACTGAGGTATTTTATGTGGTTATTTTGAAGATTTAAATTCGTCGATGGAAGGTCTGGAATATTACTATACATTACTCGACTATGAAAATATATAATCTGCATTCGTTTAAAAGTAACAATTAAATAATATAATATAAGAAACAAACCAAGATTAAGTTACCACATTACATTTCTCAATTTTTCAATCCGCATCTTGTTATGTTTTCTTGGTTATTTTGTTTGTTAATTATATTAGTTACTCCTTGGCCCTACGGACTTCTGAGAGCCTTGACCTCTTTAAGTATCATAACCAAATCCCCTTTGTCCGCTGCTTTCCTCCTCCACTTTCAACCTCTCTCATATCATTTTCTACATTCACCAGCCATCTAATTTTTTTGGTCTTCCAGCCTGACCTGTTCTTCCTGGTTAACCATCCAGAAATTTCCGTATTAACCTACTATTGTATATTCTAGTCATTATTCTTATTTTTATATCTGCCTCTATACAGTTATTGTAGTTCATTTCTGATTCTAATTCTTAAACCTCCTGTTCTGGTCTGTAGATGCGTCTTGAGATCTTCCTGTGCCAAACGTTTAACATTATCATATTATCCAGGTCTCGCTGCCTTACTTTAGTATGGGTTTATTTTAACTAGTTCGGTCAGTACTTTAGATTTAAAAGTATAGTTTAGGCTGTAAGATAATCTATCATCAGCTGCAATCCTTGTTTATACTTCTTCCTTTTTCTTATTTTTCAAAGTTATCAAGATACCTGGATATATCATTTATGACATTTTCGCTTCTCGCTACTGCATTTTTAATATATTTTGTTTCCCTGCATAAGCAGCCTATAAATTGTATTGTTCTAATAACACTGTTCATCTGATTTCAGTATTGCGAATTAGTCACCCTGTTTAGGCACTTTTTTTAACCACCATTCATAGTTTCCATTTCAGGACGTTTTAATTTTTCATCTATCAAGGGCATGATTCCACATCTTCGGTTTCGACACACAGGTTCCAAATTCCGGTTGTTATGAATTTAATCTCCGTGGATCGTGAATTTAATGTTGTGGTTCAAAAAATCGTCCTTTACCGTGTTCTTAGATCTGCTGTGTTGACTTTCAACTACCTTCTGCGACTGCTTCTGAACTTCACTGAAAATCTGTACTGGCCACGCTGATCTCTTTTTCAAGTTATACTAACCTTCGAAATATCGAAAAGCAACCATTTTCTTTTACATGAGGGTGATCCACATGGTGGCAACTCCTTTTTAATAGTATAGGAGGATTTGAAAGGAGGGATACGGAAGGGAAGAGGCAAGATAGCCAAGGGTCAACCATAAGAACATCGCCTCCTTTGCTGACGATGATATTCCACGTGTCTACGAGAAAACCTCATTTTTCTGAACAACCGGAACACTCGAGGTTGCACCAAAGTAAATCAAGCAAAATCAGCTCATCGTGTGACAAACCAAATCTCCTCACGAAAATGAATAAGTACCTGGCCCTGACCAAAGGCTAACCTGAAAATAACATATAGCAAATAAAAAGAAGAACATAAATTCCGGCAAATGTACTGGCTCCTAAGTCACAGATCACAACTATCCCACAGAAATAAAATACTGGTGTACAAAACGATGTATAGACTTATGGGTTTGCAAGTGTGAGGGTTTGTACAACCATAATCCGTCCGTATATAACAAAGTACTACAGACGCTCCGTAGCACGTAAGTCATCAAACACTTCGACACAAGGATATCATGATTCCTTTTTGTAAAAGAAGAAATGAAATGAATATCTGACATCTTCAACGGTATAATGCCCATAAAAAGAAACTCGGAGATGATGTATATGTTACCAGTTCTACTATTCGCTCGAAGACTAAACAGAGGATTCCCCCCCCCCCCAAAAAAAAAAACACTAAAGGTGAAAATAATCTAGGAAGGAAGAAACATCAATGGACGTTTACACTACTAATTTGCTTAATATTTTCTACAGATATAGATTGTAAGTTCTCAATGGAATTTTTTTAAAAAAAACATCTTCATCTTTATGGTAATGGGAATCGAAGCATTTCCAGAGCCACTCTCTCAGATGGACTCATAAATACAGCAAATCCTGACTCAATCAGTTTCAGATAGGTTTTAAATTTAAACATCAAACACAATGTATTCCTGTGTAATAGTTTCCGGTTTAAAATAATCTGGATCGATCAGTGGTAGACTTTCCAAATTAAGATTCTTTGAAGCAGTCTTACGAACAAGATACGGATCGAGGCGCCGCAATTCCTCCCCCCAAAAAATCTTGTACTCACGCAACAAAGGGACTTTTATCTTTGTTACGTAATAGTGAAGGGTCGATCAATAGCCATGTCATTCTGTATTGATCGCTCCCCGCAATGGAGCCGATAAAGAATCGCCCAGATAAAACTTGCGTGGATAAGAGAACAGCGCCATGGGGAACGCCATCAAGACCAGTCAAGGCTCGACCACCACCACCATGCGCTCGCTGCGTTGTGAATGGCTTTAGTATCATAAAAAATATCTCGACATGTCGGTTACTTAGAGATATAGAAATGAGTACACAAAAGAATAACAAAGTAATCAAAAATATACATATGCAACAGCTAATGTATTCTTTATACTCCTCTCGTTTAAATTTTATATTTTTGATATTTACAAACCAAAAGCCTGTCAGGAGATTCTAGGATAATTCTCTTATACTCTTTGATGGTATTTGTAATAAGTAACGAAGATAAAGGTAGTAAGATAAACTCTGATATGCATTAATTACATACAGGAAATGAAAATAATTTGTATGAATTTGTCTGTTTCAATTGCAACAGAAAAGGGGTTGGGATATCAATTTTTAACAAACTTCTGTTATCATTAAAAGAATTAAGAAACACTCCAGTTGCATTTAAGTGAGCTTCAGCCAAATTACTGAATTTGGAATTTGGAAAATAATTGTATTTACACAGCCTTATGCAATTGTGAAAAACCGCAGCCTAATTAATAATAAATGATTTATTATCAAATTTAAAACGTTATATTTAAATTTGATAAATTATTTCTATTAGACTGGTATTTTTCAAATTTATTTCAAAAGAAGTCAGATTATTATAATTGATCTTACACAATTGTGTAAATAGTGATAATCAACTGTTAGAAGTATGTTTTTTTTTCGGGGGGGGGGGGTTTAGACAGGTTATGTAAAGGGTATTCCACATAGTGGCAACTCCCCTCTTCTGGCATAGGAAAGGGATTTGAAAGGGTGGATGCGGAAGGTTGGAGGAAGGTAGCCGAGGTTTAACTAGGGCCCCCGGGCTATGGTTTAAGGATCCCACCCGGCATTCGCCTAAAGAAATGCAGGACAAACTCTAGAAAAACCTGCATCAGGTAGGTCGGGCATTGGGTACTTGTCCCACGCCCTTCCGATAGCGGGAGAGGAGTTTGCTGTGGGGTCGCAGCATTCCCTTCTCCGTGCCTCGACCAGTTTAGGAGGCAGCTGGCCGACTATTCCAATGGGAGTAGAGGACAACTCTTACCGTATGCCCAAGGTCTGTGACCCCGGAACATACACCTCTCAAAACGGAGAGGAAAATGTATCCCCAAAGGCAGCCCCTTCGTATCTCTCCTACAAGGTTCTGCCTGCGAGAGAATAACCCTCGCAGGCGTTGACTTATGTAGAAGTGTGTCATTATTGAAATACTTCATAGCAGTGTTTCCCACTCCCCACAGAGGGGTAATTCGAAAATGAGCTCGTCTAGAATTTAAAAACCGCTAGCTATGGTTTAAATTATACAAAAGGAAAAATTGCTGGACGATTGCTATGACACGTGCAGTCACGCTGACCCCTGCATCACACGAGGTATTTTAATTATCTTGGCACTGTTTACTCGTTTCCACTATCTTCTACTGTTCTGGCTGTAGATCTTTCAAATTGCCAGAACATCACAGTGTCGTACAATACATTCTTTCACACGACACCTCAACGTATCAATTCAAATTCTGGCAGTTATGGCGACCTTTGCCACCTTTACAGTTCCCGTGGAAACTCTGGAATTTCGTTGCTACTGTATCTACCGAGGTTTAATTCGATATTTCTCCCACCCCACTTGTGCATTAGTTATTAAGTTGTGATTTTATAACTTATATCCACTAATATGGAAAAACTATCGGTTTCTTTCTCCCTTGTGGTGCATTTTTGTAGTGTTTTATTTGCCAGAGTTGCAGCCGTTATAGTTCTTAGAATGAGGGAAAATTCCGAGGCGTATTCAATTTATTTTTCTTAAGCGACCAGCATTAACGGTGTTATTAGAGAAAGTTCTAGCAGCATTATTCTGGAGTCTTACGAATCGCTCGCAGCTGGAGTGGAAACGTGATCCACGCTCATTCAAGGCCATTCTGTTTTTGTGCATCCCCTATGCCCCGTGAACAAAGGAACTGCTGCGATTATCAGGGCAGTCTTGCTGTTGCTCCAAGATTATCCGCAGCCATCACAAATAAATTATGTATCAACTATAGCAGAGAAAGCCACTGCCACCCACATAAACAAGCTAAGATATTTTGTATATAATAAATTCAATACCACTGAATCCCTAATGAGACGCAATGCCTTCAAGGATACTGAGAGCTGGCGTCGCATGTTAGACTGTGCCGCGTGTCGTTCAGAAAGCTCTTATTATTTTCAACGCCTGTTGAAAGCAACAAGGTTTTGCAGAAATATTGTGTGATATTTATTTTATCGCCTACTTTCCCTACTCATTGGCTACATTATTATATATTTCTTACTTCAAACTAATAAAGACGTTTTTAAATTTTGGGACTGATGTACTGGTTGAAACACCTTCAATGTTTAACGGGAACAAGTAACATTAACTTTCACTGGTACATACAATTTCATTCCAGTTGTTTCTCAATATATATTAACAGTCAGAAACTGACTAAATACAAAAAACAAATAATTAACATATGAATATAAGTGCTAAGAAGATACCATCATCACCCTGGCACATGAACAATTTCAAATCATCTTTCCTTCTGAGTAAAAAATTATTCAGAATTTAATTTACTATCGTAGTATGTAGAAACTGGTGTAATTATCAAGAAATGTACGGCATCGGTGATTCTTAAATTGAAAAAAAAAACTTTTACACGTCTATATATTATTAATAATACTGTATTTACTTAAACATGCGGGGATAAAAAGGAAAGGAAGACGGAAATAGTTATATATAAAAAACTCAGTTTTTTCCCTCAGTATTTCTAGTTCTAATTATAATACTTTTATGGGAAATACACTACACTCCCCCCCCCCCCATTTTTGTTGAAATTATAATGAGAGATTTTGATATGTCATGTATTTCTTCTTTAACTGTTCAAGCTACTTTTTATTCTGGACACGTCGACAGTATTTTCTGCATAATACCAAAATTTGAGCTAAATAAATTCGTTTTACAATAATAGGCCTACTTTACAAGTCTTTAACAACACTCAACACATGAATAAGAAACATAGACAATTCAGACCAAAAAAAAGTGATAAAATAAATACCACACGTTTCTTGTACCTTTGTGTGGTATTTATATTATCACTTTTTTTTGTCTGAATTGGCTATCTTTCTTTTTCATTATTTTCAATCAGACGTAATTTGTTCATTTCATTACTCAACTCACTTAAAATTGACTTTTGAAATTGAACAAAATTATTCTATTAATTTTCTGGATTTAAAAAACTTATTAATTACCAATTGTTAGTAAAAACTAACTTATTCAGGTAGAATCATAAATTTCAATTCAAACAAAAAGTTTTAAAAGAAAACAATAGTATGCAATTTAGTCGATAATGATATATCTTCATAGATTCCATAAAGTGAATCTGAATAAAATTTTTGAATATTCTTTACACCCCTTTAAGTTTATTCACAAACACTTAAAAATAGATTTGATTCCAACAAATATAGTAACAATGTACGCATAAATAACATAAAACTGTGAGCTTCGTCGTTACACTTTACCAGGAGAATATACTGTACAAATATCATAAAAACCGATTTGATAAATATAGCAGTATAATCGTTAGAAGGTCCTTAAATAATTTAAATTTTGTTAAGGTTGTCAAAGATAAAAATTTAGAAAAGGACAATGTAATATATACAGACAAAACTCAATTCAAACTCTTTCCCAATTTGAAACATGGTATTCAAAACAATTATGTTTTAACTAAGAATTTTTACTTTAATAATCATTAGATAGACGTGGTCACTTTTAAAATTTTGAATGACAGCATATAATTTCAGGGATTAATGCAACACAAATCTTCCTCCACCTGTGTCAAATAGTTGTCTCATTTTTCCCCCTCCAGTGTTTGTTTAAAATCCAATATAACAATATAACGGTTTTAACTGTCTGTGATTGTATTGTTTACATCATTTCTGCAGAGTTCATGTTGGGGAACAGTCATGAAACAATGCACATTAAAAGTAAAAAATATTTTTTTAATACGCGTATATATTAAATTAATTACATGTTTTTCATATTGAATGTAAGCTTCATACTTTGTATTTTCCTGTTTGCAATTGACACTGTATTGTTTTTAATATATCATTTTCATTAATTTTAAATATAAATGGATATTCTACTTCATTAAATGGAAATGCAGATAATTTAATATTAGCTTTAAAGTTCTCCTCATTATTTAATTATTACCTGAAGAGGTTCTCATATTAGGACAAAACATCGTTAATATAATAAATGTTTATCAGAGGAATTTGTATTTTTGTTAAACTGATTATGACTTACATTATTGTTATTAATTATAAAATAACATTATAATTTTTGAAAATATAAGAACAATTGTATTAGATAAAAATTATGAAATAGGTAACGAAGTAGTCAAAATTATGTGAAGAAACGTTGTGAAGTATTATTAAATCATTAAATTTTGTCTGGTTATTACTTATTTTTTATTATAATTTTCGTTAAATATATTTAGTTTTACTTTACAGTTTACGAAAAGTGAACGAGGGCATTTACTAATATTTTTTATCTCAGATTTATGTTATGTTACGACATTCAATACTGTTGACCTTTTTTCGAATATTAATTCGAACGTCAAAACGAATGCGTTCTACTTTCCAATACTCGAAGTGTAAAACGACCTCGTAGTTGCTTACGTGTCCCAGCAGAGGTGGCACGCCTGCAACTGCGAAGCCATTGCACTAATATCTTTGAGTTAATCTATTTTCAGGAGTCTAACAACACATGTGTACTGTAGCTTGAGGTGTGGTAATTTGTGCGTTATTCGGACCGTTGATTGCAAAGCAATTTCAACTACGTCATTATATCTCGGTGATACATTTTCCGCATCATAAGAAGCAATGCCTCAGGGAAAACTAAAAGTTAAAACAAAAGCCCCAGCTGCAGCAAAGTCAAAGAAGAAAGCAACAAAGGGACGTGGAGTTGCGAAACGGGGAAGTATGTTAACCAATAACAATGGAAGTGTTGCATATATCTGTGTTAAAAACTCTATGTAATTAATAAATATTTAAAATGTGTTTGTTTATGTTGAGAAATCAACGATGTACGTGTTAGATATCAAGCTTTTTTGTGAATGTTGAAGATATTTCAAGACCAAATACCTATGATCAGAATGTTTTGTTAATTAAATATTAATAGTTTCAAATTAATATATTCATTTACTGCTCCACTGCAGATCATTTCATCAATTATGATTTCAATCATTTTTAGATAAGCCTGTAGCCCCCAAGAAAGAAAAACAACAGGAAGCTCAAAAATTGAAGAAAGTCATTACAAAGACTATGAATAAGGCCATTGAGGAAGATATAAGAGCTAAAGCATTGGATGGAAAGAAAACACTTCTATCAAAGAAGAAAACTCCAACCAAAGCTGCTGCAGCAAAAAAGGCCAAAAAGTAATTTATAAGAATTCATTTATTTAAGACAGCCATATCACAACAAAGTAAATATATATGAATCTCAGGTTATTAACATGACAAAATAAATTGACTATTAAAGAATATACAAAAATCTAATATTTTAAATTGAGAATATATAACTATTGGCATATATTTACATGTTATGAGATTTTAGATATAATTTGTAAGGAGTATTTTTGTGTGAAAGGATTTTAAAGTCTTGAAATGAACATTTTTAGTTTAAAAACAAATACTAGAGGCCATTTATATTATATTGTTGTGAGTGATTTGTCTGCGCTCAACCATTTTATAGTACAATCTTCATTATATGGGTAAAGAATCTAGAGATTTTGATGTATGCAAAAACGTAATGGATCAGAAAAAATATATTGAGTATTAAAGAAAATGGTGCAGGTGTTTACATTTTGTGTGTTTTAATGTTTCTAGTGTTAATGATTTTTTAACGTACAATTATTTGAAGTACAAAGTATTCAATGAGACTTCTTTTCCAATAATAACATTTTTTGATTAATTGAAATGGGTGTATTACAATTGTGCTTGTCTTACCATATTTTGTGCTTGAAACTTAAAACCCCCATTGACTTGATTTGCAAACTTATATTATTCACAATATTTTATGATGGCTTGTAAATACAGATTCCTCAATTTTGAACAAGGTTTTATTAAATAATTATTACTTTTAAGTGGTTAGTATTTGCTATTTAGTGCTGGTGTTGGAAGTGTCTAAAATAGCAGGTGGTTATAAAATTGTTAAAATGTTTAATATATAAATGACAGTATTTGGAGCACCAATTTAATTGTGAGTATATTAAGATAGAAATAATTAATCTCTGGCTATATGTTTTGGAATGTGACTAGAATATTCATGTTATTTTGTTTTCAGAAATTTACTAAATATGTTCATAGATATATCTAAAATATTAATTTATAGAGGGGACAGTATAATTGTAGCTTTATATAATAAAATGTGTTGTACTCAACTTTTAATTTATTTTGTTCTCCTAAAAATAACCAAGAGGCTTGTACTACTTAGCAATTGAATTATTGGTTTCTTATAAAACTAAAAACATCCACAAAAAGCTTTTAGGGAGTTTTATTACTGTTTATTTTAGTCCTAATTCTTGTTCAGTCTGCTAATTAGTTTCATACCGTATTTGTATTACAACAGTTTGGTTGGCTTAATGAATTTCATTATAATTGACTTCACTTAACGTAAGGGAAGAATTTTTTCTTTTTGATGAATGTTGCAGATAATGACCAGTTGCTGCTTCAAGACTCGATTCTTGTGCATTCACACCATATACTTATAACGACATAATAATGTAATAAATCAAAGGTGTGTTTGCAGTAATTACTTAAGGAGCAGGCTGAAATTGTTGTAAGGATTTATACATTCAATCACCAGAAAGACACTTAAAGCATTGTTGATTTGCGTGTGTTTTACATCTTTCCAAATTTCAGGATCAATACCATAGTGTAATTTATAAAAGGGTAATTGATTTATTTTATTTATAAATTTATATTTAACATACTCTAATTGTCTTAAGTGTGCAGATAAAACATTGCACAGAGTTCATTTCCATTTAAAATACTATTAACTAGTTATGAAAAATAATAATTTGGTATTAACAAAGTTTACACAACTGGAACAGTGTATTCTGTTCAATGTAAAAAGTTTTGGAGAAACATCTAGCAGCTCATGATAACTTCTTGTGCCATATGCAAATCACTTTTTCATCATAGTTGTGAATCAAAATTCAAGTATTTGTATACCAAAACCAGATTTCAGATTTTCACAAAGTAGTGTTTGTGTGCAATAATTGTTAGACATAATTTGTAGAGTAGAATGTGCAAAACAAAGATTTTTACTTACGGGATCTGTAAGTATTGTAATACTTCATTTTAAATGGTTCATTTATGTTGCATATTAATTTTTAAAATGTAAACTTAAAAATTTGAATTCTCACTTCCTTTGTTATGTATCTTAAGGTTTAGAATTGTCTGCATTTTTATAGTTTAAGAACACTTTGTCATTATTTTGTAACTGCACAATTTTATTTTGATTCTATGTACTTCAGAATTAAAAAAAACTATCATTTATAACAGTTCATCTCAATGCTTCTCCTTTATTAAGATTCTTCAAAACTTATCTCTATAGGATAATGAAATTTGATTGAGATACAAATTATCTTAACTCTAATAGAGGTGCAATTAAGGTATTTAAAACAGAGTTTAGTGGGAATAGTTTCTAATTTAATTAATTCCTGGAATGAGACTAGTGTTGCTATAACAATTCATTATGTATTTGAAGTAATGGATAAATGATTTGCACCTTTTTATTAATGTTGGAAAATATGTAATAATTTTGTGTGTAAAAAAATCTTGTATTTTACATCAATGTAATTTTTCTCCAACAATATTACAATGATAAAGTTCCGTAATAACAATGTCTCTAGGGGAGAGAAATATGAAATTATATATTTTTAAAAAGGACTGACTTGTATAAGTTAATAGCAGGTATTCTTTTCTGAGTATTTAGTAAAACTGGTGAAAAATTTATTTTGAAGAGATTATTTTCTCAATAGTACTTTTTTTGATCTATGTATGGCTGCTTTCATCCAATAACTGCTTGCCCTGTATCCTCTTATTGACCTTAACTGTCCTATCCATGGTGTCTATCCATTGTTCATATATTTTCAAAGTTGAATAACTTCTAATATGTTTGGGAACAATATCAGTATGAGCCATAAACTGACGGATCATTGGTAACATGGGACTGCTATATTCTGGCGCACCAAAGACTTAAGTAATTTGCTTGCTGGGAATTAACTAGGCAAAAACAAATTGAATGTGCAATAAATTAACAGCAAGCTTAAGCAGTTGAAGGCTTAACATTAGAAAAATTGATTTACATGTGTACGTACATATATCAAGATATGTATTTGAGGTAGGTATCTGATGAATACATGTTCCCAGAATAAAGATAACTGTGGATAAAATTCAAAGTTTGCAAAGAAGTATACAAGTAGTCATGTGAAAATGAATTTGTGTGAAGTAGGATGAAATGTGTAGTAATACATGTGGATCAGTTGTGGGCAACTCAATAAATAGCGAGAATTGAAGATTGATGGAGTGAAGAGGCTTGAATCCAAAAGTTTGGGAATACTAACAGGATGACAGTATTTTTTATATAAATTAATGAATAAAGAATGTAAAATTTCTCAGTAAAAATATGCTAGAACAAGTCACCAAAATATTGCATTGAGTGCATGGTTGAAACCAATCTGAAGTAAATGATATATTTATGTGAATAGAATGCCAATATCTTGCATAGTTCAGATGTGTAAGTTAGTTACACACACTTCGGTCTATCTTGAGGTACAGAGATTTGTCCACTCATCTTCAAATAAATTTTCAGTAACGGTCCTGCAGTCATAGTACCAACAGACTTCCTGCAATATTAGTTTGGTAATATTCTGAAGCATATGAAAAGTTGTGTGTATGGAATACTTGCAGTGACAAAAAAAAACAAATAAGGAATGTAAACTTTCTCAGTAAGGCTTTTGAGTTTTGTCAACTGATTAGTGCAGTTGTGTCGCTCTTACAGACTGATCGCAGAACCGTTGTGTGGTATTTATATTATCTTATTTTGTCTGTATTTGGCTATCTTTCTTACGAAAAAACAGCATTCAAATTTGTAGAACATTTCAATGCACTAATTAAGAGGTTGGGTGATATGTACCTGAAGCTATTATTGTTAGTGTTACAGTGATGATCACAAATGAGGCTGGCATTTAACTTCATGAAAAGTCAAGTGTAATGTTGCAAATTATACATACACAGATTTGAAATTTTTACCTCTAGCTCTGAAGTTATTTATTATTACATAAATACTTTATTCAGCTTTCTTATCTTCCTTGACTGCATTACCATGATCTTTTTTGTTAAAAGTCATATGGTAGTAAATGTTAATTACAACTGCAACATTCGAGTATAAACACATTAAGAGAGTTGAGAATAGATCTCTTGTCAAGTCTAATTATTCAGAGGCTTTTGTTGGTTTGGGCGGGTGGGGTTCTGTTTTGATTTAGTGTGCTTCAGCCTCGAGGTAAACATGCTGTGTCCATCTCTTGGTGGCCTACCTCAAGGTAGACTCGAGATTGTGTAGGTTTTTAATATCATCTTGGTTTTTCTGGCGTGGAAACAAAGTTTTTACCATCTTTTTCCATTTAATCTGGAGATTTCTGTATAGATATGTGGGTCAATAATACTAACAGAATTCAGTTAACTCATTCACTGCCAGTAGGCAAAATAATTACATTTGATTGATGGGATGACATGATAACATCTGGAATTAAGAACTTACATCAAAATGCAAACTGGCAAAAACGCAACTTACTCCGTATTATGATCTGGACTCATAATAGTTTAAAAATATTATTTAAATAGGCAGCACATCAAATTTCAAGAACATCTGATTCAAAGCCAAGCTTTTTACATTCAAATTACTTAAGACACCTAATTTGTGCCAACATAAATTCCATTTGAAACAAAGTCAACTGATGAACCAAACTTCAAGTTTTGTAGAAAATCTTTTGCTTTTGTATTGGATCTGAAAACCTATTTTCTGTGACTCATGTTTCTTTTATACCTATAGAAAAAAATGAATATTTGTGCTGTTCAAAATAACTAGATCATGGTTTATTCCTTCTCTAATACTTTTTAATTACCACAAATAATTTATAAAATCATTACAAATTCAGTGACTTGTTATGATTTTCTTCATAGATATGTGACATTTTTCATTAATTTGCAAGCGGAATACTAAAAAGATTCATTCAAAACTTGATAAAATAATTGGCAATTGTTAGAATAATTAAATTTAACTGTTAAGCCATATGACCATATCAATCTGCACGAATCCCTTTGAATTTGATAACTGTTAATTATACAAATTATACATTGTTATTAGGAGTATACTTCTAGAGAATAAATTGGTAAGAGACCTGAAATAGAACTTTCAGGTATGTCAAAGTCTAAAATTTACATTATTATTGAGTAGTTTGGATCAAAGAAAGTCAAATGTTCCAGTTAGTTTTAAACTTTTAAGTTTCTTTTTCAGAATGCTGCTTTTGGTTATGACCTTTCAAATGAACTATGAGTGCCATTTCTAGATGTACTATATCAAGATAAATAAAAGAATCATGCTTTATTACAATAATTTGGTTATTATATTGTCGCTTTGAAGTAATGGCATAATTGTTGTAGCTCTGGCTCTTTCCAAAAGTTGTAGACTATTATGTCTTTGTTGGTATAGTTAAAAGAAGGAGAATCAAACCAGAACAGTGTGTTAAACCTATTTTGTATTTGAGGGTTATTGAATATCTACAATAGCAAGGATTTTAACAATATACAAAATTTTACAAAGTTTGTAAGTTATATAAATAAATTTGAAAAGTTTTGGAAGAATACTTTGTGTAGTGTCATATAGGTGATATGTTAACTTTGTTTAAGTACTCTTTAATCACAAGAGAATATTTATTTTAAAGCAGTTTATCACTTCCAAGTCTCTTAATGGCACTTTTCCAGTGTTGAACACTTTGCAGAAACTCCACTCATTTTTCTCCTTATGGTGAAGCAACCTGGTAAAAGATATTTTATTTATGAAAAATGAATATTAATGATTATTTATATGCTAATGAATATTAAAATTTGTTGATTGTTAATTTAGTCTCTTAGCCTGTTTAAGAGAACACTTTTTAACTTACAACAACAAGGTGGCCACTTTTTCCTTTACTGATTACTGGTGTTGGCCCAGTTGTGATATCAATTACTCCTTGTTTGCCTCCAATTAGATTGTGCGATATTCTGCAAACAAGAAAATTAAGTTTAGAAACTGTTGTACAATTTCATATTCTCAGTCTCTTCAGAGACACTACCCCTGTTTTAAAATATTCTTCAATCCTAAATTTCTGTAATTTGATCATTTCTAATCATCACACAAGTTTTTAATGATGAATATAAACTTATTTATGAATTAAATTTTTTTATAGGTATATTTAACATATTGTGTAGAAAGAAGAGGCTATATGGATGTATCTTATAATTAAATACTGAGCCAAATAATTTATATTGTTTAGATTTCAGCTAAATTATTTAGTCTTTTTTATGATAATTTTACAATGATTATAAACAAACCGCTCTGAAGGCCTTTGTACCGGGTCTTAGCTGCCTATTATTATCTTTATTGTTTCTTTGTCTAACTTGATGTCAATCGCAAATGCTTGGTTTTAATATTTGTCATCATTATGTGGTTAGCAGTATGTCACCATAGGTATAGAAAATTTTTGAGTGAAGGCTTCTTTTGAAGATACAGAAAGAAATGTTTCTGTAATTTGATCATTTCATAAATAAGTTTATATTCATCATCAAGGATGCAGACTATTTATAATTTATAATCTAAAATTAATTATAAAATGCAAGAAAGCATATGCTCATACCAAATGCAATGTTTCATTTTTCAAATGCTTACCATAACATTGTTCATAATTGAATCTATAAACTAAATAGCTGTTTACATAAGTAGAATAAACTACAGGAAACTGGTCAAATTTTTTCCTTCTGGTGATCTTTCCTTGAGAGAATGTTAGTAGCTTGGATGTGGATTGTTGCTGTTTAATTACTGAATTTAACTCTGTGTGAACTTCTGGCACAAGTTGTGCAGATATTCTCTCAGAAGGCCTTACAAAATATGTACTGTTCCCCATCTGACATAGCAACACGAACCCTAAATTTCAAGTACTGTCTCTCTTTCCTGTCTATATATTAGTGAATAAACAGAACTTACGTGTTTGCATCCATAACTTTTATTAGTTGTGGCTTTTTGGTAATGTCTGTTATTTTTGTCAATGCTTCAATTAAGGGATTGATCTCAAGAATTAAGTCACCCTGGAAATAAAAGAAAATGTTACAATTTTACTATTTGAGAATAGCAAAAATTAAACATACTAACATAAGAGATGTGTGTTATTTATTTGATATCATATACTTTTTCTTGCAGTTCAAATTGATCCTTAACTACCAACATTTTTTCAATCAATAAATTGAATAATTGGAGAAATTTAAAACTATTAACTTTCCAACTGGAAAAATACCTATGAATGTATTGTTTCATTGGTAAAATTGGTAAGTATTATATATGTGTGTCATTTTCTATATATCAAGTTATTTTAATTCTTACCTTATCTTTCTTTAGTTCTGGTGGTATCCTCAATAACATTAAATTGTCAGATTCAGTTGTCACAACAATTTCCAGAATTGAACTAAGTGGAAGACTGTGCTTGATTTTGAAAGTTTTACCTTCCAGAAGATACATGTTTTTAGTGGTTACAATCAGTGCTCTTTCTCTTGGCTTGTACCCATGGCGGTCATATTTAGTCAAAGAAATGGAATACTGGAAATAAAATTTTTAGTTGAAGTGAACAATATTGATATTGTAATATATTTCTGGAAAACATTTATTTTTCTTTCATACCATTACTTTTTCACCACTCTGAATATGATTTGCTAAAAATGTTTGAAGCAATATTTTGTGCTCTCCTGTTAGCCTTTCATCTACGAATCTGTTTGGAATGCTATTGGGGTATGACTTCTTCTTTCCTAAATAAAGAAAAGATATTACAATAAAAAATGGTTTGAATTATGAAATGGAATAAAATTAAATGGTTTTATTTACCTTTAAATAATGATTCTGCCAAAATTTTAAGTTCAAATTGCCTTTTTTGTTCAGCAGACAGTGCTCTTCGATAATTCCTTGCTAACCATCTTCGATGAAATTTGTGAAGGTATCTTGAAGCCTATTATTTCAGTTGTAAATTATTTCAGGTTTTTATTTATGAATATACACACACATGTATATAACACATTTAGATACAAAAGAAAGAAAGTGAAGTCAACTTACACTGAAACCAACCATTGGTCCAGTCAAAATATTTCTCATTCTTTTTAGGGCCGAAAATTTTTTTTGGACTCCTCAGTCCGACTGGACTAACTGTTAATTTCAGGGTCTCTCTTTCCTATCTATATGTGTTTATATATATAATATTACTGTCTATGCTTTACCTCAATACAAGACTCAGGGCAGGGTGGCCAAGATTTATCTAAAACCTTGGTTGGTAAGCTCTTAGAAAGTCTAATCAGGTACTGTACTTTAGCCACTTGCACAAATGCTGCATTAACATCTGTCAGAGGGCCATTTCGCGTGATGAAACCTTCGATAAACCTTCAAAATAGAGTTGTGACTTAGATGATGATATAAGGAAGAGCAATTATGTATCATATTAGAAAATTAATTTTTGACATACAATCCATAAGTTACTTGACAGAATACTGACCTCCTCACAGTGTTAACTGCTTTCTTCCTTCTCTCAGCTTCTTTTTGTGCAAGAAGACGTCTAGTATATTTCTGAACCACAATAGCAGATTCTCGCATTTTCAAATACTTTCTTCGTTGCAGTAATCCTTTCCACATTTTCTGAATTATCGTAGCAATAAAATTTTTCCTCTCTTGGAAAGCATCTTCAGTTTCAAACAAAGTTTTCGGAAATCGAATGAAGAGTTTTGTTCTGTGTGGAAAATTAGTTCATTTAATGAAAATATTTATTCACATAAATAAAGCAAATTATATATACTGGAACGAGTGGGTCTAAAGTGTCTTTGTAATTTTGATTTCTTATTAATGTCAATATAATTTTTGTGTACTTACTTTCCCATCCTATAATCATCTTTTCCATATCCAAGGTGATTAACCAGTATCTGAACACCATCCTTTGGATTTCCTCTATAAGAAGGCCAAGTTTCAGGACAAAGACTTTTATATCTTTGTAGGAATTCTGGATACACTCTACGAAATGCAAATCCAGCTCTGCGTACCCGAAGATTCTCCATCAAACCCAGGTACTTCACTTGATGAGTGACTATTTCATCACTAAATATACCTGTTAATATATCAATATTTTTTCAATAAATATTTTAAAGTTTTTCCTGGTGAATAAAGTTAAGAAAAGTTTCTTAGGTTTCCTTGTGGGTCATACCTGATAAGCTTTTCTTATATATATATACACTTCATAATAAAATTGGATGTTATGAACATACTGAATTAGTGTTCTTTATTAATTAGTTTCAGTTTTTAAGTAGTGAAAATACAATTAAAAATTTGATAGATTACCAGATTTTTTGTAGTCATTCGGCTTGATGCATCGAATGTAAGAAGGTTCTTTGTCACTTAGAATTTCCATCAGTCTGTTCACACTGTTCTTAAATTGTGTTGCAGCAGTATCTGGGCGTCTCTTTCGTACAATATCACTGGCTGGAAAGACAGTCTAAAGCAAAATTTCTAGAGTTAATAAATTTTATAGTTCAATATACCCAATATCAGTACATATTGATTATTAATATTTCACCAACTTAATTTTAATTACTTGAATAAATTCTTGGCTCCTTCACCTACTCTTAATGTTGGGAAGATAAAATCAATTATACAAAATCTAAATTTGTACATTTGTATGTACAAGTAATTATGATAGTGATTTTACAAAATATTTATAATAAGAACTCATTGGCCACTTTAATATTACCTTCGTGATTGAATTCTTTGTGGTAGACATAACATCACGCAGGTCTCTGAACAGCAAGTCATTATTTTTATCTAGGAAGCCTTTTATGTTATATGTAACATTTCCAGCATAGTGCACTAATCGGAAGTCCTGTAAAATTGTGTTTGTGAAATTAATTTTGAACATTTAAGTTAAAAATCCCAGTCCACGTCAGAATAAAAAAAACACTCACATCTCTGCCCATAGTTTTCTGTGTTTTTGTGTCAGCCTTCTTATGACTAATATAATGTACATGACTAGATAAGTTGTCATTCATCTTATTCAAGAAACTCATGTCAGTAGCATCACCAGGGCGGAGACACTCCTCATCCATAAGAGAAATTATTCCTGAAAGCCACATAGAATACATAGAAACTTCAGATTTACAAATATGGAAAATGTGTAAAATTAATGCAACTAGTTTATATTTGAAAGATGGAAACACATTGTTGAGCTTGCAAGTTAAAGTGTAGAATTATATAGAGCTGAAATATATTTTGAGAAAGTTATTGGCAATTTATATCCAGTTTACATGTGAAGACATTTATTTAAAATTCTACTGCACTTATTTACTACTGATCATTTTTCTCAAATATTTTATAGGCTGAAATCATCCAGTTAGTTACAGAATTGTGTTTTCTTAATGTATTTGTCATTCCTATCAAATTCCCATGGTCATGGTCTAAATTTCATAATAATCTGTGTATAAGAAAAAATTCTATATTTCACAACATGGCTTATTGATTCCTACTTTTTTGCACTAATTACACTGTGTGTACAGTTGTGTTATCTATCAATCAATGTTATGACCCATAATGCTTTACTTCGATCAAATAATTGTTTCTTCAAATGTTCAAATATCTATGTATTGTACTGGAGAGATTACATAGCCATCCCTGCAATAATATATTATTGATTATAATATGTAATAGTTTTGCAAAATAAGAATTCGAATATCGCTTACACAAAAACCTCCACAGTTTTTCCTCTAAGCATCAGTTTTCTAAACTATTCATTTTTCTATTAAATTTTGATAAATAACAGAAGGTATTTCCACTTTCCTTTGTTAGAAATTAAATTGTACTTATTTTGCTAATTTTGTATTTTAGAACTTTTATTCCTTACATTGAATTTTTATGAGGAAGAGTTTGTATTTTAGAAAATTGACAGAATTAAAAAAAAAACTTTAAACTTTTATTCTATTTGTTTCATATTTTGCAATATAGAAATTTTGGAACATTTCATTATAGTTTCAAATTGAAGTAAAATTATTATTATTCATATTAAATTAAATTATAAGTATACTCACAATTACTTAAAAGTTTTGTGATAATGTGACTTTTGTACCAACCTTTATGCTTCTCTTCTATTAAGTCACAAATAACTTTGTTGTTGAAGTATGCAACAGGCTCCCATTCAATTCCTTCTCTCATATATTCTTCTTGTTCAGATTTTAGCGTTAACTCAATAAACAACTGTTGCAGCTTCTCATTACAGAAATTTATACAGAATTGCTCAAAACTGCAAAAATAAAACTCGTTACTGTACAAAGCTTATGTTTCAGTTCAAATGTTGAAAATAATTAAGCAAAATGGTAGTTGAGTGTAGACTCAACTAATTAAGACAGACATTTTAAATATGCTGATGGTATAGTTTCAATAATTAACTTATTAAGATGTAACACATTTAGATAGGAAAGAGAGACAGCGAAGTTAAACAGTTGGTTCAGTCAGGCTGAGCAGTGAAATTGAAAATTTTACTCCTCTTCGTGACTGGATCAACTGTTGATTTCAGGGTAAATGGGCTTTGCTGTCTCCGTTTCCTATCTAAATGTAATTTGACTTTGCCACATTTTCCTTAAGTGTTTTGTATGTATATGTATAAAATATTATGATAATTGATATGGAAAGGAAAGAGAGATAGTTTGTGGCTTACCTGAAATTGGACTGAAGGAGGTTCTTAAAATTTTTGGAGGCTCTCGGCCTCCTTCAGTAAGGAGTGTTGCACCAGCCAGCTGCAGACTGCTCAGTTTGTAGGAAGCTGGTGCATTGAATGGTGTAACTTTCCTTCCTGAAAGAGGAGGCTGAAAGCCTCCGAAAATTTGAAGAACATCTGTCGGTCCCGTGTGACTACACCGTGCTTCAATTTTAGGTAAGCCACAATTTATCTCTCTTTACTTTCCATACCAATTTATCTATCTATCTATCTATCTATCTATATATATATATATATATATATATATATATATATATATATATATAACAAATCAACTGAATCCATGTAAACAACATTACATACCTGTTGGTTTCAAATATTTCAAATCCATAAATATCGAGAATACCCATTGCTTTGACTCTAGTATTTTCATCCTTATTCTTTAGAGAGATATTTAGTCTAGAAACAAGCCAACTGAACAAGCGATCGTATACAGCTTTTGCAAGTGCATCACGGGCATATAGAGCTGTTTCTCTGTTTAGTGGAGTCCTCACAACATCACCTCTGGCTTCAATTGTTCTATAAGTGAATGCATCTGCCAGAGCCTCATAATCACAACCTAATAACTGAAAAATAAGTACAGGCTTAACAATAACTTATTTGGGGTGCATATTATTAGCAACTGTAAATCATGAAGGTTGTTAGTAAGAATAATGAACAATTCAATTTTTTATGTCCAATCTCTTTATCTAAAAGTTAATGCAGAGACCACAATTGCATCTACTAATTAATTCACCTCTTGGAATCGCTAAAATTTGCCATACATTGTATTCAGTGCTAAGATTTACACTCACTGATATTAATTTTATTGTAGTATTCCATTGTTATCTGACCAGAGTTTATTAATTATAAACTCATATGTCTAATTTATATCATATTAAATTAATTGTATATTGTTTGTCTTACTTTTGCAATTGCATCAACGCTCTCACGTTTTGAAACAATAGCTTTGCTGTCATCTTCTGTCATTCCAACATTTCCCATATGAAGGACACTTGCTACTATTGCAAATATATCATATTGTTCTTCCTCAGTTAGTTCAATTGTTGTCATAGCTGCTCGGACAACCTGGTACTGGGCTTTATCATCTATTTCTTCTACTGAACCTTTATTCTGTGAATACAAACAACTAAGCTAACAGCAGATACAAAAAAATGGAAAAATAATTAAAATATTTTCATCAATTTTATTGCACAGTTTTTTCTAGAAATAGTTGGTTTATTAATTATTAGTTATTTTAAGCAGTTATGAGAGACAAATAGCTTTACAGTTATTATATTTATTTTAATTTAACTGCTTATCCAAAGTAGAGTGATATGGTATTTCCGTTTCACTGCTGATACAATACATTACTTGATATATCCTTTAGAATTCTGAATTACTTATTGTTATTATGAAAATTATTAGCTACTTACACCATGTGAGAAGTAGTAATAAGAATCAAGATTTCTCCTGAGAAATAGTTTTGATAATGTAGCATCATCAGCACCAGCTAATAGTTGATAAAATATATGAAAGTTTCTCTCTCCTGGATACTGATGTACAACTCGTGACTTTTCCAGCAGATAATTTAGTATTTTTCCTCCCACTGGAGCACCCTGAAACAGCAATATTTGTCAAAATGGATAATGCCAATGTGATCATTCTATGATGTGTAGCTGCAATTAAAAGATAGGTGTATTTGAAACCAATTGTTACTTGATCATTTTATAAATTAAATTAAGTTCATCATAAAAGTTAAAAATGTTAATACTGAAATATTTCTCTCTTCAGAATTTCTATTTATTAATATTATAAGTATATTACACCAAAAAATGTGCCGAATTGTAAAGTTGTTGGATAGTGATATATTTCCATAACCAAATATGAGTAAAATAATAAGACTCTAAGCCTTTGTGTAATTCCAAGTTATTCATTAATTATATATTATTGGAATATACTTACAAACAAAAATTCAATATCCATATATTTTCCAAATCGACTGGAATTATCATTTCTATTCGTCTTTGCATTTCCAAATGCTTCAAGGACTGGATTTGATTGAAGAAGTTTGTTTTTCACTCGTTCTACGTCTTTTGTTCGGCCAGCAGTTTCTGCTATGAACTCCAGAACTTTTTTAGATGCTTCTGTCTTTCCTGATCCAGATTCACCTTTAATGAATAAATATAAAATCAACTCAAAATGATTTATTATGGAAGGAGGAGAAAAAATTGGCATTATTTATTGCATTAAAATATTATGTTTTGAAAATA
Organism: Zhengitettix transpicula; assembly: GCA_037074705.1. NCBI lineage: Eukaryota > Metazoa > Arthropoda > Insecta > Orthoptera > Tetrigidae > Zhengitettix > Zhengitettix transpicula. Next base: position 50,352,647 of record CM073596.1, read on the forward strand.
AACACTAAATGTATTTTACCAACCATCAGAAGCATAAAAACATATTTAAGAAAATAAGCAGACCAATAAGTGTTTTAATTAAGATTATTATTGTCTTTCTAATTTTTTTATTTTACAAAACTAGCTTATTGCCAGAGTATTTACTTACTCCAATTTTATATCAGATTTGAATTAATTTGACATTATTCTGTTGGTTATTTTGAATATTTTATGTCTCACCACACTACAAACTGACAGGGAATGAACTCATGATGTAACTGTTAACAGGAGTTCCACTGTTCATCTTAGTGAACCTCAAAACCTCTACTCTAATATTGGCTGTTTTCATGTTATTTTTATGTCACCCCACTCTTGAGTCATTGTGTGTGTTGAAAGGAGACTGAAATTACCTCAGGAGTGACTGTTAATTGAAGTGTTCATGAAAACGATTTTTTCAACACTAATATCATTCGTTTTAAAAATATCATCTGCTTTATTACCCCTACCTATATGGGTGCTTGTGGTGTCTTCCCCCCTTCCCCTCCCATCTCACAAAAGTATTTATTCTCAGATTACAAGTCATACATCAAACTTTGTTGAAATTGTTCCACACATTTCAGAGTTCTTGTGGATCATATGTATATTGCTGATAAAATATAGTCTTACCAGAAATAAGTATGCATTGCTCTCTATTTTCTTCTACAAGAAATTTAAGGGCTGTATCACTTATAGCATATCTGGAACAAAATTAGTAATTATTTAAAGCAGCTGTTAAATTACTTATGTGACTAATTTTCAAAGTAATTAAAATTCTTATTAGCAAGATGAGAGCTGGCATATTAGTTAAACATTTTCACTCTTCTAACATAATGTTATTATTTTGTATATTGAACACACACATAGAAATATATCTTGAAGTAAGTAAAATTCAAAATATGACTTACATGTGTGGTGATGCCTCATAAAAATGTAATCCTTTATATTGTTTAATTAACTCTGGAGAGTAGAGAGGCAAATTCTTGTAGGGGTTAACTGATACTAGTACGGTTCCTATGTATGTCTGAGACAAAAAAGAATACTTGTATTACAATAAAGTATTGGAAGAATTTCATTAAACTAAACTTTTTGGAATTGTAGGAACACCAAGAAAATATATTTTTACCTCCTATAATCAGGTAAAAATGGTCAATCAATTTTATTTTTGAGTTAAAATATCACAAACAAGATTTAGTGGAACTAGGACATTTATGCACTTGACAGTTAAAGTATCAATTTACTTACATATATCAGGTTTTCCTTGAAACGCTTTCTAAGGTTATCAAGAAATGCAGCTTCACTCTCAAAATCTTCAAGGAGCACAAAATCTTGCACACCCACCCTGTCCCTTGCGTGCAGGTCCCGATCCATCGCTGCACTGTACAACAACAACAAAAATTTTAATAGCCTTAAATCAGTGAAAATAATGATTAAATTACTTGGGGCAAATTATAGTTTAGCAGAACCATCTCTTTCAGATAGTTATTTTTTTGTATCAAGTCTGGGTTTGATAAATAACCTGTGAAATATTGTTTTAATATTTTTGCACCTTTTATGGAATTGAAGATTTTTAATATTCTTAGCTATCAACTTGATACAAAATAGGTTCTATACAATATTTATTTTAATTCTTTTGCATAATGTGATTAACATAGTTTCTTTGTGATTTATACAAACACCCAATTCTTTACTTAGGTTGATCTTTTTAAAGTATAGTGATTTTTTTTATATTACTCATTCCCAAATAGTTGACCAATACTTAAAAGAAATGGCCACAGGAATGCAATCAATTAGTGTACAGCATACACTAATTTCTGAATACTGTTTTTTCAGCATGTGCATTTCAAAGTAATATGATTTAGAAAACTGTTTATTTGTAACATTAACTGTGTTATTGGCAGTCTGAAACAGTTTTACAAAAAGTAGATGGGTTCTCCCCTGACCTTGAGAGTCATTAAATGACTGTACAAACAGTCTCTCACACTAAATGTTTATAGTGTCATAATTAAAATATTCCTGTGAAAATAATTTCGTCCAAGATAAAAAAGGAACATTTCTTTTGAGAAGTTTTGGCTTCGTTTGAATATTGATTATAAACGATAAATGGTGCCGTGGTATAGAAAGATTTGTAGTAAACAAAGTTGGAGAGTTGAAGACCATTGACGTTAATGATCCACAACAATGCATAGGTGCTTAACTGCAACAGGTTTCAAACTAAGAAAAATGAAATTACACAATCTAATCCCTATTATAAAATTCATTTGTGATTTATATTTTAAACAATTTTAAAAGAGTATATAAATTAGTTAAATAAGAAGTCAGAAAACAGACAATTAACTGATAAAATAAATATCACACAACGTTTCTGCAAGCATTATACCTTTCGTCAGTTGATTAAAAAATCCCAAGAGTGCACGAACTCAAAAGTGCTTACCACTCTTGCGTTTTTTGAATCACCTGACGAAAGCAACAAGGATCGCAGAAGCGTTATATTGTATTTATATAGTACTCATTCATGTCTTTTATTTGACTATTTATATAATTTCAATTTTAAAAAGAATTTATAAATTTACATTATTTTGGGTTTAAATTGTGGCAACTGAATTCCACATTGGAGTGGTGCTTATCGAACTTAGCGTTTTAAATTTTCATAATACACTGCATAGACGAGGACAACTGGACAAACCGTGTGATGCAAAGTAGAGTGCAAAGTGCAACATCGATCGGAACGCTTTATCTTATCAACTACTGTGGCATATTGAATCGGGATAAAAGGATTTACTTTATGTTGAATACCACGCTAAAATTCAGTGCTTTGCGTCTATAGGTGTTGACATAAAATTATTAATAGACTGCAACTATTACTCGGTTACAAGTTAGTATAATTTGGGATATTCCTGTAAGTCATATTATTTTCCTATTTCTGACACAACAACGTAAGTTAATCATTAAATTGTAAAAGAGAAGAATACAGCTCTCGTAAATAAGTATTCAAGTTTTCGGAATCTTGTCCGCATAAAAAATAATTAATTATTAAATTAATATATTTAGGATTACTCAATAGAAAAATAAATTCCTCTTTCGAGATGCAAGGTACGGAATGTTCCAATCGATTCGTTCGATGAGAATGCAATCAACCCCACCCAAAAGCTCGTCTTATCGGGAAATCCAGTTTCCAGAATTGGTGCCTGACCAGATTACGCGTTGGCGATAACGGATTGTTATATCACTCTAGTGTTGGAAGTTAAAATTTACAGACATCGGATTCTTTTTACTTGAACACAGGAAACATTTGACACCTTAGGGAAAAAATGGAAATACCTCTAAGCTTAGAATCCCAATCTGCAAAAATCTAAGAAAAATGAAGAAATTAAATTGCGAAATAATAAATTAGTAAAAGATTCAAGTTTGTTGCCCAGTAATAATATGTATTATTTCCATTTTATCTGGCTGATCTTAATTTTTTCTATTCGTTTCTCTATTCAATATGAAATGTTGGAGACGATGAGAATGGGATTGAATAACAGTGAAGAGCGTGGAAAAAAATATCGTAAAGAAAGATAATCCAATGTGTCGGACAGTAAGAAAGAGAAAAGCGGAAACAGTTGTCTTCGTTAGGATCAGCTGAATTCAGCAAGGTGTTCTATATTCTCATGCTATAACTCTGACGAATTTCCTCTCACTTTCTTCCACTGCGTCCATCATTCCTTATTCAATGCAGTCTTACTATTCCCTCGAAATTTTGTAATGTTGCAGATAACTGGATGTCCGAAAAATGTTGTCTGCACATGTGTCACAACACAACCACTATCGCGAAATTTTAAAACTACGGTAAAATCGGCTGGTTTCAATAAATCGCCAAAATTTGATTTCGATTAAAATACTTTTGGCAAATATTTTTTGAGAATGAATGAAATCTATTCTTGCGTCCTTCTGGGTAAACTCGTCGTAGTCAGGTGAAGATGGCGAGAAAAACCATCGGTAGTTGTGTCTACGACGAGTTTACCAAGCTGGAAACCCGAAAATATTTCGCTGTAACCTACACTGTGAAACCTTCGTTCTATAATTTTTGGGAAACACCTTTAGCTTATCTGATTTCTAGAGGTGTCCGTTTAGGCCGCCCTTAATTAATTAAACAGATCTATACGATCCGTGTTTGAGAACGATTACAGTTTCTTTACTGGCCTTTATTTCCCTTCTTCGTTTCTTACTAGGTACATTTACTCGGGTTTTCCCTGGTTCCCAAATTTCTTCAGGCAAATTTAACTGATACCAAACATGCCAGTCGTCTCTGTAAACCACGTAAAAAAATAATTAAAAATGTCTTGATGTCCTTTCCTCTTTCATATTCAGTCACTCTATTTCTTATTTCTATTTAGTTAGTCTGACTTCTTCCGGCGGGCCCTGGGGACAGCGTCACGTTACTTCATCAATGTAATCACTGTCGTTAAAGTAATTTGTACTAGGAATAAAAAAATTAAGTTTAAAAAATTGTTTTTTCTCACTGTCTGTATTATAATTCATTATTTGGTTTAATTTCCTTCTGAAAATAAGAACACTTGTCGAGTAGGTCTCCTCACCACTGATGCAGCTTTCGATTATTTTATTCATAATAATGATGGGAAATATCTGACATTTATTATAATAATATAAATAAATAATAGAAGACTATTTATACATTTTATTACAAAAAAAATAATTTACAATAACAATGACGTATCGTCCTATTCTGGTACTTCTTCAGGTATAACAATTTCTAATAATTTTGTATACATTCCGTTCTTCTATTAATAAATAGTAAAATTTAGAGGCTAGGTCATACTAGTAGAATAGTTCTATACAAAATTATTTAAATTGTTGTTCCTGAAGAGGTCGCTGAAGAGAACATCGCATCATCGTCATTGTAAATTACTTTTTTTATAATAAAATAAATCAAGACCATTTATTTGTTTATATTATTATTGTTCCATTTATAAACGAAAATTTACCATATGTTTGTGCATTGAACCTTGTTGACAGCGGGGAAACCTGAACGTATCTGTTTGTATTCCCGCGGCTTCCTAGACACAGCCAGGTAAAGAAAAGTAATGGCCGTTATTCAGCGTGCATGTAGATGTTAAGAGGAAAGTGATGTGTGTTACCTGAAGACGCGTGCGCTGCTGGTGGGAGCCCGACCCACACTGAGTGGGACCTCTTCTTGCACAGATAACACGCGCTGATAACACAGACGGTCGCATACGTGTAATTGTACGTGCCAACCCCACGTCAGGTCATGTCTGCGTGGCTTTAATCGAACATTTGGATACCATACCTCGATTTACATTTTTGCTGTAAGTTTGGGAGTTCACCTTTTGGTGCTATCTGATGGCGACTGGGCCTAACACGAAAGAAGTTAAAAAAAATACGGAACCTTAATTTTTCACGCGTAAAAGATTGCATTCTTTCAGCATAGTCTTCTTTTTTTAAAAAATAATATTTTCTGACACTTATTCGCCTGAAGAATCTTCCATACACAACTCCTCCAAAATATATTATTTTTCAAGCTGGCCTGACGAAACATGTTCCGTCGCATTAACTTTTCCATCTCACTCATGTACAAATTCTTATATAAAAATTAATAGACCAACACATTAATTAAATTACTATTTTATTTGAAACTGTTTATGGCAGTATGTAACAAATACATCAAGTTTTCCTTAATTAGCTGCTAACAGTTAACAAAGATTGTTTTTATCATGTACGCATTTTTAACTGGTACAACACTGATGAATTATTTGTTGATAAGTTTTCCCTGAGTCACCGAATACTCGGAATGGGAAACTTCCCACTATCGGCTCTTAAGACTACTTTTAAATCGGTCACTTTATTATGTATGTTTTACTTGATTGCTTATGTTCGTCAGCAAGGATTGTTCATTGATTAGATTTTATTCAAGATCTATATTTTTAACGTTCCTTATCTGATTAAAACATGTGTGTTTGACGTCAGCAACAACGAAGATTTTAAAATGACGAGAACCAGGCAACGCGCGGAAAACCCCCGATTACTAATAACCAAAGTTGAAGTTAATTTTTTTGAATCAAAATCGTGTAATTACTTCGACTATAGCAATTCAAGTTTTACAAGATACTTTATTATACCGGTAGTGACATTTACGTGGAGCTGCTGATGAGAATACTTTATGCGTGTTTGAACGTAGTAAAGTTGTACGGGGAATTTGGTTCTATAACAGAGCGTGGAAGAATAAGAATAATAAATAATAAAAATAATACAGAATAATAAGTAACAGTGGAATAGAAACGATACTCTGAGACGGAAGATGTTCGACTGCTCCCCCTGGCTTCAACACGTAGAGTGGATGCGTGACGAAAGGTTGCCAAAGAAGCTACTGATTGGGAATATGGAAGATTGCGGCGGGTTTGAAAGATGTTTCGAATAGGCGGAGAACGGAATAGTGCCTTGAGGGAGGCCAAAGACCGCCCCGGGCAGGAGCGCCAAGTAAGAACACGATGAATCGTATGCATATTGTATTGACATTCCCACAATATATCTTAGTGGATGTATTGCTTGTTTACGATAATTTATCTGTAGAATCATTGATAGTGTAGGATTATTTTTATTATGATATTTAAACATTTATGAAATGATGAGGACTAACGGAACACCAAATAATGTAAATATTGAATACACAATTAGGTAACGAAGCATGGAAATGTATTATCTTGTGCCGAATCCAAAATCATTTTTTCCAGTGAAGTGAATGTTTAGCAATCAAGTTGAATAAGAACAATTAAATGTTACGATAATCCGCCGACAGCAACTATATCTGTTGGGAAGATTAGATAAAAGGCAAAAAAAAAATCTTCGAGTGTGGAGAACAAGAAAACGTGACCAAAGAAACATTGCCGACCGAATTCCACTCCACCGATCGTTGAAATAGTCTACTTTGTGTTGTTCTTGATTAACGGTTGCGTCACTGGGACGGACAGTGATGTACTTTTCAAATATAAATGGAAGGATTTGACTTTCTAATAATATATTCTGTTTCGAACAGCGAGACTTTGGTCCTCAACGGACTTCTGTAGTCACAGAAGAAGAAAATGTTTGTAGTTAACAGCGTGATATACGTTTAGGAATATTTATTGCATCTTGTAAAGATAAAAATGGACACTTCGAAGACGACGATTGTTATCAAAGCGTTATGACACCATGTTTCCGTCGTAAATGTCGCCTCTCATGTACGACAACGATAAGTAGACAAGGTAGATTTATTAAGCTACATTGGGCAAATTATCGGCGGAAAATTACTGGTAAACATAATAAAAATATAGACAACTTATTGATATATATGTTCTCCTCTTCCATTCACTTCCAGCCAAAATAATTTCTCAAGGCAACTCTTTGACGTCACACACTAAATAAACCCTTGGTTTAATGTTCAATAGTTACGCGGGGCAAATGTATATTTGTATATGTAAAAATTCAATACTCACGGAACACATATTCGAATAAACTCAATTAAAGTTAATTATTAATAATAATATAAATAAATAAGCAGCCACGAATCAGAAAATTATGTTCATTAACAAAAAATTAAATATACCGACTTTTCGTCCTTTTTAGGACCTCTTCAGCTTTAACTACAATTTTATAAATTAATAACATAAGTATTTATAATGTTTCTATAACGATTATTACAAAATGTTTTAATAAATTTAATTTTACTTTCAATTTTATATTAAATGCAAAAAAATGTGCCGTAGTTGATTTTACTTACAATTTTATACATAATTCTTGCAAAATTGTTGAATAAGTAAAATTAATTTAATTAAAATATTTTGTAATTATTCTTTCAAAATTTTATAAATACGTGTTATTAATTAATGAATAAGAAAAAATGGTAATCTAAATACTACACAACGTTTCTGGGATCCTTGTTCCTTTCGTCAGGTGCTAAGAAGAGCCTAGAGGAACACAACTGCACTGGCCAGTTGACAACACTCAAAAGGCCAGTTGTGTTTCTCTAGGCTCTTCTTAGCACCTGACGAAAGGAACAAGAATCCCAGAAACGATGTGTGGTATTTATATTACCCTTTTTTGACTGTATTGGCTATCTTTCTTATCCATTATTTTCTATCAGAGGTAAATTTTTTCATTTTAACATGTTATTAATTGTAGATTAAACCTGAAGATGTCCTAAAAAAGTACGAAACGTAGGGATATTTAATTATTTTTTATTAAACATAATTTGATGGCACAAGACCATCTTACCCGAATAAAGCCAAATGCTGACGAACCGCAGATTTGTCGCTTCTGAATTGTTCTGGTAAACGATTACAGTGACATTTCCTTCCATTTTAAAAACAAGACTCACTACGGCATCGGTCCACTATTTTTCTCGTCTAATTTTAGCCGAAAAAATAACTTCTAAAGTTAGATAATCGTACTAATATTTGTACTTGATCGTTTCTTTTTTTTAGACGTCTGTTTTTTAAGCGTAGAAGCAAATGACTTTTTTTAGGGCAACAGGCTACATGAGGGTAATCCACTTTGGGCAACTCCCCTTTAATAGCATAGGAAGGGATTTGAAATTGGGGATGCGGAAGGGTAGAGGACGGTAGCCAAGGGTTAACTAGGGCCCCCGGGCTATAGTTTAAGGATCCTACCCGGCATTCGCCAAAAGAAATGCAGGGAAAAGCCTAGGAAAACCTGCATCGGGTAGGTCGGGCATTGGGTACTTGTCCCACGCCCTTCCGATAGCGGGAGAGGAGTTTGCTGTGGGGACGCAGCATTCCCTTCTCCGTGCCTCGACCAGTTTAGGAGGCAGCTGGCCGACTATTACAATGGGAATAGCGGACAACTCTTACCGTATGCCCAAGGTCTGTGACCCCGGAACATACACCTCTCAGAGCAGGCCGACGTGCCTCGGCTTGTGGGAACCTTAGTTCAAAAACGGAGAAGAAAAGACATACCCAAAGGTAGTCCCTTCGTATCGCTCCTAAAAGGTTCTGCCTGCGAGAGAATGTCCCTCGTAAACCTATGGTTAGAAGCTAATGACAAAAAGACAGAGATTTTATCTTTTCTTTTACGCTTGATCGACTGTCGGAGGATTTACACGACGCGACGTCTCTGCCTTCGGAAAGGATCAGTCAATCATCCCGACGGTGACTCACTCCACCACGGAATTCACACGAGTTTCTAAAGTTGCACGCTCAAGCGACCGTCGTTCTCTCGCCCTGTTCTTCTTTTGCAATGTGATTGATCGTGATCGTGCGCAGGGGAGGGTAAGAAACCATACGTGTAACTTCATTTCCACAGTGAGACTTGCAGCGAGCAAGCATATTTGTTGTTTTTGCTCGTCATTTTTGTCTAGTATTCGTGAAAGCGCCAATCCTATGAAGGCAGACTCTGCAGAGATGGTCTCTGTGAAAGAGCACTTTAGACACGGCTCTGCTATTCATGTACAGGAGGAGAGAGAAATCGAGTCATAGACCTTACAACTCAGCTGTCAATTAAAGTGAAAATGCGACGAGCTGCATGCAACGCCATTTTCCCCCAAGCTATGTACACTCCATTGTAACGAGGATTTTCTTTAATATTCTAAACTATCTGTGTTTTATTTAATTTATTTTCGATTACTAAAATCAAAATCCACTTAAATTAATTAACAATATAATCTTGAAATTGTAGCAGCAGAAAATATTCTCAAGATTTTTAGCATTATAATCTATAAATTAATAGCAGGGACTCATTTTATTCCCGGTATTTTTCAAGGGAAATTTGGGCGATATATTTAAGTTTATGTGAATTGTGCCAAATATTTATGTAATAAAATCTTATCAACAGATAGGAACCAGGTATCGAACCAAGGAACAGCCCCTATTATTATTATTATTATTCGCACGCTCTAACCACTGAGCCATCCTCGTCGACTCCCAGGCACAATAGAGATTTCACTATCCGTTTTATAGACCTGGACACAGACTCGCCTTCAATTTAGTAATCACATTCTTCACGGCCTAATTTTAGGACTTCACGAATAATGGATATTGTGTTTAAATTGCTCGTGAGCACATCGAATTGATTCAAGAACAGAAAAAAATCGGTGATCTTGCTGTCGATTCTCAGTCTTGTCGAGATTTATCAGTCTTAAACCGCTTTTCCTCTCCGTTTTTGAACTAAGGTTCCCACAAGCCAAGGCACCTCGGCCTGTTCTGAGAGGTGTATGTTCCGGGGTCACAGACCTTGAACATACGGTAAGAGTTGTCCGCTATTCCCATTGGAATAGTCGGCCAGCTGCCTCCTAAACTGGTCGAGGCACGGAGAAGGGAATGCTGCGTCCCCACAGCAAACTCCTCTCCCGCTATCGGAAGGGCGTGGGACAAGCACCCAATGCCCGACCTACCTGATGCAGGTTTTTCTAGAGTTTGTCCTACATTTCTTTAGGCGAATGCCGGGTAGGATCCTTAAACCATAGCCCGGGAGCCCTAGTTAACCCTTGGCTACCTTCCTCTAACCTTCCGCATCCCCCATTTCAAATCCCTTCTATGCTATTAAAGGGGAGATGCCCAAAGTGGATTACCCTCATGTAGCCTGTTGCCCTAAAAATTTTTTTTAAAAAAATAATAATAAAAAATTAATTCAGTTTCTCAGTCTTTAGACTTAAGCTTGATTGAAAGCTCTTATTCAGTTCTTGAATCTTATATGTTCTGCTGTGATCAATACTGGATCGGCTTGTTGGTTGGTTTTTGAGATTCTCAAGTAAAGTAATATTGATGCTTAATTGGTAATAAAAATATATTGGTTTCGACCTATTTTATAAGAGTTGATTGAAATTTGTCATTAGATGTGGTAATAAATGCTAAAACAACAGAAAAAATTATTATCGAATTAAAACATAATATTTAACAAAGACAACGTCTCATAGCTGATTGGGACCTCTTCAGTTGAACAATAATAATTAAATTCAGTTATCACAAAAATATTAAGAAAACAGTCTTACATACTTAATAATTTTAAATAAAATGATGTATTTTTTTGTGAACGGAATTTAATTTTAGTTGTACACTTGAAGAGGTCCCAAACAGGGATGAAACGCTGTGTTTGTTAAATATTATGATTTAAATTACATAATAATTTTTTCAGACTAATAGTCAAACAAATGTGTGGTATTTATTTTATCAACTCACCACAACTATAGTTTTTGTAAAGCACCTAAATATTTTCAATTAACTTTTGTTGATATATATATATATATATATATATATATATATATATAAACATGAACCTACAACGGCTCTGAGATACATTCAAGATAAAAATACTTTGTATTATTATTATTTTTATATTTATTTTACCACTTAATTTTGTCTCTTATTTGACTACTTCTTTATGTAATTAATAAATGTCTGGAATATCAAAATTTTAAGTACTGTTAAACATATTTGGTTGTATATCACATTTTCTACATTTAAGTAAAATCTCAATGGAGTCACCAAGTTTTTAGGTCAATATTGAGCTCAATAAAATTTAGAAAAGTCATGATTGTAAAATTTATAACATTAAAGATAATATGACCCAGGCTTTAAATGTTGAAAATATAAAAATGTCCGTATTAGTTAAAAATTCACAGAAGGTAAAGAAGTAGCCAATTATACATGCCAAAATAAGGTGGTAAAATAAATTCGTATACGTAGCCTGACTGATGCTGCCTGATTTTCAATTTATCATCTACACCTGAGTAAAGCTATTTATTATATCGTTGTATTTACCGCCTCTTTGTTTTGAAACAATAATCGTATCTCTCAAGACTGTAGAATCGCATTCCATGACCTTTGCCCAGTGCAAGCTTTCCTCTTCTTGGCACTGTTATTTCGTTCCATAATAGATCCGCTTTTAGGATTACGAGAACGATGATTAGAAATAACTATTATGAATGAAATCATTGGCATATTACGGTGGGAGTACGACGCAATAACACTACCGGAGTACGACAGACTTTCTCCATTGCGCAAGGATGGCCTTCTTCTAAAAAGTTACCAGTAAGGCACGTGCACGAAACCATATGCTTGTCGTTTCTGACGTCATAACGCACATGCGTCAACCGTATTCTATCCACGACAACATCACTTTGTTTCTTCCTCTCCAACATATGGCTGTTATATTTATATTGTCGCTGTGGTAACAGCGGACTCTTGTAAACTACCGGATTAAATTAGCCCAATTATCGGTTAATAGAGTCTGAAATGTAAAACACAGAGGCGTTGTCTAATTGATGAGAATTACCCATAGCATGTATCTATTAGTTTATTTTACCTGTAGAAGTAATAACCCGATTTACTGCTGCGAACAGGATTTACAGTGGCGTACACCGACACTTTAAATCAAAATTACTCTCTAAGAACTCTAAAATACGGCTATATAAGAAACTGGTAGAACGAATAATGATGTATGGCTCTTGAAAGCTAGACAATTCCACGGAAACATGAACCAGTGCTGGATGCTTTGAGAAAGAAATATACTACGAAGAGTCTACGGCCCAATTATTTGTAAAATAATCAATAATACCAACCATTCAAGGAACCAAGCATACGAATAGTTAGAATGCAATTGGGCTAGAGAATGGATTACTCCAGAGTTTACCCTATATATGTTGACATGAACCCAGTGAGGGGAAGTAGAAGAAGCAAGTAATCGAGTTATATATTTTTGTCTTGAGCGTGATATCGCTTGATAAAGGCATTGGTGTTACGACACTATGTTATCATTAGCTAAAATCTATCTTGAGTGATGAATGGAAAGAGATCTAATAGTGATTAAAGGACTGGAGAAAAAAATTGGTTCGTAAGGGAAGCTATTCCACGAAATTTAATCTCGAAATGTCTGATAAGCAGTCCATTTCTAGCACAACACAAGTAACGTTAATATTTTTCCTCAATATTTATATTAATAACTTGTTAATTCTAGTATTAACCCCAGTGTTTTTAATCAGTCCTGAAATAGAAATGAAAAACTAAATCATCATTTTCAAAATCTTCAATTTTGAATTTTGAGGAGGTTTTGGTAAAATAACTGTACAAAGAAAATTCATGTGAGTATCGATTTGACAATTTCACGTGGGAACAAATAATAATTATAGTACCAATTGAAGGTTTGTGACGATTTTGGGCCATTTTGAAAGTTGAAAATTTATAGTTTGTTATAAAAAAATTTAAATTTATAAAATAATTATGTATGGGATCCTTGTTAAATTGAAAACATGTTCAATAAAATATTTTTTGTTTTGTGTAGATGAGTATAGAAATTTTACGGAAGCTCTAGGAAAATTCAAAATGAAATATTTTCAAAACGATAAATTAGTTTTTCATTTCAATGCTATCACTGATTAATGGGGTTCATACTAAAAGAAACATTAATAGTTCATTGGAGTTGAGAAGTGGCTGTAGAAACACCCTGCATATAGTTATAAACAAGGCACGTTGCCAAACCTCGGCCTGTTTTGAGGGGTGTATGTTCTGGGGTCGCAGACCTTGGACATACGGTAAGAGTTGTCGCCGCTATTCCCATTGGAATAGTCGGCCAGCTGCCTCCTAAACTGGTCGAGGCACGGGGAAGGGAATGCTGCGTCCCCACAGCAAACTTCTCTCCCGCTATCGGAAGGGCGTGGGACAAGTACCCAATGCCCGACTTAACTGATGCAGGTTTTTCTAGGGTTTTCCCTGCATTTCTTTAGGCGAATGCTGGGTAGGATCTTTAAAATATAGCCCGGGGCCCTAGTTAACCCTTGGCTACCTTCCTCTACCCTTCCGCATCCTCCCTTTCAAATCCCTTCCTATGCTATTAAAGGGGAGTTACCCAAAGTGGATTACCCTCATGTTGCCTGTTGCCCTAAAAAAAAATAAAACATTGCTATGATTTAACGGTCGTACTAATTTGTGTCACGAAAATCCTTGTACAGATATACACGGCTGAAAATAATAAAAAAAACAGACAATCAGGTAAATGAGAATGGTGGACGTTCTAGGAATCTGATAACGGATAATTTGTAGACGCGAACGGGCGAATGTCGACGTGACGAAATGTTTCTGTTCCTAAAGGACGGTGTCACACGTCACACAGCGCGAGACTTTCGCATACATGCACGAAGCTTTTCATGTAAGGAATGGTGTTATGAACTGGCCGATCCTTTGAGATCCTTTGTGTGGAAGCCACGTACGATACACGACCTTCAACATAAAGTCGCGTACACCATTGCCATTTAATCACTCTATGCCATTTTCTTGTCACAAGTGTAAAAAATCGCCTTTAAACATGTATAGAAGTATTGCCGTGTTCATTGTGTCACGTTTTAATGTTATTACACTGATCTGTAAACCGTTTATGTAGTATGATAAAGGTAGCAAGAGCGTGGTTGTGACCTGCTTAACGCATTTCTGTTTGCGTTGTAATTGGAATGCGTGAGTCATCACGCCTGGCGACGGTAAAGTCATCAGCAGCGAACGCCGTAAATATCATTAGGGAAGGAAAATGGTGGCGCCGAGGAAGGAAAAAGGCTGTTTTCACTTAGCGATCAATAAGTAAAACAAACACGTGCTTCATTTCCAAAGATAACGGAATTGCCTATCAATCGCATTGATAAAAACTTTTATCTTTCTTTTTACATGTCAGAGAATTGGGTCGACAATTCACATTTATTGTTTCGCAAATATTTGTATAGTGTCTACAAGTAAAAGAAGTGTTGTAAATACCGTCAACGGGTTCGTCTACATCACTGTAAAAGTAACGTGGGTTTCATTTTAATATTCTGAAAAGATGTTTTCCATCGGGAGGATGCTTTAAGCTGGATTCGGTAGGTTCACGTTTGTTCTTGAATATGATTTTGGCCTGGCGTTAATCAGAAGCTTAGCGACGTCATACCAAAGAATGTGTGAGCCGGGAAGGAGGCGAAAATCTTCATTAGTCTTTGGCATCTGTTCTTCTTTTTTTGTTGATCTTCGTTCGTGTAGGTCATTCAGTTCATTTTAAGCCTCTCACGAATGTGCAATGTCGAATATTTACGCCAGTGTTGTACGTATCGCGTGTCATTCATTCCATAATAACATTTCACGTTATATTTGTAAGGCACTACACTGTAAAGAATAATTTTTTGTGGGCTGCGTTTTTTACGTTACATCAAAATAAATATTTGACCAATAAAGAAATTTTATATAAGTTTATTAAAGTTAAACATGAAAACTCTTATCTCAGGCACCTGTGGTTTTTACATAGAAGAGATCTGCTGCCCGTACCAAATGCGTACTGCTATTCTGTGTTGTGTTGCCTGCTGTAGCTCTCGTACCGACGTACTGGCGTCGACTCAGGGGTTGATCACTGGCTAAGGCGTCGGCCTCCGGGACTGAATGCTGGCAAGCCGTCGTACTAAATTGTGTGGTGCTATTCTGTGAACTCTTCGCTAACAAATTGTGGCCCCTTTCTCACGACGATTCTGCCTCGAACTATATCAAAGACAACAACTTTACGGAGCCTCTCTTCATCACATCCACCAGCTTCGGTGATCGCAGAACAACTGTCCAGTTTCAAAAGCTTATCTCCGTCTCCTCCATTATATCGTCCCATTCTTTTACTTTTTTCATTGTTAGAAAACTTCGTCGAAATGCCAGTTGACTGATTCTTCCATTGTCACAAGCTTTCTAGCACGCAGCTGCAGTTCCGTAGTCAACAATGGCTAACTATTCTGTCATGTTGAGGCCAACAATCGAGACAGGACACGAAATTACTTGGATGGAAATATTTATCTCCTCCACCCCCACGCACGTGCACGGTTTCGAATTCTCAAGACCACAGCAAACAACACTTCCGAGACAAAGAAAAACTTAAACCTAAATACACGCGTTACAACACAGACAAAAAGTTGTATATATTTTTCGCAGACTGGAAAAATTCTTTTTGCTTGATATTAGAGGTTTTGAATGGAAAGATTGTAAACTTATGATGTACTTAAAGCTGAGGTGACAGTAAGAGTAGCCCGAAGAACTAAACATCGAGAGATGTTTTATGCCACCAGGGGTCTTTAATTTATTTGCACAGAAAATGACTCAGGGAAACCTCAGGGAAAAATGAAAGGAATTTTAGTTGGAGGTGAGAGAATAAAGTCTATTAAATATGCAGACGATATAAAGTACGATATACGAATTACAGATTATGTACAGAATTGTGGGAGGAGGAAGAGATTTGGGGTGATGAGTGTAGGGAATGAAAAATATATGGCTGGAGAGAAAGTAAGCAATTGGAAATTTAATTAATATAATTAATAGTTGTACAGAAGAGTTGTATATGGTCAAAGAGACGTTTTCAAAAGTAAGAAAATTTTATTGGAGCAAATGAAAAAGTTTTCCAAGTGTTTTGTTTGGAGTGTGGTGTTATATGGGTGGAACACATGGACAATAAGAAACTAAGAAGGACGACAGAAGTATTTAGAAAGTTTTGAGACGTGACAGTGGCGAAGAATGGAGAATATCAAGTGGTAGTATACAGTTAGCAACGAGGAAGTACTTAGAAGAGTTGGAGAGGAGAGGCACTAATTGAAAAGTACTAAAAAAAGAAAGCATCATGAATAGGACATTCGCTCAGACGGTAAATTAGAAGGTAAACGAGGAGTGGGAAAACAAGAGTTGGAATGTTGGATGATGTGAATAGAGGATGGACGAAACTCAGGATAGAGAGGCGTGGACGTGGAACAACTGTTGCCTGCCCACTAACAGATTCACAATAGAAGAACAAATAAAATTTGTTATTAACGCAGACGCCACTTCAATTTATACATATATGAATCTAAAAGAACCTTTTGGAAAGGCGTTGTTTCTTCCATTCCCAATAGGATGTTTTGCAATGTTCAAAATGTAAGTTTTGGTGTGAAGACGAGCGAGACATGTGTGTGTGTGTGTTCAGATACCGTATTGTTGCGGTTAACGCTCTTTCTAACGGACTAAAAGATGAAGCACCGTCATTAAGCGAGCTAGTCGGTTTGACTGTCTTCTTTGCCCGAACCATGTCAGAGATATTGTATAGGATATATCTATGGTAAATATTGAATATAAATAAGAGTTAGAAACTCTGGATTTTTTAATCATTACATATCAGATGATGTTTTACTGTTAAAAACGTCGGTTACCATATAATTCTTCCTCTAAATTCTTTATCTCTCTCAGTTCACGTACGTCTCCAGATCAGTGGGACACTTCGTGCATTAACGCGGCTTGTATACGTGAGAGGTTTGCTCCAGAAACAAAGAGGTTATGTGATCATTCTTTGAGTTAACGCTTTCCGAGGGCAGGTTCACGTTTCACGTTAGCCTGGCAGGTGGCCGATGAACGTGTCGTGTTACTTTATCTGACAAGCTTTCGATGGATATTCGACATGCGTCCTCCCAGTTTTAAGATAGTTGTTCTATTTCCGCCTGGGAAAGTTTCGTCGTATTTTTCGCTTCGGAGGCCGTGTGTGTCCCTTGCCAGAAATACTCTCGCCAGTACGATGATGGTCTGACGTTTTTTCTCCAGCAGCCTCCTCGTAAAGGTCGTTTTAAATGCGGTGATCGGATCCGAGCAACTGCCCCCGAGCTTCTGTGCCAGGAAGCGCTGTATGCATTTATAATAAAACGAGAATAAGAAGTTACATTTATAACTTTTGCATCTGCACTAAAATAAAACTTTAATACAAGATCTCTTAAAATTTTTTAACAAAAGGAAAATAATTTTGGTCGGGTATTCCATCGTTTGAGTAAAATGGAAGAAGAACGAAGGAAAACGGTAAAGACGCATCAGAAAGAAAATTAACAAGTAAAAAGAGAAACTAGAAGGATAAAGATGTAATGAACAAGAAGATAAACCAAACAGACTAGTGTTATTGAGCGATTACGACAGCGACGTAGTCATAAATCGTTCAGAAGAACTGAGTATGAAAGTTAGTATTGCTTGAGTGAAAGTAGAGATTACTCCAACGTTTCGAACATCAAAGAAACTTTGTTCATTGTCAGGTTTATAACATCGAGAGCTACAGTACTAGAGTCCGAACACTCGTGAAGGCTAGACTTGCAACATACAAGCGTCTTGACATTCAGAATCAAAATAAAATAATTCTCAGTATCGTTTTCAACTGAATTCAAACGCGGTCGAACGTCCCATTTTGTATGATGACCGCTGAGGGCGCCGAGAAACATCCACAACCGAGGATAAAATCGTAAAAAATCCCACAATGCAGTTTTGAAGATTCGTGAGTTTCCTACGATTGCACAGATATCAGAATATCGTGTCCAGAACATTTCCAATGTACATTTGTGGTATTGTAAAAGCTGTCAGCACGATGGCTGCCACGTTGACCGAAAACGAAAAAGAATGAATGCTTCGTTGGGATGCTCATGGCGCAGGATTATTCATGCAATTTGTTAAGATCAAACGTCATCATTTGTCCAAGAAAAACGTTTTTATTTCCACCAGGACAATGCACTCACTCTTACATAAGTGAAATCAATCAAAGGACTGCAACTCTAACTGCTTCCACGTGCACAATATTCGCCATATTTTTTACTCCAAACGACTATTCCCGGAACTGAAAAAATGGCTTGTGTGATGAAATTTTGGTTTGAATGAAGAAGTCATAGCAGAGAAAAAACCCTGTTTTGAGGATTTTTATATTGAAAATATGTAAAGAACTGGAAACGCGACGGACTGAGCGTGTTGAAATTTGTAAGCAATAAATTTCTTTTATAGACCGACCCATTCAGTCATTCTCGGATTTCTAAACACGCGGCTTCTCTCCTCATGCGTTCACAGTTGCTTCTATAGCTACGCATATAGATTCCTACCAGCCTCACACGTGGACATCAAGCGGAAGCTCGCACTGGAAACCCATACAGAGTGTGAAAGGAGAATTACCACCAAGGAAGGAAGGAGCAATAGCCGTCGTCGACGTCTGGAAGATTTATTTATGTACAGGCCCGCGGTCGCCTAACTTTATAAATAGCCGCTAATGGTGGCTATCCACACACAAACAAACTAGCCAGCCAGCCAGGTGAAAATTGTCGACCACCAAACGCTGAGGAAGTCCTCTACCAGTGCCAACACGAGAAGAAACAGCATCTGTTACGATACAGCTGCACTGAGTTAATGGCTGCTGTCTTCGCTTTTCTAGGTAAAATTAAAGCTTGGAGTCCAAGTGTTCTGGTAAATTAGTCACATAACAACGGAGATAACAGTATTCGTAACTATCTTATCTGTGACAGCACACCACCAACCAACCTGGCTCGTCTTCTTGTTCATCTGATCCAAAAAATTCTTATTCCCCCATTACTACTAAAACGCAACCTTCCTTATTTTACGAATCCGATATTTCTTCAGTAACGCAGCTTTTAAAAATATTCCAGCCTAGTCCTTTCAAGCTTCCTAATATGCCCATGTCTCACATCCACACACGCTTCACAAATATCTCCAATTTCAGGTTTTCTCTACTTGCCTGTGCCATTCCCCTTTTGACATCTTATGGCTTCGTCCAATAGTGGTAACGTCTGTTTCTTAAATGTATTTTTTAGTTAATATTTTCCCATGACAACGGAACCAATTTTTATATCAAGGCCAGGATTTTCTCTTTAGCTACTGGAACTGTGAGGAACACAATCTTATAAGCCTGCCAAAAGAGAGCAACAGAGAAAATAATCCGTGTTTCTGAACAGGGATTGGAACGATGGGTCTAGAAAAAATGCTAACGAATCTACCTAAAGATAATTAAAGAAATTCAGGTTAGATAAATTAATTTGAGAGAGTAGAATTGGCAAAATATGATTAATGGACACAGTAGGATGGTATAATGATAAAATAGTGAAGTGTTGTGGAGTGGAATAAAAGTTTTATATTCATTATAAAGAATTTGTAATGCAAAGAATAATGTTTTAGGAGAAGCGATTTAAATAATTAAAATATGTGACAAATTAAATTATTTTCTGATACTACTGAATTATTGGAATTTTTAATTATCAGGTAAAAATAAAGTGAAGGCACTGGGAAAATATTTTTTTCTGTTTTGTGCTTTATTTTCATTTAAATTCAATTTTTTTATATAAATTATAGCTGCAACTAAATTTCAGATTCTAAATTTATCGGCTAAATATTGCAAAAATAATTATTTTTTTCTGTTTTTATTATTATTGTAAATTAAAAGGTAGTTTACGATCAATGACAAACGGTTTATATAAAAAATAATTTAAAAATAACACCAACGTTTCGGTACATATTATTAACGTCTTCAGGTTGTGATTTTACTAAGATAATAGTAATTAACCACAAAACTTGAATTTTGATATTGTGTGATGGTTTAAGATAATTCTATTACTGTAAAATCGTATTTTTTATGACCAAAATTCGAATTTCTGTATTTTTTCCGAAGATCCACTCGTGGTACAAATATGTACCGAATCGTTGTTGTTATTTTAAACAGTTTTTTTTAAAAAAAATATACCTTCTGTTTGTTGACCATAAACAACAGTTTGTTTTATATAATGAAATGATTTTGTAATTCGTTTTGAATTTTTAAGGTAGGTAATTTTTGATAGCGGGGTCAGAGACTGCTATTGAAACGTCGTGTGTAGTACCAAAAGAGTTGCTGGTTGCAGAAAATACCCCGATGACATGGTTACCAAATATTTAATTTTTAATATTCAAATCTATTTGTTTCGTAATATTTTAAATTTTTGCCTGATTTCCTGCGAACCACTGTCTCACTTCACCTACATCACTTTTTATTGGATTGGGGAGTCACTGTCTTCCGAAACCTCGCCTGCAGGTACATTGTTCCAGCCAGGCGAAAGAAGGCTGAGACATATCATTACATTTTTATTACTAAACGCTTTGAAAGGGTGAAAGGGGGCCAAATTGCTCAAGTGAAGCGTAAAGACAGTAGCAGCAGCACTTGCAGACTCATCACCGGCAAGCAACCATTTAGAAAGGGTCATGTGCTGTTTTTTTTTCCACCTCTCCTGCTTTACATTTGTCAGTACAGTGGTAAGGCGGGGGGGAGGACTCAGTAACACACTTTCTCTGCTCATGTGGGAATGTTTGGGTAACAGCAGGCGAAAGGCCTTTCGCACAGATTATTTATTCTGTTCCCATAAAGGAGCTCGAGTCGTTTTGAGACGAATATTTGTGGCTGCATAACCGCAGGCGTGAGACTCACAATGAAGTCCCAGCCAGCTCTTTGATATCTGCTTTAGGACGTGGAGTCGGGGCAGTCGTAAAAGAACAACAGGTCATGAACACTATACAAGAATCTTATATCAAAGTACAATAGACTCCTTTGAATGGAATTCTTCAAGCCGACATGAAATTTAACTCGTAATATTTTCAACTAGCAACATTACGACATCCAAGTTAAATTCTTAAGTAAGTAACTGGAAAACAGACAAAAACAAGTGCTACATAAATACCACATAACGTTAAAGATTGCTGGTGACGTAAAATATTCCTGGTTCATTCTTCTGCCGAGGTTTACCACTTCCGGCACCTCCTCCTCATCAGTGCTTTACCATCTTTACAATCAATACCTCTAATAACATGTTCCATCTTGCCTCTGTCTACAAAGCTCCTTGTAAACTATCTATCTCGTCTCTATCTTACTCTTTGCATGACCCAACTTCACTTTTATAGTTTTATATTGCGTAATTATCAACCATACGTCATACGTGTTACAGGCTCAATAAATTATTATCGAATAGAATTACAGTTCACGCAATTATAGTTATCTGGTTTCAAATTATAAATATATTAAACGCTGTAAATGGGATGTTGTTAGTGTTTTGTTACGGATTTCTGAGGACACGCTATTATTTAATTTAATATCAAGCCTCTCCGGCTTTGTTGGACCTCGGTGGACAGATCGGTTTGATGTTCTGGTGTACTCATTCTAAACAGGAGACCAAGTGGAAGTTCTGGATCCCAGTTCGCTTAGTACAGAAATTGAATCTGACCGTTGTTGTGTTGGATCTTGTGTGGCGCAGTGTTGAGCTTATATACGAAGACACAAGAGGCGTCCACTTTCTGAACAAGTGTTTGGCCAACAGGCTCAGCACCATTGTATACGTTGTGGATCGACGGGGAGTGCTTCATTTCCGCCGGCGTAATTGCTCAGTGATTCCTTAAATAGGGGAATAAATAGGTCCCGAGTCCCGCTTTTGGCCCCCGAAGGCCGTTACGTCACGCGGTCGTGCAGACAATGGACACAGCTGGTAACGAGCGTGTCTGCACAAGGCATCGGTGCTGCCACCGCCTCTGCTGTTGCTGCTGGTGGTGTGCTTAGCGCCTTCCTTATTCGGTTATCGAATTCTTATTATCTCGGAAACACTGAAAACAACTTTCACGCGCCCAGAAACGAGACGATAACAACTGTACGCGATCTGTTTGGATTATAATCTCCGTCTCTTGGAAAAGACTTGTGGATCATGTCCTTTAAACAGTCTTCTTTTGGTTCAAAAAATTGGATCATACATTTACATCTCTTGAAGGATAGCAAGAAAATGCACACTCATACTAGAAGGGGGGGGGGGGGTGAATTTTGTAATATTTGGCCAACAAATTCGGAATCGTTGAAGGTTCTGCACGTCCGTGGTATCTTCGTGTTTGTCGAATTTTTCTGATGGTCTATAATTAAACCTAATAATTTTTTGAATCCAAAAATATTCTCGTTCTCCTTTATAACAAATTTTTACGTATGAAGTTCGTGCAAATCTTTAAAGAACATCAAATGTTCATCGTTTTCAAATCAACCAATACGCTTTCCTTCTTGATAAAAACCTGCAAGGGGCCAACTTGACAAATACAGCAAACATTTTGCAGTTTACAAAATCCCTTGCTATGTTCTAATTGTTGCTACATTGGGCAAACTGAAGGGTAATTAATTAAACTCCACATTGGCAAACAGTCTGTCATCTACAGACATTCCTTTGATTGACAAAGGCCTAAGATTTTATTTGATAACACCAGGTTGTAATGTTTGCAATATAAACTCTCAAGTCATTTCAAGAACTGGAACAACTGTCAACGCGGTACTTCTATAGACATTTAGATAAACTCAGTTCTTGAACTTTTGTGTCATGTTTTAGGTTTCATAATTTTCAAAATTTTTATAATTAAAAGTTGAACTTTATCTGGCTTGTGTTAAATATAATTAGTGGTTAATGGCCAAAAGTCAGAATATATTTATAAAATATTTAAATTTACACTTCCTAAAATACATAACGTCTAATCCCTTTGTTTAGACTGAAATTGCCATGGAAGTTGACGGAGGAAGTCTGAATGTTTTTTGTTAAATTGTTTTATTCAAATTGACAAAATCTTTTAATTGTTTCTTTTATAATATATCTGAAGGTGTCCCTAAACAAATGGATAAAACGTCATGTATTTTAGACTTTTAGTCACTTGTAAATTTTAATATTTATAAATAAATTCTGACTTTTGACCAATTTCCACTAAAATTTAATTTTTATAAATAATGGTAGTTACAACGTAAAGGAATTTTCGGGGGAAAAAAATTCTTACACGAGTGTCTGAATATTAAATTAGCGATCTCGTACGTCCGCTAATAGCCAGTAGCAGCCACCCGACGGCGGCGCCATCATCTCGAGAGCGTCGGCCCCAGAGATAAGCTACTGTCTGACGAGAACCAGAAACCGCATCGTTCCGCCGCTTAATTACGCTCACCAAAAGCGAAAACGGTCTCAGAGTAAACTGACTGGTCAAGCAGAAAAAAACTTACACGAAGGCAGAATCAGTCGTTTATGTGTTAACCCATTCTCGTCATCCTGATATGACGTAATTTTAAAATAGCGAGGTAATAAGAGTGCGAGGACTTCCCCGGAGTAAATTATGAATAAAACATTTTTTACTCAGATAATCCTAGATCAATACTCATAATAATACCTTGATTTGAGTTTTGCGTGGTTTACGTCAAGTACTGTGATAATTGGATGAAGTTCTAACACGAAACGTAAATATTTCTAAAAACAGTCGCAAAAAAATAGAATTATTTATTTCTATAAATTATTATAAGAATGACAATGTTGAAGTATATTCTTTGATTTTTACTTTGGCTCGAATTATCGACTCTGGAAAAGAATATAAAGAACTATGTTGATATCGTCGGGCGATTACGGCTGTGATGACGTCTTCGTTATGGGCGTGTTCTCATGAACCCCACCAGTATCTCTTCCTCTGGTCACGTGTCCCTCGGAAAAATTAAACCTGAGTGATTTCTGTAAGGTGACAGTCACCAACGTTCACGAAAGGTCCTCCGCGGACTTTATATAGCTCGTACTTCAGAAACCTGTAAATTTAGTGGTCGTGACTGGTCGGTTTATAGAGAACCTGAGCATTTAAGCTGCAGACAACCTGTAAATAAAGATGATTCGACGGAATGGGGACAGTCTGCTTTCAGCTTGGGCGTGGCTTTTTGTGTACGAGAGAGTTGCGTCAGTAGCTCGTGAGGTTCGTGATTAATGAGCGAATTGCTTCTTGCGTCGTCGTTGGATAACGTGAATTGTTTGTGGCCACTATCAGCGACTCTTATCGACAGGCTTTCCTTGAAACCGTTAACGATCCCGACGACGCTTTCCATGGCAGAGTCTCCAAAGGGGGCCAGGACACGTCATGTCAAATAATGTGTATGTCATTTGTCTGTTAGTATTCAGTCGGGGCTTACCTAACCGAATGATACTCGACCACGATGAAATAAACGGGAACATTGAGGACTAAGAAGGAACCAGGTAGCCAATGATCAACTAGGGCAGTGATGTAATTTAGGGAAAACAGCTAAGAAACCTGCATGAGGTATGTCGAGCTCTCGTTACTTGTCCCACGCCATTCCCATGGCTGCAATTAAATTTTTATTGCCGTGTCCTCAACGTCTGCGACTCCGAAAACTGAGTCTCTGCTTATGGGAAGCTAAATTCAAAACCCAGAGAGGGAATAAGGAACCCTCGACTACTGTAAGGTTCCACCAGGTCCTATGATCATTTTAGTTTCTTTCTTACAATGGAACGCTAGACGAGGGTCATCCGCGTTATATTATCTTCTGTAGTTGAAAATTGTCCTCTTCACTTTTCCCGTCTGAATTGTGTCTTTTCCCCTCTGGGGTACAGATGCTGTTTGCCACGCCGCTTAATCGATAGACACAAGCGAGAATTCCTCGTCGTAAACCCTTAAAAAGTAGCAATTTCTGTGTCGGGAATAATTATTATTGAAAATCCTTTCACACATCGGAATTTTACTCAGGCATTCGTTTCATGTAGATCGTCCTTGCGGTAAAAGCGAGTAGATGAAAAAGCTGATGGTAGACGATTAATAACGATGCTGTAACGAAGCTTTCAGTAGCCACTACGCCGAGAATAATAATTGTAACAATGGAGCTGATCCTGTGTCGATGAAACTGAAACTGTACCGGATATGTGCTGAAGAAAGGACAGAATGTTTATGTGGGAATAAAAGAGCAAACCA
This sequence comes from Zhengitettix transpicula, assembly GCA_037074705.1. Classification (NCBI taxonomy): domain Eukaryota; kingdom Metazoa; phylum Arthropoda; class Insecta; order Orthoptera; family Tetrigidae; genus Zhengitettix; species Zhengitettix transpicula. The sequence continues at coordinate 50,378,191 of CM073596.1, forward strand.
CGTGACGAAGAATGTTGAATGGTACTTGTTTCCGGTGGGAGGCTATAAAACGTCTCACTCACGAAAAAAAAAGAGTATATTTAAATATATTCACGCGACCGTTTCCACTTTTACGTAAATTATGTACCACGATATTCTTGACGACTGAAATATTTTCTTCGAACAATAAATTCCCAAATATACTAAATTGTCTTCACCGCATGATTTTATTAAGTAATTTTTTATTTTGCTGTAGCTTTTGAGGAACGGCCTCGTAAAAATTTATATATATATATATTTTTTTTATGAGTAAGCTTCCTTCCCTTTATCAGTTCGAGCTTTCTTTCTATTTGTGCCAAGGCTGCACGGACCTAGGGCACTAATTACCTGTAATTAGCGTAATAAGGTAGCTAGCTGTTGCGTGGCAGTTTTTGCTAAGCTGGTGTTAAATGTTCCTGTAAGTCAACAAACACGCTGATGGAACAACTGAGTTGAGTGAAAAAATTAAAGTCGTATCAAGATGACGGAGGATCAATTTGGCAACTGGAATTGAGAAAAAAAAACCTTGCATGCAAGTGCTGATTTAGACGTTTTGAATCGTTTAAATTTAATTGTCATTAATGATCTAGTGATTTCACTTAAACTGGTTGACGAAAGGTCACGGTTGTACGAGGGAGGAAATCAGAGAACTTTTTTCTTCAGAAAATATACGGGGAAATCACTTTTTAGTCATTTATATATACATTTATTTTTTCTCACCAATTTATATTTTATTTTTATATATTTATAAGATTTTAGTTTAGAACTGTGGGCGACTTTCAGGACATTTTATAAAAAATATTAACTTATTTTTATTTGAAAAAGTCATAAATTTGTTTGTCAAACTATCAGCGACATATGCTCTATTTGCAGCTAATTATATTTATATTTAATACTGAAATATTAATGATGGGGATTACAAACGCTTCATACTATTCGGAAACATACTCTGTGGGGATGGAGGTGGATGAACAGTGACACCCTCCGTAATTTAATGGTCGGACCCGTCAGTATGGGGTGGCAGTTGCAAAGGATTAATTATAAAGATTAGTAATATTTTATTTTTACGTTTGCTTGTAATAAGAATATATATTTAATGACAATTGGCATTTTTTTAAAGTTAGATTTTTTTACTGATCATAAAATTTTAATCTAACAGCACAACAACGTTTCTGTACACCTTTGTATTCTCTTCAGGCTGACTGAAAGGTTTGTCTTGATGTTATAAACGTTTCCTCGGTCAAGCTATGAATATTTTTAGTAGGGTTTCTACAATAACGGAACATCGAACATTAAAAAATTATATATATAAATTAAAATAGAATATATCACAAAGAAAAAAATATTTGAAATGTTTTTTGTTTGTTCCTTACAGCAGTTGATGTAAGAAATACTGTTGAAGATCTCTCGGGAGTCCATCCGGGTAAGTCATCAACTGTTTAATCCGTGAAAACGTACAAAATAATACTGTTGTTTTTCTTTTTAACATATCTTGATATAATTTTGTAATTTAAAATATTTTACTTTTCCCTTCACCATTTGGAAAAATTAAATTACCCGATACACAGTTAAAATGATTAAATTTCAAATATAATAATAATTTTTATGATTTTCCTTTTTTAAAATGTAATTTTAGATTTTACAGACATAGAAAAATAGAAAAATTTTACATAAAAATTCACGTGGTGATACTCAAAATTATCTTATTACACGCTTATTATAAATTAATTATTAATTAAGTAGTTACATTTATCTGACTTCATTGAGCCGTAATAAATAAATCAGCCAAATTTGTCATAAAAGTTATAATAGAGTAAGAAATTGGTTGATATTGTAAGAAAATAAAAATTCAGTTCTATTTTTTTAATATATAAAATCGCAATATATTAATTTTTTAGCTGGTTTATTTATTCATGAATAATAAAAATGATTTTTCAATGATAAAGAATGTAGAAAAATATATATTATTGAAATTCACAGTCTAATATAAATAAATACGCGGAGAAAGACAGGAAGTTTATTAATATATATATATATATTTGTTATTTATGTAAAGATATTATTTTGAAATTTCTTTGTATTCATACCTGATATAAAGAATTTAGTGTGGGGAATTGATAATTAATTCGATGCCAGTATATAGTTAATTAGATGGGTTGTCTTTTGATATATAGAATCTACGTACCAAAGCGATCAATATGTGTTTTGAAATATACGTTACTCTGCATTTGAGCAGCCTGAGGAACGAACTACCGTGAATTTCAGTGTTATAACAACATAACGAGTCTGTCCATTAAAGGTTGCGTGTGGTGAAAGGGAAAACGATTTTTATTTGTTCGCGTCTCCAGTTGCTCGTGTCACCGTGATGGATCGTCCCTCTTTGGTTGGGAATCTGCTGCTGTTATGTACTAACAACTTCCACTGGCTCTCCCTCTGGCTCTCTCTCTATGTCTCTCTCTATGTCTCGCTCTGTCTCTCTCTGTCTCTCTCTCTGTCTCTCTCTGTCTCTGTCTCTCTCTCTGTCTCTTTCTCCCCCCCCCCCTCTCTCTCTCTGACGAAGTGTGGGAGCAACGAAAACGAATAATAGAAAGGCCGTCAATCGTAAACTGGCGTTTACATACATATATATATATTAAATTTAATTTACCATCCGGTAATATTCCACGCGGCTAGTCTGAAGATTATTGAAAAGAATCTGTGTCGTTGGCGCCGCCTAACGATTATTAATTACAGTTGTAAGTGTTGTTTCTATTGATTGACTGGCGATGGGTTCCGGTCGTATTCACTTGAAAGGTTTCTCTACGGCGAGCGAGCGGAGGTCAGGGAAACAAATCCACTCAGATAACAACACACCTGGCGGCACACTTTCACTGCCAAGACTATATTCGTAATGCAACCATTCCGGCTCGAACCTTTTTTACCTTTCTTTACATACAAAATCTCTCTTAATGACTTTTTAATCAATATATTTGGAATTTTTTTCGGTTTTTTGTCAGCCATATATGTGTGTGTGTGTGTGTGTGTGTGTGGGCCGGAACGGATACTGACCCCGTTTTCCGTACATGGGTGACGTTAATTTTTACATTTCATGGTAATATATTTTTATTGTTTATGTTTATTTATACCTTTTTAACTTAGTCTGATTTTTTACGTAAATAATGACCGCTAGGAAGAATGAATGAGGCTAGGAAGGTCTGAACTGAGTAAATAATATACACAATTTATTACGTAAAATAATAATTAATTGACGTGAAAATAAATTTTTAAAAAAAATTGAAACTTTTGTTAAATATTTTTTTCTAGGAGGAGACTTAAAAGGACTATTATAGATTAATTATTCTAATTTATTCAAAAGTTTTTACTGCAATTATTTATATTTTATAATTAGAAAATCAACAGGCAAACAACATACAAAAATAATTGATAATATAAATACCGAACAACGTTTCTGTAATCCTCGTTGCTTGCGTCAAGTATGTAAATTATTTTTGAGTTCGTCACCTGGTTGTGGTTCGCGTTTCTAATCACCTTACGAAAGCAACAAGGATTGCAGAAACGAGTGGTATTTATATTATCACTTATTATTGCCTGTTATTTGGCTCTTTATTTTCTAGTGATTTTTCTTTTACTGCAGACGTATAATATTTACATTTTATTTATATTTTCGTATAAAAGAGTATTAATTAGGTAAATATAATAATTTCAGTTCAGGTCCGTAATAATTTTTAATTTTTCTGGAAACCACAAGTCCGCAATTTCTTTAATATACCGTCCAGGTGCGTCAACTACTAATGACAGACTCCGAGGCCTGACAATTTTCCGTTTCCAATGCTTACATTCTTATAATCTCGATTATTTGACAGCCATTTAAAATATTTTATTATACTTTTACTAACAATCTATGCATTCAAACCATTAATTTTCCAAAATATTTCTCCCTTCATAATTTTAATAATTAAATATTTTGTTTGGAATTGAAAATTTTGTTTCATCGGTGTGGAATCATTAGTAGATTTTATCGGGTTTTCCATTGTCTAGGTCGGATTCTTCTGATTCTCTTGTCTTCGTCTTGTCTAATTCATCTCATCTATTCTCAACTCCTCTTCTCAAAAAACCGATCTAGGCAAGGGAAACCCTGACAACATCTACTAAATATTTATTCCTTAGTGATTTTTTTTGTCTTACAGTAATACTGGGAGATTTTTTAATATTTATGTACGATCAAGATATACATAATTTTTTTTTCCCAATTGTATGACTCAAAATTTTAAAAACAAATTATAATTGTAAAAAATTTAAATCAGTATTGTGCATACTATAACAATGTCAGTTGTGAAATGACGTGTATATGAAATATCGGTACATATATACATACAAATTTAAAGCGATATCGATTAATCACAATACTTAATATTTTAAAAAAATGTGGTGAAGAAAAAATTGTCTAGGTAGCGTTATCAAAGAGATCCCAAACAACATAAGAATTTTCCTCTTCCAAGGTTAAAATATACGCACATACCGTCCTGGGTATAAACTCCACTACAGTGGCTGAATGAGAGAGAGGTTCAAGGTCGCTTCACCTCTTTACCTGTGATGCGAGGCTCACAAAGACTGTTTCTGTTCGAACGCCTTCACATCATCCTATTTCCAGCGACAGCCATCTCGTGCAATTTACTAACGACTCAGTCTAAAGAAAACACGGAATATAGCGCGTGTAAACGCATTCACATAATAATGGAATGGAAATTAATTGCAGCTCGGTTCTGGCGCAAGTAATTTTACGGTTGTATTTGGTCACGTGTTACGGTTTTTAAGAGAGAGAAAAATAGGTAGAGAGAGGAAATTAGTAAAGAAGGAAAGTAGTATCAAAAGGGAAGGAGAGAAAGGAACAGACGTCACTGTTCGTCTTCAGCATAGGGTACGTGAGTCGTCAACCTTTAATACTTGGACCTACTCAGTTATAGCTCACTCTCTGAGGAACTAGAGGCTATTTCGATTTCGGAATGCAATTAAAAAAGAGAGTAAGTTGGTGAATTCTGAGAACGATTGGTCTACAATACATGTTACTGGCAAGGGGTTTAGTATTTTTTCTTTAACGCGATACTTACAACGCAGTCTTCCACATTTGATTTCGCAGTATCAATTCTCATTAATGTCCAGTCTTTATTCGAGTTAGGCTGTAAATAATTTGTGTTCCAGTGAGTTGAAGGCGAAGCCGGGTTCTGGCTACACATACGGTGGAGAAATCTCGTAACCTAACCTGGAGTCGACTTGGATGGCTTAGTGGTTATGGCGTTCTAATATTTAGCGTGAGACCCGGGTTCGGCTCGGTCGAGATTTTTCCATTCTAATCATTTAATTCGTAAACTTAATGGCCTTTATGGTGGAGCATTGTTGAAAACTTTCCTTCTGTTCTTTCCAAATATAACATTTAAGTATTCCTCGGAAATCTCGATGACATTTATTTCACTCTCCTCCATATAATAAGACACAACCATATAAAAATCATTTTATCCTTTTCATATATGAATTTCTGACTTTACTTCGCTCCCCGATATGTTATGGAGTAGTTTCTGGTTAGTTTTGAATATATTCTCAGATGTGTCTATTTGAACTATACATCCGCGATGGATCCTCTTTTTATATTATTTTCGGCTTATCGTCATTGAACAAAAATATTCCCAACAATGTAACTGAAATCTCCAGACGCGCTGTGTGAGGTGAAGTCACTGAGTTGCGTTCGCACTCTAGCTAAAAAGCATTCGCGTCTTTGTCCATAACCTACGTACCCTTGTAAAGTATTATATATATATATATATAATATATATTCTTCTGTAAACTGTATTTAACGATCAACGAAAGCTACCGTAGGATTCGAATTCAAAGTCAATTACAAATAATAAATATTTAATATTGTCTAGGTAACAAATAATTTTGTCCCATTGCAAAATCTGGTATTACAGGTTTCTATTAATATATATATATGTAAATATATTTCATAATAAGGCGTAGGAAACAGTCTGAAGAGGGTCCAAATACAGAAACGTTGCATTGTTAATTAAAGATTTTATAATTAATAATTATTTGTTTATTATAAGAAACGTTAATGGTCGTTATATCTGTTTGTTAAAAACTTACGTAAAAATAAAATAATGTATATAGTATAATTTCAAGCTGTAATTAAAGAAAGCTGCAGGTTTTCTAGGGTAAATTAAATTGATTGAAAGCAAGTTACAAAAAAGGTTTCCGAACGCTCAGTTTTGACTTGTATGTGTCTTAAGATGAGAAGTGAGGAGGATAACCTCCAGAACTCACCTCGGCATCTTCTCCGTGCAGAGTCGCCGTCGCTACTGCAGACGCACAGACTGTCTGCACTGGAGAACCGATGACGTTGACATTGAGTCTAGCTAGGGCTCTAGGTGAGTCGCCACTTCCGCTCCAATCACAAAGAGGCTCCTTCAGCTGATACCACTGATTCCTGTTTGTCCCCAAACCGCCGACAGACACTATCTCAACTTATCCTTCCTCGTGATTAAAGACATTGGAGATTACCCGTACCTAAATACGTTCTACTTTAGCTGTTTGTGTGTTCTGTCGAGACACGTTTCCTCTTCTGGAGGACAATTGATTTCGTCAAGATTATTTTCCCACGTCCATCATTCTATTAGACATTTACAAATTATGTGTAGACTACAATGGATATTTTATAAAGGTCTAATCACAATTTGTGGAGTGAAATAAGAGATTTATGCTCATAAATATGATTATCTGACATTTTAATTTTACAATAAATAAATAAAATGGCAGAAAAATCAGGAATACTTTAATACAAAAATGATACAACGCTTCGGTCCTGTTTTTGAACTTCAGGTGTAATAAAACAAAAAAAATCAAGAAAAAAATCATTATATAATTTTTTTAATGCACTATAAAAAATACCATTTAATTCTTGTGATATTATGTTAGTTCATAAACAATGGAAAATAAAGGAACGATACGTTGTGTTCTTTTGCATTAAATTGTTTGACGTGTTTCCCGTTTTATTTATTTATTTAACTGATGTCAGATATATAAAAGTATTAATAATAACTAATAATTTCGGTTACTACAGTCAGAAAATTCCTTTTGAAATTTTATTTATATAGTATCATATTTTTAGCATATATTAATGGAAAAACTTTGCAGTGTATAAAAATTATTTATAATACTCCAACTCCTGTGTACACTTAATAAAGTCCTAAATTACAGACGAAATGTTCCGAAATTATATTATTAATTGTTTTATTAAGTTATTTCTGAATTGAGGCCAATTTATTTTATTATTGTAAGTTTTGGGTAATATATATATAAAATAACTTAGTGGAGTTAGGTGAAGTAACTTAAATAATGAAAATGTGGTAAAAATTAAAAATATTCTCTGAGACTAATAAGTGTGCGAAAGTTTTCATTTTCAGGGGAAAATAATTTCAATTTTTACAGTGATTCAGTGTAAATGTCAACATGTTAGACATTTCAGGTTGATTCTTGCAACAGTAGTTTTGAGGAAACAAGGGGAGGCGATGACTCAAGGGTTTAAGAGGAAGAAACAAAAGGCCAGGCCGATTCCTTTTACCTACAGTTGGGGAAAATGTGACTCACGAGTACGTTTCATTAGTTAAATATATTTAATACTAATAGAAGTAAAATATGTTAAAAATTCTCCTTTTTTTTGTTATTCTGGGAGACTTTTCGAACGAAAGTATTTATCGAAAAAAAAAGGTTATTAATGAGCCTTGGCAAGGGAACTATTCTACGTTAATGTTCTAAGAAGTTAGACACACTTAAAATGTTCCACTGTTCAACTGAGTAAATGATGAATATTACGACAAGAAACGAATTGTAGATTTTCGACGAAGCGGTGTTAGTATGAAAGACTGACAACATTTAGATTCTAGTGAGGAAATAGGAAACTTCAACGCACCATTTAATTTATTTTATTTCAAACCAAACAGAATTCATACCGTGTTACACAGAACAACTATAACAATAATCACATAGATGAGAAAGAAAAAATTACACATTGTAAAAATTTTAATATATTTGAAATATATCATTATTATTAAATAGAGAAACACTTCACGTGTACAGATGAGTGCACCTCATAGTACTACTAAGAAACTAACCCCACGACGACAAATGAATGCTGCAAACGGAAAAGTGTTCTGTGATTACACGGAGCATATTTTCATCATTAATGGAACGGGCCCGCTTTGAAATATTTTATTCTTAATAGTATTTAATTTAATTTAAATAATTCTTGATTTTTCTCAGTTTTGAAATTGACCTACATTTACAGTCGCTTCGTTTGTATTTCGATATCTTTAACCGCTTTTAAGTGTGTAGTGTTTAATGGAATTTAATATTATAATGACTTTAAAAGTCGAGAAGGAACGCAGCGTCAGGATCCGCGACGGTAATAGACATTGACCTACTTCGTCCAGTCCAGCTCCAAAGACGCTGGAGACTATTTCTGCTTTAACCGGCCTTCATTCAGCGTCGTAAGTTTATAATACTTCCGAAACGTAGCAATTTTTTAAATAGCACCTCGTTTGCGCTTAACTCATTAATTAAATAGGAAGTGTAATACAAATACAATATAATTTTTTTTGGGGGGTGGGGGTGGGGGGGAGCTGACTAGATTTATTTATTATTAAAATGTAGTTGTAATAATGTTAAGTTTTTTAGGTCAATAAAGAGTCACATGGAATTTTTCAAATTATTTAGACTGATATTTCATGTAATATATATTTATTTTTTGATTCCAATATGATTTTTTTTATTTGTCACATAATAAAACTATTTTTTTATCTCTCCAATCCATTTAATAATTTAAATAACATGAAGAGATAAATAATTAATCAGACACATAAAATTAATTTTTTTATCTCTTCGAATAATAGATGAGTAGAAGAGATGAATAATTATTTTATACGTAATTCATAAAATAAATTTTGGGGTATACAATAAATATGTAATATTTTTATACTATTCTGAGGTTTCGGTACTCTTTATTGCCCGGCCTCCGGGGCTTTCAAGATTTTTTATTTGAATTTCATTTTAAAGAAGCACATATTTTAGAACAATTAACACAAAAAAAAGAAGGAAAATAAATTATATAGGCTTACACAATCAGTGATACTGTGTTTTTTATAAGATTTAAATCAAACATTATTTTTTTCTGTAAACTAATGTAATTGTAAGGTTGCCTGCACTTTCACACAGGAAAGAACCATATGAAATTATTATCCATATGTTATAATTACTGTATTAAATGTTATTATTAATTCAATCAAAATAAAACTAGAATTCGCAATTTTTAAGACCGAGAACAGAAAATAAAATGGCAATAGCAATCCTAGAGAGCGTTGTATTATATTCTATTGAATATTAATATTTAGTTATCGTTGAAAAATGTCAAGTTAATAAGGGGAAACTAAAAAATTAAAAACGGACTCCTATTAACGACTTGTGTGAAATTATAAATTAATTCCACTTTAAGAACGGGATATTTTAAATTCATTCCTCAAACGCGGAAAATTCAAAAGAAACATTTCGGTCTGTTGATTTTTACAGTCATGAAAGACTCTATTAAAATTTTGAACTAAACTTATTGGCTAATAATATGGAATATGTGCTTGAAGAACTAAAAAAAATGATAACGAATAACGTGGCGATTATTTTTAAGAAATAATCTAATGTAGGTTGAATTCATTTCCGCCTCCAATCAGAATGTGAGATGTGATGCGGGATCCATTCGCTGGAAGTAGAATATCGTCGAGTGAGTGGTGAGCGTTGTTAAGGCTGACGGCCGTGTATTTCGATCCCGACACACAATCGTGCAGTTTTCATTTATGGTGGACACAGCTTCCGAGGAGGCACGTCCGGTCTTTTACTCTTGTAGGGTAAAACACTGGAATATTCTGGTTTCAACAGACGTCTGTTATGAAAGTCACGATACAAATGTGGACTGTTAGGATGAAACACAATTCAAATATTAAAAATGATTAAGGCCTGTTATCATTAAATAACATGAAAAAAGTGACAATTATATAACTAAAATATTGAAATAGTGGTAACGTTTCGAGCTCCGACTTGGTCTAGGTAAATTATTGGTTGAAATCGTACAGATTTTGAAGTATATGTCAAAGTTTATTTTGAGAGATCTTGTTTGATGTTAACTGTATTAAGATTACTTATAATATACAACATTTCTGAAATAATTATTCATCTGGTAGATGGGTTCATTGTCCAAGACAACTCGGATAAAGACAATTAACATAAGAGTTTCAAGTCATTCGTCACTTATACAAAACATGATGGAATATTGGTATCCTACAAATTTTTAACTTCCATTATTGTATTGTTAATGTATAATGTAGTTTATACACTGGTAGTTATGAAGTAAATAATTTAAAAAACCATTAATACAGTCTCAATACCATCTATTTAAGTAGCTTTCGACTCTGTGAGTCATCCAATACATAATTCTGAGGCATAACATAAACATAAAAATTACAGAAATGATGTGTAGTTATTTAGCAACTCATAACTTTTCAAGAAATTCATTAGATGGAAGTTAAAAATTTACAGCTTAAAGAATAGTTAAACCAACTTTAGTATCCCGACAAATACAAAAGACGTGTAAAAATTGAGGACAATCCAAAGAGTTGTAGATAAAACTAGAGAAAGTTAAATATAATTATACAGGTAGTTTAATTATTTGTCAATTAGTTTAAAATCTCAGCATAGTCACTTCCTTCAGTCCTATTGTGGACAATTTTATCTCTATTAATATAAATAAATGAATCCTCATTTATTATTAATTGTTATCTATGGTTTTATTTGCATAAAATAGATGTCTATTCAATTGGAAAACAATAATTGCTTTTTTTTACAGTGATAACATTAAAGAATTAAGAAACACTCCAGTAGAATTCAGAAGTGAGCTTGTCACACATTCTACTCTGTAAAATAATTGCATTCATTCACAAACTTGGAATATTTAGAACAATTGTGTAAATAGGTGGAATATACTATTACTTTCATTATTTTACATTGAAAATAATAATTATTAGTATATTGACTTCATACTTTGCTAAATTTAATTCTAATCCTTTGAAATAGATCTTATTATACGTGATTCTTAGGTCAATTATGTTTTTAATTATAGGCCAAAAGCAAAGGAAAATGTCTGGTTCCTTTCCGAATCCTTTACCCGTATCATCCCATCAGCATCTATTGATCCTATTCTGTGGCTCTGAATTGTCTTTATATAATCCTTAAATTTGACTTGAAAGCTTTGACGAGTGTCGTATTTATGTCTTTGGATTTCAAATTTCTGCTCTAAAATTTTCAGTATGATCTCAAGTATTTTTGACAAAGACTTATATGGAAATCCGAAACGGTTCAAGTATTGTATTTTTTAAATTAAAGGATCGGGATGGAAAAATTACTACAGACCGGGAATCGAACCCGGGTATCCCGATGAGATTACGAGTGTTGAAACATCTGAGCCATCCGAATCGGTTCCACGAGACTTCGCCAACCATTGTATATATATATATATAGCATGAGCTCGGTTTCCCCATAATTCACTGGATCACAAATCTTCACGATCTAAATTTAAGACTCAATGAAGGCTGGACTCTAATGAGAATTGATACGGTGCAATGAATTAATATGGTAGAGCTTTGTCTGAAAGCTTTCCTCCTCTCCTTTCTGAATTAATTCACTGCACCGTATCAATTCACGTTAATGTCCAGTCTTCATTGTTTAGGCCGTGAAGAATTTGTGATTCAGTGTAGGTGAAACCGGGCTCTGGATACAATCGATGGAGGAATCTCGTACTGGACCTGGGTTCGACTTGGATGGATCAGAGAGCACAAGCTACTAAGCGGGAGAAGCGGGTTCGATTCCCGGTTCAGTCGAGATTTTTCCATCCTGATCCTTTAATTCTAATTTCATGGCCTATATGGCAGAGCTTCCGGAGTCATTTGTTTGTGGTCTGAAATTATGGTAATTTTTTTTTTAATATTACATAATTTAAATATTTTATTCGAGCTGTAACTAACGGAGCGGAGACATTGGGTAATAGGTCGCGGCGAAAATACAACTGCAAGGAAGACGACGATAGAAATCGATCGAGAAAAGATCTAAGCAGGCAATTAACGGTTGTGACACTTGGTGGGAAACGCGTTGAATCACGCCGCAAGGCTTGGTTGGCGGAGCAACAAAGCAGAGCAACCAGGGGTTGATGAGAGCGGCTCACCCGTGATCCTCGTCCATGGCGACGACGCTCCTGACTGACTTCTGGTGGCGTCAGTCGCTCTTCTTCATCTGGGCCGGGACCTCGCCTCGCATGTCACCGTAACAATACACGCCACACACACACACATGTACGAACGGTGTGTTCGCAGTTACTGGGTCAGCGTCACTGCGCGACAGTTGACGCAATTTTCGCGAGAGACATTACTATAGTGTATAAAGACCAAAATGGCTCCATTCTTTTAGCTCAAACGAAGGAGCTGTCTCCAAACAGCGTTGCAGATAAATTATTACAATCTCTGATTGTTCTATTTCGAATAAAACATTTCCTCAATCGGTTTTTCTTATGTCCTTGATTTAATTTTGAATTTGAGATCTCCCCTTCCAAAGTAGGATATGCTTTTCTAGTTTATCTCAGATGTGAGACCACACTTTATCTCCTGAGTACGATTTTAAATAAAGGGGCAAAGCCGATTTCTGCCTTCGTAATTCCAGGGACTCTCACCCTATTCCTGTCCGTGACCCGACCGATGTAACACAAAGTTTTCTGCCTTTCTCTGCAATTCTTCTAGAGAATCTATTTGAAGTTTTTTTTTGTAAGATGTAGATGATAGGACGCACTAAATTATGTAGGCGAATTCTTTTGATTTTTGACTACCCTTTTTTTAAAATTCTCATGATGAAATGTAGACAGTTCCAAAACTTGTCCGAAAGTGTGATTTACTTGCTCCTCCGGCCCCATGTTTGAGATTAGATAAATCTCTAGGTATTTACAGCTACATATCTGCGGTACGTGTAATATAGTATTATTTCAGTCCGTCACTTATTGAAATAAATTCCTTTATTCCTTTTTGTGTTTATTTTCATTTTATTTGTTGATCCCCAGTTGCTCAGCAAAATTGGAATTAACGTCTATCTTCATATGATAAGAAATAGTGATTTGGAGTGAATTTATTATTTTAGAATTGATGTATATATACCATATAGAAAGTTTGAAACCAAAAAGAACCTCAACCTCAACGACAGGAGCCAATAAACACAGTGTGTTGTAAAAAAACGAATGTAATTGATTTCATCCCAGGCCAATTGACATATTTCGTGATTTTTTCTGTCTTCGTGTAATTCGTTCGTGGTGTTGTAAGAAATAATTATGATATGTCCGGTCGCCGTTGCATCGTCACTAGAGAGTTCCGTCACCACCAACCACGTGTTGAGCGCCAGCAACGGGCCATTAAGCCGATCGCGAATTGTTGATGCAGATTACTCATGTTTGTCCACAGCTCAGGCTCAGACTATTACGTCAACGCTCATATGTAAGCGCTTCCATTACATCAAACATCCGGACCGTCATTCAACCACTACGCGAGTCACGAAACCATTCAGTGCTGTCTGTGAGAGGTTAGCAAACACACGTCCACTCGTAGGTGCTTGTTCATTCTCACCGTAAACGTTGATTTGCAATAAATAATATTGTTGTTACTTGTTTTCCAATAATTATTAATTATGAAGCAAGGCACTTCATAATTGCCAATTATCACGTAGGATGAAAGCTTCTAATATAGGGATGAATGTAATTCAATCATTTTCTCTCTAAAACGTATCATGCGAGATTTGCAATCTACAAAAAGTTATCGACACTTAAATTATTTTATTTCTACCCTGGACGGTTTTTGGAAAAATACAATGTATATATATATATATAATTTTCTAATTATAATAATCAAAAACCTCACCGATATTGTTTTTAATATTTAATATAATATAATAATATAATATATATATAATCATTGTTTTTAATATTTAATATAATATATATATATATATTTAATATAATATATATATATATTAATATTTAATATAATATATATATATAATCATTGTTTTTAATATTTAATATAATATATATATATATTTAATATTTAATATAATTTATATATATATATTATATTAAATATTAAAAACAATATCGGTCAGGTTTTTGATTATTATAATTAAAAAATTATATATATCAGACACAACTTTTCGTCCCTGATTGAGGCCTCTTCAGCTGTATACTTACATTCAATTACAATTTATTATAAAAAAAATTAGGTTGACATATTTCTTACCACACGTTACGGTTGATCCAGTTTGTCGTTCATATTACAAACTGAAGTTCCTCATTTACTCTTCTTAGAACCTCTTCATTTCTGAGGGTATCTGTCTACTTTAGTTTTAATCCTTCTCCAACACTACATTTTTCAAACGTTTCCAGTTATTTCTCCCCCCTCTTTCTTAATGTCAATATTTCTAATCCAATCGTTTTACATAAAACATGGAACTGAATTTTAGAACATTTACGACTATGATTTATTAATATTAATAGAGTTGAAATTATCATTGATCGATACTAATTTTGATATTGTAAAGAAATTAACTGTATTTGTTTTTTGTCTTTGGTTTTTATAAGTATCATAAAATTTGTGTTTTTTTAATGGGGGTTTTTACGCTTTATATCACGAACGTATAAGGACGCGATACATTTAGTATTAAATGTGATTAACTCTTATATTTTTATTACAAACCTGTAACAGGTACGAATTATTTAAATAATCATAATTTAATAATTATAAATTGAGAATATATCCCAAATGCATCATATTTGTGTGACTTAATGATTATCATTCACCAATCAAGTTGTAAGTTCATATTATAAAGAAATTAATTTGAGACCGGAATATAATATTATATTATATATTATAATAATCACAGTGTAAAAATCAACAATCTACATTAATAAATGTATTCTTCCATCGTATTGTTAAAAAAATTCTAATGAAGTAATAAGAATAATCAGCCATCAATACGACAACATATTTTTTTTATAGATTCAAGAAGAACGTCAGATTTTAATAACCTTTCGGTTTTTTATTCATCTGTAGAAACTAGGGAAGCGAGCGTCAATATTTCATTTTAAATCATTATTTGTATGTATTTTAACAATATTGTCGTTATCCTGGCCTTCCTCACATAATCACGAACGACATCCTTTATAAATAGATATGGGGTGAAATGAAATACGCATGGTTGCCTTCGTATTTTCGACAACTAAAAATACTAGTGCTCGAAAATATGACGTTCTGTTTAATAAAAAAATTAACCTGACCTGATTATTAATATTAAAATGTATGAAAAACACCTTATAACAGAGAAGTATCCACAATAATAGAGAAACCTTAAAAAAAATATTAAACGTGAATAACTGGAGCGTAATTTTAATGTTAATTTAACTAAAACAACCTGCAGCTGAGGAGTTTGCTAATAGTAATGGTCGGGCACGCCCAGTGTTGTTATTACTGACGCAGTAAAACGTGAGTGAGTAACAACAAAAATTTATCAGGGTCGTAAAGAAACAAAGTAAAAAAAAAATGCAATTTCATAGATTATCATATGAGAGCGTCCGACGCTATCAGAGACAGCTGCCTCAAATTTCAAATTTCAACTTGCAATTTCTTTTTTTCATAGATAAAATAATCTACACGGTTATCTCGATAATTACGCTCATGAATTACAACGTTGACATTGAATAGGGGGGGATGCTGAAGGAAAATGAAGGGTTAACTCGTGCTTCCACAATTCTAACCGGCATGTGTCTACATGCGATTCAAGATAGAGCCTAGAAAAATCTGAATCAGGTTTGTCGGGGCTCTGGGTACTTGTCCCACGCCGTTACATAAGTCGGCAATGCTTTGTATAAGTATATCAAAGAGAATTTTTTTTTTCTGGATTTGGATGCAACCGAACATCTGTTGTGTTCTGTTCGCTTTCAAGCTGTCTTGCCCAACACATTGATAAGAGGAATCATTCCACTTGCAAGTCCCTCTTAGAAGAGCCGCAAATAAATTCTTGGAAAAGTAAGAAAAACCTCTTAATTTTTGTGCAACCTAAATGGATGCCGGCGAGCGGTGCCTTCCTTTTGAAACACTCTGACCTTAAATGATTGCGTATTCGTTACAAATATGAATGATACGTCGGGTGAAACCACTTGGTCGAAGGTAACTGTTTACGGTAATATTACGTGGCACGTTCAATAGTTGAAAAAATAACTGTTCTTAAAGTCTTTTGGAATCTTAATATCAGTTATCCATCCATTTTTCTGAAAAAGTAACGTGTTTAAAACAGATCCCTCATTTTTTGTTTCAGTTATAACCGAAAATATATTGACTCATCTATTCTATTATTTAACTTCATTTATTGAATAAAATGTCTATATCAGACAATAATTTCGTGTTTTTGTCACTTTACGTTCAGTGGTTTTCTGTGAAAAACTTGAGAATTCCGTCCAATTGTTTTCAACTTAAATTTCTACTATCATGTTCTTAAAATCTCTCTCAATTTTCAGATCTTCAAAGATTTAAAATTTGCATATTTGCACTTGATGAACGTCGTGCCAATTTTTATTTTCTTAATATGTATTAATTTTTTATTTCATTAAAATATATTCCTGAAAATTTTGGTTTAATCATTTAGGTCTAGATTATTAAGGAAAAAATATAATTAAAGTGTATATTTTAACAAATAAGTTTTAATAAAGCGATGTAGAAGAAAAATTGAACTATTAATTACAGATTTTATGTGTTGGTTTCAACTTTAAAATATATTTTGAAGATGCATATGGCATAAGTCGAAAGCTCCTTTAAATACAAATATTAATAAATGTTATGAATAAGATAAAAAGATTTTTGACTTATTTGAAAGATTAATTAAGTAAAGTAAATTAATTAAAACCAGTATTATTATAATTATATGATAGCAAATTACAGTTTTAAATTTTTTACGAATTTTTGCTTACCGTGACGCCGAAACGATTTATTTTAAATTGTGCTAAGTTGCCACAGTTTTTATACTCATTTGTTTTAATATTCCTTGCAAACCTGTCGGGTTAATTGTTCTTAAACTACTGAATATTCCAATCTTCACCTGTAACATTCCCGATATTTAGTAACGCAAGTGGGTCGCTGTGACGAAGGAAATAGCAGCACCGGTTTCCTGTCCTCGTGAAGTAAAGCCTCGAGATGAAAACATTACCGTTCGTGCTTGTATTGAGTTGTTATAATAGTTTTAGAGCACAATACATAATACACACACAAACACAAACGCTATTTCTGCGCAGGAATGCAGGCGTCGTAAACGTTTCCATCAGCTCCAGCGTAAGTAACCACCACTTGTTCCGTCGCCAGCTCAAAGCGCTGGAGCAATGTTGAAGATAAAACCGTTTCACTCTGTCCCGCTGAGCGAAAAATACAAACAACATCAACACACACATTCAACAACAGAAGCCTGGAGTGTGTTGTGGCTGCAGGGAAGCCATGTCCAGGTGGAGGAAGAAGGCGTGGGACTGAAAGGATTTAGGCCAAGACCCACGCAGCCATTGCTCTCTGGTCAGGAAAGCTTCTTCCCACCGATTCACTATTCTAGGTGACTCAACAAGCAACTGTTGTCCTCGTATTCATTCGGGTGGTGTGAAGGTGATTTGAAACAATCGTACAAAGGTAGATAAAAGGCTTTTCTTCAATGTGAAATTTTATTTGGTAGAGCCATTTTGGGTACATTGCCTATGTAAGAGTAGACAGCGTCAGAAGTGATAGAAGCTGAGGAAAGGAAAGGTAGTGCCATCGTTACGAACAGTAAAAACGAGTCAGAGAAATCAACAACTAAATCTAGCCTCTTTCAGAGAGACACGAGGTTTTCTCTTAAACAGACTCATTTCAGAGATGCTTCACATTAAATCCAACATGACAGCTATTAATGTACGAACAGACACCGTTAAACTCAATAATTGCTATGATCCCTTATTATTACGCTAAACCTTCTGTTTTCCCATTGTCGTTGCTCCCTTAGTGTTACGCCACCCTTTCGGCTCTCCCGTTGTCGTTACGTTTTCGTCGCCTTTGAGTGTTGTCAACTGACCAGTGCAGTTGTGTTTCTCTAGGCTCCCCTTTGTACCTGACGAAAGGAAGAAGGATCCCAGAAACGTTGTGTGGTATTTATATTACTTTTTTGTCTATATTGGCTATCTTTCTTATTCATTAATTTACTCTTCTTAGAACCTCTTCATATTTTTTGCTATTTCTTTTCAATTTTTTTCCATCATCACAGTTCAAAACTTTCCAGGTATTTCTTCTTCTTCTTTCTTATTGGATTTTAATAGATGAAAAATATAGAGAACTAGGGATGTGAACAAACGGTTGAAGAGAATGCTCTATTAAAGTCTCATACGCAGTATCTTGGTTTATGGAAGTGAAGCGTGGACCCTCTCAAAGAAAGCCGTGGAAAAGATAGTATCATTTTAAAGGAAAATCCAAAAACATGTGTACAAAGAGAATGGAGAATTAAATATAATCACGAATTATATAAAGTTTTTTTTGTTTTTTTTTAGGGGCAACAGGCTACATGAGGGTAATCCACGTTGGGAAACTCCTCTTTAATTGCATATGAAGGGATTTGAAAGGGGGGATGCGGAAGGGTAGAGGAAGGTAGCCAAGGGTTAACTAGGGCCACCGGGCTGTATGTTAAGGATCCTACCCGGCATCCGCCTAAAAGTAATGCAGGGAAAACCGTAGAAAAATCTGCATCAGGTAGGTCGGGCATTGGGTACTTGTCCCACGCCCTTCCGATAGCGGGAGAGGAGTTTGCTGTGGGGACGCAGCATTCCCTTCTCCGTGCCTCGACCAGTTTAGGAGGCAGCTGGCCGACTATTCCAATGGAAATAGCGAACAACTCTTACCGTATGCCCAAGGTCTGCGACCCCGGAACATACACCTCTTAGAACAGGCCGAGGTGCCTCGGCTTGTGGGAAACATGATTCAAAAACGGAGAGGAAAAGGCATACCCAAAAGTAGCCCCTTCTTATCTCTCCTAAAAGGTTCTGCCTGAGAGAGAAAATCCCTCGCAGGTTACCTGCGAGAGAATCCTCTCGCAGGCTTTCTTTTGGAAAAGGATCCCCAAAGGTAGCCTCTTCGTATCTCTCCTACAAGGTTCTGCCTGCGAGAGAATAGCCCTCGCAAACCTACCGAATTATATAAAGATATACCTTTGTCGGATATTATTCCAGATAATACATTTAAATGAGAATATCATCTAGCGAGAATCGAAGAACACCCTTTTTTTTTTAGGGCAACAGGCTACATGAGGGTGATCCACATTGGGCAACTCCCCTTTAATAGCATAGGAAGGGATTAGAAAGGGGGGATGCGGAAGGGTAGAGGAAGGTAGCCAAGGGTTAACTAGGGCCCCCGGGCTATGGTTTAAGGATCCTACCCGGCATTCGCCTAAAGAAATGCAGGGAAAACCCTAGAAAAACCTGCATCGGGTAGGTCGGGCATTGGGTACTTGTCCCACGCCCTTCCGATAGCGGGAGAGGAGTTTGGTTCCAAAGAAGATATTTTAAGGTTTATTTGGAGGAAGATGACCTGCGGGAAGCCCACGCAATAGGGGGGAAGATGGCGTACGGCAGGGTTCGGCAAATAACCTTAAGGCCCAGAGAAGCAGCACAAGATCGAGAAAACGGGCCGACGTGTCATAGAATAGAATAAGGCGGAGGAGAAATGGTTTTTAAATAAAAATGAGTATAAGTTGAGACAACGTTTACAGGTGGTCATGCTTGATCCTGAGGCGCTGATTGGAAGCGTTGGAATGGGAGTGATGTAGGTAAGCCTCGATATCTTCATGAGACAGAGGCTGAACGCAAGTCTACGACGGAATATCTTTTCGCCGCTTTTGTTTATGATGTCTGGAAATCGTAAAGCCCATTACTTAATCGAGCAGATCCTGCGCTCTTATTTCACGACAATAACGCGGTCTTTATGCTAATTGCGTTCTTCTTATCATGGTCGTAACACCCACAGGAGGTGAGTTATGCAAATAACGCAAGGGCAAACAATAGCGCAAGGTTCTGCGGGCGGAGGAGGGCAATGCCTTTCACGGCCAGACAACTCTCGAACTCAGATGCCCGACCGATATCACCGCCGCTGCTCACTCACAACTGACTATAGTAACAATTACCGAAGCGCTTTAACAAGCGTTTAAATTGAAAACAAAAACTTGGTCCCATAGATTATACGAATCAGAAATGACCAATCTCGCGTGTGGGCAAAGCAAGGCAATCTTTCGGCAGTATTTTAATTTGGTATTACATGAAGCCATTAAGGAATTGTAACTATAAGTCCTGCCAGAATAACGCTTATTGATTTCGAATTTGTGGCAAGGAATACGAAGGTACTCCAGGAAGAGCAGTGCCCAGCTATGGATGCAACTTACAATTAAAGAAGGGGAAATTAAATTTGTCAAAGAGTCATCAGCATCCGAAGATTGGCTCAGAACATATCCTTTGGACAATCAATACAAATTTGAGTATGTTAAACGTTTTAATCATTAATATAATCTGACAATTTTTATTTAATAACTAAACGAAACAGCCAATGCGTTTATTAATAAATTAAACCAAAAATCATTACAATACGACGTTCCTTCCACAATTTTGGGAATTCCTCATGTATTAAACCGAAATAATTCATACGATAAATTAGAAATGTAAATGGAAAAAAAACCTAATTTACAGATACGAATAAATTTCGTTAAAATATAAATTATACAGAGTTTTTCATATATGCTAAATTAGAAGAACAAATTTAAATTTAGCGTCATGGACTTATATTCAGATATGTAAATTTGTGTTATTTATTTATATACCTTTTTGTCAATTTACGTTCCTAATTTATCGTATTAATTAGTCTCATTTATCTATGTTAGCTGAGGAAGTCCCCAAAATTGTGGACGGAACGACATAGTATTGCAATTATTTTTTTGTTTTAAGTAATACAATTTTTGTGACGGTGTAAACTGAGAACTATTTTATTGTCTTCACAAGAATCCTAGAATTTAACGGTCATTAATATATTTTTATTATACATAAAAACATCGAGCGTATTTTTTTTATAAATCAGAATAATTAATTTTCCTACAAATAAATTTCTAGTTTAGTGGAACCAATTTTAGAATTTCATAAATAAATAAACAATTCAGCCAATATGTCAGAAAAATTTATTAAACAATTACCCCAAAATATAAGTTCGTTCGACGTTTCGTCCACAGTTTTGGAACATATATATATTCAAACCCGATATTTACCTGTTTATCTATGGAAGTCCCAAATTGTGAATGAAACGATGTACGAACTGGTTTTTTTTGGTTTGAATAATAAATAAATTTTTCTGACATATTGCCTGAACGGTATATTTATTTATCAAATAATAATGATTATGTGAAATATTACATTTATCGAATTATCTTGTACTAGCCCTACATATTTTTTTTTACGTTTGTTTTTCAGGATGATATTTAATTACATTGAAAACAAATTAATTGATACATTATTAGTCAAAAACGTTTGAAATATCTAGAATGCGGTGATTAGTAAAGGATTAGACATGAAAATATTGTTCAATTGATGCGGAATTTAGAGTATTTTTTTTAATATGTATAAGGAATCATTTACAAGGCTACGATTTCTTTAGGAAAATTATAATTATTCATATATCGGAAATGGAATGCGAAAAATAACGGAGGAAATGATTAATGAATAATTAAATCGAGTCTGAATAGACCCTTAACATTGGGAAACGTGATCACATCGATTTCAAGGTAAAAGGATTAGTCAGAATATGAACAACGATTCATTCTACTTTTGTTTTGTACGAGTAGAGTGTAAATCGATCCAGAAGAATAAAGAAGAGATATTATTGAGTATGACAAAGCGATTAGTCAATATGGGCATAAATAGCTCGATTTCCGTGCGTCAACATATTAAAATGCAGCGATATTATTGAGCTATAAAGAATACCTTGATTCATTGACTTATCGAAGGGCAACACAATCCGAATCGTGTTTTCTTAGAATCTGTCACAGATAAAAGTTTGTGGTTCTGAGAAGCCGCACTAAAACCCCTTCTTGTTGTTTCTGTCCCCGAGAAACCGGTCAAGTAAAACAGATCAGCGCGCAGCACAAGTAACGTGGGATTCGTTTAATAGCCTTACCTTTGGATACGGGATTGCCCGCAATAAATATCACTCGAGGCGTGTCTCTCTCACCTTACATATTTCACATCAGAAACAATCTAAATTCCAGTGGTATCGTTCTTATTTAAACATCGAATTCGTATGGAACTGTGGTGTATTTTATTTTAGAAAAGCATTCTCGAATGACCATAAAGAGATTATTCCGTAGTTGAAAGATAATATTGCAATGAACTTAACTAATCTTTTTTTAATCTAATTGTTATCTCTTGTCTCCTAGAAATTTCTGCAGGTAAAGCCTTGTTCCATTTGTTTTAAAAATTATCGTTTAACCACGCCCAGAGTCCCAGAATAATATGGTTTCTCTTCATTATCACGGTATTATTTTTTAAGTATTTTTAGGGTATTATATAAATAATTATTAACATTTACAGGCGCCGCTATTATACATTAACTTTAGTGGTACGATGTTTCGTTTAGTCTTCTTATTCTCATCCGGAAATAATAAGTTTTCCTTAGACTCGAACAAGCTGTCTCCTCGGAGCTTAAACACACTGGTTCCTGTAAATAAAACTTCTCCACAGCAATTTCCCGCGCGCATTGTCACGGAAACGCCGCCGACAATACATTAAACGCGTTATATTTTATTGTATTTAAAATTCTCGCTCAAATTATTTTAATACTAGTATAAGCAAATATATTTCGGGTATTTAATTGTCCGAGTAAAACGGTTAGAAGAACCGACAAGAGAAAGAAAAAATGGTTGAGACAGAGCAGAGATAAAATCATCAAGTAAAGAAGCGAAACTAAAAAAGGAGGAAGAATCAGATTAGATTTCATTTTGAGCGATGATGACAGCGACGAAGTAAATGGTCCAGCAGAACTTTCACTCGAATTTTAACCTCCTTATTAAGTTCTCCTTGTTGTTTCTCGTGTCTATCTGCTTGTTAGCTTCACTTCTCCAGTCACCAGGACGTGGGACACGTACGAAGAGGCCGAACTACCTAATGCAGGTTTTCAAGAGTTTGTCCTGCATCACTGTTAGGCGAATTCCGGAAAGGATCCTTAATATATCGACCGGGTGCCACCCAATGCCCGAACTACCTGATTCAGGTTTTTCTAGGGTTTTCCCTGCATTTCTTTAGGCGAATGCCAGGTAGGATCCTTAAAATATAGCCCGGGGGCCCTAGTTAACCCTTGGCTACCTTCCTCTACCCTTCCGCATTCCCCCTTTCACATCCCTTCCTATGCTATTAAAGGGGAATTGCCCAAAGTGGATCACCCTCATGTAGCCTGTTGCCCTAAAAAAAAATAATAAAAAAAACCATAGCTTCTTTGCTATTCTTTCGGCATCCTTCCTTTAAAATCTCTTCCTATGCTATTAAAGGGGATTAAAGGAGTGGCTCATGCAGCCTGGCACTCTACAGTTTTTTCGGATCCATCTGTTTTCTAGTCGTGTTTCGGCAAATTGGTGTGCAAACTCTTTTACTTGCAGAGGAAAGGAAAGCCCAGTGCACGCAACCGGAAGTCGAGAGAAGAGTAACTTCCGTGACGCTTACCTGCACAGGGCGGCTTCCTGACTTTTCCTACAACATCCAACAGACTCCTCCTCAATGATAGATTGAGTTGCATCCAGGTGTGACAAAAATACACAGACAATAAATTATGTAAAAAAATAGGCAAATGCGGTTAAATGTCGTGGGGTTTAATCATGCCCTTGGAAGACAGTTAACAGAAATTATGAATTTACTTAAAAGAAAGCGCCTTTATCTTTCTTCTTCTTTCTCTTATAAATAAAATTCAGTGTTTGTATTTATGGGTATGTTTCGCATACAAATATAAACGTGTGGAGCGATTTGGATCCAATTTTGTACACATATTCCTTTTGAACCAAAAATCAGCACTATGGGGTAAGACCCGACTACCACCCCTGGAGTCGGAAGTGAACGGGGGTGAAAGTATTAAAAGAGAACATAACAGGCCGATATGTGCGTCGAATAAATATTTTTCGGGGTCAGTGAGATAGTGTTCCTCCTGATGTAGAAGCATTGACTCGATTAAGTGTTATGATGAAATTAGCATTCCTGCTGCTTAGGTTAAGTCTCTTACTGATTACTAGATTAATTAAATACTTTTTCGGGCTTATATAAATACCCGGGAAACGACGGTACCCGGACAGTACGAAATGAAACGAAGTGGCTACAACTGCAGTACCGTGATTTTGATTAACGATTTTAAAAATTTGATCAATTAGTCTAAATTAAAGACTTCCAATGTTTGTCCATAGAAAGATTATAGTAAAAATTTAACGAAAGTATCAGAATTTGTTTTGAATTTAATATAAAAATGATTTTACAAAACACTATTAAAAAATTTTGATTATTTATTTTAGATCAAAGAATTGATAATTAAATATAATAAATGTTGATAAGACTTGGTGTATGATAATGGCACAATTGTGACTTCTCAGGGCACTTTAGACACATTATTATCTGTTAAGTTGGCAAGTATTTAAAAAAATTATACAATTTTATTTAGGGCAAAAGGCTACATGCGGGTAATCCACATAGTGGCAACTCCCCTTTAATAGCATAGGAAGGGATGCGGAAGGGTAGAGGAAGGTAGCCAAGGGTTACTAGGGCCCCCGGGCTATATTTTAAGGATCCTACCCGGCATTCGCCTAAATAAATGCAGGGAAAACCCTAGGAAAACCTGCATCGGGTAGGTCGGGCATTGGGTACTTGTCTCACGCCCTTCCGAAAGCGGGAGAGGAGTTTGCTGTGGGGACGCAGCATTCCCTTCTCCGTGCCTCGACCAGTTTAGGAGGCAGCTGGCCGACTGTTCCAATGGTAACAGCGGACAACTCTTACCGTATGCCCAAGGTCTGTTACCCTGGAACATACACCTCTCAGAACAGGCTGAGGTGCCTCGGCTTGTGAGAACCTTAGTTCAAATACGGAGAGGAAAGGTATCCCCCAAAGGTAGCCCCTTCGTATCTCTCCTACAAGGTTCTGCTTGCGAGAGAACATCCGTCGCAGGTATTGCCTGCGAGAGAATAACCCTCGCAGACCTCTCTCATATAAAAGAAATTATACAATAAAAATTGAAAATTGAAAATTCTAACGTAACACATATGTGGAAAAAAATGGTGTATCAACGAAAAAAGAAAGATTATTTCCGTTTAAAATAAATTTAAAAAATATAAAATATACATATTGCTTAAAAAATCCTTCACGTGGCATTTAGAATGATTTTATATATATAGTGGAACTTGGATAGTTTCAACGTTCATAGTTTGAATTATTTCGATAATTTTTCTAGGTTCCCTATGTATTAAAGAAATGCAAAAATACCACGTGTATTTCGAAATTTCACCTTTTTAATTAGTTATTTATAAATGGCTGCCGAAAATTAGTCTAAACGCTGAAGAAAATATGGTAAAGTTCATCTGTACCGGTTTCCCTAAAGGAGGTCATCAAAATACGCACCGACGACAGTGCGGGAGTTTCCTTAGACGAAAACCTGGCATTTTAGGAGACCAGAAAGCTGGAGAGGAGAAAATACAACTTGAATCTCATCATCAACGTAAACTTGGTCGTTACGTTGAAGGGACAAGTCAGTCAGTAAACGATCTTGATGAGCTTTCAAACATTAAAAGACTTAATTCTTCAAAACACTCAGATATTTCAAGTTTTGTTGCAAAATTTTTAATTAAATAACTCGACACGATTAAATGTCTTATTCTCCTTATTATAAAAATAAATACAGTACTGTATAACTTTAATCACGTATGTATAAAAATGGCTTCGTACGGAATAGTTAAGTTGCTTGGTCGTGACAGTTTTCCTTTAAAACAGGGGTTGGGGAAATGGAACGTAGGGACTTGAGAAGAAATCATCTTAAACCCGCAATGGGAAAAAAATAGCCGCAGGAAGAAAGGATAATCAGAGGACTCATTTAAGCCTTTTATTGAAGTCAACGTTATTGATTGCATTCCAAAGATTATTGTTTATCAGCGGAGATTTTATGCAGATGTAGTGAATTGCCCCCCCCCCCCCCCCTCCGGTTATCTGAACGGTGGAATCGAGCTAAATAGAAATGAAAGTGGCCCTCGCGAAGTGAAGTGAGAGGAAGGAATAAATTGTGGACATTCACTCTTGGTTGGTGTGTCACAGTAACCCCGTGACTCCAGCCAGGCTCTCTCCGCGCACGTCGTTGGAAAAGTCTTATTCCAGTCGCCCACAAGTTCCAGTTTCGCCGCCGCCGTTGCCTGAAATAGCCCCCGGCTACTACTCCACTACGCCATCCTCACTATATTCTTAACACACATGTACGTTCTCGGCCTCCTTAATTACGTTCACCACACATTCAAAGAATAACGAAAAACAAAACGATTTTAACACTATGTCTCAATAGCATTTCCCTTTATATGGTCATATATCAGAATTAAACATACACAAGATTTTTTTGAAAATTTATTTGGAAAGCAACTTATTACACAGGAATAGTTTGACAAAGAGCGACTTCCATCAGAAAAGTTCCCCTTGTATACGGACATGAAACACTTTATGCGGCGGAAAAACAAAATAAATTTTAAAACTCCTGGCAAATATATATTTTTTAAAGTTTATAAATGTATTTTTTTCATAAGATAAAATATCCAAATAACAGAGAAAATGAGAGATAATATAAATACCTCATAAACGTCTCTAGAGTCCTTGTTCCTCTCGTCAGGTGATTAAAACCACAACACCAGTGAGCACGACACAACTTGACAATTCAGCTTCAACTTCCAGAAACATTGTGTGTTATTTATATTATCGCCTCATTTTTTCTGTTATTTGGCTATTTCATATGATTATTATATTTTTAACGCAGACGTATTGCATTTTAATTTCACCCTTTAATTTATTTACTTGTAAACAAAAAATAATTGTTGCATAGAATAACTTTAAATATATTAACATAGATGAGAAAGATAGGAATTATTAATGATTAACCACTTATGTTTTATAATAAGCAGAAACGCTTCATATAGGCAGATAAATTAACCACTTAGTTGACGCAAGAAACTAACTCACGACATTAAATACACGTTGTAACTTCATGGAGAATGAACGTTCATCAGAATATTTTTATCTGATTTCTACAATTTAATGGAACTTTTCGAATTGTACATTCTTAATAGTATTTAATTACATTTAATACATCCAGGTTTTTTGCACTAACCTTCATTTATCGTCGCTTGCTTTGTATTTCGATATCTTGAACACCTTAATTTTTGTTTTTATTTGATATATTCATCTGAATAATCTTCCAAAATTTCCATATGATATTAATTAGATGAATATATTGTCAAATAACAGCTAAAATTAAATTTCACACCCTTGATTCTTTCAGGTGGTACCAAAAATCGTAAACGTTGTGTGGTATTTAATTTAGCACCGTTATTTGGAATTTATCTAATTAGTATAATTTTTAACACAGACGTTTTATATTTTATAATTTCCCTTCGAGTTTGAATTCAGACATGATTTAAAAATCGTAAAATACTCCGCTCTATTATTATTTTTTTAATTATATTATAAAACGTCTATGTTTAAAAATATACTAATTAGATAAATAAATATCCAAATAAGAGAAAAAAATAAATACCACAAGAGTTTTTGAATTGGTCACCTAGTTTGTTGCTGAGCGTCGTTCATGTGGCTCTTGCGTTTTTTTGAATCACCTGATTAAATCAACAAGGTTGTCAAATACGTTTTGTCAGTTATTTGGCTATTTATTTATCTATATTTATTATTAGGTGTTGTGACTACTGGCAGGTCCTCTTACTTGGTCTCTACATTTCCTTCTTTTGTCAAACGTGGTTTAATCAATTGGGATTTTCAAGATAAAACTGGGATAGGGGGGAAATTGTTAACAACAATTATCCAACCGATTTTTACTACGCCTCGTTTCACACCAAGAAACCTGAACACAGATGTGCGTTAACTGCAGGAGTGTTTTCGAAAGCGTTGTCCTTCCTGCGTCGGTGGCCATGGCGTAACAACCTAGGAGGTGAAGAGTGAAACCAGTACAATATTTATGAAGAAGCGTCAACACGTGTCCATCAGAGCGGAACGACACTCCTTAAGACGGCGGCGTAGTTACCATTCGCGGCACGTCCTCGGGAAACCTCATTCAAATAGATCTCCGATGGTTTCAGCCACAGTATTAAGGACTTCTTCGAGAAACTTTACTTGTGGTAACTAGGTGAGCAAATAGAATGACGACGGTATCGTCGCGCTTATTATGCCTTCGGCATTTTTACTATGGTGATAGTTGAGTCACGCGTCCCTGGTGACGTCACCTGGGCACGTAACTGCTGGACATGGAAGCCACTCCTTGGGGACAGCTCATCCAACGTTTACAAAACGCTACATGCAAAAATACTCGCAACGTAGTGCGCAGAATTTAAACTCCAGCTGATATTCAGTTAATCTGACTGATGTTGACGGTTGAAAAAAAAGATAACACAGCCTTAAGACGGTCACTGGTTTAAAATAACTTTATTTTATCTTGTAGCTTGCGGAGGTTAGTTTGTAATAACATCGATATTTCTTTGTTTCTTTAATAGTCAATACTCCTGTTATAAGACACAATCATTCGCAATGTGTTCTTGAGTTTCAAGTGAACCATCGTAGTCACAAATGTCCCATAGTATTGGGGTGGACCACGTTTCTTTCAGGCATATTTGAGTGACCTCCCAACCTTGATAATGCTAGGATCTCACGAGCGAAACGTAGGAAAACACGCCGTAAACAAAGCCCAAACCCCGATCGTTATTAATGAAGTGATTTTATGGAGAGGCTGACGCAAGAAGCTCGTGGAACGTTTCCATCTACTCGTCTGCTTCTCGTGCAATTGTTATGCTTTCATATCCCATGAACTAGCAAGATCGACGCCCCAGCAGTGAACTTCCTTGACCGTCTGCACGTGCTTTTCTCTTAACTGTTACTGCAGCTGCTGAAAGAAAACTTTATCTCTTCGGCGACAACGCGTCGTGCTGCTTGGTCGACGGACCGTCTCCACGAGGTCCGACTTGCAAAACATTGCACAAGACGGACTTAACACACTTGAAAACGTAACTTGCCAGTATGTCCGACGATCCCTTCCTCAGGATGTTACGTGGTTACCCGTTGCGAAATTAATTACCGTTAAAAACTGGAAATTATGGACCTGAAGTTTCTGGTCAAAGTGAGGCCTCGCCCAGCGCAGGAGGACGTGTATGAGTCATGAACGTAACTATTGCTGTATTGAAGCAGCTTTCTTCACTTCAAACATGTCCGAGGTCGTGTTTGCTAAGCTTAGAAACAAATACAAGTCAGAAAACTAAAAATAATCCCAAACTAAGCGAGAATTTGGATTTATTGCAGACGACGGAACACAGCTTGGCTTCCGCCATTTTCTTCCGGATAACTTAGCTTCCGGCTTGGAAATTATACAATTATTAAATTCCTACTTTATAACAGAAACAAAAATGAACGGTCTTGAGTCTGAAAATTATTTATTACAAAAAATTAAATATACCGATGTTCTTTCGTTGGTTATTAATTTCTAAATTGTAGACTAAACCTGAAGACGTCCTCAAAGAAGAATATTTTCTGACCCAAGGTTGTTTATTTTTTTGTTTATAATATTGCCATATATTTTTTCATCAAAATTATTATTATTTTCACGAGTCTTGACATTGGTGCACGACATCGAGGAAGACAGCTACGTTTGTCCTCACTAGTTAAAGTAAATTTCAAATGCATATTATATTTGATGAATCACTCATTTTGATCAGGAGAGATATGAAGGGGCTACCTTTGGGTATGCCTTTTCCTCTCCGTTTTTGAACTAAGGTTCCCACAAGCCGAGGCTCCTCGGCCTGTTCTGAGAGGTGTATGATCCGGGGTCACAGACCTTGGGCATACGGTAAGAGTTGTTCGCTATTCCCATTGGAATAGTCGGCCAGCTGCCTCCTAAACTGGTCGAGGCACGGAGAAGGGAATGCTGCGACCCCACAGCAAATTCCTCTCCAGCTATCGGAAGGGCGTGGGACAAGTACCCAATGCCCGAACTACCTGTTGCAGGCTTTTCTAGGGTTTTCCCTGCATTTCTTTAGGCGAATGCCGGGTAGGATCCTTAAAATATAGCCCGGGGGCCCTAGTAACCCTTTGCTAGGGCTCCACCCTTCCGCATCCCCCCTTTCAAATCCCTTCATGTGGATTACCCTGATATAGCCTGTTGCCCTAAACTCATTTTGATCTTTTTTCTTCAACCACCATTTTATTTATCTAATTTTCCCTCAATATTAATAATTTTTTTTATACAAAGCACTCAGCGAAGAAATACTTGTTTTGCCGGGTTGGTGCTGAGGGTTTTTGGTGGATGGGTTTTTGTTTACAAACAGTAGTTGCTTTCTGATACTAATGGTGCAGGAAGCGAGGCCGTCACTTTTTTTTAGCACTTGATAATCGTTTTTCCGGTCTCTCTTATCTTCCGCAGTTCGGATTTGCTACCATTATTTAGTGATCTTCCGACATTTATATTATTAAATTGCTTTGGCGCCATTATAAAATAACACAATTCCAGATAAAAAAAATACTGATTTTGTTCTTAAGAATTTAAATAGAGTTGATAGTTTCGTTGTTCTAATGCCGAAATTAATTAAGAATATATTCCGCAGTTTAATAAAGACTTCCATCAAAATACTGGTAAATCCCATACGTATTTTTTATAGAATTTATCTGCTAGCTTAGATTAGCAGTTGATATAGTTCCTCAATGCCCAAAGAACACACAGACTTTAATAATTATTACTATAACCATTATCGATTTTTGTTAGTGAACGTCGGTGTTATCTTGGTAGATGCCGTCAGCTCTCCACGTCACTGAGTTTCGTCCGGAATCTGCTGAAGTCGCACCTCGTCTATAACCTCAGGATCCGTGAACAGTAGAAGATAAATTACTGAAAATGTTTTTTCACATCTGTAAAAGCCACTGCAGGCGGTGACTTCAAATATGCTCTTTACAAAATCTCCTTGTACATGTTATTTTCGCGTAAAGATGATTTGTAAATTGACATAGCAAATTCTGGCATTGCACCAACGAAACCTTCAACGCCTGCGAACGAACGGAAATCCAGTCCTGTGTCAATTCTGGGGCCCAGTAGTGCATTACCCTTTTTTCGCAGATTTCGAGAGTGTTTGAGCCTCTATCACGTCGTTTCTAAACTGTGTAACCGCTCTGATTACAAACAAAAATTCAAGACTAACGCAAACCTTCGCTGGTAACTCGAATATACTCTATTGTAAAAAAATGCACTATAGGTAAATATATTTTCATAGTTTTTTCTATTGTTTCAGGTTCCTGACGTTCGAGCCGAAGTCGTGAGCAGAGTCAACCATCTTGTATACTTTTGGTAAGATGATTGTTTTTATCACAACGTTAATACTTACAGCCTATTGATTCCCAGAATTGTGTGTAGATACCTTATAAAAATACTATTTTATTTGATAAATGGTAACTTAGGAATCTGAAGCTGTTAATTACGTTAAGTACGTGAAATTGTAATTTCACAACTGCGAATTAAATATATATATATATATTGTAATACCCAACTTTTTGAAAGGAATTTAGATTAAACAAGTTATTAAATTTTATTAAACAAAACAATTTTATTAATCTAGAATACAACTCAAGAAAATCTCTGTATATTTTTATATCGTTTTTCCTCAACAATTAAATTACACTAATAATCCAGTTACATTTTATAAATCAGACTCTGTACCCCAGGGTCTTTACTGGGTTGATAAGGAAACGGAAAACTAAAATTTACAATTTAAACAATGCAATTAAATAAATTGGAAACGAAATCTGACTGATTACCCTTATTTAACAATTTACAGAATTTATTACTGAATGTATACTTACAATTTTGTTTGGGGTTTTCAGGAATACTCTTTACTCTACAATGCCCTTCTGTGCACAGACTTTTACACACGCTTCACAGACACGTTCACTTTATACTTTTTTGATATCGCGAGTCCTGACAGCTTGCATGGACTAAAATGTTTATTTTATTTTTAGGTATGGCCACCATTCAATTTGACCTAATATTTATCACCGCCTCCACGTCCTCCTCCTTTGCGGTCTACATTTCAACTCCTATGTCTTTCTCGTTCAGATTCTGGCACCACACTCCCCGTCCATCTCCTTTGAGGTCTCCTGTCCATCTAACTTTTATCTGCTTCCCCCTCTCCAGAATATTCCCTTTTTTACACAGTTTTTGAGTTTCCATGTTCGCCAAACAAACACCAACTGTTGGCTTTCTCACGCTCCGAGAGCCACTCAATACAATTAAAATAAACATTTCCTTTTAATATAATTGTGTGTCCACAAAACTTCTGTCATTATGCCTTTAGGGTTCCGTCCCGATGTCTGTCAAAACCATTAGCTCTAAGAGCCGCTAAACGTCCAATTATAGTCCTCCCCTTCGCTAAGAGCCGCTTATCCATCATTTTATTATTATCTTTTTTATATACAAAGCACTCAAGAATCCCCAGTCAGAGTTGGTAAACAAATCTGATGAAATAAGAACAAAATTTATGTCCTTCTTAACTGGGTATTACAATATATATATATATATATATATGTATGTATGTATGTATGCATTTTATATATCCGCGGCCGTGAAATTAGGACCTTCAAGTCCGAGGAGGTCGATGATACCTCAATATAAAAATTCGCACGGTGCCGACGCCGCAGTGTTGGCAGCAATGCGTCGATCGTCGGTAGTCTTCATTGAACTTGGCAAGCACTGCTGCTCTTAACAGCTGAGAGTTTTTTTTTATCTTTATTTTTCTTTCCCTTCATCCTCGGAGGAGATACTACTAGGTCTAGGAGATCTTGGAATATGGCCAACGCAGAGATTTTCTCTCCGGTTAGAAGAAAGTAATCCCCGTAACTAATGAACACACGAGGAAAGGTTTCTCAGCAATTCATCGGTACCATGAGCATTATTTTTAAGAATCGAATATTAATACTTTTTTAAAAAATATGAAAGACAGCGATCTGGAAGCGTTAGCTTACTTTATGATAATTATACGATGAGTTCAAAGAGAACGTATAATTATTTGACGATTCATAACTAAATTAACGAAGCACGGTTGAAGATGTATGTGTATATTTATTTAATCTACAAATGGCTGTTCTGCTTATTTATTATAATAGTCAGATTATATTTAATTTAAAATAATATAGCAAATTATTCACGTTCACCCAGATATAATTCAAAGATTAGCGAAAAAAATAGCAGTAGTCGCAAGGCTAGAATTTTTATTATTATTTTTATAGTCGGTATTAATCAGAATAAGTTGTGTGGTATTTATAATAATATTTATATATAATGAAATAAATTAATGGGAATTTATAAATTTAAGGACGTCTTTTTTTGCGCTGAAAACCTACATTACTTAAATATAACAGTAGTACAATAATAAAATTATACTTTTTAAGTGATTCAATAAAAAAATTTCCCATAGTTCTGGAGGATGCGAAAAATTTGTGTATTGATGAAGTGCCATAGCTTGTGTATATATATATATATATATAAAAGTTCTTAGATCTTGAATGTCGGTTGCGATAAAGCAGTATGAGACTTTCCTTTCTTAAAGCAGAGGAAATAAAAGTGCCTGTCAGGGTTAGGGTCAGGAAAATAGGTCAGCATTGCGCATTGCAGCGTCGCCTTTCCTAATCGTTTCCCCCCAGCTGTGAGACTCAACTTCGTAAATAAACTGTCTCTGGCACTTAAACGCAGAAAAAAGGAAAGACACCGGGAAGAAACATCTTAAAAAAAAACCTCACTGCACTATTGTTTAAATAATACGAAGGTTTCATATGAACTCAGAGGCATTTTAGCTTTCAAGGCTAGACACCATCTCCTTAACCAACTTCTGTCCCAGGTCTACACTGTTCATTCTCAACTGTCAACAAACTGCCACTCGATTTTTAAGCAACGTTTCCCCCCCAAAAAAACGAACAGTAGCTTATTTACAACAAGTCGTGCACGTGCATACAATTTCAAGACTCACGAAAACAGTTGTAATTTATTTTAGTAGGAACAAAAAAATCCAATCTTCTCAATCAACACTCCTATTTTCTTGCACATTCAATAATAAATAATCTCCTTGGCGGACGGACCAATACGTAGTTTTGTCGACGATCCTCTTCATCCGTCTTGTCACGTTTACGGCCTCAAATACAAACATGATAAAATTTTTTAGATAATCAAACCATATCTTGAGACGAAGGATGTGGGATATAGTGAGAACAATCAAAACCACGCTCCTCAGGCCACACTTGTGTCAACAAGAACAAGGATCCTCTCTATTCTGCGGCGCCAGCCACCTGCAAAGTTTGCTATTTTCGTACCAACCAAAGAACAAATTAATCTCATCGGTGCACAGACTGTTTCGCGACACCATTCATCCATCACCCACCATTTCTAGCCTCAAATATAGTACTTTATTGTGAAAAACGTGTAAGTCAAACAATCAGATTACAGCAGATGAAACAAAAAAAACTTTTACAAACTTGGTAATTTTTTTTTTCGAATACACAGAAAGTCGTCTATTATAATCCTATTAATATATTTAACAAAACTACATAAAACAGTTAAAATATAGTAAACCTAAATTCTTAGCCACTCCTCCTGTTCGATTAATTTATTTTAGAGTTAGATTGATATTAAATTATACCTCCTGTTAAAAATCTAGCACTTGCCAAATATTTTTTTTCTATTTACAAAATATAATATAATAATAGGGTATTATTATAAGTGGTGTACATTTCATTATTCATTCCATATCATTAAATGCCAGATTCTAATCAGCGTCTTACGGAATATGAACTACTACTAATTGCCTCGTTACGCCATTATTACACAAAATTAATTGACTGTATAAATAATAGTGATGAGAAGATATCTGACATTCACATTAATATAAATAAAGAAATGCACGACCGTATGTCAGAAAATTGTTTTTTTTATAAAACATTGAATAAATGATGTTTCGTCTTTTTTTATGAACTCTTCAACTTTAATAATATTGTATATAAATTATACAAAACAATTTTGATGAAATTTCCTAAAAGGGAACGAAACGTTGTATATTTAATGTTTTGTTAATAAACATAATTTCCTGACATAAGACCGTGTACGTGTTTATTTATATGTATGAATAATAATCAGACAACTTGTTCTAAGAAAATAATTTGATCGCGGCAGTTAATTATCGAATAAAGTGAGAAAATCACAGGAAAAAAAGGAAAGAAAATTCTGCGAACCAGAAGAGACAAGTTTCAAAGGGAGGTAGGGTTCTGATATTGTTGGAATTATCAAGCACTGCGACGTGAAGAGGTTCGTTCAGGACAGAAAAAGATGGCGAAAACTGGCGTATACCAAACGAACGAAACAATTTCAGAGTAGTCGACGGGGACTGCCTTTTAGCTGCTGGGACTATTCTCCAATTGCGGTTAATTAATATTCATTAGATCGGATAGAACAGGTTGTAATTCAAATCGTCCAGGCATTCGTCCAGGACGTGACAAGCAATTTTAATTCTTCCACAATACATCTCAACAAATGTTTTATTCTTTATATTTTGTAATTATTGATATATATATATTATTTAATTTACTATCATTATTCATCCCCTGATATTTGTAATCAATTTTACACAAGTTATTCAAGGCGCTTTCGGCTAAAGCCACTTATTATACAAGTACTCCCACGTTTATTCGGTGCCAGAAGAAAGCATAATTGTTTTACAACGTGATTGATTTCGTAATGGAGTTATGAATTAATTAAATTGATAATAAAAATTTTTAAATGTTTAAAGAACAAATATTTTATTAAATGCGTTAATTCACATCCTTTCCATAAAAGAAAAAGCCATTCGTTGTTCCAATGATCTATTTTACCAGCGCCTTAATTTTCTGATTAACCAAAATAAGGAGTATATTTGTTAGTTTCTGCTGAAGTAGGACCATTTTGTAATAAAATAATCGTTAAGAGCGGGGTTGGAAACCGACCGTTTATGATTTACCAATAAAGAATTTAATTAATAAATACGACGATGTAAACTGTAGAAAAAAAAATTCACTGAAATTGCGTGAAACGTCCGTCATGCAAGTTGAAACAGAAATTTTCTGACTTATTGCCCAGTATATTTATTTAGTGCATTTAGTTAGTAAATCTTGGGATAGCTCAGCTGTGCTGAACCGAGTAGGCCTTGTTTCACTATAAACAAATCTTCTTGATGCTTTGCAAATCCCACCAAGAAGTTATACATAAATTGGTTTGTCAAGTTTTTTGAGTCTTCGACTATTCTTTGCCCTTTTCTTATTTAATTTATTATCACGTTAACATTTTTTTTCACAATTTAACACCTTCTAAATTCGTATTACACGCTCCTGTTCTGCAATAGCGGCTTCATAAATATTACAGAGCAACCGAATTGGGAAAGCAAGAATTGAGGTCCTAAGAAAAGTGTAATAAATCTAAATAAAAATAAAGGGGAGTTTTTTAAGAAGTCTTTTTTTTACATAAATTGGTCGTTTAATCATCGCAGTCTTTAAGGGGAATTTTTCTAAACGTTCTGCAAGGTTTCGCACACGATCCTACAGAGACCGAGTGAGCTGAGGGCACAGCTGCCTCGACAGTTATAAGTTATGAGGGCTCCCACATGCGTCCAACCTACAAATACACAACCAATTTACCTTAGAAATTATCAACGCTTCTTTTGGGGAGATAAGAACCTACTTAGTTTCCCAATAAGGGCCAAATTCTATTTTTCTTCTTAAATTTTTGAGATCGGAAAGGTCGAGGGAATTTAGAGATTTCCAGTGAGACTTGCGTCATCGATCACCATCAACGAGCAACAAGGTGCAGTCTATTAAGTAGTGCGGAGTGGAAATGAGTTCGCCATCTTTCAAATTTGTTTTTATTTATTCTTTCTCCTGGATTTTTAACTGAAAAACATTGCTGGAGCGATTTTACGGGGTCTAATATAAAATTGGAATATATTAAAAACCCCAAAAAGCATGAAGTTTATGTGTAAAATAATTTTCTCACATTACTGCATCAAATTCTTCAAAAGGCTGAACTTGAAAATTCTCACCGACCATTAATATGTATAAGAAATAATGTATATGAGCATAAACTGAAAACCAGCTTACTACATATTAATTTAAATTAGTCCTAAAACTCTGTGGAAGATTTCCCAGTATATTTTCTGCTGGTAACTGTTTTGTCCCGAACGTTTATTGAATTTATTAAAAAAAATGACTGTTTTACTGAGTCCGGTCACTCGTTCTTGTTTGTCTTTCTCCACCTCCTTTCTTCTAATATATCACGTATTCTCTCTTTCAATTTATAAGACACATTGTCCCTATCTTAATTCCGCCTAATTTCCAACAATTTCCTCCCTAAAAATCTTCTAATCTGTCCCTTGTCCCCGTGTCTTCCCTACTCCCACTTCTCTTCGCGCTGTCTCAACGGTCGTTCAGATGGTTGCTCCTGAAGGGGTCCTCCGCATCACCATCTCTCCTCGTGGTCGTGTGTGTTTATATTTAGAGGTGTCATCTACCACCAGCAGCCAGCAGCATCCACAGCCAGCGTTCGCTGCAGAAGACCGGTTGCGTGACGTCACTATTGGTCGCAACAGAGGGACAAAGAACTCGGGAATTTCGCAGAAGCACGTGCCGCTGTGATCCGGTAACGGCCGTTCACTGGGCAAATATTCGCAAAGATTACGTCATTGACCGGCGTATTAACGGGGAACCGACGTCCCGAGCGTAAAGGCTGTCGGAGTCTGGAATTGGACGTACTCGCGGAAAACTATACAATGTCAACTCTAGACGTAATAAATTACGAGAAAGTACTGTACACACTTATGGTCAATGAGAGTATTGCAGAGAGCGAAATAATTCCACCTGTTAACGCAAAGAAAATGAAAAATATAAATTAATTCAATATTAAACAACCCGTGCTTTGTTGCGGAGATTCACTTATTACTTGCATTTTAGTTGTATATATATATATGTATATATATATATATATATATATATATATATATATATACATATATATATATTATTAAATCCACTGTCTTATTCGAACCCTACTTCTTCACTTTCCATCCATACGATTAACACCCGTCTTTGAATGTTATAAAGCCCAGATACGATCCAATTTGAATAGAAGTACCAATGATATTACTAGAGAAAGTGTCATAAATCAAAGAACACTGCTTCTTTCTCGTTTTCATAAAATAGTACCAATGATATTCCTAAATAAAGTGTTATGAAACTAAAAAAAATTATATCACAACAAATATAATATTCTTATAGAAATAATTTTTAATTAAAAATGATGTTCTTATAGAAATTATTTTTTATCATAAGACATCAAAGTAGTTTGTGGTCAATATATTGCTGTTATTAATCCAAAGACATTGCAGTCGTTCGTGGTCAATAATTAAAATACGATATCTCTATAGATATTATCCCAAATCGTTTATAAAGAACTTGCAATCTAAAGGTAATTCGGTCATCAGCACTCAATAATCTTAATGGGTGTTGAATTCAAATTTGGTGAACTCTGCAGACTATGTTAAACCTTGAAGTATAACTAGAAAACTATGCAAAATTATTTAAATATATTCGTCAGTTTTTTAAGTTTATCTCCTTCAAAACGGACAGACAGACAAACACGATAGCGCTAAATTTATAGTATATAAGACGTGGTTTCAAGTTGGTCACATAATAAATTTCCACTATTTTATATAAATTGTACTTACTTTGGGGGTTAACGTCACCGGACTCGTGTCTTACGTGTTTTAATCTTTACGGAATCAAATGATATTCAAAGGATATATCGTCACGGTTAGAGCCAAAAATAATTGTTCGATTAAAACAACATCTATTGTGAGACAGAAATTTTAAACCAAAATCGAATTTCGTGGACAAATAATTCAGCTTCACTGATCCAGTGATATACAGCTACGAAAATGGCGGGGGTGTTCGACTTAAAACTTAAAAATATAATGTAGCATTAATTTCTTGCCACTTGCTTTCTGGATTTTTAGTTACCTCCACGACTTTGCCCATTGAAAATCTCTTTTTTTAAAAAAAGAAAAGAAAAAATGTAATTGCATTCGTATCTATGGTGGTTGGAATTAAGTGCCTCGAAAAAAAAAAGAGATATCGATTAGTGATCGAAATTTGGCTTCACCCAGATTTATTCAATGTCTTGATTTTTATGTCTTGGTAAATGGTTAGGCTAGAGATGGTGAGACAGTTGCGTTTGTGGAAGACAGTCTAAATTTTATAAGCCCCTCGAAAATATTTTTATTCCATGCTTAATCTTCTTTTAATGAAATTGAATTAATGATGCAAGATAGAAACACCTCGACGGATCAACGAATCGAACCAATTGCTTCGTACGAGTATTATCTATCTCTTTTGAATGTCAGGGTTCGATAATCGGGATATTCGAGTTTGTCCTATCTTATATTCTTCGCCTTGACCGGCGATGTAGGAATAGGAAAGCCCGCATCAACAATATGAAAAAGCAGTATGTAAAGTAAACAGGATTATATTTAAGTGAGTAAACACCGATTGTCTGGCTTCCGACTAGGTAGACGCAGGCTGTCACGTGGGTGGGTGGTTACCTTGCACGGATCCTTGTCGGTTGTCCGCTGCGTCCTTCCCGCGCACTTGCCACAGACACACTGACTCAGACGCGGAGAAACCACGGCCGTCGGACGAAAGCAGCGCCACCCACCCCTCCACATCAGTGCGTAGTCCCTTCGAAGTCTTGTCACATGTGGCAGATAAATATTGTGCTGTATACAAATTTCTTATAATCCAATCGACACTGACAAAAAACAATCTATTATAATTAAAAATACAACTGAATCAGACTTGAATTAAATATTAATGTTAGAAACACCAGACTATTAGTCAGAAAAAAATATTATATTATTTAAAACATAATATTTAACAAACACAACGTTTCATCCCTGATCGGGAATTATTCAGGTGTACAATACAATTACATTCAGTTACCTACCAATATAAGAAAACATAATAATTTTACATACAATTATGCATAAATATAAACTTTTGTAGACAACTGAATTAAATAGAAATTAAGAGGTCCCAATCAGGGATGAAACTTTCTGTTTGCTAAATATTATATCTTAAATTAGATAATAAATTTTTCTTACTAACAGGCAGGTGATTTTAAAATTTATTTCATATTATTATAGCTGTATTAAATTTATCAGTGAAAAAAGGGAGAGGGCTATTCTCTCGCAGGCAACACCTGCGAGGGATGTCCTCTCGCAGGCAGAACCTTTTAGGAGAGATACGAAGGGGTTACCTTTGGGGATGCCTTTTCCTCTCCGTTTTTGAACTAAGGTTCCCACAAGCCAAGGCACCTCGGTCTGTTCTGAGAGGTGTATGTTCCGGGGTCACAGACCTTGGGCATACGGTAAGAGTTGTCCGCTATTCCCATTGGAATAGTCGGCCAGCTGCCTCCTAAACTGGTCGAGGCACGGAGAAGTGGAAGCTGCGTCCCCACAGCAAACTCCTCTCCCGCTATCGGAAGGGCGTGGGACAAGTACCCAATGCCCGACCTACTCGATGCAGGTTTTTCTAGGGTTTTCCCTGCATTTCTTTAGGCGAATGCCGGGTAGGATCCTTAAAATATAGCCCGGGGGCCCTAGTAACCCTTGGCTACCTTCCTCTACCCTTCTGCATCCCCCCTTTCAAATCCCTTCCTATGCTATTAAAGGGGAGTTGCCCAACGTGGATCACCCTCATGTAGCCTGTTGCCCTAAAAAATATATCAGTGAAAAAGTCAGAATTTATTTATAATCCATTAAAATTTGCAATGAACTGAAATACATAACGTTTCACCCCTTGGTTTTACGACCTTATCAGATGAATCTAAAAAGTAAATTATGAAATATAATCACAAAACAATAAAAGGGTGAATCCCGAAAAGTAAGTAATTGAAGTATAATATGTTATTAAAGAAACAATTAAAATATGTTGTAAATTTGAATAAAAAAAATTAACAGAAAACCTTTAGACATCATCTTCCACGTTCAAATTAGATAAATCGATGTCAATTAAACACTTCTCAAAGACATAATTGTAAATGAAGATTTTTAAAACGCGAGAATTAAACAGACACAGACGATGTTGTTTAAGCGACTCAAAATAAAAATAGAAGCATACAAGATTGTAAGATTTCATTATTCTAAATCATAATATCAAAAGAATCATAAATATAATTTAAAATGTGCTTGTCTTTTTACTTTAATTGAATTTATATTGGAACGTATAGCGTTTCACTCATAAAACGTGGATAATAATTGCTTTCAACATCTAAAACTTTTTATATTAATCCTATAAATTTTATGAACCTATTGTTTTTAATAAAATTTCCAACCCTCCCCCCACTACCCTCAAAATAAAAAAGAAACTCGGCACCGCATTTTGGGTTAAAAATTTAAATTGGATTACGAGCGTTAAATATTAATTTAATTACTAAATAAACAAAACAGCCGATGCCAGAAAAAGTATATTAATTAATTAATTATAACAAAAAAATCATTACAATGCAACGTTTCGTCCACAACTTTGGGACTTACCCAAGAAGTATACAGTTTTGCATGTAGGCATATAAATGGAAAATTAATTATAAACTTAGAGTATAGGACACTTTTTTTCTGACATATTGACTGTTTTTTATTAAATATTAATTTGATAAGTTAAAGGAAAAAAGCTTAATTTACTTCGTTCTTTTGGATTGAACCGTGATGAGTATTTTTCCCCAAACAGACCCGCAAGAAAATTTTTACACTTGATGATTTTTCTATTTACAAATAAAAATTTTCCCAATTCTGTATTTTGGTTCAACACTTTTTATTTTGAATTGATGGTCTTATCTTCTAGCTAACTGGTTTCTTTGATCTAATTACAATCCCTGGCTTTTGTCCTACTAAAGCTTTGAATCTCTTCGCCCTCTCTCTCCCCCTCCTTTGCGATAGCAACTATTGTCCTAATTGTTCCCTTTTCTCGTTACCCGTGATCTGGCCTCACAGATTTAACTGCCCTTTGCTGAACTTTACACAGGCATCCCAACCAGCCGCCATTTGTTGCAGAATTGATCTCATTAAAGTTAAATATTCCACCTCCTTAGATATTGATCTCTCCTCATTATGAAATGTAAGGAATTACACGCTTTTCGGGTCGTGAAATTCACCTGCTCCTGCTTCTGCTCCTCCAAGGCCTATTGTTGAAGTATTTTCCTAAATATTTGCATGTGTTCCCCGTCAACATTTGCCTAGTAAACGAGACTGAGCAGCTTTCCTTGCCATTCATTTCCATTTTATTTTCTGTAGCTCAACCGTTGACCCCATCTAGGTCTTCCTGTAACACTAATAAATATCGACCGCTGTTTTATAGAAAACTCCTACGTTATATCGCATGGATAAATATGTGACACTATTATGTATGGCACTATTAATTTTTTTTGGAGGCTTGTTATCTCTGGTATCACGATTGTAGTATAGATTAATGTGTTGACCTGTTTTCTTGATGTTGAATTTTAAGAAGCGAATTGGATAGAGATTTGCGAGTAAAATTTTGGTCACAATACTTAGATTTTGAAAGAATTAATACTTGGAAAGTTTTGAAAATAAAAATTGAATAAATGAAGTTAGCAGATATGCTTTTTTTTAGGGCAACGGGCTACATGAGGGTGATCCACGTTGGGCAACTCCCCTTTAATAGCATAGGAAGGGATTTGAAAGGGGGGATGCGGAAGGGTGGAGGAAGATAGCCAAGGGTTAACTAGGGCCCCCGGGCTATAGTTTAAGGATCCTACGTGGCATTCGCCTAAAGAAATGCAGGGAAAACCCTAGAAAAACCTGCATCGGGTAGGTCGGGCATTGGGTACTTGTCCCACGCCCTTCCGATGGCGGGAGAGGAGTTTGCTGTGGGGACGCAGCATTCCCTTCTCCGTGCCTCGACCAGTTTAGGAGGCAGCTGGCCGACTATTCCAATGGGAATAGAGGACAACTCTTACCGTATGCCCAAGGTCTGCGACCCAGGAACATACACCTCTCAAAACAGGCCGAGGTGCCTCGGCATGTGGGAACCTTAGTTCCAAAAGAAAAAAACCCAGAGAGATGTGAAGGTATCCCCAAAGGTAGCCTTCGCCAGAGCTCTCTGGGAAGGTTCACCTGCGAGAGAATCCTCTCGCAGGCTTCCTTCCCGTATTGAGCAGATATGCTGACAATTGAAGAGGTTTAAAGAAGAGGTTAATGAGGCTTGACTAGGGTTTTTAAGAGAAAGGCCAATTGGA
This sequence comes from Zhengitettix transpicula, assembly GCA_037074705.1. NCBI lineage: Eukaryota > Metazoa > Arthropoda > Insecta > Orthoptera > Tetrigidae > Zhengitettix > Zhengitettix transpicula. The sequence goes on from CM073596.1 coordinate 50,422,038, forward strand.
TCGGACACGACCTAAGGAGAAATTGTTTACAGCATGACATCATGGAAGGAAGGACACACGGACGGAGTTCCGGGTCATCGTGGTGGAAGAAGACTTCAGTTACCAACTGACTTGAAGGGAATATGCTGAGGACAGAGCAGGGAGGAGAAGGAAATTTACAGACCAAGCCCAAGGGCGTTCACAACACTTGATAATAATAGATGATGCAGTCGTCCGCCAAAAACCTGACTCCCACAAACAATATAACAGCAGGAGACTAATTTACAAATTTAATTAATTCTTTATTACCTTTGAAAATAATGTTCTGATGACTGAAGTGGTAGGATTACTGTCTTTACACTAACGACATTGAGCCCAGTTTTGGAGTAAAAGTTGAGCTTCAAGTCAGAAGCACTATTTTCCCCTCAATTTATGACAAGGTGAGCTGCTGGCATTAAAAAACAAGGTATTTTAAATGAGAATCTTCAGAAAAACTCGACGTCGCTGTAAAGATGAACCTGTGGCGTTTCTCACGAGGTAGCACTTTATTATCTGTATATCTACGTGTGCTTTGACTTGTCCTGTTCCTTCAGCTTTTAATCCTGAGCTTTGAATGAAAACAATTCTTCCGCTCTTGAGTAAGATTTATAATTTTCTGCGTTTGATGATTTTCTCTCCTTGCGTTTGTGAAGAGAAAAAAAAATCTCGCACTAACTCTCCATTCAGAGTCTAGGAATTGCGAATGCCTCGGGGCCTCTCTTATAATTTTAGTTTGTCTTGCAGGAGTTGATGGTCTGCTGCAACATTCCTCCGAGCGATCTGCGTGCGTCATATTTCAAAGCGTCCACCTCGGAGGAGCAGCTTTCTGGAACTTTTATGGCTGCCCGTTCCTGACTCAACATCCACACTGTACGTCACAGCTCTCCCAAGGTCTTACCAATTTCTTCCCAAGTAAGTGCATACGCCGTGTTTTACGTTTTAATTATAATTATTCACATTACACAGAACCTAGAACCGTCACTGCTGAAAGATTGATTTTTGTGAAGCAATCGTTGACACAAGTGTTCAGGGGATCCAGTTACTTCATCCTTCCTTTCGATGACTCGCGCAGAGCATTTAATTTTTTTTTTCTCATTTAGCTTGCAATACTAGTAGTTGTAATCTTGAAGGTGCCGCGATCAGTTATGTCTTGATGACTTTACCCTGAGAGGAAAAGTACTCGTGCTACTATGAAAACATAGGAAACGTTCCATTGCTCCTGGACTATTGTTACTACTGACGTCGGTAGGTTTAGTTTTGAATTTTTTGTGACAATGGTGACGTAATCTTGTTCACCGGTAATTCCACTAAGTAAAAAAAGGAAGGAGAGCCCAGAAAAGTGAAAAATAACGAAGGAAAACAGTACAGTAAGAGGAGAAGAAAAAATTCAAGCGACAAAGGGAAGCTAAAAAAGCAGAAATATACAAGAAACAAATAAAGGTGAACCAGACGGATTAGTTTTATTAATCGAAGTAATAAATCGTTCCTAAAGAAACTGTGTGAGAAGTTTAACACAGAGTGGAAGTAGATATCACTCCAACGACTAGTGAAAGAATAACATTCAGAGTTCGGACACTAATGAAGACGACATGGACTTACTATATTCGACCCAGAGACAGACATCTCGACATTTAGTGTCCGAAAAATACAATAACATAATGGGAGATTTTTTGGAGACGAGAGTTGCGCCGCGGAACGTCGCGGGACAAGACATCACCCCAAAACCCAGAGCTTTCGACATTAAATGATTTTTATATGAATAAGAATTATGTTAGAATATAATAAAAACATGAAATTTATTGTTTTTTGTCTGTTCGTGCTGAATACGTATAATATTTAAATAGATCCCTTTATATTTAATTCATTACGTGTTGTAATTATGAAAAAATATCTGACATTTACAATAATGTAAATAAATAATGTTACGGCATTGAGTCAGATAATTATATTATTATTTTTTTAAAAAAACTTAATATAGCGACGTTTCATCCTCTTTTAGGACGTCTTCAGGTTGAATAATTTTATATATAAATCCAGCAAAAAATTTAGAGGCCTGTTTTTTTTACGGTTGCCACACGTGAGGCAGCAAAACATTGCCACTAATTTTTTTGCAGTATATATAAAATTATTGAATACGAAGAAGTCCTAAATCGTCGCTGTATTTAGTTTTATCTTATTAAACGTAATTTTCTGACTCAAGTCCGTGTGTTTATCTGTTTACATTATGTTTTTATGTTGATAAGTTTTTTTTTCATTAATGTCATTTAACTCTTTCTTCAATCAATTTGTTATTCTACCGTAATTGAGGCTTCTTTACCTTTCTTAGTTGTTAATCGTGCAAAGAACGTTCTTACTTGACTCATCCACGCTTTCTGATGCATTCACAGCGAGTGGATGGTAATACCAATCAAGAAACACAATAACGAACTTTCTATTTCTCTCTCTTTCAAAGTGGAAAATTGCACTTGCTTTTGTTGGTAATTATAAAAATATTATTACGTCTCATCTTACAATTTCTCTTTGCTGTTCCTTTTTTTTCTTTCCCGCAGACCGTAACGCAAAGGCGCACGTCTGAAGCCCGCTACAACTCAACCTGCTAATTTTTATGAGTCCAATTATCGCTCCGAACAATGAGTTTCGCTCAATTTGCTTGCGAAACAATGGGTTAAAAAGTGCTCGCTTTCCATTCTCGTTTCCTCTCGTGACCCCGACTCTTGTGTGTGTGTGTGTGTGTCTGTTACCAATTTCGCGATCCGGACCATTCGTTACTTCGCTTACTAAATCTAATCCGTTTGGTTTATACATTTTGCTTCTTATTGATGAAAAAAGTGACATTCACAATAATGTACATAAATACACGGTCTTATGTCACATAATTATGTTTCTTAACGAAACATTAATCAAGCGACGTTGCGTCCTCTTTTTAGGACATATTCAACCTATTACATATTTGTTGTAAGAGTATAAATTTTTAATTTCTAAATTTAACAATTTAATAATTTGTTACAATTCAAATTAATGTTGTAATTAAAGAAATTTAACTTTAAATTAATTATTTCTAATTAAATATTAAAAACAACAGCCTACTAATAAGAATTTTTATATATTATTCTATTTAAAACATATTATAAATTAACAGACGCAATGTTTCGTCCGTGATTAGGACCTCTTCAGGTGTATAGTTACATTCAATTATAATTTATTTTAAAAAAATTTCGATTAATAAATTTATAAAATGCGGTTTTCCCAAACGTTGCGGCCAGAAAATAACTTTTTTCTTCTTGTAACTATACACCTGAATAGGCCCCAATCAGGGACGAAACGCTGTTTGTAGATATATATTTTTTAAATATAATAATATAAAATTTTTCTGACTAATAGACTGTTTTTTTATTATTTAAAGTATTTAAGTTAATTTAATTAAGAGTTTAGGCAATAAATCACACTTTCTACAGTTGGGAAAAAAGTCTAATTGTAATCTAGATTTACCCAATTTATTCGAAAAATTTAGTTACATCATTTTAATAAATTTAAAATTTAATAATTTTCTGTCATAAGATCGATTATTTGTTCATTTATATTTTCTATTGTATTTTTGATGCTTTTTTAGTGTGATAAAAATGTCATATTTTTATCTGCTGATTCTCTACTATTTTTCCTTTGTTATTCCTCTAATTTCTGGGTTATTCTTCTCTTTTTTACTCTAACAATGGAATAGCCTTCAATAACATTACCTCAAAATTGTTAAAAAAAATTTCAAAAGTAGACTTCTACCAATAGTCATAAAAAGTGTCGTCGTGTTTCGTACATACCAATATCTCATGGAAGGTGTTTTCCCCGGTTTAATAGCCGAGTCAAAATAAAGCATAATTCACGAGTCAGAAATGGCAAGTTAATTTTCTCCCGCTTCTGCTTGCCGAACTCTACGCCACGAATTATCGCTTTTGGTCCATCAAGGCTCAGTGTTACCAAAAAAAAAACACTGGTAGATGTAGATGTTGATCTGCACTCCACTTGCGGCTTTCTTTCTTCTAAAAGACATGCAGACTTTTGAGATGGATGCTGCTGCACGTGTTGGTCGCTAGGCGTGTCTCTCTCCCACGCATAACGACCATCCACTCTCTCTCTCTCTCTCTCTCTCTCTCTCTCTCTCTCTCTCTCTCTCTCTCTCTCTCTCTCTCTCTCGCCCTGTCTCTCTCTCCACGACGATCATTCCTTACAAAGCACTGGAGCATCGCAAAGCTAATAAGAAATAAGAACACACTAAAAAAAACTGGTTTTCCTTGAAGGGGTGGAACATTCTCGTTAAGAATTTACTCATATCATGGCACTGTTCCTTTATATACACACACACAAAAAATACGTAAAAAAATCACCTGATGCGGTGGTGAATTTCAAGAGTAAATTAAGTAAAGTTTCGTGTGTGGACCTCATTGGCTTAATTAAGGGCGAAGGATATGGATGCGTTAAGTATTTATAATCGCACTACTTTGAGTTCTATTGGACTGTTTATCAACTTTAGTAATAATTTAATTAATTAATTTCACGTAGTATATAATCAATGTTCTGACATGTATCTGAAATTCACAGAATGATTATGACGTAAGTCGAAAGCTATCAAATTGAAGTTAAAAATTAAAATTTGGACACTGGTCGAGTACTTTCGTTTAAATGGACGGTTTTCTGCGTCGTGAGATTATGTGCGCGTCAGGTGCATAAAATTCGCGTGTAACTGAAACCGACGGGCAAGAGCAAGAGTGAAAGCACAATTGGGCCTTTACTTCCTGGGAAAAACATCTGCTTCCTTCCGCTACCGTGGGGAAAAAGAAAAGAAACGAAAGAAAAACCACTTTTACTTACATGTAGCAAGCACAGAATGGAAAAATTACTAGCTCTAAATTACGCCGCGATTGGTTAATCTCCATGAAGCGCGATGGATTCGTGCAGAAAAGAAACCGACAACAAATCACTATAAGGAGAAAATTATGAGGTTCAGGAAGACATAGAGCAAGGTTACCCAACAAGGAAATTAATCATAATGAACAGAATTGATGTCTGTTAGTTTTTAATATTGACAAACGTAACAAAAAGTTAAATTAGAATAAATTCCCTACAATGTTTCCTCTTATTAAAATTTATCTGTCTGTAATTCGTCATTTTCGTTGGTTAATATTACTTGTTTTTTTTTTGCGAGTGTAAAAAATTAGCCTTGTTGCCGGTTGTACCAAAGAATTCTTCATTAACGGCGAATAACTTCGACTGGAAATTAAACGTAAAAACTAAAATCGAAGAAAAATAAATTAATATTTTTTAATAATGTGGTTTTCAGTCTAAAATTGAGGCCCTGTCAAAACCGTAGCATGTATGAAATTTCATACAACGTTTGGTGAAAGGATTGTGTTTACAAGTTGACGGTTTAAAATTATATTTACGCTATTTAATTCTTGTATTTAAAGCTCTTTTTAGTTCGACCGGTGTAACAAAAGTCATAATTTGAACAATTACTTTTATAAGCAATATTGCTCGTGGAAAACTTGATAATAGGATCTTTATGTCATTTGTTGAATCCATTTTTCATTAATTTTTTTCCCCACAATCCACCACTTCGACTTATCGATTTCACAATAACGTTTATATCGACTCCAAGGAGTTGATATTGGCCCACTTTGGTGACCTCTAGTGTTTGAACTTGATGACTTTGGTCCCCTAACATTAGCTATTTGTACCAAACAAGACTAAATTTTTGATAAATTATGAATTAGGAGATACAAAGCAAAATTCTCCAGGGTTATTTTTATTTGGATTTATTGTAGCTATGCATAAGTATTGAAATATGTTTTATGTGGCAGGTAAAAGTGAATGTTGTTGATTTTCAGATTTAATCTTATATATTGATTCCATTAATCCTCGACTGAGGAAATAAGACACGGAATTACATAAAATTAAAATATAATTATTAGAAGCTATCATTAATTACAATTAGAAGTATATTTATGTGTATTAAAACAATTTTTTACTCATAAATAAATTAATACAAACATTTCTTCAAAATCCTCAGATAATCCATTTATTCCATTTCGCCACAAAATAAAATAATTGCCATAGCTTTCGGCCTCATTGACGCCATAATCATCTGTATAAAACAATATGCAGTATACATTAGCACAATGATATAAATTCTTTCTAATTTATTAACTAATTCAATTCAACTGCTATATAATTAAAATATTTTTTTATCAAATGAAACAAATATTTTTTACAATATATATATATATTTATATATAAATTCATTCCAACAAAACCCTTAGCTGGAAATTACTATGTTTATTTTATTGATTATCTGAGGACTTTAAAGCAGGGTTTGAATTAATTTATTTAATTTACTAATTATAAGTTTCCATGTGCAAAATTAAAAATTGGGGCACACAAATTTTCCTGCATAACTAAAAATACAATATAATATTTACATTTACGTAGTGTAATTTTTGAAACGATCCCTTTGCGTTACTAAAGGTTATAATATTTATACTTTTATGAAAAATGGTTTCAACAAGTGCCGAAATGTACTGAAGATGGTTTTAAATTTAAATAAATCTCTGGGGACTTGTGATGTGTTCCTTTATTAAAATTCGTTAAACGTTTATTCCATGCTTGAAATTTTACTCAGTTTCGATTTATTTCTATTGAAATCTGAAGGTTTATCCATAAAGCTTACTACCTATTAACCTCAAATATAATAATTAGAGAAATAGCCAAATACAGACCCAATTAATTGTTGACATTAATCCCACACAACATTTCTGGGATCCTTTTTCGTTTCGTAAAATGTTTGGGGGAAAAAAGCTCGAGAGCTAAAAGCTTTTGAGGTTGTGAACTGTAATTGTGCGGTTGTGTCGCTCCTGGCTCTCGTGTTTTTTTTCCCAATCACCTGCCGAAAGGAACAATGATCCCAGAAACTTTGTGTGGTATTTATATCATCAATTAATTTGGTCTGTATTTGGATATTTCTCTAATTATTATATTTTATACAGACGTATTATATTTTTAACCTGAAATATGTTGCATTATATCGCTTTTGGAAAATTATGAGGAATTAATTTATTTCTGTCTGTAGTTTGAATTATGTTCGTCTGAGAACATAATCTTTGATTGCGATAAGGTTAGTAGAATGGAGTAAACACAGCTGTGTAATTCATGAAGGAGAGTCCCGAGGACGAAGCTAAAACAGTCAGACCTCTGAGTAATTGTTAAGCGACTTGTCAGAGCAAACGATCCTCCTCAGCTGAAACTGGATCCAACGACCACGCGCGTCACAGAGGCGCTCGCTAAGGATCTCAGCTGTCCTCCAGCTCTCATTGCCAATGGGAAACACTCAACGTGAAGTTGCGTGGGATGTTTTAATCTCAATGTCAATGTTCTGAAAATTTTAGTTTTTCGTTACAGTATTTTTCACGAATCATTGGGGACAAATCGAATCCTGTGGCCCCCGGGTTATGTTATGTGTTCACCCAAAATAAAATATAAACTATATTAAGCTAACGTTCTGACAAAGTTTTTTCGGACCTCAGGAACAGAAAAAATATTATTTTCAATTGACCTGTTGGTAAAAGCAAATTAGAATGTTACATAAAGTGTCGGGATTAGAATTTAACAAATATTACTGTATTATTAGTATGAAAGGTTTTTTAATAGTATTTGTTTTCCTCCACCTTTCACTGTCCTTTTTTTTCCTTCCAGTCTTTTCTTCCCGTGTGGACCTGTAACTGCATCCCTGTCTCCCTCTTCGATGATGTCGTACAGTAGACAATCTCCTTAGGATGTATTAGATTTAATATGCCATTTCTTTTGAAAATTCTAGTCTTCCCATTCATTTACATCTTCTTAGAACCTCTTCAATTTTTTACCATATGTGTCCACTTTATTTTTTCCATTTCTGACCACAACCACATTTGCACATTGATGATTTTGAGTTATTTTGAAAATTAAAGGTTTGTTTTTTTAAAAAATATAAATTTATAATGTAATATTACTAATGTTTGAAAATGTTCCCTGAATCCTTGTTAAACTGCATCTTGTTTTCTGAATAATATTTTGAAATGTATAGATAAATATGGGAAACAGCTGAAAGCTCCTACAAAATATTCATTGAAAAATGAAGAATTAGTTTTTTTATTTAAATAGCTGACTGATTACATTTGGGTAAATTATAAACATTTAATTGAATTTAATTCAATTTATTGTATTTCAGTCATAACCACAGGAAAACACTTTTATTTTTCCTCAAATATTATAATTTAGTTGACGGAACATTTTCGGCTTATCCCATGTATATAAAATAATAAAAAAAATATTGTACTTTATTTTCTGTTAGAAGGCAGCAGAACCATTCCTCTAAATTTTACTTTTGTATTATATATAATGTTATTATAAATTGTCATGTTTGATAAGGTCCTAGGAGACGACAAAAAGTCGTGTGTTTAATATATATATTTTTAATAAATTTTATAATATCTTTTCTGGATAAAGGCCATTTATTTATTTATAATAAAAATTTATTTTAAACCTCAATTTCAAATATGCATTATTACTTTTTTTTTTAATTACAGAAATTAATTTCATTGGTATTAAAAATACAATTCCGTAAGTTTCTTCGGTCACTAAATTAAATAAATTTTGGAAAGAGATTAAAGTGTTTAACTTGCACTGTCTGGTATTTAACCTCGGAGGTCGTAACGAATCAATATAAAAAAATGTCAACCTCCTGTATAAATATTTACTTTAGACACGAGCAATTATTAAGGACACTACTATTTTTATCTGTGTGTGACAAACCACAATCCTTGTGCCACTTGTGAAGTGGCCTTAGACTTAAATGCGGGTGATACAGAGATTGCCAGAGACCTGAGGTTTTTTTCCCTATAACCCTTTCGGGTACAATGTTCTCCCTCGACCTTCTCGGGGATGGAAAAAATTATCGTCGGAGTCATTTTTTTCCGTTGCCGACGTTCTGATTTCTGATTTGACGTTTCGTGCGTGGATGACGCGGGGGAAGACAAGTAAGTGACCGTGCGAGGATACGAGTAGTATATATAAAGTTTTCGTTCCCGCGTCCCGTGACGTCACTTCCTCCATATGGCACGTGTCCAAGGTCCTGCCGTTGCCGCGGTTCAAGGACTTGGAGAGTGCCAGTGGCCCAGAGGTCGCGAAAAGAAAAACTACTTTAATACTACGAGATTGCGCACACACAAGCTACATTTCAAATCAGAGAACCGTTGTTTCAAAACTCTTCCGAAAAACAATTTGACAGGTTTAAATATACTCCTGAAAATGTTTCATGTCATTTGTTACTAAGTTTTGTCAATAAAAATGGTGACACATATTTGACTTACGTCTGCTTAGATAATACATATTATTATTAATAAGTGTTGTGAAGGTTATTGGACTTGTTCTGTAAATTTATTTCTCCACTTTGCCATATCCTTTGCTTCTCCCTTCAAATCTCCTTCTTTTACGACCATCCATGTGTCCTTCCCGCGATGATGTCATGTAGTAAACAATTTCTCCTTAGGATGTGACCCATCCAGTTTGTCTTTCTCTTAAAAACTCTAGCGAATATGGATATCTTCCCCTCATTTACTCTTCTTAGGCCCTTGTATTATTTACTACATCTATTTACTTTATTTTTCAAATTATTCTCCAATACATTCCAAAAACTTCCGGGTATTTTTGGTCCCTCTGTTTTAATGTCCATGTTTCTTGTTTCAGTTCCATATTAAAATCATGCACTTTACCGGGTTCTGCAATTATAGATTCATTTTTCTTGTCAACGGGGCTCTTTTCTTAGTTAAGGCTGTCCTGGTCTTGTCTTGTCTTGTCTTGTCCAAGGTACTTGAAGAGATCGACATTTTGTAATTATTTCACCACTCATTACGATTATATACAATATCTTTGTAAGGATAATCGTTTTTTCTGGATAATTCGTCACGCCATAAACTCTATTACAACTCATAATTCCGATATAGTTTTTTTAGTACGGTGGCTGCCCTGGGACACTAAATACCGTTTCAGTCAGTATCAAACCCTGACTATCCAGAAGATTAACCTATCACTTAATCTCGAGAGTTCTGTTGATAAATTACCTTGAGATTAAAAGTACAAATATTTTATCTGTGACCTTCAGGTCTTAAGCTAGGAACAGACGCGAGCAAAACGCATATTAATTAGACATTACAGCAAAATAATATCAGGGAAATTACCATGCTATTGACACAACCTCCCATTCAGGAATGAAGTTAAATGACACGAATCGACCAATCAAATATAAATATAAATCGATAAATTGTTTTTAGGATTTTAAATGACGGCAAAAATACTCCATGTTTTTTTTAAAAAGGTATTATAAATTCCGATATATAGTTTGTAGGTCAGAATAAAATTAATCTAGATTGATTTATTTTATTTTTTTTAAAAAAAATTATAAATTGTCTTAAGGTTGCAGTGTGAGGGGAATCCACAGACTTTTAAAAATTTCTCCACTATATTTATTAATAATACAAAAAATAAATTCAGACACGCAAAAATCAACTTACCAAATTTTTTATATTTTCACCTGAAGACATTCCAAATGAATGATACATTATTTTACTAAAAGGTTATGGACAAATTGGCTGGTTTATTGATTTATAATTCAATTGACGTCGGATAAATATAACTACTACACTCTCCCGTAGAATTTGGGCGACCTTTCAATCTTTTGTTAGTTGACGCCTTTGCTCACGCCTAATATCAAGGGGAATTCTCAAGTCTGTATTACTTTTTATTTGCGATTTAACGCACGAAAAAATATTTTAACCCCACGAATTTCTATTATTTAAAGTGTTGAAGGCTTCTCATCATGAAAACTGAGTGGTAGATGTTCCCAAGACGGTTAGGACCCAGAATGGTATCTGCTCTGTATATTTTTCTTATTTTACACATTCTCATCTCAGTAGCAGATTTATTTATTAAGAAATAAAATGATTGCGAGTGCTGCGATCTGTAGTTAGATATATAGTTAAAAGACGGATAGACCTTCATAATATTTACTGGGATTAGAAATTTAATTGACAATTGTGAATTTAAGGCACAGATAATATTACCCAGCGTTCTTTTACTATATTATCTCTGAAATTCGTACTGAATACGACTTTCTCTGAATTAGTCTAACTATAGTAATTTCATATTATTTTTAAAAAAATATATAAAATATTACTCAAAGCATTTGACACACATTTAGAACATGTCACAGGAGCTCAGTTTTATTTTATGAAAACAAATATAATACAAACACCATTGATAATAAATTCGGATTTATTTTTCCCCAGAAAATAATATTATCTCGTCTAAGTTTATTACTGAGAGGCATTTAGCGGAAAACATTTTAATTTATAACAATGTTCCTTTCTGTTTTGAGCATTAAACTTTAACATTAGTTATAATTAGTGGAAACTGGTATACAGACAGAAAAAAGATATTGTTACACATTAAAAATCACACATAATAATACATTTCACGTTTCTTCCCTTTTTATTTCTGACCTGTTCAGACATTTGAAATTTATTAGAGAAATATAATGAAAATGAAATAAAAGGTTTAATACCAAACTAATAAAAAATAAGTAAAATGTGGTTACTTACGTTAATAAAGATATAGTTAAAAAAAGAAGTAAATTACAATAAAATTTTAGTGGAAATAATTAGACATGCTCCTTCAGCTTAACAAAAATTTACATTAATTTTAGGATTAGTACCGTTATTTTCAATTAAACGAATAGATGTAAACGTCAGTGCTTGATCTTTCAATTAAAAAAAAATTATACATTTTAATTGATATACTTCTGTTACTTCTATGTTACTCAAAATAAAGCCAGATAAAGTTTATTGGTGATTTTAAAATTATATACAGACGGCTTTATACTGTAAATTTCAAATTTTGTTACTAAAAATATGAGGTTTCTCTCCAAAGCTGAAATTTTAAGTACTAGACCCTGAGCTGAAAATAAAAATAACGATTACAGTGAAGGGCAATGTTGGTCTAGGACGCCTTTCCTAACATCAACAACTAAATATTTCATTTGGCCGCAGCGAGACTGCATCAAGTTGCTGCAAGGTGTCGTAGTGACCGTGTTTACCGTTACTATTCGTCTAGTCTACTCGAGGATGGATACTCTTAAAAGCTGTCCTATTATGAATGACATTAGTGTGATGTTTACACTTTTTTGCGGGCAATAACTCGAAGTATCTGTAACGCAATGTACGGTATACGATCAAAGTAGCTTCCGTCTTTGCTTGTTATAAATAAACACTTTGTTACTGTTTGATAATGTTTAAATTTCAATAAAAGAAAAGGCAGACCGGTAAGTGCAGCTACCTTCCGCCACTTTATAGAACTACGTGTATAGGTGAACCAACGAACGCGTCTGTTACGCGGGTAGCCGAACTCGCATTCCTAAGGCGATAATTCAACACAGTGGTTTACAATTTATATCTATTCATTATTACAAATCTGTAGCCAATAATTTATGCTCTATTAATTGCTTAGGGGCTTTTACTATTTATTTAAGGGAGGTAATTATTTGATATATTGATTGACGTGTTCAAAAATATGCAAAGTTATAACGATAGTTTATATAATAGTTACAATATCTGATTAATATCAACATTTATACTCAAAATGCTTGCCAAATTTACGAAATTTCACTTTTGTCTCGTCGCACATTTACGGAACACGCAACCAGATTCTCATTTTTTTTAACACGAATATGATTTTAAGCACGTTTGTAAATTAAATAAATTCGTCACGACACCCGGAAGCGTTCAAATATGAATATAAGAGCACTGGATCTTTCGGAGTAGACACGATTCCAGTAGGATAGAATATTAACGTTTTTAACGACGGCTGTGGCAGCGAATACACGATTCTTTTTTACATTTACATTAGCAGTAAACTAAAGTGAAGAATTAGTATAGTTTTGTCTCCATAGTTAATTTTTATATTAAGGTATAATCCCACTATTTTCTTTTTCAGGTCAGAACAATAGTATTCGTAAATTTGTCTTTTTTCAAAATTATTTTTCAATTAAAATTGAATTTCTATATATTAGTTTATAGTCCACTCGTCGGGTTTATTTATTTAAAAAATATTTATTTAGTTATCATCAGTTTTATTTATGTTTACTTTAATTATTGTAATTTAATGTATATGCCTCCGGGTAAACTGCCGATTAATAATTTTAATAATTAAACACATACCTAAGAAGCTCCAATTGAGGTTCAAAGGTCAAAAATAAGTCAATTTCTTTCTTGGAATCTGATAAGATTTTCTCTGGGTGTGTTACAATTCGCCATAAGGAACTTAACATAGCTTCTTAAAAATTCATCTTCTTCTAAATATTTTTTAAATTCTTTAAGCAGGAAAATTTAAATTATATGATAAAATACTTCAAGAAGGCATAGAAAATTTTAAGCATTTATTTCTCGTGTATATTTATAGAATTAAACATATTTGGTGATGAATAAATGTGTAAGGTGACGACATATTACGTCACTGAGCCCCGTACACAGTCTTCTTCAGTGTCTTGGCTTTCATATTCATTACTTAAGTAGTTCCAAAAGATTAGAAACGAATGTTGAAAGTATTAATTTCTTATCATGTCATAGTATGATAGGATATTATAAGAGAGTGATAGCATAGCACTTGAATAGCGTGAAATTCGGCATATACTTGAAAATATGGCCCAGTCTGTTTGGATCCCTGTCGAGTAAAATACATCTTTACTTTAGAGAAGATACAAAAGAAAAACAAGTTTGAGAAATTGTGTGGACATGGAAGTTCGCGTGACTAAGTTGGAGGAACACTTGCTGCAAGGACTTGAGTACTTTACAAGGTTCACACAGATGCAACGATCTGGAGTGCTACAACAAAAAATCCTCTAACGTTCACCAATTATTTTTAATGCTCAAACTATTGCAGGCATGAAGTAAAAGATTGAGAGCAAAGAACTGATGTATGAAAAGTTCTACATCAGTCAGGGACTGGAATGTTTCGCCTACAACTCGCATGGTGATAGTATGGCGTTACTTGAGGTGTTCTCAATCCCGACAGGTAAAGGATGAGAGCAATTTTCTTTGCAGTGTGAGAGCGAGTGAGAGGGTTGATGCTGGTGGGGGTAGTGGTGGGGGTAGTGGTGGGGGTGTTCTGACGGCTGCTATGGTGGGGGTTCGATGCGCGCGGAATTGTATTGGGGCGCAGTTGTCGACACTGCGCGAACCAAGGTAGGCCAACTCACTCAACACACACACACGCCAAGTGCGAAAAACAACACAAGTAGCACTCGTGGACTTGACGTTTTATAATGCTGTCATTTAGTAAGAGTGCCGCAGCAGACAAAATGAAATTCCTTGGAGTCAGCTATCGGTTAATTTATCAAAATTTGCAACATGCCACGATTCAACTTGGGTCCAAGCAAATCGTTATTAATTAGATAAAGATGTATCAAATTGACAGACAAAATGAAGTGGTAAAATAAATACAAATACAAACATTTCTGCAACGCTTCGGTTCGTCAGGTTATTCAAAATTGAGTTCTTGTGCCGCGTGTGGCGTTCCTACAGGCTCTTACTATTTCGCATCACCTGGCGAAAGCCACAAGATTTGCAGAAAATTTGTACAGTATTGTTTTTGTCCGTTTATTGGCTACTTATTTATATAATTACTCATAATCACATACAAACATTTTTATATATTCGGAGTATCAGCTGGTTACTTAATAAACATAAATATAATAAAATTATTAAAAATAGGAAATTTAATATCTTAAGTTTTCAGTAACCGTTAAAAAATATATATGTATATATCTTTAATGTTGAAAATAATTAAATAGAATACCTATTGATAAACAAGCTATCGACTCCTATACACACAATTATCTCGAAAGATTTTTAGAGTTTAAACATCAGGCACTAATTTATTTCCAAAATGCTAAATAGTAAATGTAATATCACTGACATTTACTCAAAAATATCAGCGATTCATTTTGTTCGCGTTTTCCTCTGTTTTTGAATATTTTATATAGCAAACAAGTATTTTTTGACCAAAATCAAACATCTGTTTAAGAAAATAAAAATTGATATTTATAAATAAAAATGTTCTTAAATTCGTCTGTGCTTTTGTTTAATTCTCATAAATGGTGTAACAACCTACTTAAGCAGCTCTTACTGATGTTACTTGTTCACCTGCAGGAACGTAACGTTGCTGTGGTTTTTATTTATTTACTCCAAATATTGGTGCGTGTTGTGACCATTTTATTATTTTGTTTTTCAATAACTATTAAAACCGTTACAGAAATGTTATGGTTCACACTGTACCGCTATTTTTGTTTAATTCAAAGTATTTAGCACATTTTATTCAAGGATGAAGACGATTTCCTCAGCAGCGCCTGTTCCGAAATAATTTGTAAAATTCTACGTCGGCGAGAAAATTAAATAAACAATTTATTCCTTTAAAAGTATCTCTGACCTTTTGTCCTTCTTTTAGTGATGCACTGTGTTTTCCAACCTTCTGTTTCACTAAACCTCTATGGTATTTTAATCGTATTATATTATTTTTATGCATTTCCTAAACTTTTACTAAATTTCTTTGGAAAAAATCCTAATTTTGGTGTGGAAGTAGATTTATTAAAAATAAAATAATTGCAAAAACAAAAATTGTGAAATATACGGGGGTATTTAAAATTTCTATCCCAACATTACACTGACTAGGTTTTGCATGCGCAGTGACGTCATCAGTGCTACTGCTCACATATATTCTGGCAAAGATTTATTACAGATAGTGTGATAGTTGGAGTATCAAAATATTTACATAAGCATTAAATAACTTGAAAAAATATATGCTTTATGATAACAAATGAAAATACTATTATTTATTCAAACATCTGTCTTCATTTCCATAGAGCATGCATTTCATTATGGCCGAACTTTCTGTCACTGTTAATCATAATCTTTTTATTATTATTATTTATAGTTATTTCTTTTTTTCGTAGAATATTACTTTCTTTTCAAGGAAAGAATGGCGGCGTATAGTGAAGTCGAAATACATAGAATCCGTATACACGTTTTTAAAATTACATCAATGTGAAAGAAAAACAATACTCAAGAATTAGGGTGGTACGGAAAAAACGTGCTGGAATAAGAAATTATCTGGTTTCAACCGGGTACAACGTTGTTATCTCAAACATCAGCCCGGGTTGAAACAGGAGAATTATATTTGGAAAAAAATTCACCGAGTAAACCTTCGCTTATTCATATAAAAATAAGAAATACTCAATGGAAAAAAAATACAAAGTAGAAAATTTTAACCGGGGAGAAATGAAGTATAAAAATAAAAAAGTGAAAAGTAACGAGAAAAAGATAATGCAATTCCAAGAATATCATCCCAATTTATAAGAGACTCAAATGAGAACGTTTTTTTTAGGGCAACAGGCTACATGAGGGTGATCCACTTTGGGCAACTCCTCTTTAATAGCATAGGAAGGGATTTGAAAGGGGGGATGCGGAAGGGTAGAGGAAGGTAGCCAAGGGTTAACTAGGGGCCCCCGGGCTATATTTTAAGGATCATACCCGGCATTCGCCTAAAGAAATGCAGGGAAAACCCTAGAAAAACCTGCATCGGGTAGATCGGGCACTGGGTACTTGTCCCACGCCCTTCCTATAGCGGGAGAGGAGTTTGCTGTGGGGACGCAGCATTCCCTTCTCCGTGCCTCGACCAGTTTAGGAGGCAGCAGGCCGAGTATTCCAATGGGAATAGCGGACAACTTTTACCGTATGCCAAAGATCTGCGACCCCTGAACATACACCTCTCAAAACAGGCCGAGGTGCCTCGGCTTGTGGGAACCTTAGTTCAAAAACGGAGAGGAAAAGGCATCCCAAAAGGTAGCCCCTTCGTTTCTCTCCTAAAAGGTTCTGCCTGCGAGAGAACATCACTCGCAAGTATTTCCTGCGAGAGAATAGGCCTCGCAGATAAGTCAAATGAGAACGTGAGAGACTGTTCAGCTTTATAAATTCTAATAAAAAATCAGCTGTTGAGAATTACTGAGATGACTGTAAAAATACTGGCAGCGGTGGGATTCGAACCCACGCCTCCGAAGAGACTGGTGCCTTAAACCAGCGCCTTAGACCGCTCGGCCACGCTACCTCATGTCTTAGTCACTTCTACGAGATAACATTACAGCTTTAAAAGTTTTAATTTACTGTCTGGTTTTAATTAATAAAACAATTGATGACCTTGTCAGACTATTTTTATTTTTATTATGACGACATTTCAATACCTTTTTGAATCTTCTTTAGGTATTTTCCTATCAAAATTAATAATAAAATATTTAAAAATATAAAGAGTGTATAAGGTCATCAATTGCTTTATTACAGCTTGAACTTGCACATACGTGCCACACCACGGTTCAAAAATGAATTAAATCAATTTCAGAAAATATTTAAAAAAATAGCCAAATAGAGGAAAAATAAGTGATAATATAAATACCTCTTTTTTATTATTAATTTTCAATAAAACGTAAATTTTTTCATTTATTGTGTTAACTGCCTTTTCGGGCGTCCTTTTGTTAAAATGTAGGATTCTAGTTGAAAATAGCAGAAGTTCTAGTAAGATACATGAGGGTTTTTTTTATAATAAAGAAACAGGATCAGGACAAGGTGGTGTATTTTTAACGATCCGAATATACGTCTTCCACGGATTAACAATTTTATATTATATCATTTGTTATTTTAATTTTTATTGAGGCGTGATGCTGGGGGTTTGGTTCCCGGTCCTGTCGAGATTTTTCTACGGATTCAACTTCAATCTCGCCTGTTTACGCTTTATTTTTATGTAACGCCCCTCCACTTTCACCCTTAAAAATGCTTCCCTCGAATGCCGGTAGAGGATAGATTTATTCTCCATTACCGCTCTTATGAGTAAATTCGTCACAAATGTTACATAGATAAATACGATAGATAAATGACATATAAAATGAATGCATATTAATAGTAATAATTAATAAAGTTTCACACAACAAAGTTCAAATCGCAAGGCGCTGTTCACGTTTGACCAGTCACCACACTTTCTTCAAGAAACACGCGCACAACACTTACCACTTCCTGGTATTCATCTCCTGTCGACAGGTACGGAAGGATGTCGTCATAGATATTTATTAGAACAGAGAGTAGAGGCAGGAAAACATAACCCAAAGGACACCACTTGACAATTTTGTAGTCAGGTTGATGTTATACATATACAAATTGTAAATCTTATTGACCCGAAAATTATTCATTGGACGCAGATATCAGCCGTTTTTGAGGGTTTTAAAATTGCCCACCCCTACCCTTAGGGGTGTTAGTCGTTCCTCACCCCAACAGTATTTGATTGCGGTTCGAAAGGGAACGTGTGAAAAACGCGTTTAGATTTGAGTGCATAACATACGACACATACAGACATACAAACATACAATTTTATTATTTAGATTGTTTAAATTTCCTTGTTAAAAAGTATGTCAACGACGAATTTGATGTATTTCAAATGTGTTTAGAAATATTTTAGCTTTTTAATTTGTGAATCCTTATTCTTGTTTTATACAAAGGATTGAGGTTAATGTTGATCGAAAAGCTCGTGTTGGAAATTGATAAGTAAAATAATTGACTATTTTAATCATTGTTCTTTTATTATTACAAACTTAATTAAAAATATAAACGCATCATTTAAACGAGTGTAAACTATTTAGCCGAACCTTTAATTGACTCTTGTGCTGTTTAATTGAGTAACTGCTGGAAGTCCGGGCGTTTTCTTTGAAACCATTCACTTTTGGTAACAACTTGCGACATTTCGCTTTAACGCCAAAGAGAGGGGGGGGGGGAGAGAGTTTCGAGGACATCGTGGGCAGTCTCTTCTTCGCAGAAGCAAGTCAATCGATATGCAGAATATAAATTAAAAGCAAATGAGTTGTGTTCGTTCCAACGGAAGAAGCGTCTTGACAATGGCCGTGACCAATTCACGCCTCATCCCGCCCAAATAACACCCAAGCATTCCACGTCATGTTCTAACTGATTTATGTATTGGTTTCAATACGTCGACGTGGAACCACGTGATTTTTCAGCTATTTAATTTTATCCTTGACCCCGACGAACTCTTGTACGCCATTTTGGAATGTACGTAATTCCTTCAGCCCTCTTACATTCAAGCTATTTCGCTGGATGGTGGCGCTGTAAGGTTTTGGAACTTGCTGCAGAAGGAAATGGATTAAATGTGATGGAAAAACAAAGAAAGCGATGTCACTCCATCAGAGGCAATTTTGTAAGGTAGAAGAAGGGTGTAAACTGTTCAGATTCTCCGAAGAATAGATTTTTTTGGAATAGTTGAGATTATCAGATGAAAGATGAAATAAAAAGTAATGTAAACGATTAATATACATTAATAATTTAATAAATATTTATTTAGGTTTTTTTATGAGCTACATTGCCCAATTTTTTTTACGAAATTCAAATAAGACAATTACATCATTAGATTACTGAATTACTGACGAAATAAAAAAATATATTTTAAAATTCCCCTGTTTTATTATGAATATAAATTAAATGAATTGAAGACCTTTATTTACAAAAAATTAAATTATAACGATTATATCTTGGCCGCAAATCAGAATGTTGTATTAAATGACTAAATATAATATAAATATATATATTAATTAATAAATTCTGATGTTTGGTCATGATACTTAAATACAAGTCAGATTAATTTTCCAATTTAATTTATATAAAATTTAAAATATTTTATTCCATATAACAAAGAAGTTTCAGTATCTTCTTGTAGTTTCACCAGGTTATTAATTTAAATCAGAACATAATGTTTCTATGACTATTTTTTTTTGGCTAAATATGTTGAAAATATTTAAAATCACTAATTTACGGCATTTATTTCTTCTTATTCTTCTACCATAAAATTTTAAAGAATTTAATTACATATAAAATCATTCAAAAATTTTCAACGTTTTTGTAATTTTTAATAATAAATGTTATCAATTACAAAGTCAATACAAACCTATTTCATTTAAATTAAAAGACTCGAAAATTTATGGTTTGATTTTATATATTATTATATTGTTATAAATTTGAAGATACAAGAATAACAAGAAATAAACGTTGTAAAATTTGTGGTTTGAATTATTTTCACATTGTTTAACAATTTTTTTTTTCTTACCATAGAAACGTATTTTTTTCTTTAAAATGGTATTGAAACTTCGTTGTTATATTGAATAAAATAATTATAAGTATATTTAGTTAAAGGTCCATAATATAATTATTTTAAATTATAAAATAACTACACTATAGAAAATATGTTAAGTTATTTTAAAAATATCTCAGTCCTTGCATTAATAATTTGAATTATTTTAAATAAATTAAAAATAACACAAGCCTGTTAAATCAGAAATTGATTAAATAACTTAAAACTTTATAATATAAAAATAAGTTTCATGCCTTACTTGGACCTCTTCAGGTGTAAATTTCAATTAAATTCGTAATAATTAACTGCATGAAATTTATATGAAGTTTTATAGTTCCGTTTTCACACACCTAAATGTCTATTTTTTTAAATTTTTAACACCCTCGATTTATTAAATCATTTTTACTAATTTCAAAGCATTTATAACTCTGTCTGTGTGTCTGATTTTTGTTTCAATGAAGCATTGTGCATTTTTTAGGCGAGTGGCCATATTCAAATATCTTTATTATCAATGTTTTATGAAATACATAAATTGACAAACTTTAATTGTTCACCAAGTGCAATAAAATAAATTTTTACTCCGGTTTCGTCATTTACATTTTTTTTATTGAATTTTTCATACAGAATAAGGAATTTTTGGAAACCTTGTACATCGGAGGGCAACGTAATGACGATGTTCCTATTTTGAAACACAAGTGAAGTAACACTAGAGTGGGGTATAATTTCTGCCAGGTGAAATGTTGTTGTATGCTTCGACGGTAATTACACTTTGGCGCTGTCCGTCTCGAGAGCCACTAACCGCCGAAAATCGATTACAACAGCAAGAGAATAATTCCCATGTATGAAAACGCTCGCGTATTTGTTCTCGACCTTGCGAAAGGCGACAAGAGAACCCTCGAGAGTACAATGGTACTTGTTTACAACGTTGTAAATATGCGTTACGTACGTGGAATCTGAACAATTTTTGGACATTTCCGTCGGTCCTTTCTCTGATAGTCTACAGAAGAAACTTCGTCCAGTGAGTCACACTCAAAGGCATTTATATGCTAAAATATTAAAACATCAGTTTAAAATAAGCAATTAAATAATTATATATCTCAAGAGCAGACAAATACACGCAATAATTTTTTAAAAGCGCGCTTTGGGGTTATTTTAGACTTAATAAAGTTAAAATACCACACAAACTACAGTTGACGTCCTACATTACTCTGCACTTGAATTAACAGCAATGTATTAAAAAAGTAAATTAATTCCTAAACACAGTATACTTACTAAACTTTTATTATACTTTGCCTCAGGTATTTTATATTATATGTACGACTAATTTAGGTATTATTTAAATGATATTTTCGCTCCAATTAATTACTTCAACAACACAGGTTTATTAAACTTAATCGTGCCAGAATATCATTAGTAAACTAAGCGACTGCCATAATTTCGGAGTCCCTTCCACTCGCAGTGTTTATTTCTGGATCGTAAGCGACATTATACCAAGTTTCGTTGAAATTGTTCCATGCATTAATATATATATATATTAATAATAATGAATTGTAAGATAAATAACATAAGTTACCAAGGAACACAAGGAAAAGCAAAGAGGTTAGTTTAGCAGTAAGGAAGCTTTTCTGAGAAAAAATTGCAGAACGGTTGCTGGTGTCAACATGTAAATTCTTAGCATTTTTCCAATCGAAATTAATGATTCGAATTAAGAATTTCTTTGGAGACAACAGCCTTAATTTGTAATTTGTTATTTAAATATATGTTCTTCGATCTTATTTCAGTTTACAGAAACGTTGTCGTGAAGTATTTACTTTTATCCCGAAATTTTTAATGCTCTTGGGCTATATCAATATTTATATATAAACAACAGCCAAATTGAAGTCAGAAAAAATATATTTATTTATGGGAAATTAAACTACGTTTCGTCGCTAAATTAATTTTTGTTATATGCCAAATTTTTCTTAAAAATTTACTTTTCATCATTTTATTTGGTTTGTTTGGTTTTAAGGTGTTAATCTTCAACCTGAAGAGGTCGCAAATTTAGCAACGTAGTTTAATTATCCATAAATAAATATATTTTTTCTGACTTCAAGTTGGTTGATCTTTATAAGTTGACCAATAGTCAGAATATATATTATTAGTTTCTCTATATTTATCTAGTTTTCTCTCATTTTAACAAAATACTGATTTTCTACATGTGATATTGTTTTCTGCTCAATAATTTAAATAATTTATTTGTATCTACACACGTCGTTTGTTATAAATTTAATTAAATTCGTAGGTTTCCGGTCATGGTGTTGAAATTTTTACAAACACGAGTTAAGACAAATAATATATATATATATATATATATATATATATATATATATATATATATTCCTATTTAAATGCGTGCTGAAGACGGACTAGGTTAATGTGCCGAGTGCTCGATGGTTTATTATCCCGCCTGTCATCAGCTACGTAAGTGACGTCTGCTAATGTTGTTGCAACATGTAAATGATGTTTCGGAGAATACGCAGTCATTAGCCAGATTGGACTGATACCGTAATGTTCTGCTGAAACTATAAATGTGACATATTTATTTCTTTTTTTGCAACGCAATTTCGGGTACCTCAGCAATTGTCTGCGTCGGCATTAACTGTGAAGCTCTGATGTGTGACTCGTCGCAGCCACCTGTTTACGTTCTCTTTCAACAACAGATAATTTTATAAAAAATACGCGTGATTCGTTGATGTTTACATACAGTTTGTCAGCGAGGTCTTTCCCTAAGGTTCTCGTCGTGAGGAGCGACACTTCTCGTTATTCTCATTGTTGATGTCGCAGCCTCGGATCGTCAATCATGACACAGATACAGCGACTACCTCGTTAGCTACAACACATATATAAAAGAGGTAAACGAATTACCCGTGTTGGTGGGGAGGAGTAGATTTAACAGATTTTAAAAGGAAATCATGGGATATCCCGTCATGGTAAAGACGGTTGACGACGGCAATCGTATATATTAGTTTAGTTCGTGGTTCATAAAATAGGATAGGTGATTACATGTATAATTGTAAACTATGTTTTATTAATAATAATATTAAAACGACCTTAATAACAGACAAAATTAAAAAAAGAAACACTTAAAATAAGTAAAATTTAAATTTTTAAGATGCACGCATTGTTTTGTTTATAATTAATTCTTAACCTACTTGTTGGCCATTATATATTATTAAGTCTTATTAACCTGAATGATGATACTCTGACTGTAGATATTTTTTTCTGATGCAGACAGCCATGAGAGCATGATGGGAGTCGCACCTAACTCTCGGGGTTCGAGTCCCGGGGAGGTGAGACGGAAGCCCCGTTCCAGAGGCGAAGGGAGTCCCGACAAGAGGACGACCCGGGGTCCAGGATCCAGAGGGAGTTCCCCCGGAGAGAGACTCAACGGCGCCTTACCACGGTCCAGAGGAGCCGAGTAAGTAAAACAGAAGTCAGTTTACATATAAAATAACACGTCCATAAAAGTTTTCCCGTTTCGTGTAAGTGTTTCCTTCGATCGCTGGAGTGGTTCTCGGAACTTTTAATATTTATTATGATTTTTTAAAATATATATATTTTTTTATTAATAACTATTCACGATCTGCTGATAATAAAAGCAATAAGTAAATATTGTGTATGAATGTGGGTTGTATAGAAGACGCATACATTAATACGTCTTCTGTTGCAGTTTGGGTGTTGTTACTATTTAGGTTATTTCCAGTTAGTGTTCTCAGCTAGAAGCGGCAGGGCAGGTCCAGCGTGTAGTTTCTTTTAAGCCTGCGGTTGTGTTTACTACTGTCTAGTAGGTTATTTGCAAGTTGGTTGGGGTGCAACTCAAGTTTTTTTATGTATCTTACACTTTTTTTTACAATTTCACTTTTCACTGAATTCACTTTTAGGTCACTATGTATGTCTGCATTCGTTATGTGGTGAGTTGCTGATTGTTCGAAGCATTTTCGACTGATTTTTCGATTATTGCTATGTTGGTGGATGATGCCATACATCCAGACGGGCTTGAAGATGGTGTTGTATATTAGGAGTTTGTTATCGAGGGAAAGTTTTGATATTCTATCCAGTAACCAGAGATGTGTGCTGAGTTTTATGTTTAATTGTAGTCTTTTCTTCCGTATGTGAGTCTTCCATGTGAGGCTCTTGTCGAGATGCATTCCCAGGTATTTTGTTGAGTTAGACTGTGGTACCGGCTGTCCATTGAGTATTATTGGTGGGCATATTCCCCGTCGTTTGGTAAAAGTGACGTGTACCGATTTTGTTTTATTTATTTTTGTGCGCCATCTTTTTAGCCAATCGTGGATGTTATTGAGGCTGTTTTGTAGCTGAGTGGATGCACTGACTGGATCATCCTCTGAGACTAATATCACAGTATACGTAGCTATTGTAGCACTTTCGCATGTTGGTAGGCCAGCTGTGTATAGTAGATATAAGATCGGCCCCAGGACGCTGCCTTGGGGCACTCCAGAATTTATAGGGTTGAGGTCGGTTAGTGCATCTTCGTACTTTACTTGGAATAGTCTGCCATGCAAATATGATTTTAATATGAGGTAGAGGTTGTCCGGTAGCCACTTCTTTAGCTTATATAGTAGCCCTTTGTGCCAAACTTTATCAAATGCTTGACTGACGTCGATAAGTACTGCACTACAGTACTTTTTTGCCTCGAAGGATGCGTTAATAATGTCCACCACACGGTGAACCTGTTCTATAGTAGAGTGTGCAGCCCTGAAGTCGAATTGGTGATCAGGAATGAGATGTTTGTCTTCTATGATACGGACGAGCCTTTTGAGTAACAGTCTTACAAATAGTTTAGAGGTAACAGGTAGTAAGCTTATAGGTCTATATGACTCAGCGAGGTTTGGTGGTTTGCCGGGCTTGTGTATTAGGATGATTTTCGCGACTTTCCACTGTGTCGGAAAGTTTTAAAATATATTATAATTATGACATTAGGGTTTAATAAATTCTTAGTGCCACCCTCGACGTAGTTTAAGTCTAAGTTCAACTCCTATAATTTCCTAAATTTTTTTATGGTAACTTTCATTTCTTTTCGGCCGTTAAGCATCGAACATCATCAAGTCTATTTCAACTTACTGGGGTGCTACGAAATCTAATATAATAGTTTTTTAAAATCTATGAATTTTATTTTCTCAAAAATTATTGTCCTATTAAATGACGGCGTAACTACCTATAAGGGTAATTATTATTTTTTTCCCAAATCAGATTTTTGAAATGACCTTTAAACGTTTTGGAATAAAGAAATTTAGTATCAAAGAGGTTTGTCGAAACATAGAATAAATATTTCAGACCACTACAGTCAAAGACATAAGGAATTTCTAAAGTGTAAATACTAAAAGTGTTAATTGAAAGTAATCTGATTTTTAGTATAAATGTTCGTGGCTGAGCGTGATAGAATAAACAGTGTAATAAATAAAATAGAAATTTAGATATAGGCCATTGACAGCTACTAATTAAGAGTATTCCTTGGAATTCGGCTTAGATATGTCTGCTATTTAATTATTACCTAAAGAGGTTTTGTCTGATAAATTTGTTTATAAAAATTATATTCTAACTTTATTGTTAAATTAATAAATAAATATTCTACGATAGTTAATGAATATCCCTGGTCTCTTGTATTGCGCCTAACTACACAGTAATTTATCTTCTGTCGCCTACGTGTTCTCGTAAACCTTTCACAGTTCAATTCCCAGTACCAGTTGAATAACGCTTGTTCCGACGATGGGAAAGCCAAGAATTATAACTTCCAAGGTGAGAAATGGCCGTGCATTGTCGTGCGTGTCATTACCTCGCCTCCATGGAAGAGAAAGTGATATTGTCCGCGCTATTAATCGATCATTTCGAGTAAATACGAAATGTAAGTTCAAGGCTGGATATATTATTTTTAACCTCCTCTACAAGAGCGGTTCTCACCCATTCAAAATTGAAATGTTTCCCAGAAAAAAAATCATCCAAGCGTTCCCAATAAATCAAACAGCAGACCTTGATTGAACCTATCATTTCTGTGTCGTTGCTGACAGCTGTAATAATCTCCAAACTTGACTGATAATAGAGTCTATGGTCACGGATTTATCTTTCTATAATACAACGCTCGGTTCGTGCCGGAGGTGAGCTCAGTGTTTGTTTACAATTAAGAGCAATTGCAGACCTGTGAAACGGGAACTTTGATAATTTTACACAGAGTGATACAGGCTCAAGAACATGCGAAAGGTAATGCAGAAATAATTCATAGAAATATAATAAATCGAAAATTGGCCACAAGTCACAATTTATTTATAAACATTAAAATTGGCTGTTAACTAAAATACACAACGTTTTTTCCTTTTGTTAAGGGACCTCTTCAGATGTATCTAAAATTATTTAAGAAATTTAAAAAATAATATTAATAATAAAACTCTAAATATGTTTTACATTATTGGGAAAAACACAATGTAATATACAACAGTGAATGTTTGGATTGTAATGTGCGTGTTACATGGGTCAGACAGAACGAGAGCTTCAAACAGGAATTAAAGAACATTTTGCTAATTCAAAACAATTGTTATATAATCAATCTGTATATACCAAACATGTTGGATTGAATTAATGTAATAAACTTCGAGAGAGCAATTATTTTCCACGTTTGATGACGTTAAATGTTTAATCATCGTGTTTAAAAAAAATCAGTTACAAAAACGTGTTTGGTTGTCATCGTTTCTCTCATTTTGACCATGGAAGATGTCGAAATTTTTTCGTATTAAATTTTTAAGATATTTTAAATAGTTTCTTTAAGCCTGTAAACATATTATACTTCATTTATTTATTTGTTTGATAATTAACCAATTTCTTCCATTATATTTCTTAAATATCTTTAGATATATCTGATGAGGTGCCTAAACAAACGGAAGAAACTATACGTATTTTAGTTAATAGTAAATTTTAATGTTTCTAATTAATTTCTGCTTTTTTTATTTCATACAAGTCAAGTTAAGTTAAAATTTTAAATTATAATTCCCAGAAACGACTTGACACATTCAGAGACTGGATTTAAGGTGTAGACAGTTTATACATCGGATGTTTTTTTATAAAAAAAAATTATTTGGGATTATGAAGAG
Organism: Zhengitettix transpicula; assembly: GCA_037074705.1. Classification (NCBI taxonomy): domain Eukaryota; kingdom Metazoa; phylum Arthropoda; class Insecta; order Orthoptera; family Tetrigidae; genus Zhengitettix; species Zhengitettix transpicula. The sequence goes on from CM073596.1 coordinate 50,449,496, forward strand.
ATGTTTATGTTGGTAATGTGGAAAGGCTGGAAGAATTAACTATACATTTTTATTCCATTGCGATTATGGAGCAATATAATTAGGATTTTACATAAGTCGATGACGCAGGATTACGTTGCGTGTGCGACATGAAATGTGCGATCGAAAGACATAAATACCGTCGTAAAGAGGTCATCTGGCTCTTCTTGACCCAGTGCTGACCAACAGTCCTATCGACCTTAAACGCACTTGACCTTCCCTTCCCTCAGGAGTCGATAAATGCAGATGAGGCTGGTGGTGGGCTCCACTCACGCACGCAATGCGTTATGGTTGCAGACTGCGGGTCCGTTCAAGTGCACTGCACCAGGGTCACGGCGGGTCGGAGGAATTGCAACGGCGGTCGAGGGGTTTTTGTAGAATGATTGTCACAGTTAAGTCGAATGATTTCACAATTAAATAAAACATTCGGATTGGAGACTGATTGGAATAATTTACATCTTCGTTTATTATTAAAAAAATAATATATTTTCGAGTATTCCAGTGTCTTCATTGGAGAACAAGGTGTTAAACTCTTGAGAGCGAGAATATAGGTCGAATAAAGTGAATTTAAAATAACAAAAATTTTCCCAAATAGAAATATATTGTAGCAACGTCATTACAGGCAAGTGTGCTGTAACATTAACGGACAATAGTAAAGGACTGTTTTACTTATCAAGAGGAAAATAAAACCAGTTGGACAGCTTCTTGTTAAAATGTCTATGTTACACGTAAACACTGGTTTTTACGTAGCTTTCAACCCATATTCATTGTTCATTTTAATTTTCTTTTCTATCGGGGTATTTTTTCATTCTCTCTAAACAGTGAAAAATTATTTTATTTATGTAAGAACTCAAAAGCTTACTTTTTTTAAAACTAAAATCGACAGACGAGGAAAATTAAACAGTAAATATACAGAAAAACGGATAATTTATCAGGACAAGGCATTCATCAACTACAACACAAAATAATTACAATATTACGACGTTTCGACCACAATTTTGGGACAGTTTTTATTTCCTAATATTATTAATTTATTAAATGATACGTGTCAGATTATGTTAAATATAAAATTTATGATGCTAGAAACAGGGGAAAAAAATTAAATCTTAAGGGAAACGTGATCGGACTCTTACAATATATATATATATAAATGCGCGATTAATTCAATTGTTTGAAATCATAGTGTTCCGTTAAGAAGTGCTTGATTATAAAACGGGAAATATACTCGTATTATATTACATTTTCCATCTCTGATGAGATTTTTGCGGTGATTCATGAACCCACGAAAATATGTGCAGCTACTAAACAGTTGGTCGACGAAGAGAATAAAAAATTCCTATCCAAGGATTTTTTTTCGGGCAACAGGCTACATGAGGGTAATCCACTTTGGGCAACTCCCCTTTAATAGCATAGGAAGGGATTTGAAAGGGGGGATGCGGAAAGGTTTGTGCTACCAAATTAAAATGTCCTTGACAAGTAAGTGCTGCGGGACAAAGTAACGGTCCAGATTGATTATTGTGATATAATATATAAAACAACAAAAGTAATTGCGTACTGTACCATAAAACACCGGTAGATAATGTGTGTTTAAAGGGATCCATTAGAGAAACAGCGACAGCGTTATAGCACTTGCATTAATCCATCATATTCACAGACACGTTTACGAGCCACGAAGTGTTTTCTGTTTCGTGAAATTTTGGTTCATAGAAAATTAGTTGGCTTCTAGGATAAAGCTAGAAGAAATTTATGGCCATGCTAGCATTTAAGATCAAAAGATACGAATTAAAGAGGTTAAACTTCGAGTTACATGTGTTTTTTTTTCATTGCTTTAATACAAAATATAAGGGAATCTTCGGATTATTCACGAATTATAATTATAAATGTTAGAATTATCTAAGATTCACTGTAAGTGTTCCGATAAGAAGTGCTTGGGTATAAAACAAAAGAATATTACCTTTTCTTATTATCCCGCAGAAACAGTGTTTGGATAAGAAGTGTTTGATTATGTAACAAAAGAAAGCGATTCTATATTACTTTTTATTTATTTTCCACGAATTCCATTTATAAATCCAAGTTTTAGAGTAATTGTGTTCCTATCAGAAGCTTAAAACAAAGGAAAGCAACCCGTAATTGAAACTGTCGATTCTGAATTCTGAATTTCAAAGTTATTATTATCAGTGTAACCTTTGAAAGTTCACCCTTGTGTCACGTTTAATAATAATGACAGTGTAATATATATATATATATATATATATATATATATATATATATATATATATATATATATCTTGTAATAAACTACCGGTGTCCAAATAAAAAGATTAATATTTATAAACAACAAACAATTTATTTATCAAAACTTTGCATTAGCAATTATACAATTTATTATTATAATAAGCATCTCTTTCTCTCATGGGTCTTTACTGGGTTTGATAACGGACAGAACACTTAAATAATCAAAGAACCCAACATTTATCTTTAAATTAAAAGGAAGTATTTAATCGTCTAGACATCGACGAAACTTATTAACGAACTTATTCTACCAGATTGATTCTAAATTTAAAAGAGTTTATTTTATTAACACAAAAGAAAAGAACGATATCTGACTGTATCTTTTAATTCCGTTACACATATTAATACCATGAAATTTCAACTTACGATTACTCAGGAACATTTGGCTCGTTCATTACACACACACTTTATAGACAGGACGTTTTAAACACTGACTATAACACACGCTGTTATTCTGATGAAAGCTGGTTTTTTCCGTTTGTGAAGGACATCTCACTTGCTCGTGGTGAAAACTACTCGACGCTGGATGCAGTGTCCTGGTCTCCTACCATCGAAGACCGTGGTCAAATTTTGATATTACAACAGATTGAACTTCTGCATACAAAAATGTTTATCGTTGAATAATTTTGCTATTTCTCTCGCAGGCTGCAAAATTTCTCCATACTCGGTGCTCGCCGTACGCCTCCACAACCAACACTCAACTTCGGTGCTCACAGCTCCCTCTCCCACTCTAACTAACTTCCAAAAATCTTCTCTTCTCTTTATATATCACAGTCCCTTCTCTTTTCCTTTGTTCCAAAACTATGTCGCAACTGCTCGTTGACAGTTTCTCCATTATCCCGAGATTTACATTCTGCACTGCAGTCCCTTATTTAGCAAATATAGCTCGCTCCTCTGTCTTTTCCCAAAGCCGACCATCGAGACAGGTCTAATTTGTCTTTGCACCCTCAATTACTTTGAACTTGCATTCTCACTCCCGCACTCACACGTGCGCGGTTCTAAAACTGCCCCTCGATCCTATGTAAATAACATTACAAACTGTCCCTTGAACTGTCCCGGCCATTAATCAGAAACAATGCCTGCCTTAACAGATTTATCTTGCGACAGGCCACCCACGCGTCCCTTGCTCCCGACGGCCAAGCCCATTAATCAGCAACAATGCCTTTCATTCAAGGCATTACAATATATATATATATATCCGTATTGGATTTGTCCCCTTTTGTTTCCCTGAATTTCAAATTATAGTGCGATATTACAGAAGTTATGCACAATTTTATAAAGAAATATTATGTCTGAACTATAGATTTTTATTTAGTCACGAGTGTGTTTGCAAAAGAATGTTTCATTGGTAGAAAATATGTCTACAAATATTTTTTTTAACATGTTTTTAAACTTTATAGGGAGAATGATATTGTCTGTCGTGGAAGAGAATCGATTATATTATTTTTCGTTGGAAATCACGGGCGAGTGCATTAAAGAGTTCAAGGACATCGTGTGATGCATGTACACTGTATTACATACACTACGTACGAGCTAAGCCGTGAATTTGGCCATGTTTACTGATATCTCTATGACAACTTGATTTACGAGCTGGCCGGACCTTTTAAGCACGCATGACACTACACTCCATTGCTGTTTGCAGAAAACGACCTTCAATTAGCGACCGATTCGTGCATGACCTGCCGATGAACGCCACGACGCTGCACAATTCCCATGCGAACTTATTTATGGGTATTCCATTTCTATTAAGACAAACTTTGTATTTAGTGGTCTGAGGGTTTGTCTTCGTTCGTCGTGCGGGTCTGAGTGCCCAGCGTTGCCCGGGTAATTGTTTATATTAAAGCAGGAAATGAATTAATTGGGGGCTGTTGAAGGGCTTCACTTAGCCGGCATGATGAATGTTACTACGCGACTCAATGAAGCTCCAAAACGGTGGCTTCAACACTAATCTCGATTGTTTCGCATCCATCACCACCTCAAAGATCGTCCGCTTCTCAAACTACTACATGATTAAAGTCAGCGATCCCTCTAGGTTATTAATAAAAATACACATTAGGTTCTTTGATTCTTTTAATTATTATTTTGTATTTCGTGATTTTCATCTTCTAAAGAAGTGTCTTCTGTCTCATTATTTACTTCTACTTAAATATTTTATTTTAATTTTATCTAGTATTATTAAATCAATGTCATCAGTTGATCTGTATTTTCTTCCGGGGAGATTGGTCCTCTTTCTAGTAAATTCAAAAGGATCTGAAATTTCTGCATCACAACATCTTTATTGTAATAAAACTAGTTTATACTTTTATGTCTCGACTAATTATGTTTTTTTTTGTTTTTTGAATACCAGATCCTATAACCTTTAGTTTTTTTTCCGAGTATCAGGCAAATATTCCTGTTATTCCTCTAGAGTTCAAATTTACTTTCATCAATTTCTTTAATCCCGTAAACTTAAATGTAAATTAAATGTGCTCACCTTCTATGCCGAGAGGGGTTGAACTCATTGACCCCGAAAAAGTTTCTTTCAACGAATATATCGACCGTATAAACACGTTCAAAAATTTTTATCTCCCCCACTACTGAGGGTTAAAAAAGTTTAATGTCATAATTCATCTCAGACACATCCATAAACCGCGAATCTCAGCTGTTTTTGTAATATTTTTATGTAACGCCCCTCTACCCGAACTCCTATGCGGGTTCTTCTCCCATGCCGAGCTGGGGGTTGAAAATATAAAGAAACAACGTAGATAGAAATATTATCAATCTTATTAACCCTGAAAATATTTATTCAATGCAAATGTCAGCCGTTTTAGCATGTTTGTATATTTCCACCCCCGCTCCAGGGGGGAGGTAGTCGTGTCTCACCCTGACAGTGTTTGTTTCCTGGCCACATGGAAAACGTGTACGAAATTTTCTCGACTGGTGTAGATTTGTATGCGGAACACACACACACACACAAACACACTGTGTTATTTATAAGATGAAGATGAGAGCGTTTTCATCTGTGTTTCCCATTATCGTGTACAATATTTTCAAACAGAAATTATATTCGAAAAATAATAAATATTATATATAAGTAAATAAATTAATATATATAATTTTATAATATCGGTCAGACTTATCTTCTATATATCTTTACGTAGTCGATGTCCAAGCGTAATGGGATCATATTTTATGTAGTCCAAAGAATAAGTCAGGTCATCGAGGGACGTCCATCGATCGCTACTCCCACGCGTCTGTGTATTCAATACCTCAGGAAGACTTCCTTATATCTTTACACTGTAAGCTTCCGCCTTGTTAACGTCTTAACTTCCCTTACTTCTCTATAGGTTACTTCCAAGTAATCCGTTAATCGATTTGCATGAATCTACGATACTGACGTAAGCGGATTATTCCGCGGCAGGCGACTGATAAAATACTTTTCTCCTGTAACTCTCAATCAATTCCTTTGCTATTCATAACGTTTGAGTAATCTCTACTTTCACTCTATAGTAATCATTCTTACGTCCTTCTGGACGTCTTTGTCTTCATTTGCACAATAAACCTCATCCGCCTCCTTTGTCTTTTTCGCTTCTCTTTTTTCCTTGTTTATTTTCTATCTGCGCTGTTTCTACCGATTTTCTTTTCTTCAAAGTGTCCCGATTCGAATAAAAGTTTCTCTATCCCTTATCCAGGTAACAGTATCGGGCCTCAGGTCAGAATCCCTACACATTTTTATTTTCTCCTCGTCCCGCGACGCGTCCGGAAGTCTCTTCCTGAAATACCACGCGAACGGCTTGATTTCATCCATCTTTGAAATGTTTTAGTAACCTTTATTACCCTTCAAAGTTTGTCGCATGACAGTAGAACCACCCTTTATAAAAATCAAAGATCACTTTACCGTAATGTGTATTTTGCTAATTGAGTGGTCAGTGTTTTGTTCTTACATGCAGAGCTATCAAAGTGGCAGTCCGAGTTTTCGCCCATTGTCGCGACAAAATGGCAACTGTCGATTAAGATTGAAGGATTTAATTTCGCCAAAGGAGGAAGTGAGTTTCTTCGCGTGTTGCGCGCAAGTTGTCACTCCTGAGGCGCTTTGATGTTTCTGTGTAAATATTTACTTGGCAGTTTTTGAATTGTTGTTAATATTTACATGGCACACGCCTCGAGGTCCTCGTCCGTTCTTTGATAGAAAAATCGAACGGCGTGTATATAATATTCAAAGACTCCTTCAACTCTAAACATTTATTACGCCTACAAGCACACATTCATATGTAGCTACGTGGAATTAGAGACTCGTTTCATTGTATTATATAACACAAATCCGTCCCTGAGTAAGTCACCAGTGTCACATTGTCATGAAGTCGACGGGTTCAAGATTATTTAGTTCACAAATATTTACTTAAATGTATTTCATTATTTGTTTCCACTCACGTCATTGAACAGATCATTTACGCTGTTTGCGACAAACGCAGAATAAACTTTTTTTGTTTGTCTTCAGGGTTACTGTGGGCTTCTATAATGACATTCGGGGGGGCTTTGCTGGTAACTTAAATTGGAAACGAATGTATATACTGTAATAATCAAACGTTTACGTATTAATTTGCCCCACGTTGTGTTAGCCAAAATGTAATAATTAAATAAGGTGCTCAATAAATGAAAGATTATCAACTTTAAAACAAACAAAATTTATTTAACAAAACTTGAAACAATTATACAAGTTTAAAAACATATATCTCATTCTCTCATGGGTCTCTACTGGGTTTGATAAGGGACAGAACATTTAAATAATCAAAGAACCCAACATTTATCTTTAAATTAAAAGGAAATATTTATTCGTCTAGACATAGACGAAACTTATTATTGACGAACTTATTCTACAAGATTGATTCTAAATCTAAAGAGTTTATTTTATTAACACAAAAGAAAAGAACGATATCTGACTGTATCTTTTAATTCGGTTTACACATATTAATACCATGAAATTTAACTTACGATTACTCAGGAAAATTTGGCTCGTTCGTACACACACACTTTATATACTGGACGTTTTAAATGGCTCACAGCACCCCCACTCTAACTCCAACTCCTGACTCCAAAACTCAACTAACTTCAGTCTCGGTGCTCACAGCCCCCTCTCCCACTCTAACTAACTTCCAAAAATCTGATCTTCCCTTTATATATCCCAGTCCCTTCCTTTTTTCTTTGTTCCAAAACTACGTCGCAACTGCCCGTTGACAGTTTCCTCCATTATCCCGAGATTTACATTATGCGAATGCAGTTCCTTAGCTAGCAAATATCTAGCCACTCTGTCTTGTCCCGACAATCGAGACAGGTCTACTTTGTCTTTGCACTTGTCTTCTCACCCTCACTCACACGTGCGCGGTTCTAAATCCTCCAGACCGCCCAAACTGCACCCTCAATTACTTTAGACTTGTATTCTCACCCCCGCACGCACGTGCGTTGCTCAGAATTCTCAAGACCTGTCCTAAGTAAACATTACAAACTGTCCCTTCGCAGTCCAGACCATTTATCAGAAACAATGCCTTTCCTCCAAGGCATTACAATATATTGTGGCGTCGTCGTTGTTCCGTAATAGATTGTTTTTGGCTGTTAAAAAAATAGTATTCGGACGGGATCGTGACTGACTCCCATAACGTTCCTGGAATACTCGGTGAAACTGCTTCTTGACGCCAACAGTAGATCCGTATAGTATAATATATCTATTATATTTTGATGTTTACCTGACTATAATGGTTCTTGGTTGCCATGGAATAAATTTTATGTCTCTCTGTCTCTTTCTCAGCAAGCATGGCAGGACTTACTTGTTCCTATACTCTCTCATAATATTTTTATTGCTTAATTCTCTTAAATACAGACATCAAAACATCTCAATCATTTAAAACATATCCAATTTTTTTCCACTCAATAATTAAAATAGATTTCTTTAAAAAATAAATAGTGGACCCCTGCAGGAGCCGATTTAATCATCACAGTAACACCCAAGTGATAATCCTTCATGAAGGATGCAGCAGTTATTTGTATCCAAACTACGTAATATTTTCGGTGGTGAGTGTGGCCCTAGGACCCGGGGTCATCGAGCGCAGATAAGTATGCAAAGTAGGGCTACTCCAGCACGCCACGCCACAACATCAAATTTACATCGACCACGTCGAAGACGGAGCCAACCTCAAAGGCCAAACTCTTACGTAAGGTTTCGCTCGTGTTTACTCTGTCTGGCTCTGCATCTCTAATTCAACAGCACGATACATACACACACGACTTCCGCGGTCATCACGTGGCCTCTGTGCATACGACATTAAGACTTGTCAATCAGTCACCGTTCTCCAATATCTGGGTTGAGAGTCAAACATTTACGGCTCGAGCGGTGTTCTACATTTCCTGTAACCTCCGTCACGGAAGGCGTGGTTTCAAATTGAAAGTCGAACGTTTCTTCGTACATGCCGATACAGAACTTTCCCTGTATTGTCCTTTATCTGGTTCAAAACCTACCATATTAAATTATGGATATTTATTGTTTATAGACGTTCTTGGAAGGACAATTGTAGAGTGTCTGCGACACAAAACGTCGTCGACAGTCCGTCGGCTGCGGTCTGGATGATTACAGTTGGAAAATATTTAAATATTAATTATGATGTGGCAATTATTTTTAATAAATAAATAATCAATGCAGCCAATAATTAATTAAACCAAAAAAATTCTATGAATACAACTTTTCGTGCACAAGTTTGGATCTAATACATGAATAACAAAATTATATGATAAATTAGAAATGAAAACTGACCAAATCATAGTTAAATACAATTTTTCAGATTTGAATTAAAATCTGTTAAAATATAAATAAAGGCTTCTTGTTTTGAATGTATATAATAAATTTGAAGAAAATATTTTTTTATAATTTAGCATATATGTACTGTAAGTCTGTAATATGACGGTTGTAGTCGAAATCTACATAAGGTACGTAATATGTCCACACGTGTGGAAGTCGTTGCTTTAAGAAAATCCTGAGACTAACCGCAATGATAAAGCTTTGATGGTGATGAAATAAGAATAAATTCTATGGAAAGTATTGCGTCTCGTCTCGTCCATGTGTTTTCGCCGATTTGGTTTAGCACGTGGTCTCGAGCACGTGTTGAGGTCATTGACCTAATGGTGGCGTGTCCCCCTCTTCCCCTTCCGCCCCATGTCCAGTTTACAATCAAACACAGTGTCAGTATTTAGTTATAGTTCAGTAGCTTCCATATATTTTATATCATCCATGTGTAAATATAATTCATGTAGATTAAAATTCTCGTAGTGTTTGCGAGTCAGTTTATTGTATGTTATAATTATACAGAGGCGCTGCTGTTGTGTGTGCAACGTCGATATGGCGTTGTCTTTTGTCCGTCCGCACTCGCCAATTTTCTCCCCCCCCCTCCCGCACCATGTCAGGGTCAATGACCTCGCCGTGACTCAAACGCCTTTAAAACCCCAATTCGCAACACCTGCTTTCATCTATATTTAAGTAGGGCGTTGGAATTATGCTTTACAAATAGAATAAATTGCATTCGTGTGTCCTACGACTGGTTTTGACTTTACTAATCCAACAGAATTGAGATGTTGGGTGCAATATGAACAGATTGCTACTGGTCATACGGGAAAAAAGCAGTAAGGAATGAAGCAGTATGATTATATTAAATAATTTAATATTTTCATGGTTTACTCTCGATATATCTACAAGTCTATACAACTAGTAAGAAATTATAAAAACTTCCCTGTAAAAAACACACCAAATATATACAACACGAGGGGAAGTAATAATTATTTCTGAATTTAAAACAATTTTAAACTGATAATGGTCCTTTGATTAAAGGCTTTTTACTATTTCTTTGGCTTTAAAAAAATACTGGGCTAAAAAACCTATATATGAATATTAATTGTACGTATAATTTTATTTTTATAGTATTTTTTCATAAGTAAGTAAAATTAAGTATGTAATAATTTTTTTGTTACTTGTGATTGTCCATTTCTATATATCTATACATGTACTAATTATTAATCATTCCAGTATTATATTTTCGAGTCTTTGAAACATAAATCACTTTCTTAATTACATTCGTAATTACTGTTCCGTTACACACACGGCCGCTGCTGACACTGTACCACTGTAACATGTATAACACTGTTATCGAGGTCCCTCTTTACTTCTTATTTTAAATTTTCAAAATCAATCCCTCTTTGAATTTCCAGTGTCATAAATCCGCTTTGTATTAGACTTTGCATTAGTGTCGTTAATTGTTTAAACCGATATTTTTTAATAAGTAAACAGAAAAACAACCAATTTGTCAAAAAAAAGATTAGTAATCAACTAAAACAAAAAAAATCATGACAATATTACGACGTTTCGTCCGTAATTATGGGACTTCATCATGTTATGAAGTAACTTAACAGATTAAAAGTTTAAAAAATTAGAAGTATTTGAAAATTGTTAGATGCAAGAAATTTAATATATTTTATATGTAATTTCTCAAATATTTATAATTTTGGAAAGTTTTTTTCCGTTTTTTTAATTATTGCCTGATCAAGTCCCAACTTATGGACGAAACGTCGTATTTTTGTAACGATTTAGTTAAATTAATTTTTTCCCGATAAATTGGTCGTTTTTTGTTTATTTATTAAATTATAATTGTCAGATTATATTATATATATTTAACGACATGTACTGTTGTGCCAGATAGTTCAATTTTCCTTTCCGCTCGACAGGTGAGTATTCTTGAGCCTCCTTCGGATTCACGCTACATCACGTGACTCGCGCGCCACTTCCGGGATCAATTTGCAACTAGCTGCATCGCCGATTATTTCCCATCAATCAGAGACGACGTACACGATCGGAAAATTCCCCCGGAAAAGTAGAAGGGAGGCCATTTCTCTCTTCGAGCAGACAATCCGGGATTTGTGGAATGGAAATACTAGACTCTGCCACAGGCAAATAAATATCTAAGAAGACAGTGTGTAAGGACTAACTGCGTCAAGATCACAGATAAATGATTCAACAGCACAGAAAACCTGTACCATTTAAGTAAGGGAGGCTCATTAGTTATAAAATATTCTAAATGACCAAATGTGTTAAATTAAATATAATCAAATGGCCGGGTAACTTTGAAAAATAATCTATCAGTGGTCAAGGTTTGGAAATTCCATAGAAAACTCCTTAAAATACTATCATTTTAGTTTCATTTCTCTAATTGAATTGAAATTTACTTGGAAAATTTTGTTCGATAAAGTATCAATTGTTTGAGAAAATCTTAAAGTAATATTCGGGTGTTGTGAAGAATCCTATGTTTGGCGATAAATAGAAAAGTAATTTACTCAGCTACTTGAAAACGTCGCAGTTGATCAACGGATCCGCCCTCACACCGACTATTTTCGTTTTCGTACTGCGGCACTACAAGTTCAGTTTACAAATTGCTTCTCGTTCGTTCGCAAATCGATGTTGGTGAAAAGCACTGCAGATTTTCTGCCGTATGAATCCATTCTGGCCAACAAAGGCACGAAGGAAAGCCTCATTTCCTAGGAAGCTTTCATCGCCCTTTCACAATGAAAGGGCCCGTGCCAGGCTCCTCACGCCTTCATTCACGTAAAATACTTTTAATTCTTAATAATAAGTCCTCTCTTCTTTCAAAAACCTTATACATACAACATATGAATCCGTCAGAGTTACATTCGTTACTTATGAAGGAGAACCACGGGTTATATTTTTCAATAACTCGTTATCAATTCATTTCTTCCAATAGATCTCAATAATTAACAAAATGAATTGCTTTGTAACAATCATACTTTTGGTTTAGTGATTCAGGAGTCAGGGTAGGAACTGAAGGCGCCTGATGGTTAGGCTGTACACATGTTTGTGTGTAGTTTATGTGGCCTACCTATCAGGCGTTTTATTCTCTAATCCGGATAGCGATAAGTAGATTTGAAAAGTACAACGTTCGATGAACCGCAATAGTATCCAAGAATATATATACGATTTATGCTCACTTAGAACACGAATCAATTGATTTATTTTTAATTTTTTTTGCGTAGACATTATCAACAATTTTTCTGTGTCGAAAAACGAAAATTTTGGGTCTGCTTCGACAAGTCAAATCAAAGCCGTAGATTATAATTTATTCAATGGTATTTGATGATTTATACAAGAGATACATATATTTTCAAGGGATAGAATTAGTAACGAATATATTGGGATGAATTTCTGACCTTCCTCGTACAATTTGTGTTAAGAAGACTATTTGTTCTGTTCCTTAGATTTTATGTACTCTCTTTTTTTATTTCTTATTAATATAGTATCTTAAGTGGATAAATATAATTATAATACGTCTGTGTTAAATTTACACTAATTAGATAAAAAATAGACAAAATGAAGGGATAATATAAACACCTCACAACATTTCTGGAATCCTTGCTTTCGACAAAACCGCACAAACATGGTGACGAACTGAAAAACAAAATAAAGTTTTGTCGAACGTTGTACTCCTTTTATTGTACTTTTATGAGATGTAATTCAATGTTTTATTATATATTACTGTTTAGATTATTATTGAATCTGCTTAAAATTTAAGGGCATCTAAGTCATTGAACCAAAGTCTCTAGAGATTCTTCAAATAAATAAATAAGTGCAAAAGAAATCTCTGAAGAAAGAGTAAATCCGAGAGAAGGAAATATTTAATTAACTAAAATATAAGATATGGCAGGGTAAGGACGAAGCTATTGATAGATGCCCTGTGTTTATTACGCAACGTTTCAATGGCTGACGTCACAGCCTTCTCCAGGCGTCAACCATTGAAATGTCGCGTAATAAACCAAGAACCACCTCCAGACAATACTATACAACACATTAACCGGGAGAGAGAATAATTAACACTTTTTATATCTTACATTATCCTTGACTCTTATGAATCCCTTGAAGACTTGCTTCCACGTAATGATCTCTGGATGTATGTATATATTTTGTTGTTTCAGAAGCAGCGCCAGTTCCGATCGCTTGGAGCAATCTCTGTCCGGATCTCTGCGATCCTCATCGCCGGACGACAACATCAACGTAGTCGTCAGGTAAGGAATCATCACATTCTCTGGCTGTCCTTCCCGCTCGTGTTCAAATTTATTTCAACCCGTTCCCGTGAGTGCCGCTGCAGTTAGTCGGTGGGCAAGAAGATAACGTGGTGAAAGAGGGCACGCCAATATTCTGGATACACCTCGGAGCCCTAGACCACACACTGTACTAACTCCTGAAAATATGCAAAGTTAACGTAACATGGACGGGCTACACAGATATATGAAATTTTGTTACTTAGGTGATACACACTGTAAAAATAGAAATTCTACGGCATGAAAATGTAATTTTCAAATGAATATTATGCATTACTTTCGGAACTACCTTCGTATATGTATGAAATAAAATTATCAATTCGCCGTAGATGATTAAAATCGTATTACAGATGTGTGCAGTCGATTATTTCTCCTTAAACGCTACTTAATCTAAAGACCTTAAATTTGACCTACTTTCCTGAAGCGACTTGAGGCAATAAAATTAATGTCACACACTTTAGTCGATGCAAAATATGGCGACGTGCAATCAAATGCTTCACTTGCCACATACAATTATTGCTTCGCTTTTCATCGCCAATTTGAATGTCTGTAAGACCGCGCAAAGCAAACAGTATTACGCCGCGGCGGTTCCTGGAAACAGATGGAAAGCTGTTCGATTGAACCCCACAGGTGAATTTATATTATACATATATATTTTTAAAAAATAAAAATTCATGGTTGTTATTTGTACGTTGGATGAAACGTCTTTACGGTCGTTATTTTTCACTCCTAATCGTTTCTTTTTATGGCTGTTTTATGTTTTAATTCTTATTTCCTTACTTACTCCCTGACTCTACCTCCCTGTCCCTCACCGTCCTCTGCTTCCCTTCTTCACTTTTCCACTTTAAATTCTCTTAGGTCAGTACCCATGTTTTATAACCATCCCATTTTTGGTCAATTACCTTTACCTGACTTACTATCCAGGACTTGCTTTATTAACCTTTTGACGTCCGTTCTAATCATTGCAGTATTCTTATTTGCTGCAATTCATTATCTCCAATCTTCATTATACTTTACTAATATCTCCCAAAACATTTAACATTATTACATTCTCCACGTCTCGCCCCCATGCAAGACTGTTGGTTTTATATAGTTTTATTTTAACTAAATATATAACTGCAGCAAACTCCTCTGCCGCTATCGGAAGGGCGTGAAACAAGTACCCAATGGCCGACCTACCTGATGCAGGTTTTTCTAGGGTTTTCCCTGCATTTCTTTAGGCGAATGCCGGGTAGGATCCTTAAACCATAGCCCGGGGGCCCTAGTAACCCTTGGCTACCTTCCTCTACCCTTCCGCATCCCCCCTTTCAAATCCCTTCCTATGCTATTAAAGGGGAGTTGCCCAACGTGGATTACCCTCATGTAGCCTGTTGCCCTAAAAAAAAATATATCACTGTTTTAAATTTAAATAAAAAAACCTGAGAGATTTTTATTTTTTATGTAACTTGAAATTGAAAAATAAAAATTAATTTTTATAGACCGCAAAACGTTCTAGAATTAAAATCACATGATATAGATTAAGAAGATTATCACGTTGGATTGCTTGAACAGTTTCCAAACAGTTTAATTAACAAAGTCGATAATAAAAGATTAGTATATAAAATGGCAAATCCCGCATAACAGACTCTGCCTCTCCTTCCATGAATTTCGCCTTTTTAAACGGAGAGTAAAATAGAACGGCAAAATTAATCTGATCCTGAATTTATGGCTGTCATTTTAATGACTGAAATTCCGCATAATATTTTTTTTTTCGTTTCGTTTTCAGGGTACGGCCACTCAGCAAAAAGGAACTGAAGCATGGAGACGATTCTGTGATCCAGTTTCCAGGAAATGGACAGATAGTGGTAAGGAACGTTCCTTCTTCCACCACCTTCCGTAATTATTATAATGTGATTGCTCTAATAATTTACGTCATCAGACTCCACACAGATCACAGGCGTTGTCCATTTTAATAAGTCACATATTTATAATGCGTATGTATAATCTACATGTTTATTTATGTTTATTATTATAATATAATCAGATATTTTTTCATAAATATTATAATACCATTATTTTCTACCCACGCTTCTAAATTCCTTTGATCTCCCCTGCAGAACCTTCACATGTTCGCACCTTATAATGCAATAAATTATACAATTGTCCGCAAAGATGCGAATGTTTAATGTCTTTTACGTATTCCGAGTGCAGCAATGGTCCTAAAAACCAAACTCGATCAAATACTGGCAGCGGTGGGATTCGAACCCACCGTTGAAGCCGGAGAATCATGTTTATAAAAAATTCACCCAGAAAACCTTCGCTTAATAAGATGAAAGGAAGTAAAAAATAAGAAATACACAATGGAAAAAACAAGTAAAGTTATAACCGGTTAAGAAAATTAAAATAAAAAATACATAAGGGGAAAAATAAATGCGTGAACATTATCCCGATTTATACGACATTCAAATGAGAACGTCAGAGACTGTTAAGCCAATACAAAACTAGCTGTGGAGTATAGGGGTCTGGTATTTAATAGAAATGACTATAAAAATACTGGCAGCGGTGGGATTCGAACCCACGCCTCCGAAGAGACTGGTGCCTTAAACCAGCGCCTTAGACCGCTCGGCCACGCTACCTCCTTGTCCTACATCTGGTGTCTACGTCGTTTCTACCTGTCAATGTCAGACATTTAATTATCTTGTTTTCCCCGGGCGTCCTATTCTTAGACTGTAGGTTTCCACTTGATACTGGCAGTAGCCGGCCGAAAGTTCACGTAAGATACGTTAGTTGTTGTTTTTGTAATAAGGAAACAGGATAAGGACAACGTGATGTTTTTTTTAACAGTCAGAATATTCGTCGCTCACGAAAGATACAATGTTTGACAATTTTATATTTTAGTATTTGTTAGATTTTAAATTTAAATGTTAACGTACTGACGCGTGATCCTGGGGGGGGGGGGGGTTTCTTTCCGGGTTCTGTCGAGATATTCCTACGGATTAAAAATCAATCTCGGCTGTTTACGCGTTATTTTTATGTAACGCCCCTTAAGGGCTTTTTCCTCCAATAATAATAATATGTTTCACAATAATAATAATAATCATATGATTATTTTCCATGAATTGTATTAATACAATATTATAGTTAACGTAAGTCTTAAAAATATAACAAATATACAGTCTTAAAATTAATACAATGAATATTATAATATACTAAATACAAATACAAGGATTTATTTACAAAATAGTTAAAAAATAATGGAAAGAGTCAATTGAACTTATACTAGTAAAATAGGAAATATATAATGCATAATATAGATAATACATAATTTTTTCTAATACTAATATACTTAAAATAATTACAATTCAAAAATATTTGGGACTGTAAACATTTTATTCAATATAACAACGACCATTAAGTACTTTTTAACTATTATATGGTAGCTATTTTTCGTAAGAAATTTTTGTTTTTCGTGGTAAAACTATTTTAAATCACAAATTTACATTTATTTCTTTTTATTGTTGTGTCTTAAAATTTAAAACAATTAGAAGAAAACCATGGATTTTTGATTGGAATAATGTCGACATTTTAGACATTGAACAAAATTGATTAAAAATTAATTTATCAGATATGTTACGTATTAAAACAACATTAACCACGATAAATTTTCATAAAATTAAGTGATATTAAAATCCACTATATTTTAACTTTCAAATATAATTTTCAAAATAATAATATTTTTATATGCAAACATTTATTATTAAATTGCAAGAGAATTTAGGATTTCATTTTAAATATTATTTTGCTTTAAATTTTTAATATAGAACAATAAGAAGAAATAAATGTAAATTTGTGAATTAAAAATATTCTCATCATGTTAAACAAAAAAAAAATTTATCAGAGGAACATACAAGTTAAAACCCTTCGAAAGTACAAAAAGGCACTGAAACGTAGTTTTATATTGAATAAAATGTCTGTAAATAAATATCGTTAATTTATTTAATTTTATTATTAATAAAAACAGATGAAAAATCAAATATCACTCTAAATATATTGGTTTTTACTATCTATATATTTTTCTTGGTTTCTATTGTCAGAGAAAGGTGAAAAATGTGAAGGGAATGGGGATAGAAGCGTGAAATAGGGTGACTGTGATTTTTTTCACTTGTAAACCGTAATATTTAATTTTGCTTCATTTCTAATGTCCTTATATTTTTATACCTCTTGTCTCCGTGACACGGCAACGTTGGTATTGTCAGTTAACTTATCAACAAATTTGACTTTGTCTAATTTTAATAAAATTACTAATATCAAGTGCTTGAGTCCGTTTGGCACTCCACTTTTTTTTCTCGGAATAGCTTAGGAATTTTTCTGAGAAATTCATTTGTTGATTAACCGCAAAACGTTTAACCTGCGTCCATCACGACTGAATCTGACGCACTTCCTATCGATTGTAGCTTTGTAGAGCGCGTGACACTGTAATCGATGGCCATACTCGTACTTCCTACGTAGAAAAGTCACATAATTTAATAAATAAACGGCCAACTAGTGCTTCGTAGAAGGAGCCAATCAGTGGCTGCTATTACCAAACATTCTCTCTTTTTTGTGGGGTCGTCCACGTCTTGGCGTCTCCTGACTAATAACAGATATAAATAGGGGACAGAAAGGTATCCAAGGGCTAACAAGGCCTAAACTGGATGCAGGGGAGATCCTACATAACCTGTATCAGGTAGTTCGAGCTCTTGGTACTTGCCACACGCCCTTCCGATGATGCAGCATTCCTGTCTCCATGCCTCAGATGCTTTTACAGTGGTAACAATGGCGACGTGGATGTCTCGGCTTATCTTCTTCGTCTGCGTTTCCAGGATTAGGCCTATTCCGGTCTCTTCCACGGTCTTTGCACACTTCTCTTGCCTATTGGCAACGTTATACGTGTTCTCTCAATTTCGTTTAAATTGGATTTTTTTCCTGTTACTGGTTCCATCCCTGATTCGTCTCGTATCGTTTCTGATTTTTCTCTTCTCTGGTGCAGCCTCATTTCTGATGCTTCTAATTGTCTCAATTCTTTAGTTTTCATGGTCCAGGTTTCCTGCTCTATAAAATTTTTTATTTTAATTGTGTTTCCTTCCTTGTTCTTCTCTTTATTTTTGTGCAACAAATGCGGTAGTAATTCTTAAATATTTTTCTGTATTTCCTCACATCCCATGATTATCTGTCCTAGTAAGTTATTATTAGTGATCATTTTTGTTCTCATTGGGTAAGGGCCTACAAATGTCACGGTTTTAGGAGACTATGGGGTATGCATTCTTCGCTTTCTCTGTATCTTTTGAATTAATGTTCTCATAAGCCTTCGTTTTTAAGCATCAGCGGCCATCAAATGTGGCTCGGGCTTGTGCCAGCGTCTCCACTTGTAACATCGGCGGGCCAATCAAGCTTAGATAGCGATTATTATAATTAAATAATTATTTTGAAGAAACTTGATTAAAAATAAAAACCACCCCCGGACGTTTCTTTGAGCTTTTGTCGCTTTCCTCAGGTGTACAGTATAGATTATTTACTTTTATTTTATTATTTTTAGGGCAACAGGCTACATGAGGGTGATCCACATTGGGCAACTCCCCTTTAATAGCATAGGAAGGGATTTGAAATGGGGGATGCGGAAGGGTAGAGGAAGGTAGCCAAGGGTTACTAGGGCCCCCGGGCTATGGTTTAAGGATCCTACCCGGCATTCGCCTAAAGAAATGCAGGGAAAACCCTAGAAAAACCTGCATCAGGTAGGTCGGGCATTGGGTACTTGTCCCACGCCCTTCCGATAGCGGGAGAGGAGTTTTCTGTGGCGACGCAGCATTCCCTTCTCCGTGCCTCGACCAGTTTAGGAGGCAGCTGGCCGACTATTCCAATGGGAATAGCGAACAACTCTTACCGTATGCCCAAGGTCTGTGACCTCGGAACATACACCTGTCAAAAGAGGCCTAGGTGCCTCGGCTTGTGGGAACCTTAGTTCAAAAACGGAGAGGAAAAGGCATACCCAAAGGTAGCCCCTTCGTATCTCTCCTAAAAGGTTCTGCCTGCGAGAGAACATCCCTCGCAGGTTACCTGCGAGAGAATCCTCTCGGAGGCTTGTAGTCTAGATTATTTACAGGTTTTATATTAATATATTTGTTTTTGTTCATGTCGACTGATTAAAAAACTCCCAGCTCTGACGAAGGCAATAAATATTGCAGAAACGTCGTGTGTGGTGTATCGTCTTATTTTTGCCTTTTTAATTTTTAAACTGACGTTGAGAGGAAGTGCTTGTATTTTCCAGCTGAACTCTTTGGAAGGGGCGTCGTCCATGAGCGGCAGCGTGCGTCCCAAGGTGTTCTCGTACAACGCCGTGTTCGAGCCCCTGGCGACGCAGGAGGACGTCGTCCGGTATTCCGGAGTGACGCGTCTGCTGGAGATGGCCGTCGAGGGCTTCAGCTGCACGTGCTTCTGCTACGGACAGACGGGCAGCGGGAAGACGCACACGCTCACAGGGCCTCCGGGGCTGTTCGACCACCAGCCCAACCCTTACTCCGACGACCACGGGCTCGTCTTCCGGTCCTTCATGTTCCTCTTCAAGCTCCTGCAGCAGCGCGGCGACTGCCACTTCGTGCTCAAGGCTTCCTTCCTAGAGATATACAACGAAAAGGTAAAAACTCTACACAGTTCAAACCCGGACCACGTTTACGGGACAAAAATATAAATACTATTTTACCTAAGGAAATTTTACAATTATTTACTTTAATTTTATTACAGAAAAAATATCAACAAAACTAAAATTTTATTCCCAGACTTTAATTTAATTAATGATATCCTTTCCAAAGGCTAACTGTGCTCAAATACCCGTGGTATTTACTTATCCGTAAATAATTGAATTTTCAGACTAACTTCAATAAACTCAGCGCTAAAAATACAATGGCGTTGCACTCATCTGGGCTGACAAAATTCTGGAATCATTTATTTATTACTTTTTTTTAGGGCAACAGGCTACATGAGGGTGATCCACTTTGTGTAACTCCCCTTTAATAGCATAGGAAAGGATTTGAAAGGGGGGATGTGGAAGGGTAGAGGAAGGTAGCCAAGGGTTATCTAGGGCCCCCGGGCTATATTTTAAGGATCCTACCCGCCTAAAGAAATGCAGGGAAAACCTTAGAAAAACCTGCATCGGGTAGGTCGGGCATTGGGTACTTGTCCCACGCCCTTCCGATAGCGGGAGAGGAGTTTATGTGGTATTTAGCACTTCAAAATCATCCACTATAAATGTCCATTACAACGTAAAGTAAAAAAAAAAAATAGTGAATAGTTTTTTATTTAAACAATCAAAGTCTGTGAACATTTTAGAAACTTGTGTTATTTGTAATAACCGTATGAAGACTAATATTGCTCTTAGCTTTGATTATAACGTACAGGTTCCGTCACTGCTTAAATAATCTACTAATTATTTTTGGGTTTCAAACAATGGCCGCCATCCTTTATAACATTTCGCATTTTTGATACAGTCATTTATTAATAACGGTGTTAGAAGAAAAACGTGAAGAACAAACCGCAAACCTACTCAAGCTGGGAATGGTCTTAGTTTTCTGGCCCTTATGGGAAAATAGGGAAAATCAGACAGTACAAGCTGACGATTTATGGTTTACGGATCAGTCCATACGGCAAATGAGAAAATAAGCGTAACAATTAAAATGCATACAATATAAATTTATACCGAAATGTAAAAAATAGAGGTTCCTACTGAGAAGCTTTAAAACGCTATGAGGAGAGTTTTAGAATGAATAGTAAATTTTTTTTATTGAATAAAGATGAATATGATTTGTTAGCGTAAGTAACTGACGACTTTATTCGGGAATCGAAGGGGGCGACCTTGCTGCGACACGGAGGGCGTGCATGACAACGGTCGGCTCCGTCGATAATCAGCCCATTACGACACGCAATTGCGGCTATGACACCCACGCGCTCACTTCTCACATCCGACATCGATACATTTCGTAATTGAAGCACTGCAGACAGCAGCGACGAAAGTCTCCATGGTGGCCATGCACGTCGCTGCGTTATTGCAGAAATTTTGGCTTATGTTTCATATAATTTATGGGGCGGCCTTTGAGGTCAACGTGACGTCATGCTGACGTTTACTGCCAGAAAGTCACGTGCTGGCGATTGTCTACGAGGAAAGTGCATGCTTAATCGTGTGGTGTATATTTGACCACGTAAGCCCTTAAGGGCGACTGAGACGGCTGCCAGAACAACGGCTGTGAGGATTCTTCTCAGTTTGATTCTCGGCTTTCTTCTGCCGTGTTTAATACTCACGTATTATATATGAAATTATTTAATGAACCTAATATTGTTAAATATATTGATATTGGCATATTTGTCTGGGCAGGTCATAAAATATTTATGGAGGACAACAGGACTGTTAAAAAACGTCTTCTATACTAAACCAGAAGGCTAAAGTTGGGCGAACTATTCTGAGGAGGGAAAATGGATGTGAAGCAGAAGGTCGGGAGTGAAAAATAGGAGGAATGGAAAGGAATTGCAGAAGCTTCTGAGTGATGAATATTAGAAATTTTCATAGCAAACAGGAGTTTATTTGGCGAAGATACGATTATTTTTTGTATATATTTAATCACCTGTTGATTCCATCATAAAAAGCGTCCTAGAGGAGAGGAGTCATCCAATGACAGCAAATGCTTACAGATTATCTTTTTATTTAATATTTGTGTTACATATGTTTGTCATTTGCCTATTTTTTTAAATTAGAATCCGTTCATTATCTCATCATGCGTCAAATATTTCTCGCAACTGCGTCTCAACTGTTAACAAAATTACAATAAATCTCCACAACGCTTGTTGGAAATGCATTATTTGGTAACAGTCTTCAGTACGATGACGTCATCTCCGCTCCGAGATATAATCTTACAATTACCCGTCGAAGTTCCTTACCTTTAACTTTTAAATCTTTATCCGAGACGACTTAGAAAATAGAGAGAAAAATACATCTGACTTGATTTAATAATTTATAGCTTTTTTTTCAGGTACAACAGGCTACATGAGGGTAATCCACGTTGGGCAACTCCCCTTTAATAGCATTGGAAGGGATTTGAAAGGGGGGATGCGGAAGGGTAGAGGAAGTTACCCAAGGGTTAACTAGTGCCCCCGGGCTATTTTTTAAGGATCCTACCCGGCATTCACCTAAAAGTAATGCAGGGAAAACCCTAGAAAAACCTGCATCAGGTAGGTCGGGCATTCGGTACTTGTCCCACGCCCTTCCGATAGCGGGAGAGGAGTTTGCTAGCTACGAGATAATACATTTGGCCATCGTAGTTGCTTAGCTTTAACTTTTCAATCTTAAATTGAGACGTCGAAGCTTAAAAATAATTTTACGCTCGCCACGGACAAGTCAGTTGCCAGCGTGAGGCTCCACGGTGGTTTCATCTGCTTGTTTTATTGTATTAATTCGGATTTTACAGGATGTTTCGTTTATTTCCAATAGAAAATTATACGCTGAAATTATTCGCCTGTCCTAGGAGCCGAGCGCCGTCCGCCTTGACCCAGATTTGAGACCAGCATGATCACAGTGAGCCACCAACCTTGTGTGACGTCACATTGGTCTCGTGTTTCCAGTGTCGGCGCAGAAATTTCTTTTTCAGTGCAAACATGCATTCTTTCTCCTCCGCCCATCCATACGAATGAAGTGACGTTTCAAAGCTACTTCTTTCAGAGGATTTATTCCTTAATTTGAAATGTACTAACTGTACGTGTTTTTCTGCCGACCAGGGATGACGATGATGTGCCTTTAGGTCAAGGACGCTGTCTACGTCACGTCGCCGGCTGATTGATGTTTCGATTGCCAGGACAATCGACTGAGAACTCGCAAGGGTGTTTCACCGCCGTTCGTACCATTATCACGATTGACTCCTGTGAATAAGGAATCGAATATTATGATTAAGCCCGTTGTGTAAACGGACCTTGGCATTCGCACCCCTGCCAATTTTCTGCACAATCGAGTGCTCTTGAACGTGATCACTTCTCCGTGACACAATCACGTGGTCGGGCAATTCTTGAATCGAAACCAACTCCGTCAATTTGCAGTGACGTATAATTTTTCAACTTTGGAGATTCAGTATAAAATTAAAATAAGAAAGTTTTTCCTGCAGATTCCAATTGTGAACATTTTTACAGTCTTTCTGATCTCATTTAACTGAATAAAAATTATCACACTGCATATGCTTATATCCTCCTTTCAACCCCGAATAAAATTATAGGGAACCTCCTAAAGCATCCGCTGGAACAGTGATACACATATGCGAAACACATGCTTGCGATGCCACTATTTTGTGTAATACTTAAATTCGGTAACCACCAATTTTATCATAAAAATTTAAACTAAACGTTCGAATGGAACGTATTCTGAATTTTTAATTCAATATTATACGTATATATTTATTTATTCATTGAATAAAATTATTTTACGAATCAATTAATTAAATTAGGAGCGTAGTCGTTCATTTACATTACTAAACGTTCGAATGGAACGTATTCTGAATTTTTAATTCAATATTATACGTATATATTTATTTATTCATTGAAAAAAATTATATTACAAATAAAATAATTACATTCGGAGCTTAGTCGTTCATTTAAATTACTAAACGTTCGAATGGAACGTATTCTGAATTTTTAATTCAATATTATACGTATATATTTATTTATTCATTGAAAAAAATTATATTACGTATAAAATAATTAAATTCGGAGCGTAGTCGTTCATTTAAATTACTAAACGTTCGAATGGAACGTATACAGAATTTTTAATTCAATATTATACGTATATATTTATTTATTCATTGAAAAAAATTATATTACGAATAAAATAATTACATTCGGAGCGTAGTCGTTCATTTAAAATACTAAACGTTCGAATGGAACGTATTCTGAATTTTTATATCAATATTAAACGTATATATTTATTTATTCATTGAAAAAAATTATATTACGAATAAATTAATTAAATTAGGAGTGTAGTCGTTCATTTAAATTACTATACGTTCGAATTGAACGTATTCTGAATTTTTAATTCATTATTATACGTATATATTTATTTATTCATTGAAAAAAATTATATTACGCATAAAAAAATTAAATTCGGAGCGTAGTCGTTCATTTAAATTACTATACGTTCGAATGGAAGGTATACTGAATTTTTAATTCAATATTATACGTATATATTTATTTATTCATTGAAAAAAATTATATTACGAATAAATTAATTAAATTAGGAGTGTAGTCGTTCATTTAAATTACGAAACGTTCGAATTGAACGTATTCTGAATTTTTAATTCAATATTATACGTATATATTTATTTATTCATTGAAAAAAATTATATTACAAATAAAATAATTACATTCGGAGCTTAGTCGTTCATTTACATTACTAAACGTTCGAATGGAACGTATTCTGAATTTTTAATTCAATATTATACGTATATATTTATTTATTCATTGAAAAAAATTATATTACAAATAAAATAATTACATTCGGAGCTTAGTCGTTCATTTACATTACTAAACGTTCGAATGGAACGTATTCTGAATTTTTAATTCAATATTATACGTATATATTTATTTATTCATTGAAAAAAATTATATTACGAATAAAATAATTACATTCGGAGCGTAGTCGTTCATTTAAAATACTAAACGTTCGAATGGAACGTATTCTGAATTTTTAATTCAATATTAAACGTATATATTTATTTATTCATTGAAAAAAATTATATTACGAATAAATTAATTAAATTAGGAGTGTAGTCGTTCATTTAAATTACTATACGTTCGAATTGAACGTATTCTGAATTTTTAATTCATTATTATACGTATATATTTATTTATTCATTGAAAAAAATTATATTACGCATAAAAAAATTAAATTCGGAGCGTAGTCGTTCATTTAAATTACTATACGTTCGAATGGAAGGTATA
The DNA here is from genome assembly GCA_037074705.1 of Zhengitettix transpicula. Classification (NCBI taxonomy): domain Eukaryota; kingdom Metazoa; phylum Arthropoda; class Insecta; order Orthoptera; family Tetrigidae; genus Zhengitettix; species Zhengitettix transpicula. The sequence continues at coordinate 50,474,906 of CM073596.1, forward strand.
CTGAATTTTTAATTCAATATTATACGTATATATTTATTTATTCATTGAAAAAAATTATATTACGAATAAATTAATTAAATTAGGAGTGTAGTCGTTCATTTAAATTACGAAACGTTCGAATTGAACGTATTCTGAATTTTTAATTCAATATTAAACGTATATATTTATTTATTCATTGAAAAAAATTATATTACGAATAAAATAATTAAATTAGGAGCGTAGTCGTTCATTTAAATTACTAAACGTTCGAATGGAACGTATCTGAATTTTTAATTCAATATTATACGTATATATTTATTTATTCATTGAAAAAAATTATATTACGAATGAAATAATTAAATTCGGATCGTAGTCGTTCATTTAAATTACTAAACCTTCGAATGGAACGTATTGTAAATTTTTAATTCAATATTATACGTATATATTTATTTATTCATTGAATAAAATTATTTTACGAATCAAATAATTAAATTAGGAGCGTAGTCTTTCAAATAAATTACTAAACGTTCGAATGAAACGTATTCTGAATTTTTAATTCAATATTATACGTATATATTTATTTATTCATTGAATAAAATTATTTTACGAATCAAATAATTAAATTAGGAGCGTAGTCGTTCATTTAAATCACTAAACGTTCGCATGGAACGCATTGTGAATTTTTAATTCAATATTATACGTATATATTTGTTTATTCATTGAAAAAAAATACATTTCGAATAAATTAATTAAATTAGGAGTGTAGTCGTTCATTTAAATTACTAAACGTTCGAATGGATCGTATTCTGAATTTTTAATTCATTATTATACGTATATATTTATTTATTCAATGAAAAAAATTATATTACGAATAAAATAATTAAATTAGGAGTGTAGTCGTTCATTTAAATTACTAAACGTTCGAATTGAACGTATTCTGAATTTTTAATTCAATATTATACGTATATATTTATTTATTCATTGAAAAAAATTATATTACGAATAAATTAATTAAATTAGGAGTGTAGGCGTTCATTTAAATTACTAAACGTTCGAATTGAATGTATTCTGAATTTTTAATTCATTATTATACGTATATATTTATTTATTCATTGAAAAAAATTATATTACGAATAAATTAATTAAATTAGGAGTGTAGTCGTTCATTTAAATTACTAAACGTTCGAATTGAACGTATTCTGAATTTTTAATTCATTATTATACGTATATATTTATTTATTCATTGAAAAAAATTATATTACGAATAAAATAATTAAATTAGGAGCGTAGTCGTTCATTTAAATTACTAAACGTTCGAATGGAACGTATTCTGAATTTTTAATTCAATATTATACGTATATATTTATTTATTCATTGAAAAAAATTATATTACGAATAAATTAATTAAATTAGGAGTGTAGGCGTTCATTTAAATTACTAAACGTTCGAATTGAATGTATTCTGAATTTTTAATTCATTATTATACGTATATATTTATTTATTCATTGAAAAAAATTATATTACGAATAAAATAATTAAATTAGGAGCCTAGTCGTTCATTTAAATTACTAAACGTTCGAATGGAACGTATTCTGAGTTTTTAATTCAATATTATACGTTAATATTTATTTATTCATTGAAAAAAATTATATTACGAATGAAATAATTAAATTCGGATCGTGGTCGTTCATTTAAATTACTAAACGTTCGTATGGAACGCATTGTGAATTTTTAATTCAATATTATACGTATATATTTGTTTATTCATTGAAAAAAATTACATTACGAATAAATTAATTAAATTAGGTGTGTAGTCGTTCATTTAAATTACTAAACGTTCGAATGGATCGTATTCTGAATTTTTAATTCAATATTATACGTATATATTTATTTATTCACTGAAAAAAATTATATTGCGAATAAAATAATTAAATTAGGAGCGTAGTCGTTCATTTAAATTACTAAACGTTCGAATGGAACGTATTCTGAATTTTTAATTCAATATTATACGTATATATTTATTTATTCATTGAAAAAAATTATATTACGAATAAATTAATTAAATTAGGAGTGTAGTCGTTCATTTAAATTACTAAACGTTCGAATTGAACGTATTCTGAATTTTTAATTCATTATTATACGTATATATTTATTTATTCACTGAAAAAAATTATATTGCGAATAAAATAATTAAATTAGGAGCGTAGTCGTTCATTTAAATTACTAAACGTTCGAATTGAACGTATTCTGAATTTTTAATTCATTATTATACGTATATATTTATTTATTCATTGAAAAAAATTACATTACGAATAAATTAATTAAATTAGGAGTGTAGTCGTTCATTTAAATTACTAAACGTTCGAATGGATCGTATTCTGAATTTTTAATTCATTATTATACGTATATATTTATTTATTCACTGAAAAAAATTATATTGCGAATAAAATAATTAAATTAGGAGCGTAGTCGTTCATTTAAATTACTAAACGTTCGAATGGAACGTATACTGAATTTTTAATTCAATATTATACGTATATATTTATTTATTCATTGAAAAAAATTATATTACGAATAAATTAATTAAATTAGGAGTGTAGTCGTTCATTTAAATTACTAAACGTTCGAATTGAACGTATTCTGAATTTTTAATTCATTATTATACGTATATATTTATTTGTTCATTGAAAAAAATTATATTACGAATAAAATAATTAAATGAGGAGCGTAGTCGTTCATTTAAATTACTAAACGTTCGAATGGAACGTATACTGAATTTTTAATTCAATATTATACGTATATATTTATTTATTCATTGAAAAAAATTATATTGCGAATAAAATAATTAAATTAGGAGCGTAGTCGTTCATTTAAATTACTAAACGTTCGAATGGATCGTATTCTGAATTTTTAATTCATTATTATACGTATATATTTATTTATTCATTGAAAAAAATTATATTACGAATAAGATAATTAAATGAGGAGCGTAGTCGTTCATTTAAATTACTAAACGTTCGAATGGAACGTATTCTGAGTTTTTAATTCAATAATATACGTATATATTTATTTATTCATTGAAAAAAATTATATTACGAATAAATTAATTAAATTAGGAGTGTAGTCGTTCATTTAAATTACTAAACGTTCGAATGGATCGTATTCTGAATTTTTAATTCATTATTATACGTATATATTTATTTATTCACTGAAAAAAATTATATTGCGAATAAAATAATTAAATTAGGAGCGTAGTCGTTCATTTAAATTACTAAACGTTCGAATGGATCGTATTCTGAATTTTTAATTCATTATTATACGTATATATTTATTTATTCACTGAAAAAAATTATATTGCGAATAAAATAATTAAATTAGGATCGTAGTCGTTCATTTAAATTACTAAACGTTTGAATGGAACGTATACTGAATTTTTAATTCAATATTATACGTATATATTTATTTATTCATTGAAAAAAATTATATTACGAATAAATTAATTAAATTAGGAGTGTAGTCGTTCATTTAAATTACTAAACGTTCGAATTGAACGTATTCTGAATTTTTAATTCATTATTATACGTATATATTTATTTATTCATTGAAAAAAATTATATTACGAATAAAATAATTAAATTAGGAGCGTAGTCGTTCATTTAAATTACTAAACGTTCGAATGGAACGTATTCTGAGTTTTTAATTCAATATTATACGTATATATTTATTTATTCATTGAAAAAAATTATTTTACGAATCAAATAATTAAATTAGGAGTGTAGTCGTTCATTTAAATCACTAAACGTTCGAATGGAACGTATTCTGAATTTTTAATTCAATATTATACGTATATATTTATTTATTCATTGGAAAAAATTATATTACGAATGAAATAATTAAATTCGGACCGTAGTCGTTCATTTAAATTACTAATCGTTCGAATGAAACGTATTGTGAATTTTTAATTCAATATGATACGTATATATTTATTCATTCATTTAAAAAAATTATATTACTTATAAAATAATTAAATTAGGACCGTAGTCGTTCATTTAAATTAATACACGTTCGAATGGAAGGGATTCTGAATTTTTAATGCAATATTGAACGTTCTAATTCATTTATTCGGGGGAAAAAATAGTATTGCGAAACTTTTGCAATATTGTGAAACAGGACACTCACATTAGGTAACATAGACTATTTATTATCAGAATAAACATTAATACATATAAGGTTATCAAACAATATAAAATCAGGCGTAGACAAATGTGCTTCGATATAGCCAAAGTCCAGATGAATTCTGCCTAGACGCGACGCCTGGTGAAGTCTCTCTTCGAACTCGTCTGCAAGCTGACATCCAGAGTTTGAACTCGTAGCCAGTTGCGGGAGAAGCACAGACGTTTAACGCAAAGCACAACCAATATCGTAATCTCGATTTTAGGGTCGCCTATAACTTGTTAGTTGACGCGGGCATAAACTAAAAAAGAAAAAGATTAACGTGTACACATGAAAATTAAACTTCTACGTCAAATTTGAAAAATAATTATATATATAGCCAAGTAATGACAAAATATTTGATGATATATATACCACACAACGTTTCTGGGATCCTTGTCCCTTTATTCAGGTGCTTAGAAGATTTTTGTCCACTGAATTTTGCAGTGGTGTCGCTCCAGGCTTTCCTTAGCTCCAGATGAAAGGAACAAGAATCAGAGAAACGTTGTGTAGTATTTATATCATCACTTCTTTATTATTTATGTGGCTATTTATCTTATTATTAACATACACATACATACGGACATTTAAAAAAGATAAAAATTGACATTACACATTAACACATACATATATGCATTCAAAGAAATTTAAGAAACTATGTTGAAGGCTATGCAATGATTAGTTTTGTAGACATTTCCGTAAATTAGTTTACATTGAAGCAGTTCTTCATTTTTGAAAATAAATTGAGGAAATTTAAAGTCTGACGGGAGTTTATTGTACATAATCCTATGTTAGTTGACGTTCTACTGAAAGTTCTATATATATACAAACATCGACGCGTATTACATTTATAGATTTCTCTATTAGTTGGAATGTAATTCTGTTTTCTTAACCAGCAAACTCCTCTCCCGCTATCGGAAGGGCGTGGGACAAGTACCCAATGCCCGACCTACCCGATGCAGGTTTTTCTAGGGTTTTCCCTGCATTTCTTTAGGCGAATGCCGGGTAGGATCCTTAAACCATAGCCCGGGAGCCCTAGTTAACCCTTGGCTACCTTCTTCTACCCTTCCACATCCCCCCTTTCAAATCCCTTCCTATGCTATTAAAGGGGAGTTGCCCAAAATGGATGACCCTCATGATCCTGTTGCCCTAAAAAAAACCGACCTACCTGATGCAGGTTTTTCTATGGTTTTCTTTGCATCACTTTTAGGTGAATTGCCAGGCAGGGTCCTAGTAAACCCTTAGCTACCAACGTCTATCCTAACGCATTCCCCCTTTCAAATCCCTTCCTATCTTATTAAATAAATATAAATATGACATTAAATAAATTTATATTAAATAAATATATTTATTCAGTGTAAAAAATATTATATTATGGATAAAATAATTTAATTCGGAGCGTGGTCGTTCTTTTAAATTACTAAATGTACGAATGGAACCGATTGTAAATTTTTTAATTAATATAATACGTGTATATATCTATTTATTCAGAGTAAAATATTATTAGTATGAATAATATATATATAAAAAATTAAATAATAATGTGGCCTGTTACTCTAAATAAATTAAAATAATAATAATATTATATATATATATATATATATATATATATATACATTAATACTCGGGATCCTTATTTTGAGGAATTATACCTACATAATGTATTTTGTTTAAACTGTTAATTATAATTGCTCTTTTCTGAATTTTAAATACATCCATCCTGCATGTTGAGTAACCCCAAAATACACGAAGCAAAATATTCTGTTCCTAAAGGTTGTAATACTAGTCTTAAAGATAAGGTTTCTTAATAAATAGCGAACTGAAGATGATTTTATCGAACTCAATTGGCATTACCGAGAGGGTTCACTGAACACGAAGGTAATTTGAAACCTCAAACGGTACAACAGTCCTAATTACGACGATGTTACCGACTTTTCGATGGAATAATTACTGCCGTGATATGAAACCATTGACATGCTATATGTAAAGTTTGTTGTGCCCGACGCCAGGTAGAGGACTCTTGAGGGACAGCTTGTGTGTGAAAGATTGATGGTATTTATTGAGAGCAGCAGACATGTCAAAGCGCTCGTGCATTTTTAACAGAGCGAGACCTTCCTTGTCACATTCGCATGACCCTCCACGTATTATTGACGACACGTGGACGACGGCAACGCTTCATATCACGAACGTTTCTTAAATATACGACGGATCTTAGTTAAGGATGCGGTCGTCGGACAAAACCGTCTTAGTTTGACACAACTGAAGTGTCTGTAAAATGTAATAATTATATAATAAAATGGAAGAAAACATGTCGGTACGTGTACGTATTCATAATTTTATAACTCGAACAAGTATCACCGTTAATATTATTATTATATCAATAAACTTTTAAATCCGTAATTAATTTGCGACACGTACGCGTAATATTGGTAACTGGATTAAACTCACCTAAACATCACTTTGAGACAAAAACAATTTCTAATAAAAGGATAAAAAAATGTACCCGTAATTAATTATTTTTAGAGATGAAATTGCCAACTTTACGTCACTAAAGGACTAGGCTTTAAACCGATGGAGCAGTGATGACGTCATTGCAAACAGCATAGGGTTTTAAGGGGGTTTATCTAGGCCAAATGGTTTGTTTGAAAAATGTACTTCCTTCATTATTATTTCTACGCCTTCACGTCGTTTTAAATAGGATGCGCACTAACGTCATCCGTGCTACTGCGCATAAAATTTAATCGTGTGGTGATAACATAAACTTAGCCGTTTGTCCTAGACACTTAAAACAATACCCCAGGGATCCTTAAAACCCAATGCAGTCAGTGACTTCATCAGCGCTCCTGGGTCGTGTAGTGACGTTAAATTAGAATAATCAATAGCCCGCATCTCCCAAAATAATTAATGGTTTTATTTAAATAAACATGCTTTTAATTATTTTACCAGCACCAAAATTAATGAATTTTTTCCTGAAGTGATAGTAGATCCCCTTCTTTTAATTTTTTTTTATAATTTGCACATATAAGAGTAGGATATAAAGAGGCACGAATAATTAAATCACGTGTAATTTAGCAAAGTGTTAATCAATTACAGGAATTATTTATGTTTTACAAGCGTAAGCTCCGCACTGTAGTTGATTTTCGATACTGATAAAACAGTTTCCTAGTAAATTAAATTTTTTATAAATTCAAGCAATTAATTAATTATAACAACACTAAATTAATGGCTATATTGATGAAGAAAATGGTTGTATCAATTCAAAGCACGCGGACCACAAATAAAAAAATTAACATAAATAAAAAAAAAATTATTTACATTATTATATAATAAATATAAAATATAACATATATATTATAATAATATTAATTACATTAGTGACGATACTAAAAAATACAAATACTCACCGTTTGTTTGCGACTTATTGTTTTTTAATAATAAAGTAGCCCAATATAAATAATAAGAGCTTTTTAAAAATTAGTCGTACAAATTAAGCGAAATTATCGAAAACTATATTAACGTAAAGGCAAAGTTGTCAGCTTAGAAGCCAAACATCATAAGTATAATCGATTTTTCCGCCATTTATTGGCTTGAATATTTTTATTAATTTGTTTATATATTTTCTTTTAGTATAATTACTCCTAAATTAAATATTTATTACCCTTTAACTGATTTTAAGTATCAAGATATTCTGCAATTTTCTGTTTTAAGGTTAATTTCAGATTCTCTATTTATCTCAGTCACTGAATAAACTGAATTTTAAAGAAAAAAAAATTAATCTGGTTTCAATATAATTATAACTGTATGAACAAAATAAAATTAATCGCAAATAATATTTAATAACATAAAAACTAACAACGTTCCATTCTCAATCATCGGGATTACGACGGTGTATGTAATATAGATTTTCTAAAAACTTGGCTGAGAGATGTGCTCCATTCTACACCTGATGAAGTCCTATATTGAGGACGAAACGCTCTGTTAATTTTGTTAATAAATTATTTTTCAAAAATTCGGCTGCGTTCACACATTTATAATCGTACCAATTATGAGAACAGAAAAACAGAAAATTTGTTTATTATAATGTTAAATGTAGGAGATGCAGAATAAACACTATTAAATATATTTATCTTTACCGCAAAGGTTTTAATAAGCCAAAATTTTATTTTTAAAAAATTTAATTAATTTTTCCATTTTACATATTGGCGACTGATAAAATTAATTCGGTCATTTTTAAAATATCGTTAAGAAAACGTAGAAACTATTCCCTGCTTCCTCCGTACGTTTGTACACCGATGGTCATTTCTGTTCTATCTTGTCTGTTTCTCTCGCTTCAATATTATTTTTTCTCTTTATTGTAAGATTAGCGCGCCCGGTCACACTGGTTGTCCAATCGTTTGGATTCCAAGATTAGCGACTTATCAGACATGTCATTTTATTCCTTCTTTTTTTGGGGGGTCTTCGACGATTTCCTGGAAAACTAAAGTTTTTTTCATTGTAAATAAACGTCCCCAATTTGGAAGATATAGCTGTACCACTGAGCTTTAAAATGCGTCTGTTTTCCGATAATAGGTGATTATGACTATGAGCGTTCGACAGTTCCTACGACTTTTAATTGGATATAATTTATATAAATATATGTATATCTATATAATATAAATAAAATTGGAGACTTAATCTGACTTGTATTAATATTAATTATCTTTATAGTCATAAGTAAATGACAATTAAAAAAATGTTAATTTTGAAGTGAATACCTTGTTATATTATTCCAGGTGATAGACCTGCTGAACCCAGGCAGCGCGCGGAAGCCTCTGGCCGTGCGTTGGTCCAAGAAGTCTCGGGGCTTCTTCGTGGAGAATCTCTTCACCGTGGACTGCGAGACTCTGGACGACCTGCTGGCTGTTCTGGAAGAAGGGATGAGGAACAGGTCCGTGGGCAGCCACAACATGAACGAGTACTCCAGTCGCAGCCACACCATCCTCACTGTGCACATCACCTCCGAGCAGCAGGTCACTCTCACATTTTCACTTATTAATCAGTTCAAGTCGTTTTCTCTTGATGCAACTTTCTTGTTCTGACGATTACTTTAAAAGAGACAAAGAATTTGTATAATGACGTTCAGACCTCCTGTCCTCAAGAAGTGGGGTCAGGTCCTCGGAAATACTATTTCATCCTACCCTGACTGGACCACTATTGATTTCAGCTGCTCTCGGTCCCTCTTTCATATCCAGACGAGTTTAAAATTATACTTTCTCACATTTCCTTATTTGATTTATATGGCTGAGATTTATTTGGAAGCTGATTTTTCTGGACTTGAATATATTGTATATATATATATATATATATATATGTTTGTATATATATGTATATGTATATATATACATATATGTATGTTTATATATGTATATGTATATATATGTATGTTTATATATATGTATGTATGTTTATATATATATTTATATATATATATATGAGTGGGTATTATTCAAGACGATAGAATATTGATATAGTGAATATATTTTAACTGTAAAAAAATGTTTTTACTACCTAAAATTATTTTTTTTGCATGATGATATCAATCTTTTTGTTGTATCATTTTAATAGTTTTATTTGTAGTCTTGTGTAATTGGAAGATTACTGTTTTGTGTGAAGTGAAGAACACATAAACCGGTATGTTTGAAGTTGGTGTGTGGGGGGAGGGGTACGGGAAAAGAAATTATCACATTAGGTATTATGTGGGTGTAAAAGTGAGACAACTTCAGGTATTTATGTCAGAGACGAAATCAAATTATAACGTATAATAGTGGTGAATAGAAATGTGTGTTAAAAAATATACCAATTAGATAGAAAATAGCCAATAAACATACCAAATTAAATGATAATAAAAAACTTCAGGTATTTATGTCAGAGACGAAATCAAATTATAACGTATAATAGTGGTGAATAGAAATATGTGTTAAAAAATATACCAATTAGATAGAAAATAGCCAATAAACATACCAAATTAAATGATAAATTAAATATACTAATTAGATGAATAAATATCCAAAAAACATACCAAATTAAGATGTAAATGAAATAATTTAATAAAATAAATAATTATAAATTTAAAAAATGTGGAATTAAATTTAGCAATTAATTTTGTTTATTTTTTAGTAATAATTTATCTAATTAGAAGTTTAATAAAACAAGTGATGATCTTATACAGATATTTTTTATTTATATTGTAACGTCGTTTCAATACCCTTTTGTATCTTCTTCAGGTATTTTCCTAATTGATATAATAAACTATCTCAACAAAACGATTAACAAGTTATTCAATTTACACAGTTTTGAATTTGGAACGTACCTGAAGAAGATAAGAGAAGGTATCGAAACGTCGTTTCAATATAAATAAAAATATGAAGTGTCTGTATAAAATCAACAAGTGTTTTATTAATTCAAAAACAGACTTTGAATTAAAACTTTAAATTATAATTATTCTTGAGCCAATTAAAAAAAAATAATATTTAAAAATATATATTTGTATGACATTTAATTATGGTTAAATAAATGGAATATCCAATAAGTCAGAATAATTAAGTAGTATTTCGTGTACTTATTTATTTCAAATATATAAATGAAATAAATTAACGACATTTATTTATACACATTTTTAAATATTTAAAAGGATGTAAATACGAAGTTTCAGAACACTTTTGTACTTTAATCAGGTTTTCTCTTTAATCGGGTTAAAGTTAAAACCTGATGAAAGTACGAAAAGGTTCTGAAAGGTCGTTGTTATACCGAATAAAATAGTTTAAATGTCTATAACGACTGATTTAATTGATATTATTAATATATGAATTAGAAGAATACCTTGAGGATCTTGTTTTTTCGTGATCGGAGGTGGGGGAGGACGGAGTCTTCATCACGAAGCAGGGCAAGATGAACTTCGTCGACCTGGCAGGCAGCGAGATGACCAAGAAGACCCAAAGTGAAGGCAAGACTCTCGAAGAGGCGAACAACATCAACAAGAGTCTCATGGTTCTGGGTGAGTTATGCGTCCGTGCTTTCCTCTAGTCGGAACGTGAAGGTGAAATAAATTAAGTTGAGCACACGAAGGAAACGTGTCGGGAGGAGCCATAGCCTGCGAGAGGATTCTCTCGCAGGTAACCTGCGAGGGATGTTCTCTCGCAGGCAGAACCTTTTAGGAGAGATACGAAGGGGCTACCTTTGGGTATGCCTTTTCCTCTCCGTTTTTGAACTAAGGTTCCCACAAGCCGAGGCACCTCGGCCTGTTCTGAGCGGTGTATGTTCCGGGGTAGCAGACCTTGGGCATACGGTAAGAGTTGTTCGCTATTCCCATTGGAATAGTCGGCTAGCTGCCTCCTAAACTGGTCGAGGCACGGAGAAGAGAATGCTACGTCCCCACAGCAAACTCCTCTCCCGCTATCGGAAGGGCGTGGGACAAGTACCCAATGCCCGATCTACCTGTTGCAGGGTTTTCCCTGCATTTCTTTAGGCGAATGCCGGGTAGGATCCTTAAAATATTGCCCGGGGGTCCTATTTAAGCCTTGGCTACCTTCCTCTACCCTTCCACATCCCCGCTTTCAAATCCCTTCCTATGCTATTAAAGGGCATTCTTTTACAGATAAAATTATTCCAGGCGTTCGGGGGTTTGGAAAACTTCAAACCTCGACTTGCAAACCGTGGAAAAGCAATCAATATCGTCTCGAATATCGTTTTTGCAATTGGACGGTCGTGGCTGGTTTGTTTCTGTAAACTTTGATAAGTATCCCACAGGGGAAGGAAAAAGTTTTAAATTACATCACATTTGGGAAGAGAAACAATTCATGTGCATTTACGGTTACAGCCACTCCTCGCTTGTTTTCGTAGAAATAGAGGATCAATAATCCCCACTAGCTGAAATGGCTGCAACATTAGGAAAATGTGTTTCGATTTACTATTTTCCTAGGTCAAATACCGTCTATTTTTTTCCTATCGTGCTCATTGCAATGAAAATGAATTTTCTAGAAAAAAAATTCAAAAATTGTCACGGTTCGAGCTTTTTTTTTGGTCCCTGGATTTTCCTTATGATTGAGAGTGGAACCATCAGTTTTCCGTTTACATCTATGAAGATTTCTTTTTATGTATATGAGACGATTGTGACGTAATTAATATACGCGCTGGGACTCATTCGGGATCGTATCGTTGTTCTATGTTGGTAAGAGTTTTAATTTCTTAAACAGTTGGACGTGACGTGTAGGCAAAGTTTGTTATCGTAGTTTTCGCGTGCTTTTTCGAATACTCTCTTTGGCGTCGGTGTGTTGGAACTTTGGAGCGTTTGTAATCTCCTTGACCCGCTGCCCTTGTTTGACCGTGATTTCCGTGGTGACGGTGCTGAAACAGAGGAATGAATTCGACAGCGACGGAGTGTAGCGCAGAGGTTGGGACGCCGCCCCCGTCCCTGCCGCCGTCAGAGGCCGCGGAGCCGCCCCCGGCCGTCGCCGCCGCCTTGGCCCTGGACTCGAAGCGCGTCGTGGAGGACACGCACGAGCGTCTGTTCGGGCGTCCCGACGTCGCGCCCAAGCCCGCGCCCTACGTCATGGCGTCAAAGTCGAACCTCGGCTTCGGCGAGGGGGGCGAGGCCACCGACGCCGCCCCCGCCACCGGCCCCAACAGGCCGAGGGTGCCCCCCGGAGGACGTTCCTCAGGACTCTGGTAGACGCAGCACCGACCGTAAATTACTGTCCACTTGTTCTTTGTAATTCAGGTACTTTTGTCAAATAAATAATTTGGTGAACTTTCGTTATAAATTCACGTGTTTTTTGAACGAAGACGTGACGTAGATTTTGCTTTTCAATCGTCTCAGAAGTTGAGAGGAAGATGAAACCGCGGCGAGTGCAGGCAGGGAAATAGGAACTTAACAAATGTGACGAAAAATTAGTTACTTTTAGTGGGACATTATTGTCGTGCTTCCTAATTCACGTTCTTCTAGTGTGATTGGAAACCACTAAACGTAGATCCTGACGTCATCACAGCTATGGCTATGAAGCGTTTACTTCTTATTCTCCAGAAGAGAAAAATTAACTAGTTAAACTTGAACAAAGTGTATGGTTTAACCTCGGTATGTAATACCTCAAGTTCCAAATCATATATATATATATATAAAAGAATTTATTCAATATACGAAAGCTTCAGTACCGAAAGTCTTGGGCGGCCGCCATTTTAATTTTTTTCAATATCTAAAAATGACCAATTATCCCCGTAGTTACCAGTAATTTTCTTAGAATGGACATTACTAGTTATAAATTTGTAATATATATATATATATATATATATATATAATACCAAATTTGTAATATATATATATATATAATACCAAATTTGTAATATATATATATATATAATAGCAACCAGATAATTATTTGTTTAGTTCATTTGAGTTTCCAAAGTGCTCCGTTTTTTTAATTAATTAGAGAATATATCAGTTTGTGTCGCCAGTAATTTATTTTGCGTTTCGCAACTTCTGTTTACAAGAAAATTTTAATTACAACGCCATAACAACGTTGAATGAACCTAAAACTGCTGATATTTCAAATAATTTAATTATCCCCATGACATATTTACGTAATTAAATCCCAAACCAACAGTTCCGTTGTTTAAACCTTATGCATTGGCTTTTCGAGACTTTTACAGCCACAATTCGATTACGTATTGTTTATAATATAAATTATTACTGACGTTATAAATTTTTAATTGTGATTATATATAATTTATTTTACACGTGTTAATAGCTTATAAGCCGAAAGTTTGAAGTAATAATAACATTGTGGTAGACGAAGGTAGCCAAGGGTTAACTAGGGCCCCCGGGCTATGGTTTAAGGATCCTACCCGGCAATTCGCCTAAAAGTGATGGATGGAAAACCCTAGAAAAACCTGCATCGGGTAGGTCGGGTATTTGGTACTTGTCCCACGCCCTTCCGATGGCGGGAGAGGGGTTTGCTGTGGGGTTGCAGCTTGCCCCCCGCCATGCCTTGGCCAGTTTAAGAGGCAGCTGGCCGACTATTCCAATGGGAACAGCGGACAACTCTTACCGTATGCCCAAGGTCTACAATCCCTGAACATACACCTCCCAAAACAGAGGTGCCTCGGCATGTGGGAACCGTAGTTGAAAAAACCGGAGAGATGTGAATGCATCCTCCGCCAGAGGTATTGCAGTTGTTTTAATTATAAAGTCTGACGTGACAAGAAAGCTGTGAGAACGACGTTGTATCGTGTGTGTGAAGCACAACAACTACATCTTCCTAAGCCAAAAATATTCATGAAGCGAAGTCAATTTACAAAGTTTCTCCTTTTCATTTGGAGGGTGCGCAAGTTGTGATTTACCTGCCATATTTTCTATTTTTACTGCGGTAAAAGAAAAAACGCTCATCAGCAGTTCCAGTGATATTGAGATTTTCACAAATTGAAAGCTTTGGCGGAAGAAACGTCGCGTTCCTTTTTTTAGTGTGTCGTGTAGGGAAGTGATGCGGAGAAGTGGTGTATTAAACGACAGCAAGGTGATCGAAGCAGAGAGCTGGTGAATGTTTGATGTGACGTAGCCTTTAGAAATCACGCGAATCTCGTAAACGAGTCTCGAGTTGGTCCGTCGGCGGACAGGGAACAAGGAAGGTACGTGAAGGAACAACCACCTGACGTCTCAACAGTTGAAGGTAGGATTCAATACGGACTTCTCTTTACCTATGCATAAAATTCTTTTATCTTGAGGAACGGATCAAAGTGAAAACATTGTAAGGTGCGCGCAACAAAAATCTTTTATTAATAAATGAGTCAGAAAATTGTTTATTAATAAAAATTAAATGTACCTCTTTTGACGACAAATAATTTTCTGACTCAAATCCGTTTATTATTTTGTATGTAATGCTGTTAATTAAAAAAAATTGAATTTATTATATAAACTGTATGTAGCATTAATAATGTTCATATAAAACGGGCGTAAAAAATAAAACCTTTAAAAAACCCTAATTCATACGTGTTTTATAAAAATATCTGTATTAAAATTAATCGATTACGTCGCCTGGTTTGTGCCGCGACTCGTTCAGTGAGCGCCCAACTATTAAAACCTGACGAAAGCAACAAGGTTTGCAGAAACCTTGTCTGGGATTTATTTTAGTAACCTAATTTTCTCTTGTTTAATAACTACTTCATTATCCTATTTAATATATTTTATTACGCCAGTTCGAGCGTTTTGTCGTTACTGTGGACTATACATTATTTTCTTATATATAAATAAACAATGTCAGAAAATTATGAATATTAACAAAAACCTTAAATAAACGACGTTTCGTCCTTTTTAGGACCTCTGCAGGTTTCAACTACAATTAAGAAATTAAAATAATGTACAATAATTTATAAAGATATTAAATAACCATCACTATCATCAAATATATGAATTTAAACAAAATTTAGGATACTTTATTGATTTAATATTGTAGACATTTTTGTAACATAATATTGTAATGAAATTTGATACTTCGTAGTATTATTGTGATATACAACACTTAATTGGCACCCAAGAGTTTCATTTCTGTTGCAAAAGGCAAGGCAGCAAAAACCTGTGATTTATATACAAAATTGTAAATCAAATTAAAATATTTTGTAGGTTTTGTAAAACTTTATAAATAATTATGTTATTAATTTCTAAATTGTAGATTAAACCTGAAGAGTTTGTAAAAATGGACGAAACGTCATTTATTGTTTTGTTGGTAAACATAATTATCTGTCATAAGGCTGTGTATTTGTTTATTTATATTATTGTCAGATATTTTTTCATCACCATTTCCTGATATAGTCCTCGTACAGTGTGCGGTTTCCAGTGGCCGCCATTTTGTGTTCTGGAACGTGGCAACCGGAGGTCTGCGAAAGTATGAATGAAAGAATACATGTCGTGATTCGTAACCGAAACTCTTATGATATTCACTTGGTGAAATGAGTTGTATATGCTAATAGCAGGTTATTTTGCGAAAAATATTACCATGACCACATTTTTCGGGAAGACTTGAGCCGTCACATTGACAAAGAGGCAACAAACAATACCGGAACCATTTTTTATTCAAAGGGTTTTAAATTTTCCACTTAGGTTTGTTTCTTTGTGTACAGGAGTTACACAAGTATATACGATTTCCGTACTTTCCTTCTCCGAGAAATACTGAAACGCTTAAAAGTAACAAATATGTAACTAGTAACGTTTGGGGATTAATGTGTTGAGTGCCTTCGCTGGGTGGTGGGATGGGGGGGGGGGGGGAGAGAAATATATTGGATGAGTGGAACATATTTGGATATTTAGTTACAGATGCTCTCAAGTTACACTGTTTCAGTGTTTTATTTGTTTCACAGTTACATTAATAAAATATTTTAAACTCAAGGAAATTTGGTAAGACTTCATTCATTTCACCTTTCAATCATCTAGTCACAACTGGACATCTCCCAGTAGCAACATTATTTTACAATTACCAGACACCAAATCTACCACCACCAAGCAAATCTACAGTGAAATTGATTAGTTCTTACCGAGTAAGGTGAAGGGGAAAGGTTCACGTCCCAACCCTCGGGGCAGATGTGGGTCACCAAAGAGTCAGATTACTGAGAACCTGGAGGAGAATAAATGGCATTACACAAATCAAACTATTCTTGAAGAATGGACAGATTATGTAATAAATGTATATCAAATACTCTACAAAATAATAAGATTCAAGCTCCTAGCTAGCATTCTTTATTCACTTAACTTTCATTAAATGGATATCTTGAGAGGCATCGTCTCACTTAAGGTAATTTTGTTCAGTGGTCAACACAAATTATATATAAATTTATACATTATTGTTTAATAAGTCTATTTCACACTCGTTGGTACATATTTGTGATTTGACGATGACAGGGTACTGCATAGCGTCCCTCAGCGACAACCGAAAGAAAGCTGGCCACATCCCGTACAGAGACAGTAAACTGACCAAACTTCTAGCAGACAGTCTAGCTGGCAATGGTGTGACATTAATGGTAGGCCTTACATTTACAATATTACATTCCTTAGTTGTTAAATGTATTTAGTCTAATGATTTATATTAAGTGATATCATATAGAGGAACAGTAGAATGTAAATAAATAATAAAAAATACTTGTTTCAAGTCATGACAGTTTTATTGACTGGTAAATTGTCACACACAAAATAGTTACTTAAGAATTGCTCCTTTTTTTGGCAGATTGCTTGCATATCTCCTGCTCGATCAAACGTGAGTGAAACTGTAAACACGCTGCGGTATGCAGCGAGAGCGAAGAAAATTCGCACAAAGCCTATAGTGGTTATGGTGAGTTTTAGTATGCTCAGGAACACATACCGTATTTGTTTTACTTATTCCAACTTTAATTAAACACAATGTTGATTGATTTGTGGACAATGGTGAGCTTTAATATTAGTTTTTATTTAATTTAGTCCATGCATATTTACATACAGAAAAGTGTGCTTTGTTAATTTTAACAATAATTTAGAAATGGCTTATACCAAATATTCGACAACATTCATCTTTATAATATTCTTTCACTTTAGGGATGAATGTTCCACATAACACTTACTTATGTGTTTAGGATCCACGAGAGGCTCTCATCCTCAGTTTGAAAAGAGAAGTAGCTGCTCTCCAAGAAGAAAATGATCATTTGCAGACTGCTCTTAACTTGCACATGAACAGCAGAACACCCAGGAAGTCTACCAGCACAGACACTTCTGCAGGTTGGTGCAAACTTATAACAAGCTTTTATGCAAAATGTACTACTATCACATCAAATCATCTTTTATATCAATTTGAAAATGCATTTTGAAGGAAAAGCAGGAACTCTTCCAGTACCAGATGATTCTGCTTTGGCAGAAATGCCTCATGAAGAACTCGTAGATTTAGCGAAACATTACATAGCTGAAAATACTGCCCTGCGGCGTGAGAATTCAGAACTCTTCACCACAAGAGAGCAGTTGCTCAGAGACCAGGAACTGGTGTGCAGAGAAAATGAGAGGCTACTAAAGAAGTTGGAGGATGTAAACTCGTAAGTTTAAAGCTTAATGTTTATTATAATTTTAAATTATTAGATAATGGCCGTCAGAATAATCATTTAGAAAAATGAAAACTTACGTGAAAAGTTTTACACTTACTGGACATTGATTTAGTATGATGTTACTCAGAATACCAAATGAATAAATAGTCCTCAATTTTTATAAGGTTGTTTTATTCACCTTAGTCAAAAATATACGCCCATTTTCATGTTTCTACTGCTTGTGCCTCTCAACCTATACATTCAGTTAAGTACAAAACTTGAAGAATTTCTTCATTTGGTATTTTGAGTAATAAAAATTTGCAAAATTTAAAATACAGAATGACGTTTCTTCCTTTTGTTTAGGGATCTCTTCAGGTGTAATCTAAAATTATTTTTGGAGAATTTAAAGAAAAAAGATTGAATCCCAAACAAATAAATTTAGTATAATACGGTTACTTACTTTAGTAAAGAAAATAGGTGGGCGTTTCAACACGGATTAGCATATTTTTGTCTTAAGTTATTCACTGGTACATATATATATATATATATACATTCAAACTTGAATAGTGAGGAAGGATAGAAATAAATAGGAGAAATAGGAGGATTGCGCTTTATGTGAATTCATATGCTTGGGCGAAGAATTACGCACATAGAAAAGCATATGTTCAAAGCAGAGAGAAGGATGGAAGAAGAAGGAAAGACTGAAAATATTTGACCCATATATATATATATACTTGGGGAAAGAAAATAAAGTTGTACAAAAAAGTGTGGAAAATATTTTTCAAATATAAAGTGCTTCCTTGACCACAGTAAAAGAAACTGGAATGAAGGGATCTGCACAGATTTAAACAATCAATTATGACTTTTCATAAACAAAGTTATCCTAAAATTCCTAACACAGAATCTATTTAAGAAACTTCCGGAATTAAGAATGAATTTATTAGGCTCAATAGTGTAATATATTTATGATGTATTTAAATAAATTTGAAAATTTAAAGCAAAATGATGTTTTTATTTCTATTGTCTCACTTTGCAAGGATCATTCCATTTTTTTTCAGGGCTGTTTAGATTATCTATTAATAAGCCTCTGTTTAATATATATTTTTTAGAGTTTGCTGCAGATCACCAATAATTCCTGCTCGGCCAGCATATTCTGCAGAAATGTTGGGTGTCTCGTTGAATGGTTCAAGCACTGAAAATGGATCAACAACCAACGTTTGGACTAACCCTAAGGTAATCACACAATTTTCACAATTATAAAGATAAAAAAATTATATTTTTCAGCCAGATATCATAAATGATTCAAAATAAATTCAATTAAAATGTCCAACTATTTAAAACCTATTAGACAAAGAATACCTAAATTCCAGCAAATTACTAATGCTAACCATTGTTTGTAAAAGGATATTGCAGAAAACAGGAGGTCAGCAAAACCACCTCATAGATTGCCAGACTCAATACAAAAAGAACTTGACAAAAGAAGAATAGGAACTAGGTAAGAATAAGGGAACAAAATGCTATCCGACAAAATTAATTTACATCTTCAAAGTGAATAAGCTAATTAATAATTATTTCATACAAATTCACACTTATTTTACTTCACTTCAATTATGTACTGGTCATAGCACAATGGTTCAGTTTTCAAGTGTAGAAGTTCTGTCAAGCATTCAGCTTTTAATTGAGCATCAATAGTTTGGCAGAATCATATATTAATCAATGAAAGGATAGGAAAGAAGCAGAGATTATGGCTTACACTTTTTTTTTATGTTTGCAAGACAAATGTACAAAGAACCAACACTTTCCTTTACCATGTCTGCTCCTCATTACATCTGACAAAGTCTATAGCTGTGATGTGGAAAACTAAGGAATTTATAAAAAAAATAAACTGCTGATAATTATTAAAAGTTGTTTCCACCTGAGTAATACAATGTTAAGAGAGACAGTTTGACAAGTTTCACCATCTTCAGCCTTGGCAGTTAAATCCATTGAATTGTTTTCATTATATATTATCTAGGTGGATATTCAAAAATGTTTGTAATCATTACACCAGAGAAACCTAATTAGTAAACCACTGATAATTTTAAATAGCAGATAAAGCTCATATTAAATAAGGTATCCAGGTTTGAGACCTTTGTGAATCTAGTTTTGTCTTGATTGGAAGACATCATTCATTAAGAGTTCCCACTGACAAACTACGGTCTTTGATTTAATTAGTATGTAGCAATGGTCAGAGCAAGAACTTCTTGTTTAATTGACACTGCTATGGAATTTTGTGGCATGATTTGAAAATGGTCTGTTGGAATATTTAACGTGAGCTACACACAATGCCTGTCTGCTTGTGAGATACATTTTTACTTTAATATGCGATTGTTTTAATGTGTGTTGGATTTTTGCCTTCAACTTCAGATATTGCTGTAAAGTCTTTAGTCACGTGGAGATAACCTGCCAAAGTTCTACACACACCCTCCCCTCCAAAAAAAAACACATCTACACCACGGGCGTTATAGTTCATGTTTGCCATCAACTCTTCAGCTCTTCCCTATCCAGAAAAAAACGTAAAATTTATTTTAAAAGAATCCAACTATTCTTACAGTAGCATGACAAACATAGCAGATTCATATCGTGAACGAAACCACAGACGTCACAACTCTTGGGACGACATGAAGACACAAGATTTGGGTACTTCAGCATTATCGCAAAACCAAAGGACGAGAGATGTCGTAACGTGAGTTTTCTGCAAGTAGTATCTCCCGGATTTACAGTAAATTGATTGTTTTGTAATACAGAAGTAGCTGTGATGTAATTTTTTTTTTACATTTTTAACATTTGATGGCAATAAAGAAAATTTTGATGTCAGCAATTCTCATCAATATTTAATTAAACTAATGCCATATTAGTATTATAGTATGAAATAAAACGTCCTGAAGTACTTTTAAAATAGGCCGCATGTTAGGAGATGACTAATACATAGAGTACTGTACCTTAATTCAAAAATACTTATTTTCTGATTTTGCTAAACATTTAATAAATTATTTTCATGAGGCAGTTAAATTGTATTTCAAAACAATACACTTAGCATGTAAAATGCATTCATCAGTATCTTTTTAATTGGAATGTCTATTGTGATAAACAGTTGCTTGCTAGATCTAAATTTATTACTTAAAAAAGAAAACAATCTTTCCACTCAATCCCTTAAAGTAGTTATGTGAATACGCAGTAGCTTCAAAAACATAATACACTTTCATTGGTGAGACAATTTTTTATAACTCAGGAGTCTGTAGAATATTTATTTCCACACGCAAACTTGAACTTATGGCACAATATGTGCACAGCAGTAAGAGCCAACGACATGCCAGCGCACTGGTGTCGAGAGCTACTTCCCTGCCAAGTGACCACGAATCTGTGATGCCTCTTCGCAGCACAGGTTCTGATTCCGCGCTGATGCCATTTGGAGGATCTACACATAGCAGTGAGCTACCTCAACTTACGGCAGGCAACCTCCATAGCCGGCCTCCTCTAAGACGTGCTTCACCTCTAGACGACTCACCCCTCGTAACCAGAAATCCATTCGGCAGTCTCATTTCACTTTTGGACGAAGTGGACACTCCTTTTCCCGACAAAAAGTAACGACCGTTATTTTTCGGTTATAAGACTGTTTGGTGTAATGAGAGCTAGTGGTGAACGGACACAGTCTTAAAATGGTGAGCATTTACATGCTATTCTTAACGTTTAGAAAGCATCAGTTGTCGGCATGCTGTATTTGGCAGCCCCGTCTGTGGAGTACAAAGTAGCTTATCGATTCACTGTCTCATCAAACGCACAAGCCTTAAATGTTTAGACACATTAATTTGAAGGCGTAAAGCAGATCGCAATACGCCAACCCATATCTAGAGGGGCACAGAATAGTTGGTATTATTACAGAGCACTCAATGTGCACATTTATTCATCTAGCCATGAATGCATAATGGGACAACTACATTCAGTTCAGATTTAATGAAGTATCTATTTCCTAACAAAATTATTGTTAATTATACGAAGCATAATATACACATCTAATTTTGACTTCTCAAACCACATTGATGTACAGAAGTGTCTGCAATGTCTCCAGTTTTATTTTGTTCAGAATTCCCAGAGTAGACATGTTAAAATTAATACAGTACACCTTCACAAAGGTTGCATGCACACACCCATACAATCCAGTTTACGGCAGGATTGCAATAATTTGCATTAAAAAGTTGTACCCGAATGATGACTACAACTATGACTTGTTAGGATATTGGTTATGAATACTTACAAATATATTCTTAACTTTTAAGAATAATAATTATACTTTTCTGACAAATACAAGTAGCTGGATGTAGCAGATTTTATATATATCCTGAGATTATTTGTTTCATTCCCTCCCAACTACCAACAATTTACCTGTCATATGCTCACATATCCACAGCATGAACCAGCACACCCACTGACCTACATAGAAGTGCATGTAGATGGTCTCCCCACTCACTGTAGCACTTGTACATGAACAAGCTTCCGTAGCACACGAGAATATCTGGCTGTGTTGAAGGGCAACAAGATGGAACACAACGCTGTAACTTCCATCTTGAGTCCTGTGCCAATGTTAATAAATTAAAAATATTAGTCTGTTCTGAATTAAATATAAACCAAACATATTAAGAAATTAATGTATTTGTAAATTATTTAATAGGATTTGTTCTGCATTCTACCATTGTGACACAAAAGTACAATATTCAGAATCATCAGAGACCAGTGTTTGAAGTGTCTATGTTAGTTTTATATTTTATAAAGAATTGTGTTGTTTTATGTATTCTTTATTTTTCCATTCTCAAATTGAATCTCTGTTGCAGCATCTTCAGATGAAGGAATGCAAATGACCTCTTCTACCATCCATCAACCAATACATGGCTTTTGAGAAAAACATACCTTATTTGGTGCAGACAACTATGCTTACTTTGTACAATATGGTTAAGCTTACATTCCTTTACCTCAATGACATGAAAGGTTTATTTACATAAAATGTAATTTATTGTAGAGAAGTAAAACTGTAATAGTGGTATAAAAATATATCTTTAGAATACCAAATTAAATACCATAGCATTAATTTTTTAATGTGTGTTTGTTGAAGTCACAAATGACAAATAATATCACTACTTCTAACAACCAAATATTAGTTAGAATCTATTATACTACCTAGAACTGGAGATGGTGTTTGAGTTGTTGCAATGTTGCTAATTAACCCATGAATAAAACATGTTACAAACCCCATAATGTACAATTTTGACAACGTTGTTCACCTTCAACGTTTTTTAATTCAACAAATGGAAATTATATTTAACAGATTATGAAGAATGGCAGAGGAAATTTGCAACCAAACAGATTAAGTAGGAGGTATATGTACAAAAACAAGTGAAATTGCTAATTTGAGGAAACTCAAATATATTTAACTGATTTACATTTAAATGAGGATCAATAATTCATTACTAAATAATTATTCACCACTTAGTACAAAAGTAAAAGTTTCTTCAGTTACCTGGTTGAAAGTAAAACAAATACCAGTCTGCAATGGACGAAGTTAGAAAAAACACCTCTTTTGAAGGCTCATTATAATGTGAATTATGGTTATGAAAATGTTCTCTTTTTAAGTCCACAAAAATTAACATCACACACACATCTACAGATGTTTATTGGTCAGTCCCAAAATATTTATTTTAGCGAACTGAAACAAAAACAACTTTTAAAACTTTGTAGTTCCTCACTCTTCTATCCATGTCTTATTTCTGAAATATGTTTTTTGGTATGAATTACTATTGCATTATACATATATAAAAGAATGAGGAACTGAGAATCAAAATAATTGATATGAATAGAAGAGTTTTACTTCCAATTACTTTTTTTTTCACAGAAAAGTAACTCATTCCCGTCACCCGATTGTTGGGAAGACTTTCAGGACACTCAATTGGCACCAATATTGTACATACATACTGTTGTAGAGTCCAGTGAAGAAAGAAAAAAACAAGTTGTTTGAACAAATTATTTAAAAGTTTTGCTTCATTTATAAGTAAATATGATATTTAACTTAGTGTACAAATCCATCCAACTATTATGTGAGAATTATTTTGATCCCTAATAACACAAAAGATTATTAACAACTGAACTAATGCAACACATATGAATTTACATTTTGTTTTAATAAATATATATATATATATATATATATATATATATATATATATATATATATATATATATATCCTTACTAATATCATATTAGTAAGGATATGACACTGTCAAAAATAATTGATATTGATATGGAAAGGAAAGTGAGATAGCATGTGGCTTCCCTGAAATTGAAATACAGTGTAGCCATAGGGAACCGAAGGTTGTTCTTCAAATTTTTGGAGGCTCTCAGCCTCCTTCAGGAAGAAGCTGAGAGCCTCCGAAAATTTGAAGAACAACCTTCCGTTCATTATGGCTACACCGCACTTCACTTTCAAGGTAAGCCACAACCTCTCTCTCTTTTCATACCAATATTGAAATTATTTTTGACATCATATCCTTACCAATTTATATATATATATATATATATATATATATATATATATATATATATATATATATATATATATATATACTACTTACCAGTTTAGACCCCACAATTGCATCAATCAGAACCTTCTTTTGCCTTTTTATTTTAAAAAAGAAGTGTATTCAAAATATCAACACTTAGAACACAATGGAAACAAAATATATTTAAATAAACAATTTTAGTTCCACTGAGAAAATTTCAATCTCTGCAGGTGTATAATGAACAACTAAATCTAAATAACATGATTCTGCAGTTGTAACAACCAGTACAAAAAGCAAACTAAACAGTGCCAAACTACAGTTTTAGAATTTACTTTAATGCTGCAAAGTGAAAAAATATGTATACATGGAATAAAATATCATTTAACAGTGGATATAACAAATAAGTATTGCATTATGACACTTCAATAAGCTAAACATTCACTCCAATTTTCATTTACAAAATAATAATATATATTGAAACAATATTTTCAATAATAGTAACATGGATAAATGGACCCTTATAATATTTACAAATGAACACATTCTTTTGTTGACACATGACAATGTACTAGTTTACTAATTAATACAATTATTTTCCCCCAAAAGTAATCAGAATTGATGAATGCAACGATTCCCTGTTGAATATCAAATTGGCACTAGCACTGGTAAACGTTTGTAAACCCTTATTAGTATAAAAACTGATTCACACCATAATAAAAGCGAACACACAAATAGACTAAAATGGACCAACACTGTTTACAATATCTATTCTTTAAGCACAATATTAAGTAGAACAAAGATATGATTTCCATTAAGTAAAAGGTTATAAAAATTTCTTATTCATTCAGACCAGACATGTTATAAATGTAAATTAAAACTTTTTAAGACCATTAGTGTGACACACACACTACAAGTAAAAGTACAAAAAAACTTCCTTCCTATAAAACAAATTATCAACTTTTATTTAAATAATAACCGCATTTTCGACGTCTGTCATTTCCTACATGAACTATTAATGCTATACATTGTTACAATACTTTACAGACTTGTCAAATAAATTTGACAGCTTTGAACAACAGTTTTGCAAAATGCTTGCACTTTTCTGAAATCACTTTTATATAATACTATACACAATTCTTGCATAACTATTAGGTTTATATAATACAATTAGATATTCAACAGCTATTGTTCATCAGATACAAATTAGAAAGAGTAATATGAAAAAATGTTCAATTCTTTTCTGGAGATTACCCTTTAACAGTGAACAAATTTTTAAGGAAATAGAAGTGCACGTTTTCATACAACTGATTAAATATATACACATATATATAACAGGTGTGCTATGGTTATAGCTGACTAGAAGTAAAATCTAATTCATTATGGCAAATGTTACAGAAAAATGACAAAAATTAATTCACGAAATTGTAGATGAAGACACATTTTCGACAGTTGTGGGCCGTACAAAGTGGAAGTCTCACTTGCAGACTTCCTGAATCACATTCTCAAAGTATTCACTGTGAAAAATTGAATCACCAACATTCTGTATTCTGCTCCAAAAATTCCCAAAACTTCAATATGAGCTGACAACATAATATGAAGTATGGTTTCTTAATTTTATTAGCACAAATAACCCCTTCATAGATTCTCACAGAAAGTAATGCAATGGAAGATGTGAAGCTAACGTCTCAAAAAAGGTATCGGTCTACAAAAATTATATAAAATTGAAGTGCGTTCCAATTCGTGCCATATTTTTGGAACTGGCAATTAATTAGCGCACTAAGAAAATATTGATAACAATGTATAATATCTATTATTACATGTGTCAATAAAAGGAATTAATACAATTTACATACAAAAGTTTTATCCACAATTAATCATGTATATATAAAGTTAATAATACATTGTTTACATATTCATTACCATATATCACAATACAAATTTTAAAATGTGCTGCTCACTTTTCGAAGAACTACAAGGAACAATGCTTTACAGTTTTGATTATAACAGTAATTATTTTCAGTTGTCATAGTACAAACTAAGCAGAATTTGAACATTATTGCATTTGACAAATACAGTTTCAGATGACAAATATTTCAGTTTGCCATCTCAAGAAGATCTACACCAATATAGTTTGGCAAAATACTGTAATTTTCTGGGCAACCTAATTTGGTTCATTCAGAATACTCAAAAAATAAAGACAAAAGGAATTAAAAAAATTGTATCAGAAAGTTGTGAACCTGGTTTTTGGAACTGAATAACCAATTTGGCAAGTATTTACAATTTCTTGATAACAAATAACACTGAGGAAGTAATTGTACATGATAAAAGTATACAAAACGTAAATATAATGTGTGTAATAGTGTACCAATTGGATAAATAAATAGCCAAATAAGACAAAGTGAAGTGATAATACAAATACCTCATGTTTCTGCAATATTTGTTGCTTTTGTCTGGTGATTAAAAAAACAACACGTGAGGCTTTTGAGTTTGTCACGTGGTTTGTGCGGTTGTGTTGTTCTCACGGCTTTTGCAATTTTTATTACCTGACAAAGCAACAAGGATTGCAGAAACATTGTATTACCATGTTATTTGACATTTTATTTATTTAATTAGTATGCAATTATTATTTCATAAAATTAATTACTTTCAATTGGTCTGGGCTATCAGAAAGGTAAATGTAAAGTTAATAAATTTTACAAGACAATTAGTTTTTAAAAAATTATGTACATGAAAAAAATACAATATTTAAGGAAATAAAACCTAAGATACAAAGCATCCTGTATAACATTACTTGCAATGACAAGTTTAGCTAAAATAAAGGTTTAACTACATTTCCAGACAAAGTGATAAACTTTGTATACCCTTGGGAAACTTCCACAGGAGTAACCCTCCTCCCCATCCATAGAAAGTGAAACTAATTTTAAACCTACAAACACCATGGAGCAAGGATCTAAATCTCTGAAGGACAAAGTAGTCAGACAACACACCCCCTCCCTTCCCCAAATACCATGGTGATGTGAAGTTTCAATAATAATCATAAAAAAGGAATGTTCTGGGACGAAGAATAAAGTTTTACAGACTTTTACGCAACAACTGTTGCAAAACATCTGAGACTTGATTATGGTTGGCAATTTTGATTTTACCTGTTTACAATTTCTAACCACATAGGAATAGGACATATTTTACATACTGTTCCTTCACTTTGTCTATTTTTCTCCAATTTCATTAATAATTTTGTTTCCTTCTTAGTCTGTGTAATCATCTCTAATCTTATTACCTTATGGTCAATAATATTAAATCAAACTGTATACTCATTTTCATAAAAAATTGAATAATATTGTGCATGTTCAATTCTTTCTAATTTTTTTTGTATTCAGACAATACTTTTAACTGAACTGCTAATTCATTTTCAGATTCTACATTTGACCTGTTTATACACTTTCCATTATTAATGATCTACAGCAATAACTTCAGTGGAGTACACAGTATTTCTTATTGCAAAGTATGTAAAAACTACTTTCACTGCTCTTCACACCATAAAATTGTACTATTCTCATTAAGAACTCCTGTAATGTCTACATCTATTACAGTATCCACATAAAGTGCAACCCCCCCCCCACCCCACCCCATCCAATTATTATGGTGAGGTAGAGCTTCAAATATTATATTAATGCCACCTCAAACATTTTCTATTAAAGCTATTATTGTACATTTACAAACGCTGTCATTTCTCAAATGCCTGCTACAATCTCCCAACTTTTTGTTACCCATCATATTCTCTTCTACAGATTATTCTCTTCCAGTAAGAATAAGTAACATTGTATCAGCATGACAAATAATTCAAGTAATGTATAAATTATTCTTTTTCTTCATTCTACAATGATTTTAAATTTTGTCTCAGATTGATAGCATGTCCATCGTTAAACAGATAAAAAAGAATTCCAATTTGACATATAGCAATAAGAAATTCTGAAACAAGAAAAATATAAAGATGAAACAAACTGGTATAGAAATGATAATCGTTTCACCTTTCTATTTATCTTGATTTGTAATTACTTTTTGCTATTTCATCATCTTTGGTTTGTGTCACCCATGTAACCTGTTCCTCTATTTAACCACCTTTACTTAAACCAATCTGAAAACTTGATAACATCTATTGAATTTATCTAGTAAAGTGCAATCTATTGGCTCTCTGAGTGCGTTATGAAATAAGGTAGTATCAAGTCATACCATAACTGCCACTTTTTGAGCCATGTTAAGAGCAAACAGACTAGTTATAAACAACTGGGGTTTGCAAAGTTGCCAACATATCCCATGCACAAGCAACTTACAAAATACCACATAAGACTTCCATTTAAGCAGAACTAACCAATGTTGACCCCAAGAGGGTAATCATATTTTCATGTCAGTAGGGGGATGAAGTTCTCTTAAAGAAATTCTTGATTAAATGTAATTTTATAATGGTATTAAAATTAGAAGGCACTTTATTTATTCCTTGTAAGGAGTGAATCCATCAAATTAAGGATGGGACAAGGTGTGTTGCCAAACAATCACAATGTATTCTATTGTTTTCTGAGAGCTGTATACGAACTCAAATTGTGACCACAAATATGTGGAATCAGCAACCTTCTTCCTCACAGAAACTCCATGCGCCTTCTATTTTTAATTGCAAAATAGTTACAATAAATGTGAATATTTCACAGCCTATTTTTAATAACTTGTGCAGATAAATTGTAGCTGGATGTAATCAACTGCACAAAATTGTGACCATTTGTCTCTGCACACAAAAAATTGAAGGTACAAGGTTAAAATGATCAAGTTCTATATATTTCTGTTGAACCAACAAAGTACTGCTTTTTAAAATGTTATTTTTAAAACTTGCCTCAGTCCCAAAACTAAGTTTTTAAAAACTTTCTGCATATATTTATTTGCCCAAAAAATTCAGATCGTAATGGAAGATTCGCTTTACTCATGTGTTCATAAAAGAATTCTAAAGTGTAACAAGAGAGCTGCATATCATCTAAAAATATCTAGAGAGATTGATTAGAAAATCTGAGATACAAATAATCCATTGACAAAAATATATGAAGTAATATATACATCAAAGTATTTCACACACATAAACAATAAAAATAAAATGGAAAACTTCGAGCTTCTACTTTCGTGATCCAAGTATTCCTCTTGCATTAAAAACAATTCACTATGTTAAAAAGTTCTTCATAGAAAGTCTCGTAATTAAAAAAAATAGCCATTACACGTTATGGCTGTAAGTTCCATTAATAAATTATCTGAATCGTTAAAAATAAGAAGTCATCATGACTGACGATGTAAATGCATTAGTCAAAATAAACACTCACTTCCTAATTATGTTCGAGACACGTTCATGCACAATTTCGTTCCTTCAGACAACTTTGATAGTTTCATGCAGCTGCTTTGTGAAAAATATTTCCAAAACTTATCCTCACTTTCATTATCAAATGACTAAGCATTTGTTCATATTTAAATAACGGTTAGATTAATAAACATTTTTCTTCGTTAATTGTTTGTGAAGAGTGTGAAACATGCAGTGTAGAGAACTGCACTTTATGCAAAATACATCACTTTTTTTGTGTCAGCATGAACTGTTATCGCGCGGGCCATAGCCCCTGGAGTTCGGTCTTCACTGCAGCCAGATTGGTGAGAGCCTTCCCCACTGGAATTACATAACATTATCAAAATTATGAGCAAAAATAATAAATCTTGAAAATTTATTTCAGTACAATTTCTGCGAAGTTGTCAACTTCCACAGGGCAGTTTCTTCAATTTCCCTGCATATTTAATGTAACAGTAAAGGTGCATATGAAGTTTGTGTGCACTTCTTGTCAAAACTGTGCAGAAAGTGTGACAGATAATTTGCTTAGTTGAGCAACCAACTAAAATTAAACCCCCAAAAATATCTGGAAGTAGAACAATGTAACAAAAACAGAACCCAAACTGAAAATGAAACTGGATAAATTAAGCAATTGCTATATGAATAAATTTAATAACTGATGTAACAAAAAATTATGAAATAATTTCAATTTAACATTAAGTGTATTGTGAATATGCTTACCTGTCATGTTCTTTTTCAACAAGATGGTAGCGTGCTCTAAATGCCACCAAGTGAGCATAGTATGCAGGTGCAGGAATGGAAACTGAACGAGTACATCTCACATATGTATGACATAATTGATATGTCAAACACTGAAGCTCATCCGAATCAAAATGATTGTCATCCCACAGGACATGGTAGTGACTTGGACGGCTTGTTCCCTAAACAAAAATAATTTACTAAAATACATGTATACAATACAGCATGAAGTAAACACACATTTCTAATTCAGAAACCAAAGCATGTTCTATAATACTTGTAGAAAAGAATAAACACATTTTTTAGATAAGTTACCAGAAGTATCCAAATGCAAAGATAAATATTCTGTGATGTAGCACTAAATTACCACATACCAGTACAGACAAAGTATATATACACAATATTAGGAGAATCCATTAAGGAATTGGAACTAATTTGGTGACAAAGTCACATTCAAACTTGGATAGTCAGGAAGGATAGGAGAAATAAGAGGATTACACTTTATGTGAATTCATATGCTTAGGCGAAGAATTACGCACATAGAAAAGCATATGTTCTGTCAACCATATGAAATTTGCTAAACATAAATAAATTCACAAATATCATCATAATTGAATACCTGTATCCCTTGATGACTGCAAAGATAAAAATCAAATTCTGTTGGATGAGTTATCCCAACATCGACAGTTGTCCCAGCAGGTATGTTGCCGGACTTGCCAGACTGCTCTTTCTTATCAGCACAGAACAATCTACAAAGTTTAATGTACTATTTAAATTGGTAATAATTTTAGGTGCTAGACAAAATTACCACAGATTATGACAATATATTATACTTAAATATTTTGAAACTGGATATATTTATCAATCAATACTTCTGAAAATGACTAATGAATACTCTTTAACAACAAAATTAACATCCCACAATTTTCATTTAAAAAAATTACACCTTAACTCTGAATCTATACACACATTTCATTGGGGTATTCCATTTATCAGCGAAGACAAATTAAATGTACACATACTCTGCAGACTTATGTATAAATTGAGATATATGCTAAGCTTAATTATGATTATTATAATAAGCTTTATCATTTTTGTAAGAATTAACAGATGCAAAATAAAGTTTAATCAGATATATTTATTATTAAAAAAATGTTTTTACATATAGATTAAATTTTCCTATCAACACAGTTAACCATACCTTGTGTGGTGTCTCTTCTGCACAACTATAAATGTTATTCCTGGCTTGTAGTCTCCTTCCAGTTTGATGCAAGCTTCGCGAATCGCTGTCAGCTCATGTTGTAAAACCTGTTAATACCAAAAAAAAAAATTAAAAAAATCGGTACTTAGACATGCTTAAGAATTTCTAGAAATAATTAATAACAACTCCATTCAATTGTCGTCAGTTATTTTTTAAAGAAAACTTACATGTAAAAACTGGCCTTCTGATACACCATCTCTGTAGAGGATGATTCTGTGAGGTTTATATCCTCCAGTACTTTTGTAAAACATTATTAGAAGCTCCCTGAAAATAGTCAACAGAAATTAGATTCATAAAATGAAAATATTAATTTTTCAAAATAATTAATTACATTATGTGATAAGCAAAATATATTCATTTGGCAGCTTTTCTATTGAAAATAACCATTGTCCATATCTCAATTTACAGTTTGCAAACTTGATTATAAAAAGGCAGTTAATTAATGTTTAATAAATGTAATAACCCTACAGTTCATGAAATAACTAGTTATTGAAACAATTGTGTAACTGAGAAAAATTTAAGCTGTCACACAATTATCAAATAAGAACACAAATTCCATTAACGCAAGTGTTCGCACCTGACCATGCTGCTGAGCTCCTGAATAATTTCTTGCCGGTGTTGCTGGACTCTCACAGTAGCCGCATATCGAGATGGGTGGGCGTCCATTGAACCCACTACTGCGGCTATAGAAGGTTTTTTATTATCTCCAGCAGGAGGGTGTGTCACATCAGCACCCAAGAAAATAACTGGCTCATTGAATACCTAAAAATAATAGAATAATTACTAAAAGCATGTGTTATACATGAGCAACAGGAAGAGAAAAACTCAAGAACATTGATAAAAGAAAAAGGGGGAAAAACAGATTTTACACTTACTTTTGGTCTAATACTTGGAACTAAGATGCTATTGATTCCACCAAGTTTCACATTAATTTTCAGACACAGATTTGACAATGTTTGTGGAGAGGTTTTATTAACATTCTTAGCTTGAACACATTGGGTAGCCATTCCCAGAACTGTATCACCCACACGCTTGACTTCAGCTAAATTGAAATACAAAATAATACATTGTTAGTATATTTACAAATTAATCTTTATTGTATTGTATGTATTAACTATTATAAAATTCCCTAACATGTCAGAATTACAAGCCGTGACACTAATCCCTTACATGATAAATGTAAACAAGCAGTTTGTTTTGGTTAACATTTCTACACAATCCTAATCAGAATTTAAGAAACTACATATATTTATTTATTGGCACTGCTCCAGTCAGTATTCTACAAAATTCTAAAATTCAAATAAATTATCATATTTGTAAGAATATACATAAATTGAAATTTACAAAATTTGGGCAATCAGTCATTGTAACAAAATTCATATATACCAAAATCTGTAACAAAATAATTTCTTTTAAAAAAGAAACCCGTTTGATTGAATTATAATCTTGTGATCTCGGATACTGATTCATCCTGCTTAACAACTGAGTGATTAATAATCACAGAAATACATATTAATTCAAAAGTCAAAATTTCTCTGAGCGATTCTTTAGGGAATGGTTAATAATGAAAATTATTTTCATAGAAAGTTATTAAAATACACAAACAAAATAGTTTTTTTAACTGTGAAAGTTGGTACAAATTACACATTTAGAACACTGAATGGTAACGTGAGAACATTTTTTCTTGAGCAATATATTAAAAAATAATTGTCCTAATTGTAGATCAACAAATAAATTGGAACAATAATATTTTCAGCTGTACTGAATATGTTCCACATAACTGTTACAATTTTCTTTAATAAACAAAATATTTTTAACAGTCTGAAATGAAACATTAAAATCTGAAATGGCTTCCTTTACTGGCTAAATTCAAAGGTGTGTGTGTATGGACACAGTTGATGATCCTAATGATGGCCTCTAAAAATATATTTCTTTACTACTGTACTTTTTTTTGTAGTTTCCCACCTAAATGTTTGCTATTTACAAACTTTTCCATCTTACTGCATTCCAATACAAATTTATCTTACACAATCAGGAAAGTAACAATTTTATCAATGGAATATTAACCAAGACATAGTTGAATGTTCAGATCACAAAATGTGGAACTAGAAAATTAGTACTTGTAACAGCATGTGACTTTATATAGCATTACTATTCAAACTGAAATGATTAATGACAACATACCATACACAGGTGTTTTCCCAGGAAGCACGACTACAACCAATTGGAGAGATGCAAAAGAAGATTTAAGATATCTGAACATGGGTTCCACTTGGTCAGGTCCTGTAGCATATTTGCCTACAAAAAAAAGTAAACAATGAATAAAAATCCATCTATTAAAAACAAAAATTAATGATTTTAATCTGAACTTACAGAAACACGGTTGGCCAATGATAGGCATTCCAGCATCATTACTAATTTTCTGGAGTTGCTGAGTAAAGTTCCTGCACAGAAAATTAACAAATAAGAAATTATACAAATTTAGTTGAAACAATTAAGTAATAAACAAACCTCAATGCATCCTCCCGAACAGTTCTCTGAGGAGCGAAACATGCTATTGCCCACACTCTAATTTCAACTCCAGTGAAAAATTGTTTTCCTCTCATGTCCCAAACCCCTTGATTTGGCATAGCTTGTTGCTTTGTCTAAAACACCAAGAATTATTCATGTAATTAAATAAACTTAATATTCTTTTAATTTGTTGCTGATAAATATTTAATTTTAAGCTAATTGATGTGCAAGAGAACTTTAATTTTGATATGTACAATAAATAACCATGTCAACTATATATACATACAAATATATATATATGTAATAGAACATCTGAGATACCTGTCCACTTAATGAACTAACTCTGCCACCATATTGCAATTTGGGTGGGGGTAGGACGCGTCCTCTAACTTCCATCATGTTATTACTGATGGTAAGTCCAAATTCTTGTACATAAGCATCATTATTAAAATCAGCTCGTCGAACTAAACTGTTTATTTCCCGCTCTCTGTCTGGAGCTGAGCGTGCAGTAGCTTTAATCATGGTAGAGGTCTGCATGTCTGTTAGTTTCTTGATACACCTCTGGCCAGCAACTATGTTGCACACCTTGACAAAAGAAATAATTAAAATTTTAAGAGTTCAAATAAGACTAATGTACACTTTCATTAACTACTCAAATAATTTCAAGTGTTATAACAGCTCAAAGAAAATTGTACATCTGTCAGATGTGAGAAAATAGATATGATATAGTTATACCTCTAATGGTAAGTAGGTATGTTTATGTTCTTGTCCAACTTGAAGACACGGTAAATGGGGATATCTTAATTTCATTTTGTATTTGTCCAGGAAGTACTTTGCTACTGTGCATTCCACAGTTTGTCCATTCTCTAATTGCAATGGAAAGCTATTTACAAACAAAATGAACTAATTAATACATCACCAGAAACCATATAATATCTAGAGCAACATTTATTTTGCCTTGTGGATCACAAAGAAATAAAAGAGCTTACGACTGCATCTGTGCTGGTCTCCTAGTAACATTACAGACTCTGTATTTCCTTCTCATAGTCCCACAATGTGTGATTTCAATTTTGAGGCCCTTTATCTCTTTTGTGAATTTAACACGCTGAGAATCCGTTAGTGGTTTCCGTTGCTCGTTTATATCCCGAATGTCTAACACTTCACACATAAATTCGATTACTGGTTGGGCTTTATAAAACGCAGTTGCAGAAACTAGAAGAGAGACAAAACCATAATTAGTTCAACAAACGATAATGACATATTGCCTAGTTTCTAGACTAGTGGCTTACAAATGTTCACTAAAAGAAATAAACAAATTTAATTGCAGAATCTATGCTTCAAAATGATTTCCATTTATAAACCTAGATTAACATTGGCTTTTAAAGAAAATTATTATCACTAATTAAATTTCATTTAGCTGTAGTATTTAGTGCAATTTCACTTGACTAACAGATAATTGGAAATAATAGATATTTGAAAAAAAACTAAAATTCCAAGTCAGTTACAATTGCAAACAAACATTTTATAGAAATAAATTTATTAGCAGTTATGAAATATATAAAATAGTCAGTAAATTGAAATAAGGAAACAATTTAACTTACCATCAATATTCAGCATCATCTTCCATTGTGACGGTCTTACCGATTGATGGAAACCAAACCAAACTTCACGACCACCTCCCAATGGATGGTAATAACCATCAGGTGAAGAAAAGAACGACCGCCCCACTGGAGTGTAAGTCATGGAAGGGAGGTGACGCATAACAACATCGAGGGCCTTTAAAAATGAAACAATAGTTTGAAATTGTGTTATTACAGCATCTATTTAAAAAGGCGTTTTTTAAATATAACTAGAAACTAACAAAAAATTATCCACTATAAAAACTTTTGTGAAAAATTTATTTACCAAAATGGCATCATAAGGAATCTGTCTTGTACGACCTTCTAGAGCTTCTTCCAATGCAAAGAGAGACACCTGGGCAATCCATTTAATGGTAACTCTAAAAACACGATCTTTACCTTCACCTGGTAATGTAACCTGGAGGCAGTAGTAAATTTTAGTATGCACAGTAAAAGTTTTCTTATAAAAGTCTTGTTTCGAAATGTTAAAAACATACCTCTAATTCAACTCTGTCATTTCCAATCGGTAAAGGATCTCTTGTGTACAAATTATTCCTTCCATCAAAAACAGGTTTCAAAGTACCAAATATTTTACTATAAGCGTGTACCATAGTCTCTATAATTTCCCTGTTCACTTTTCTTGGACATTTATCAGGTTGTATGTTAATATCATAATGGTGCACAAATCCTCTTGGCATAGATATTTGAAAGTGATTGGCTCTTAGAACTATTGGTCTTCCTTCTCTTCCAAGATTTGGCCTTCGAGGACAGTTGAACACTTGAAATGAGAATATTTTTGTTCATGAATGTCATTCATAAAAAGCTATTCAATGTCCAAAATTAACTCTAACAAACTCAAATCTTACTTGGAAGTTCTGGAGGCTGTGGAGGTTGATGAGGTTGTTGTGGAGGAGCAAGGCCCATCGCTCCCGGGGGGACTGCTACAGCCCCAGGTGGTCCAACAGGTCCTGGAGGACCCGGTGGTCCTGGGGGAGGGGCTACAAAATAAAATTACACTTAGTAGGACATAACAAATTTGGAGAGGAAAACTGTCAAGTACACTAACTCTAACAATTTATTGCAAGTAAATATTTATCACATAATGACCTGTCTACTGAACAAAGTATTACAGTTCAAAGCTACAATACGGTGAGTTAAGAATGTGAATACACAAATGTAGTCTGTTGTACTGTTATGAGAACTGAAATTAATGGCACAATTACAAACAACACCTGTTATAATAAATAATAATATTAGATATATTGAAATATAGCACACAAATTTATTATTATGCCAATCACAAAACTATACAATGAAATAAAATGCAACGAACAACTGCCAGAGGGAACCTGTTATTCGTTCAAGAGCTATAAATGACAAACGCAAGTTGATAATTAAAGTAAAACTAATTGGCATAATTAGATTTTAAAATTTGATATAAAGCTTAGATATAGGAAAATGAATTTAATACTAAACCAAATCAATAACAAAATAAATAAAAGTTGACTGAAATTAATTACAAGGTGTTATAAAATGTTCACAATAATGTCAACTACTCTATGCCAGATAATAGTCGCCAAAATAGTGTAATAATAAATAACCTGACCCTTGTATATTTTTAAAATAGTACATAGAGAATTAAATAAATAGTTAAAAAGTTGTGGTACTTGGGCCTAATTCTGCCATAGGTCAACAAACTCATTTTTTGCAGCATTAAAAATAATTTCAATGACTTTGATGTCGAATGAAGTATAGTATATACAGTCTAACATATAGAAATTACAAAATTCTTGCCCTTTGACAAAGAATGACCTTTACATACTTATAGTTTGCTTTAAGACATTGCTGATCGCCACTGCATTGTGTCGTCAAAGATACGGAAACTCTTTCAACGTACACGTAAGTCACCAATTCAATTAAATACTTACGTTGTCCAACTGGATACATTTCCTACACTTAAGTGAAATAAATACTATAAACGATAATAAATAACACTATGTCCCCCCGCGCTCGATGACCTCTCACTTGCGAATTATCAACATGGCGATTGATGACGTCAAGTGTATTATGCACCACGGGCATGCCCATTGGTTGCTACTCAATGAACAGGCTTGCCATCTTAAACATTGCATTGCGAATAAAACGTTCTGTAGAGAGACTAGTTCATTTTTAAGCA
The DNA here is from genome assembly GCA_037074705.1 of Zhengitettix transpicula. Taxonomy (NCBI): domain Eukaryota; kingdom Metazoa; phylum Arthropoda; class Insecta; order Orthoptera; family Tetrigidae; genus Zhengitettix; species Zhengitettix transpicula. The sequence goes on from CM073596.1 coordinate 50,513,422, forward strand.
TTTTTCGTAATAATACAACTTTTTTATTTGTTAATATGTTCAAATTATCTCAAATTGACACAAATATAAATGTTAGTCTTAAATTTTTTGGTCTGTAACGCACGATAACACAGCCCAACTGCAAAAAGTTGACGTTTACCCGAAGTAGGTTGTTCCACATTCATTCTTTTGTTAGAACTAGATAGCCAGCTGCCGAATCTCGGGAAGTTGGCACTATCGCGAGTTCGGAGAGACGAGAAACATGTCTATCCCACGTTCGGGAGTAATTCTTCGAAGATCAGCTGGTGTTATTAGTGCCATAACTAAGCAGTTGAAATCTGTAAATTTGAAGCCAGTCAAGAAAATTTCGGTCGAATTTGACCCGTTCCACGAAAACGTAATTGAGACAAGGTAAGTCCACCGGTAGCATGTGTATTTCCCATAGAATTACGTCACTACGGCGTCAGGCGTTTGTCTGTAAATTCTGTGAAACAGCAGACGAAAAATCGATAGCACCCTCAGTTTGTTGGCTACGAGACTGCAAAGTGCGGCTGGTATTTAATATTTATTACTTTATCAATTTTTACAATATAATTATATCTGAGATTGAAATTACTTACCACTGCATTGTCCACAACCATAAGTCTTTCCCAACATAGATATAGTCTCTCTCCTTCCCGATGGTAATTCCAACCCTGGAATTACTAATTTCGGTCTTCCTGTAGCCATTTTTTATCTGTAATAAACAAGTTTATATATAGTATATTGTTGCAGGTCTTTTCTGTTTCACATCAATAACCAAAGAATATTAAAAACAAATCTCGGCTGTAAAATCAAAGCAGAAGTATTGAGTAACCGAGCAGATCCATCAATTTCATTCAATTTAGGTAAGCATACAATTTATTCGCCCTTCACTAGAAAATATATAAATATGAAACTGTATTCTGTAACATTTATTTCAGTAAACGGAGAGAAAATAGTGTTCAGAAGCAGAAACCTGACCGTACTGGAGCTATTAAAATTATTTAACAAACATATAACACCTTTGGCACCGAAAGAGGAAGAAGCTCCGGTGACACTAAAGACCAAAGCATCAAAACAGGCAAAAGGAAGGCGTTAGATTCAGAGAAATGGGCGAGAAAGACAACTACAATTTAAAACTCATAGACACAATTTACAATCATGTTCCAGCATTCACAGATATATTTGACGAAGAGACCTGGTACATTTTTGCTGCCTGCTTTGTGGCGGGGACAGTTTTTGTGGCATTCATACTATCACGTTTTATCACAATTAAACCAGTAGAATAACACCAGTTACACTTAAAATGCTATTACATGGATGTTCATACCAATGTATCTGTATAATATTTATTGAATAAATTTACCCAATAAATTCTGGTTTTGTCTATTCCTAAAACAGCCTAACCCAAGATAATAAATTGCTTCCGACCATTTTCCTTTTATCTCGGTAAGTTCCTATCACATTAATTTTAAAATTTATGCTAGATTTTACAAATGGTAATGTGCAGAGACTTTAGCTTAAGCCAAAACAATATCTTCTCGGGTAATCCAATACTTAGCGCACGAATAAACAGAATTTAACACAAGTCGTAATGAAATTAATTTATAGACTGCAACGAAAGTACATTAAAATCTGAAATGCACGACGGACATGTTTATACCACATCTGTCAATTTTGTTGTGGCGCCATTATTTTATTCAGCAAACATGAGTAATATAGGGTGGATTTAAGTTTTGAATAAACATGGCACTATAAATGGCTTATTTTAAGTCTGTTGCCGTTGGACGCTTGGCAATGACATTGGTAGTAGTGAAAGCTACATCAATAAATCGGGCTTGACCTACGTTACGGCGACATTGGAAAATCTCAAGGTCGCGGATTTGTTATGAAAGAAACACTATTCATTTGACGTAAATGTATACACATTTGATACTTATTACTTACTTGCAGATAACAATTACTACGCAGTTAAACGTTTAGAGTGTCCGACGTCCGAAGCAGGTGCATCCCGGACATGACAATGGAAACATGGTGGTAGTGCGTATTGCTATACGTAGTTTTGAACCCCTAACCACTATTCCTTTCCCTGCCGGAAAGCATGGCAGCAGTGCTTTCGCGGTCCAAGGCCTCCAAATCGATAACAGCTTTCCATCCCGCACAACTTGTTTGTTAACTACAGAGCACTTGTTAAAATATTACAAAACACAGAGGTACAGCACAATCAAACTAAATCGCCAAGTGCAGGCATTCGTCGGTATAGCTCGTCCACTCACTCGCTCAGCTGTTATAAACAAATCCCTTTAAACTGGCTGACATTTGTAATGGTTGATCATAATACGGCACACTAAAACAAAGCGAAAGCAACTCACACGCCGACGCTGGGTCAGATATACACTCGTACGGAAGGCAAAACGAAAAGCTAAACTTCACCAAACAGCGGAATCATGGGATGATACTGTCAATTTGTAACAAGCGAAGCCGACACGACATCTTAGCGTGCACCTGCGTCTGCTGCCGACACGAGATTTCTGTTTGGTTGAAACCATTTTCACAATCCTTGCACGGGATTGGTTCCCGCCTTATGAAATTATTACGCCAAACACGTGTTATTATGACGTCAATGGAAAGAAAAGCTTAGTATCACGTATTTTTCTTACTATTTACCATCGTAAAAAAATTGTCTTTAATTTTATGATCATTTATTTAATTATTCAAATAATAAATATTGCTCAATTTTCATTTACGCTTAACTATTATCGTTTCAAACTAGTGTAAACATCGCTTGGTTTCCTTATTACTACGTACCTAAAGCTACACACAATAAAAATAAAATGATATATTAAATATTCCTCATTGAAAAGCAAATGATAGTAAACATAACCCTTTAAGGTGCTGAGAAACAAAAAAAATTATTTGTTGTAATACAATATTCTTTACAATGGGTGAATGTGTTTATTAAATATTTGTCATATTACTTGTTTTAACATTGAACCGTTAAATGAAATATTGCAACATGTATATATACACATATATGATACTTGCAATATGAATATTTCTGTTAAGTATTCAGATTTTAAAACAGGTATAATATCACAAAAATATTAAAACAATCATCCATTGTGTATTATTATTATATTGCACCAACAATGTTGTTTTGTTTATATATACATAAAGTATGTAAGAAGACTAATTTTACAGTCAAATTAATGTACTGTTCATAATTATGGAGATTTTGTTCAGTTTTACACTTTTTACTTTATTTAATGTGTCAACAATATAAACAGGAATTTCATTAAAAGCAGACTTTATTAATAAAATATGATTTTAATCTAATTTTTTTAGAATGTGTTAGATTAAATCTTAAAACTATATAGAATACTAATTCACATAGATTTAATATGGAATGATCACCTATCAGGAGTATACAATGAGACAATTGCATTGCAGTTTACCTGAGAGTAACAACAATGTTACAGAAATTCAATAAAACGTTAATTTGATAATCTATTTTTGACTAACAGACTGGTGTTTTTAATGTTTATTTAAAAATAAGTCATTATAATTGTGCACGTGTAATCAAGCAAACACTTTACATGCACAACAATATAATTTATAAATTAGATAATTAAATAGCCAAATAACAGACAAGAATAAGTGTTAAATTGAACAGTGTTCTGCAATCTTTGTGGCTTTTGTCTGGAATCTGTTGTGAATATCAACATCATGACTTTTTTACAACCTCAACTCCATGCAAAAATACATCTTATGAAAACATTTTGAAATGAAAAGGATGGGACAGGACAACGGCTCTTCAGTGAATTACCAAAACATACCAGTGGGTTTGATATTTACAAATTTATTTGAACAACATCTAATTAGGAACCCAACTTTCTAGGTCTGTTTGCATCTTTTGTATGTCTTACTAATAACATACAAGTAGGTGTATTTCATATTGGGGATTGCCAATTAGTACACTAAAAAAGTGTATTTGTACCATATGTGAATTGAACTTTCATAATTAAGTAGGCTACTACAATATTCCCCTCACCTTTACCACTGGCACAAAACTCAGACGTACTGGCCTTTGAAAATTTGTCATATTACTGGTTTCCTGCCTGGCGACTCAACTTCTGATTTAAGGAAACTGAAGCCTTGTCGGCTTATCTTATATTATATATATACACACTTAAGTGTATATATATCAGTGTCTCCATGATGAATTGAAAGGAAAATATCAAATAAAGTAAGAATGTGACATTGCCAAAATAATTGAAATGGAAAGAGATCATAAGTTGCTCACCTGGAGCAGAGATCTAGTGTCACCATATTTGACAGGAAACAGTTCTTGAAATTTTCAGAGGAATCGGCCTCTTTTGTCAAGGTAGGAGCATGTTGACCACACAATCTTTATACAAATTCCCACCCGTACACTTTTTCTATTTGTGTAATAATCATGTTCTCATTATCCTTAACTTGAGAGGGAGAGATAATTGGCTTTGTTACTTCTTCTCTGCCAGCTCCATGTGAGATTCAACTGTACTTTATGTAGGTGGGTAACATAAAGAGCATGCAGTCTATCTCCTGAAGGAGGAGGTTAACACTCCAGAACTTTGAACTATGTATTCAGCTGTCTGAGCTCTTTCTTTCATATAAATTTCAATATATAATCATCTATTTCAAGAAGTCTCACTCACTTTACTTGTATTCTAAACGTACAGAATAACCAGTTTTCTTGTGTATATGTGTACATATATAAAATAGAGTGGACATTCTATCATTCTGATAAAAGGGTGAAAGTCAGCAAAAATGATTTTTATCAACAACTCTGGGCACACACATTTCTCTTGTTCTCTGTTTTCTATCATACTCAACTCAATTCGTACCTGGGTTCTATAGAATCTATATTTTTCATAAAAAGACATGTAAACACAATCTATTCCAGTCTCAGAAACACAGAATATGTGTTTTAAAATGGTCTTCCGGGACAAAGGAACAATCCAATGTATTAGCAAAATGGGGATATGACATTGTTATTCAAAATGTTAATAGTTCTATTTACATTAACTTTGTCAGGGTTGTGCTTCTCAAAAAATTCCTGTATCTTACTCCACGTCTTTAACCTGTTCTGATGATTGCACCACTTATATGTCCTATATTTCCTCATTCATAAATTAACAAGTTTTCAAGTGGTGAGCAGTCCCTTGATCCTAATGTCATAAAAATGCTTTGCTTACGAGGTGAGGAGGGTCTGTAAATAGGCATAAATTTATGGAGAAGTTCATAACTATAGGAAAAATTTGTTTCCAAAAGATGTATATAACCCAAAGGTCCACTGAACTCTTTCAACTACTATGTAAGAACAGACTCAGGGAAAAGGTAAATCTACTTTAATTTTATATTCTTGAAATATGATTTTTTTGTACTCCACAGGTCAGTCTTTCCCAACCTTTTCACCATGCGCCATGTACATATTCTTTTTTATTAAAAAGTTGAATTATTTCCTAATGAAAACTTATTTTAACTTGTGTATAACTGTTTTTCTATAGTAATAATTCTGTGCATAAACAAAGTAATTATTCTAATCCGAGACCGCTAAACTTATTGCACATTCAAGCTTTCATATAAAATTAAGTTCTTATTTCATTTAACCTGTGGAGTTGGCACTAAACTACAGTATACAAGCACTTTGCACATGCCATAACAATCGTCCAACACAGTATCCCATCACTAGACATAATAATCAATAATCCTACTCTCCGAGTATATCGTAGTTTATATTAATCCAATCTTTCCAGTGTGGTTCTATATGAAAGCACCAAATGCTTATTTCAAATTCAGATACCAACAATTTTTATTTAAATATAAGTTAAATCATAGCTGATTTTTTTAAAATTTTTTAGACAAGCTCATTTTTTAATTGAGACATAGCTCAAAATAAGTTCAAAATTGTATAATTAAATGACAGCTCTGTTCTCTGCATCTAGTATTGATCTCTCTTAAAAAAAATTCTATATGAAAAATTCCAGAAATCAGTATACCTAAGTACAAAGAAACAATTCTGAAAACAACATAATTTGAAACAAATAAATTTTCTTCATCTTCATCATATTGGTCCCCTTTTATTAGTTATGCATAAGGGGAATTACATAATTTGTAGATTTGCAAAACAATACAAATGAAACTTGCACATCTTGGAATAAAAAATTTAAGAATATATCCACCGGCTTTCATAATAATTATCTATTAAAATACATAATTTGGCTTAAATTTAAATATGAAGGCAACATACTATATTGAAGTCTTAAAACAAGCGATTCATTTTAAATTACATTAAAAAGCTCATTGTTACAATAATTTGAGTTTTTGTATAATTAATTATTATTAGTGGAAGTAATTTGTATGTTGACAAAATTATTTATGAAATATTTTTGATTGTGAAACAAATATACTGTCTGTGTAATGTGTGATGAATAGCTGCAGTCTGTAATGCAAATAAAATAAAACAGAAAATATATATGAAACATAAGTCATACAGATAAAAGAATTGATTATGTAAATACCACACAACGTTTCTGGAAACCTTGTTCTTTTCTTCAGGTGCTAAGAAAACTTAGAACAAAAGTACCTAGTGAGACAACTGCACAATACAGTTGAAAAACTGAAAATTTCTTTTACCTGGATTTGCCTATTTTTCTCATCATTAAATGCAAATAATTTATTGTATCACAAAATATTTGAAGGTAATGATGTAAGTTTCACAATAGCAAGAATATTCCTAGTTTTCAATTCATGTACTATAGAAACCTATATCACATTTGCAAATTAAATTTACTTTCCTCAAAAGTTTTAACATATTTAAAAAGGGGTATAAAAAAACATTGTTGCTTGCAATTTAGTTAAATGTTGAAATTAGAAAGGAATAAATAGTCTTATCAGGTTGTTGGTAACAGATCCTCGACCAAATAATTTTAATTCGAGGCAGGCAAAGAAAAATGTGAGGAACATTTCAAAATTGTTTCAAGGATACTTTTCGACACTTCTGAAGACTAGAATTTCAAAATTGTTTCAAGGATACTTTTCGACACTTCTGAAGACTAGAATTTCAAAATTCGACTAACTGAAAACAATAATGTAGTGATACACATAATCCCAATAATCGTAATCAAAATTAACTTATTTTGGAAAAGGTGGTATGAAATCATACAAAAATGGGTGTGATAGTTCTTTTTGAAATAAACTGTTCAGGGAATGATAAATTAAATTCAAATTCAGAAATGGTACATAAGACATCGCTATTCTGCCTTTCAAGTTCATGAGTGGAGCAGTGTCAACCAACTTTTCTGAAATTTAAGCAAATCAATACACTACAATTTTCAACAATAGAATATCCATAGGAGAGAAAGGACAAACTTTCTGTTTTTTATGTGACAATTGAAACCATGATACCTTTTCAGAAGTACTACACTAACAAAAGACTTATAAACACTGGTCAGAGGTGGGGGAGCATATTTGCTTCATAGCATAAAATATATACAGTGTTTGAATGGACTAAAGATGTCGTCATATTTACCAATGCTTAGTATGCAATTGTGTATAGTTTGCTTAAGTTCCCACTCTCCCTACTGTTAAATAGATAAAAAATTATAAGATGTTATGTAAACCGATCAGTTTTTAAAATCTGTATTAAAACAAGATGATTAATGAGGTAAGTTGACATTTCGGTTTTCTTTACAATTATATAAAAATTTTATGTGACTAGTGACAAACAGTAAAATTATGTATACTGTATTTTCTTTTCAAGTGTTCAACATGGAATAAAATTACACAGAGCTACATTTGTGTATATTTTAAAATAATGGTAGACTACTATTTTCACTAATTTTGGTAAGTGATTGTCTATTCAATTATGATTGACAGTTTGTATCTTGATGAAAAAGTATTAAAAATATTTGAACTCAAAATTATATTTGACTTCAAACTTTCAGTGTTGAATACATAAAGAACTGAATATTCTAAAGAATTCTATTCTGAAAGTTACCATAGTAAATTTATAAGGTATTTCATTTACCAAACTGAAAATTTTAATTTTAAGACTACATGGTCCACAGAAATATTGCTTGTAGCTTTTAGGCACTTCTTAATTGCCTGGCTTGTTTGCTTAAAATACAATTTAATTATACTATTGTTAGTGCATTACCAGTTTAACCTTTTCAATATTTATTTTAACTTTGCTGAGTAATTTATTAGCATACGAAGCATATTGTTCAAGTATTATAAACATATGGTATTACTAGTTACCTTATTAATAACAAACATTAAAGTGACTTGCTGGGTCATATATGAAGTTTCCACAATCTTTATCCAAGAACATTCATAAAATGTGTATCAATTATTTAAATAAAACCATGTCCCATATTACTTTGCTTGTTACACTGTACCTTTATCTGCAGACACTATATGATTTCAGGGAACATATATAGAAGAAAACACTTAACATTTGTAGTGCACTATAAAAAAAATAACTAAATGCATTAAAACTATACTAAAGTTGGTACATATATAATAAATGAAAACACAATAAACAAAACTCTTTACAGAATGCTAACACACAGTTTAAAATTGAATCTGTATTACAGAATCATTATGAAAACATAAAAATTCTTCAAATCATATTTTTTGTGATATATGAAATAACTCTATTTGAATCTGTGAACTGACCAGTGAGAAGTGCAAAATGAACAAAGATTGAAGCCATTCCCGGTGCAGTTGTTCAATATATTGTTCTCGAAATATATTAGTCGTCGAAATGTTGCGTTCTATAATTATGCAAAACCCGGTTGAACTCCGAGAAAAATATATTGAGTGCAAAATGAATGTCGCAAGGAATTTGAATTTCACAGTATTAAATTTCAAGTAACAGACAGCTCATCAATTGAGCTTATAATTTGGTATGAAATCAAAATAAGGTAGGACACATTCAATTAAAAATAACGGATCAATTGAGAATAAATTACTAAGAAATTTGAAGATCAAATTAAAGTTTGTGTAATTCACAAAACAATACAACTGTTAACATCTGAACAACCAATGAAAATTTATATGTAGTAATATAAACTGTTATCTCCATACATTTCCTATTTGACATATTACAAAAGGCACAATGTCATTCAGCTAAACATACCGATACATATTAATTTTACTTTAACAGTCAGAAACAAGATCAACAACATGATATGAAAAAACAAAACCATACATAAACAATTTAACTTAGAATAGGCAATGTATTTATTTTATTTTAATGCAGCAGCTACAAACAATAATCAAAATGGGGAATTTTAGAGTACTAAATGGAGCATAATTATACTGAGTCTATTGGTGGCATGTCAGTCCATTGACATACCTTCATCTTCATCATCTTTTTTATCTTTGTTATTACTCTCATCCATTTTTTTGCGCTTTTCATCTCCACCAGGTTGCTTGTCTGTATCTTCTTTACTAATACTAGCTTTCTGTAGAGCCTTAACAAATTCTTCCATATTTCCCTGATTGGCAGCATCCACAGCCTCAGGGCCTACTTCAAATTGTTGCACTACTGGTCCTAATTGCCCAGATTGAAGTGCTGCACTGAACATACTCAACGCCTAAAACAAAATATAGCATATTAAAATTAAACATTGTTATTAAAATATGCATAACAATTAATTTGCAATAAACCAGTGTTCGATTGTGAACTAAATTTGAGAATATTAATTCAATTAATATAGTGTATTATATAGAATTGCATAAAAAAAATCTTGTTTGGTCTTTTCATACCATTGTTATTTATTAACCAGATTAATTCTCACTTTATGGTATGAAATACAAAATGCATATTGCTATTACAATTAAATGAAAAAAAAATCATAATATTCTCTTCATACCTGTTGGAACTGCGGTGATGCTAAAGTTGAACGTAGTTGTTCAGATGGAGGAGTAGTAGAGGTTCCAGTTCGGTCTACAGATGGCAGATGTTGTTGTAATTCATGAACCAAACTTGCATCTCCCAACAAGGCTTGTAGATTTTCTGATGTGATTGTGGAAGACAGGTCAACTAAAAAGATAAATGGTGAAATTAATTTGGAGATGGTTTTCAAAATACCTAGTGTATACTTATTAAAGAAAGTAAAATCTCTAATGAGCCCTTAATTTTAATACCTGATCGTTGATTGACACCATCAGGAGCAGGTACATTTAATCCCGATAAAAATGTTTGCAGATCACTTAATTGAATAGGTGGTGGTTCTAAAAAAAATGATTAGATATGTATAAATATACAAGGTATCATTATTCATTTAAATACAAAATTCAGTAAACTACTTTTTTATACCAGAGTAAAAACTATATAAACCTCAGCAAGTTTCCAAAAATCATGAAACTGTAGATGTAGGCATAAAATTAATTGAATTGATTTACCAGCAGTCATGCAGTAGAATTAATGTTGTAGAACAAAAAAAGTGTTTTCTTTAGAACTAGTTGAACATATATAAAGTTTTCAAAAATTATAAAAATAATTTGTACTAGGGCACCTTACCTGTTGAACTTGATTTACCATTAGAAGACTCTTTACCACTTTTTGCAGCAGTTGTAACGGTTGAAGCTGGGATATTTACCGATGTAGATGAATCTGCACTTGCCGCAGCTGCTGCTGTACTACTTGTGGTTGACGATATAGACGTACCACTGCTTTGCACAGTTGTTGAAGAGCTTGAGCGTGTGTTCTGACCAGTAGAAGGTCGGCTGTGTAAAAAATTTTCAATGAATTGATTTTAAAATAATGATTCAATTATTACACATTATAATAATTATAGTGTTGACAGAATACATAAAAGAACAATATACAGAAAGTGTAGTTAGAGTTACTATCTGCTCCAAGTTTCTAGGCATTTCAAAGGCAAAATCTTTCAACAGTTGCATGTTATAATACTGCCCAACACCTTATGTACCCAAAAGTCAGAATTCTACTTCCATAAATAATTTGAAATAAATATGGATAGTTTAATCCTATTCATTTTGTTCCTGGGTGCCAACTTATTCAATATATCTTCACACACATTCGGGGAATAATTAATTTCTGGAACAGTTATCAGGGAAAATTTGCAAGTACACAAGTACTATGTTACATATATTATCCTGAAATGAATACATCATCGTCACAACTTACAGTAAGAGTAAGACAATAAACATTATAAATCAATAATTACAAAATGTAAATACAATTGGCTGAAGTAGAGTTGAGTACGTCCAATTAAGTCATTTCACTAAACTCCACCCCATTGTATTGTCTCTTTCTATTCCTAACGGCCTTCTCAGCGACATCACAGACTTCATTAATATATATATGTATGTATGTATATTTGGTGGAAACAGAACACAAACCAAGGGTGATATTAAATTGTAAACATAATTACTATTTCTACTGATTTGCATCTGGAATATGGTGTAGCTGAGTGGCTTGGCCATCAGCTCGTTACACACTGACCCGCGGTTCCAACCACTTTTTCCATAAATACCACTACTTTATTCAATCTTAACTTTAAATAATTTACTTGCAAAGCAAATTACAGAATTTGTTTTTGTTCTTGTGCCCAATTTTTGGATAATTAATAATAACAGATTTTGAAATTTATTAGGAAGTGATAGGTAGTTTCATCTGCTGTAAATTGTGCAAGTAATACCACAAAACTATTTTATTATTTAAAGAAAATATTTAAGTAATAAATTATTGCAATCATCTCTTATTCTAAAAAGAAGTGTTGTTTAAAAATCATGATAGCAGCCCTTTTTTTGGCAAGGAAATAATTATTTGTCTCAAAATGCCTCTAACTTTACTTTTGTCAAAATAATAGATATAAGAAAGGATTGTATACAAAATTATTAAAAATGACTATACTTGAAGAGGTCCAAGAAGAGCACAAAACATTTTCATAAATTAGATATTTTTTGTAATGTAAATGTATGAAGAGTCTTCTAAATAAGGCCATTTATTTTTTATATTATTAACTAACCTCATTGTTCCAAGAAGGCTAGAAAGCCCACCAATCTGACCCACACCTCCAAACAATTGCATAAGCTGCTGCTGAGACATATTGTTCAAGAAGTTCTGTAAATCACCGTCTGAAACAAAATAACCTTTATTTATTATACACACTAATAGTAATTATTATTTGTTAACATACCTCATAATTTGTACAAAGTTTAAGTATTATCAAAATAATTATTAATGCAACATTTTAGTCTTTGGACAATACAAAGAATATCAGAAATCAAACCACCAAAAGATAGGCAACTCAAAAATGGTAGTTTAACATTTGCCATGATGATAACCTATTAAATAGCAAAACTAATATTTTAGGCAGTGTTCATAAACAAGTATGAACCTCAATTGACCAGTAATACAGTTCAGACTTAACAATCATTTACAGGAGTAACGTGCAAACTTTCAAAAAAAACATAAAGAAGTAGCAAAGTTGAGTTTAGACCCTACAGTAACGTCATACCCCTTCCCCTCCCTCCGCAAGCCACGCCTTTCACCATCTAAGCCTTCCTGATCCAACTAATGACATCATTCCCTACTGTTACAGCACAGCATACAATCATGATAAAATGCACAGTGAATAATAGCAATGAAATGTACTTACATGTCTGGAGAAGAGGCAGGGCAAGGTATGGAAAGAACAAATTTAGCAGGAAATGTCGTTGTGGTTGTAGTTAGTCACTGTCATTATCTTGCTTCTTTTTTCTTCTTCATTTAGAAAAATGAGGCTTAAATGAAGGAAAATCCTGTGCTAAATTACAAATATTTGAATAATTAAATTTAAAAAGGGATATATTCAATATAGAAATAAATTGGTATTAAATTGTTTTTTCTATATTTGAAAAGTGGGCATATATGAAAGAAAATCCTTCCCTAAACTACAAATATTTGAAGAAAAAAATTGAAAAATTAAAGGGATATATCCATTATAGAAATTAATATGTATTAAATGGTTATATCTGGGAAGTTCTCACCTGAGAAGGTCTGCAAACCAGCAAAAGAAATGTAAGGTATTTGACAATAAATTAAAAATTGTCTATGACTGACCAGATTCTACATGTTAATTAAATATTTAAATTACAAACATTTAATTATTTATATTTGAAATTGGAAGGATATATTCAATAATCCTATGCTACATTAAGTTACTGTACTTCCTAAACGAAGATTGTGGCATCGCTGAGACTGCTGTGACATCATGGATGGAGTAGGGAGAGACAGAATACAATGTGGTGGGGCTGGGTGGAAAAGGGCGTATGATGTCACTGAAGGGTCTAAACTCAACTTTAGCCATCAAATTATTTTTCAAATAAATTTCAAATTATGATACTACACAAGAGTAAAATAAACTTAAATATTTGTCTTTAATTGTATAAATACAAAAATGAATTAAAATGTGTACTGTACCGGGTGTGCCTCCACCACTTCTTTGAGAGCCTGGTGTTGGAGGATTATTGAGCACATCATTAATTCTGCGACTATTTTCGTCATCCTTATCAGTCTTTGGTTCCTAAAAGAAATTCAACAATCTATACACACCTGTATATGAAAAAACAATATGAGGAACGAAAAAAGTCATTAAACAAATTAGAACTGGTCATTTATTCTCTAGTGGAATATGCTATTACAAGTAGTTGACAAATATTTAATCTTTTACTTACACATAACCCCATAAATGCAGAAGTAAAGCAATATAGCACTTAAAAAAATGCTGTGTCTGCTTAATACACAACTAAAATCTCCATGTAATAACCTGTTAAACTTTCTCTGTTGATAAATCATTTACAATTTTCCAAATCATAAAAAAACTTCTCCAACAAAAATATGCATTATGAAAACAACCACAGGAAATAGTAACATCAATTTTTAAAATTTAACATTTTGCAGTTTGAAATGAATTAAAAATAGAAGTTATAAAATATCTGTTAATAATAAACTAATTAGATAAATAAATAGCCAAATATCAGACAAAAATAAGTGCCCTTATTACATAGTTAGCGTTGGATGGGCATGACATAAAACCCCATCATATATTTTTATTCTCAAGGCCATTTATGACGTGATGCGTGTAAGAAAATTTTGTGCAAGATGATTTTTCAAGCTTTTTAATGGTTTAAGAAAGGAAACATGCTTTGGAATAGTGTGTATACTCTGTATAAATGTGAATTCATGGAGTCTTGTGTGGCGATTGGTCACTTAGCCTATGCAGTCAGCTGGCTACCTAGTGTTGACAAACTTCAATTGCTTATATCTCTGAATTATGAGAAGGAAACCTAAAATTTGTTCTAAAGCCGGGTCTTAAATCATCTAGGGCTAAAGTAGCTTTCAGAAACGTCATACCCCCTTTTGCACCTAGCCCTACCCCCTTGTATTCTATCTATACTACTACTGCTGCTACTACTACAAGTCATCACAGCCTTCATGTAGAAAGATTAATTGCCAAAAAACTTTTTTTACAGAAACTGAACACCAGTGTGCAACTCAAACCAAGGATGATGCAACATTGTAAACATAATTGATATGGACAGTCAAGTAAGAAAGAATTATCAGCTTCCCTGAAATGGTCACATGATAAACTTAATTACCATAGAATAGGCAGCAGGGGTACCAACCTTGAATCTGCTGTCTAGTAACAGCACCAAATTACACAGGCCTATAGTTATATTAAATAAAATATTCGAGTAATAATTTACAATCGTTTCTTACATACAAATGACATTAGTTTCTTGGGAATCGTGACAGAACCCCTCAGTTTTCGATCAATTATTAATTATTTCTTGCTTTACTGTCCATTGAGAAGTTGGCAGCCCTAACTTGATCTATGTCAACATTTGCTATAGTTCGAAAGAATTTTCCAGCATGTCAAGTCTTCACGAGTTTGTTATACACTGCAATGACCAGGTAGCTGATTAATGAGTGCGATGGTTTGAATGGGGCAAATTTAATATGAAATTGTGATGTATTTAATTAATAATTATGATACTTTTGACAAAGACATTTAAATTTGGCGAGAGTTTTGCATTTAGTTCTTAAGTATATGTGAAACAGGAAATGATGACGTCACATTCATACAAAAAAAGGCACTATTCCAGAAGATGTTTCCATCATTTATAAACCTTGAGAAATCATCTGGACCAAAATCTTCTTTCAGTTGACATTAGATTTTTAAGTATGAAACGAAAGAAACATATTCCAGAATAGTGCCCATTCTGTGTACGTATGTGAAGTCATAACTTCCTTGGTTAGGGCGGGACGTGACGAGGGTATGACATCAATAGCACAAGGAGCTTACGAACTCTACCAGTTCCTCATCAATATCTGAAAATGAGTTAAAATTATTTTATATCATGCACCACCAAGTCAATAATTAGTACAATAATAATTCAAGTTAGATAATAAGTATTTTGAAATTATTGATACAATAGTGTTTCTAATTTTACCTGGACCCAGAAAAAGAATTTTCGGCTTGAAGACTTGAATTTTAGCACATATACTCTGCCTGTAGTACACTGTGGCACTCGTTTAAATTCACAGTCATCCGGAAAAATAATAAGGTCCTGTAAAGCATTACCTCGTAAGTGGAATGTGATAGATTTCATTAAAAGCACATAAGATGCTCAAATAACATGTTATAACAACAAATCATATAGTTCCTAAAATTAATTTTATTTCAAACATGTAATACATAATTATATCTATATACATTAGTATTCTTATAAATATAGTACAAACTACTGTACTCCAGTTTAAAAGTAAATTGTATAGAGAATATTTCAATTTAAACGAAGTAATTAACTTGGGGATTATTCCCATTTTTAAAGATATTTAATACAATTGTAGTACAGTGTCTTGCCAATGAGCTTAAGCTAAACTTAATCCAAATATAATAAGAGGGGGGGAAATGTTTTTTTTTTTTGCAATAGCAATATGAAGAATGACTTCAAATATGTGTATCTAAACTTCGTTGAAATTGTGAATTCGTCACATTGTAACTAAGTGTAATTCAACAGAAACAAATTATTTCACCATGTAACCTTTAAGAAATGACACATCAAGTAATATATCAGTATATCAATTTATGAGTAACGAATTATAATAAGTGAATATCATAACCTAGTATTTTTTTACATTAACTCACGTCTTCAACGTTGCCGGTCTGACGATCCTTCCAACAAAAATGCATGAGAGAATCATCTGATTGATAGACATACACCATGCCTTTCCTTTTATCTGGATGAACTAGAGTGCCCTTTAAATACATTTTACCAGCTTTGAATTCCACCAGATTTTTACTCTGGGATCGTGAAGAAGAATTTCCGAACAGAGCAGCGCCTTGAGGCATTTTCTAATTCAATATTATGGATAAGATGTACCAACCAACAAAGCTGCAGACTCACTCTTCCAACGACGTCCAAAGATCTTCATTTACCAGAGATAATTCAATTATTAGTTACAGAAAGAGCCATCTGAGATCCTCGATCGAACGATCACGACGAGAAATTAACAAGTTAAACTAGTTTTTTTAAAATGTTTCTATGATTGGAAAATTTCAAGAGATTTCTAGATGAATAAAAGTGGACATTTTAAGCTTTTAAATCGCTACTATATATAGAGTTTAATGTCGTTATATTTAAGAGATTAAATATTTGAAAATAATCTTACGTATACTATTCATATTTTTTTTATGATTTATTAAGTAGAATATTTATAAATACCAGTATATCGATAATCGAAAGCAACAATCAAATTGCAATCGAGAGGAGCAGCTACGGAGGAGGTTACTCATGGCAACGGGTTCCTGATCACGGCGTAAGATGGCGTTTGCGATGATCGTCACGCCTGTTGCCGCAAGGGCCACAGGGTGTCAAGTTCCTCAATCCCTGACGTCATAAACAGGGGGGCCTGAAGGCCGATGAGAGAAGCGAGCGAGAGTCAGAGTGACTGGCGTAGCGTAGAGGGCGCCCAGAGTACTGGTATGCGTGTTTCGTATCGCGGAAAATAGAAAAAAGGAAGATGAACGTGTGTGGATTAAGGACGCAATGAGAACATTGAAGTGCGGCAAATGCGTCGCGCGAGCTTTAAAGTGAAAGTAATAATGCGGAATGGATGAAAATATGGGGAAACCCCCTCCTCTGTTGGAATCTCTCTGATTGAAGGGTTCCCTTCCAAAACATCTTTGAGTTGTGTCAAGAGGTAGGGCACGAAAGTTTTTCGGAGTTTGTGAACAACCCTGCTTTTGCACTGCATTATCCTTGTGCGTGACGTCAAAGCGTGACATGCCACGAAGGAAAGGACACGGAATCTCCTCAGCCAAACGTAAGTAATAAACAATGTCATACAACCGTTATTGTGTTATATTTAGTATTTTTGACTTACGGTTGCATGTGGATACCGTGTCAATATGTTTTCATGAAATTTAAAGCTGTCGCTTTGGCGAGGAGTCTCCATGAGGGGAAATCCTGTGGAGGGGAGGGTGACCGTAGGCGAGCCAGAGCCACTGGTGGAATGTGTGACCCTCCCCCCCTCTTCCCCTCGCTCGTCGTTTCCCTCTTGCCTGTCACTGGCACTTCACTGGGGTTGTGTACTACACCAGCCCACTTAGTCCTAATTCGGGATTTAATATTAAACGATTCTACTACTTCCAAAGTATTTTCATAAACTAGTAACTAGAGAAAAAACTTTTGTATAAAAATATTAATTTCCCGTATATATATAATAGTAATAAGCTTATTTACGCAACTGATGTTTCTGTGGTGGTCATTGTTAACAAACGGAAAATCAGCTTTCCATTAATAAGAAATCGTGCACGAAATATTCCTTATTACACCTTCTTACAGGTATCGTTGGCTGTATATCGCAGACCAAAGTTACAGTTGTTTTAATATAAAAAATTGGAAAATTTCGGGCACGTATGGTGTTTTTTTCCCTATAAAGATGAGGCTCACGTGACTCATTTGACGACGTGTTTTTGTTTCGTCCCTTATCACATATTTTCTGATTCCAGTTTCTTCAAATGTATTAGCGTAAAATTATTTTGAAGCCTTATGATAATTGTTGTCAGTCGTATGTCTCATTTCAAAGCATACATAAGTGACCGACACTGCCATAATTGAAAATTAAGATCACGTCTGGCCGGCGCCTTAAAATAGCGCAAGGGAACAATGAGAACCACTGGCAGGTGATATCTTTATTGTAAAAAAGAACTTCGGTGTTGATATTAAGATTCCCGCGTTTTTCATCGTGGATGGACGTAGTTTCCATTCTTTCGGCCTTTATTGCTTCACATATTAGTTAATAAAACGGACATTTCGAAATTTAACAAAACATACGAGTTAATGTGATGTCCGAAGTCATCGTGACACCTTAATTCGGCTGTTGTACGTGAGTTGTAAACAACGTATAGTTACTTATCTGCCTAATTCGTGTGTCTAGAAGATTTCGGTTTGAAGCAATTTAATTTTTTGAAGTTGAGGACGGGTTCGACGCCAGAAATCTCGGCGAAAAAAAACCTTATACTACCAATGGACTCAAAGGTCAGTTGTAAATATTTTCTATCAACCGAGATTTAGCTTAATTTAAAAATAAGCATTGCAATTATAGCAACCATTTTCGTAAAGACATTGCTTTAAAATATTTAAATTAAGAATTATATTTCATTTACTACCTTTAAAGTGTGTTTATTTTCCAACGTATAGGTAGAAGTTAAAAAATAGTTTCGAAATTAACCAACAAAATCTTTTATAATATAAATAAATAAATGGACTTGCGTCAGAAGATTATTAAGAATTTTGTACACAAATCCTGTATTCCATTAATAATTTTGACAAGAGTAATTAATAATAAATCCGTAAATTTCTGATACATCAGCCAAGGAAGTAAGAAATTGCCTCTAAATTTTACTTTTGTTAAAATTATTAATAGAAGAAAAGATTGTATACAAAATTATTATATATTGTTATTCCTTTAGAGGTCCCAGAAGAGGAGGAAACGTCGCCGTTGTTGTAAATGAGATTTTTTTGTAATAAAACGTAAAACTATTTATTTCCTTATATTATTGTAATAAAACGTTATATATGACACATAAAATATTTTTGTTAGTTCAACGTGGCGTTTTAATTGTGGATTTAAAATTCATACTTTCAGTTGGTTGCAGCCTTGGTATCCACGTGTCTCTCTGAAATAATCGGAATTTAGTGGGTTTTATTTCGTTAAGGAGTGCTCGAATTCGTCTGTTCCAGCTCTGAAGACCAACGTTTTTGTTTACTGTAGGGATCTATATTTTCTATCCTAACACTTGTTTATTTCTTCTCTCTCCTTTTATTTTCTCCGGCATACGAAATGTAAAAACGTCTCTACCAGTTTTAATTGTATTCCACGTAGAAAAAAAACATTACCTCTAATGATTCTTTTATATCAGAGAATTGTGTGTAAAAAACAATCACATGAAAACCTAACACTGAGTCCTGGTGTAACGCATCAGAAACATACGTTATGGTATCTTGATAGAAAGTCGGAGAATAAACGCAAGAAGGGACGTTTCAAGGTTTATGGAAGGCAGAATCGTAACACATAGAAGAGTAAATCTGTAATATTGTTGGAGTCAATCTCTAAATATTTTTTTTCTGAACTTGTAGACGATCTTTCACGTCATCTCTTTAACCTAACTTGTTTCTTGCACACTGCCTCATTCTTTCTGGTTTTTTTTGTTTTCTTTTTTCACTTTTTCTCGCCTTTTCTTGCTCACCTTTCTACTGTCAGACAACGGAATACTCGAAAAATCTAAATAATAATGTTACTTCCCCGTTGTCAACAAATTTCAAATCCAGATTAAGATCTGTAATATATTGTATAGTTCTGAAATTAAAATAGAAAACGTCTGTATAAAAAGTAAAATATGTAGCTAAAGACACACAAAAATATGTGCTAAAAAAATACTACATGATGTTTCTGAAATTCTTGTTGCTTTCGCCAGGAGATTTATTTATTTATTTTTACAATTTTGCTTAGAGCTTATTACATATACATACAACTATTTACCTATCACTATTTTTTGTCTCTAACAATAAATTTTTAAATACATTTAAACTATTTGTATTCTTTACATATACAGGCAACTCATTGTACAATATTAAGATTCTATCAAACATATAATTTCTTGTACTTCTTAGATTCAGATGCTCAATAAAAAAAAAAATTCCCTCCACCTGGTGTTATGATTATGGACATTAATTTTATTTTAATAAAAATATTTTAATTCTTATCTATTCTATTAATAAAAATTAGCACATCATACAAAATTTAGTCCCTAATATTTAAAACAATCTAATTTATTTAACATATCCTGATTCTTACAATATTTAATTCATAAGAAAGATAGCCAATACAGACAAAAAGGTAATATAAATACCACACAATGTTTCTGGGATCCTTATTCCTTTCGTCAGGTGCTAAGCCTAGAGGCTTTTGAGTGTTGTCAACTGACCAGTGCAGGTGTGTTTCTCTAGGCTCTTGACGAAAGGGACAAGGATCCCAGAAACGTTGTGTGGTATTTATATTACCATTTTGGTCTGTATTGGCTATCTTTCTTATTCATTATTTTCAATCAGATGTAAAGTTTTTCATCATTCAATATTTGTTTTCATTCGAGATAGCTCTTAATCCTCTATTTCATATTACTTCTAATTTGTTAATAACATTACTGCTTATCTTCTTCTTATAAATAAAGCAGTGTTTGTTTGTACATATTTGTTTGTATGTTCCTTTTACAAATATACACCGGTGGAGAAAATTTCACCAAATTTCGTACACGTGTTCTTTGCGACCAGAAAACTGTCGGGGTGAGACATGTCTACCACCCCCACGAGCGGGGGTGGAAATTTTCAAGCATGTTAAAACAGCCGATATTTGAGTCTGATAAATATTTTTAGGGGTCAGAGAGATTGATAGTGTTTCTACCGCTGTGATATATTCAACCCTTTACAGCATGGGAAAAGAGCGCCAGTAGGGGTGGGGGCGGACGGGCGTTACAAGAAAATAACGCGAATACAACCGAGATTGGAGTCAAATCCATGGTTATAGGTGGCTCTGAGTGTAATTATGACATTAAACTGGCTATTTAACCCCCAAGGACGGGTACAATCGGGGGAAACTTTAAAACATGCAATTGAATATTTGCTTTTAATAATTATAGTTATAATCAATTAGATTGATAATATTTCTATGATTTTATTTGTGTATAATTTCAACCCCTTTCGATGTGGGAGGGGGCCCGGGTATGGGTGGGGGGTTACATAAAAATAACGAAAAATTCGGGGGTTATGACATCTCGGGCAACGCCGGGCACCCAGCTAGTACCAAATAATAATGAATTACAATAACGTATATGAGGAACTACTATTTGCATAAATACTGTCTTTTTAGCTTTAAGGGACAAAATGTTTCTTAACCTGCAGACTACTGAGGAACCGCAAGAGGTTTCTTGAATCACCTGACGAAAGCAACAAGGAACACATATTTTTGTTCAGCTACTTATTTATCTAATAATTGAGTAGTTTGATCAGATAAATTCCAGAATTTTCGAAGGAAACTTTCTGTCTGGTAGATCAACACTTTTTTTTACTATTATTTTCCCCTGCGTCCTTTTAACACATTACGGTAAAATGTTTGTATGGAAATGTTCATCGAATTTCTACTGTAATTTGTCTTTTTTTTTTACTGAAATCGATTAGTTTTCTTTTCTTTTTTATCGGCTATATACTAAACGTCTTTGGATGTCAGTGTAATGCAGTTGAGGCGTCGATATGGATCACAGATCTTTTTCACGAAGATACATCTCCAAAACTCCGGAGATTAAATGCACCCGTGAGACGCAATTATGTGTGAAACCTGTTTTCGATAGCTGACCTGTGCGTCTAAATGAGATGTATGCACGTATACGGAGAGACTAATTCAGGCGTGGGTCGGTCAGCTTCCCCCCTCCGGCGAGCCTATCAAGGCCAGAAGGAAGGAAGCACGCAGGGAAGGGCCATCGTTCTCTGGTGGTGCCATCATCGTCTGACGTGTTTTCTTTTTGTCTGCTGCCACGCGGGACAACACTCTGCGAGACCAACTCTGGGACTGATTGGAAAGGCAGACAGGGCCACGAGCTCTGTGATATTGAGATGGAAAGAAAGAAGCCTTGGCAACCCACGGAGTGTGTGTGTGTGTGTGTGTACATACTAAGGCCACGGGAATGTTAACACACCTCGTCACGACACCGCAGGAAAACAAATCCACCTGGTGACGCCAGAATCGCGGTACTTCTTTTCGAGAAGGACAGGTGGATGGTCGTACCACAGAGATGCCATTCGGAAAAAGAAAATCTTCAGCGAATCTTGTCTTTTTTAAAATGTTTGATCAGCGTCATCTAAGTATAGTGATGAAATAAATAATAATCGTTTTCTTGCTGTTTTTGTCATGTGATTTTAAAACGAAAGAGCTGCACTAACTGCCTGGTTTGAGTTTTTATTCACAACAATGGTGTCTGTGTAGTGTCGTCCTTCCGGCTCTTGCGTTTTTCAGGCACCCGACGAAAGCAACAAGGATCTGATGTGATATTTATTTTATCACTTAAATTTGTCGGTTTATTGACTCCTACTTTATCTAATTAGTTAGTATGTATGAGCCAAAATGCATTTCACTAAGAGCTATAGTTCGCAGATCCTTGTATTTTGTAATAATCAAATTAAAGGGATTGTCTTTAATTTGCCCCACGTTGTGGTAGCCATTTTGTAATAATCAAAATTAGAACATTTAGAAGCTTTTAATTTAATTTAATGAATTTATATTATTCATGCCACACGTTGTGGAAGCTATTTTATAATATACAAAAAATGGGTGCTTTAAAAATGAAAGAATTTATAACTTTAACAAACAAAATATATTTATTATCAATACTTGAACAATTTACAATTAATTAATATCTCAGGGTCATAACTATATCATTTAAAATAATTAAAGACACAAAATTAAATTAAAAACAGAAAATATTTACTCGTCAATTAACAAAGACTAAATTTAATTGTCGACGAACTTATACTAAAAGATGGATTTTAGTTTACAATTTTTTTTATCAAAAGAATAGAACGATATCCGACATCTATCTTTTAATTCGGTTTACATAATTTATTGTTTTCCATTGTTACTTACGGCTGCCCAGGATACTTCTGACTTACGAAGCACTGTAACGGGGTTTTTGCACAGCTTCTACTTTAACTCACAGATTCTAATTAACCAGGAACCTCTTCTTCGTCTCTCGCTCCCTCGGTTGCCTCCTTCTCACGGCTGCCCAGCTTAGCAGATTTTGTAGTTCTGCCTTCGATTCTCGCTCTCGCCTTTCGCTTTAGTCCTCGTCTCTCGTTACGTGTTTTTAATCTCCAATTTTCGCAAAGTTCTTTCACGATCGCTGAGGAGCCAAAAAGCAGACTGAACTTTTTGTTAAAATAATATCTCGTCTACTTTTAGTACGAGCTGTACTTGACTCCCCCAACTCAATGCTCTCGCCTCTGATTTCCAACTGCTCTCGTCTCGTAAATTTTGAGCGCGCGCATTCATCTTCCAACAAAGAAAACTATACTCTCCTTCATTGTTGCTCTGTTGTGTGTTCGGTACCGCCGTCAAGAATGTTTCTCTAACAATTTAGATTATCAATTTCACAATTAATGCATTAATTAATTGGCATTACAATATATTGCTGATTGCTTTTAAAGTTGATTTCTAATGTTTAGCTAAAATGTGTAGTTGATGACGTCATCGCCGGTCCCGGCGTTGCTTACATGTGTCCTTTTAAATTTGTTAGTGTTGGTTGACTAGTTTCTCGTTGAGTCATTAGCGACATTCCCTCAAGTGTCGTCTTCTCGGGATGGGTTATTAATAAATCCCCTTCCCTTCTCTTCCCGGCTGTCTGGCCGGCGCGGCCGCGGTGTAATTGGACGACCTGGTGGAGTGTGGCCCGCGCGTGACGTCATCGCGTTGTATAACGAACGAACGCATCAAGGCCGTCGTTGCCAAGGAGAGTCCCCATCCACGAGGTTCCAGGTGATTTAAAATATAACGATTTTTTTTGTGTGTGTGTGCGCCTGCAAAGAAACAAAACACGTGTTTTAGCGAGGCAATTTTAACAGACAAGGATAAACTGTGGGACAGCTGCCCGACAATGGGTTGGCGAGACACGTCTTGAAGACATTTATTAATTTGGAATTTAGTAGTACCTGCCACAGTTTTCTATATTGAAAAAACATATAAATTAATTACATTTGTAATTCATACATTTATATAATCTAATCATTGCATGACTATTTTTAATTTAATTTCATTCAATGGCCAGTAAATTATTCAGATACTCACACCTTTAAGTTGTCTGAAATATTTGTAATTCGTTTCCAAATTTGATAATGTTTTGGAGATGAATTTGGAGGAATAAATAAAACCATACTTCCGTCTGATAAAAATTATCAAAGAAACTAGATATATTTTTAAAATATTTGTGAGAAATAATTACAAAATGTCGACCAGTTCACGTACCTTTGAAGTCTTTTGACGAATGATGGCTCAGGCCACATTCACCAAGAAGCAAATCTAATCTAGAAACTGGTAAAGTGCTGGATCTTCTATGGATCACAAACATGGACATTGAAAAAGAGAGAGACAAGAAATACCCGTAAAGTTTTGAAATGTGGTGTTGGGGAAGAATTGAAAAAGTAAAGTGACGAGTAAATGAGAAGACATCCATCTTGGCTACAGTTTTTAAGTGGCAGGCAAACTGGATCGGACACGTTCTAAAGAGAAATTGTTTACTGCATGACGTCATCGAAGGATGGAGTTTCAGGTGATCGTGAAAGAAGAAGAGTGCAGCTGCTAGACGGCTTGAAGGAAGAAGTTAAAGACACGGCATGGTGGAGAAGGAAATTTACAGGCAAAGTCCAAGGACATGCCTGGTGGCAGTACACTTCAAAATAAATAATGATAATCCACCTGTGACGGTAGATCCGTATCGAAACATTTTACAGAACTACCGTGAGGGAGACGTGTATTTTACCGAGGGAAAAAATGACGGACTCAAAATTTTAACAGTATATTTAAATTAAAAATATCAAGGAACGAAAATCTTGATAATTTTAAGGAGTGTATAGAATTATTTCGTTAAATAATTGTATTGTATGATTGTATAAATTTAAACTGTCAATTTTTGTTTTACAATACAGATAAATATGGCAATTGCCGGAAGCTTCTACTAAATTCAAAATTTAAGTAATTTATTTAAAAAAATTATATATATGTATAAAAATATATTTGGTTGACCGATGATAATCATGGTATATAGTTTAAACATAATACAATAAATATCTAGCATAGTTATTTAATTTATATTCAGAAAAAAAATTGTATACATTTTTGATATGCTACGGGTGTTGCTATTCCCCATTTGTGTTCCAAAAATTTAAAAGTTGACTATATAAATTTAGAAAATTATATTTTATATACACAATAGCAAAATATATAATAAAATATAATTTTTTACATATAAAAACGACTCTATTAGTTGGAAATTAACAAATTGATACGCAATATAGAATAAACATGTGAGAATAAAATTTTTCAATGAATTAATTTATTATGTTTTTCTAAAAAAATCGGAAACTTTTGAAAAACGTAAATATAAATTAACTAATTGGATAAATTTATTCTGACAGTTCTTGGCCAGAAAGAGTCAAATATTGTTTTATTTTTTTAAAAAAATGATATAATGAAATAGCCAATAAGCGGACAAAATTAAGTGATAAACTGAACACCACACAACGTGTTTTGCAATACTTGTTGCTTTCGTCAGGTGGCACATCCTCATGCAAACCAGGTGACTTATTTTTCTTCTCCTGGCTAAAGTAACAAGGATTGCAACAAACGTTGTGTGGTTTCAATTTCATCACCTAATTTTGTTTGTTTATTCATTTGTTAAAAAAATATTTATTCTTTAAAAGAACCTCTCCATAGTGTTCTGACGTCTTTACTCGGTCAATGAGCGCGGCATAACCGTGTTATAATTTTCAGTTTTTTTTTATTTCGTTTAAAATCACAGGGAGTCGGTCAGGGTTATAGGAAGAAGAAAGGAATCTCTTAATTAACCTCTGTTGAATTAGTTAAGTTTTCTGGGCTGCTCACGACGTTCCGTGATTTCGCATCCATTGATCCCTTGGATCAACTGTCTGATGTATTTTATTGCGGTAGGGGAAAGCAAAACGCGCCCGTTTGAATGTTCCCTTACGCATCTCCTCGCACATATTATCCCGGTGGAAGGGTAATAATTGCAGGAATATAACGTTTTCATCAATAAAGTGGTCGGGAATGTAAGAGGTACAGACGCATACCAATCTCTTGGTTACTTACGCCCATTGTGTCTGCGCTGAGGTCATTGCTCCCGAGTGCAATAAAAAAAATTATTAATAAAACCTCATATAAACCACAATATGAAGAAAATAATATTGTAGGGTCTAAAAATTTCAGGTATTCATAAAGTTCAAAGAGAACGCTGACTACAAGTTTCGATGAAAATAAAAAATAAATTATATATATGTAGTACGCATTCGTTTAAGTATTTAAAAAGCGGGCAGCGTTGTATCTGCATAGTATATTAAATTGAAACATTTTTATACTAATCGCTGATTGACGTAGATTCGTCAGGTTCCGAATTTCCTGTTGCCCGGTAACCCCGGCCATTTCCGTATCGCAGTCTAACACCTCACATAAAAAGTTAAGCTTCAGTTACTAACCTTTTGAAGAGACGGAGAGGGCTACTATTGGGGGGGGGGGGTGCCTTCTCCTCTCTCTCTCTCTCTCTCTCTGCTTTTGAACTAAGATTCCCACAAGCCGAGGCACCTTTGTTTTGAAAGGTGTATGTTCCGGGGTCGCAGAGCATCTTACGCTCTTTGCAGATATTAAAATGGAACGGTCGTCGTGAACTTTTCATTTCCTCGTGAAACTGCGGTCGTAAGATTTGCGTGTCAGGAGTGAAAGGGCAGGAGAGGAGCTTCACGTTTGTTGTGTCGTCGTAGGCATCGAGACGCGGCGGCTTTATCGAGCTGGTCGTCCGTCCGTCCCCCACCTGTGCGTCGCCGCCCCCTCCGTGCCTTCCGCCCCCACATTGATCCTCGCAGCCTCGGTCGCCATGACAGCACGACGCCCAGCACGACGACGACGACGACGTCTGTTTGCACAGTTGAACGTCCGCGAACAACGGCGCTCTGATCGATGCAGTTGACAAGTGCCAGCGGAAGACGATGACGATGCGGGGGCATTGATCCGGCGACTCGCGCCAATTAAAACTTTATCTCCGTCCCTTCCTGTGCGAGTACGCTGGCTGCTTCACTCTCCATCCCTCTCCTCCTCTCCCCGTACGATGCCTCAAAGTTGTCAATTACTGTAAAGTTCTTTTCAATATGACTAACATCATTGACATGTATTTCAGTCTTTTCTAGTGCTTATATCGAGAACTTCATACTCACTAAAAAATAATTTAGACACCATTAAATGAGCAAACCGCACATAACAAAGTATTATGACTATAGTTGAAAGTGATGATGTTTGTAAAAGTTTAGTTTGTCCGTTTAATGACTTTTCTAATGTTCAGCCGCGGGCCAAAACGCAATTTAAACACGTTTCGTCATCGCCCACACTTCCATTTAATTTACCCGTTACTACAAAACCACTCGCACATTATGCGAGATCTGAGGAATCGAAAACTAAAATCAATCGGCTAGAATTTTCTGTCTCAATTGCCGTGGAGTGTTGTCAACCTTTTATATGTTGACATGAATATGTCTGCAAACCCGGCGTCACTCTGAAAAATCCGTCACGTTTCAAGGAACAGTTTCGCTCTAGAATGCGACACATCAGTGGGCCAGTTCGCGAACTTCTACGGCGCCGGGGGTAGCGTGAGCGCCTTCAACGGCAGCTCTGAATGAATATGTTTTTCAGAGACACGCACATTTTTATCCGTAAATAAGACAGTAAAATTAAAACGAAAAAAAAAAATTCGTCTAATTGAAAATAATGAATACCCAGAAGGGTAATATAAATACCACACGTTTCTGGGATCCTTGTTCCTTTCGTCAGGTTCTAAGAAGAGCCCAGAGAAACACAACTGCACTGGTCAGCTATTGTTGTCAACTGACGAGTGCAGTTGTGTTTCTCCAGGCTCTTCTTAGAACCTGACGAAAGGAACAAGGATCCCAGAAAATTTGTGAGGTATTTATATTACCCTATTTTGTCTGTATTCGCACTATACTTGTCTAAATAGATTATCAACTACGTTGTGTTTATAACTTTTTTTAAAATTTTATTCCATCTTCTTCAATTAAGCCCTGTGGCGGCGCTCCATGCCAAATTCATTTATTTGGCTTTGAAAATTACCCAATTCATACCAAATATAAATAAATTGCTTATTTCCGTCTGCAGGGAAAATTACCGAAAACAGAATTTTAGAATTTTAATTTAATAAATCCAGGTTCAGTTCCAGAAGAAAAAATTAATTTAATTTACAACAAAAATTTAATACAAAGAATCTAACAACACAAACTTTGTTTCTTGGCTTTTCATTCCTTTGATTTTTCTTTTTTCCCCCACACATTTTACCTGAATAATCTCGATAATAATATCTCAGCATTGTCAATAAATTTCAAATTTTAGTGGTTCAGTTAGGAACGTATTGGCATTACTTAAAGTAATTTAGTGTATTCTGAGACTTGTGCCTTTACGTGCAAGCGATCCATGTTTCGTGTATGCTTATGAGGCTATTTTAAGTTGAGAACCGGCTCGCAGCGTTGGATGGGCCATCGTGGTTTTTCTGAATGAAAGAGGAAGCACAATGGAGTCCGCAGATTCCTCGAAATGGGAGAAACACCACAATGAGGATATCCGTGGTAGTCACTACCGTTCTGCGCGATTCCAGGAAGCACTCGCCGCTTCGTATGTCGCAGCGCACGTGCTGTTTCATTGCGTAAATCTCTCCCTGTAACTGGCCACATCCGTCAACGAAACCTCCTCTCAGGTACGCAAACATCAAAGACCACGAGGGATTTTACAAGATTAATAATTCCATACCGTTGTCAACTATCTTCAAGCTCAGGATTGTTTCAGATTCTCTGTATTCCCTTTGTCTCGAGGTCTGCTTTCCTTTAATCCACTTCTGCTCCACGCGCATTCCAAAAGATTCGATCGTCAGTCGAAAAATTTGGGCCTGCGAGGAAGAAGGACACCTGGATGATATCCAAAGGCAGCTTAGTGAAGTAATTTGAAAGCATCCTGTTTGTGGAATTGATGTTTTGAAGGAGCTCGAGTCTGCATCGTCCGCCGGGAGTAATGGCGACGCTGTTGGCAGGCTGCCAGACTGCCAGGTCGCTCCTAAAACACACCTGCCCGACGGACGCGTGGCGAGCGCCACCGACACCTCGTCTGGAAACGGCTGAGATCCGGGCCGTGCCAAAGTGCACTCGTTTATCCCCTCTGACTTCTTGCTTCTAGCCAGGGCATGCACATCGGCTGAGACGTGGCAACCGTGCGTGAAATTCATTACATTTCTGGTGAGGAACTTTGAGAAATGCCACCGAGAAATCACATTACTATTGTAATCATTTTGTTAAATGTTGATCGTTTAATTGAAAAGAAAATTTAAATGATTTGATTTATAAAGAGTTGCAGTTACAATATAAATTAGTTACTGAAAACACATTTGATAAAATTGCCACAATCAAAACAAATGCTAATACATTTCTCTATTGATGATTGCTGAATCCAATCTGTTTCTATTTTCATTATTAATGATCATAGAGATTCATATATTGGCTGTCAAGAAAAACCTAAGACTTGTATTATCATTATTTTAATATAATTCATGAACACTTTATAATAAACTCTTTAATTATTATTATACTTTTAACATTTAGGATTCAATTCATTTGAACATACAGCAGGGCATGCATATTAAAAAAAATAAACATTATTAATTTCTTTCTCACGCCTCTACATCACCATAGCAACTAAACAAAACAACAGTAAAAACAAACCCTTCTTATTATTACCAACTTATAAATGTAATAAGTTTATTACAACATGAACCATGGCGATCGTTAAGCTGGCTTCTTGTGATCCAGATCTTATTGAAGCGATCTTACAGATATTATTCTCTATGAACATCTTATACGACTGCTTGCTTATAGTCTTCTATACTCCAGTCTATTTATCTCATTCGACGTCGTTATCC
Source organism: Zhengitettix transpicula (assembly GCA_037074705.1). Classification (NCBI taxonomy): domain Eukaryota; kingdom Metazoa; phylum Arthropoda; class Insecta; order Orthoptera; family Tetrigidae; genus Zhengitettix; species Zhengitettix transpicula. The sequence continues at coordinate 50,543,790 of CM073596.1, forward strand.
GTTTATTGAACTTTTAACAGTGTCCGTCCACATATTAGCTATTCTGGAGTCACAAGAATGTAACCCTGAGGAACACCTGTTTCTGTTAGTAATTAGGTCGAGAAGCTGGACCTCAAGGATGTGTAATGAGTTAATATGTGGTCAAAATTAATAATACCCTATTGTTATTATTATTATTTTAAACCCTTTAAAATATTTTTCATTATTTGTTATTTATTATACTATATATATCTAATTCTTTCAATTCATTAGTTGAATAGGATTGTGTAAGCAGAATTTAATTTATCTTGTATCAGTTTAATATCTGGAAGTTAATTAAATCTAGTAATATAATTATATTATTTATTTATCGTTCATTTCTAGCGTTAAAATTGTTCTCATCTGAGTTAATTGTGAATTTATAACTATTATTTATGACGAACAGCATTACACAGATGTGGTACAGTAAAAATACACTTTTTTAAAAAAATAAAAACCTTTCGCCATTCTCAAGTTATTTAAGAATAAGTTTTCTTTTTCGTTGAAAAATTACCGCAGAAATTCATATCATTTCTAATAATTTAGTGAAAGTATGTGAATTATTCATTCTTTAAATTTGCTTTCAATTCGCCGATAGTGCCAGCATTTTTCTGAAAGATATCCCATGGGGTTTCGTTTGTCTTCCTGCTCTTCTGCCTCTCGAAGATACTCGAATAAATTAATATTATTGTAACTTGCTTCAATTGGTCAAATTAATATATGTGAAATTGTAGATGACTCACTCACGTTGTATTCCATTTAGATGTTTAGTCTGCGTTTTGTAAGGCTGATCCAAAAATAAATAAAATACTGGACATTGATAGTAAACGGTTCTGTAATTTTGATTAGACAGATTTAAAACAGGACGTCAATAATTTGGCTTCATCTGCGTTCGTTGCGAAGAAAAAACATACTTAGGTTCAAAAGTCAAAATAAGATCGCGACAGGTGAAAGAAATTACCTACAGCATTTATTTTGACATTTTACCACCGGACTTCGTTGAGTGAGATTTTTTACGAAACTGCTGGAACAGATAAATAAATGAAGTGATTTAATTCGCAACTAAAAACATGTATTATAAACAATAATAAATCTCGGAGATTGAATTAAAAACCCGCGAGGAGGCAACGCGCATATCGCATTCATGTTCGGAGGTGACGCTTTATTTTACACGTTGAAACCATGAAAATTCAGCTGCATTTACAATTGTTCTCCCACTTTCTAGAACGGGCAAGCGAAACTTCTTTCGAGGATTGCAAAACGAACGACACTTGACGAATCAGTCATTTCAGTCATCACGTTGAAATATGCTTCTTTCAACTGACATAATAACGTTTTTGTTTCACTTTTGGCTTGAAAATCCTATTGTCATTTCGAAGGCGTTCTTGCTAGAACTTTTTATTAGGCTGTTATAAATCTTCGTGATTACCATATAGACAGAAATCGCAAAGGACAACCATTTCCCAGATTTACATATTAGAATATCATCCTTCATGCACAAAAAAAATATTTTTTTTTACTGTTGATGTAATTCATAATCTACGACTGTCAAGTTTTTTTCACTGATTGCCTTCATTTCCACCTGAAGATGAAATCTGCGTAACATTGTGGTTAATTGGAACCTCACTGGACACGCAGGAAACGTAATTAAAAATGTCTTTCGTGTCGGGAACTGTAGAAGGGACATCAAACGTTGAAAACTATTCATGTACATTTACGAACAATTTGTTCATATAGAAAATAAAATTTTATAAAGTATCGTATAATAGTTCCGTCTGATTCTGATGTTTTCTTCGTATGTTATAATAAGTTGGTAAATAAATAATGATAATAAGTTTACAGTGGAACGCTTTTTAGTTTTTAAAATCTTATTAATTTGAGATTCAAATCTTGATAAGAAAAAAACTCGCCCTATACTTTGATACGAAATATTTTTTTTGCGTGGGAAAATTCAGCTGATAGAAATTTTTAAAGTTTAACCCCAGTATATAACATTTGCATGTTAGTTTTATTTTGTGAAACTACGAGTGACATTACAGAAAACAAAATCAGGACGTTTACACGTCATTTGAACTTTCAATTACTGTGAGAGATTTGGGATGTGAAGTGCCTTTGAGATTCGTCGTCAAATCTACGTTAAATTATTTTTTCTTAGGAATAGTTTCTCGATTGTTGATCAGTGAGGAGTCTCCGTAGGGAGATGGCCTCTTTTTTTGTCCTTTAGAGATCCACTTTAAAAGTGTGGACAATCAGCATAAGACGGCAGTGGGAAGAGGGGTTGTGTTGGAGGAGGATAGAGTGGGGGGTTTAAATTGAGGAGACGGGCGAGGTATGTTGTGTCTTCCACGAAGTCCACGTTCCAGGAACAGGCCAAGGCTAGCTGCGATCTTCCTGGAAGACAGCTTGACTGGCCTGTCACAGGTGGCCTGGCGCCCATCATCAACTCACTCCTTTTAAAAAACTGTCTGTGTTTCTCAGCAAACTCTGTACCGAAAAAGTAGGTCTCTAGACTGGTGATGACCTCGATGAGGATTATTCAACAGACACTCGTTGAACCGTGCTGACGTGTTTTAACATGAATATGTTTTTGGCCTGGCGTCAATCGGAAAAGTGGGCAAGGTCACACGGAAGCTGTCAGGCGTTCTAATGAGTGGCAACGCAATCTGGAAAGAAGGTGAATACTTTCAACAGGACATCGGTTAGCATCTCCTGTGTGCTTTTTCGAACCATTACGTCACGAATTTTTTTTAAATATGTCCGTAAAAGAAGCACCGTACAGATGGGAAAACATATTCACGACGTTTCGAAAATTCTGTTAGTCTTCAGAGGGAAAAATAAAAAAAAATTAGAATCAGACCTTGGCACCGGAGTCCGAGCACTCCTTGCAGAAATAAACCTATTAAATTGAGTCTATTCCAGAAAGTCGGCTAACAAGACCTTCGCATCTGACTGATCGCTTAAATTAATATCTTGTCGTCCTTTAACTTGGAAAATGACTCGTCTTCTTCGTTTCCAAAAAAAAATTTTTTCGTTTATCTGTTTCCTGGCAGACTACATTATTATTATTATTTTCAAACTATCTGTTTCGTACTTGCCTTTGCCTCTAAATTGAACCTTGCAGTTCTACTAGTCAGGCAAAGGAAAAATTTTTCCTGGTAAAAGGAAATACTTTCTGCGACGGTGTCGTTCGTTACCTGCCAATTTGGCCTCTTGGAGCTGTGTGAATAACATTAGTTAATTATTCATTCCTATTTAAAGAATTTTGAATAATAAAAAATAAGCATTTTATTATGAGTAAGACCAATTAATGACGTCTTATTTAATTTAAGGTTATTATATGAAATCTTTCTTTTGGTCCATACGCTTCTTTGTTTGACTTCCTCGGAATAGAATGCAAAAGATTTATTATGCACTGAATCCTGATGAAAAGAAAGGTTCAAGGATGTGGAAAGGAATCGTAGAGTTTACATTGTTTTGGGACCGTTGTCAGTAACTTAAATTGCATCAAAATTATGTATAATAAGAAAATTTAATATATTCAGTAGTTTACCGATATGAAATGATACCGAAACATGAGCGTGTTTATATAAACATGTCCGTATGGTTTTAAAATTGTGTTTGAGTTTTGTAATATTGTAAATTTAATAATTAATTCAGTAAAATTAATCCTTCCATTTAGGATAGAAGAAAGTAGCTATATTTCGTATATTTAAATTTCAGACTTCAACTTGAATTTCTTGTCAAAACTTAAAGACGAATGCGACATATTTCTAGAGCTTCTTCGTCTAGTAAAGTAAATATTTCTAAAAAAAAACAAAGTATTTAAAAATATAATACGTTGGTGGTAAGAGTATAAAGAAACAGCCAAATAACAGCCAAAATTAAGTGATAATATAAATATCACACACAGTTTCAACAATGCTTGTTGCTTTCGTCAGGTGATTAAAAAACACAAGACCGGTCAAGCACCTGATGAAAGCCGCAAGGATTGCAGAAACGTTGTATAGTATTTCTGTTACCACTTATTTTGTCTGTTATTTGGCTTTTTATTTATATAATATTTAAAAATATTTATTTTTATGCAGAAATAATGACAAATTTCTGGTCCATGCATCACCTTTCTACAAGGATCGTAATAATTAATATATGTAAATGTATAAAGATTTTTTTTTGGGTGTAGACAGGCTATGTATAGGGTAATCCACATAGTGGCAACTCCCCTCTTATAGCATAGGAAAGGAATTTGAAAGGAGGGATGCGGAAGGGTGGAGGAAGGTAGCCAAGGGTTATCTAGGGCCCCCGGACTATGGTTTAAGGATCCTACCCGGCATTAGCCTAAAAGAAATGCAGGACAAACCCTAGAAAAACCTGCATCAGGTAGGTCGGGCATTGCGTACTTGTCCCACGCCCTTCCGATAGCGGGAGAGGAGTTTGCTGTGGGGACGCAGCATTCACTTATCCGTGCCTCGACCAGTTTAGGAGGCAGCTGGCCGACTATTCCAATGGGAATAGCGGACAACTGTTACCGTATGCCCAAGGTCTGAGACCCCGGAACATACACCTCTCGGAACAGGCCGAGGTGCCTCGGCTTGTGGGAACCTTAGTTCAAAATCGGAGAGGAAAAGGCATCCCCGAAGGTAGCCCCTTCGTATCTCTCCTACAAGGTTCTGCCTACGAGAGAATAGCCCTCGCAGGACTGGATTTTAAGATAATATAATGAAAAATTTATACTTTTAAAAGGGATAAATAGCTGCACAATAAATGTAGTCAAAACAGAGAAACATTTCTGGTTTTTTTTAGCACTTTGTTTTCGAAGTTGGCCTAAGTGAGATATAAAAACAGTTAATCGGCGCCACACATTTTATCTGAAACTTGTCGATTTGTCTTGTGCTAACTCTATTGTAAATCTGTTTACCCCGTCTGCCAGCAACTATAATATTTGAACTATGACGTGTGAAAGTGCGACGTTGCCGATATTCGGCACGGGGCTTGACGACGGAATAACGTCAGAGTTTCAAATACTATCTCTGACGTAAGTCCAACCGCGGACCTTGCCTTGTTTCCTCTTCTGTGTTTATATCTTTATTCAAGGTTTGCGAAAAGTCCGCACGTGGTTCGTTCTTTTTTTTTTTCCGAGTGCGCGGGCGAGCACTGCGGCGCTAGTTTTGCGAAGACAGGGCCTGGAGGGGATCCCCCGTTTCTTTATATGACTGTATTTCCGCAGCGTCCGCCGCCGGAAGATCCGCCGAGACTCGGTTTATAGTCGCGCAGTTGTTCGTCGGACGCTGGAAAAGTTCTCGGAAAAGGTTATTTGTGAGTCTTTGTGCGGGCCCGGGCAGGTGCGGGGGAAAAGCGACCCAGAGAGGAGGAAGGAGTTGGAGAGTACGTGAGTCACAAGCCAGCGCTTTCTCTGATAGCAACGCCGCTGCTGGGCGATGGCGACCGCGTGAATCACTCGGCCTTGCTAACACACTTCCATTCAGCAACATGCGCTACAAAATCAACTACGGGACTCAGATAAGCCATCCTCGACCCGTTATTGCAGTAGGGTTGTCAACATTGCCCAAATATTAAGTTATCACTAGGCCTACGAACTTCCGATTTAACGTTCAATTAGGAGAAAAAAATTGTCGTGTATCGGTAAAAAATAATTATTTACCATGGCAGAAGAGGAAACATTTATCAACTTATTAAACAAATTAATATAAATAGTATTTGATGGTTTATTCGATCACATTTCTTCAGTACAAATTAATAAATCCAACCATGTAAAATTTTATATGAATATTAAATTCATAAGACTATTTTTAAATGATGGATCGTTTGGTGTGAGATATATTAAATTAACACTAGTTTTTTTTTCGTGTTAATCGCCCCGAGTGACGTGGAACGCTATGACGTATCAGCAGGCCCTCATTGGTCAACTTCTTACTTCCCTTCCTCCTAGACCCGTATCTCGCAGCCTTAACCTATTATATAAAAATAACAACTTGCAAAATGACTACTGATAATTAAAGTGTATTCTTCACTTGACTCTTGAGCATCTTTTTTGCCCTGTTACGTCTTTGTTATTCTATTGTACTTCTTTTTGCAAATAAATGACATTTTTTCTAAATAAGCGGCCTAAAGTCAAAATTTTTTTATTAAGAAAAAAATAAGGATATCGACGTTCATCAGTGTTTTAGGATGATTTATACATAACATTATTAAACCTGAAGAGGTCCTAAGACAAGGACGGAACGTCGATATGTTTTTTTTTTGTTAATAAAATATGTTCTGACTCGAGGCCGTTTATTTATTTCTGATATTACAAATGCCAGATATGTTTTCATGCCAGCTGCCTCCTAAACTGGTCGAGGCACGGAGAAGGGAATGCTGCGTCCCCACAGCAAACTCCTCTCCCGCTATCGGAAGGGTGTGGGACAAGTACCCAATGCCCGACCTACCTGATGCAGGATTTTCTAGGGTTTTCCCTGCATTTCTTTAGGCGAATTTCCGGGTAAGATCCTTAAACCATAGTCCGGGGGCCCTAGTTAACCCTTGGCTACCTTGCTATACTTTTCCGCATCCCCTCTTTCAATCCCTTTCCTATGCTATAAGAGGGGAGTTGTCACTATGTGGATATTCTATTCATAGTCTGTCTACACCTTCTTCTTCTTCATCATTATTAATTTACAAGATGATCTGAAGCAGCTGCTGTGCTAAATAAGAAAACTTATTTTAACGTCTGTAATTGTCATATCCTTTACAAATTCAACGACCAAGATATAACGGACTAAAAACCCAATTAGTATTATACGTTATTAATTTTAGATCTTTATCAAATGGTGCATTTCCAATAAAAATATATTTAACGTAAATTTTAAATCGCATAGCAAGAAATAACAGAGGATATAATTTCAAAAATATCGCAAAATAAGAGGATAAACATGATCAAGATGTTGAGTATCCCTTTCAGTATTAATGAAATTATTATTTTCCATTTCAAATGGAACAACTATGGAATAAATATTTCTCTTTAATCTTTTCTCTACATTAAACATTGCTTAGAAATCGAACAAAGTTTATCCACATCCTTATTTTTAAGCTAAAGTCCACCTGTCCAAACTTTCTTTACATTCAATTTTATAATCTACAATTTACGGTTGCCCTTTAACTCGTGTGCCTTTAGAATGATATTAAACGTAGTAAATATTAAAAACAACATCCTATTAGTCAGAAAAAAATTATTATTCTATTGAAAACATATCAAACACCACGTTTCGTCCCTGGATGGGACCTCTTCAAGTTTATAGTTACATTCAATTAAAATTTATTATAAGAAAATTTTGGTTGACAATTTTCTAACGAGCGGTTTTTAGCCACACGTTGCAGTCATTAAAAAAATTACGGCCGAATGCAGCTGTACACCTGAAGAGGTCCTAATCTGGGACGAAACGACGTGTTTTACATGTATTATGTTTTAAATAGAACAATTAAAAAATTCTGAATAATAGGCTGTTGTTTTTATTGTTTTATTAAAAATATTATATTTATGTTTTATTTTGAAAATAACATATTTTCAAAAAATTCTTATTTAAAGAGTCTTAAAAATTATATGAGTAATAATATGAATATGAACACTGTTTCTAATCGCCTCAGTATGTTTCGTAATCAAATCTATTGTTTCCATGATTAAATAATAAGAGTGTCAAAAGAGTAATACGTATATTATTTATATCAGACTGTAATACACCGTTATCACATAGATTAAAAGTCATAGCCCTTTTTTGTGAAAAAAACATACTAACATTTAAGATTCTTTCAGACTTTTTATAGCAATACGTAATTACACTTTCATTATTATTTAGAAATATCGGTTTCAAATATATTATTATATAAATTTGCTTATTAATATTTTTAATTATAAAAAGCTTTAACATTAATACTATTGTAATTTAAGACATGAAATAATTATTGTATCTTATGGTATGGCATGAAGTCAATATAATTCGTAAATTTAATTTTTCGTCTGTTATTTCATAGTCCGTAACTTTGGTTTGAGCTGAATGTTTACCCTTCAGTATCTCAGGGCCGCAGATGTTGTTTCGTCATTCTTGCCACAGCTATATACAATCCACGGAGGACCAATAGCTATGTCAATCGGGAGACAATATCCACACAGTCTCATCCTGGCTTTTCCCTGTCCGCTCTATTTTGGGAAATAGGGAAACATATCAGACCTACCTCGTAGTGCTATGACCTCCGACATCCGGACTATGAGAAACGCAAGCATCGTTTTTTTCAAGGGTTGATATTCACTGAAATGAAACTTGTTACGGCACGGTAAGGGGTCTTGTGTGTTAAGGAAAACGATAACGACGTAACGGAAGTAACATCAGTAATTGATGTGTATCAATCAGAAGCTGCCAATAGCCACGTGGAGCGTGCCTGGGTATGTCGGTTGTAGTAAGAGAATTTCGTCCCATAAATCACGGACATATTTTATGCTCCTAAACCATGTGGAGGAAAGGAAAATATGGATGGCCAGGAGGAAGGGATGTTCCTCTGTGCACTATTAATTCCAGGTTTGTTTACGTCGTGACGCGGCGATTCGCACGCGAGTGAGGCTGCATGAATGCGAAAGAAAACACGTGAGCAACAAGTGACGGGATGGAGGTTGGTATCGATGTACGTATCGATCGCGAGCGTCCCGGGTCCTAGAGTTACGCTGGCGCCGGCGGCGGCAGATGGTCGCCATGGCAACAGCAACAGGGCGCTCACGTGGACGAGCGAGGGAGGAATGCCGCCCTCGGAGAGTAGGTTTCGCCAGGCCAGCAGCAGATGTGATCTCGACCTGAGCGTCTCTCCTCTCGCAGCAGGTATTAATCGTTTCCCGGGAATGCGGCACATTAATAACGTTGTCAGGTGACGGAGGGCGAAATAAATCGTCTTTCGCGGAAGACCGATCCCCAGACTTCGGAACGCGCGACGTCCTGTCAAAGATAAGTGGAAACAAAGAAAGAGAGAAAGAAAATAGCACCGCGCCTTGCAGCCTGGAAATGGCCAAGTCGGTGTTACACCAATGTCGTCCGTGATTTACGAGGCGAAACTCTGTTACGACAGGGAACACGGTCTCACTCTCTGCTGGACAGAAGCGCTCTCATTCTGCTCCTCCTTGCTATTGTAATTTCAGTCTCCCACCAAAGTCTGGTGATGTATTCGACAGGGATTCCGATAACCTGTAATCCTCCTCGATTTCGACTTTTAACTAACATCTAACGTAGTGTGGAAATTTGATATAGAAAAATGCCTTAATGAAGGCTGCGGGCTCGTTTTATGACTTAAAGAAGTCGGTGACCACAAAAATTCACAACCATCAATATAAAAAATTTCTCTTATGCCAAAACAAGGTTATATTTCGGCTTATTAATTTTTCTCTATTTTCCCTTACTAATGATAGAATTTGTTAGCAGACTTGAGAACAAAACTTCGGGTCCTTCGGAAAACCCGACACGACAGAGGATATGTTCCTTTCCAATACTAAAGTTGAGCTAAAATGACTTCGTGACATCCTACTAGCTCTGGCAGTCATTGCTACATCATTTTTTACGTTTTTCAATTTATTTTATAAACTATCGCCGCTGTCAATTTTAATAAAAAAAATTAAGTCCTGGACATAGTAACTAGTTGAACTAAACGGAAATCAATAAGATTTCAAATAAAAAGCATCAGGGCCTGATTATGTATTGTCATATTTATGCAGCAGTCGTACATTATTATAATTTTCATTTGAATACGTTTCGTACATTTACGAGAATTTTCCTCGCTCAGACCGAAGATTATTATTAGTGGTAGTTTGTCTGTGACCACGAATAATAATGAATCTTGTACATAATAATACCATAATCAGAAAAATTTCATAATTTTTTTTATATCGGTGAAAGCCAATTAATGTATTATTTGGTCCAGAAATCATGGGCTGTTCCATTGTCTGTAATAGAAAATAATATCAGACTCGAAGGCCTCAATGTCCGACTCTGGAATAAGCTAGAGGGTTTATTTGGTTAATAAGTTGGATATCTTAAGCTTAGCTCTGATTCCTAATCATTTTCCCTGAATACGAACAGAGTTTATACATTCTTTCACCTTCCTACACGTTGACATATTTTTCCTACTATAGACAGTGGAAGAACGATAGTTACTTCACAAAAATTTTCAACGCCGTTTTCAACAAACTTCAAAACCAGAATAAATTATTGTTGGCGAAATTATTAGTTAATATGCATTTAGGAGTAAAAAATTATTTTCTGTGCATGAGGGAAAGTTTCGGGTATTCATTAAACACTTATAAACAATTTATTCATTAGTATTTCACAGTTAATCTTTTACCATCCAATAATAATTTATACCAGTGCACGAAAATAGCTCATAATTTTGATGTAAATAATCAGATAAATAAATGATATTTACGCCCGTCGCATGCATTGATTACTTAAAAATCGTAAAGTGTTTGGTACAAGGTATGTTACATTAAGATGTTAATGGCAGCGAGATGTGACGTAGCAGTGATCTCTGATTGGCCTGTTCCGTTGGTAGCCCCGCCCACTTACCTCCGACAACTAGTCCCCCAGTAAAACATGGTTTATTATAGTTATTAGGATAAGATGATGTCTTTCCGAGTTTAGTACAATTTTTTTAGTGACTTGAGATGACTCGGAGGATTATTGTGCGTCAATTTTACCCTTTGTTCTCCGATTTGGTGATGTCATCTGAAATCAAAGTGCCTTAATCATATTGAGTTTAACCTACGTATAAGCCTGCTACTGTACCCGCGTTACGACGGAGGATGTAAAAATTTATGTCAAGTGTAGAACGGCAAGAATGTGTGTTGTGAAGTAAGTTAGACTGCGCACACATGACTCATCTCCAGACGGAATTCCTGAACGCGGTCCAGTGCGTGTGTGTGTTTGTGTGGGAAAACGCGTAACTTGCACATTCAGGTGCCAAAATAAAACTCCATAGCTGAATCCTATATCAACGACCCAATAACTGTCATCCACAAATTACTTGTGTTCTAAAATCGTTCTCAGAAATGTTTTATAAAGTGAAATAATTAAAAGAAATAAAGTTTTGGAGTGTAGTTATAATAGTGTTGCATTTTTTGGGGGGCAAAGTGTATTGTGTGTGTATAAATATATATAAATATTGAATATATATTTTTGTTAATAATAAATACGCAACAGTTTTACATATGAAATTTATATTTATAATTCGAATTATTTTTCTATAATTTATAAAATAATTAGACCTCGTCACTAGTATAAAGGTCGTCAACCTAACTATTTTTTGAGCCATTTAATACACGTCTTTCAGTACTTACTTTTTTATTGTTAGTCTAAAGAAAGTGAATATCTTATATTTTTTCTCTCTAAATTTATTTTATTTGATTCTTTGAGGGCGTGGAAAATATTCGACGGTATTGAGAATCGAATCCAGAAAGAACTAATATTAAAATTGATTATAGGTCTGATATTTAAATTAATATTTAAAAAGAAACGGTTTAATAAATATTAATTTCCATTTGTTTTAGTTTTTACGAACTATTTTTACAGTAATGGCAAACAGGTATTTTTCTAGTTCATAAAATTAATTTGTACAAACTTTATGAACTTATTAAATAGATAATAGTTTCTGTTGTAGGCTACTCACTGCTAATTGTACTGTATAATCACGTCAGTTAGCTAAATTATCTTACTGAATATTTTCTGCACTCGTCAACAACGACCGCAATTTATGATCTACAGATAATTACGGTGGAAACAGCAGCAACGTTAACGTGTGAATTATTATCTAAACTCGGGCAGAAATTACATTTGTTATGCTTACACGTTTAATATTCCTGTAGCAAACAATTTTGCTTTAATTTCAATTAAAGAATGAATCTTCATTATTTCCGTATGCCGTTTTGAAGCTACTCACATTTCCCCAGGTCCGAAGTAATGACCATTGGAAGGTGGTTGTTGGATCGTTTTCAAATGTCTTAAAAATTTCCAGCGTCGTCTATTTCCGTCCTCACTGTTGTAATGCCACACAATATAATTAATAGTCGCTAAAGTCGCACACTTACTCTTTAAACGGACGTTGAAATGCTTTATGTAATATAGTTGAAGAGTTAGGCAATGTATGCAAATTATTTATAATACCCAAACTTCAGTGTACACCTGATGAAGTCCTAAATTAAGGACGAAACGTTGTGTAATAATATATTTATAAGTACTTTATTAGTATTTTTCTGTCATCTGGCAAAATTATTTATTTATTGTAATTTTTAATTCAATTTTCAACTATAAAATTTCACAAAAAAAACTGTAGAGTAATAATTTTCGCCCTTTGATGGCTCTTTATGTAGAAAATTTTTGAAAAATGATAAGTCTACAAAAAAATTGTGCCTTCGAGACATGCTTCGTTTCGATTACTAAATACTGTTGCTGTTTTTCTTACGATTGTCGCCTGTCTGCAGACTCCGCTCAGGGGATCGATAAGATTTGCAAACTTTATTTTAATCCCGGATGTTTGGCAGCCGTGCGGGAACGGCGTGGGCGTTTTGAAAAGCCCGAGACGAGGCGGAATTCCAGGCGCGTGAACCTAAATCCATTTACAAGAAACTGATTTTTATTGATGCGTAGCTTCTAAATTTTGCTCTTTATTATCTTTTCAGGTTACTTCATCTTGCACACCAAAATCTGTAAAAGGTGGCACGCGGTTGAATTTTTTTTGTATTCTAATCAGATTTAGTCCAAAATTTGATCAAAGTAAAATGGGTATAGACCGTTGATGCTACCAGATCCGTAATATAAAGTTTTTGACGTTCTGGTAATCAAACTAGTGATATATTTTAAGGAAAGTATTGCGTATTTGCTCGGGTGACGTAACGCAGACGAAACTAGAGCCTCATGCGGCAGTTTTGGTCCCTGCGTCACGTTTGGCCTTTATAGTGCTGTGTACGCTTGTGGACAATATTACAGAAATTGGAGGAAATTAGTATTTTTTTATTGTTGGCCAACGTGGTTTTCGAGGAAGGTTCTCGTGTGAAAGTCATTTTTAAACGTCACATCACGATGAGATAAATAATTGAGGCAAGAAACTTAGAATCCTCAAAAATCAGACCGCTGCTTTCTTCTCCCTTATAAACGATTTGACGCCGCGAATTCTAAAATCGTCATCTAACAGAATGGTAAAGAACGTACGAGATGTCTTGTGCGTGCAAGAAGAATTATAACGTCATTGTCTGGGATAAGAAAATTGAAATAAAATAAAATAAACAAACGTTTGGATCTGTTTAAGGTTGACTTTCAATTAATAAAATACCCAAAAGTAGAGACCAGGACCAGGCGTGAATAAGTAAAAACCAACGTTGGCATAAGACAACTTTATGGAGCGAACCAAGAATTAGGAAAAAAATATTTAGTAATTTATTGATTTATGTTAAGGGGATAACTCCACGGGTCTTTCTGACTCAAAAGCGTATAATAAAGGTAATGTGTCACGTAAATTCTTGGAATATACATAAATTAGTTCAATTAATATACACTTTGATGGGATAAATGTAGTATCAATAGGGATATGTCTTCAATTAATATATGAAATAAAAGTAATTTTAGTAAGTGTGTCACTTGCAGAGAAAGGAATATGAATTTCTAAGATGATTCCTGATAATATTAAAGAATTAAGAAGGACTCCAGTTGAATTCCAAAGTGAGCTTCAGCCACTTCCTTCTACTCTGTAAATGATTTTTCGGAAAATAATATAATACAAATAAACTAGTATTATGAGTACATTGGTGTAAGTAGTTAACATCAACTATTAGTAGTCCTTCATCATGGAAATATTTTTAGAGTCGAAATAATAATTATATTGATTTTATTCTCTGCAAATTTAATTGGTATCATTTTATTCAGATATATTATATTATACATTATCGTTATGGAAATTTAAGTTTTTAGTTATTGGTTCAAACAACGTAAAATGTCTCCCTTTCAATTCCTTGAAGCTTTTCTTCTCGTCAGGATGTGTGGAAACTGACTTTATTCTATCGTATAAAACTTTATATTGAAATAATGAGTTATAAGTAAGATGTTAATGGCCTTTGCGTATTTATTGTCTAAGCTAAGACAGCGTTTTAATCCCCACAGCGTTGATACGTCGAAGGTCTATCGCAAATTTGAAGTGAGCGGCGCATCGAGGTCAGTAGCTAGCTGTAAGCTAGATAGTGTTATCTGTCTCCCCGTGAGTCTCTCTGTGTGTGTGTGTTGACATAACACGTATCTGCAGATAGACCTTTAACATTTGCGCTGTTCGCGTTCCCGCGGGATGCGACGCCTGTGTCCCCCGGGGTCCCGCGCGTGCTCCCGCGGTGACGTCACTGAGCGGGGAATCCGCCCCAGTTCCCGTCTGGAAATAAACTCTCGAACCGGCGTCCATCTGCGTAGGAATTCGCTATTAATAGCTGGCGAATTTCCGTCGAAACTCTGGCTCCTGGCGCCCGTCCGTCCTCCCCGTACAATAGCACCAATCTCTGCGGTGTTTATAAACACTGAAATTATGTTCCCGCCCGAGATGCTGGACAAACAAATCGTATTATCAACAACCTCGACATCAAAATCTCTCTGGCTGGCGTAACTGTAAGATGTATCTTCTTATGTGGATTACGGAGCGAATACGAGGGCTATTCTCTCGCAGGCAATACCTGCGAGGGATGTTCTCTCGCAGGCAGAACCTTTTAGAAGAGATACGAAGGGGCTACCTTTGGGTATGCCTTTTCCTCTCCGTTTTTGAACTAAGGTTCCCACAAGCCGAGGCACCTCGGCCTGTTCTGAGAGGTGTATGTTCAGGGGTCACAGACCTTGGGCATACGGTAAGAGTTGTCCGCTATTCCCATTGGAATAGTCGGCCAGCTGCCTCCTAAACTGGTCGAGGCACGGAGAAGGGAATGCTGCGACCCCACAGCAAACTCCTCTCCCGCTATCGAAAGGGCATGGGACTAGTACCTACCTGACCTACCTGATGCAGGTTTTTCTAGGGTTTTCCCTGCATTTCTTAAGGCGAATGCCGGGTAGGATCCTTAAACCATAGCCCGGGGGCCCTAGTTAACCCTTGGCTACCTTCCTCTACCCTTCCGCATCCCCCCTTTCAAATCCCTTTCTATGCTATTAAAGGGGAGTTGCCCAACGTGGATCACCCTCATGTAGCCTGTTGCCCTAAAAAAACGAATACGTGTGACTGATTCGACGAGACGGTACAAGAAGGTGGGAAGAAATAAAAAGAAGCAGTAGAGGAAGGGAAGCATGTTTTCAGAAATAACAAGAAATAATTCTGCTCATATTCACTAAGCAGTACAAGGATTTTAAAGCTTAAATTCTTTTTCAGTATTGTGAAAGCTGCTTCCTCATTCACCAGTAATATGAATAATAATACTAAAAGAAATTCGTGTTAACTAAATGATTAGCATCTTTTTCATACAATAAAATCGATTGCAGCTGTCGTAAGACAAAGTACATACATGTAAAACTGTATATTACCTGAGGAAGACAGAAAATTTTGGATGAAACAACGTATTGTAATGATTTTTTTTTGTTTGAATTAAAGAATACAAACTATTTTTGACATATTGGTTGTTTTGTCTATTTATTAAATGACAGTTGTTAGATTATATTAAATCTTTTCTCTTCATATTCAATGCCGGGCCCTATTTAATCATTTCGAGAAGTGCGGTTGGTGAATAAACTAAGTTTTAAATAATTAAAAAATCGAAATTTTTAACAAAACATAAAAATTCTGCAGCAATATTTTGCCGTCAAAAATTGAATAGACAAAATAATAATAATGAATGATTCCCAACGTAGTCTAACGCTTTATAATGGCATATGAACAAACAATGTTAAATATAGTTTCTTAATTATATTAATTGAAATCAATGTAGCAAAAGCACTGTTCACACCCTCAGAGTTTTGACTAAAACATTTGGAAAACCATTCCAGATTTTTATGCAACATTTCCTCCACTTTTCAGATAAGCTAATGTCATTTAGAGGCATGCATATAAAAATATTTATTGAATAATAAGGTCGTTATATTTTAATAAAATATGACGAAAGTGCGTGTTTCTGACACTATATATTTTATTGATCCAAAGCCTGTCTATAACTTATTTCAAACCTTCGAGAGTTGCAACAAATCTGTTTAGCAACAATTCCTGTAACATTATATGATTTTTTTTTAACAATTTCGTTAAATTAGTCGGACCCTCGCAATGTACAGAATTGGGACGGGTATTGTGCCTTAATTTTAATTACGTGGTGAAACACTCAAAAGAGTTCAAACACGCCAGGTGGTATAAAACGCGTAGAGACTTTTTTTTAAAAAAAAATGTAAGGGGAACTAAGCGACCCACGCTGGATGAAATCGATTGGCAGCACTGCGCTTGACTAACGTTATCCCCTTCTTTCTTTGTCCCTCTCTCTTTTTGATTTTAAAGTTTTGTTTTAACCTAAAAGTTATTATTATTCGTTATTAGCCGTTCCAGAGCTGTGGCAACTTGCCATCTTCCGGACTAACACTTGGTACTTCAAAACACTTTGTTCTCAACGAACATTAAATAACCATGTATTCGATTCGAATAAGATCGAAGAATTGGATTAAAAACTCGGGATGCTTCTCCACGGTATTGTCAGGAATGCTATATATTGTTCCTCCGTGAATGTAAGAGATTTGTACTAATAATCGTAGGAACATCGTTATAATAACAAGAACTAACTAGCTTCCAGATGTATATTTAAAAATAATGTAAATTAGAAAATGTAATGTGTAAGTATGCAAAAAAATAAAAAATTTAAGAGTCTGTAGAATAACTTACATTAAAATGAAAAACGTTCAGAACTCCTGAAAATTACAATTACTGATCACAAGCTTGATGAAGATTCACTTTAGGACCGAAACACGTGGCTTCATTAATTGTATTTACAGCTATTTTTTTTATTCCATTATCATAATAGAAGCAACATCTACGATCAGCTATTTTTCCATTAATCTCCTTGAATTCTACGATATGCAATTTTTATCTGTCGTTCTCATAATCGCTTTGAACCAAATGTTTTTTTTATTATTATTATATTTTTATTAGCAATCAGATTACTAATGATCTTTTAGCTAATTTGCTAACATGTACAACATGTACCAAATGTATGTTTCGAATTGATATGTTTGGAGACTACAGATTGATTATCGTTGGGCAGTTGGACATGTTCCTTGATACTGGTATTAAGGGAACGTTTTGTTTGCCCTATGTAGCAGGAATTACAATTGGAAGAAAGGGACAGGGATCCTAGAAAACCTAGTGTGGTATTTATAAATGTAGAGGAATTACAATTTCTCTTCTGATTAAGAACTTTCGGTAAAAAGATATGACTGGTACGGTATAGTTTCTTAATCTTTGGTATATTGGTATTCATATCCACTGCACAGAAAATCACATATATAAGGGGAAAATATTACAAAATTAAATTTACTCCAAATGATGTAACATATATATTGTTCGGCTGTTTTAGTTGTGTGTGCCTTCTTAATTTCTCCCGTTCATATTTTATTCCGTTTTTCTTTGAGTACTTATTATTAAATTTACTCGAAATGATGTAACATATATATTGTTCGGCTGTTATGTGGGCCTTCTTAATTTCTCCCGTTCATATTTTATTCCGTTTTTCTTTGAGTACTTTTACTCTGATTTATACTTCCTTTATTTTTTAAAAAAATGTTTTGGTTTCTTCAGTTCCGTCAGCCACGGGTTTCAAATATTTTGGCTGTCTAAGTAATATTTTTCCAGTTTGAAGTACACAAGGGACGTGTAATATCACATAAACAGCATTGAAAACTGCGTATTGGAATATAACTGTGCACTATCCGCTGGGAGGGTTAATAATCTACCGGTGGTTAGTCGTGAATGTGGCGGGGGTTGGTTTTCCCGTGGTATTTGAAGGCGTTAATATTTACGGTGTGGCATTCAGTTCGCGAAAGGTGGCGCTGGCAAAGCAAGTAGGCGCCCGGCGGCTCTAAAAATAGAGGAGCCGCATAGCCGCTGTTCGCTCCCTCCTCCCTTGCCCTTCCCTTCCTCCTTCCTGATCCCTAGGGATCTAGGGATGCCCCTGGTGTAGGTGGCGCCGAGGCGACACGCTCTAAATATACAGACAGCAGCTCTTCAAATATCAATCGGCCGCGCGTCACGGAAATGAAACGGCACGAAACTCATCCGCGATCTGACTTCCGACCTTTTGTTGTGGCGGCCGAATCTCTAATAGAGTTTTTAGACTTTTTTATTTTATTTTTGCTGCATCACCCGCTTTTGTTAAATGTCATGAACACGTTTTTAGCATTTTTGAAGCTAATAATTCACCACCGTCTACGAAAAATTAGTTTAAGAATTTAAGCATGAATAAAGCATATCAGAAGTAGTTAACTCGTTAAATGAACTTT
Source organism: Zhengitettix transpicula (assembly GCA_037074705.1). NCBI lineage: Eukaryota > Metazoa > Arthropoda > Insecta > Orthoptera > Tetrigidae > Zhengitettix > Zhengitettix transpicula. Next base: position 50,562,314 of record CM073596.1, read on the forward strand.
AAATTATTTGCTATAAGTATTTTAAATAATCTGACACTCTAACACTAATTTTATTACATGTATGTACTTCTGTTATAGTTTACGAGGAAGTACAGCCTGAAATCCGGCATTCGTGGGGCACATGCGGAGGAATATCTATCGTCTCTCTGTCGTAAATTCAAATAGGTGTTAAATTACCTGGTTAACAGTCCTTCGTACGGGGATGAAAGTATTGTGCACAGTTCTTGCATTTTTCTACGGTGTCTATTATTATTCATTGCTCCAGTATATAAAATATATTTTTTGTACTGCTTATATTATCTTCTCGCCGTACTCATGACAACAATTATTTAATTTACCACAAAAAATAAAGTCAATTTGGCAGACTTAAATTTTAACTGATTCAAATTATGGACAATTTAAGAAAGCCTATTTACCACTTCAAGGAAATAAAAAATGGTCGTGCGTTTCCTCTTGTAAAATCAATAATGCTCCCGTCCAACCAGTTATATTTTTAAGAAAATTGTTTTTGGAACGTTCAGCATTTAATATTATCATGGCGGATGTCAGCTTGATATTTCTAAAAAAAATTCTATTGGCTCCGCATAATAACGAAAGAAAGGGTAAATCGAAAACGGTACGGCCGTTTTCTCTTAAAAGGGAACATCATCAGATTTTTTTGGAAAATCCGCTCGTTCGTGTGAATAAGACGTATGGCAGTTTTATATCGATGAAAACCCGGTCGAGGCACGGAGAAGGGAATGCTGCGTCCCCACAGCAAACTCCTCTCCCGCTATCGGAAGGGCGTGGGACAAGTACCCAATGCCCGACCTACCCGATGCAGGTTTTTCTAGGGTTTTCCCTGCATTTCTTTAGGCGAATGCCGGGTAGGATCCTTAAAATATAGCCCGGGGTAACCCTTGGCTACCTTCCTCTACCCTTCCGCAATCCCTCTTTCAAATCCCTTCCTATGCTATTAAAGCGGAGTTGCCCAACGTGGATTACCCTCATGTACCCTGTTGCCCTAAAAAAAAAATCACGACTGTGCACAACAGCGGAATAAAAGTTTCATCGATATCGGTCGGATTGTTTTCTTGTGAAAAACGAATACAATGAGCGTGATAGATAGGATATGGCAACTATTTCGGATATATGAAATGAAATGTTAAAATAATATTACTCAAATCGTGTACAAACAAAGCTATTATTTTATTATTGAATAAAAGCCTCTTAAAGTCTCTCAAACTGAAAACAAAATACGACATTCCATCACTGCAGGCAATTTTACGATTACGTATAGAAAGTTCCGGTCCTCCGTGGACTGGACGTAGTTCGTAAAAATAATTGATGACTTCAGTGCTGTGTGTTCCGAGTGGGAGCCTCTGTCCTTCCCATGTGGCTCTTTGTTTGTGACATTGAGCAACACACGCGAAATTCTTAGAAAAAGACGACGGCCGCATCATCGACTAATTCTTCCGGTTGAAGGAAATGCAGTGAACCAACCTAGAGACGTCAACACTCTCACAATATGCATTAGTCTACTAGATTAATCTTATTTCTCTTAATACGTTCGGGAAATCCAGGTTTTACTTTGATTAAACATTTATTTAATTTAATAAATAAGATGGCCACCAATACGTCGGAAACAATTTAATAGTTTTCAAAACGAAATTATTTCCTAAATTAGAAAATACGTTTCGTTTCTGTTTTGCAACGTGACCATGTGATTAATTATATATTATGATAAATTTTGTATAGAATGTAACCGATGAACTCATTTAAAAATGTTATTTTTTATTGGAATTTTATTTATATATGAATTTTATTTATTACAATTCTTCAGTACGAAACTTCTTATCTTAATATATACTTGTATACTTTATGAAGTTCCAAAACAGGAATTAAACGTCGTGATTTTGTAATTGAGGATTTAATTAATTTATCAACTATTAAATTGTTTCTGACGTAATGTCCATTTTATCTATTGAAATTAAAATATAAATCTTTTGTGTCAAAAGTAAAATAATTACATGAATAAGTAGTCGAATAACAAACAAAAATAAGTGCTAAATTAAATACCACACCTGGATGGTGCGATATGTCGATCTCTTGTTTTTCTTGAATCCCCTGACGAAAGCAACAACGATTGAAACTTTGTGTGGTATTTATTAATCACTTATTTTTGTCTGTTATTTGCCTCCTTATGTATCTAATCATTTAATTTATTTAGGAATTCAACTGATCTCTCATAAATATAGCTATTTATTTAATGTAGGAGCAGTAGAAGCTTTCATATGTCCATTTATAATTTTTTTTTTTGGAGAAGCCCAACATAGAGCTCAATAATCATTTAATTTGTCGGATTTCTGGAATGAGTTAATGATGACGTAGGTTCTTATCATTCAGGAACATCGACGGGATTTGTTTTAAAAATAAACTAAACTCGTCCGTCTATTTTTATTCGCTTAACATTATTTTTGAATGATTTGTAGTAAATTAATATTTATCAGGCTTAATAAAATTTTAATATTCAATTATTTATAGAATATAAACTAAACTAACTAAATCTTAAAGGATTTTCCATTCTGAATCGTAATGGACGTTTCCTATAATGATAATTCCTATTATGATTATTCCACTAATCATAAATTTAAAGTTAAACTCCGTATTTGAATGGAAAGACGCAATATTTTCAGTGAGGGAATTGTGCGGGGGAAACGAAGTAAGGGTCCAAAACTCCATGGCCGAGCACGGATTAAAGTTTTATTACATTTATAGTAAAAAGAAATTGACTATAGTTATTAGCGCATACGTAAGCCTTGTAGTACTTATTTTATATATGAAAAATAGTGAAGTGAAAGAGTAATGGAACTGCCATTATCGACTGTGGATGTCTTCGCAGATAACGTCATATAAATCACCAACCGACCAAAACTCTAATGTTATACGCCTGTCTGCAACCGTGTACACTTCATTTCCGTCAACTTCCGTTCTGGATTCTGTTGTCAGCGTCTCACCAGTCTCGGAGAAACTAGTTTCCCTTCGCGGCTTTCCAGGAATGGCGAATAACGCGTCGGATCTGGAAGTCGCTCGGTTCTGCGAAACCGCCATCCTCTGCATCCTCTGCAGGGTTATCTCGTGCAATATTTACCGCTTCCTCGTGATAAAGGCAGATATCAACAGTCTGCTCATGGTGTCGCTGCACCCCGACCGTCATCATTCTGAGACAGTTGGAAATATACCATCTGAAAGTCGAGCAATTATGACTGCGATATTTGAACGTAGAATAGTTTTCTGTTCTCCTTGATTTATGACCACGATATTATTTCAAACAAAGTAATAAGGTTTATAAAGGAGATTCAACAGATAAATAGGTTCCCTTTTCTTATGTATGTAGTGTACCAACATACCAGGGGGTGGGTCTTCATGAATGACGACACTCCAGGCTGAAACTGAGCATCAGCTTGACTGATTATTTATGTTAACTGCTAACTACCTACTATAGATTATCTATTTGGAGCTGGCTCTATCGAATCATTCCTGGGAGGTGAAGAAGCCTTCTTACCCACACAATCGACTTGTCGATTATTCGCGTCACACAACGCAGAGCCAAAACTTCTCGCGTTTCCCATTGTTGATGTGGCCTTTCGCGCCTCATCAAGACTTTGACAGGGCAAGCTTGATCTTAATATTGTTAAAATTAATGTGCAAAATCTTAAAGAGACAAAGAAACAAAGAGAAACGTCCATAAAAGATAGCATAAATTCTGGCCACAAGCGGAAGTCCGGACTCGTGAACAATATGGCAATGGACCAAGGTACTAATTCTTTACAAGTGTATTATATATGAAGTAGTTCTGAGACACTTCCCCAATTTTTTTTCCTGAAGAGGAACAGAGATTTTACTTTTTTAAAACATTGGATTTCTTCTCCTTATTCCACACTCATGTGTTAGAGACAAATGAATATCCGATAATATTACAAAATAGCTTTATACCTTTTTTAACCATTTTCAAGAAATGGAATAGAAGTTTGTCTAAGTGAAACGAACAGAGGTATAAAGACAAGAAGAGGAAACAACGGCCAGACCTGGAATAAATTTTCAGTAAGAGACTACAAATATACTGGAGATTTTCTCGAGCGTTTAATAATACTATTACAAAATTGTTCACTTTTGTAAGAATTTAACGTAGAAAATATAAAAAATCGGAATTTTTATAGTCGTTGGAAGTGCCTAACTTTTAAATAGATTTTTTGGATTTTTTCAATCAGTCTGTTTTCTCAACTATTATAACTGTCTCAGACAATTGCCGGTGAAAGGTTTTAAATATGAGAGAAACATGAACTGGCATAAATTAGTTGGTAAATACTGGTGAGGAAATGTGTGGGCAAACGTTGTAGCACTTAATTTGGTCGGCACGAAACGGACCAAGCAGGTCGAAACTACTCCATATGAATGAACTACAGCTGTGAATGAAAAGTGCGAGCGTCCGTCTGTGTTGATGAAACGTTAGCAGAATCAAAAGTTTTGCGAAGCGACTAGCCAGTCGAGAGACACACGCACAGCCCAACTCGAGTCATCGTGCGTCAGCAATTATTATTTGTAGGTGAAACGTGATTCGGCTCCAACGTCACACCTGCTGGCTGACTGGATCTTCTCAATCCTCTTTAAAGAAACAACACTTGTTCGCAAATACGACTGTCTTGAAGGCGTCGCAAGTGCTGCAACACATTTTAATTGTATTCTTTCAAATTAAACGTCTGTGTTAAAAATAATAATTAAATAAGTAAGTAGCCAAACAGACAAAAATTATTGCTAAATAAATACCACACGTTTCCGCGATTCTTATTGCTTTCGTCAGGTGATTAAAAAAAATTGGCATAGTTTCTAATGATTTTACAAGTAATTTATCTCAATGTTCCTTACTCATAACAAATTATGATGGGAGGCAGATACATAATATTCACTGTCTGGCTTTGCGAGGCAGATACACCTACTCGCAGCACCTCCAATATTGCAAATATTTCATTTCTCGCTTATGGTGATCGGCGTCGTGCTATGAGCGGCCGTTGTGTGAGCGGACAAACCGATATCGTGCTATGAGCGGACAGACCCTTCCCCCAGTCTCCCTTCCTCAATCCTGACCGCTGAGTGAAAGACAAACTTATTATATTGGTTCGAACAATTATCTGGTTTTATAATTTCTATCTATATCTCAAATATGGAAACTGTTCCTATTGGCTGAATAAATATTATTAGAAATGATAAATTAAGATACAAATCTTTTAACAGTTATATTTATATGAAGTCTTTAAATAAATGAAAACATCAGTTAGAAATGTATTGTTATTTAATTTTTTTTAAATATTATAATAGAACAAACATGAAATCAATCTCTAAGTTTCATCCCTAATTTAGGTCCATTTCTGGTGTTGTAAAAATTAAATTAAATTATCTAATTTCAGAACCGGTGTTTCTAAAAAATTCAAACAAAGCAAGATATTACAGACGTGATACTTTATAATTCAATTAATTACGTGAAATGTACTGGACATTAATTTATTAGATGCGATTTAGAAGCGAACATACTGTCACGTTTACACAACTGTTGAAAGTATTATAAATTAGAAATCCAGATAATTGTTAAAACCAAGAAAATAAGTTACTGTTCTTAAAATTTATACCTGCTCGATCAGCGGTCAGGATTGCGAAGGTGGTGACGGGCGGGGTTGGGGGAAAAAGGGTCTGTCCGCTCATGCAACGGACGCACATAGCACGACACCTGCACGCTCCTGAGCACTTGTGTCAACAAAGGTTAGCTTATCCGGGAATACGTCTTGATTATTTTTTAAAAAAATAATTAATTTTGCCTCTGAAAAAATTTAAAATAATTTGGGTCGTATGCTGGATGAATTCCTGGGCTACAATGGGTCGGGTCTTCTTCAACCTTGTAATTTCAATTAATTATTAGTTAACGCTGTAAAGGATTCTACAAGTACTTGCTTGTCTATTATTAGGACACCATAGTGAAAATTTCCCAGTATCTGTATTGAGTGGATGTAAAGGAGGCTACACCCTGAAATATGATTCGAAATAGCCGGAAATGACGCTGATGTAATATTCTCTGTAAACTAAGATTCACACACAATGAATTATTCAAATAATTTTTGAACAACGTAAGATGATACGTGGGTCACTAAATATTGGTCGTAAATACGTATATCGATTTAAATACCAAATGCAGTGCATTCGATGAGAGTGAAGGTGGAAAGCAGAGGAGAGTGTCTGCAAGCAGCCTTGGTCGGGCTTGAGTAATGGCATCAGGTTACTTTATGTCATTTTCTCCCTCAGACGTAGGTTTTTAATACGAGTTCGGGGAAGCTACAGTGGGAGGACCAGGCATTTACTTCGCCATATGAATATAAATGGAGGTCTCTTCAGCGTAGGAACTGCGATTCACGGCTGCCTTGTCAATGTTGTATATATAATACATTACTACATAATTATTATGTTTGGAGCCATACCCTAATGGTTATTGTCATAATTAGAACTGATAAATAATATTTAAGTTTAAAGGGAATGTCTCGACTACTTTCCAACAAATACTCTGAATACCTTGAGAGTTCCTAATGACAGGACGAAACGGTGTTTTAATAATTTGAAATGACTGATTATTAATTTTTCTTACTTATTTGGCCATTACTGTGTATATAACATCATTTAAGATTGTTAACTAATTTTCAATTAATATTATTGAAGTATATGTTAGTTATATATCGTGGGAAAATTATGTAACTGTACTTTCGTGACTATAAAAAAAAATATTCACTTTCCATTTATCACCTGATGACGTCACAAAGACGTTTTTTGTCTGTAAAACAAATCATACTTAATTTTTGTGACTTATTGGTTATTTTATTTATTTAATTACAAATGTCAGAAGATATCTAATTTGTATTTGATGCTTGGCCTGAAATATTTGAACCTATCTCTCTTCACCTTTTATAATATTTGTACTGATTCGTAATTTTTAACTCATGTAATTAATTAGGTCTTTCTTAAATTATGTGAAACAAAATTTTGATAGTTTGGCTCATTTAAATATGAAAAGTTGTTTAAATTTTGGCAAAATTTACAATTAAAAGTTTGATGAATTCTAGAAAATGAGTTTTAATTCCTTAATATTGAAATATTATTATATAATCCTGATACAGAAGTTATTGTCGAACTTTTTTTAATTTATGAACTTAAGATATCCCAAAGGTGGGATGAAACGTTTGTAATGTAGATTATACATAATTTTCATTTCAAATATATTTATTTAACATTGAAAGATTGTAGTGTCAGTTTTTTTTAAGGTTTGAGCAAATAATTCTTTGAACGTTTGTATATTCCGACAACGCTGTAGAATATTAAAGCTTTCATAGTTTAATTAGGTGTTGTAGGAGAATTTGCTTGTAGGGCGGCCAGAGTCAGGTGAAGTTTTCTTTCTTAAAAGGGGTAGAGGTGATGGAGAAACTTCCAAGGACGCGCTGAAAACGTATTTGCAGTAGTAATTGGGTCTTATCTCACACCTGCGACATCTTGTGGCGCCTTATCATCGTTACGTCGCTGACTCCTCTACGGACGGCCGCCGCCATTTTATCGTCTCCTACTTAATCCCAAGTTTTAATTGCGGTTACGTGTGCGCGTTAACAGCACGAAACAGAATCGCACGAGATACCACCGTGGTTTACGTAAAACTCTTTCATAGGGCCCCTCGTGCTCGGCAGGAATAAAATTATCTATAAGGGTTACTAATGTGGACTGATTCACGCTGCCGAGTGTTGCACATTGACAGACTATCTTAAAAATTCCTGGGATCTGGAGTGATTCAGCGGCGACGATTGTTAGGATTATGTAGTTTTGCTTGTCATACCACCAGAGAATCCTTGGAATAAGGTTAGACGGTGTTTACGTTCCTTGCACCAGAGGACTTGTTTGTTTCTTGTGACACGTGGACTTGTCGCGCTGCGTGACAATTACCGACATCTATAAAAGTCTTGAGTTACAGTTCGTAAACCGCGGCAGCAAGTGGCCCAAAGGTTTGAGACATTATTAAAACAACGATTCCACCTCTTTCAGAATTGGAACATTCCCTTCAATAAACCGCTTAAGAGACAAACAGCTTCTCTAAACAAATAATTGTAGGTTTAAACACACAATACTTATTTTCTGTCGCGTTCGAACGAGAGAGAGAGATGGAAAAGAGGTCTTAATTTAAATTGTAAGTTGAGGACCCTCGTGGAAGACTGTCAGAGATTTCCACTTACATGGTGGTATAAGTGGAGGTCACCTACGGGGTTCTGTATTAAGGTTCCCATAAGCTGCGTCACCTACTCGTAAGTCTCTTTTGAGAAGTGTATGGTCTTACGGTAAGAGTTGTCCGCTAATGCCATTGGGGGAAAATTCGTCCAGATGCCGTCCAAATCTGGTCGAGGCATGGAGACGGGAATGCTGGGTGCGTACAGCAATCCCCACTCCTGTCATCGGAAGGCCGTGAGACGAGTACCAGTTTTATTTCCCCTGCATCACAATTGTCGGGTAGGATCCTTATACTTTAGCAAGAGGTTTTTCACCTCTTTTCTACCCCTTCCTATGCTATTAAACGGAAGAGGCAATCTCGTGGATGGCGCTGATGTATCCTATAACAAAAAAAATGAGGAAACAGATAAGAAAACATTTCTCTAATTTCCACAACTGTAAAGAAATGTTTTGCACAATCCATCAAAGAGTATGAAAAGCGTTCTACACTTCTTTTTATTTTTTAAAAGAAACCTCTCTTCCGACGCATACACTCACACACACAAATAATTTTTCAACGACTACATGAAGTTCAACTTCAGCTGCTCGTAAATTTTTCCGCACACAATAAGGCCTTCACAAACACAAGAAAAAAAAAACTATTATCGTGGACGTAGCGAAAGACAAAGGGGCCTCCAGCCTCAGTCTTCGACGCCAGAGACGTTACGCAACGTCAGAGAACTTGGAGATTCTTCTGGTGACATAATTATATTTTAATAAACACAATTGATGAATTTTTACCGACACTTTTTATTTTTTATATTATGACGACGTTTCGAAACCTTCAAATTCAAAACTGAGTGACTTTAATAACTTGTTTCGTTATTAGTTGTGCTAGTTTATTTAAGTGTGTTAATTTCGTAAATAACTGAAGAAGATACAAAAAGGTATCGAAACGTCGTCAGAAAAAAATAAAGTGTCTGTATAAGGTCATATTTTTTTTTCATTAATTCAAAACAGACTAATTAAAACTTATAATTATATTTTCGTTGTACCTCTTTGGTTGACAGTTGTCTCCATGGTTAGTCATTATTTAAATCTTAGGTTTTCCTCTGAAAGTGTGATTTCTTGCAATCCCCTCTTTAACTCTGACGCAAATTGCGAGTTTTGGATTATTGCGTATATTAAACGTAGATATTATTTTCTGTTTTCTTATCAAGTATTCTTTATCACTGCTTTAGTTCAGTTTCTCAGCCTCCGAATTTTTTTTTTTGCGAGGTTTGCTGGCCCCTAGCATCGCGCCATCAAGAATCCTACTACTGCCTTATATTTTTTTCCCCCGGATGGCCGAGAAGGCGAGAACTTAGCAGGTTGTGAAGAACAGCTCAGTAACGTTGGGTGGTGATGTCATCTCACACTGTTAGACTATGAATCACGAATACGCATCACAGAATCATTTAACTTTTTGACATTCTTCACTCGACCGTATTAAGTAATATTTAATACGTTAGTTTTCCTTTATGCGAGGCCGCTCAGCGTAATCGAATCGCAAAATGCGGGGGGAAAAAACCGTCGAACTTGATGGAACTCGTTGGTCAATAGCACGTAGAGTAATTCACAGCACTCGCACACATCCAGCCGCGAAATCAACTTTTGTACGTCAAAATAATTTTGTTTATTTTCTTCGTACTATGTGATGTTTATAGCCTGTGGTCTCGTGTACTGCTTCGTGGAAACTTGGTAATCTCGGAACGGCTTTACCGATCACGATAACCTTGATTAATAGTAGACAGTGTTTTCACGTCGTTTAAAATAATGTTTACTTCATTTATTTATTTATTTTTGCGTAGAAGAAACTTAAAATCTCGAGTTTTTGTGTACTGAAGTAAATTTTAGAATTATTTACCAACAGTACATGTACGATCATTTCTTTGTGATCTTGTAATATTTATTTTGTTTTCTGTGGAGCCAATATCTTGGTTTCTTACGACGTACGTACGTTTGTTTGACCGTGGTTGAAGTCCTTCCCGTACTCTCGGACTTAACGACGTATTTTCATCGCAAAACGGAAAGTTATTATCATAATTTTGTCATTGCGGTTTTAAAGAATACGAGATGTACAATCGAGTATGGATGTGAGTTGAGATTCGGTCACCTGCGTCAAGACACTTCGACCTTTACACTGCTGAAACGTCAGCCAACATCACCGCTGCACGTCGCAGTCATAACTGCAGGCTGACTCCTGACATTTATAACTGATGTTTTGTTTTCTCGGACTCCTTTATATTCATCGTAAAATTTGATCTACGACGTTATAGGATACGTGCCGTAGAAAATTTCCGGAAAGGATAATTTAAGAATGAACACCATCAGCTTGATCCTTTCCAAGTAAAAAAAGAGATAGAGATCGTGTTTAAATCCCATTCAGAACAAGAATTACGATGCAGATAACACCCCAAAAAAAAGTGTTACAAGTGCAAGCATCCAAAATCTTGATGACTCTGAAGCCCCGCAGTCTACCCAATGAGCTACGTGATTCATGCTGCTATTAGGAGACAGTGACGAACCAGCTCGGCGTTTCCGACCTCTCAATATTAAAGGCAAGCTCAACTAACAAATCTGTATTTTAAGTGTGACTGGCAAGGTTGCAGGTTTTTCAAGGGTTTTCCCTGCATTACTTTTAGGCGAATGCCGGGTAGGATCCTTAAACCATAGCCTGGGGGCCCTAGTTAACCCTTGGTTACCTTCCTCTACCCTTCCGCATCCCCCCTTTCAAATCCCTTCCTATACTAATAAAGGGGAGTTGCCACCATGTGGATTACCCTCATGTAGCCTGTTACCCTTAAAAAAAATGAGTTGTCTGCTGAGTGGATGAATCGGCCAGCTGCCCTTGAAATTCGTCGAGGCATGGAGTTTGGTATGCTGCGATCCCGCAAATTCTCGTTATCGGACCAAATGCCCGACCTACTTGATGCAGGATTCTGTAGGGGTTCCCCTGCATCATCTTTAGGCGAATGAAGGGTAGGGTCCTTAAACCATAGCCCGGGGGCCCTAGTAAACCCTTGGCTACCTTGATCTAACTTCCGCATCCCGCCTTTTGCATCCCTTCCTATGCGGTTAAAGGGGAGTTTCCACCATATGGATTACCCTCATCTAGCCTGTAACTCTAAAAAAATTATTTTATCAGTGACTGATTTGCTAGTGTTCATCAGTTTTCTTCACCAGGCAAACATTTGTAATAAATCTGTAACTCCCAACTGTGAACCACCATCTCGCCTCGTATTCTCTCCAGTGTCCTTCAAATACTTATTCCCTTGCCGATACTTTCTAAAACTTTCTCGTTACTTACTTTTATCAGTCCATTCAACGTTCTACCTAGGAACCGCGTTTTCCAAACTCTCCCTTTGACGGCGATATAAGCCTGTGCTTGTCTACTGTATAAAATGTCTTTTGCATTATTAAATACTATTTCTATGTAACCTCAAAAATAAAAACATGTGGTTACTTGATAGATTATACGGAATATCCTTGCAAGTGGTTCACAAGGCAATGTCTGACGGCCCAGATGACGTTTTATGACTCATCATATCGAGGCGCGTGGCTTTTAAAAGGGTATCACTATTTTTTATTTGAAGCTGAGGTTAATTAATTCTCATGCTCATAACCAACGAGCCGCCACTGAATGTCTGATGACGTTGGTTTCGTCTCGGGGACAGTTGCAGGTGCATATTGTTGACTTTGAAATATGACTCGTAAGGAGTCGTGATTGATGGCTCCTCTCAGCGACATCGTCCTTCAGAAGTGAAGTGTCATTCACTGTCCCTTCTCCTCAATAGGGCGGCAGCCAGTGTGGTTTCCTCTTGAATTGGAGCTGATAAGTGTCGCAGGAACGGGTTTCCCTGCGCCCCCCTTATCAGCGATGACATCCGCTCCACGTCTTCCTGTGGGACGCTGATCCAACGTACAGCCACCATCAAAACAGCCTGATCTCAAGACGTTCACTGTGCCTATAATATTGGAGACGAGCGGAATAATCCGCGACTCACACCAGAGCCGAGTTTTACACGCAAATAGAAGAATTTAAAATACAAATGTGGTGGACGTGAGTGACGGGGTGACACGTGGCCTGCGTGCAAGGCCAAGTGGTATTAATGTTCAGCAACAGGTGCGTCACCTCTACGAGGAAATTAGCGCCTCTCTTTCTAAACACCGCCCACGCCTCATACGCATTCGCACTATCAACATCCAAGTCCGTGGGTAGCAGTTCTCCAAAAGCGAGCTTCCAGTTCACCGTCATTCTCAAAAAATCCGTGTTTTCTCTGCGGTTGCCAGCGCCATCCGAAATCGTGTTACCGAGATCCAGACGGCGCTGACCGTCATCAACTTTTAGACCTTGACTTGGGAGATTTCAGAATCAGTATCATGAGGCTTAGTAAGTTGGTGCAGGACAGATCCGCATCAAACCGGTCCTTCTTCAAGAGCAACAAACAAAAAGTGACTTATGCGAGCACTTTTGCTGCAAATTATTTTTTGTTTAATTTTTTTTTTTACAAATTTTGATTGTAAGAAATGTGGACATTCAGTAGTCGTATCTGAAGGCATACTATATTTTATTGGACCAATTCTGTGGTTATTTTGATTTTAACAGAGTATTTTGTAAATTAAATTCGTTCGTTTACTGTAAAAGATTTAAGTTCAAAACTTGACGATTGCTATATTGAATTTAATTAGTCTTGTGATTGCTTTTGTTTGTATCTTCGCTTATAAATTGTTGGTAAACATAAACAAACTCCCTGTTATAGGAAGAGTCGCGTCGTTTATTTCTTTAGTGACCTTAATTTACTTGATCATTCTCGTTACCTTCTTCGGAAGAGTGGGAAAGTCTCCACCAGTGATTTCACTTAGTTCATTTTGAGATTTTTCCTTCGGCAGATTCACGTTAAGTTTACCAGCGTGTCGCACGTTTCGCGTTAGCTTTCCTTTCACCAAGGACGAGATGGACTAAGTGGTGGCTGGCAAGAATGTTGTTGGCCTGTCCTTCACGGGGTTCCGTGGTTAAAGGGTGGTGGCGCCTCTCAGCAAGATTTCGTCTAGCGTAAAATGAGGGTTGTCCAAAAATTCTATTGATAGCGCAGCTTCCTGGGTAACTAATGGAGCGAGGACTTTCCTGAAAATATACCTCTCGAAACTCGCCCTTGGTCGTGTTATAAAATACGTCCACAAAAATCTCCGGTCACGTAAATTGGAATCTTCATCAGGTCACAATCGGTCGGTCCCCTTTGATCTTACATTTTTTTGTGACCTCCTGGAAGTATAGTTTCAGTCCGTGAATGGCCAAACCAGGGGTGCACAGACATGCTGCTTTTTTTCTTACTTGCTTGCTCGTTCTGAAAATCAGATCAACGCATTAAAAGAAACTGAGAATTTTACTTAACTACGCCACAGCTCAGTAGAAATTCAGTTGTCATCATTTACGGCGAATTAATAATAATGTACTATATTAATAATGCAGGTCACTGTGCGGAATCATTATCGGACAATTTTATAAATTAATATAATGATTTATGGCCAGTCAAGTATATTTAATAAATCACACGGTTTCAGTCCGATATTTGAGACCTCTTCTGGTGTTAAAATATTATTAATTAACGTGGGGAGTACAATAAATCGTAATATTGAATTCAAATTCTTGAAGAAAATTTACATTAATTAATTTTGTTCCAGATATATATGAAAACATGTCCAAAATAATTTCCAAATTTCATAATCAACAACAAACATCTCCGAATTGTAATCAAATCAATAAGTAAAAATTAATAATAATGTAACCCCTAAAGCGGTCCCAAATGTCTGGATGAAACGTTGTTTGGTTTATTAAATATCAAATGTAACTGTATGAATCAACTCATTTAATATTTTTTTCTGACTGAAATCGTTATAAATATTTTTATCTACCAAAATATGCAATTACTTTGTACTAAAAAATTAAAATTGCGAAACACCCTGTACAGAAAAAAAATATAATTCACTACACATAAAGTACATGGATATTTTGTTATGTGTCCGCTTTCATAAAGACACTTACCTTTTATATATACAGTAACTTAATTAAAACAAGCGGGTCAGGATCATAAACGTCCACGTCCTGCTGGACAGATCAAAGCTGCGCGTTTATGGTTTTTCTTTACAGAATAATGAGAAAAAATTATCGATTTAGGAACCCTGTCATACAGGAGAAAAAATTGAATATGAATGTTATTTTCAATACAGTTGGTGTTACAAAAAATAAATTATTAATCAAGAAGGTAATAAAAGTAACATTAAAAAAATGCCTAGGTACCGTTGCGATGGAGATAAAGTAAAGAAACCGATGTCAGAAAGAAGGAAGAGAGGGAAGTACTCTTCACAGACGTCAATTATTGTAATAATTACCTTCTGTGTAGCTGTACTTTCACCGATGATGTTGAAACGTTCGCCCTGTAGCAGAAAATGTCTTAAAGCCTCCTGCAGCTTAAATTAAATTAAATATTGGGCACGCGGTAAGATTGGAACAGTCGGCCAGCTGCCTCCTAAAATGGTAAAGGCACTGAGTAGGGAATGCTGCGTCCCCACAGAGTAACCCTCTTCCGTCATCGGAAGGGCGTGGGAGAAGTACCAAGCGCCCGACCTACCTAATGCAGGTGTTCTAGGTTTTGTCCTGCATCACTTTTAGGCAAATGCCGGGTAGGATCCTTAAACTATAGTCCGGGGCCATTAGTTAATTCTTGGCTACCTTCCTCTACTCTTCCGCACCCCCCCGTTTTCAAATCTCTACCTATGCTATTAAAGGGGAGTTGCCACCACGTGGCCTGTTACTCTAAAAATAAAAATATGTGTCTATTCGTTTCCAAGAATTGTTGTAATATTATTTTTTTTCTAGCGACACTATTTCCTTAATCTGCTAGATTTTAAACAGCTGTTCATTACCTCCGCATTAAACGTAAAATAATTCCTAAGAAATTGTATGTATTAAAATATCGTTATTTAATGTTTGATGTTAATATATTTTTAAAAAAATTGCAGACTAGAATTACTAATAATATTTTCGAAAACTAAAACTTTTTCGTTTCACCTATTTCCATTGCGTGGTTTTAAATTTTAGTACCTGTAAAAACAAATAGTTTCTAATTTCTACTTCCGGCTTTCGTACAGGCCACAGAGAGAATGTGTGAAGTATTCGAGTTTGTTTAAAAATTTTGCATTTTGTCTGAACGGTGAAGTAATGCGAGCTGGGTAATCAGTTTAGTAAATAGTTTTAGTAGAAATAAGTTTTTATCTTTCCTCTCAATTCCTTATAGTTGTGTAGGTCTACCTTATTTTGTTCTACGTCGCTTCTTGGCTTATCTATGACATTAACTTATATTTCCTTTTCTTCATCGAATGACACTTGCAGGTTTTCTGAAGTCTGAAATTTACTCTGAATCTAATCGCCACTTTTTCTCCAGTCAAATAATTCTAATCACTGTTTTTTTCTTTGAAGATAAGCTGTTTTAACTTGTAAACGATTCGTCGTCTCCTGGTCGATAAGTACACAGTGACAGGTAATGAGGAAACGAAAGCAAGAGTCGAATCCAAGGTTTCCGTCGCAAATCCTATTACCCTTTTTTTTTTTCGCCCTTGCTGTGTGTATGGTTTCAGTCCACGTGTGTGGTCAGTCTGCCGCCACCTGGATTCCGACTGGCTTCTCCTCGCAAATTTCTCTGCTCCAGTTCGTCCGATCGAACAGCTAAGCCACTTGTCTATTATTACTGCTAGTCCATGAAGTCCTTACCGCGGGCCTGCACCTTATGAGAATTCTCTTGTCTGCCCTAGACTCTTTCTAAAAAATATAAATGGTATTTTTAATACCATGGTCTGAGGTAGCTACGTAACCGCACCGTACGTTTTACGCAGTGCTGCAGCCCCCCGGCTTTGTTCCACACGAATACGGAATCAGGTCACGTTAATGTGCGGTGACAGTTTTGGAACAATCTAGTGTCGATGTTGTGATGAAATACAATTTTAATCATAGCGGATATTAAAATAGATTACGAATTAAATGAACTTTGAACATTAGAAGTAAATATTCTCTCACCGTACGTCACTGAAACAATTGTAGTTAAACAATATAAATAGTATTTCATCAAGCAAACATAATGACTAAAAAAAAAGTCCAATCAAAGCTGTTTGATGATGAAACTAGTGACGCCATTACTAAATCATCGGAAAGGAAAGGACTGCAAAAGCAAGTCCTCGAAACTGTTGTAAGACAGAATACTTAATAATGTTCTTTATAAATGTATATACAATTCTCACCATTGAAGAACAAATAAACAAACATCAGGCAATTTTAAGTCAGAAAAAATAATTTATTAATGTAAAATTAAACAACGACGTTTCGTCGCAGATTTTGTAAGTCTAACAAAATTTGTATTGTTTCTTATCTGCCAAAATGTTTCTTAAAAATATTATTCTAATCATAATAATTTTTATTTTTGTAGTTTTAAACTTAATCCTGAAGAGGTAGCTAAATAAGCGACGAAACGTTGTTTAATTTTACATTAATAAATTATTTTTTTCTGACTTAAAATTGGATGATGTTTGTTTATTTATCAGAATACTTAATAGTAAAGTGTATTGCAATCATTTTACAAACACCCGGAAAAGAAGAAAATATATTTTTATCTGAAAATCTGTTAAAATAGGGGATGCAAAATATCTCGATAAAAATATTTTTCAAAATGTATATATACCTCGGATAAAATGGTAGGATGAAAGATGGGATCTCAGAATTAATTAAATAAAATATTCTCATTTTATATTAAAAAAAATAAGTTAGTTTTACTCGAAATCAAGGCGCTATGATTGACGAAATTCGGTCAATATCAAATTTCTTAGTTGAGAGCTGTTTCGTTTCGTCGGAATATTTTAATTTAATACAAGTAATTAATCGGTAAATAGTCGGAATATTTTCGAATTTAATACAATTAGATTTAAAAACCGGTACAAAGTTTACACCAACTTTGGGACCTCTTTTGGTATTATATAAATAAAAAATAAAAATGGTGACAAATTAAACGTATGGAATACAACAAAAACTCTTCTTGGACTTATTAAAGTCAAATTTGGATGTGTAAAAATTTAATTAGCAGGTTCCAAACATCTTATCAAATTTTGCATTGCATTGGGTTCGAAAAAAAATACTTAACGTCAGATAAATATCAATTTTAATTTTTAGTTAAGCTAAATTAACTTTTGTCGTAAATACTAGGATGTGTGTGAGAGGATTTAGCGACAAAGGAAGAAGGTGGCGCGTGTCTGAGGGTTTTAGGAGATGGCAGGTGCTGCTGGCCGCCTGGTCCAGACAGCAGCGGCGGCAGGTGCTCGCTCGGCCCTGGCAGGCACCTGTCTCTCCAGGAATTCCCCCTGCATCCACAAGCAACCCTGTAACGTTTCCTCTGGGTCTTTCTGCTAAATTATCAGATGTATTCCTTTACCGATTTCAAATTTAATGTTACGAATAAAGATTATAAAAACAAATTATAATTGCTAACATGATTGCTTTTCCTGGGGAGATAATTAGCATCCCTTGGTATATGTGTGGAGTTCTTATCTGATATTGCCGTGGTCGATGCTGACTGTGGCTTCTTTATCTGCTAGTGCTGTCTCATTGCTGAAACATCCAAGTTTTCTAGACGAATCCTCCTCTGTGGTTGCGATAGAACTAAATTACTCTTATAACGTCGATCAAAATTTCTCCTCCTAATACCTACAAACCTCTACTATATATATATATATATATGATTATATATATATCTCTACAATTTGTATATTGTATATATATATATATATATATGTATGTATATCTACAAATATATATATTCATATGAATATATATCTACAATATACAAATTGTAGATATATATTTTGTCGTAAATACTAGGATGAATATATATCTACAATATACAAATTGTATATATATATATATATATTTATATGAATATATATATTTACAATATATATATATATATATATATATATTCATATGAATATATATATTTGTAGATATATATATATATATAAACAATTCGTAATGTACGTTTTATTTAATTTTTTATTTTCTATTATTGTCGGCGTAATTATTGAGGTCAGAGTATCGTTTGGCGCAAGAATGCAGATGCTAAAGGTTGCTACCTGGTTTGTCGGAAAAAAACCTATGTAATACGCACAGAACTTCTGTGGAAACATTTTCTTTATAAATAGAATAACTGTGGAGTGCACAATACGGTACTAGAGCAGCTCTAAATAAAATGCTGTATAGAAACTTGATTTTGTAAACCTTTATGACAATATAATTTAACGTCAGATTTCTGTAGGTTTTTTTTTGTTAGCTTCTTGTGTAAAATTTTGTTATTGTATATTTAATTTTTTAACTTTTGGTGCTAATTAAATCACTATAATTTATTATGTAAGCGGCCCTGAAGTTTTTATTCAGATTAAAGTTGAGGCATTTGTTATAAATATAAATATGTACAAAAATTAAAAAAATGATATAAATCATTTTTTGTTATCTTTAAAAAATATTTTTGTTTAAATTCAAGGTAAAATCCTGTTAATTTTCTTTCTTTTTTAAATAATTTAGAATACCACGTTATTTGGTTCCTAACGTGTTGGCATTATTATTATTCTATAATTTTGAATATTACTATATATATCAAAACCTGTCTCGATCTCCTAAAAGGTCCATACTAACAGCGACACTCTTTTCATCGTAACAATCGAGCCCGCAGCTGACAGACGCGACAGCATTTTGCGTCGCAGACACCCGAAGATGATCCTTCCGTATATATTTTAAAAACTATAAACATCCTCGCCAGAAGTGTTCGTACTTTCTTCTTACAAAGCCGATCCCGTCCTCATTACACCGTGCGTCTAAGTGACTTAGAGAAGCCACAGAAAGCCCAATTCATGATGACATGGGGACCAGAACCAGAACCTTCCCCATCACGATTACCGTTAGTTTGGCTAGTTGTTGCATACCAAATATCATCAAACAATTCGCTTGTTTTTTTTCCGATATATTAGATTTTTTAAGAAAGGAGACGAGTTTAACCTGTTCCCTCCTGAAATCACGGAACCTTGGACGTGATGAAGCGTTGTTCCACCCCCTACACGCCTACGCACGGCAGATGTTCCTCCACGCACGACCATATGCTTTAGAAGTGACCTTCGAAAACAAAGGTGCCACGCTGACCCTCAAGATTTGTTACGGAGCTTCTCTCAACCATTATCCAGAATTGTATTGGAATCGCCAATCGTCGATCCTTAAAATGTTGATCATAATTCATGAAAACATTCAGGATCATCGAAAACTTGTTTGGAGAAAGCTTGATCATTTCGAAAAAAACATGTTGGAATAATATATATATATATATATATATATATAATCATTTTAATGAAGTTAGGTAGAGAAAAATACTGACCAACCCCGTGACATTTTCATTAGCGCTGTCTTGCAAAGCGACTGGCAGTTTGTCCAAAGAGTACAGAGAACCTGTTCAAAAGAAGGCTATGAAGATTTCCTGTATATTGTCACAGGATGATTTAAGGTCCAAGAATAATTGAAGAGTGAAGTTTTACAACTTTGAAAACATTTGCCCTTACGGGAAGAGAAACTATAGGAAGCATCGTCCATTGGTAATTATACAGTGTTTTAATGAATGTTATTCGTTTTGAAGTCCTTGGGTTAGGGCCTCAATATAATTAATGGATCCTCAGTGACGATCATCGCTTTCTTATTAGCGAGTCTCAATGACCTCTGATTTTACTTTATCGATGGTCGCGTTGGGAGAAAATATGGGAAACTTATTCACACTTTCTCTAAGATCGAACCATGAATATGTTTTAAACTTATTCGTTATTACGAAGAAATTTTACCCAATTGTTCTAAAAAAAAGCTAGTTTTTATTTAATCAAATTTCGAAAATTTCGTATAATTTAAATACAAGAATTGGAGATAAAAAATTTAACTTAGCTGGGTTAATCTAATCTCGTTTCGGTTATACAAAAGGCATGGAAACGTTTTAAAATTTATTTAAATTATTTTACATAATATTAAATAATTTTTTTGAAAATTTAAGAACTATACAATCAAATTTATCAGAATGTACAAGACATTTGAAGCAATTTCAGATTATTATGTATCAATTAAGGTCTCGTCTTCTTTTTATTGTTACTTTGATGAAGTCTCTAATTATGTAGGAAACGTAGTGTTGTATTAATTAGTGTGGATGGTAAACATTTTCTGTTTGGTCATTATATTTATTTGTTTATTGTGTTATTATTGCCAGATAAATATCAATATTAAACTAATTGGGTCCATCACTGGATTCTCTCTTGCCTAATTATTACGTCCATCTTTTCCTTGTGTATGGTTATTGCGGTGTCTAAACTCTTTGTTGGTGGATTCCCAATTCTCTGGAACATTTCATAGAAGACTCGTCATAAAAAAAGTATTCTTTCTCCACACACACACACACACTCACACACGCCTCTCCCTAATAAAGAAACAGCTAATTAGAAATTATTTGCCAATGTGAAGCGGCGTTGTATCGAATCCAAAATGAACACGAAATTTTGGGATATTTGCTTCTGTCGTACGTGTGGCCACCGCGACGAATTTTATTTATGAAAGCACTGCAACAGCCTTGCAGAGTGTGTGTTTGAGACTGAGACGGCGCCGCAGACAGGTGGAAAGTTACAGTTAAGTGTGATGTCAGGTGCGGCAGCGCTCTCTGGACACTGTGGAAGACGGAACCTTGAAACGCCCTTGAACGGTCAAGAACTCCGGGACCTGCGGCCATTCGCGCCTCCTTGCAACCCCAAAACACGATACCAGCTCTTTCATTTAGAAACTACACTCGGTTCAGCTCAATAATGGAGAAGTACATCGGCTAACAGTTACAGTAAACGCGGGAAGGAGACTATGGCCTCGATAGTTCATTTGGAGTACCATTAATTAAATCAGGATTATACTAACGTGGAAATATAACTTGCCGTGGTTCAGTAAATGAGGTGGACAAGGGACAGAAATAATTATTACGTGCGTTTTAGGGCCTTTATCAATACTGAAAAATCTAAAAGACTATATAATATGTTGGAATATGCAAAATTAAGCAAACAAAGCCAACACGTTGTGGCCAAATTATCTGGTATTCGATCTATTAAAAGGAAGAAAGTTAACAGGATTTTACCTTGAATATAAATAAAAAAAATTAAAAGATATAACAAAAGATAATTTAATATATTGTTCTCGGAGTTCAACCGGGTTTTGCATAATTATATTAGAACGCAACGTTTCGACGACTAAAAGCTCTGTCGTCATCTTCTAGGCGAAGTGCCGGAACCATTTTGTTATTGCGTTCTAATATAATTATGCAAAACCCGGTTGAACTCCGAGAACAATATATTGAACAATTACACCGGGAAAGGCTTCAATCTTAAAAGATTATTTAATTACAACTTCGATTTACTTTAAATTTTGTACATTTTTATGCTTTTAACAAATAGCCACTGGTTTAATGATACTCATAACCTCAGAGCTGTTTACTGGGCTTCTAATAGTGATTTGCAATCGTCACCAAACTTAAAAAATAAAAATACAAATTTAATTTACAATAAAAAAATTTATACTAAAGGGTCCAACAAAAAAAAAACTAGAGAAATCCGACGGTAAATTATATTTACTTAAAGGTTCACAAAATAATGTTTCTACATACCATTTTTATTTAGCGCTGGTCTGGTGCCGTATTGTGCACTCCACAGTTATTTTATTTTTAAAGAAAATATTTAATTAACAGTCCATAACACTGATTGCTATTTCGTTTCAGTTCTCAAAATTTCGGCGCAACTGTTCACAAACTTTACGTCGTCCTATTTATTAAGATTGATTGAAGTCCCGAGACAAGGTTCGAAACATTATGAATGTTTCCGCCAAAGTTGTGAGCTTTTCCGACAATAATCACGTAGCAACCTGTACAGTATCTGCATTCTCGCGCAAAACAATGCTCTGGCATCAATAATTAAGCCGACAGTAATCTTAAAGAAAATTTATTAAATAAAACTTACATTATATATATGTATATATTATACAAAATTAATATATATCTATATATTTTGTGGCGATTACCAACGAGTAATGTAAGTTTTATTTAATAATTTATATATACAATTAACGGCTATACGTAACAGACAAAATATACTACAAAAAATATCTGTAAACATTATCAAGATACTCAGCATACAACAGAAACGTCGCGACTGTGAATATGTTCTTGAATTCTGGTTTTTAAATCACCTTTGGTTTGTCCAAAATAGCACTAATGATATAAACCGCATTATTTAATAATATCATATAATGGCCAAGGAGTCAGTTAATAATTAATTATAAACGCAGTGCATTAGAATTTTTTCTTAATATGTGAATTAATTGTGTTTCTTCCATAATCCGTGGACCTCTTGAGGGGTGCAGTACAAATAAACTACAACAACGCGGAAAAGATACTCAGGGGGATTCAACCCCTTCTTTTATCCTTTCAGAGGTTGAATTTCGAAAAATTCCTGATGGTTACAGTTCGTAGGTAATTACTGTCGGCTCTATGTTGATGTTAGTTTCTCCTTTTATTTATATAGTTTCCGATGATTGTTGCATTTGATATTTCACGATGCCTACCTAATTTAGATAATTCTGGTTTAACATTCGTACTAGAAATAGTGAACTGTGTTCGAGTTTCATCTTCGTCCCTGATTCCATGCTTTCTCGAAATAGCCCACTGTTAGAAGTAAAGAATTGTTCTTTAAACTCGAGAAATCTGAAATCGTCGTAGAATGCGTTTTATGAACAAATTTTTAAAACTACTGATTGAAAAGATTCAATGATGGACATTGAAGAAGGCCCACTATGGTGGACAACTCGCGTCATTTATCATCACTGGAATCCCCCCCCCCCCCCCAAGACCGTAATCAGGTCGGACTGCCACAAAATCAACGTGATTACCGACTGTCCCTTTACGACGGTTAGGTCTCTCATTCAAATGAAAATTCAATTTCCGATTCAGATGTAGAGATGCGGGCGGAATACTAAAGACGAAAATAAATGGAAAAATCCATAGGAACTTTGTTCGCTATCTCGGAGCGACTGCAGTGAAGGCATGTCAATATGTGCTTAATAAACCTAAACAAGCTCGATTACTTTCAGTCTTCTCTATCAATTTTCATTCCGTGAAAACATAGTGTGATACATTGGAACAATCACTAAGATAGTGATTAATCACATGTTAAACGTCAAAAAAGCAGACCACCGTCCCAGTGATAGGGTGAACAGGTTTTAACTTCGTCAGTGACGCGAGACGTGATGGACCATGGCTTCAATTGGGCATGAAATGGTCTCGATAAAAAGACCGCATGATGGGTGTCGCGTTTTTGGCAGTGTTATCGTTTCAGATTGCGCGCTTTTTAGTTACAGCCCTGAGAATTTTCTTCAGTCGTTACGAAAATGTGGGCGAAACATAGATCGATCTCTACATTTCAGAACCAAAAAAGAACACAAGAGTTTCTGCAGACCAACTTGCTCTGAAGATCGGGGAGACGGTGAAATCGGCCGAGAAGGTGATGGTCATGGTTTTTTATATACAGGATGAACGTGGACTCTTCTGAAAAGAGAATAAACGACAATTGGACCGTCTGATCCGGGGGGGGGGGGGAGAAATGCTTGTTCCGTCACACAGTTGCTTCTTTGAATAGTTTCGATCGTGAAAATTGTCATCTTGAATCCCAACTGTTGGAAAAGGTCGAGCTGATAAGGAGATTCTGTCTAGAAAAAATTATTCACCCCAAATAGAAAGTATTTTTATAGTTTTGCCAGTACTTTTTGACCACTGACGTAATTTTTATGTTTTTTTTTTGTATAGATTCGATCGTGAAAATTGTCTTCTTGAATCCCAACTGTTGGAAAAGGTCGAGCTGATAAGGAGATTCTGTCTAGAAAAAATTATTCAGCCCAAATAGAAGTATTTTATATAGTTTTGTCAGTACTTTTTTACCACTGTCGTAAGTGTTGGGGGTCTCACTTCGTTTGATATGAATGTAACCGTTTATGAGGGACAAGAGGAGGCAGGTCCGTCGAGGTGGGAGAATGTGGCCTCGCCCCGACTCAACTGAACTTGCTCGCTCCGACTCAGAATAGTTTAGCAAACGACCTTGGTATTTTTTTGCTTGTTTGCGTTTGCGTGTGTGTGTGTGTGTGTGTGCGCGCGAGAATGCGCAGACGCAGTTGCGCACATGCAGCGAGCGGCCTTCCTCCCATTCAGCCTTTGTCTCCTTCCCAGCAGCAAGAAATTACGGGGGAACTTCTTCGATCCGCTCCAATGACTGGATGGCCGTCGCGAAAAACCAACGCGCCAGACAAACAGAGGCCACAAGAAAAACAATACTGCAGAAGGCGCCAGCGAGACTCGAGAGCAAAAACGGTCCGTCGATAACCTGTTATGAAAGACCCTTTCTAATATCTCAATCTCGCATTCAGCAGCATCACAAACATTCCGTAAGGTAAGGGAGTTCACATCGCAGACTGTCGCGCCGGGGAATCAGGTCTAAAGATACCACAGGGTCGAATTCATTTAATTACTAAACCCCGGATCGAAACAACAAAAATGGCGTCAATACGCGTGGGTACGGCCATGTGGTCCCCACGTAAAAAGAACAAAATCGAACGATAGGAAAACAAATTGCAAGGGGAAGCTAAATTTATAGATGAAGTGCAGCTATAATGACGGCAAAAAGACACAGCAGTGGTATGGAATTAACTCCCAAAAAAATGCGGAAGCCTATTTCTGTAGACTTGGGGCCATAACTTTAAAATAAAATGTAGGACGCTAAGCACGTATGCCATTAAACTCTCATTTCGTGAACTGGTACAACTGTAAGAGTGTTCGGGGACGAACAAGTGTCCTGTTAAAAATTAAATTTAGACCGCCGAAGTTAATTGAATTGGTTCGTAGAGAATTAAAAAAATATCGAGTGCAACATAGGGGTTGGAAGTTTATTTTTCTGTAGCAGAATAGGGAAAATTTAGTTTTAATAAATAGATAGATATAATTTTTCGGGAGTTAAAGGGATGACTGTAGTAGAAATTGATAAATAACTAATGTTAAACCTACACGTTTATTGCTTGAGTAATGCAATGGACGTGGCGGCTTCTGATTGGTTCTCGGTCACTATTGCGGTAGGGTATGGCATAAAAGCGTGATCGGATTGTTCGCACACTTACTTCATTTTGCCTTAGACTGCTCCAATTCCGTCTGAAAAATTTTGCTTATTTCATTGTCTAAATCGTGATAAGTTTATTTTAAATAATATTTACTTTACACCTCTCTCCAATCTATTATAATAAGCGCTATAAACCCCATCAGCAGTCAGTGTTTTAGTCTGATGACGATGTCGGAATGCCATCCGGTTAGGTCCGTTTCCCGCTTTTACCTTGAGTCTCCGAACCGTGATTTAATTAACAAGAGTTAGTGGCTTATTCCGGCTCTGGCAGGGATTCCAGCCCACTCATAAGCCTTCTAAGGGTTTTGGGATTAAGCGTCACAGCCCGACACAAGTAATTCCAAAAGATCTGATTGGCTTTTCACCGAATATTCGTTATACTCGGAATAATTTGCCGTCTATTTTTCCGGATTTACGTAGTGTAAGATGGTTCTACTTTAATTGTGAATGGCCGAAGTGTTGGCGGATAATAAATATCTACCTGATTGCATATTATCACTTCATCTTTTACTTAAGCCGTAGCCATACGCATGTGTTAACCAAGTTACAACAATGGAAGCTTGCAAATTAAACATTAAAAATTCCTGGATCGTATAGGTTTTAATAAATATACTTATCTGACATTTTAATATTACTATAAATAAATAAACTGTCTATAAATAATAAAAATTATTACCTGACAAAGGAAATAATACAATAAAAATATTATCCCGACGTTTCGGCCCTAACTTGGGACGTTATCAGTTGTACGCTACTGATTAAAAAACCAGACCATTTAAGTAAATTTCAAAGACATGGTTATTTATAAATTTATTATATAATATTAATTTTTATTGAAGAAAATTCTGTTCTTAAATTAATAATTAAGGCCATGTATATATATATATATATGTATATATTGTAATATACAATTAAAAGGTCGTTAATTAAATAAAAGAATTAAAAATTTTTTACAAACAATATTTATTTATTTTGTGACAATAATTTAAAAACAATTACAAATTTAAAATATTAGATCTCAGGGTCTTCACTGGGTTTGATAATGGACACATCAATTATGTTTAAAAATATTATTTACAAACAAATCACAATTAAAAGAAAAGAAATTTACTTGACAATTAAACTAGAACGAAATTTAAAATGAGATCCAAATCTGATTTCTATCTTTTAATTACGTTTACATAATTAATTCATTTGTAATTTGTTACTTACATCTGTCCAGTTGGTTCCAGCATAACTTTCGTTATCGAAACACACTATTGCGAGATTTTACACTGATTCTAATAAAAATTTATAGGATGTCAGGAACCTGGATGATCCTTCTTTTTGTTGTCAGCTATCTGTTGACTGTTTGCCTTAGGTGAATTCTGCTTGCCTTAGATTAATTCCGTGGTTTGTAGATTGTCCAGTCTTTACTGCTTTGGACTCAAACTGGACGGCTATGGGCACAAAACTGCTTTTACTTAGCAAGTTTCGACGTTATGCTTTCGTGAATGTTTTACTTTGACCTCAGAAATGTCCAGGCACCAACCAACTCTGTTAAATTCTAATCGCCAACTCTGTTGAATTCTCGTCACCAACTAACAGTTATACATCGACGATGTCTTTCCGCGAACTGAACTATCGTCTTGCGTTTTAGCGCGCATACGCCATTTTCGGACCTTTCGACAAAGTAACAGAGCTGGGCTACATTGTCGCTATAGAAGCTCCTGCCGCAATAATAGATTTCTCAAACAATTTAAAATTTTATGTTCAAACAATTAATGTCCTAATTAATTGGCATTACAATATATATATATGTTTTTAACAATTATCGTACACCTGATTAAGTCCAAAATTGGGTCCATAAGTCGTGATAATATATTTTTATTGTATCAAATGCATTGTCATTTGTTACATTTAAAAAAATATATGGCCAGTTTATTTACGTTTCAGTAGTTACCAACATCAGTTATATTTAAAAAAATACAATGAATTCTTATTCGTCCAGTTTCATCAACAGACATACGTAATTAAGAATACACTAAAACTGAAAACAACACGAATAAACCTACTTTAATTGTTAAATCATTTCCTTTATTAGTCTTATTGAAAACAAATAATATAAGGTTTGGTAAAGAATGCATTTTTGTCGGTGTAAAGAATTAATAAGATCTTCTTGCATACAATTTTTCCTTCTGTTAGAAGCTCGAGCTTTTATTCAATATAAATATTAAATCAAATTTTTGAAACATGTTTTACAATACGAGTTACAACTATACAATGCTTGAAAATTATGTTGCACCGATAGTTGCAAAATGTATCTAAGATACACCAAATGGTGAATAAAAACTGTGATCGAGGAACACGAAAATAACATTCTGTTATTACAATACATTTTCCGTCAATCCTTGAAAATCTTACGAATCCTACAACCTTTAATAAAGGAAGGGGAAGTAGTTTGTACGAAATGGAGGGAGTTGTGTCCACATTACGTAGAATAACAGTCCCGTTTAATTAAGGGGGGGGGGGGGGGCTCGGATTCTAATTATTTGCTTATTTTTTTTCTCTGTCCGCAACTTGCAGATACCTTGAACCTGTTATCTGAATATTATTATTATTATTTTCTGTGTTTGATGTGTTGTAACGTTTTCTTTTCTGTTTGCAGGTAAGTTGTCCCGAGGCGTGTTATGCGGGTGGGTGAGTACGTTCATTGCCTGTCGAGTGCGCTCACGAGACTAACGGATCGCGCTTGCTTATGTCACGTTGAATTGTGCTTGATAAGTACGCGCCGGGTCTGGGCCTGGGCCTGGGCCGTGCCTTGCTGGGCGGCGCGTGCGTGACCTTGGCACTTCCGCGTCGTGACGTCACCTCGCGATTCCCAAAACGCGATATTATTTTAGTTCTCAAGGACGCCAGCTTCCGAGAACATCCAATCACCCACATCCCCTTACAGCATCACGATTTGGAAAATCCGCTAGGAATTTAGTGTTTTTCAGGAAGGTCATGTACGTCTGATACTAGGTTGCGGGGTCCATTACGCTGTAAAGATACTAATAAGCGTCGAATAACAAACGTCAGAAAGGAACCGAGTCACATTAGGGCTCTTTGAAACCAAAAAGGGCAAGTAAACAAAAGATAATAAATCTGAACACGTGGAACGGTATTCGTGATAAGTTTAAAAAGACTACTCTCGTAGATAGAGAGAAAATGTCAAGGTAAAAATAAAATCAGAGGATTGCCAGTGGTCACTTTTATAAATCTCGAAAAAATGATTCTTTCATATATGTTTATTATAACAAAAGTACATTTACAACAAGACAACTAATTTTTTAAGTAATAATACATTATACCGGTAGAATAATAATAATTAATTAATGACAAAAAAACAATGACGATAAGCAATACGACGAGATGTTAATTCTACAGTTCATTTAAGGTATTTCTTTAGATCTATTATAACAAGTATTAAATGCATCAGTCTCTGTTATATAGTTGGCAGCTGTCGTAGGAGCCATATGGTAAACATAATTACATGTGTTGATCGTGTATATCAGTGGAGTGGGTAAATTGAGGGACAACACTAGAGACACGTAAACATTTTTGATGTTAAGCTGCTCATTAAAGCGAGGAAAGATAGAGAGATACTTTTGCATGCAAAGGACAAAGGAAACAAGGGCTTAATTAGGAGCACGCTGCCACGTCACAATCTGTAACGTTGATGACCGAGAAACAATCAGAAACCGCCACGTTAAAAATTAATCAATCTCTGTCGTAGCCGAGAAAAAAAAAACGAATATCATGTTTTCATTTGAAAAACCCTTGGGCATGTTTATATATATATTTATATTTATTTATTTATTTATATTATTAATGAGACTTGTGGATGAAAAGCCGAAATTTTCGTTATTCCGGCAAATATAACTAGTTTATTTCCCAACTTTTATGAATCCTAATTCTTCCTTCATCTTTGTTGTTTAGTCTTTATTACGAGGTTCTTTGTGTATAGAACTGTCACCGGGACTCTTTATATTTTATTTGTTTATCTCTAATTGCTGTTTTATTTGGCGTTTGTCCTGCATTCCTAATTGCATCAACTTTTCCGTCGTATTAGTTAATTAGCGGGTATTGAGAGCTGGCTACGATTAATTAACCGTTTATCATTGTGTGATTGTGTTTGCGGTTCGGCAGCGTAATTAGCGATTCCCGGGAACGTCGACGCAGGAGGAGGTTGAAGGCCGTCGAGCGCGGGGCCTCGTCGTCGTCGACGTCCCCACTTACCAATTGCGATAATTCGCCCGCTGAATTAGCCCTGATTGCTATATATAGACGCTGCCAGCGCGGTTTTTCTTTCTGCCAGGACGTTGACCACGCTGCGAATTTCCCTCTTAAACGGATTGTCGCCGTTGTAATTCGCGAAATGGTCGAAAGCGCGATACGAGACGACATCCAGATGGAAACGAACGTTTCGCTGTAACAACTTAATATTTCCCCCGTTACATTATTACAAAAACAAATCTTCCAGTACACTCATTAAATCGATTTCGTGGCATTTACTCTTGGTTGCTTCTATTTAATATCCGCGTTCCTTTGGAGCCATCACTCTGGATCTCCATCACCATCCTTAGCACGCGACAGCCACTTCCTATCACGTGTTGCTGCATCACCAATTATTCTGCTCACTTTTTACTCTAAATTCTGAGTGAGTGCTCACTGCGTAGTAGTTTGTTGACAATGCTGTTGAGGCGTAATCGATTATTCCATTGTCTTTACAGGAGGAAATTATGAAAGATTGAGACGATAAAAAACAATTCGAGAAATCGTGCCAATTGATTTCTAATCAGGAGTATATTTTCAGTCTTATTTAGGATGTACTGTACTGGTTAAATAAGCACATATTACACTAGCTGAAAATAACTCGGAGTAGGAATTGATTCGACACTAACCCCTTGGTAAAAATTTCATTTAACCAGCACCAATAGCGCCAGTGTTATAAAATTTAACCCTTTACGGTCTCATCCCCGACCTAACCCCTCGGCATCTAACTCCAAATAAACCATGGTTATGATTGACAGTATTCGGGAACCCTCCTACGTCATAAAATAACTATCTATTCTATTCCAGATACCTTAAAGCAGTTTTGAAATACAACCGTTAACTAAATAGAGACCAAAATATAGAGAGAATCCTACGAAAATTTCTAAAAAATTCCTATCAAAACTTCTCCGGGTAACCTTTTCTCAGTCGCGCCCACCTCCATGAAGAGGAACGTAAAATTTAATCAATCGCCATGATTAATGCGAGAAGTGAACTCAGCGACTCCTATAACCCCGGAATCGACAATAATATCGGTGGTTTTTTTTGTATTATTTTGTATGTAAATCCCCTTCCACCAGGACCCGTATGGTAAGGGTGCTTCCCTCCCTTGTCTTTTTGGAGTTGAAATTAGACACATAACAATTCTAGAATGACACTAACAAATTAAGCGACCCAGGAAACATTTTATTCGAGTCTAATGATGGCCCTTTAGGAATTGGTCATAAAAGAGGATAATTAGTCTTTTCATGTTACGTCCTGGTCCATTTATTTTTCTTAACCTTTTTGTATAATTTTGATTCCCAGCCTTCTATATTTTCTTTCGCTCAATCCTTGACCTGTGTCTTCTTGTGAAATTATATAATAGTCACTTACGGACTCCGTGGGTTCCATCATAAATTTTCTCTTTTTTTATCAGCATCATGGGTCACATGTAATGAGTTCTGCCTTCTGCAATTATTTTTTACTACTTATTCTGTCCAGTATTTCTCTGTCCATCTTCACAGGAAGCCATCTTTTCTGTTCCTTCCAACCGTGGCCCGCTCGCAGGTCCTTGTACAAGTTTCCATCCTGTAAATACACATTCATCAAACACGCCTTTCTTCACAAGATCCCACTTTTATTTTTATTTTTTTTGGGAGTGTCCCCCCCCGGTGAAGATGGCGGACCCGCGAGGAACTGTGAAGCGCGGCGTATCTCGTCGACACCAAGGTGAAGGTCTCCTCCAAAGCGATTACATTCCCAGGCAGCCTGACGAATCTTCCTCGAAACTGCGATCCCTTCTCGATGTTATTTATGCGAGCTGAGGGGCAAAGTCGCCATTAATATTCAGCTGCTACGAGGAAAGAAAAGCGTCGTCATGAGCTGCTACTGGGAACTCGCAGGAAGTTTACTCTGTGTGCGGCGGCTCACTGACGTCTAACTCCTTTTAGACAGTTACAACACATATACTCACAAACAAAATATACGTGCTAGAGTAACAATCGTTTTCACAGCAGTTTGGAAAAATTTAAGAAAATAAAACTGATTCTCGTGAAATGATGTTCCTCTCACCTGCAATGAAATATTGAGTGTAAGAAAAAACCTTCCTTAAGAGCGACAAAATATTTTTCAATGTTAATTAATTAAATAAATTGTTAAATGTCTAAATAACATAAATTTTCGATTTTTTTATATCTGTTATTATTTAGATTTTTTTTGGGTATTCCATTGTCTGGGCGTAGAAAGGTGCAAAAAGAAGAGCAAGAAAAACAGAAAGAAAGCGTCAGTGAACAAGAAACAGGACAGGTTAAAGAGATGACGCGAAAGAATACCCGAAAAATCTAAATAATAACAGATTATGTCATAAAAATATCGAAAACTTATGTTATTTAGACATTTAACAATTTCTTTACTTAATTAACATTGAAAAATATTTTGTCGGTCTCAAGGAACGTTTTTTCCTACACTCAATATTTCATTGCAGGTAAGATGAACATCATTCACGAGAATCGAATAATATTCCAATGTATTACAAAAAGGCATATTCAAATCACATAAACATTTTTTTTTTAAAAAAAAGGAAAACCGAAGAAAAAATTATTTATACTAAAAAATTTAAGTATTGAAAAAAAAACACAAATAATTTATTGGATTTGGCTAATAGAACAACCAAATGCTAAATATTAATAAAATTAGCTGCATTTTATTTAGACAAAAATTAATATTCAAATCATAAACATGACGTTTCGTCCCTTATTGGGAACTCGTCACGTGTATGGTTGCTACAATTTAGAAATTACAATTATCGATACAAATAAATTGAGAAACAATCAGGGACGAAGTGTCGTGTTTAATAATTGAATTTTTCAATTTTTTTCTTGCTTAAAGGCTCGTAGTCTTACTATTTAATTTAAAAAGATGTCACATAGCTATAATTGATAAATAAATGTTAACCCACCCTACGAAAATAAATCTTATTTTTTTAAAACTTAACTTGAGTTATTCTAAAATTATCTATTTGATAAGTAAGACTTTCTGTGGAAATTTGAACGTATTATAATAAGAATGTAATTAATATAGTATTTAATAACTTATATAGGTACTTATTAAATATTTCTAAATCTCAAAAAGTATACTTTAAATAGATAAGTGTATTACACAAAAGTTCACGTATTAAGTATTGTGATGTTCTAACTTTTAAGGTGCCAAAATATTGGTACTTTTTAATTTTTTGGGGGAATTTAGCAATATACATTTCCGTCGTTTAATTTGAAGTCAAAGGAGACATAAAGTGTTTTATAGATCTTAATCTAATGATAATATTAGCTATTTTACCGAAGTCGATGATTTTGTAACAAAAATGAAATCTTTTCGACTCAACGCTCTGTCGAAGTAAAATTATGGGTAATGACAAAAAAAAAACTTGTTTACTGATTTTAATTTTCCGCGTAATGTTTCCTACACAGATGTTGTCGTGTGTTTGTGTGTGTGTGTCTTTGTTGCATTTTCCTGAATCTAAGTGGCTACGTTATCCACACATAGCTCGAAAATAAATATCGTAGACTTTCCCGGTGTATTGATTTTATTAACGTTTCGTCGATAATCAACATCGCCGTCATCAGGTCGCCCTCTACGTACTCTGGTCGGTATATGTGAAGTGGAAACTGGGAAACGTGTATCAAAACAATTTTGTCTTTGGGAGATTTAATTGGAGGAATGATATACTTTGTTACCGAAATCACCAATTTTAATAATAATTTATTAATTTCGGTAGGTAACGAGGGCGATTCTCACGGATCAGAATTTTGTCAGAGTCTGTACACACAACTTGTGTGGAAAATGTCGGTCGTGTGAGAGTTGAGGCTGATGATAACTTGGAGGAATGTTGCGTTGATGAAGAGAGTTGTGTTGTTTGGTGAGTCACGAGATAAGTGTTGGTTGGAGTGGTGCAGTCTTGACGACCAAGTGTTGAGTGTCCACGCAGCTCCCACGTGCCGTGTCATCCATATTGATAAGCAGCATTGTCATGCGGAGATCTTGCAGGCCGTAGCTTCCGGGCAGCCTTGACCCAGGAACGCAGCAACTCTTTAAAAGTTAAATAAATGCAATATCCGAGGAACGCGGGTGAGACCGCTCCGAAACTACCGTGGACGCTCTGTTGACCTGTAAGAAAGGGTCCTTAGTCCAAAGACAATGTCCATTGAAATTAATTCAAATGTTATTTGGCTTTTCCTCTATCATTGTTTTTTTCTGTCATCTTTCGTTAGACTGAACTTTTGCTTAATTTATATATGTTCAGCTGAATCTTGTCTACGTTTATTCTACTGTGACTTATTTTCTCGTTTGTGGGCTTCGAAGATAATCCATTTCCGTTTGTCTTCCCTATCGTCTATTTCATATTCCAATTGTTGCGATCAGAAATAGTCGGGATATTTTGGCGGGAAAAAATTATATACATGTCTGTATCTCATCAAAGTTATCAAATAATAAAGTAGTCGAAAACAGACCTCAATATGGTGTGAATAAATAGAAATCACACTTCGTTACGTTTCTGGCGCCGTTGTTGCTTGCCTCAGGTGTCGCGAAGTAAAATTAGTAGGAGATTTTGGTAAACACGTTACACAATTTAAGCGAAATACGGGAAGCACAGATATTATTATAAAAGCAAAGAAGTTGAAAGTCATCCTTTTAAGCTGTAGAGAATATCAAAATATTTTCAAATGGAAAATATTGGAAGTGATTCATATTTATAAAAAAGATATATCATTATAATGATAAGGCGAATACAGGTGAAAGCTTCTCTTAATTTTTTTATATTAACAATAATAGAACAACATTTTATGATTGTAATTTAGTTATGTAAAAATAAAATAATAGAACATTCTTAATTATAAAATATTACAGAGAAAAAATTAAAAATCCATTTTATTGTTAACTTCCTTTGGTGATGTTCGAATTGAGAGCTGCTGCCAAATTATTTCTGAATGCGTTCCACGTCAGAGGTAAGATGGAGGATCCCTTAACTGCGGCGATGCGAAACATTCGCGGTCTCACGGAACTGAACCCGCAGATAGTGATTTGATCATTCCTGAGATCTGCGTGTGAGCTTATTTCTTTGACGTCAATTCCGTAGCGATTTTGAAAAGGTCTAAAGGTGGTCAGATGCCGTCCGATTGTATGATAATTGTGGGAGAAGGGTTCCGGGAAGTCGCGCTACCTGACAACCACTGAACTCCTTACTCCAACTCTGACCTCAGACAAAGTCAACCGTTCTCTTCGCATGAAATAACCCAAAATAACACATACACACACACACACACACACACAGAGCGAAAACGAGGAGGGGGAAACAACTTTGTAAGGCAGCTCCGAGGTTGACTTGATGACGTCACAGTGGAAAATACGTTAGGTATTTGGCTGTTATGAAGATATTGTTAGTGTGGGAGTAGACGAGAGAGAGACAGTTTACGAGTATGAAGAGTCCCTTGTTTGAGGTTTGTGGTCAGGTTGGCCTCAAAGTCAGCCTGGTTGGCGCCTGGCTCTTTCCTACCTGGACAACTACCTGCGTGTGTCACTAACGGTTCGACACCACCACGCCATATTGTACACACCGTATCGTATTTCTTGCTTGCTTGAATCCTCCCTTCCTCTACTAGGCCGTATATTGTCACCAATCGTATCCAGTCATGACTGGCTCTTCACCACTCAGTCTCTATTAATGTCCCTGTCCCACGTATCAAACGGATTTAGCTCTCTAAACCACCGTGGTGACGTGCGGATTACGTTTCAACTTATTAAATGATGTGTAATACTGCAACATAGGCAATTGCCGAGCACCAATCAAAAGTCGCCGTGTTTAACTCGTAGATGTGAACAGAAGATTACTTATTAATCTCTTTTGCGACCGAGTTACGCATTTCAGGAACCTAATTACTTTTCTGAGAAACGAAGATAGTGATTAATTAATTGAAGAATAAACCAGCAATTTATTGACTGGAATCATAACATTGTATCTTGATATTTTCGCTGCAACTACACCTTGAAATATGCTTACGAAAACCATCAAATACAGTTGAATAAATTGAATTTATCAGTTTAATAAGATTTTTTGATAAATACCAGAAATCGCTTATTTTCCGCCACCTCAAAATAAATTATGTATCTGCGACTACCAGACAGTTTTAACTTGTTTCTCGCCGTTTTTTTTAGGGATATAACAATTTTTCATTCTATCAAGTCCATGAAACTCCTCGTCCCATTTATTCCCAAACAGCACGTTGTATACTTCTTTACACTATTTGTTTCTTGTCTTCATACTTGGCTTTATATATAGACCTACAAAGGATTAGAATAAAAGTATGTGACGAGACTAAATTCTGCAGTATGCATGGTTCTTATCTTTTAGATGTTTGATGTTTATAATTAAAATTTGACTTAGTCAATTTCTACTAATTATAATTAATATTTTATTTCTAATTTTAAGATTTTTATATTTTCTTTATTATATATTTATTATTTTTCTAATTCACGTATTATTATATTGAAACTCTTATGAACACAATTTTTATATTTTTAATTCTCCAGTCAAAAATTGTATTCTTCTGTATATTTGGTTTAATTTTATTCAAGTGTCTTAGTTCCCCGTCAGTTTGTTACGGTAGGAAATAATCGAATGAAACACACCAATAGGCAAATAGTTATCAAATATATACTGGGAAGGATTATGAATTAAAATAAGTATTTACCTTAAAGAATTTTGTAGATTTAGGTTGGGCAACATTAGCTACAAAGTAGGTCCTGAGGGGTTTTACTTATTTACAATAACAACCACAATTTTACCCAAAACCTTATAAAAGGTACTGATGACGTTTTATTAATGAAGCTCTCAGAAACCCGGCTTTAAATTTACAATTATATTCGGAAAAATAATAGTTATTATTATATATAAGTAAATAAATTAATATAACAGGCTAGATTAAACGATATCAATTCAAAAATATTTTAATAAATTCGCATTGAGATGATTCCAGGTGAGATTCAACCTGTAAATATTGTTTCATTTTGATTCAGCCAACCAGGAAATAACTCATTTTTTATTTAACGATATTATTCATATAATTAAAAAAATATTATTTAATGATATAGAATTGTTTAAGCCGGGAAAGATACTGGGAATGTGTATTAATAAACTTTAATCCTCCCCCCTTCAAGTGCGCTGAAAATTTTTATTTAGAATAATCTTGACTATTACGTTGTCCCTTCAGTTTCTCGAACCAATCAGAGGTCGATATTCAAACATTGCTCCACCCAATTCAGATGACGAATGGTGACTGTTTACGTTTCGGTCCCCATTTATTTTTAAGGCCAATCCGGACTTGACCCTCAAATCCGCCCATTAATCTCTCGTGATTGTCATAGGACGATTGTCGTCTGCATTGTTCTGACCATTCACGTGATACTTGCATTTAGTACAAGACTGAAACTCGCTGCATCTCAGAGAATGATTGTTATTTATATATCTGGGTGCCCGGCGTTGCCCGAGATGTCATTTATCCACATATATTAGATGACTGTGGAAAATAGTTGTAGTAATGCTTCTTCCCTCAAGAAAAGTTCAAACATTATTATGTTTTGCTGCGAAATTGTGGAGTTGGGGGGGGGGGGGAGAGTACGGCAGCAGTTTTAAGTTTTATCTGGGTGGTTTTTCTTTTCTTCAAAGCGGACGTAGGCCATAAAACCGTAGCGAAGGATATTAAGTAGATGTCTCGAAGAAGGAGCTGCTTACTTACAGTTAGAGAAGAAGAACTGTTTTTAAACTCTCTGTGACGTAATATCAGAACTGTTTCCTGGAATGATGTATGTTTACACAAGAAAAATAATGATTCTTTAATTATTTTTTAAGAGAACTATATTTTAATGATCGACAAAGTCGAATGCTTCAGAGCAAAATTTAACTTTGTGCGTCTGATATTGTTTTTTGATAACCATAAACTAAATAAATAATTAATAAATTAATTTATCTAATATAATAAAATTCTGCTATATTGTTTAATTCAAATGTTTATTAATATGCATCTGAAGAGGCTCCTAATTATTAGGTATGAAATTATTATACTGGCTGGACAATATATTATTATCTATTTATATTATTATTATATGGCACAATGGTTCTCACACCGCGGCTGGAGAAGACAAATCCACGAGCTGCGCCGATTTTTTTTCTTGAAAAACTATGTACTACGTGGACTATTAGCGGCCGCGTTGCCATTTTTCTGTCGGTTACGCAAGTCGCCATGACGTCGATCTCCTCCCCTTGTTTTTGAGTCGGGTTTCTACGACTTCTTGACTGCAAATGATCGTTATTTTAACGACAGGGTCGCGTAACAACTTCCAGTGGCCGAACGAAAGTAGTTTACTCTTACAGTCATTTAAAAATTTTACGTTCCGTAGCATGTTTCCTGGAAATACTTAATTCTTTTTTTGGCAGAGATCACCGAGTAGTGCGGGACAAGTTGTCGGAAAACTTGTACAAGCCTGGACGTACACGTCTGTAAATGAACTATACCCAAGTGAAGGACTGTTTTTTGAAATGAAGGCAGCTCGTGGGGGGGGGGGGGTTGTTGATTTTTTTGCGAGAAGATTGTCGGAAATGTTTGGGTATCGGCTGAGTTGCGCTGGCTGAGGTCGCCTTGGAGAAACGCCACACGCGGCACAAAGATGGAGGGGAACGCGGAGGGCGATTGGAGGGGGCGTGGAGCCTCAAGACTGGATGGAGACAGAAAAGCGGGGTTTCCTGGCGCCAGCGAAATGTGCAGACACCTCCTCCTACCAGAAACCGGACACTTCCCAGTCCGACGCAGATGACATTCCTCAAATCGTCGCCCGCCAATAGCAAAACACGTACGTATGGCACGGCTCGGGTCGTTCGTATTCTATATCGGGATAATAACCCCCTTACGGTGTTTTAGAAAATAGAGAAGCCGACGTCGCCATCTTCGTAACATCGGCTCCCTCAACAATACTTTTCAATATGGGTATCCTACTGCAAAACTTTCAAAACGAACGCCTTTTTTGCCGTGTACCTTGACGTTTTAATTAAATTACACCAACGCTTACAGAGTCGTTAGAAGTTGTGTTCTTGCTGAGGTTGGTTCACAACTCCACCATGGAGGTTCACATCGAAATGAAACCTCCTGTATAATAATGTAAAAAGATTATAATGTATTGCACGGCCAGTATAATAATTTCATACTTAATAATTACAAGGGTATTTTAATTTTACAATAAATAAATGAAGTGGCCATTATTCAGAAAATATATTTTCGCAACGTTTCGGCCATTATTTGGGATTACAGCCAGATCATTGAAATTTTACTCAAAAATTTATTTATATAGTATATTTGTTTTTTCAGATATTAATGGAAGAAGTTGGAATTCTATACAATATTTTTATTTCTGTTTTATATTATTTCTATTATATTTATATTTAATGACCATTTAAAAAGACTTCATTATAATTGAAAAAAAAATTTTTTAATCATTAATCAACAACGTTTCCGTACATATTTGGACTCTTGACAGGTTGACCAACATAACATTTTACCAATTACTCCTCCATAACTTAACAGTCATTGAATGTGTGTATTGTACTTATTATACACAACATGATTTTATTTAGCTAAATAAATAATAATAAATCATTTATTATAGTACTCAAAGCCCTAAATTAAGAAAGAAATTTCTTTGTCAATTATTATTTTTTTCTGAGCTATGACCTATTTAATATCCAAAATTTTCGTTCCCAATAAGACGATTTTCTTTCCCGTCTTGTTGCTTACGGAGTCACTTTTTTTCTTCTTTCGGGCATTTTTTGAACGAACGTATCTGGAATGAAAATAAAAACGCTTCGTATTGCACCGTATTTTTCTAAACTCAGGCAGGACCGTCGACGGACGGATGTGTGTGGAATGTCAAAGGTGTGAGATGACGTCACAGTACGTCATTACTACGGTCACGTAAGCACTCGGCCGCCTTCTCCACAGCGTCGGCTCTCAGCTTCTTTATCAGAATAAATGTTCTGACAGAGAAACGGATGTGTGGCTCTGAATCCATTTCCTAGAAGATCAATAACAGGGAAAGCTCTCGAAGGAAAAAAAAAGTTTTTTGAGATATTTGCCTAAGTATTAACACATTTAGAAACAGGCTGAGAAGAGTAATAAAGTCAGGCGATTATTTCACATAATTAGGGGGAAATTATTATGTAGACCGCGTGTTGTAA
Source organism: Zhengitettix transpicula (assembly GCA_037074705.1). NCBI lineage: Eukaryota > Metazoa > Arthropoda > Insecta > Orthoptera > Tetrigidae > Zhengitettix > Zhengitettix transpicula. The sequence goes on from CM073596.1 coordinate 50,602,473, forward strand.
AACACGAGAGTGATTAAATGTAATAAACAAGTACGCAGTACTGATTAACACTTATTTTAATACAGTGATTGTCAAAATATTATATTAATCTTATTTCAATAATTATGAAGACATGTCTGACATTTATAATAATATAAATAAATAAATTTGAATCAGAAAATTGTTTATTTAAATGAATTAAAAATGCCGATACTCGTCCTTTTATAAAATATATATTCAGGTTTAATGCTTTATACAAAATTTATTAAACCTGAAGAGGTTCTAAAATAGGACCAAACGTTGGTATATTTAATTTTTTGTTAAATAACATTTTTTCTGAGTCAATGTCGTTTAATTATTTATATTATCTTATTACAACTGTAGACATCAAACGGTCAGATTAACCGAATGAAATAAATTACTGTAAATTTGCCTGCAAGGAATTCACTTTTCCTTACATCTGTAAAGTTTGTAAGTTCTGTCACTTTGGAATCTCCGCCGTTCAAACGTGCAAACTAAAAGTTTCATTCATTTTTATAAAGAATTTCTACGTATGCATGCGAAGGAGATATAAAGAAACGGCATTAATTTATTTATCACACCCGTTAAACAGTAAAAATGACAATTTTAATGTCGGAGCTCTTTAAAAATCCACTATAGTCATACCTTCACGCATTGTTATAAGAATATTATTTTTTAAATTTAAATTTCGTCGTTGAGGAGAAATCCCCTTCCTATGTTATTAAAGCGGAGAGGCAAGTTCGCGGATGAATACATTTAACCGGCAAAACAAATTTATATAAAAAAAACCGTCCTCATGCATTCACTACTTCTGTACCCTGGCAGGAAATGTCAGAAGCGTCACATTGAAGGAACGACGAAAATTATATTTATTTATTTAATATGACTATGTGTTAATAAACTCACATAATTTTACCCCCCCTCCTTCCCTCCCTTTTAAAAATAATTTTATTATGCAATCGTGATGGAAAAATTGGGGTTTTGTACGTGGTGCTCTTACCATCAGCGCTACCCTCGTCGTCAGGCACGTGATTCCTCCATCGTCGTTGTGTAGACCTGAACATAGGCTCACCTGCAATTTACTAAAATTTTCACGGGTTAATTTTAGTAATTTGAATAATGAATTCGATTCTCGGTCCTGTCGAGATTTTTCCATCCTGATCTTTTAAATCAGTCTCACGCGCTGAGTTTCTATTAAAATTATTTATACTGTTCTTCAATAATTTTATTTTAAACGACTACCAGTTTAACCGCAGGTAAATTTTCATTATTAAATGTGGAAATTAATTGTAATACTGGTTTCGCAAGGCCTGTGAGGGCTATTCTCTCGCAGGCAGTACCTGCGAGGGATATTCTCTCGCAGGTAGAACCTTGTAGGAGAGGCACGAAGAAGCTACCTTTGGGTGTGCCTTTTCCTCTCCGTTTTTGAACTAATATAGCCCGGGGGCCCTAGTTAACTCTTGGCCACCTTCCTCCACCCTTCCACATCCCCCCTTTCAAATCCCTTTCCTATGCTGTAAGAGGGGAGTTGCCACTATGTGGATTACCCTATACATAACCTGTCTACACCCAAAAAAAATACTGGTTTTGTTAGTCATCCTTACCCGTTTTCACATTTTTGTTCCTCTGAACGACAGCATAATTTCGTTCACCGATATAATTAAATAACGTATGGTACATAATAAAATTACCTTTGCGTAAGACTTAATGTTACGTGGTGATATAGATTACTTGTGGCTTTCCCAGGGGCTTTATTTTTCCAGATTCTCGCTGCTGTAATGCCCTCTTCTCGCCGCGTCCAAAATCTCCCTCTGCCATAAATAACGACGCCCCTCGGCTTTCTATGTTGTGATTTACAAGTGCCTTATTTCTTCTGCTCGTGTTCATTTAATCTGCTGCGGATTGGATTGAAACTAGAGAGACTGACCCAGAATTGGCCATTTTTCCGAGTTGTTATTACTCACACTTTTAATAGTCAAATTATAAATATAATTTTTTAATGCTCTTTTCTGGACATTTTTATGGCAATTTAATGAATGTCTTATTTTATATTCTTCGTTAGCATTTTCGTTTATACTACAGCTGCAAAGAAGTTCCATTTTCATTCAAAGCCTTTAAATAATATTCGAGAATCCACTAAGCCGTCTGATCGTCAGTTATATACGTTTGAAGATTCTCCATTCGGAATTTATTGAGCTAAATGCGTTGATGCCACGTTTATGCTGTGATTCTCTTTCCCCTGAGCTAATACCAAACTATTCCATACTTTTAAGAGATGTAGGTCAAAGTTGTTCTACAACTCGTGTTTTAAAGTTTTAGTCTCTCTCCAGATCAATCACCAATACGTTTCCCTTCTCTGATCTTTGTTTTCCATCAAATTCTCTCACTTCCCTTACACCTGTTTCAATTTATACAGTTACTAGACATCTGGCATTTTCATCCTCCGCGATCTAACTCGACCAAAATTCGACGGTGTCTTGAGTTTAACAAGGAAAAATTCGCAGGGAATCGTGAACTCCACAGACAGAGAATAAATATGTCAATTAAATAAATTAACGACCGTTATTGCAGACATTTTCAAATATTTTATTCAATAAAATAACGACGTTTCAGAACCACTTTTTACTTTCAATCGATTTTAACTTGAATCCAATTGATATAATTTTAAAAAAAATTCAGTTCTCTAGTTTTGTTCTTTTTGAATATGTTTCCAAAGTCTGACCAAATTGGAATATATAGATGTATACATTATTAATAAGACGAAACAACTTATACACTGGTTACTGTTGACCCATTTAAAAAGCCTATAAAGATTTATTAAAAAGATGGAAATTAATATATCTATATATATTAATGATTTTGAATCTAACCGTTTGTTCAGCTAATTTACCTAGATCTTATGTACTTCCTAAATTCCTAAATATAATAATCCTTACAGCCAATTTGTTTCCTCTGTTGGCAGTACTTTACATAGTTTTTCAATTCTTTTTTTTTTAAAAAAAAATTCAAGTTAAACAAGTTGAATGTGCAAAAAAGTACTGAAACGTCAATAAAATATTTTAAAATGTATTTTTAATTTAGTTATTTTATTTACTTTATAAAAACAGACAAATATAACGTTTAGTTTTCGGAATTTGGTACTCAGTCATGCTTAAAGACTTAAAATTATTCATCTCCAAGCTCTGAATTTTTATTGTAATTTGATGATAACGTAATTTCGCCATGGAAATTGTTTGTCGACCATTTTTGAACATAATATAATAATATTTATTTAATGGCCTAGTGACAGCCATTAGTTTATCATTTTAAAAATTATTTAACATCGCTACGTTTCGGTACTCAATTGTACCGTCCTCAGGCCAGGCTGCGGGAACATCAAAAACAAATTTTTCAGTCGCACACCGGACTGAAGAGGTTACAAATGAGTACCGAAACGTAGTGCTGTTAATTTTATTTGAATTATAAAAAATGTCTGTTAATAGATCGTTGAATATATCTTATTGTAATTTAAAGAAAACAATGGTTAAAATATAATCTTATTGAATTTAATACTTCTGTCAGAATTATTCATTTTCAATGGACAATTCTGTGATACTTATAACTTCTTGCAGCTCTGTTAATATTAATATGTTTTTTAGTCTGGAGTTTAATAGAAAAAAATGGAGAGGCCTGCGATGGCTATTCTCTCGCAGGCAATACCTGCGAGGGATTTTCTCTCGCAGGCAGAACCTTTTAGGAGAGATACGAAGGGGCTACCTTTGGGTATGCCTTTTCCTCTCCGTTTTTGAACTAAGATTCCCACCTCGGCCTGTTTTGGGAGGTGTATGTTCCGGGGTCACAGACCTTGCGCATACGGTAAGAGTTGTTCGCTATTCCCATTGGAATAGTCGGCCAGCTGCCTCCTAAACTGGTCGAGGCACGGAGAAGGGAATGCTGCGTCCCCACAACAAACTCCTCTCCCGCTATCGGAAGGGCGTGGGACAAGTACCCAATGCCTGACCTACCTGATGCAGGTTTTTCTAGGGTTTTCCCTGCATTTCTTTAGGCGAATGCCGGGTAGGATCCTTAAAATATAGCCCGGGGGCCCTAGTAACCCTTGGCTACCTTCCTCTACCCTTCCGCATCCCCCCTTTCAAATCCCTTCCTATGCTATTAAAGGGGAGTTGCCCAACGTGGATTACCCTCGTGTAGCCTATTGCCCCCTAAAAGAAAAAAAAAGAACGGTCAGACGGTTGTCACGTGACACGAGAGTGGTACGGCCTCCACACAGCATGTATGGAAGAGTACGGGTACGGCGCCGACGGGATCTCTGTCGGAGAATATAATGTTAATCTGTTCAGTGAATACCATATATATATTTCCAACTACACACATTCACAATCGTAAAAATCGTGCTAGACGTCGCCCGAGCAAGCGTATGTGAAGCGCGCTGAGAATTTTATTAGAAATCATTCACTGTATTCCATGTACATACGTCTTCGTAACCCTCAATAAAGTTACAAGGCTATGAACGCATTATTCGTGTTCAATATTGATATCACGCGGTCCCTCCACTTCATTTTAATGATCTCACCTGTTGAGGTAAGCGTGTAAATATTTTTTTTTCAAATTTCCATTGCGAACCAGCATGGTATTAGCTGGGAGATGTGGAAGATAGCCCCCCTTTGTTATTGCAAGTGACGTCTTTTTTTTTTTTCACACGCATATTTTTATCGACTCATTGATGGCGACCGCGAGGTCACGCGCACGCGCTCTGCGTCCCTCTTCCACACAACTAAGAAAATTCAGCCTGCACCTTCCGTCCTCATTAACGTGTCACGGTTACAGACGAAGTTACATTTAAATACGGTATACAAAATAGCCGACCCATAAGAGTTTCAAAGCATTGAACTGTCTCGTAATTGTATAATTTCAATGTTACTATATATAGAGAGAGAGAGGGAGGGGGTGGAAATTGTAATTGTTCAAGGATTTCTACATCAAACTTCGTCAGAAACATCCACATGGCAACATCTAATTTATTAACTTCTACTTCGTAAGTCCATAAGAATTTCTTCATTCATTTATATTCTTTGCAATTATTTAAACGTAATCTTTTCTGCGACTATCTCGTCCCAATTTAAACTATAAAGGTTGAATACTGTATTATTAGTGAGGCATATAAGCTTTTGTAATCTGTGAATATAATGTAAGTTGACCTCTGTCACAGACGAAAAAGATACTCTCCTGCCATGGGAAGGGTGGGGGGCATGTACCAAGAGTCCGACCCACCTGATGCAGGTTTTTTAGGGTTTGTACTGCATCGCTTCTAGGCGAATGCCGGGTGGGATCTTTAAAGCATAGTTAACCCTTCCACATCGCCCTTTTCAAATTCCTTCCTATGCTATTAAAAGTCACCACGTGGATTACCTTCATGTTACTCTAAATAAAAGAGTAATTTATATATCTGTTAGGGTAATTTAATATTTAGGTGGCTAGGGAACTAAGAAAAAATAGTTCTTTGATGTATTTATATCCTTCCCATTATGTAAAAAAATCTAAGAACTTTTTAATCGTGCTCAGAATTAATTTATTCGAGAGCAACTATCGGCAAAATTATTGACAATATTTGTCATGTAATTGTATATATCTGAAAACTATTTAACGTAATAATAAATTTCCTTTTAGATGACTATGGCAAATTACCGAAAGCTCCTCCGGACAAAATTCAGTATTAAATCATTTTGATCGCCATTTAAATGTTTTTCTTTTTTAAATATTCGAGATAGAAATACACCATAACCTAAAACTCGGTCGTTAATTTGAATCAATTGAAGAAAAAGTAATATTATAACTCCTTCAGCGATGTACTGGCAGCTACAGTGGCTATTGAAATAAAGAAGGCAGGGGTTTCCGCGTGGTAGGAGGCGCTGATGTCACACGACACGTGGTCGCAATTGGACTCCGTCAACAGCTCACTGGAAAAATAGTAGAATACACTGCGATTGTTCGGCAACGTTCCTTGCCTCATCCTTCATTTTAACGATTCTGATTGGATATGGTTTAAGGATCCTACCCTCGCCGAAAATAACGACAAGGTCATCTAATTTTAATCGGACTATAATAATTAATTTTAATGGAATAAAATAATTATTAGATTGGTATAGACGCAGCGACAGGCGGTTTAAGACGAGAATTACTTGTAGTGTTACAATTGCGGTAGGTTGTGACGTCACTCGGTGCGGCGCTGCGTTATGTAATTGAGCGGTTGTCCTGGCTGTGGATGGCGCTGCTGCTGCTGGGAGGCTCTGACGTCGCGTCGGCAGGAAGGAGGGGAGGATGTGGTGCGATAGAGGACGAAGGTCGCTTCTGCTGCAGATAGCAGACTTGCACTACCTTGCTTCATAAACACTACACGAACACAGATAACACAACACCAATTTTAACGATTACAAACGCCGCACTAGGGGTTTCCCGTCTGGAACCCCAAACGTTATTATTATAGGTCCTAATTTCTGATTACCACGAGTTTCCGCGCTTTTGGAAGCTCAGTGAGTTAAGGACATGCTTGGATCGAACAATATTTTACTTGTTTTTTTGGAGGGGAAGATCTGAGAGCCTCTGGCGGCGATAACGAAGTTCACGTTGAAATCCATTACATTTAGGAAACAATGTACAGTCCAACCTGTTACGAAAAGTCTGCCTTCAGTCTTTGAGGATAACTTGTCACGCATGTGTTGCTTGCTTCCTTACTTGTCCAGGAAGGTGGTCTGACTCTTTGCCATAGATCCACCGCCATCTTTGAAGCGCTTAAGGATTTCTCGCCTAAAAGCCTTCCTTGGCAGTCTGTGATGATTTCAGCATGGATTTCTCTTGTGTTTGGAACAAAAACTGGAAGCTATATCCGACGGCTTCTGCGCAATCCCGCCAACCGAGCTGCGTCTAGCCCCAACTTCTGCATTCTGAGACCCTTTTCATTGAGAAATAATCTATATGTCTATTACAAATAATTAATTCCCGGGATTCCAGTCGTTTATTATTCGTATGACACCGCGACCAAGTCCATCATCCAGTTATCATCTCCGGCACCAGCTCAACCCTTTCCATTTTAAGTACATTTGTAAATATGTAGGCACTAAGCACCGTATTTGGATTGTTTTAAATGGATTTTTTTAAAAAAAAAAAAAGAGGTCTATCTGTTTTCTTAAAAATATACATTTTTTATCTTTCCATGTAGTCTATTAATTCCGACTATTCTAATCTGATCCTTTAACGTGCTGAACGAGACTGAAGGGTAGTGGTGATTCATATCCACGAAGAGTATGGTTAGGTTAGGTTTTTCCTTATTGCCCTTTCAGCGTTGTTAAGCCGACCGAGATTAGTGACCGCTGTGGTCGGTTCTTCTTGCCAGCATTCGCCGCGCAATATGAAACATCCGGCGTGGAGGATTATTTTTCGCTTCGCTTTCTGTTAAGGATTTTTGCATTTGTCGCACGTTCGCGAGAAATCTCGCCAGCTCTCAGAGGCCTCTGTTTACAATTCCAGGAATTAGACGAGTGTCGCCCGTGTGTAAACACGCGCGCTCTCTCATCGGTGACGCTCAGCTCAGCTCGTTCTCCTCCCTTCATGTATTTCTCTCCTCCGAGTGGTTCACTCGCTAATATTGATATTATAAGCCGTTGTCACTTAATACCACCTGCGGAATAATCCTCTCGGATGTCGCCAGCCGCGGAATATTCCGCTCTCAGTAACATTCCTCGAATCGTCGTAAAACATTACGCCATAAGTGCAGTATAGATACGTCTGGTTCGAGTGTGGATAATGGTTGGCATTGCAGTCAAGTAGAAACTACAAAATCTCTAGGTCTTTTATTAGATAATAATCTCATATAAAATAAGTAAATATAATTGCCAAACAGGAAACTTTTTATAATTGACAATGAAATTGACACAATAAATACGTTTCGTATCTAATTTGGGACCTTATCAGGTGAGCAGTAGTTGAAAATAAAGGGGGAGGGGGGAGTCGATGATACCTTAATTATTCGGCTATTTACCAGAATATTCAACTTCATTAAATAAATTTATGGATCATTAAAGTCTCATTTATTTTTCCTTCCCCCCCCCCCCCCAAAAAAAAAAAAACAAGAACTATTGTTCGCCTGATAACGTCCCGAATCAAGAACGAAACGTATGTATTGTTCTAATTGCATTTTCACTTATTAAACCTTTTCTGACCTTTTGTCCAGTATATTTATTGATTGAGTTTTTATGTCAGATAAATGTTCATGTTCAATACTGAATTAATGAAATTTCAGGTCAGTAACCTAGAGATATGGCAAAAATACAGCGATACTTAATAACGTATGGAATTATATTTTGGGGTAACTCCACGGGTAAAAATAAAGCCTTTCTATCTCGAAAGTGTGTAATGTGGATAAAATGTAAGGTAAATTCTAGTAGGTGTTGCGTAGAGATTAAGTTTGTATCTATTTAAACTGTGCACAAGCTTAAGAGTTCCCACAGAGTTCGGCCGAAGAGTTCTGTAATCAAATAAAACGTATAAGTAAAATGAAAAATTTACGTCTGATTGAAAATTAATAATAAGAAAGGTAGTCAAATAGTGACAAAAGAAGTGATAACATAAATACCATACAAGGTTTCTGGAAGCCTTGTTACTTTCTTCAGGTGCAGAAAAAAACGCACAACTGGACTAGTTACTTGACAAAAGTCAAAAGCCCCCAAAAAAACAAAAACCTTTTGAGTTTTGTCAGCTGACTAGTGAGTGCAGTTGTGTCACTCCAGGCTCTTTCGTGTTTTTTTTTCTGCACCTGAAGAAAGGAACAAGGCTACAAGAAACCTTGTATGGTACTTATATTATCACTTTTTTTTGTCAGTATTTGTTTATCTTTCTCCTTTTTTAAATGTCTAAGTAATTGTGAGATATTTCTTTTAGAGTATCTGGCCATTTTCCTCACAATATTTGTAATATTTACGGACAGTCAACGCATAATTGTTCTCATTAACGTGAAATTAATGGAACAGAAGTTACAAGTGTAGGTCTCTTTTCCTGTGGGATAGCAAATGTCACTTGCTGTGGTTTCTCGTTTTTCGTATTTCAGTTAATCCTTTCTACTCGTGCACAAATATTTCGAAAAATAGAGAAAAGAGTAAATTTTAATTGATACACGTCTTGGGAGTAAATAGTTTATAATTATTTACAAAATACTGCGCCGTTATTCATATTTACACAAATTTGTCTAAATTAATTCAGATGTGTAAGAATTACACTTTAAGGATAACGAAAAAACGAGACACTGAAGTGTCGCTTCACTAACGCTTGCCTGCGATAATCCACGTTGTGGCCTGTCCCCTTTAATACGGTAGGAATAGATAGGAATGCGGGAAATAAGGGTTAATTACGTTGCCAGAGCTTTATTTTAAGGATGCTACCCGGATTTGGCGTAAATGTGAAGAGCCTGCATTAGGTAGGTCGACCTTTCGGTATTTGTCTGGGCTGTGGGAATTGTCGACCATGTTTGGAGGCGTCTGACCAAATCGGTCATTTTTTAATAAGTTTTCTATAACTCTACTGTGGAAGAAACTTTATTATGTTTGAATCTCTACTCTTACATCCTTTGAACAGAATCAAGATCTCGTCACCCCTTTGATCATCAAATTGTGTAGAGGTTTCATTATGCCCGAACAACAAATGACTCAATGGAACACTCGAAGAATATTATCTCTAAATGTAGTCCGTCAATGCCATTAAATTTCAAGTTCAAAGGAAAGATACGAGTTGACTGTTACTTGATCTGATGCAAGGATCTGCGTCCTCAAAGGGTTTCGGTCCCACGTGCGACTGATGTGAATTATTGTTCTGTATTCCTTGAAGACAGAACAACAGAGTTAGATCTTTAAGAAGGTTGTCGTCACAGGCTGCTAAAGGGGATCAACGAACCGGTTAAGTCGAAAGATAAGTTTAAAGTAAAACAAGTTAAGCAGCGCAATGCTCGTGTGTTTCCATGGCTGGTGCTGCCGTCATGTGAAACTGTTACGTGTCGTGTGCCACTTTTCACTGGAGGAGCGTCCTTTCCGCTTCGCCTCCTACGACTTTGGATATTAGGCATCACCGCTCGCTCCTTGTCCTTCCATCTGAAAGCGATATCAAGATTCAAAACATGGACAATGCTACGAAATTGTTTTGGTGGGTTACTTAATTCGTATAAATATGAAGCTGCCGTGAGAGTAAGATTTCTAATTGGTTGATTATTTAAAAACAATCTCAGGGTTCGAAATTAAGGATTTCGTAAGCATGGACGTTCTTCAGTCTCGTTTCTTGGATGATGCAGGCCAACGGCGTCACTGCGTCGAAGTGTTCAGCTGGATCTGTCAGGAAACTGATTGAATTCTGAACTAAGGCTGTCCCCAATGTTAATTGAAATTGTTTCGATCCAAAGCTATTCCAAGACTCTCCGTCCTCCCCTTGTCAATTTTTATTCCGCTTTCTCTTTGTCTCCCAGGACCATTTTGATCCTTCGTTAGCATCAATCACTTTTTCATCGGTGACTGGTAACCTACCCCACGGAAGGAGCTCACCACTGTGGTTTTTGGGTGAAGGAACCTTGTTTCCAAAATTCTCAAGTTCACTCGTCGCCAGATTGGCGGGATTCAGGCTGATGAACCCCTGATCCCCAGCCTGTGGCGCCATCGTGCTGTGTGTGACGCTCACGTCCATATCCTGCAAATTTTAGATCTCTTATATTTTATTTACAATTAATTTTCATTCTTGTGGGCGTTACAGACTCATATTAAAGAATTGCCGAGATAGTATTTATATTTCATCCCTGCCCTCGTTCCACGACTTTTAGACAAATATTTTCGTAAGATTCTGATAGAAAATTTTTTTTTTTTTCTGAGCTTCTCAGGGGAACTCGTAAACGCATAATTACCGTGGTTTCTCATCCCCCTGGACAATTAATTTACGGAAGTCCCGAGGTTTGACGCTCACCAGCCAGACCGTTTGGGGAATGGATAAGGTCGCGGAGGTTTTGCAAACGGAAAAGGTGGGTAGATAAGAATTGCGTGTTCCTCTTCGCAATTTCGCGACTAGTCCCATGTCACCTCTGGCTCGCCCAGGAAGTCCGCCATTGCGGGGGAAGTTCGCTTGCACGCACATTCGCGAAAGAAAAAAAAGTTAAACAAAGAAAGCAAGAAACCAGTCTGTAAGACATCTCCCGTGTATACTCTCAGTTCCTAATTACCAAACATGGTGAATTCTTGTCAAGACGACGTTTTAATATTACTCAGTAAAACTGTTAAGATTCTACGAAATTCGGGTGCCCCATCAAAATTTGTACCCCCAGAATAGATATCTGAAGTTAACAGACGGTTATTTCAGATGAATCCGTGCAAAAAAAAAATCCACAAGTCTGCCTGAAGGTTGCACAAGCTAGATATGAATCACCCGAGTTCCATCTCATGGTCAAGGTAAGTCATCAGGTCGTTATCTTATCTGGTGTTTTGTAATTGATCGGCGGGGGTTCTCAGGGGAAAATAAATCGAAGCTGATAAAATGCTTCATGGCGCCCACTCAAAGTTTGGAATGTGGTTGGTCTCCATTTTTTGCAGACGTAGATACTGTAATTAAAATTAGATAGCCGCCTCCTTGGATTAGTTATTTCGTCATATTTTGAGATTCAGTACTTACTTTTCCTTATTTTATTTTCCTACTTTATTTCCTGCCCAAACTTGTTAGTCGGAATTTCAATTTGAACCGCAACTATTTCCACACTAATATCCGCAGCAATATGTTGTACTTGTGTAACTTTACACCGGTCAATGTGTTCTGGATGGAATATACTGGTATTGATACTGCTAATTTTGTAACACTCGACTTCCCTACCTATACACGTGATCTCAGTTTTTCTTCTCAAATGGAAGAATCCATGGTGTGAGAGGTATAGATATTAAGTGACAGGATTGTCGAATTGGAAATGTAAAACAAAAGGTTGGAAAGCAGGCGAAACTAATTATCGTCGTCATGTTTGTTGGGTTGAGAAAAATGGAATATGAAAGATGTAGAAGTTAAAAGGTGTGACACGAAAGGCAGAGTTTGGTTATATGCTGCTGTCACTTAATATTTTATACGACGATAGAGATATATTTAGGATATTGTGCGATTGGTAGGAATTGTCCCAATCGTCAATATTTTACAGGTCTCTACCTCTTTGAAACGTTCTCTTGCTTACGAAGTGTTTTACACCCGTAGAAGAATATTCCCAGATAATAAACTCTGTTTCTTTCACAATTCACGTCTGTCGACTGTATTTAATGAATTTTTTTTATTCTCTTTAAATATTTGAATACATTAATTTTATTTACCAGCGAATTTATCAACAATTAAATTATTTCTTCCGTGTATAAGCAAATTTCTCCTCATCCAAAAGGTGACAGTCCAAGCAGGATTCACGGTGCGACGTTGGTGAAGGGAGTGGATGTACTAAACGCTCGTTTATTCCCCCTCCTCCAAAAGAAAAGTGTTGCGGTGGTTTCCCTATCAGAAGTGTGTTTCTTCTGCACGACTGCTCGACCTCATCGCAGCAAACCCAACTCAGCAAGGTCCGGGGAAAATGAGGTAGACTCCTCTTAAGTCTCTCTCACCTCTTTGGACCCCTTGAAAGAGCTGCTTGGAGGACAAACTTGTGGTCTTCCTACAGAAAAGGGACGAAGAACGTTCCAAGACGCTGGGGAAAAATGAATTTATGATTTAGGAGATTAAGTAATATCATATTGAAAAAGTTTTGTACTATATAAAGAAATCAATTCAGATCGTCCTTCGTAGTAATGGATATTCCTGGGGTTCGAGACTTCTCCTTCCCAGTTGCCTTCATCCAAAGCGGACTGAGTCTGCCATCTACCTTGCTCTACGCATGTGTGTGTGACAGAGAGAGATAAGACGTGGTGGTGGCTCTTTGACCCAGGTCCAGCGCGATGCCCCCTTAGTCACCGAGGACTGTCTCTTGCGAAGGTCCCTGCTCGGTTCCGCACTCTGACGCGCCGGAAGTCCGCCGATGCGAATGACCACTTGCGAGGGAAGGGGTCGCCCCAAGGTCACGCAGGTCCCCCCCTGTCATTGTACTCGTCATTTACTCACCTGCTGTTACCTGCGGGACCTTCTTCTGCCTAACAAGCGTTATTGAATTGAGATTTCTCGCTCTCTAAGTGCTTGATGGAGCATTTGGTTGGGTTGCAGTCGCGACGTCGCAGAAACTCTTCCAGGGATCCCAACGTCGAAAGAAACTGTACGAAACCAAATTAATGGTACATGTGCGACGGAATGAGTCACTCATACCATGTTCAGAAACCGGGAACCTCAGATGTATATTTGATTGCAAAGTGAATGTTGAATTATCTACCTATGTATATATAGTGCCTGTCATTTAATGCTTTTTTGTCAAATTGAAAATTTCCGCCTAGGTTTGCACATTGCGGTGATGTCATCAAGGGATTCCGTACGGGAATGAAGTTCTTATGCAAAGCCAGGGGTCCTTTTCTCCAAACATCTCAAACAACCAAGGGAATCTGAGGAAAATACTGAGACGAAATAGCGTCCTGGACACGTTGTCTTCAATAATTCGTGTCGTTGCTAATCTTCCGTGGATTATCTGCAACTTCGTTTAAAGACGGTCATCCGTTCCAGGATTGTTGTTAACTAAAACAGTCCAAGGCATGGGGATTTTCCTCCCTTCCCTCAAAAATCCATTGAAATTGGTAAAGACTCTTCCTCGAAATTAAGTTAATTAATTTAATTTATTGTAACGAACGAGATAGTCACTTCCTTTTGCCCTGATTCAAAGTTCCTGGTACCATATTTGAGTATGTGTGATTAGGCAGCAGAGACATATTATATTAAAGCCCCGGGTTTGGGAATTACGAGTCGACAGTCTGAAGTATTTCGTCTATTGAAATATCCATGCAATTATCAAAGTTTTAAAAAACAATGTTATCAACAGTTAAGAGAAGGAAGTGCTTTGTGTTTGAAAAATAAAACATCCTTAAATTAAGTGAAATATGGCTTGTCTGTGATGTGTTTAACAAAAATCGAGTGAGATCGAGCCCTAAAGAACAGCTAAGGGTAAAGAAAACAAAAAAAAATTATTAATTGTAAACCGAAAGTGTAAATATAATTATCGTCAGATTTCGTATTTCAATAATTATCCAAGTCAGGAATTTTTTGCATTGTAAGTTTTTAAATGCCATCTTGTAACAATCTTTATTGGATGCCTGATTTTGTAAAAAAAAAAAAATTGTGTATATTACATTTTGGCGCCTCAACGTGGGGCAAATTAAAATGAAATTTGTAATTATTACTGTATACTACAATATATATATATATATATATATATATATATATTGTAATGTCAATTAATTAGGACATTAATTGTTTCAACAATAAAAAATATAAATTGTTTGAGAAACTCATTATACGGCAAGAGCTTTGGAACAACAATAGAGAAGCCGGCTCTGTTCCTTTGTCGGAAGGCCCGTCAAAATGGCGTATGCGCGCTCAAATTGCGAAGCGAGAGTTCAGTTTGCATTAAGATTTTGAGGAGTTCAGTTCGCAGGAGATATTGAAGGAGCAGTTTGCATTAAGACATTGTGGAGCCGGCCAGAAATAGCAAAAGTTTCGGTTTAAGTCCGGAACAATAAAGACTACCCAATCGACAAATCGCAGAATTCACCAAAGGCGAACGGTCAACCGATAGATGACGAAAGGAGGATCATCCGAGTTCCGAACATCATACAAAATTTTGGCTTAAAAAAAATTGGTGTAGAATCTGTGAGTTTAGAAGCAGTGTAAAACCCGCAATAGTGTTTCAAAACTTAAAGGTACGCTGGAATGCTGGGCAGACGTGAGTAACAATTAAAAACAATTAATTATGTAAACGTAAATTGAAAGATAGCCGTCAGATTTCGTTCTCTTTTTGATTAAAATTGTTAATCAGAGTCAATATTTTAACTTTTAATTTCGTTCTAGTTTAATTGACGAGTAAATTTCTTCTCTTTTAAATTGTGTTTTGTTGTTGATAAGATTATAAATATTATTGATTCGGCCATTATCAAACCCAGTGAAGACCCTGAGAGATTGAATAATTTAAATTTGTAAATTGTTTGAGTTATTGCTACAAAATAAATCTATTGTTTGTAAATTTTATTAATCTTTTATTTAATTGATGTGTCCATATTTTTTATTATTACAATATATATATATATATATATATATATATATATATATATATATTAATTTTCGGTGGTTGCCAGGTCAATTTGTCGTTTTCTTTGTAGCCTCCTGAGAGGTTTAGGTGGAGGAGGCTGGGATTCAGTATTAGAAATAAGGGATTGAAGTGGTGGAGATTTCTATTACGTTGGATTAGGGCGGTTTGAATTATGGTTTTTTGGGTTGAGGTAATATTTATGTCATTGTGGATTCTAAACTTAGTAACGTACCAGGGCACTTAGTTTTAAAGCGGAGTATTTGATTTTGGGATATTTGAATTTTATTTATGTGGGTGGTAGCGGCCGAACAGGCAGAAAATCTGAGGGGGATAGACGAGGGATGTGTAAAGGAGTTTTTTTGTTGTGAAGGATAAATGAAATTTCGGGTTCAGCAATGGTTTTAATTAGTGGAATCTGAGGAGTATTACCGTCGTAGCTCTACAGCCAATTCAGTGCCTCGGACTACCAGGACGACTGTCATCTTCCAAGACACATTCCGGATATTGAGGTGTGGCACGTGTTCGGCTTAGCTAGACCACAGTTTTCATGAGTCATTTCTGTTCTGTACACTTATTTATTGTAAGTGTACGATACAAAATAAATAGAAATACTTTTGATGATACAGAATCCAGAGAGAGTAACGACTCAACACATCGGAGCTTGACGTCGAACGCCGATAAATCGGGATTTGATGAAAGGTGAAGTCCTTCAGATAGGTGTGGTCCAAGGAATTAAATGGACGGATAATGGATTGGTTGAGGAAAATATTCGCTATAATACAAACAGATATCTGCGACGTCAACAGTCGGCGCGAAAACAATTGTGCTTTTTATCTGCGTTGCGTTGGCGTGGTCCAAAGATCGCCTGGAGATAAGCAGAGGCGGCGGGTTTTTTTCTCCTAACTCATGGCGCCTTTCTGTGCACCGCGATTCCAAGAATTTTGCGTCAGCTTGTGTATGTAACCTGTGTCTCACGCGCAAACGAGGCTCACTTCTCCTTCTCATGGAATTAGTTCACATTGCGAAAAAAACGTAAACACATTGGGTAGGACGTGGAAGATACAGACGGGTTGGGGAAAATTCCTCGTTCATCTTGATTTGCTTGTTAACTGCACACGCACATTAGCTAATTGATTACGGGTTTACACGTAATTTCATGATTACACCTGTTGCATCGCATCCGTAATAACAAATCGATCGCGTCTGGTTCGCCGCTCTCCACAGATTTATTTCCTAACGGACACCATGCCACATATTTGCTTCTTTAATTATTTACTTTTACTTATCACGTTTTACACGGGGTTTAATTTACATTTAATCAGATAAGACGCCGAGTTCTCGTGTACCAACATCGTCTTCCGCTTCTGAAACCCTTCGCTGACATTTAATTTATCTTCGGATCATCTCCGCCGTTGATGAGACTGTTATTAATTCCTGACGATCAGTTAACATTTTTATCCTATAAATCGAATCTCGTTTGTTTCGTAACACTTGTCGAGACTTCCTCTAATTTGATTACGAATTCAACGCAAACAGGTGTGATGAAATTGCGTGTGAAACCGTGATAAGTTAATCTTTGGTGTGGAGTAAGGTGCAACTGAAACCGCTCAAGAGATTTACTACAACAACAACAAAAAATCAATCAATAAATAAATTGGCCATAAGTCACAAATAAAATGAAAAAATCTATTTATAACTCAACGTTTCGATCGTAATTTAGGACATTATCAGGTGAACATTGGAGTTGGAATATTATAAATAATTTTTATTCGCTGCAGACTCTTCAATTAATATCTTGAGATAAATTTATATTATATAAAGTTTCAAAGGCATGCTGTGGTTGCCCTTAAAGTTGTATATTCCAACCCCAGTGTACAAGGCTTAGATTAAGAACGAAATGTTTGAGTGATTATATTACAATGAATTGTTTTTTAAATAAAATTTCTGACATGCGTTCAATTAATTTATTTATTGTAAAATATTAATATCAGATAATTGTAATTCTTAACCAAAATAAATTAATTTGTTGTAATTGACTTTTGTTACGTTCATCCCGTTTTGTTAGTTACGCAGATGCCGACCTTTTCTTGTAAATTGGTTTCTACCAAGGATACACTCGTGAGTTTTCAAATACCCTTCTCCCACTTCTCTCTCCACCTCCGTCCCCCACAGATAACTTTAAACCTTCCGTTGGTTCCAAATCGCTATTTTGTGACTTCAGCTCCGCCTCCAAACTATTTTCGTATTGGTTAAAACTATTTTTAAATGTAAT